>JAWZSL010000012.1:10445000-11743750 GCA_034769285.1 Lutjanus argentimaculatus | reverse complement strand
TTTTTTCACATGAACACATTTTCATTTGCTAAATGTATTGCAGCCAATCTTAAATGTGGATTATCTTTTTCATTATATAGTTTTTTAACTAAAGCAATAACAGGCACATGTAAAGCTGTTAATATGATAACGTTTTAAAAGCTCAACGGCAATGACATCATGGACCTCCTGTGCCCTCTTGTGGTCAAAACTATTTTCAATTTTCTCTCCTGTCCTTAAACAATCAGGGTTCCTACTGTACACCTTTTCCAAACTCAAATTCAAGCACTTTTCAAGAGTTTCAATGTGCATTTTTAAGTTCTTCTTGCACCTTACAGCTGTAATAAATTATAATTTACATACATATATTTAACATGATTATTTCACTTTTTAATCACTTTAAATCAGATGTTCTTTTATGATAAACAACCAAAAATTTGTTTGGAAATGGAATTCTATAGAAGGGTGACAAATTAAAGGAGAACACACAAGTTTCATGTTTCAAAATGTGACTCCTGTACAACCTGGCTGAGCAAATATTCAACTTATTTTATTTCTTTATCTAAAAAGTAAACTACTCATTCAGGTAGCACACTGCACAGACTGTAAAGCCCCCTGAGGCAAATTGTGATTTGTGATATTGGGCTATAAAAATAGAATTTGGCTTGACTTGACTCAAGATTTATTATGAATCTAATGCAACTGAAATTTCAAGCAGTTTCAAGCACTTTATCCAAAATACAAGTACTTTTCAAACCCTCAAAACACTGAATTGAAATAAAGTGTTTTCAAGGATTTCCAGAATCTGTACAAACCTTTAATCAAATAATTTTGTCTTATTTCAGACATCACAGTTTTCCAGCAATCTTTTACAACATCTCAGAGAGTGGCTTGTGATGTTGATATGCCTTCACCATTTTCCTCCTCAAAAGTCATTTAACAGTCAAAAGTCAAGATAATGATGGACCACTAGCGACTGGCGGAGAAGCCATTTAAGCCAGCACTCAATCCATTTTTAATCTTAAAATTCAAACAGGCCTCGCTTTGATTTGATGCACATTTTGGGCCATTATTCTGCTGGAAAATGATGAATTTTCTCTTATACAACTACAAGCCAGAAAAAATGGCTGTAGTCATTCCACTGCAAGTCAAACAACTGAATTATTTCAAGTTTAAATGTAGGGTTTCTTTTAACCTTTCATGCAGCCATCTCTACACAAGCTCTCCATGCATGTGCAACGACATTGTTCAAGTTTGATTCATCTGTAAGACTTTCTTCCAGTCTTAACTGTGTTTTGGTAACTTGGCCAATGTTATACTATTGTTTTGGTTATTTGTGTTTTATACACTGGCTTTTGTTAATTTCACTGTATGTATCCTGGGTCCAAACTAAAATTTAATGATTATCATTATTAATGTTTCATTAATGTGCCATCATTGTGACTTATTCGTCTAATTTCTACACTGCAAAAGAAACAAATAAGAAAAAAATTCTCATCTGAGTTCAGTTCAGAAGAAGGAACATGTTGTATATATTTTTTTTGTATATGTTAATATTAATGATGAACTGTTTATTATGCAAAAACGTGCAATCATTCAAGGACAATATGATTTTTAAATTTTATATTATGCTTTCTTGAATATTCTAAAGATAAAGACAGGTAGAGGAGAATAGATGCTAGCTAGATGGAAGAACATCGAGGTCAGGAAGGCATTTAAGTTCACAAGCTTCTTTGTTCAGTGAAGGTCCCCAGGCTGCTGTAAATCTATGTGCTACAGTGCAGCATCTCATAATACACACACAGCAATTACACTGCTGTGACTTTCCTTGGGACAAAGGATTTGAATATAAAGACAATTAACGATTTTATGTTTATTTGATTTCCCTCATGCTGTCATTATCTATCCCGAACAAAGCAGCAAGTCTGAACAAATGGCCACTACTTGTGCTAATTTAAACTAAAGGAAAGAGGAAATACATTTGTTTCCAGACCATTATATAGTGAGCCATGCATTTGCTGGGTACAAATGGACACCATTCATTACAGTTAACAATGACATCCAATTCAGTCCAGCTAATGAACTTCAATACAATCATGTTCGGTATTAAGGAGTGATTTGTTGAGTCTAAGTGTATCATTTTGGAGGCTAATGTTGATGAATGCCTGGTTGTGGAGAGACGGGGACTTGCAGGGTGCAGAGACGCGCTTGTCACCCTTCCAATACAATGTAATACCACATCACCATCTAGTGGCATCATCATGGAAACACACTTTATTGCATACTGATGATTTCTAACATAGCTACAAAACCCAAAAGGGTCGGAATGCTGTTTAAAATGTAAATTAAAACATAATGCAATGATTTGTAAATCCTTTTCACCTATATTCAACTGAATACAGAACAAAGGCAAGATATTTGAAACGGATAAACTTTGCTGTTTTATGTAAATATACACTCATTCTGAATTTGATGCCTGCAACATGTACCAAAGAACTTGGGGTAGGGACATATTTACTACTACTACACTCAGTAAGCATTTGAGAACTGAGGATACTAATTGCTTAAGTTTTGAAAATGAAATTCTGTGTCATTCTTGCTTAATAAATGACTTCAGTTGCTCAACAGTCCATGTTCTCTGTTGTCACACTTTTTGTATCATAATGCACCACACATTTTCAAAAGAAGACAGGTCTGGACTGCAGGTAGGCCAGTCTCGTACCCGAACTCTTTTATGACGAGGCTACACTGTGGTAACACATGCAGAATGAGTCTTGGCATTGTCTTGTTGAAATAAGCAGGGACATCTCTGAAAAAGATGTCATCTGGATGGCAGCATATGTTGCTCCAAAACCTGTAGGTCCCTTTCAGCATTAATGGGGCTTTCACAGACATGAGAGCTGCCCATGATACCAGGGGCACTAACACAGCCCCATACCATCACAGATGCTGTCTTCTGAACTTTGCACTGGTAACAATCGGGATGGTCCTTTTCCTCTTAAGCCCAGAGGACATGGCATCCATGATTTCCAAAAATAATCTGAAGTGAGGATTTCTCAGACCACAGCACACTTTTCCACTTTGTCTCAGTCCGTCTCAGATGAGCTCAGGCTCCAGAAAAGTCAGCAGCTTTTCTGGATGTTGTTGACATACGGCTTTCACTTTGCATGGTACAGTCTTAACTTGCATTTGTAAATTCAGCAAAAAAACTGTATTGACTGATGACGGTTTTCATGTCAGGTTTTTAATGCAGTGCTGTCTGAGGAGTCAAAGGTCACAGACATTCAATGCTGGTTTTTGGCCTTGTCCCTTACATGCAGAGATTTCTCTGAATCTTTTAATTATATTATACGAATACGAATACGAATACAAAATACTTTATTGATCCCCAAGGGGAAATTCATTTGTCTGTAGTCTCATCTATTTGTATAAGAATTATAGAGTCTGATGGCAGTTGGTCTGAAAGATCTTCTGTATCTCTCTGTCCTACAACGAAGAGAGAGAAGCCTTCCACCACCATTATTTCTTTGGTCCATCAAGGTGTTATGCAGTGGATGATCCATGTTGTTTAGGATGGCCTCCACCGTCCTCATTGTGTCTCTCTCCACAACTTCCTCCAGAGAGTCCATCCTTACTCCGATCACAGAGCCAGCCTTTTTCACAAGCTTATCCAGCCTCCTTGCTTGCTTTTTTCCCAAACTTCCTCCCCAGCAGACTGCAGCATAAAATAAAACACTTGCCACAATAGACTGATAAAACATCTGCAGCATCTTACTGCAGATGTTTAGAGATCTGAGCTTCCTTAGGAAAAAGAGGCAGCTCTGCCCCTTTTTGTAGAGTGCATCTGTGTTAAGGGACCAGTCCAGCTTGTTATCCAGGTGTACACCAAGATATTTATAGTTTGTTACCACCTCGATGTCCACTCCACAAGTGTTCACAGGCTGAAGAGGGGGCTTGGATCTACGGAAATCAATGACCATTTCCTTTGTCTTTGAGGTGTTTAGTATGAGGCAGTTTTTATGACTCCAGTCACTGAAGGATTTTATCAAATCCCTATATTCAGATTCCTGTCCATTCCTTATACAAGCTACAATAGCAGTGTCATCTGAGTATTTCTGGATGTGGCAGGACTCAGAGTTATATTTAAAGTCTGCTGTATACAATGTGAACAGGAAGGGAGCCAGGACAGTCCCTTGTGGAGCCCCTGTGCTGCTCATTAATGTCCCAGAAAAACAGTTCCCCAACCTGACAAACTGTGGCCTTTCTGTCAGGTAATCCGTGATCCAGGAGACAAAGGAAGAAACCACTCCCATCTCTATGAGCTTCTTTTTGAGTATGTTGGGCTGGATGGTATTAAATGCGCTTGAAAAGTCAAAAAACATAATTCTTACATAAGCGCCAGATTCTTCCAAATGAGAGAGGGAACGGTGGAGCATGTAGAGTACTGCATCATTCACTCCAATGTGTTCTTTGTAGGCAAACTGCATGGGATCAAGTTTGTCTTTGACCTCAGGCCTCAGAAGACGTAGAATCAGCCGCTCCAGGGTTTTCATGATGTGTGAAGTAAGGGCCACCGGTCTGTAGTCATTTAGTTCAGCTGGACATTTTCTTTTTGGTACCGGGACAATACAAGATGTTTTCCACAGAGCCGGCACCCGCCCCAGCTGTAGACTCAGGTTGAAGATTTTGTGAAGAGGTTGGCACAGTTGGGCAGCACAGTCTTTAAGCAGCCTTGGACACACACCATCTGGGCCAGCTGCCTCTTATGGACCGTAGATGTTGAAATCCCTAAATTGCTCACAGTGCTGTGTTGAGAAACATTGCTCTTAAACTGTTGGACTACTTGCCCACTCAGTTTTTCATAAAGTGGTGAACCTTGCCCCTTCGATGCTTGTGAACAACAATACCCAATCATGATACTATCACCTGTTACCAATTTATCTGTTTACTTGTTGAATGTTGGTGTTTTTTGAGCATTACTTTGAGCTGACCCAATTTTTTTTAAACAAGTTGCAAGCATCACATTCAGAATGAGTGTATATTAACAAAAAACACTGTACTGTAATCAGTTGAATACAAGTCAAATGGCTTTTCAAAGCACTGCATTCTGTTTTTATATGTTTTACATAGTGTCCCGACTTTTTTGGAATTGGGTTTGTATTAAAGAACATAATTAATCAGTTTAGGATTTCATGAAACTCACCAATGCCAGAGTTGCCTCCAGTAATGAGGACAACCTTGTCGGAGAGGTCACGACCCTGCAGAATCTCTAGAGCAGCAGTGTTTCCATCATACCGTTTTGGCTTCACCACCACATCCTCTACTGTAAATGCCTGGCGTGGATCGAAATACGTGGTCCGCTTGTTAATGTGACTGAAAATAACAGAGGAAATAAGATGTTATAATAGAGACATCATCCAAGATCTGTGCAATCTAGTATTTCTGGTGAGGTCCAAAAAAAAGCTCATTCTTTTTATCTGTTAAACAAAAAGAGGTTGAATCATCTACTCACTCAACATAAATGATCTGTCCTTTTTCATCAGTTTCTTGCTCCCAACCATATGGTAGATCTGTGGGAAAAGATATAAGATATAATGTTTCTTAAAAAGCCAGAATGTACAGAAACAAAATTAATATCTTTACCGTAGGGTGACAGTTTTAACAATTGCTTTTGTAGCACTTTCACAAAGTTACTAAAACCAAGAAAAAGGGCATTCAACAAGGCAACTGTCTGTGATAGTTGCAAAGCTCAGGTTATGACAGCATTAGAGAGCACACAAAGTCATTCTGAGTGACTCTAATGCAGATGGAAATACACAAAAGAGTGAAGAAATGAATAAAGCAAACCTCCAGCACAACGTTTTTTCTTTCCTGTCTTGGGGTGTTCCCACTGTGTCTTCATCTCATCATGGCTGTTGGTGCAGAGACAAGATTGGATTGAAGGTTGAAAAAATTAACCCAGCTAAGTTCCTTACTTTACTTAATTTATTTAAGTACTGACAACATATTTATCAGGATGAATGTCATATAATGTGAGAGATGTTGCCAAAAGGCTTGTTTTCTTTTGCAGTCTATTGGTTGTTTGATGTTATACATATAGTATAAAAAGTTTTCTAAAAATTACATAAAAAAATAGTAATAGATCACCTTGCTTACATTATCACAATATATTGAATAGCAACCCCTGCGTCGTGATATGTGTTGTATCGCCAGTCCCATGGTAGAGAGCATAAATGAAATGCAACCTATTCAAATTTGTCATAGAAAATGCATACACAATCATAACAGCAGATGAGACAAAACATTACAAAGGACTACAAAAATGCTGTGATTCAAGGACACATGATGTATACTCATGTAAGAAAACAAAAAAGAGGGGCACACTAACCAACCAACATTAGACATCACATAGGTCTATGGCATGTAAACCAACTTCAAACATGTCCAAATGCAGCAGGTTAACACTGTTGCACTGTGTTCTTAATGTCCCATCACTGATGAGGGTTTTAGACTCTGTGATGAAGTTATGCCTCTCATTTCACAACCTCTGAGCTACAGTACTGCAGCTACTGCATAGTACTGCAACTACAGTACGGCTCGCCATGCAACAGTCACAGTCTTATAAAGACATTTCATATTCAGTATCTTTCCAGCACCAATTTGCACAAAGCCTGCCGGAACGTGAGGTCCGTGGACTTTATAATTCACGCTACCAATGCAGGTAACCAAGCCTGTTTAAACTGATGTAGCTGGCAAGCTGTGTCAGCCACAGACTGATGATGACACCGTTATAATCCTTTGGTAGTAGACGGGGGAAAAGCTAAACTCCTAAATAGAGACAGTAAACGTTACTAGAGGTATTCCACTCACTTTGCATAGTAGACCCAACCATCCTTCGTAGACCTCTCCTCCCAGCCGGGAGGTAACTCGTCGTCACTGTCTGTGTCGTCCATACCCGCGTATTTCAGAGCCGCCATAATTCGCGTGCAAACACAAAACCGGTGCAGAAAATCTGCTCTGAAGGATGAATGCAGCTGTCAGAGCAGAGAATCACCAGCACAGCGTTCCCCGGCACTTCCGCAACAACACAGTGACGACGGCCGAATAGCCTTCTGGGAAATTGAGGCAGGACAAACGCCGTCACAGCAAGGTCAGTATCCTTTCCTTAAACTTTCGTTATTATTTTAAAGACACCCTTAGGCTAATTTTAGGGAAGAAGAAGAAGAAAAATATATTAGAGAATGACTCAGTCACTAAAGTGAGACACATAAAAATCAATGAACTACAAGCTGTTGAAACAAAACTTTTCAAAACATTTACGCATATGTAGTATTCCTAATAAAGAATTTATATTAACTTAGGGCATAATTAGATTGGAATATACAATTGTGTTTGTGTTTATTTTCCACACCTGTCAGTTTGTCAGCTGCCGGTGTGACCTAACACCATCCTGCCACAGCTCTGACTTCCCCATCACCACATCATCTCTTTTGCATGCAAAGGCAGCTGTGTTCCTTTGTTCCTGCTACTTTACCTGCTTATTAACCTGTTTGGTTACCTGTTGCAGGTGTTCTGCCTGACTGCTGAGTCTATGATCACTGGTGGTGGCTGCACAATTATTAGGGAACAGGGCACCCATAAAATATTTGAAATTGATAATAGAATATACAAATAGCACACTGATTCCTGTACCAGTGACCAGTGGATCTCAAAGAGGGGTCTGTGTCACTCTGCCAGGGGGTCCGTGAAAAGTTTTCAGATTTATTCATTTAAATTTTCATTAAAAAAAAAAAAAAGCTTATTAATTGTTTGTTTTTATTTGTTTATTTTTTATTATTTTCCATGGCAAGCTCCATATAAAAAATTTAATTTTAAAATCTAAAATAGTTTATAGATTTCGTTCTAACAGTCTGCTAATGAATATAAATCTTTCTCCTGTTATTCAAGCATGCATCACTCACACTAACAATTAATGGTGGAAATGGCTCTATCTACATTTCTTTTGTGTTATTCTTTCACATAACTCAGTGTAAGTTTTTAAAACAAAATAGGATACGTGAATTTATTCCAAAGGACACACATGAGGGGATCTCCATTATATTTTTTATCTTGTAAGTCATCCTTGACTGAGAGAAGATTGAGAAATTCTGGCCTACAGCATACCACGTGTGCTATTAACCACCAGTGAGAAGAGTATAAAGGGAAGATGAGTAACTTCTTCATTAGCCACTAGAATATCTATTTTTAATGTAGTGAAACTGTGATAGCCTGTATTCAGACAGACAACATTTTGACATAAAAGCACATGTGTAAATCATCACATTATGCTGGTTCACTTTAATGGGACACAGAAGAAGCTATTACTAACGTTATCAAAACACCTGTGCTTTTTCTACTATGAGCAAAATGCCCTTTTAATTCATTCTTTGTTTATATAAACTTCTTTGTATCTTTAGATTTTGTGTATCTGAACAAACTGTTTTTGTCTCTATGTCTTTTCAAAACAGTTTTCCTTAAATTACACCTTGAGGAAAGAACAAAGTATTTTTCATTGAACTAAAATGAATTTGTGTCGTCACTTTTAATCAGACGACTCTTGTTGTGCCTCCTGTTAATAAAACATAACCAAAGAAATGAATAGCCATGACAGCTAACAATAATGGTGTAAAAATCTGATGTGATGTGGTTGTAAGAAGGTTGCAGCAGTATACAAAGAAGCTTTATCCAGTCTCTGCTTTATGGCTTGCTACTTGCCCCCTCACAATTTATCAATAGTGGCAGCATTGTTATGTACTCACAGAGTAGCTGCTCTGCACACTGGGCTACTTTCTTGAGCTCCACTTGTACAGCTCCTATTTGTTGTAAGTAGTAAGTAAGTAAGTAAGTAAGTGTTGTGATTCAACTACTGCTTTAGTGAGCAGGTTCTGTTTTTACTGAGAGAATAAGTAGAGTGGTCTTTATCTGGCTGTTTCATGCATTTCAAGAAAAACTTGAAATATGAGACACTTGCATGCTGTTCTGCATGCTGACTTTGAAGAATCTGCTGTCTCTTGTCCAGCCAGGCAACTGGTTTTGTATAACTGACTTTCCTTTTGCTTATTACAAACATATTCGTCATCCAGCTCTAGTTTGCCTTTCAGAGAAAAGCACAGTGGTCAAGCTACTGATGCACTAAAGCATGAGATTCTTCTTTTATCTAGATGACCTCATCATGATGGCACACTGTTTCAGGGAAAATGGTGCAGAGCTAAGGATAATGCGATTAACTGTAAATTCATTCCCACCAACCTAGCAATCAGTGGGCTACTGCACCTGTATAAGATGAACTCACGATTTAGGCTATAGGCTTTTGGAGAAAACCACTACAAGGGCTTCAGACAGACAGGGAATATGTCAGAGAGAGGGGAGAGGACATGCAGCAAAGGGCCACACACCAGAATCGAACTCAAAGCAACAAAAAGTTTCAAGTTTCCTAAAGAAACCAGCTGTTCAGTGTTCAAATTTTAAGTATTACATTCAAGTACATAAATATGAAACAGCTGCACTTAACAGTACCATTTTATAATATTTTATAGGCCTACTTCTACTCTATCTCAGAGGGGAATGTCTTACTTCTTACGCCAATACATTTTTCTGACAGCATGTTTACTTGCAGATTAAAATTTTACATACAAAACATGTCTACAAGTAATTCAAATTAGTTCCACCACCAGCCATAATCAGTAACAAAATCATGGCCTTTCTGCTGCATAACAAGTACTTTGATTTTGAGACTTTATGTATAATTTGCTGTATTCACCAAGTTAGATGTGAAAATATCTGAAGAGGAGTGAGAGGAAGGTCGGGCATCAGAGGCAGGATGTGTTGCGTGCAGAGCAAGAATATTTTCACATTAAACTTTGTGAAGGGTTTATTTCAACCAAATCATAGTTGGTGGTTGCTGGAACAGTGGAAAGCATACCCACGGTGGTTTTAGTAAGTTTTATTTTGTTTCTGCCTAGTTTGAATGACATGTGTTTTACGGTGATCTACAATGTAAATATAGTACAATGAACAGGGTCCAAGCAGTTTTCAAGCATTTGGATGCTTGTAAGAAATAAGCATTGATAAGTCACACAACACACAGTAATGTAGAGATTATCACATTGTTGACAAGTGGGAGTGGGTCACATGTGGATTTGAACCCTTGATCTTAAGATCCTCAGACAAGGAGACTTACAGACTGCACCACTGGGAAAACATGGCTTCTATATACCTTCTCACAAGTTGATGCAATCACATCAGATGTGCAAAAGTGGGTAATTTCATCTGTTTAAACTTAAAACGCTTACAAAAGCCAAAATCTTGGTGATGAAATTTCACACAGGATCATACATCATTCTGCTGGTTTCAGGTGTTCTGTCAAATATTTTGGTGGTATTTGACCCAACACAGAGCAAAAAAAAAGAATATGTTGTGCATGCAGCACAAAGTACAGTAAGATATTAAGAAGTTGAAGAAAAAAGCAACACATCATGCTTGAGTTTATCACAAACATTAAACGCATCTGGAGATACAAGAAACAAAAGTCCTGAACATACACACTCTGGAGTTGAAGTTCAGTGACTGCTTGCCTTACTGCCTGCCAGACTCTTTCAACATATTGTTCCATTGAACCGTTTTAAACATCTACTCTTTCTAAAAGATTATTGATGATTTCATACGTCTCATAAACAGACACTTACTGATTTGGTAAAGATTCAGCATTAATTTGGCATTCATTTGAACTCTAATTAACACAAAACAATCGTACAATAATACAAGTTACAGGCCAGAATAGAAATTTCACTGCCCCTACCAAAGGAGCAATTGCATTAAACTAAATATTATGGTCCTTTCCTTATTAATGAAAATATAGCAATTGTATTATTAATAAGTGTACACATAGATCTGTCTTACATGAAAGTATGACTAATGTATTTCAAGTGGTCTGTGAGTTATGAAGGAAAATGTAAAAACTAAAAACATGTTACAATTGCCCCTTACAGATAAATAAATATACTTTGTCACAGTCCACCACTGCAATTGGTCCATCTACTCAAGATGTAAATTATAAAACAGATAAATTAGATGCAAATGGCCCACAATGATAAGAATAATGAAGTTTATGTTGTGACACTACTTAATGTTGATGGGAGCTTCACTATATCTGAGTCCGTCCACAGCGCATGTCCCTGGGCAGCAGAAAGGGGAGGGGCCAGGAGGTGGGCCGACCAACTGTAGGCAAGAGTGTGTTTGTGTCTCCTCTCAGCAAAGACACACACTAACGTGAGACGTGCTCGATAACGGTTTTTTTTTTGTCATTGAAAGTTTTGTTTTTGTCGTCTTAAGGTTGTTTCGATGTTAGACCCTGTATGTTAAAACATTCCGCCTGTAAAACGCAATATTTATCTGGCCCAAAGCTGCCGACTTGGTTTCTTCTAAAGAGTGTCCGCTTCCCCTCCCCTCGATGAAGCGCTGCGATGCCCTCTGATTTTATATCCCTCCTTAGCTCGGATCTCGACCTCAATTCCCCCAAATCTCTATACTCAAAAGGTAAGATTTTTACTAAATAAAGGTTACTATGACCACACTAACTCGTTTTGTCCTGGTTTTATCCTTAAGCGATATGAATGTCTTATAGCCCATGTTAAGCTGCTAGCTAGCAGTAGTTAGCTGCTTTTCTGTTGCTAGCCAGCCTTGCTAGCTTAGTTAGTTAGCTGCATTTGGCTTGTGCATTGGCGAGTACCTGCCTGGTTAGCTGTCCATGTTCACATGCGTGGGAGACCATGATGAGCTAGGTTGCTCGTCTAATTATGCCAGTGACACATGAGATCATATCGATGTGATTTAAATTAAATTTGTCCTTATTTAGTGGGCTTTAGTGAGCATTATACTGTTAGCTAGCCACAGCTACGTGAGGTCGCTCTCCAGCCACCACATTGTTCAGTGGTTAAACGTGTTAAAGTCTGCAGAGGGGTGTGCGTGTGTGTGTGTGTTAGCATGTGTGTTTATACAGTGAGAGAAGCACCACAGTAGCGTAGGCTTGGTGTTTTGTTTATGCTCCTTGTTTAGTTTTGTGAAGTGACCGTTTATGTCTCTGTTGTTTTGGTTTATGAGTGAAATTGAGCCTTTTCACAGTCTCTGGTTTTACAGAAAGAATGGTGGTGCTTCAAAGCTCGGGACATGATAGGCTGTTCTCCCTGTCAGGATAGAGGGTCACTGGGGCCGGAGACATAACTGTAGTGCCAACAATTTATTGTATCTCTAACACGCCTGGGACACGTGTCAGCCAACTGTTGTGTTATTATTAGGAGGGTGTGTTGCTGCGTTATCTAGGAACTGCACCGTTAACTCTTGTGCTCAGATGGGTTGTGCATCTTTCAGCAGCACTTTGTCTGTACTGTAACTTAATTTCCTCTCTGTTAGCGAGTGGATCAACTTCATGTGTAAGGAAATTACCTGTCTGCGAATCTGCCACTCAACACTGGCAGCTATCATGCTTTTGCTTATTCATGAGCAAGCCTTGCATGCAGTGTGTTGTTGTGTACTGCTCTTAAAGTGGTAACTTGAGACGCGTGGATTGGAAATGCATTTTGATGGGGCGTTTGGGTGGACAGCAGGGCTTCCTCTGTTATTTTATCCCCTGTTCTTAGATGTACTCCACATTTTGATCCCTAGTGGTTAACAAATACAGGGTTTGTACTGAAGTTTAAGAAAATATTGTACACTGGTTTATTGCAATACTTTGTTTTGTGATACTGTATCGATTTTCAAAACACTCTATCATGATACCATGATACATGCAATGATTCGTGGCAGTGGTTTATTTTGTGTCATGTGTAAAACCCAAAAGCTACACAGGAGTTATGTTATCTATCATCACTATGGGACTGGGCGATATGTTGATATTATACTGATATAAGATGAGATATTGTCTTAGATTTTGGATCATTATATCATGATATGGCATAAGTGTTGTCTTTTCCTGATTTTGAAGGCTGCCTTACAGCAATGTAATTCTCTCTTCTATTGGTTATATTATTTACCTTTATCCACTTAAGTCATTATATCCACAATACTGATGATTATTTATCAAAAATGAAAATTAATATTAAAGCACCAACTAGGGTTGGGCAGTGTGTTAAAATTTTCCAACCGACCATTGACAGCACATCCACCGGCGATTGGCGATATCTTTGACCCCCCTCCCGCCTCCTCCAGTCTTCTCGAGTCTCAGCTGGGTGATGTGCATAAGTGGTGAATTCACTATGTTACAAACGCTGCGCATATTCACTATGTCCCATAAACAGTATAGACTTACTAAGTGTCAAGAAATTAAATATTCTCACTCCCTAATTTCATTTTTAAACAGAGAAATACAACTGTACCCCTTCTGAATTTAAATTTCTCTCTTTTACCAAACTAAGACCAGCTTAATTGGCTTGTTAAATCCTCATAAAACATACTCCATTTAAACTCGACAAAAAAGCATGTAAAACTCACCTAAACCATCTTTATTTGGCTGTCCACCGTTCCAACAATCACCAACTAAAACTCACCATCTAAAGAGGGTGATGAGGCTGTTAACCTCTCACTCTTCACCCAGCTCAGCGCACTCATGGTCCGGCTGAATGGGTGTGTACTGTGCCATTGGATGAGAGTGCGTTGCAGAACACATTTGTCACTCTACAGTCATTACATTAGCAAAATAAAATGATAAAAATTGGCCAGAAAAAAACAACCATCGATGGATTCAGCCCATCATATGTGGGCGATATATTCGTTCGATTGCCCAACCTTAGCACCAACAGTCATTCCTTCAATATTGATGCAATATTGATATCTGTTTCGTTAATAACATAGTGACACTTTATTTTGTCCATATTGCCCAGCCCTGTTTCACTGTTCTGATTGCATGAAAAAGTTCTTTATTAAAACTCAAATATTATTTATTTATTTATTTATTTATTATTTTATACTATGACAGTTTTCCTAAAAGAAGATTTTTAAAAAATCAATATATCACCTTGCTTACAGTATCGCAGTGTATTGCATTGTAACCCCACTATCATGATAAGTAATAAAGTATTGCCAGATTCTAGCCAATTCACAGCCCTAGCTCATATGGGTGCTGG
Source organism: Lutjanus argentimaculatus (assembly GCA_034769285.1). Classification (NCBI taxonomy): domain Eukaryota; kingdom Metazoa; phylum Chordata; class Actinopteri; order Lutjaniformes; family Lutjanidae; genus Lutjanus; species Lutjanus argentimaculatus. The sequence goes on along the minus strand of JAWZSL010000012.1, from coordinate 11,729,615 downwards.
AAATCCTTGGAAACACTTGAATTTTAATGTAGTGTTTTCCAGATATGAAAAGTTTTGGATTTTGGATAAAGTGCTTGTATCTGCTTGAGACTGTAATTGCATTACTTTAGTAATAAACTGCTACTTGACCGAATAGTCCAGTTTTTAGGAATAAGGGGGCGGCAGTAGCTCAGTCTGTAAGGACTTGGCTTGGGAACCGAAGGGTCGCCGGTTCAAGTCCCACATGGACCAAAAGTACGGAGCGTGGAGACGTGCCAGTTCACCTCCTGGGCCCCGTTTGAGCAAGGCACCGAACCCCTAACTGCTTGGGGCGCACCTGACTATATGTATGTGGTGCAGCCTCTCCCTGATGCATGTCTATAGGTCCTGTTTGTGCGTGTGCATTCCTGTGTGTATGTAGAGGAAAAAATGACAGAGTGAAAAAACTGTAATTTCCCCATGGGGATTAATAAAGTATGACTTAAACTTAAACTTATATTGTATATAATCGTATATTGACTCTGTCAGGGTTGGGCGATATGTTAAAATTTTCCAACATGCCACCGTCAACTTATCAACTGGCGATTAATGATATAGTCGCCCAAAAAATCGCCAAAAATCCCCCAAACACCCTGTTCCAGTTCATCGCTGATCTGCAGTATATTCGTCCAATCACCTAACCCTAGCAACGATTATTTTTTTATCAATGAATCCATCAGTCATTGTCTCGATTAATCAGTTAGTTGTTTGGTCCATAAAATGTGTACCACTGTTTTCCAAAGCCCAAGGTGGCATCTTCAAATGTCTATTTCAGTTTACTGTCATAGAGGACTAGAGAGAATGGAAAATATTAACATTGAAAAGATGAAATTAGAGCATTTGGACTTTTTTTTTCCCTTAAAAATAACTCAAAACAATTAATTGATTATTAGAGTAGTTGGCCAATAATTTTATAGTTGACAACTAATTGACTAATTGTTGCAGCTCTAATATGATGCCAAGTCTAATTACAGACAGGTTACACATTTGAAACATGAAATTTTGTTGTGTTTTCTTTTTATTTTGTCTTCCTGCTGTAGGATGTTACCACAAAACAATTATGGTTGTTTATAGCACAATAACATCTGATATAATGTGAAAAAGGAGTGAAATAATTTGAGTATATGTAGGCTATATAAATATGTAATTTACCACAGCTATAACGTGCTGGAGAAGCATTAAAATGCACCTTGAAAATTCTTGAAAAGTACTTGAATTTGACTTTGGAAAAGCTGTAGGAATGCTGCAAATAGCATTTATACCCAACATAATCTGAACCTGTCTGCTGTCAGACCGGCTGGTCCCACATCTGCCTGGGTGATACGTATAGGATGCTCCTGAGCTAGCAGAAAGCCTCGCTCTGTGACCCTGAAATGGTCTGTTGAGCCTGCCATATGGTCACACTGTATCACATGATGAGAGTTTATTTATATCTCAGTAATTGGGTATGTGTTGGGGTCAAGGTAGCAGACGTGCTCATCAAAGATGTAGTGGGAGACCTCGCGTATATCAGACTGTAAGAGAGAGAAGGGTCAGCTTGCCAAGTTACATTTTGGCCTGCCAGAATATGTCATACCATTTAGTTTATGTTTTTTCTGGCTCTAAATGAGGCAAACTTGAAACTTCAGTAGTGACCTACTGAACCCTGATCTGTTGAACGTGGAAAACAAACATGAACAGTAATAAATTAGGCCTGATACATATCTGTGTGCCAGGTCTTTTAGGAGATGCATGAGGAGGCACCTCTAGGCTGTGTCTTTTAGGACATAGGGGCTCTGGTTACAATGTAGTCAAACTACAAAAAGAATTTTCAGACCACTTCATGGTACTTAAGTTATACATTGAAACAAAGTTATAAATACCTGCACAATGTAGTTGCAAATGTTTACAAAGACTTAATTGTTGGGAACCTCATGAATCAGTTCTGTTTTAAACGGGGATGACAGATTTTCATTATAAAAGATTCCTGATACATTTCAATTTTTGATTTTCATACTTTTTCTTGCTATATGACCAAATTCCCTGTAACATAATTATTGACACCCACAATTAGATAAAGTCTGCCTAATTTACTTAATTTATAAACGCAGCATAAATATGGCAACTCATACATAGAGGTATCTAAGAGAAAATGAGCCAATCTTCCAAGATTGTGAAATATTAAAAAGGAGGAAGAAGAGTACTTTGACACTTGCATGGTTATCAATTTGACATCCCCAGTATTTTCTTTTCCTAAACATAATATGATTTTGCATTCTGTTAATTTTATACTTTTCTAGCAGAACTATTTCATCTTGATGTATATCTTATTCACTGCGCCTTTTTTCAGTGTTTTCTTTTAGATGGATAAGAAATCCAGAAAGACAGTTTAGTCTCAGCCAGTGGAGAAAAAAAATCTTTCATCAGCTTATCAGTGTGAGAAACTTGAACTGCAGCATCAGTGTGTGCAATTAGATCCCATTGTCTGAGACTGTGACGCACAGGACATGCATTTGTAGCTCCTTATAGATTCGGTTCTGCCGTGAAATATATGGTGTACAAGAGTTACACTTGAACTGTTTTGCTTTTGGTCAGTAGAAAATAATTCCAAAGTTGTTCACAGCGCATTATCGGACTGTCCGGAGAAAGCGGACTTTGTTGCGATTTGATGTAGGCTTGTCTTTCAAATGTGTGAGCCCTGCAAATGAAGGTGAATGGGGGTGGCAGCAGAAATCAAAGAGATGGACATTTAAAAAAAAAAAAAAAGACTGAATAAAACCAAAACCAGCTGCATGGATTGGTGCCCATTTGCAGTAAGTGGAAAAATATGGATGGACGAACCCTTTAAGACAAACTAAGACTGGTTTTCTGAACTCCAGAAGAAACCATCTGTTGTGTCATTCATCTTTGGCTTTGACAGGGTTGTTCTCATAATGTACAGAGTTCATTGTGGTAAACATGAAATTTTTTTTTTTTTTTTTTCATTCTGTTCTATTGTTGTGTCATTGTGCTTGAACTTAATATTCATTCATGGATTCATATTGGTGCATGCATCCATTTGGCTCTGTTTACTGTCAATCACCTGAGACATATGAGAAGAAATTAAAGTCCCCCTCAGAAATAATCCTTTAAAACCATGCTGCCTCATAACTTGTATTTTCTGTGTTTGCTTATTCCCTGCACCTTGGTAAGCTAGTACAGTGGTTAATTTCAGGCAGGATGACTACAAAGCTTGCATTAAAAAGGTCAAAATGTAAACTAGATGAATGTGGTGGTAATTGGGTTGTATTTTACCACTAATGTGGTTTATTCATCTGATCTACATAAGCAGGCACATGGAGAATCAAATAGTGTCCAGCCATTCCCTGCCACTATTATTCAGTTTCAAGGTAAACAGAGATGGTCTAAATACCCAAAAATGGCATTCTTTGTGGTTTGAGTGCAGTGAGTAGCTCCTTTGTCTGTATGCTGGCTTGAGCATATCGTTATGTGTTCAAGAGTATAATTAAAGCAGCCATTTATTGGGCACTGAGATGCATTCTTGGTCTGCATATTTTTTCATTTGCAACAAAAACATCGCCCTCATGAATTGTCTATTCATCTGTCATCCCCCATCTCAGCCCCAAGCCAGCTGCAAAGAATAAAAATGGACTGGTGGCCTTGCCATTTGGCAAAACCTTTAAGGCATGTGTAATGTGAGCAGTGCATAACTATGAGATGAGGTAATTTAATTGTTCTAAGTGTAGGTTAAAGTCAGTCCGCCCCCTGGCTGGCTAGTGTGTTGCAGCCTACTTTTGGGCACACTCTCTGACAAGCTTGTGGAGCTGTGCTCATAAACTTATACAGATGTCATCTGACTTCTATAAAAGCAAAATGAAACCAACAACAAAACCTCGTCTCTGAACATAACCAGTGTCCAGTTTTCATTTGGGAAGAACAGGAAGTTAAAGTTCTTTTCAACAGAGGTTTATGAGAGTCAAGACTACCCCCTTATTTTCTCATGTAAAATAAGTATTTGTGTAGCTCTCCACTGTCTGTTGGTTTGATTAAGATATTTATATTGTTCATAGGAAAGTCATTTCTTTTGTAACCACAAATGATGTAATGTTTGGTCTGTTGTTGTACTGAGAGGACGTGTGGTGGTAGTGTAGAGGAAGTACCTCAGTCTGTCCACAAAAAGGAAAATAATGTGACTCTAATAGTGTTAAATATGTTGATGAATAGAGCTTTGTATCAAAGATTTGCACTTTTTGAGTACCAAACATAATGTGACATTAATGTGGACTTTCAAAAGCCACCAAGAACCAAAAGTGCTCACCAAACAGGCTGATTCTTCTTATGTACTGTTCTTATGCATTTGAAATGTTTGGCTCTTTTTCCTTAGGCTGAAAAGTTGTTCGTAGCAAAATGTTTTTATCTATAATATCAGAAGTATTGTTTTGATATGGTTACTAATAAATAGGTATTGCTCTGGTATCAGTATCAGAAAGTCACCAAACTGTGGTGATTGTTTAATTTCCGACCACCACAAGCTGTGCCAGTTTGTATATACAAACACTATTTTGCATACTGTTCACTCCGTGGGCAGTCTGGCAAAACGAGTAAATTCAAAACACTGAATGAAATCCAGACTTGATGAATTTACATAACCAAATAACTTGAATGATTGAGGAACAATGTATGTTAAATCATTTCATATTTGCACTGATTATCAGTCTTATGTGTTAAAGAGAATTATGTAACAATACTAAACTTACCAGTGCACATTTAACCAAATATACAGAATGTGTTGCAGGCAAACATAGTCACTGACATTTATGGTTGAGAAGCTTCTCATATGGGAGTTTGTTTCCTCCCATATTGGTAGTATAAAATGCCCCTGATCTTCTACATCCATTCATTTGGGAGGATGTAAGCAGAAGTTATAGACAGTTTAAATCTGTTAAATAAAATAAAGTTAAAGTCTCAGTTGTATGTGCTTTAGTGCATACATTCATTATCGATTAATCTGATGATTATTTTCATGATTAAGTGATAAATCATTTAGTCTTCACAGTGTCGAGAAATTGTGAAAAATGCTCATCACAATTTCTCAGCCCAAAGTGATGTCTTCAGATTGCTTCTTTTGTCCAACTATCCAAACCTCAAAGACTCTTAACTTGCTATCATAAATTACAAAGAAAATCGGTAGATCCTCACATAGGAAGAAGCTGGAACTAGCAAATTTTTTGACATTTTTGGTTAAAAAATAACACGATTAATCAATTATCAAAATAGTTGGCAACTCATTTTCTTTCTATTGACTAATCAATTAATTGACTAATCACTGCGGCTCTACTGTGCGTGTGCTGCTTTGCTTTGTGACCTACAAGCACTCAGGGAGAGCAAGTGACTAATACCCTGTTCAGACAGCACAGTGACAGTTTAACCCTGCGTTGTTCACTGTGATGTGGTCAGTCAATGTATGTCATCCAAAATGACTTTGTGACTGCCTCCCAACCTTGGCTGGAAGATGTCACAGCTTGGTGAACAGACATTTTTGTTATCTTTATTATGTAATGTAATTCTGTATTTTGGCAGGAATATGTATGTAATAGCGCATTGCTGCAGTTCCAGTCAGTGTGAGTCTGTGAACGGCGATGACATTCGTTCATATATCAATGCTCTTCGTTGCATGTGAATGGGCTCCAGGCGGGTGGAACACACATTCAGTGGACTCACATCATACACACACATCTCCTGTGTGAAAGGGGTAATAGTCAAGGCTGAGGTCATGTCGGGTTGTTAGTCAATCTGTAATACATCCACGCACAAAGACTCCCTCTCTTCACACCATGAACAAAGGACAACAGACACAGATGGAGGGTTAAAATGAGGATCATGCAATCTTTTGCTATTTGCTTCAAGACCACATTAAAGTTTATTATATGGGCCATTGTCCAGTCTTTATAGGGATCTTTTGTTTGTAATTCTATTTTAAATGTTAGGTAAATACACTGTTCTGGTTTGTCTGGTTTAAGAGACGGATCACTAAAAATGATGTGCTTCAGCGTTTTCCCCTTACAATGATTCTTGAGGCCTGGTGGTATATACTAAAAAAAACTGATGAGGCCAACAGGCTATATTATATTAATGCAGTCAGCTCCAGTCATTGGCACAACAGGTGGTCTGAAATTTAGACTATATTTGCATTTACATTTTTGTTCACTCTGTATATTCAAGACTTCAAGCAAAGTCACCACAAGAAGAAGATGACATTAAGTAACCTATGACCTTTGCAAAACATTAGCATGTCATGAACACAGTGTGCACGATTCATTGCTTGTACTCTATCTTTCTTGGCTTGGAGAAACAAAAAAAAAACTCAATTAGAATAAAAATGTAAGCTAAACACGTTTGCATTTATTAAAAAAAGATGAGCTCAACAAATTGAAATTGAACATAAGTAGTCTGGTACAACCAAGGGCAAAAATTATTGTTCTGCCAGATTTTCAATGTTTATCTTTTTAGAGTGGCTCAGCTTCAGTTGGACTGGTGTCAGTGATGTATATGAACTTTATTTCAGCGTTATTTCTTTCTCATCAGCCGTCTTATTTCTTCCCCTTCTGTATTTTTGTTTGGCTTCAGAGTTTTGTAGAAAAATATATATATTTGGGTGTCCATCCCCTGTGTTGGAGCCTTTAATCTCTTTAGACAGCCCCATGCTCACGTTAGCTAATCTACATCCCATATGCTTGCACTCCACTGTAATTTAAAGGGACTGATAACTGGCACTTGCATCCAAGAATTTACCAGGCAACAACACAAAGCTTGACTGACACCTTGGAACAGTGCCAACAACAGAGACCCACACAAACACAGATCATTCATTTCCAAATGACCAAATTAATGGATATTTGGCATTATTTTTTGCATTAAAAAAAGATTTTTCTCTGGCTTGGTGGGGAAATATAGGGGAAACTGACTGTACTGACAATAGTCTACAGCTCTCATTGTGATTATCACAACTCTTTCTATGTTTGTCTGTTTTTTTGGCACTTCGTGCATCACAAACCTCATGCCACTGAGCTCTGCTGTAATGGGCTTTGCAGCACACCACATCTCTAAGCCCTTTAGATTGATAAAAAAGTTTTATTTTATTTTTGAAAAGTTCAAAAATACATATTTTTTTCTCTGGCCTGTTGTGCTATTTATCCATCCAGATTGTTTTGGTGTTAGATGCTGAGTTTTGGAGAGATCTGCTGTAGAGATGCCTGCCTATTCTCAAATATAATGGAGTGAGATAGGACTCGGTTTGTGGTGCTCAAAGTGCCAAAAAATACATTTAAAGACACTCAACAGCAATGTGTCTTTGCAGAAATCATGACTTGTTTGCTCCAGGTAATCCACAGACCTTGTTGTGAGCAGTTTCATATAGGACACACTTTCTTTATACCAGAGAAAAAGACATTGCTTGTTTTTCAAATGTATTTTTTGATACTTTGAGCACCACAAGCTGAGTACCATTTACTTCCATTATATTTGAGAGAAGGCAGACATCTCTACAGCTGATCTCCAAAACTTGGCAACTCACAACAAAACAAACTAGATGGATAAATATCACTACAGGCAAAAGGAAAAATATGCATTTTTTATTTTGGTCTACACAGTCCTTGAAAGGATATTCCACTTTACATGATAACCCACTCAGTATGTACTCACCCCTATGCCGATGTGAGGATGGGTGAAGATCTTCAGTTCACTAAACAATCCTGGAGTTTCGGCAGAAAACAGGGTTGCAGCTAAATCCAGTACAATGGCAGTGAATGGTGACCACGGATAAAATGTAAAAAAAAATAACACAAAACAAACACAAAATGTCTCCATCCTGCTCGTGTGGTGTAATCCAAGTGTCAGCGACATTAAAATTTAACTGCAAAAGAGGCCATTTACACCATGTTTTTAGCCAAAATGTCAACTGTAGCATGTAGCTGGTAGGATGTAAACATGGCGTCGATCTCGCAATATTTTCACACGTGCGTCCATTAAGAGATGTACGAAGTCTCGTGAGATCGACACCATGTTTACATCCTACCGGCTACATGCTACAGTTGACATTTCGGCTAAAAACATGGCGTAAATGGTGTCTTTTGCGGTTAAATTTTAATGTCGCGGCTCGCAGACACTTGAATTACACCACACAAGCAGGATGGAGACATTTTGTGTTTGTTTTGTGTTCTTTTTTTAATGTTTTAAACTGGGTCACCATTCACTGCAATTGTACTGGATTTGGCTGCAACCCTGTTTTCTCCTAAAACTCCAGGATTGTTTTGTGAACTGAAGATCTTCACCCATCTTCACATCGGCATAGGGATGAGTACATACTGAGTGGGTTATCATGTAAAGTGGAATATCGCTTTAAAGACAGATTAATTCTGCTTAAGCAACACAGTATGGACTTTCCCTCTGTGTCAATGCTGTAAGTTCTGCCTGTCTGTGTGAACTGGAGCACTGTGTTAGTTCTTTGTGTGAACTGTGGTGACTTCGTCTTGTCACTCCCTCAACAGCATCATTGACGTCACAGAACTGCAAGATCATGTGTCTTTTCAGTTTCACCATTCTGCTGGTGCTAAGTCATAGCTGAGTATCAGATGACTACTACACATGCTGGGTGCCGCCGATGCACAGCTGAAATATCCATGTCAGGGTGTTGATGGATCACTGTTTCTTAGCAACCAGACTACCTAATCATGTGTGTATCTGCTTTTACTCCAGTGTAGTTGCAGTGGTTGGTTATAGACTTCTAGGAATCACCTTAACATCAGATATCAAAGAGTGTATCAGTGGGTCTTGTTACCCTAGGCCCCATGGGAGAGTAATTTAGTTTATCATAAGATAGCCCCGGTTGTGCTAGTGTTGACTGCAGATTTTTTGCATCTGTGGGAAAAAATTTGATCATGAGGCCAAGGTTAGCTTTCAGTCCCATTCCAGAATTCCAGTTTTGTTATTACTACCAGGATGAGAACAGGTCAAATGAACTAATGACACTGATTATGTTTTGTGAAGAAAATCTATTGACTTTATTTCAAAAGAGAAGTTGGATCTTTTTGAATGTAGTTCAGTTTATTAAGAACATTTTTAGAGCCAGTGTCTAGCTGTCAGTATACTGAATCTTAAGGCCGTTCTGCCAAGATATGCTGTCTGGTGTGGAACCCTTGAGATACTACAAACGCCAAATCCAAAATAGCTGGGGCACTGTGTAAAACGTAAACAAAAACAGAATGCAATTATTTGCAAACCCTTTTAGACAGTTGAATACACTACTAAGGCAAGATACTTAATGTTCAAACTAATAAACTTGTTTGGGTCATTCAAAAGGTAAAGAGGTTGCCTAATTGGTATCATAATTGGGTATGAAAGGCTCCTTGAAAGGTTCAGTTGTTGACAAGCAAGGATGGGGCAAGGTTCACCACTTTGTGAGTAACTGCATTGGCAAATAGTCCAACAGTTTAAGAATGTTTCTCAACACACAATTTTGTGTTGAGATGGTGAATTTAGGCATTTCACCATCCACAATTCATAATGTCATTAAAAGATTTAGAGAATTCAGAGAAATCTCAGCAGGGGAAAGGCCAAAAACCAATATTGAAAGCCCATGACCTTTGATCCCTCAGGTGGCACTGCATTAAAAAGCAACATGATTATATAAAGGATATTACTTCATGGGTTTGGGGATACTTCAGAAGACTGTTGTCAGTAAAGTGTGTCACTGAATCTACAAATGCAAGTTAAGATTGTACCATGCAAAATAAAAACCATATATCAATATCATCCAGAAACGGGGACGACTTGTCTGTTGGAAAACTGTACTGTGGTCTGATGAGCCCACATTTCAGATTGTTTTTGGAAATCATGGTCGTCTTGTCCTTCAGACAACATACAACATTCAGACTGTTACCAGTGCAAAGTTCAAAGACAGCATCTGTGATGGTCTGGGGGTGTATCATGGTGCCCATGTAATCATGGTTAACTGTCACATCTGTTAAGGTCCCATTAATGCTGAAAGGTACATACAGGTTTTGGAGCAACATGCTGCCATCCAGATAATGTCTTTTTCAAGGAAGTCCCTGCTTATTTCAGCAAGACAATACCAACACACATTATGCATGTGTTACAACAGCATGGCTTCATAGTAACAGAGTTGAGGTACTAGATTGACCTGACTGCGGTCCAGACCTGTCTCCCATTGAAAAAGGCAATGTAACATAGTGGTAAATATGCCCCTGTCCCACCTGTTGTGAAACATGTTGCAGACTTTAAATTCAGAATGAGCATATATTTACAATAAAACAATAAAGTTAATCATTTCATTGTTTATATTTATGTTTTACACAGCAATCCAACTATTTTGGAAATGGGCTTTGTACATAATAATGTACGCATGTTGTTCAAGGGGTTTAACATATGAGAACACCATCTCAAGTTAACTGACAGCCAGAGCAGATATTTTCCTGTTTTGTTTAAAAAAAAAAGTGACTCATTTTACAATGAAGGTTTATATTTTGAGTGGGCTCCATTTCTGAACAGACTTCAGGCACAACTGGTGAATTAAAACTAGCAGAAAATTTCCCCTTGTGAAAAGTGTAAAACCTTGTCAAGGTACTTGGTCCTGTAATAAACTCTAAATCTGATTTGTGTTTTTCAGAACCTAATGTATCTTCTCCTGCTCATCCTTTATGACAGAGTCGGTATATGACCTCCTCCCCAAAGAGCTCCAGCTCCAGCCGTCGTCCACCCAGACAGACCCAACCACCATGAGTCAGAAGAGTGGGGGAGAGGCGGGACCTCCCCCCTCTGCAGCCTTAGCCTCAGGTGAGCTACCTGCTCAGTCCATGAAAACCATGATCTGGGATCAGTTTCCCCTTGCCAAACTATTCCCCAAGACAGTAGGGGTAAAGAAACTAATGTGGCCTTGTATCAGTGTCTGGGGGCAACTTCACCCTTTCACCACTTTCTGAGACAATTAATATTTGTGATTGTTAGAGATGAAGCGGGCTAGTGATGTAGTTATATCAGCTACGGTATTTTAATAGTGCTCACATGGCAAAGCACAGTGATATTAGAGTTCAGTCGAGTTTATCAAAGGGGTTCCACAAAGCTATCATGATACCAATTGAGAGGTCGGGCAGAGTGTTAAAGCTGATATAGCTGGACTCGAGCTGTATTTAAATATATATTAGGGATCATCTATTTTTCTATTATTGTGCTGTATTTAAAAAAACACCAATCAGTGAATATCTGTAGTGTCATTACGTCAGTTGAGTCTGTCTGTGTTAGGTGAACCTGTTAGGTACTTCAGATGTTTGTATGATGAACATCCTCTCTTAGAGTCCTAGCAGCTGCATGGGAAGAGGCATTGCTTGCATTGATTTGCTGGGGCTTTGATATTCACCCACACAGCAACTGCATTAAGTGCCTGCAGCGTTTCACATAACAATTACACTGTGTAAAACTAATTCACACTTCCTAAGTCCTGCCCCTTTTTGGAACCTCAATCAACTTTCTCCTTTCCTGTGTCCTGCACTGAGATAATCTGTGTTGCACTCATCTATGTTGAAAAGAATCGAGTTTTGAAGATGGTTGAGATATGTTGCTGGGGGACCTGTAAAAGCAACTTATATATAGTCATATCTTACATTAGCTACATTTAGCAAAACTCTAGCTAACTACTTAGCTAATCTACATTAGTCTAGAGCAAAATACTACTTAACTAATGTTTTGTTCAGTAACAGTATCTTAGTAGCTAGTGAATCTTGGTTAATCTTTAGCTTGCTAGTTACATCTGATAATTAATGTTAGCAAAATGCTACTTAACCAGCTGGCTAATCGACATCAGTTGTCATCACTTTTACAGCCCCCCAGCAATCTTTCAACTATCTTACAAATGTGATTTTCTTTTCAACATGGAGGAGGCTAGCACACAGCATATCAAAGTAAGTAATATCAAAGTACAGGAAACAGGAAAGGAGATAGCTGATAGAGCTCGTGCAGGGTACCAAGCTTGCTTAACTGTTATTGTAACACAGAGGGGTGGGATTTTGGAAGGGTCATTTGACTGAAAAGAGTATTGAAGAATTGCTCAATATAGTTTTCACTTAATATTTAGCTAACCTATAATAATATGCTAGTGGCAGTAATTTAAGAATCTGAATTGCTTCCATATAATAAACATCATACACAATCCTCGTTTCCTGGAAAGCTTAGCTGAATAGCAGCTCCAAGCAATGTTGAGTTTGCATTAACAGCATGCTAACATAGCTTGTTCTTTCTAATTTCACTCATTTTTTACGCAACTCTTTCCCCATGATGCTTGTGCTCAATGCTTTTTTTTTTTCTTTTCACTTGGCTTTTTTAGACTGTTGTAAATATACTATGCACACCATGCAGCATAACCAGTACTGGTGATCCAGATACTGTCCTTTGGCTTAAGTAGTCATCTCAGACATCCCTCAAACTATGACGCTGGGTTGTGTTCCAGTGTCTGTATCAGCATTTTCTCTCTTAAGGTGTCAGTATAGTTAAGTTTTGTTTTTAAATGCTCTAACAAGTGCCTAAAGCAGAAACAGTGCATGTTTGTCATTCACACACTCTTTTACACACTCATACAACAGTAGGTCACCTGATATATTATTGAGGTTTTAAAGAGTTCAAACTTTACAGCTAAATTATTAATCTATTCCTATGTTTGAAAGCAGTTGACATTTTCAGTAATTATGAAGGTTCTGTCTCTGTATGAAACAGTGAAGTTGCCCCTAACAATCGTTGGACTGTCTTATTATATTTAGCAAACCAAACGAATATGGTCTGATCTTGGATCATGGTTCAGGGCAGCCAACATCAGCTATAACTGTGAAGGATTCTAGTCTTGAGTTTCATCTAGATGGCAAACTAACTGGTCAACAGTCATGTTGGAGAGAGCGCTTTTGTTAATGCTACCTTTTAACTATCCTGTCTGAACCAGCTGGCCTTCAGCAGTGCTGATCAAAAGCATGACTACTGTAATGTCCTTCAGATCATCATTAACCAAATACACATGCTTCAAAGTGTCTATAAATGATCAGCTTCAAAAGTTACTCCTTCCTTCAGTGTATTAACTCATCCAATTTACTGATTGACAGAAGTTGAATCTTGAATGATCAGCTCTCTTGTTGCTCATTGGCTGTCTCGTTTTTATTGCAGGAAGTTCCCTCTGAGGCAGGGAGTGTCTGCATATAAAATGGTCTGCAGTTCACTGCTCCATAGGTCAGAGGCTTGTTTATTCTGTCTCCATGGCTACGCTCAGTCCCAACCAAATCTTCCAATTGGCATGCGCAAACTACTGTTTACTACTGAATGCACATTGCACAAACTGTACTGTAACCCTGGCAACCCTGGCAAATTTAATTTGGCGCCACATTACCAGCTTGCAAATTTGGCTGTACAAGAAAGTTTGACCAGATTTTGTTCTGTTTCTTTCTGGCAATGTGTATGTAACAATTTGTAGCTTGCTTTTGTTTTTGTAAACAAAGCATGTCAGTTTTGTCACATTGATTTTAATTGAGAAAGGTTTTGTAGGAATCAAAACATTGTGGGACCTATAGTACCCTTCTCAACTTTAACTTCAGAACATTTGATCAATGCTTGACAGCTCTCGCATGCACAGTGAGAGCATATAACCCACAACAGTCTGTTGAAATTAGAGTTGGGAAGAGGGGAAATCAATCAAATCATGCACAAATTCAGCTGCTTGAATGGGACTGCTAGCCTGCTCTGTGCTGACCATCTGTGCTAACTTATTTATCTGTATATACTACTACAGATGCCACCTCCTCCACCTCCAGCCCCTCTGCCTCCTCCTCCCTGGCCCTGGGAGTCCCATCTACTGGCTCCTCTACCTCATCCTCAGACCATCTCAAGGTTCCCCAGCATGTCCACTCCAGCGGAGGGGATGGAGCTGGAGCTTCAGAGATGCAGAGTATGGAGGGTGCTGTATCTGCCCCCAGCAGAGGCAACAGTGGAGCGAACACTGCAACAGGAGACATAGGGCCAGGAGGAGTGCTGTCAGGGCTAGGAGTCCAGCAGCCTCAGAACACCCCATCAAAACGGAGGCCTGTGTTGAGCATATCCCCGCCACCTGAGGATCTATTTGACGACAGCCAGATGTCATGCCAAGAGGAGCCTACTGTGTCTGGTCCAACAGGTCCAGACTCAGAGCATAGCAGCAGCATGTGGGCCGATGACTCCGTCTCCAACTTCAGCTTGATCAGCTCCATCTCTTACAACGACAACACAGAGGTGCCGCGCAAGTCTAGAAAACGCACCCCTCGCCAGCGGCCTGGCCCCAAGCCCACTCCTCCAGAGGACAGCATGGATGTGTTTGATGCTGACAGCGCCAAGGCCCCTCACTTTGTCCTTTCACAGCTGGGCACAGACAAGGGCGGTTCCATAGCCAGGTGGGGTGACCCCTGTGCAACTCATATTCAGTCAGCATTTTAATTCAAGAGTACCTCTGTCCATCTGTAGGAATACAGTGAAGGTCATTTAATTTAGTTTTGTTTGGGGTAATTGAATTTCTGGAAGTCATATTAATGTCATCATGTGATTTTTGTTGTCCTGCAGCTCTCTTGAGTCAGGGACTGCAGTAAAGGGTGGGTCACTGTCGACTCAGTTCCCCCAGAGGAGTGATGGGAAGGAGCTAAAGATCCTGGTGCAGCCGGAGACCCAGCACAGAGCTCGCTATCTGACCGAGGGTAGCAGAGGTTCTGTCAAAGACCGGACACAGCAGGGATTCCCCACTGTCAAGGTCTGACAATGAAAGCCACCAACCATCTCTTAACACAGGAAGAATATAAGCTGGAATCGACTGAATAAGGCCAAAAATACACATGGCATGGAGTGTGAAGAATGCTTATGCCAGTTCAGACACATCAGAAGCATTCACACATTAACTAATACCCAAAAGCATGTTTATTTAAGGTTTTTTGGGCTTTTGCATTTATTTTGATAATGACAGCTGAAGATATGACAGGAAAAGGTGTTGAGAGAGACAGGGAATACCACGCAGCAAATTTGCCACAGGTGGGAGTCAGATTGGCGGCCGCTGCAGAGGACTAATAGCCTCAATACATGGGATGCTTGCACTAGCAGTTGAGCATGTTTGCATTGAGCTATTTCAAAAAGCTTTATTTTCAAATTCATAAACCTGCCATTTTCTGTCGTATTCAACAACACAGCCAAATTTTCAGAGGCCAAACAATTGAAAACCAGATCATCCTATAGTAACTTCACTTGTTACTGATAACTTTGAGCAGGGAAGTGAAGAAACAGCAACTACCTTTTATTCATTAATAAGGCACATAACCCTTGACTGCTACACTGGGGCTGCTCAGAGAGAAACTGTGGCTGTGATGAGCAGCTTACAGTTGTTAATTTGTGTTGAGTATAACGCACTGAACAAAATGACCCTGAAATTCATCCAAGCACATGTGTCGTAAGCTAACAAAAGTAAACATGCTAGGAAGTCTGAACAAATTCATGTCCTCCTTTTGTGATATAATCGAAAAGCTACCATCTGCAGTGCATTTCCCGTGTTTATTTTTGTGAGAGAAGGGAGGGAGAAAATAGATCTGACTCTTTCTAGCAAGCCTGGCACACATCCACACATTGCATTGCACTTTTAAGTATGCATGTTTTTTTGTGGCACTTTTGTTGCTTTACATGAATGCTTCAGTAAGGAAAGATTCACTCCAAGACCGGTGTGCTTTGAGCTTAAAGTAGTGTTATGTTTTCTATGAAGGACAAGGTATTTACACACAATTTCTTTCTTTTTTGTCTCTAGTTGGAAGGTGTGAGCGAACCAGTTGTGCTGCAGGTGTTTGTAGCTAATGATGCAGGTAGAGTGAAGCCTCATGGTTTCTACCAGGCGTGTAGAGTGACGGGACGCAACACTACTGCCTGCAAGGAGGTGGACATAGAGGGCACCACTGTTATTGAGATCTCACTGGAGCCCAGCAATGATATGACACTCGCGTAAGGGGTTGATAATGGATATTGGATTGTTTAATACTGATATATATTTAGTATGCTTGTCACATATTTCATATCCTGTGTTGTCTCTACAGGGTGGACTGTGTAGGAATTTTGAAGCTGCGAAATGCTGATGTAGAGGCCCGTATTGGTGTGGCAGGGTCCAAGAAGAAGAGCACGCGTGCCAGGCTGGCTTTCAGGGTCAACATCCCCCAACCTGATGGATCAGTCCTTACTCTACAGGTCCCCTCATCACCCATCCTCTGCAGTGAGTAGTACAGGCACAACATCAATTAAAAAAAAACAGTCAACATCAGTCTAAAGCTACAAACAGGCATCATGAGGCTAAATACTGGGGAACAGTGTGTTTCCAGTGATTTGTGGTGTTTGGCTTTCATCTAACATATCATTTAAGATGATGGCCATAGATGTTTTGGTCTCATCAGACCAAAGAACTTCGTTTCTCTTGTTTCAGTCTTCTACATACCCTCTGGCAAAAGCCCAGATGTCATGTGGGTTTTGATTCTTTGACTCTTCTGTCATTCCAGCCCAGCCAGCAGGAGTGCCAGAGATCCTGAAGAAGAGCCTTCACAGCTGCTCAGTGAGAGGAGGAGAGGAGGTCTTTATCATTGGAAAGAACTTCCTCAAAGGAACCAAAGTTATTTTTCAGGAGAACATAGCAGGTGCTGTGACTGTATCTCCCTTGTATCTCAGTGTAATTCATGTGTGTATGGATTTCTGCATGTAAATTTCTGGATGGAAGAATAAAAGAATATTTGTTGTCTTATTTTTAGATGATAATTCCTGGCAAGCTGAGGCAAAGATTGACATGGACCTTTTCCATCAGGTAAGGCAACTGTATGATATGCATATACATGTTAGTTTTACCTTGAATAATATGACCTGCTTGCTTTCATTGATCATATTCTTCATGAGATTTTACTAAAAATGTGTTTTCCCTTGTGGTTCTTTGTTTTCCAGAACCATTTGATAGTGACAGTCCCTCCGTTCCACAACCAGTCAATCACTTCTCCAGTCTCGGTGGGAATCTTTGTGATGACCAATGCTGGTAGATCACATGATGCACAGACTTTCACCTACACTCCAGAGTCAGGTAAAGTTACTAGTTCAAGCACAAATGCCATTAGTTAAAACATTTCGGTCTGCATGAAAATATTCTCTTTGGAGTTTGGGTGTTTTCCCATATAGTCCCCTTTAAACGAATCATATTCATATAAAATCCTCTTTAAATGAATCAAACTTAAATCAAATTATTGTAAAAAAAAAAAAAAAAAAAAGTGGGCCAATAGAGAAGTGATCAAAATGTCAGTTCATTTGAAAGAGGGCTTGGTTCTGTTTTTAGTCCACTTCAGCTCTGTTGGGATCTCAGTCCTCTTTTTGTTCACATTATATAAAGTATATATTTTTCTGGAGCAGCGGTGCCACACAGAATACTGTACAGTTAAATGTAAAACAGGCATATTAAGAATTAGAGGAAAATGTTAGCATTTCTATGCATTATAGACAGTTCCAGTATGATATGTTCTTTCTTTCATATCTGGAGAGGTGCAGTAGTTTCTTTCTTAGACCACACTACTGCTCTGGTCTTGCTAGCATTACCAGTGGCCATGGTTCTCACCATTTGTTTTTAGCATCCCAGCGCAATAGTGTGTGACCTATCTACAGCAAACCTGGCTGAAATAGAAAAGGGGGCAAAGGGCGAAACGAACCTGCAGCACTGGAGTGTTCACGTGTGCACAAAAATTGTCATTTTATTTGAGGGCTGAAAGGGACCAAGTGTGAAAACACCCTTAGAGACATCTTGTAGTAAGGGGTCTAGATAAAGCTATATGACTTCAGCTAACATGGTAATCAAATTTTTATGATACTGTGACCATATTACAGTATATGAGGTATAATGCTGTCTGCATTGGCTGTATGAATTAGCATCATGACCTTTTTTCAGTTACAGTAGATGCATTTAGTTGAAAGGTTCCAGTATTGAAATGCTAGAAGTTATCAATAACTTATCACAGAAACTTAAATCACAAAGGACCACTGTTGAATGATGAACTATCAAAATCAAGGTACAGACTTCAAATATACATAATCTTCCAAAGACTCAAAACTATCCTCTGTTTCCAATCTTGCCTTCAGCTGACAACTCAAATGTCCGAACAATAAAAACAGAGGGACCCTCCCTGGTCAAGACGTGTATATTTGATGGCCAGATCAAATCAATACCTTCTGAGCGAACTGACTGTGCTAATCAGCCCTCCAAACGGCAAGAGGACACACCAATGGAAGTGTCTAGTAATCCACCACCCACAGAAGTCTTTAAGGTAAGACGCCATTCTTTCTTAAACAAAAAAGGAATGAAAATATCTTCTTCAGAATTGCAGTTGGTCCAAATTTCGTTTCCTCTCTTTTTTTAGCCCTCCCCTGACCCTCTTGTCTCAGTGCAGCAGACTCTGGAGCTCAACTCTAGTCCTCATCCAGGTGGAGAGTCCTTTCAGAGCCCAATGCCCCTACAACCCGAAGACGTGGAGCTTCCTCAGGCGCCCCCTGTCTTCCCGAGCCTTGAGTCTCTCAGCTCTATACAGAAGCAAGACATTGCCCCTCCAACCTCCTTCCCAGTGTCGGGAGACACTACAATCCCCCCTGTGACACCCGAAGTCCCTCAGCAGTTCCTCAGAGACCCTCAGGACAGCTTGCCTCCTGAGAGTTCCAGTAATAATGCAGGGGTTGTAGTCGTGGCCATGTCACAGATAGCAACTCCACCTCAGCCCCAACCACAACAGTCACAGGTTCCCCTGTTCCCACAGGAAGGGGTGGCCCAGTTGGAGAGGGCAGTGAGGGAACTACAGGCTGGAGGTAACACCACACTCCAGCAGGTGTTGGAGGCGGCTGTAGCCCAGCAGCAGCTGAACTCTGTGCTGTACAGCCCCACACCCTCTGCAGACTCCCTTCAGCAGCACGTCCAGGAGAACATGAATAGCCTTAGATTGGGAACCACAGATAATTCACTATCGACACAGCAACAGCTGCAGATACAACAGCAACAACAGCAGCAGCAGCAACAACAACAGCAACAACAACAAATACAGCAACAGTTTCAACAGCACCAACAACTGCAGCAACAACAGCAAATGCTTGGCAACCTTCAGCATCAACAACAACAGCAACACTTACAGCAGCAACAGCAGCAAGTTCTTGGCACCATGCAGATCCAACAACAACTTATATTACAGCCACAAGACCAACAGCAACTGCAGCAGCAACAGCAGCAGCAAATCATGGAGAATATTCAACAGCAACAACAACAATTGCAGCAAAATCAGCAACAGCAAGTCCTTAATAACATCCAACTTCAGGATCAGCAACAACAAAATCAAATACTTCAGCATCAGCTACAGCAGCAGCAGCAACAGCAGCAGCAAAATCAAGCACTGAGCAACTTACAACAGCAACAACAGCTGCAAGAGCAGCAGGTCTTGGAGAATTTACAGCAGCAGCTTCAGGCTGAGCTGCTTCAGCCCCAGATCCACTCCTCTCCCCAAGTACAACAGCCAGTGTCCCTCCTTCAACAGGCTGGAGAACTGCTCACCATTCAGACCAGCTTCCCAACACAGCCTCCGTCCCACACATCTCCCCCACAGCAGCTCTTCCAGTCGCCCAGGCCCCTGGCTGAGACCCAGGGCTCCCAGCAGCAGGTCCAGGCCGCCCTGCTCCAGAATACACTGACTGTTCTAACTGGTGGCAGTCTCAACTCTGAGCAACAGTCGACAGGTTCAGCCCTGTACCTGTCCCCAAACCCTCAGCCCCAACAACAACAACACAGCAGCAGCAGCAGCAGCAGCAGCTGGCATTCATCTCTTCCATGGAGACGTCCGGCCAGCCCCAGTCTGTCACAATGTTTCAGAACCAACCCCAAACTCAGCTTTCCCAAATACAGCAACAGAGCACCCCTATGGAGCAGCAACAGTCTCCACAGCAGAGCCAACAACAGCCACCACAGCTCCCAATGGGCCAGCAGGGCTCCTTGTTCCAAAGTATCCCAACCCACTCGCAGGCTACCCCTGTCCCCCAGAGCCAGCTTTCCCAACCCCAGCAGGCAGGTCTGCTCCTCTGCGCCACAGATCTAAACCCCCAGGCTATCCCCCCAGCTATTCTGTTTAGCACCCAGACCCAAGGCCCTTCCCCTATGGGGAGCATTAGCGTTGGAATCCCCCAGCCAGAGCCAGCAGAGCCCATGTCCTTCCAAGACCAGAGCTCGTCAAGCAGCAACTCGACAGCCACTGAGAACCAACAACAGAGCCTGTTCCAGGAACAGCAGCCAATGCAAGTGGGCCCAAGTTCCAGCAGCATCCCAAGCAGTCAACCCGTGGAGCTGTTCTTACCACAGACATCTCTGTCCAGCCTGCAGAGCACTATTGGCTCGCAGGAGTTGAACAACCAGGCTCCCGCCCCTGGCACTACCATCTTTGTGGTTCAGGGTAGCGTGGGTGTGGTAGCCAACCCTGGCCAGCAGCCCCCAGAGCAGCTTTTCCAGACCACTGTGGGTGGGAATGTGGCTCCACAAGGACAGGCCAACCTGTTTGTGTTTGGCATCCAGAATGGTAAGATGATTTTGGTCTGTGTTGAATTCGTGGGTTGTACAAATCCCAATTCCAAAATAGTTGGGATGCTGTGTAAAAAGAAGTAAAACAAGACTACAATGATTTGTAAATATTTTGGCCTGTACTGCATTGAATTCAGTACAAAGACAAGATATTTAATAATAGTTCAAAATTTAAACTGCTAAAATTTATTTTAGCAAATATTTTGTAAATATATACTCAAGAATTTGATGATTGCAACATTTCAGAGAAGTTGTTGAACAAAAGTTGTGAAACAAAAACACCTAGTCTAACATTAAGAACACTCACAAAGCAGTTCAAATTGAGCCCAATTAATTGATTGATAAAGTTGAACATTGTCTGAAAAAATAAGACGTGTATTAAGTCATTTGAAGCCATTGATTGCATTCTTCATTGACCAAATCATATTTTAAAAGCCTCTTAAATAAGCGTCACTTTGCACTGTATGTTATGAACACTGCACATTATCCTACAAAAGATGCAACAGTTCACTAAATGCTTCAACTTGTGTTGTTAGCAGTGCTAGCAGCTGCAGCCTGCTCTGCTTGCAGGTTAATGTCCGTGTCTGTGCTAAATGCAATTATGCATTGCTTCTGTTGAGTGGTTATATACCAGTTTATTCTGGCACAGCCTTCATTCCTCCTTATTTTCATTTTCTATGTGTATCCAAAAATACTGATACACCGCACTGGTTTTACGAGCTGTCATCTGTCCCACATTGCTGATAACAGCATCCAGGGCAGAGCCATCAGAGCATTCAAGCTGGGCAAGAGGGGCTGCTGCACCAGCTGGTGGTGGGCTGCTGCATAATATCTTAGAGGCAACAATTAACTGGCATTGTACATGACTTAAATATTGATTTATAGTTTAACCAACAAGTATTTCTGGTGCCAACTAGCAAGGATGGCAGTGTTTAATCATATAGTTGACTTATCATGCACATCCTCTAGTTAAGACTGTAACCTGCAAAGAGAAAGCCAAATATGAACAACATCCAAAAATCCAGTTGACATCTCTGGGCCTGAGCTCATCTGAGATTGACTGACGCAAAGTGGAAAAGTGTGCTGTGGCCTGACTAACTGTCACGTTAAGGCCCCATTTGGAGCAAATGTGCTGCCATCCAAATGATGTCTTCTTCAGGGTTGGCCTTGCTTAAAATGTGTTGTGCATTATGAAGCAAAAAACACAACAAGAGAGACCCCAGTGTGTTGAGCAACTGAAGTTGTATATGAAGAAAGATGGGAACAAATTTCACTTTCAAAACTTCAAAATGAGTGTCCTCAGTTGTCAAACACTTGTATCAGTTTTAACATTATTTTGTCTTTGTACTGTATTCAGCCGAATATAGGTCAAAATATGTGCAAATCGTTGCTACAGTGCCACTGCCGGTGTCTTCACCTACTGTTTAATTATAGTTATTATTTCCATTTTCTCCTCCTCCCAGATTCACCACAGCTGCTCAATTCCTCTGGACCCACCCTGCCAGCTCAGAGCCAGCCCCAGAACCCCAGTCACATGCAGCCTCTGTTGGACCAGCCCATGGCCCAAGCTGCCCCCACCATGCACAGCAGCTTACAGAACACCCTTCAGGCACAAATGCAGTCCAGCTTGGAGAACGCCATGCAGACCAGCCTACAGAACGCAATGCAGACAAACACACAAACACCTCTGCAGTCCATAGAAACAAGCCTGCCAACTCCAATGCAGACCAATCTACAGACACAGATAGAGAGCAGCTTACAGAATCAATTGCAGGCATCAATATCAGCATCGTCCAACATGGATAAAATTGAGGACCTATTGGAAAGCCTACAGAAGCAGTGATAAATGTTTGGACCATGTGGGCACTAAGAAGAGCGAGTGATATGTAGCCGAAAGTTATACATCCTTACACCAACAAACAGAATGGCGGCGCGTGGTGTTTTGTGCCAATTCCACAAAACTTAAGAAAATTTTAAACATTTAAGAATTAAATGCCCCCTTTTACCTAAAACCCAAATTATGAGCTCCCATGTAACTCCTTGTTTTTATGGAATATTTATAATTATAGCCATCATACATCCATTGTCCTTGAATTGATGAATCCGCCTTTGTTATTACCCCTCTTGCAGGATCAGAGAGGCCTGTAATAACTGCTTTATCCATCAGTCTCAGAAATGCAGTGTTTTGTTTTGTGTTTTAAAAATGTGAGCCTAAGAGATGATGATGATGATGATAAAAAAACCTACCAGGTTTGTTGGAAAAACTGGAAAGGGATAAAGAATGTTAGCGACAGGGAAACAGGAACAGGGGAATGTGATGGAGATGATTTTGCGAGAGCAGATAAAGCAGCCAGCCATGGAGTGAATAACAGATTGCACGTAAGTGTCAGATAAAGGCTGAATCTCATTTTGTAAGTGTGTAAACTCCAAGCCGTCACTTCACTCTGAGAGGCAGTCGGAGATGTGATTTTGGCAGTGGAAATGTGGGGAAGATTACCCGGCATAAAAACAGGGATGAAATAATGCTTCAAACACTCAAATTTTAAAATTTTCCAGGAACGATGTAAGGTTAATTAAATCGTGAATTTGCATGTGTCAACAATTTGACTAAAATCTACTCCAAGAGTAGACTATTAACTACATTTGTAGAATGTTTTGCCTCCATCGTGTTTGCTGGTATGAATGGAATCTGCACCTGAGCAGACTCAATCCGGAGGAGGAGAGTTAACAATTAAAGAATGTCAGTTTGCACCCAGGTGACAATAGTCATATGGCAGCTGTCGGTTACTTACACCCAGCCCCTTATTTTAGCTTAGAGCGACAGAATCTCTAAAGAGAATGGGAGGTTGTGATGAATGGGATAGGATTTTAGTCTGGTGTGAACCTATAAAGTCAAAGTTGACTTTTAATTTTTAGACTTAGTTGGTGAGCATGGTTTATCTCGGCCATGCAAGTGTAAATAGCGCTATATACATCCTGGGTGTAAATAGCTATTTATACTGGGTGAAAATAGAATTTGGGGTGTGAATAGCACCATTAAACCCCTGGTGCAAATAGCACTGTTGGCTGCAGACACCTGGATGCTTGTCTCTGCCATCTTGGGGTATATGTACCAGGGCTCAACAATAAGGATTGCCTGCTTGCCCAGGGCAAGCAAAATTCCATGTCAGGCAAGTAAATCTGGCAACTCGCTTGCCTAACGGGGCACATGGTGAAAAAAAAAATACTATTAAACTGTTTTGATAATCAGTTAATCCTTAGAGTAAGTTTTCATGCAACATGGTTGAAAAAGCTGTTTTAAGCCTCTAAAATATTTACTGTTTTTCTTAACTTATTATCATATTAAACTGAATAAGTTTTGGTTTTGGGCCAAGAAAATGAGACATTTAAAGACATCACCTTAGACTTTAAAAAATTGCAGCCCCAGTTCAAACATGACAATTAATTTAAGGCTAGTCAGTCTTGTTATTTATTACCCGCTAATAAAAGAATTTGTACAGGGGCAAGTAAAAATTGAGTTTGAGCAAGTAGATTTCTTACCCACTTGCCCGACCAGGCAAGTGAAAAAAACAACACCAAACCTTTAATGCTGAACCCTGTGCACCCATTTTTAAATAGCCACCTTGGCTATTCCACCTCAGGTGCAAATAGCAGTGTTGACTACTGACACTTGGGTGCTAATGGCATCTACCTAAATATTGTTAATCAACCAAAATGGTATTGTTGGTATTGCCTGGGATTTCCCCGTGTGCAGAAAGAGGAGGGACTGTTAAACACTCACAAATGAGATTCAACCTGATGAAAAATGTGACTTGGCACCTCCCAGTGTTTTCATACATTCAGGCCTCATCACTGGGTTTGCAGAAGCTTTCTTGGTGAAATTTTAAGAAGCATTCAACTATGTGGTGTGTGTATCTTTTTTTGTTTTTGTTTTGAAGAAGTTGGTAAACTTAACAATTTAATGTGGATAGAAAGAAACTTTCCACACGTGAAAATGGAGTGTTGCGTGATTTTATAAACATTTTATCTCAAGCACTTTATAACCTCTAGCTAATCCTTATATCCGTCCACAGCTCTCTACTGACCCAGCTGAATTTGTACATGGAAAACGTCCAGTTTAAAAAACAAGAAAAAAAAGAAAAAAGCAGTTGTCTTTGTAAAAGGTAAATGCATCTTAACCAAGCATTTTTACATTTTGTCATGTCTGAATATTTTTGAGGTCTAGGACAACTTTGTATAGAGTGTCTGCTCACTGTTGAATTCCTCTTTGTATTCAGTCTCAGTGGTCCAGTCAAGTCTGTCAAAAAAGAAAACAGCCATTCCCACAAAAGCATTGTCATTTTTCAGTGTTGGAGTGGTAAGTAGGCCTTCGTGTTTTACACACTGACAAAACACCTAAAATACTGATTCATTAGTTTGTGATTCATTGAAATGAAGGATTTTCATCGTATTGCTATTTGTACTATTTACTGTTCAGTCTGTCACTTGAGACTGTTTTACCTTGTGTTGTGTTAAATATTTAAGTTTTTGTCTCAGTGTTGGTACCGTGTACAGGCTGGCGCCATGTGAAGTTGGCATCCAGTACCCGTCCCTTGTGTTGTGAACAGGGGCTCACTGGTAAATGAAATCTCTGTTACATAGAGGCCGCCATTTTGATTCTATCTATGGTGCTATGTACAGGAGTGATGGGCACTTCTGATGTGATGTTAATAGATAACAGTTTATACTTATATTATCAATAGCACTGACATTATTTGTTAGTTTTTGAAGCAGAGTTGAGTCTAGAGAGCTGGCTGTTGTTGTGGGGTCAGACTGGAGTGCACCCAGGCATACCAAAGCTCCTGTTGTGAATCGCCGTCATCTTGTCTCATACTTGTCCTTGCAAATGCCCTCATAATGTTTACTCGTTTGTACTTACTCATTTAAATTATGCAGCTCTTACATGGATAGCGACTCAGCATGTTGTTTTGTTCAACATTTATAAAAGATATGTAAAGGTACTTCGTTTCATGGATCAGTTAATCTCTCATTAACATTTCCACACATTTGATACTTTACATTTGTCATTACATTACTCTATATTTTTTGATGCAAAATAACACTGCTGTACTTTCCATATCTACAACAGTAGCCAATTTGGCATTATCACAAAAGCCAATTTTTGAGAATAATTCAAATGTTAGAATAGCATTGCTCACATATGCATTTGTTTACATTTTCATAGTCATACTATTTTGTCCTGCGGCTGTTAGTGATCCATTTTAAAGTAACTTATCTTTTTTAGAATTTTGTATCCATGTATCAAAATGTAGAGTATTTTTGTAAAACTAAACTTTTTTGGTTTATGCTCATAGCACAGAATATCATTGCTGGTATGTTTTCCTGACATGAAGTGCAGGTTTATTGTGAAGTGTATGACTGAAAATTAGAAATGTACTTAAGAGGACATCAAGCAAAATATGTTAGAACTGAATTCTACTGTTTTAACATTGACTTTACCCAACCTGTATAACATAATACATGGGCTAGATTTCTTGTGTGTGTTTTTACTTTTTTTTTTTTTTTCTTTTTCTTTTTTGTCATGCATCTCAAATGGCACTTTGACTCATCCATTAACTGTAGGTCAGGTTAGAGCGCAGTAGTGATGTTTCCAAGCATTCCATTCCTCTTGGGTAGGGGAGTTTAAGAGCACATGATGTTTGCGGAAGACGTGCGGAACAGTAATGCCTCTTAAAGCCATACCAACACAGAAAGCCAACCTGTGACTTCAGTTTCATGAATGTAAGTTTTACCTCATGGTGTGGACATAGAGCTTGCTCTACATCTAACATCGGACCAATTACAGTTTTAGAGAACATATATTTTGAGGCAGAGGGGATGGGTGGGGTTGGCACCAAATGTCATTTGTATCACTGTACATTTGTCAGATTGTTTTGTCTTGGACTGTGGTGTAATTTCATGTTTTCACATCCAGTCGTTTTTAATTTTGAGCAATCCAGGATGCTCAGTCTGACTCTTCGAATAGCCACTTCCACATGAAAAGAACCATGTGAAACATGAATTTAATGGTGGTGAAGATAGCACACAAATCTTTACACGATATCGGTTTTGTCCTTCAGTCATGTAAATGAATATCCATGTATATTTAAATGTGAAATATACTGCAGGGGTATCTTGAATTTCAATTGTGATGCTTTCAACAGAACTTTGTGTGCCTTGATAACTTAACTGTTACTCTGCTGTGTTTACTGGTGTCCCTTTTGTGTCACTGCTATTTGGCTCCATGTCCTTTTTATTCTCTAGGACTGTTTAACATCAGGACACTTTACAGTGATTGAATTTTTATTTCTAAACACAAGCATAACCATAGCCCATACTGATATATATTTTTAAACATTTTCTCTTTCGAAATCCATTGCAAGATATCAGAGTGAGTACTCTCAACATATTATTGTGCAGCTTCACCAGTGAATTGTCATCTTTGTTATTTTCTGTTGAAAATGTTTTTTTTTTTTTTTTTTTTTTTTTTTGTTCATGCCTCATGAGATTTGTACATGTGAGGTAAAAGGGACGAGACAGTGGAGATTGTTTTATGGAGAGCTTTCTTGTGTTGATGTGCTTGTCAACATTACTATTGTTGCTGTGAAATGCTTGATCAAAAGGAGCAACCATGATAAATTAACTGTTAATTGCCAATAGTGTGAGCTGTATCTTGTGTGTAATCAGTTTGCTCACGTTTCCTAGTTCGCTTTCTATTTCACATTCTCCAACAGTTCTGTTGTATCCGTTCTGTGTAGCTTGAGCTTTAGTATCTAGCCTTAAGACCCTGCAGTTGGGATAAAGGTCAACCCCAGTGTGTTATCATACATCTGAACTATTATTAACATGTACTTTGCCTTGGTCTGGACATTTGTATACTCTTCTGTTTATATCTGTAATCCTGCTGCTACATTAAATGAATTAATAAAAACACCAGCGTCTCGATTTTTTCTCTACGCTTAGATGCACTAGTTTATTAAAAGCTTTGAACAATATTTATATTAATCTCTTAAACACTGCATGTAAGTTAAAGGAATAGTTTGAATATTTGAAGTGGGGCTGTATATCAACAGTGCATTAGCTGCAGTAAATGGTGTTTGGCATGCCCTGCATTTTGGTTAGGCAGAGAGGAGCAAAGCAATGTACCACTGTGGACAGGATCAGCAAAAAAGTATTTTAGTCACTTAAAAAAAGGTTCACCTAAAAAAAATTCAATATCAGTAAGCACCCACAGGCAAAATCAGTCATTTTACCTTGCAGAACTTGAGAGTTGCTGATCTACTGCTGCCTCGATCTGTTAGTTTGCTTGTTATTGTATGACTTTGGTGAATCTGAACTATCCTTTTAAAACACAGAAGGCACACAATAGCACAAACAAACTAATCAATCAAGGAGCAGTAGAACAGCAACTGCAAGGTAAAATGACAGATTTTTGCCTATGGAGCCTGGTTGGTTTGGAGAGCAATTTTTGGCTTATACAGCAGTTTCCTGTCAGACAAGGCTGTCTGGCAGGGTGAAGATATTCTAAATTTGGCATACACTTAAGCTGATGTTTTTTTTGTGTTTTGTTTTTTTGGTGAACTGTCTTTTTAAAGTGGCTAGGTGGTCTTAGTACATTGCGTGGCTTATATGTTGCTGTTCCTCTCTGCTTCTCCTAAGTGGCGCCATGCTGACCGGCATCTACTTAGCTGATATACTGACTAATGATAAATACCTAATACAACCCCACTTCAAATAATTAGAACTAACCCTGGAAGTTTAACATTGCATTCTTATCCTCACAATCAATGCAGTCAATGAATACACTTCAGTTACATAACAAATGTGGCTTTGGGTATTTTGTATTGGCCCAAGTGCATTACTAACATCTGCAAAGCAGCTGGTCATAGTCTACTTATTCTTCTGTGTAAAATCTGTTGAAAGACAGATAACGGATCGTCAGAGTCAAAACCAACATCAAACTCAGGTTTTTTCTTGAGAGCGAGTGTAGCGACCAGTATGGCCAACATAGCAGTCAGTCCCCAGATGTGATACTGGCTTCCTGAGTCAGGGTCCACAAAATGAAACGAGTGTAGCAGCCCCACCATCCCAGTGGCACTGTGGGCAGCACAGTGGTCCTTCTCACTTATGAAGAAGTCCAGAGGGACTGGGAACACGGCACTGACTTCAGCCGGGTTTGGACAGGGACAAAATGACTCCTCTATGAAGCCAACCACCGGGGTCACCAGCAGACCACTCTGTTAAAAGACAAGATGAGAGGAAGTAAAGTGTAAGAAAGAGATGGACCCAAAGCAGCTGGTGCACTGAAAGGGAAGAATTATTTTTTCTGTTGTACCTTATTGATGACAGGAACAAGTTTACAAACCACCTGAACCTCATCAGGTGGTAGACCTATCTCTTCCTCTGCTTCTCTTAAAGCTGTGTCCACATCGTCTCTGTCAGTGGGGTCTCTCTTCCCTCCAGGGAAACACACCTCACCAGCACTGGTCCTGAGCTACAGACACATAAGTTAGTCAAAAGTTAAGTTAGATTACAGATATACATATATACATATATATATATATATATATATATATGAAAATATATATTATACAGGTGGTCTACATATATCAGCAAGGTCTAAGACCATAAGACTTTTTAATTCCACCACTTAATTAAATCTAAGACCAATTTTGCAATAAAACTTAACTTACAATGGAAACTAAAGGTGTACTCTTCAAAGTAAGTACATATATTGTCAGTGTAAAATGAAACATCAGCCAAAATGACAATAACTGGTTGAGTTAGAAAACATTTGTCCAAATAAGTTATAGGTAGATACCATCCTGTCTCACTTAGCCTGCAGACTGTTGTCATATTGAATCTAGTCAACTTCCTCTTGCAGATTGGACTGAATTTTTACAGCTCCTCTTCTGTTGATTTCGCCAAAGTTTGAATGTGCAAGCATTTTGAACTTGGAGTGAATTTTAGACCATGCTTACAACATTAAATACATATTTACAATACATATTTAAGACCTTCAAAAATAGAATGTAAGACTAATTAATACATTTAACGGTATAGTTCATCCAAAAATGAAAAGTCAGTCATTATCTACTCACCCTCATGCTGATTGAAGGTCAGGTTTATTTTAGTCCACAAAACACTGCTGGAGTTTCAGAGGAAAACAAGGTTGCAGAATCTCCCAAACAATGAAAGTGAATGGTGACCAGTTTTCAAATGTGAAAGAAACAACAGAAAAAAACAAACATAAAATGCTTCCATACTGCTTGTCTGGCAATCAACTCCATGAGGACTGTGAAGTTAGGCTTGGGCTTTAGGAGATCTTGGGATTATTACACCGGACGAACAGTATAGAGGCATTTTATGCTTTCATTCTGTGTGTTTTTTTTTGTTACTATTCACTTTGATTGTTTGGGAGATCCTGCAAGTGTTTTCTATGAAACTCCAGCAATGTTTTGTGGACTTAAAAACAAAACCCAATCTTCAATCGGCATGAGGGTGAGTCGATAATGACTGAATTTTCATTTTTGGGAGAACTCTCCCTTTAAGGCCATTTTTAAATTAATTGTGAGTTTAAGACATTTTATGAGCTTCCCTGTTATTAGTCCTCCAGCTGACACCCTTTGGGGGTTACCTCTTTTGAGCGCAGGGTCATCAAAGTGTGCAGCTTTCCATTCTTCACAAACAGTGGGATCAGCACCGAGGCTCTGAGCAGCTCCGGTAGATACGAAACTTGTTTCCGATGTCAAACTGCTTTAAAATGGCTATCGTCTCCTCTTTAACGTGCATGGCAGCTGTTCAGTTTTCATGCATCAAAGTAGAAGACACACAAAAAAAAACATACGTACATTTAATATACATAAGTTAAGTATATAATCAAACTGGAAGCCAACCTATTTCTTAGGCCGTTTCCATAATAAAACTGGATTTTCAGTTCCGACACAGTTTTACACACTCAACCAATTTCCTTTAACGAGTAAAAAGGTGCACAGGTCTCGAGCTGTCGGAGCCGTCCTGCATGTTTTACGTCACAAGGTGAAACGATGAACTGGTCTTGTCTAGAAGGGAACCCAATATTTGCGGAAGATCTCGCGAGTGTGATTATTTTAACCCCAAAATCTGATCTTTCCCTAACGCCAACCAAGTATTTTTTTTTTGTCCTAAAACCTACCCAGGTCTTAAGCCCAGTCTCGTCAAATAATACATTTTGCTTAGTTGCAATGTACGCAACACCACGTATAAATATCGCGAGAGTGACTCAAATCTTGGGTTCCATTCTAGACCGTACTAACCCTTAGCACAAAGCTAACGCTAATGTTAGCAATACATGGTAACTGGGATAACAAGGGTCAACCTCGCTCCGATCAAGATATGATGTATCACATGTGGCATCATTTTAAAATAGTAAGCGTTAATTTCTTCGACGTCTTGGCCAACCGTTTCAAACAAATCGAAAATATTACGTCACCGTAAGCGACGAACTTCCGCCATCAGTTAGCTGGTCGTGTCTAGAAAGGAACTCTAGATTTGTGAAATCTCGCGACAATACATTCATAAATTTGCTTCTCAAATAAAATCGAGTGTATCATAAATGGGAATGCATAGGTTATTACCTGACAGGAAAATTTAAATTATTTTTAAATATGGCTATGCTAGTTTAACATTATAAAAGGTGCATCAGGAAAAAAAAATACAGGATTCAATGTTTCAACCTGGTTTAAACGGGGATTTTTGTATTGCTGTAAACAGGTCCTTGATGAAAACATCTGATAGGAGATAAAACATACAGTACATTCCAAGTCAGTCATTTTATGGCATAATGAGAGGATATATGCGTAAGTCAAAAAAGAAACATTTACAAAAGGCTACTCAAAATTTGACTGACAGCAACATAAAGCAGTAGCCTGAGATGCGTGACTTGATGAGCCTGGACAAATAGACATTTTTCAATCTCCAAGGTAAAACTGCAATTTACAGATAATCTATACACATAAAAGAAATAAATTAAAATGTAACAACCAAAGTAGTCGTAATATACATAATTGATCCCATGTATTCAATAGAGGGGAAATTAAATCTTCTTCTTTAAGTTATTTACAACCCACAAGTCACTGTTGTGGATTCATATGTAGAAAAATAAATAAGATTCAAAACACAGCAAAGCTAAGGAGGGTCATCACAGTGGTCCTAGTCTTCATTGATTCAGTCATCGTCTCTGCAGCGCTTCATCTGCTCACACTTTGTACTTCTCCTTGGCTTGATCATTCAGTATACAGATGTGCTGTGAACAATAAAATAAACCAGAGAACAGTGAATTCATGATTAACACATCACTATTTTCCAGGAATAAGATTTTCAGTTTACAGCTGGTACATATGTTCTTTTCAGGGCTGTAGCTATGTAGACACTGAGAACACGTATTGTTATCTAGAAATCTGACATCTTTATCATAAATTTCTGTACTATACTTTTCTATACATTACACACATACACTTGATGGATTTTAAAGGAGATATTTTGACGCATTGTGTTTAAATTAAGAAAAACGTTAATTTAATACGAATAAAGTAAGGATTTTCTATTTCTCCACGTCAATATGCTTTTTTCACAACAGACAATTTGACGTGTAGCCACAGGAAAAGATCTGGTGTTACTAATAACATGAACAATGGCTCTGATCTATTCAAGTGTCCCAGTAAGCCACAGCAGTGTTCCAGTAAGCCAGTATGCGCAATACCAGCACCCTGAAACTGAAGCACCTTTCTAATTCCGCCATTGTTAATTTTATTGTTTCCACCTGTGCTTTTGTTACTTGTCACACTTAAGTCCTCTGTGAAAAGCACCCAATGTATT
Source organism: Lutjanus argentimaculatus (assembly GCA_034769285.1). Taxonomy (NCBI): domain Eukaryota; kingdom Metazoa; phylum Chordata; class Actinopteri; order Lutjaniformes; family Lutjanidae; genus Lutjanus; species Lutjanus argentimaculatus. Next base: position 11,697,058 of record JAWZSL010000012.1, on the reverse strand, counting down.
CTTGGGAGTGTGGAGAAGGCTATCATATTAATTAATTAATTAATTAATTAATAAAGACACACCACACACACACATACATGCATATGTGTCCTTATATATACATAAGTCAATCCTTCATATCTCTAATGTGCAATCATCCTGTGCAATATATTTTATATGTATCATTGCATGCAAATCGTATCTATTAATACTGTGAAACAATCGTGAATTTGCTGCTTGTGTAACTGTGCAATTATCCATTTTACAAGGCAATATTATAACAGATAGAATTTTCTATTAGCTTAATGCTACACATCATGTAGGTATTACATGTGCAATTATCTTGTAGTTATTCATATATCTGTATAATTGAAAGGTTTATATAGTATATATAGTTTTTAAATATTATTTATGATTATTGTTCATTTTATTTGTTTTGTTTTTTTTGTTGTTGTTTTTTTTACTCATCACTAATTCTTTTTCTGCCTGTACTTTCGATCCTTGAGCTGCATTAATGAATTAATTTCTCGTGTGAGATCAACAATTTGATCTTATCTTAAAATGTAAATAATAACAAAAACCTTACCCAAAATTTTATTTGACACCCACCTGTCATCACATTAACAATTTCCTGTTAAATGTAAATGCTACAAAACATGAGCCACGTCCCCATTCTATGTTACACACCAATTTGTTTGCAGGTTTTTGCATATGAAAAAAAAAAGAAAAAGAAAAAAAAAAGCTTTATGTTTCAGCCTGCAATTAATGTACACTATTCTTCCACAAATCAAGAAGGAAATGGGGGAGCTAGTACAGAACCAAAATACTGAAATAATTTCAGATGGCAATGATACACATTTAGGAAGGTTTTAGAAAAATCCAGGTCTGTCCAGATTCATATATGTAATGAAGACTTTGAACAAATTTAATCAAAGTTATTAAGTGTATTTTTTGGCAAAATGTAAGTTACACTACATTGTCATGTAAGATTCCAGTGAGAAAACATGATGCCTTCACTTACAGACAGTTTATACAGAGGAGTACAGAGGACTGATAGAGAGCTGAACATTACGATGTCACATGGCTGTCGCCAGCACAGAGGCATAAAAAAACATTAAATACTCGGAAATAGATTTTAATTCTCTTTGTGTAACTTGCAGTGGTGTTTCAAGGTCACAGTTTGATTTATATACATGATGCACGTGTTGCATAATGTCCTGTTTGTATTCTGCAACAACAGTATCCTATGAGAATCAGTGTACTGTACTGCAAACAAAGAAAATGTAGCATGTAATTGGAAGACAGATATTGTTTTATAAACTTACACTGAGATCTCTGAAGTACTCATTGTAGTCCAAAGCGTAACCCACCAGAAAGGCATCAGGCACCTCAAAACCAATGTCTGAAATAAATACATAGACAGCACCAATGTGAGTCATATAAAGAAACCAAACAACTACTTTTAAGTGCAGAGGAAGTAAAACTGTCAGGCTGATCTGAACCGACTCCTGCAAACATTTACTGTCATCAGAGCCTGTCGAGACGTTGCTCCTTTACTGTCTGCGTGAGGCTGTGTTTAAGCTGCAAGTGCTGTCTGTATAGTGGGAAGTCAAAACGCTTACAGTAACAGCTGTCCTTGAGGGACAATCTTAAAGAGATTATCCAACTCAAACCTAAAAGCATTACATAACCAGAGACAGTGTGAGCAGGGGGTTATCAGGCGTGCATTAGTGCCTAAGTGCCAGGCTCGGCTACATTTAGAGTAGATATTCCTGAAATTAAATGTTAATCCTGCGTGGAAAACACAGCTTTATTAAATAACAGCTCAGCAGCCCATCAAAGAACCAGACACACATGTGAGTGACTGGCATGAAATGAGCACTACCGTACATAACTACACTCAGGGGTTAAAGTGGGCCGGAGCCCTCCGGAGCTGAGCTCCGCCACCTCAGAGCTGAGCTCCGCCACCTCGGAGCTCAGCTCCGCCACCTTATTCAAATAAATAAATTTTTCAATTCAAACTGGCAGTAGCCAGTAGCTGTTAGTTTGCTGTGTTTCTCTGTTTGTTAGCCATGTTAGATTGCTATGTGTGTTTTACCTGTTAATCCGGCCTGTATTTTTCTGTTGAGAATAGACTTGCACAGATTTATCGGCAGTGCTCGGATTCGGGCAGGTTTTCACGTGGTCATCCATGACCTGCGACCGGCCGGTCAGTCTAAATTTGACGGTCTAAAGCGCCGGTCAAATTCCCATCGCGCTGCGACAGCAAAAGAAACAAAAAAAACAAAAACCAAACACACCATGTTATAGCGTGTTATAACATGCTTGTTATAACGTGCTATAACATGCTTTGCCTCAGGTGTTTGGTACCGCTGCGCTCTCACAAGGCGCGGATGCCGCGGCGCTTTCCAAGGTGCTGATCCTGACTTTGTTGATTTATTTGTTTGCTCGGTACTGTTTTACTGTTATTCTCTGTAGTTGTTTTTTGCACAATTTCGTAGTTTGACAGAGCCTTTTGGGGGCATCGGGATGAATATTTTCCCGAAAATTACATTTTCTATCCTGGAAACAGAGGCGCTATATATCCCGATGTATGTAGGTTCCCAACCTGACAACTTTAGTGTATTTTCTGCTGATATCAATAATTATTATTGAGGAAGAAGACCGCCATTTCAATATTAATCAACATTATAAACTGCAGGCTGCGTGCAACTTGACGTTTGCTGCAGCTGCACAGGCGGATGAAATGCCAAGTTCAGCCTGTGATCTGTTACTGTCTGACTGAACAACCTCATGGAAGTGATATTTTACACTTCTACATATTTTAATCTAACAAAATTCGTATAAAAAAGTCAGTTGGTGTTTTCAAAGTCATGATATTGAGCTGAAACAGGTTCTAGACTTCGTTCGCATTCACAGGCTGCTGCTGAGCGCAGCAGACGGCTCGCACCGCGCACACTGCGATGTTCAACATCGTAGACTTAATAAAGTTAATTATCACTGAAAGTTAAAAAGCAAAACTCTAAAAAAAAAAAAAAAAAAAAAAAGCTCTCACTCACTTGGTCGAGGGCTTTGTACGCATTTCCTGGAGATGTTGGTGTCTTTCTTCAGTGAGGGGCGCTTTTTGCCACAGCCAGCTGCTGATGGTAAATCCATCACATGCAGTATTTCACCCCGACGTGTTTTTGGATAAAGTATAAATTCAGTGAGCTTGAAGCTTCGAGCTTCACCGGGAATTTTATCTGAGATTCTAAAAGTTGCAGCAACAGTTTGCATCTTCATTGTTTAATATTTTGAAGTATTTCCACACAAAGCTGGTGGCACACAGCGTGTCATGTGTCTCATTAAGATGGTAGAGTCAAAAGTTATTGTATTAAGTGCATTCATAATCAGACATGCTTGAATTCATGGCGATTTGTGATCGTTAACCAATTAATAAAAGCACCCTGTGTACTCAGCTGGTAGCAAATAGGAGCCAGAAAACACACACTACCCCGAATGAAAATTAAATCTTAAGAATAATATAGCACATGCTATGATATGATGATGTTATAGACAAAAAGTTATATATTATTTATTAATGTAGAGTGTGTTTTAGCAAAGACATGATTATTGAAAAGCTGGTTGTATCTTGGTTAAAATGTTCTAATAAAGGAAAATTTGAAAATTTTGCAATATCTTGTGTGCTGTAAAGTGGTTTGGAAAAAATGAAATCGGAATCGGCCGAAATCAGTATCAGCCATCCAAGCACTCTGCAAATCGGAAATCAGGATCGGCCCAAAAAATTGTAATCGGTGCAAGTCTAGTTGAGAATAAAGCCAATATAGTTTTTTGCAATCATTTACGTCATTTTCCCTACTGCGCCTCAGCACCGAATTTTAGGGCTCCCCCACCTGTCAAATCCCACTTTAACCACTGACTACACTACATGTCTTTTGTGTGAAGTGAGTAAACATGTGCTCACAGTCTGGTCTGTACCCTGAACTCCTCGGGTCCTCTTCACCAGAAGGCTGGAATGATAAAAGAAGAAAATACAGGATATATGAAACAAAAGAGAAATTAACATGCCAAAGAGAAAGAACGGTTGCAACTGCAACCTTTTCAATGCGGGTTCTAATTCTGGCGGATGGTACTGGCTGTCTTGGTATACCTACACAATAACTTCACCAAAACAAATAACCATTCACGATTCAAGATCACCCTGTTTGTGTGAAGCATCTTTTTAATGCATAGATGCCATTTTAAAAGAGGCTAAGTGACGCCAGTGAATGAAGGTCCACTATCTGAAAGTTCAATTCACAGAAAGAAAGAAAAAAACTAATTTAGCAAGATCTGAGATAATTCTGAAAAACTTCACATATTGTTTCTGGAGGCAGAACGGTGCTACAGTGGTTAGCGTTCTGCAGTCCAAAGACATGCAGGTTAGGTTAACTGGTGACTCAAATAAGCTGTTAAATCTAATAGAAGGATCAATACAATTTCTAGAAAAATTACAGGCAATTTTTTTTTTATAAACTCAACACATGTATCGCTTTTCAGAGACAATGTTTAGAACAGTCTCAGGGAATTATTATTGCAGCCGTGGAAGTTCAGTATTTTTTTTTTTGTTTCAACTTTCAAGTAAATTACAATATACAATGATAAAAAAATAAAGGACACTGAAGCAAGCTGCTGCACTCCTTATTAATTTTTGTTACATATACTTATTGTATAATGAAATACTTATTTGTATGAAAAATCATTCAAACAATGTAACTACTTATGTGACAACAGGGAGCTGTTGTTATTGTTTTTTCGGTCAGTGTTAAGCATGACAACATTTGCTTACTGAGTGAGAACTGTTGCTTGCCTTATGGTTGTTTATTTTGAGACATGTATGAAGTGTTTTGGTGGTTTAAGTGAGTTTTTGAGGTGAGGTTAACTGTTTGGCCAAGATGCATGCTGGTAATGCAGACTATGAAAAATCTGGGTCAGTCTTGACCAATCCCTGTTAGCAATTGGAAAAAAAAAACTACACAATGGCTAGCAGAAACATCTGCAAATTGTCCTGATCAAGAGACGCTTTGAATTCATAAAATGTAAGTCATTGATGCTTTGAGCACCACAAATATGATTATATGCAGTTGTGCTGTGTTGGGGTGGCAGCAGAAATGTCAGCGGCAGAAGGAGCAGGAAGTATCTGCATGGCTTGATACCACAGTGGCAAAGTGGGAAAATGCTGTTGTGTGTGTGGGCGTGTGGCACCCTTTAAGTCAGAATTGTATTTAAATAGGTAGGTCAGTTGTTACTCACAAGGGAAGCTTGCCAGGAGACATCTTGGTGATAAATTACTACATGGCTGACAACAAATCAATAGAAATAAATTTACCCATATACAGTAGATCAAACAAATACTCTTATCTTTTATGCAAGCATCAGAGGAAACCCACACTGCTTCAGCACATTTCCGGTTTCAACCAGCTTTCAGGAATACTTCAGAGAATGGCCTCTACCTCCACAGTGCAGTTAATAGTGCGGCAGATTAACTCTTAAGCTGCTCCCTCCCTCCATCACATTACATCTCTAATACAGTCCTAAAGGAGAGCGTGCATTAGCTAAGAGCACTGTTATATACGTGCACCCTCTCTGGTGACACAGCAGCCAGTTATAGTGGAGGTCTATAATTCAGTTTCCCGGACTGTAAACTGTATCTGATGGTGCCTACCTTACAACTTTAACCATCTTGGGATTACATTCATTCAGCAGAGAGAGTAGCGTCTGCATCGTCCTTCCTGTCTCCACAATGTCCTTTTTATAACACAGGAAACATGAAGTGGTCAAAATACAGTTGAGGCATAAAGAAAAAGGAAACAATAATATGACATTTATACAACTCATGACTTTGATGTTTTACATCAAAGTTTTACTAAAAAAAAATCTCTTTTTTTTTTTAAAGATGAACTAACTGAAATACTCATGCAATATTAAAATTACAGCCAGACAGATTTATCAGTTGGACGATATTGTTGTTTTTAGTTTTATAGGCAGCATTTATGTATATTTGATCCTCCTTTGATCCTTTCTTAATTCAATTGCTCTCTTTGTGTTTTTTAAATTCACCATTATTCATAATTATTAAAAGGACCAGTGAAAGTTTACCATTTCTGTGCCCTGATAGTCATTTTGGATTTTCTATATATATATATATATAAATATAAAGAATATCGGTCGATATATCAATTATTGGAATTATTTTACTCCCTATTATCAGTATGGGCTTTATGACAATATATACTGTGAGAATATTTCAATCATAAATTTATGGTATTTATATCAATGTGATCAAATTTGAAAATTAGCAAGACTGATGTATGGCAATACTGGATCGGATTGAAATGAAGATTTCCACATTATTGTTATGAAGCACCTTAATCTCTCGGGTATTTAATTTGCTGAATTAAACAAATAGTTATCTATTAAACAGTTTCTCTAATGAATTCCAAAAAATATATCACTGCAGCCCCAAAATATCATGATATATAGTGACATCTAGGGCTCTGGATCTGGATTTTTTGGGGGCAATAACATTATTAGACTTAAATTAAACAAAAGGATAAAATATATATGTACATAAAACGCTGCCTCCAAAACTAAACAATGAATTAATAAATAAAAACCATTTTTACATCATGATTTGCCAAAAAAAAGTTTTCTTACCTGTACATAATAAATAAGCATACTGATATATCTGTCGGTGTCTACTGATAACACAATATAAATTTACATCAGCTGATTTTATACCTATCACCCAAACATAATACAGAATAATACAAAAGAAAAGTCTTACCTCAACAATCAAAACGTTCTGTAGAAAAAAATGAAAGCACATTGGATGATGTATACAGTTATACAAGACTGTGTAGCTGAAATATTTGTGCCTGACAAACACCGCAGACTAACCTTGCCTGAGAGATTGGACAGCTCATCCCCTCCAATGACTTTCACACTGTTCGTTGACTTGTCATTCTAGGGGACACACAGAGGAGACGGCATTATTTGTCTTAGTGCGGTCAGTTTCAGTTTGGATTAATTTAGTCTAATTTGTGCTAGAATCTCAAGAAAAATCCTCACCACAAATCTACATTAGTTTTTTTAACGTCTGTACAGTGCACTCACAACCTCCACACTTTGAACACTGCAGTGGCTCATTTCTGATGGGAGACTGCACTTGTGTGTTTTGCCAACCCTATATCACACACCACTCATCAGCACAAGCGTTTCCTGGAAGTGAATGAGAAAAGACAGCTTACTTACACAGTAGCTCTTCACCCTAATGAAATCCACCGTCAGCGGGACTGATTTATCGCTGTTCTGGTTCAGTGCTTTGATGTAGTCCAGGAGGTCTGCGAAGAACTTGTAGCCCCCTTTCAACACACACAGAGCTACGATGTGGTGTCCCCCCATGTCCCGGATTATGTCCCGGGCCAGACGCTCTGTCCTGGTCAAGACAAGAGGGACACACAAGGCAGGAAGAGAAAGGAGAGAGATGCATCATAAACTACAGGGATGTTAGTGATTAATTATTGAAAATGTATTAACTGATAGAACTCTACAAATACTGGATTTTGGGGGCCAATGCTGATACTAGTGGGTAAAAAATTCTGATTGATATATCATCTGATATTCTCTATTTATATACATAAAATCTGAAATGACATCAAGCTACTGACACAGTAAACTTTCACTTGTATTTCTAATAAGTATACATATAACTATAAACAAATTACCTTTTAGAGGACTAAGCAAAGAAAATGTATTATTATTTAAAAAAAAACACATAACTTGAACAACTTGATTATAGAAAAAGGATCAAATGTACATAAAATGCTAGCTTGACTTTGTTTTGTTTGGCAGTGCCATTAAGGACAGGCGGACAGGAGCAGCCATTTTAAGCTAGAGCCTTACTGTTTTATAATTCTGTTTGTTTTAAGTGTTAGCGCATCATGAATTATGTAAAGGCGTAATATGCAAGATTTTTCCAAAATGCAATGCGGGGACACAGACAAAAATAATCCCTCTCAATCATCTCCCACAACCCACCAGAAGAGTGTGAAGGCGCCTGCATCTGCAGAGACCTTGCAGGTATTTTGCTGCGTTCAGGGCGTTTTTACCAACTCGAAACGTTGATATATTTGACTTCCTGGGAATAAGCCTCAACAATGAATGATCTGACAAATCCTACATATTCTACTTTTCAATAAAACTTGTTTGTGTTCAGTTGTAACTTAAGAAAAATGTACAAGCTTTGCAACCCTAGTAAAGTACAGTGCACTGGTGAATGCAGTTCTTACGGGGAGGGAGGCGATCCTTTACATGATATTGCACTTAGGCATAATTGCTTAGAATCCATCTCATAGCACTGCGCTGGATATTTAACCCTTAATCGCCCAAATCCACATTCAAATGCGCATCAGGATGTGGGCTGCAGTGATACGTCAAACAAATGCAGTATAGTGCACTAATCCTGGAGGAGCCGCATGATTAGTCAGTTAATTGATTGTTTCTCAACTATTAAATTAATCACCAACTATTTTGATTTTTATTGATAAATTGTTCTTAAATGTGAATATTTGCAGGTTTCTTTACTCCCCTGTGACAGTAAACTGAGTATCTTTGGGTTGTCGACCAAACAAGACAACAAGACATTTTTCACCATTTTATGCACAAGGGATGAAACAGTTATAGGTTTCACAATAAATCATGATACAATTCCAGACAATTAGTCTTACCATTTCAAATTTTAATTATCGTTACAACCATGTTTGATTACTGTGCTTTAAAGAACTCACAGTAATTACTGTCCAGCATCAACCATGTTTGGCAACAACTCTCTCAGCGTGGCTTTTTTTTTTTTTTTTTGCATCAATGAAAACACTTGATGTAATTTCAAATTGTTGAGAGGTTTTCAGCATAAAACGTCTTCACTGTGTGTATCAGCTCTTATTCAACATTTCAGCATGTTTTTAACAATACAGCATTGATAATTATAAGAGCAATAATTTTAGTCACTATAATCATAATATTAAATTTTCAAACAGATTCATGACTTAAAGAGAAAGTGTCACAAGCAGCATAGATGACATTAATTTTAAATTAACTGAATGGTGCTGACCAATCAGAAATGCTGCTAAAACTTCCATGTGTGAAAAGGTTTAAATAAAATGGAGCCACAGTACAACTGAGTCATGTTGTGGTCTGTGTACTCTTTCCTTTAGGGGAGCTGCATGATTTTTAGATGGCTAGATTAAGCAAATTGTCTCACATTAAAGGTATTATTATAAGCTTTGTTGTTTAAGAGATGTATCAGCAGATACTCAAGATTGCAGTATCAATATTGGGCATGAAAGTTGCAGCTCTGCCTCCAAAACCCACATTCAAATGCACGCCAGGCTGTGGACGACAGTGACTTGCCAAACAAATACAGTACAGTGCACTAATCCCAGCACAAACCAGAGTGAATGTGTGTGTCAGAGACAGTGAAGTAGAAAGAGCCAGAGAGTGAGTGTGTCAGATGACTTGACAGAAACACGATGAGTAATTTCTCCAGTGTTTGCTGCTGCTGTTGATTTGTCTACCTGTCCATGATGAGTCCATGGGGGATGATCACCTTGTCCAAATCGTTCTCATAATGTCTGGGGACACAGAAAAGGTCCAGCTCGTGGCCCTTCTCATCATCTGCGATCTGGAACAAGAAGAAGCCATCTCTGCACAGTTGGCACTGACACACAACGTCCGCCAAAGACGCATGTAATCACAGTGAAGCCATCCTCGCCCCTGGCAAAAAAACACTGAGGAGCCTCTCAACCACCTGTTTATAAACCGCACACATGTAAGTGGTAAACAGACATCAAACACTGATTGGGGAAACCTGTGCCACCTGCCGTCCATCCAAACAGGCCTACAGTGTGCGCACAACCACACCCTGACAAGTGAACAAGTTACCAAAAATGCCAAACAAAGCAGTTTAAAGCCTCACCTCTAAATACGAAGCCATGATAGCAGCGTCAGTCCGTCCTATTCAGTCTCAGTGAAATGTCTGAGGAGACATGCTCAGGTCCTGAGAGACAGAGAGGAGAGAGGAGAGGAGGGTCTGTTGACTGGAGGAGGCACCAGCTGCTCTCTTCTTCTTCTTCTTCTTCTTCTTTCAGCTGCTGCTGCACATGCGATGATGCTCCTCTCTCTCTCTCTGCCTGCCGGGCTGCTTTAAGCCCTTTACGTCAGAATCCAGTTTACCTTCCCAATAATCTGATTTGCCCGACACAACCTGAGCTTAAAATGGTTACTACTACCGGGCTGCTACTGCATGTTTTGGTGACTGTGGCTGCAGCAGCAGCGATGTAGCTGTGAGCTGAAGCTGCAGATGACGCAGTTTTAAAAATATACCGGCTGACAGTCACGCCTCTCCTCCTCAGTGAGAGCACCACACTGCTCCCTGCGTGTGCTCACACTGCATCTGTCCTCTGCACTGAGTTCATAACTGGGGGAGACCGGGACCAAGTATAACATGTTTCACATTTACCTTCATAACTCACACTAACTGAAGTGCACTAGTCATCTTTTGATATAAGAAACACAGAAATGGGCAATATTCATGGAAAGTCATTTTAGTCTATATTAAATAAATAAATAAATAAATAAGGCTATGAAATGAATGAATGAATGAATGAATGAATGAATGAATGAATGAATGAATGAATGGGCTTTTATTTCATAATTCCACATTCATTTATTTGAGGGGACTTTTATTTCCTAATACCATATTTATTTATTTCCCTGCTTTAATTTCAAATCCTCATATGCAAATGAAGGGCGTGGTTATCTCACAGATTCAGACCAAAGCAATAGCAAACAGAACTATTTCATTAGACTCAAATATCAGGTGCATTCAAGATGATCAGGCCTGCACAGAATCGATCAACGGTGATTGCCACATGCTGCATGCCGGTTAAATTTGTGTCTGTGTTTGTTGTCAAAATTAAGAACCAATCTGAGCCAGTCAGTTCATCAGTCAGGAGACAGGCAGGCACTTGCAGTTGGTGGAGAGCAACTGCGGCGCCCGGCTCCTAAAACTGCAGTCACCTTGATCTCGTTGTCTACATGTGCATGATGTCAGACTGTGGTCCACAGTCCTTTGTCTCTAACGACTGACACTCATACCTGGTTTCGGGTCACACCCAGTGATCAACGACTCCAAATCGACTGTTGTCAATCTGATTGGAGCACTCATGAATTTGAAAATCTACAGAGGTTAAATACCTGGGGTTCCCACCATTTAGTTAGACTAGCTCTGACTAGTCTGACAGGCATGAACTGATGAAGCTTCTTGGATGAGAAGCGAAACGTCTTCAATAAGACTTTTAAACAAGTCCAGTTGCTTTCGATTTAATCTTTTCCTGAGATGATGTCAGAGAAAGCTGGGATCAAGTCCGACTCAAATCAAACCAAACTGGCATGCACGATTGCCGATGATCGCAGACCTGGCTAGCGGACTGCACTTAGCTAATTCTTGGCTGAGCACCCACCCACTCTACACAGCAGCGATCTGACAGAGTTTAGCTGCACTCTTACTGTGAATATCACCCAAATAGCTGCTTCTAAACCAAAGCACCACACATATTTGAGGAGGACTCTGATCTACTATCGGGGAGAAATGAAAATTTCCAATAACCTCTCGCTGCAACACGTGGAATGGGGCGGGGTTGGATGTGGGCAGGGCTGGATATCCAATGGGCGGACCATGGCCTATTTTAAAAAATAAATAATACCATTTGCTGGATGACTGCAAGAAGCCCAAGATACAAATCTGTAGTCAACTAATATAATGGAAACTTATATTTAAAACATCTTTCCACTAATTAAATGTATACATACATTTCAAATATACCTTTTAATTAAGAAGTACAAGATATAAATTTGTACTCAAATAATATGACAGTAATAATATAATGCACAGGTCCCAGTAGAGGACTTCAGAACCTCATGCCACCCTCATGGAGTTTGTTTCTGACAGTTTGGGCAGAAACATGCGCATGAGTAACCCTCTGCAGGTCATCTTGTAGGGCTCTGGCAGTGCTCCTCCTGTTCTTCATCACACAAAGGAGCAGATACCAGTCCTGGTACTGGTTTGTTGCCCTTCTACAGCCCTGTCCAGCTCTACTTGTGTAATAGCCATCTCTGGTGTCTCCTCCACGCTCTTGAGACTGTGCTGGGAGACACAGCAAACCTTGCGGCGGCTCGAATGGATGTGACATCCTGGAGGAGCTGGGCCGCCTGTGCAACCTGAATGGGCTGCAGGTACCACCTCAAGAGGTGACAAGGGCACTCGCAAAATAAATACAAAACTACTGAAAAATCAGTCAGGGAGGATAAGGAAAGAATGGGCTATGGCCACCACCTACACAATCATTCTGTTTTGGGGGGTTGTCATACTTTTGCCTCTCCTGTCCACCTGTTGTTGCTTTCATTTAGACCAAAGTAGGTGGAATTGATTCACAATTGCTTACCTTCATAACTGGACAGATCGATATCCCAGAAGTTCAACTGACTTGGTGTTATTCTGTGATGATTAGCTCTTCCCTTTTTTTGAGCAGTGTAGACAGTAAATGAAAAGATGGTGCCCTTTCAGCAAAATGAGAGTCGCTCGCCTGGTGCATAAGCCAAAAAAAAAAATCTTTTCTAGGATCTGGGTTTACTTCCTGGTCATGTGGCCCACTGAATATGCACAGTAGCGCATTCTCTTCCCCCGCCCGTTCCCACTTGGCCCACAGACTTTACATTGTGATGACATCACAGATTTTTTGAATAGCTTTTTCAGCTTGAGGAACGTTTTACAAATATAAAAACTTCATGGATCAAAAATTAATAATAGAAAGAGTTATAACTGACTTTGTTTGCAGTTCGAGGTGTCCTGTCAGCAGTTTTACAGACGTCTCTTTTATGAAAGTGGTGTATTGGGGAAATGCTTTTTTGGGCTGGTGGGGATTTTTTGTTGCAATTTCACAAGTGACTACTGAGAAAAACTGGCAGCAACTTGCATAACATAAAACTTTATATAAGTCAACACTGGCATTTGGCTTTACACAGGACATGAATCCCAGTCTCCTTGGTAAAAGTCTTGTGTTTGACCCATCCCTCCTTAGGCAGGCTTTCCTGCTTTTTTATAATTCATTACTACAACCGCTAGAGGTCACTGCCTCACACTAACCTATGTTAGTATTATTTGTTCAAGTTAATCTTTAAACAATAACCTAGAAATAGAATCAATATAGTTATCTAAACTTTAGACAGCAGTGGGCCAACATCCAAAACATATCTTTCGTACCTGTTGAAAACTTTTTTAGAGAATCTTACTAAACATGTGCAGTTAGTGTCATCATCATGGGTGGTCTCTGATTGGAGGAATCGTGTGTCATAATTGCCCCATGTTACAATGGCCCCTGGTCTCCCCTGCTTATGAATTTTTTGACTGACGTATCCAAAATATCCTGACATACCTACTCACTATTTGATTTTCTTTTACCACAGTATACTAGGTAGTTGTCTGTTTTTCTTATTGTCTTAAATGACAGAACAATCTCACCCTAAGGTCAATTTAGCAACTGTTCAGGAGCTTTCTTATCATATCACATGATCAATCATGTGAACATGATTTTTTTTCTCTGGCCAGTAGTGATGTTTATCCATCTAGATAGTTTTGGTGTGAGTTACTAAGTCTTGAAGTATCAGCTGTATCAGCTGATGTCCATCTTCTCTCAAATTTAATAAAAGTGGACGGCACTCAGCTTGTGGTGCTCAAAGCTGCAAAAAACACTTTTGAAAAACCCAACAACATCCCTTTCCAGAAAGCATTACCCTGTTACTCAAGATAATCCACAGACCTTGAGAGCAGTTTCACATAGGAACTATTTTCTATCCTAGAAATTACTTTTTTTTAGTGTAGCTTCTTGCCTCTCTTATGAAGTGGTAGTACCCTATTTTGTATTATTCTAACTGGAACATAGGTTTTGCAGTAGTTTGTAAACTCTCAATTTTAAACGTGTAATTTTGTTGATGTTAGACCTCTATCATTTAATGCGTCTGTCAATAAGTTCTTCGCAACATAACTCATCTTCATTTTCATTTCCATGTTTAATTTGGCAATATGAGCACCACTGAGATCATACAGCCCTATGGGGATTATTTACACACACAGCTTGTGTCTGTTCACTGCTGTGTTTTTGTCCTAAGTTCATAACAGGTATGTCTATTATACAACAATTTACCACCTGTTTTTAAATTTCAATAGATAAAATATAAACAGTGAAAACTGCAAAAACCACCCACTTTTATTATAATGATCCCAATTTAATGAGTTATACAGAAACAAAACATTTTTCCATATTACAAAAAACACCTGGTGTTATACTACACCAGGAGCATGTTCTCATAGACGCAAACATCATCATCTCAATACGATAACAGTCTTTATGAGTGCCACTTGTGACGGTGAGGCCGAATCTCAAATGACACCATTCCCCATATAGAGTCCTACTTTTAGCCCGAGACCCACATACAGAGCTGTGAGTGTGGGCAGAAAGTAGAGCACCATCCAGTTTAAGACGGCGTGATTTGAGAGGAGACCTTAAAGGAAGAACACTCATTTTTTCTTCTTCTCATCTTTCTTGGCACCATCCGCTTTCTCCTTCTCCTTGTCTTTGTCCTTCTCATCTTTTTTCTCTTTTTCATCCTTCTTCTCTTTCTTGCCTTCCTCCTTTTCCTGTCCTTCCTTCTTTTCTGCGTCTCGGTTGGAAATCTTGTTGTTGATCAGGTTGTGCAGAGCCACCACAGAGCGTATGAGCGAGGCCAGGTAGACCACCAGCATCTGGTCGTTGGTCTTAAGGTAGAAGGCTTTTGTGAACTCCTGAAAAGACAAAGACATAATATTCAGCACCACAAAAACATGTTTTACACGTTATAAAACGATATAAAAACATTACATTCATGATATGAAATGAGCAGGGATCTGGTGGCTAAGTATTAATAACTGAGATAAGAAGCAAAGTGATTTCTGTGATGCAATTTTACGCAGAGATGCTGAAACTATTCACCAAAAAGTGAAAAGTGAGGCATGGATCAAACACAGAGCTGGATTTATATTTATTTAGATATGAAACAAGCAAGTATTCATCTCCAAGGTCTTGTTTATGCTACTGCTGGTTAAGCACAGGATTACAACCAAGAATTATTTTTGGGGTTGACTATTTTAATCAATTAATTAGAGTTAATTAATGACTTATAGAGCAATAATCATATAGTTATTCATGAATTATGAAGTTCATCATCATATTTAATTTGGAAAAAACATCAATACAGCAAATCTCCACCCAAATCTAAACCCGAATAAAAACACTTCCAACAGATAAATTCTTCATTAGGAACCAGAGTGTAAATTAACTTTTTAAAATGTGTCAAAATCTACCAGCCACTTTCATATTTTAGCAGCATTTGGCTGATGGCTGGTGCTTATTTACAAGAAACTACAGTTCACAGAGTAAACATTTGAACACAAATGTACTGGAGGTGTTGTGCGTCTCAGTAAGCATGACTCAGTTCGCCCTCCAGTGGATAAAATGAGAAGCTCTGTTAGACACGACAGCCCTAAGTGCAGATTTTATTTTTTTCTGTTCCTTTTTTTACTCTCCAGGTCTCTTTGATTCAATAAATTAATTGTGCAGTACCTGCGATTTTAAATGTGCAGTATTTATAACATAACAAGTGTGACAATGTTATAACAACGACTAACGGTTGCAGCTTTATTTCATTGTAAAAAAAATCCAACTGTCAAAGTCACAGACAATAAGCAAAATTAAACTAGAAAAATGATTGAGCAGATGTCATTTAGAATTAGGGGCCCCCCTGAAAGTCAAAGATTCAAATCATGAGTCTGAGAGCCCTCTGTCGACCGAAATTCCACAAGTTTAGCAGTCAGCATTTTTTGTGAGTCAGTGTGCAATACAAAAACAGGACAGAACAGGAGCTTATAAAAATGCACCTGACAACACTTAAATGAGGAATTATAAATAACAGGAATCATAAAAATCTGTTTATATTAGCTGGTGCACATGAAAAAAAAAAACACCCTTCTTACAACACGTGCTGATGAAAGAAGATGAATCGAGTGGTTGGTAAACAAATTTCAGCCGCATCATTGTACACAGAGCGATGCAACAGGCTGTAAACTTTATAATCAGAGTCTCTTAATCACAACTAATTAGAGAACTAACTGTGATAGAAGCAGAGAAGAGTGATAGAAACACAGCGCAGGTGATGCACTGTCAGACACTTCTGACACCCCAGTGCACAGAATATCCTGCAGGGCAGGCGACACGCTGCGCTACAGTCGGCAGTGCGCTGGGATTTTATACCTGAACTCTGGGCAGGAAACACAAACACTTTTACTTTCTCTGACTGCGTAAAAATCTGATGTTGTCACATTACAGATTATGAAAAAGGCATTAACACGCACTACTGTGGGCTGACCTTTGTATTGAACAGCCAAATCTGATTCAGCTAATAAAATTCTGAGTCGGGTACAGCCCTGCTTGAGATCAAGCAAAATGATCTCTACTACAATTCAAAAGATTTTCTTTCAATAATCATTATTAGGGGTGTCACAATTTCGATATTAAATCAAAAATAGATCAAAATGAGCTTTCAGTTCCAAGAACTGAATTGAAAGGCATCCAGTGTCTGTCCAAAGACAAAAACAAACAAACAACACTTTAAAGAAAAATTTGAAAATGTAAATGACAGTTGTCAGAGCATGATGATGATCTGATCTGCTGATCTTTACAAATCAAGACTTGACAGTCAAACAACGGAAGAGCTGCCACTGCAAAAAAAAAAGTTCAAGTTGCCAAGTGCAACTGAATCATGACCTTAAAATTAAAATTCACATTGAATTGTGGATTTGGAGAGTTGTGACACTCCTAATTAGTGTAAATAATTGTTGTAATTGTGCCTCAAACACAAACAACTTACCAGCAGATTTACGTCTGGCAGCAAGTTGAAGACATCCTGCAGCTGGTAGATGATCTGGTGGTTGATGGGAAGTTTGCCTGCTGCCACTCTCTCCAGATATGAACGGATGTCCAACAGCTTTGAGTTGAGTCCCTTCAGGCCATGAACCTGATTTGTGATGCGCTGTGACAGAGTGCCCACTGTGGTATCCTTGATATCCCTGTAAACAGGAGCAGATGAGAAGTCAATGGGCATGGGTATAATTGTCTTGATACTTTTTGTAAAGAGTCGTCATGTTGATCATTGTGGTAGAGCTGTCATCGCAGTTACTTACTGTAGTGACCAAAATGGCTGTTTCATGACTAACAGTGAAGCAGAGCGTGTTAATCAAAGGTTTGTTTAGTACCTGAGCAGGTGCTCTACACCAACTTCCTCTGCTTCCTCAGCTCCAATCTCACTGGTGACATGTTCAAATGTCTTGGATGTTGGCGTGCCATCCTAGAAATAGTAAATCACAACGATGACAATAATGACAATGACAATAATTCTAATTCTATACTAAACCAAAGTTTGTTTTCAACTAACATTAAAAAAAAAAAAAAAAAAAAACTCTCACAGGAAAAGTCTTAGTATTAGTTAGTAAACCAAGAGATGACACAGGCCAACATGCAGTACAGACGGTTACTTTACATGGGATTGCATTCAAACAAATTAGACAAAAAGGGACAAAAAACAACTATAGCGCTTTCAAGGCCTACCAATTCAGTGTGGTTTCCAATTTACAACCCCAGTTCCAAAAAACGGGGATGCTGGGTAAAATGTGAATGAAAACAGAATGCAATGATTTACAAATCCTTTTGACCAATATTTGACTCAATACAGTACAAATACAATAAATTTAATGTTTAAACTGATACACTTTATTGTTTTTTTGTAAATATACACTCATTCTGAATGTGACACCAGCATCACATTCCAAAAAAGTTGGGAGAGAGACATGTTTACCACTGTGACGTATCACCTTTTCTTTTAACAACACTCAGTTAGCATTTGAGAACTGAAAACAAACTTGTTTAAGTCTTGAAAATGAAATTCTCTCTTATACTTCTTTGCTATAAGACTTTAGTTGCTCAGTTGGTCTCCCATGTCATATTTTGTGCTTCATAATGCACCAAACAGGTCTGGACTTCAGGCAGGTCAGTCTAATACCTGAACTCTTCTACTATGAAGCCACACTGTCGTAATACGAGCAGAATGTGTCTTGACATCGTCTCGCTGAAATAAGCAGGAATGTCTCTGAAAAAGATGTTGTCTGGATGGCAGCATAATTGCTCCAAAACCTGTATGACCCTTTCATCATTAATGGGGCCCTTCACTGACATGACAGTTACCCATGATGCCATGGGCACCAACACAGCCCCATAAAATATTTCGTATTCGATTCGTATTCTATACATCACAGATGCTGTCTTCTGAACTTAGTGCTGGTAACAATCTGGATGCCCTTTACTTCTTTAGCCCAGAGGACACAATGTCCATGATTTTTCAAAAACAAACTGAAATGTGGACTCATCAGACCACAGCACAATTTTAGACTTTGCTTCAGTCCATCTTAGATGAGCTTGGCCCCAGAAAAGTTGGTGGCACTTTGGGATGATGTTGATATATGGATTTGCTTTGCATGGAAAGAGTCTTCACTTGACACTGACAATGGTTTTCCCGAGCCCATGTAGTAATAATATCCTTAATACAAATCATGCTGGTTTTTAATGCAGTGGTACCTGAGGGATCAAAGGTCATTAGCACTGAATGTTGGTTTTTGGACTTGTCCATTTCGTGCAGATATTTCTCTGAATTTTCTGAATGTTTTAATGATAATATAGATTATAAATGATGAAATTCTTAAATTCCTTGAACTTAAACTGCTGGACTACTTGCTCACACAGTTTTTCACAAAGTGATGAACCTCACCCCACCCTTGTTTGTGAACAACCAAACCTTTAAACTATGCCCCTTTCATACCCAAGCATGATACTATCAATCAAATATTACCAATTAACCTGTTAACCTGGTTGGTTGTTGCCTCTGTCCCAACTTTTTTTGAATGTGCTGCCAGACATCAAATTCAGGATCAGAATACATTTACAGAAGACGATGAAGTTCATCAGTTTGAACAATAAATATCTTTGTCTTTGTACTGAATAACAATCATTGCATTCTGTTTATTTACTTTTTACAAAGCATCCCAACTTTTTAGGAATTATGGTTGTACCTTTAGCATAGATTAAAGAGTAGTCATAAAATATCTATGTAATTGTAAATCATCACAGTTGTTGCCAGAAAACCCTGCATGCATCATCACCAAACTTAGACATATAGAAACGTATTTTTATGTCATTTAGTTCAATAAAAATTCTCTTAGAAACAATGTTCAGTCCCAACACTTTCAGAAACAACTGATATTCTACTTGATTCAATGCAATCCATAATTCACTTACGTCATGTATTTCCTCCACAGAGATGTATGCTTCTGTGGGCAGACCAAGGTCTTTGGGTTTCACATCTATAATGACTAATACCTGGTAGGACAAAAGAGAAATATGAGTGAGATATTGAACATGACCATGAATATGATTAAACAGGATGATGTCCACACACATGCACATTAAACAGAGGAAAAAAAGCACAGTAGTTACATACCGAATTGGTACAGTATTGCTTGATGAGCTCATTGATGGCAATGTCATTCTTATGTAACTTGGGTCCTGTGTGGTACCATCCGACTATCCTTTCTCTGGCTAAAAAGAAACAGGAATCAAGTTCAAAATCAGGGTAACACAGTCAGCATAAAAAAACTCAATTACATAGACGTAAGCAGCACCTTACCATTAACTTTCTTGAACATGCCATACATGTTCTCCAAGTAGTCATGATCCAGGAACCACACTGAGTCATCCCTGTCATCCTCATCAAATGGCACTAGAAAGAAACATTGACAATGGAATGAAGAATTGATAAAAGATTGGCAGACTTGAAACATTTACTAACTTTCAGGGTATTTTTTAATTAAAATACTTTTAAATATTTTAAGGGACCCTCCATAGATTCTAGACACAATCTCTACTCAATCAATTATTCATCTTGTGAAGACAGTCGGATCTGGAGGAAGCTTTCAAAAATCTAAACTCTAACTTAGCATTGAAGATTACAAATTTATAACCTAAAGCCTGCATTATGTGTGAAGGTTGAAAGATGTGAATATTTAACAGTCAGGCATGGTCAAATGAAAGATTGTATTGGGTTTCATTATGGGAAGTGACAGATCCTGTCAGGGTTGCCAGGTTAGTGTTGCCGTGAGTTGAAAACCTAAAAAAAAACCTCAGCTTTTCAGTGTTCATCATTGAACCCGTTTCTCTCACCCAATGCTGTCAACATGGCACTCACCTGCAAAACTGTTTGAGACATCAAGAACTTTTTTCTGCCATGACCCCAGGAGGACACCAACCACTCGTTTCTGATTGCCAACTTTTCCTATCCTGTAGATTGAATTATTACATAAAAAGAACAAGTTGTCTTGTTTGTTAAACACAGTTTTGACAGGAGTGAACACCAGGACTCGTAAACATAAGTAAACTAGTTCGTTAGCTTGGTTGCTACTGTAAGCTAAGCTAAATCTTCACGTTGTCCATCGCTAAAAAAAATGAATAGTGTACAATGAATAATGAGTCAATAAGGTGCATGTACCAGCGAGTTCATCTACTAATCAGTTCCAGTGTGTTGTTGATTCATTTATCAGTTTAACTCATATTGTCTGTTACCAGTGGGTATGGGTGACGAACTACACCGATTTCACTGAGCTAACTAGCTTGGTCATGTCTGCATTCATTCTGAACGGGGCTCTGACTCAGCAGGGCTAACACTAGCTTAGCTTAGCAGCAACGTTACGCTTCTCCACATTTTAACTTCAAACCTTTACAAAGACTGAACACAAACATTGAACTTACTGACCTGTTAAAATGATCGACCACGCTGAGCAAAACCAGCGGATGAACGACCACATTTTCCACCGCTAACTCCGGCATCTTTTCAGTGACGATAAACAGCTCACAACCAACCTCCGCACAATGACGGCTAGTTCGCGACACTTCCGCTTGCGCCTGACGTCTTTTCCGTTTCTCTTAGCAACGCAGAGACGCGGAGAGGGTCGTGTCTAGAAGGGAACCCTTGACTTGCAAAACTCTCGCGAGAATTATATGCATAGTTTATTAATTGTGTACGATGTACTAAATAATTATGTTTCATAATTTCAGAAATCCGTGGTTAAAATTTAGGCAGATTTAGGGACAGAAAACACCTGGTTAGAATTAGGAAAAGCTCATAGTTTCGGCTACAACGATCACTCTCGCGAGATCTACCGCGGGTCTAGGGCCGCCTTTTTAAACACGACCCGTGACAGCGGTTAAAAGACAAAATGGTAATAACTGAGCAAGCAAATTAACTTTGTTTGGTGTCGGGAACGTTTTTTTTTTTACATTGATATCCAGTGTGTCACTTAATGACAAACGCATCAATGTTTTTACTAACTTCAAATAACGCAAAACACTGACATAGCTTCAATTAAGCTGTAACTTGTAAAGTTAGCCTAACGTAGCTTACTGGCACGAACCATGCTAACTATTAACTTGTAATCAGAAATCGATGAACATCTTATATTTGCTGTTTATCACTGAATTGGTAGCAGACTAATAATTGTGTGTTTGTTTGTTTGTTTGTTTGTTTTCATGAAATATCTCTAATTTCCTCTAATGTCCCGCAGGCTGAAGTTGAGGAAACACTGAAGAGGATTGAAGCCTGTAAAGGTGTTGTTGGAACCGTGGTTGTCAGTGCAGAAGGTAACGTTAAACCAGCGAGCATAAGTATAACAAGTTTTCTCTAAAAGAACATTTTTACAACTGCATTATGGACAAAATCAAATAATATATTTGACCAGATACCTCAATATTTATCACTATTGCGACAATACTGTTGGGATGACCGTCGGTGCTTTCACACAAAATTAAAACCATGAGATTTTTTATTCATAATCAACAATAATGTGGATATTATGGCAAGTGGGTAAAAGCAAATAATAGAGCAGCTACAACAGTCTGGTAAATTCAGAAAATAACATCACTTTACTGTAATGCAGCCTTTAAAACCATGAAAAGACAACACTTATGTCATATCACAATATAACAATATCTAAAATCCAAGACAATATCTACTTTCATGTCACAATATCAATATAATATTGATATATTGCCCAGCCTTATTTACAATACAGGTGAAGATCAAAATAAACGCCTGCACGCGGGAAATTATGCTAATGTGATTTTATTTCTGTGAACAGTGCATTTCAATTGCCTATTATTTCTTCAGGTACACTCAGCAAAATTACATGAGTGTTTATGGGTGTGATAAATACATATGGGTCACATGAGTTCAAAAACGTTTTTCCAAAGGTGAACATTTATTAAAACACATGACAACATTACATTTTTCAAAAACATGGCATAGTTAATATTACAAGCTACAAGAATTAAATAATTTTATATAATTTTAACTCATAAAATAACAAACTCCAGTATACAACTGACTGAATAAGCTATGTTAAAAAATAAAAAAATTGTCCTGTAGCTGTCCCTCTATGAGTAAATGGGTGGTTCAAGTGGTTCATCTCTCCCTAAGGGCCCAAATTACCATTGAGGGGGATATAACTTTATATTTTCATATCACAGAAAGAACTCACATCCTGTGTTTCATTATGTCCATAAGGTTCAAGTGTGTTCAGTTCATAACTCCAAAATGCTTTCCATCTGAAGAGCTGGTGATGTTTACAATACAGTGTGACTGTAAAGGTTTTATCTTTTCAGGTATTCCCATCAGAACAACCTTTGACAACTCTGTGACGATTCAGTATGCAGGACTTCTTCGCCAACTCACAATGTTGGCCAGGAGCACAGTGAGGGATATTGACCCTCACAATGACCTCACCTATCTCCGTATCCGCTCCAAGAAACATGAGATCATGCTTGCACCAGGTAAGTGTGAATTTACATTGGTATTGTTGACTTAATGATGACAAACATTTAATATTATCTCAGCCAACAGCTGTAACTTCAAGGAGGAGCACTGTTTTACTGTTTTAACTACATTCATATCCCCTGTCCTCTCGTCTTTTATGTCTCTGCAGAGAATGACTATCTGCTGATCGTCATCCAGAACATATGTGAATAGCAGCTGGACATTTACATGAGAGTTGACCTTTGATTTGTCACACAGTGGTGCTTTATCCAGGCAAAAGGTCTTACTGTGTTATGTTATGCACTGCATGATCCCTCTTTTTCTACTTGGGACTCAAGTATGTTGCCTTAATCTACATAATTCAGTGTTTGTTTTACCTCACGTATTTCTTTCATTTGTGTTGATAATAATATATTATATGATACTGTTCAATAGCTGTATGTCATTGTACAATACTTATTAGGCCATCCCTGATCATTCTGTACAGATGGGTGACACATTAAAAAAAAAACTGAATAAATGAGAGGAGAAGCATAACAAATGCAGATTCTTCCATTCAGGTGTACTGTTTTACAAAATACCGTGCATAATATGTATAAAAGATGTATGAAAATGCTGAAGCAGCTTTGATTAGTACTTGATTTTATAACAAGATTGCAAGAGGAAAGGTTCTCAGTGACTTTAAAAGAGAGATCATTTTTGGGTCCTAGATGGCAGGGTCCTCGGAAATCAACAAAGTTCTTTTAAATGATGACTTTTATTCTGTGGTGAAAAAAGTATTTGGATGCTTGTGTGAAAATAGTACTACCACAGGGTTACAAGTCCTGCATTCAAAATATTATTTAAGTGAAAGTAAGTTTTTTTTTTTGGATAAAGGTACTTAAAGTATCAAAAGTAAGGGTACTCCTGTTTCAGAATATGCCCTGAGAGTTTTCTTGCCCAATATCAGTCATACAAGGTCCCCATTCACAAGACAAAAGTTAATCGGTCTTCACAGACATTTGGTCTCAAACCAACAGACCTTTTTATGGCAGCCATATTGATATGAAATAGTCAGATAAACACAGGTATTACTAATGATACTCATTAAGGTGCCTTTCTATTTAGTGTAGCAGAGCCTTTCCAGTGAGCCAACTTGCACAACAGCAGCACCTGACCTCAGTGGAACTGAACCTTTATTAGAATAATTGATAACACCTGTGTTTTCTTTACTATTTTATGTCAAGATGGCTGCTGTGAAAAAAGACTGTTAAACACCCATTAGAAATTTTGGAGCGACATCTCAGCCAGCACCATCAATTACCATCATCACATCACCAAATGAGGGGAATCCCTTTTGGAGTAATGGTGTTAATTCCTTCAGTGGAGGTCAGAGACAAAAAATAGAATTAAAACTGACCAGATTCATCTTTTACCTTCACAAACTCATCAGGTCATCAGGCCTCTTATCATGCAGAGGTTCGTTACACCGTATGGCAAGTAAACTGTCCATTATATTGACTATTTAAGCAAAATATTTTTTTTAAATAAATGTTTAAATGTTGGCTCTGCTACTGTTCAAATGCCACAGACTGTACTTTTTCATGATGCCATGAAATTAATTACATGTATACATGTTGAAAATACTCTATGTGGCCATCTTTTTATGCCAGATCCATTGACTAAATCTGCTGCAAACACAGACCACAGTTTCATATTTATCTTTCCTCAGACACACAACAATAACAGACAGCATTTTACAAATATTTTAATGTAAATTTCCATCAGAATTTACAGCAATATATGTTAATAAATAATTCATCACAATTGTACATCCCAAATAATACATTACATAACAACTGATTGAAACAAAGATTCAGGATTTCACAGAACGTTTGTAGAGGAGACTGAACAGGTGATGCAGGAGGGTCATGGGGTTTTTGGGATGTTGCTACTGTAGCTTGCGCTTGTAGGACGGGGCTCCTGGGATTTTAATATTCAGCGGGAAAGAGGCAGAAATTACGAATTTGTGACATTGTTTTTTCTGGCTTGCATAAAAATAAATCTCATCAAAAGACCAGAGAAGGTGTAGTTTTATTGCTATCCACAGAGGGATAGTGTCAGTCTGACGTGTGTGTCACCCATGAACAATTAGAGAATTGTTTCAAGTACTCTAAGAGTATCAAGACAGAAGATATTGTTTACTTCTGACACGTCCTGAAATGAAACTGAATAATAATTTGGCTTTTTTCGTTTCCTCGGCAATATCAGCTAAGCTTAGTCTTTTAAAATAATGCCACAATAAATCATTTTCAGATAGGCAAAACCATTTGTATGGTTGGACAATACGTCTAAAAATACCGTAATCACTCATGTGATGCCAATTATCTAAGAACGTGTAGACTGTTGTAAAAGGCATTTTAAAAGAATCACACCTTTTATTCTCTTCAAGTTTTGTCAATATTTATAGGCATGTGGAGGGCGTAGGATGCAGACTCTGGGATAAACCATCTGAACTGTAGTCATGACAACTTGATAATGAGACAAAGACAGATATTTGCCATGCTGTCATCCATCCCTAGTGCATCTTGGTCAACCCTCCCAAACATTTTTGACATCACATAACATTTTTAAAATACAACTGTCCTAACATCCTTCATGTTCTAAACATTTTTTTGATTCTGACCAGCAGCAATATAAATGGAACATACAGTATGGCTTCCCACAAGAAATGGTTAAAACAATAAAACATACAAAATTCTTCATCTATCGCAAGTGACTTTACCAATGGAAAATGTATTAAACCTCAAAAAACTTCATTTGCCATTATATAGATAATATCTTTTAGACGTTTCCTATCCTCTGCAGAACCTTTACTAGCACACAAACTGCTTCATCTGTCAGATACCGCGCTCAGTAGACACTACAACATTATACCACACAGAGGACGGTCAAGTATTTCCTCCAATTCCATTTCAAGTGCATCCTATCAAGTTTAAGGCCTGAGGTGTGCTTTGATTCCTTGACTCAATTTTCATTCTCTGAGTATTAACCAAGTGACCACTGCATGCTTTGACTGGGTTACACCAGCAAGGATTAATTTAATCTAAGATTAGTTCTGAGTAAATCCAGATTTAAAATTAAGTGGAGCTCCGTTTGCACAATTGAAAATTAATTTTCATTTAGTAAATCCAAGTTCATTGATGTAAACCAAAATTTAATTCAGTTTAATCGATGTGGAGATGCTTGCTTACCCAAATTACAATAAATGAACAAATAAAGTTCTGTCAGGACCTAGTTCACATAAAATAGGGGGAACTTTAGTCCTCGCTTTTTCTTTGTATCCCTACATATTACATTGTTTGCTAGCTAGCTAAAAACTTAAAAAGTTACACTGTTTACTAACTAGCTAAAAGTTAGTTAACCTAGTTAGCCTACTCATAATGGCTCAGCAGGGAAACTCTAATTTCTTGTTGGGTGAATGAATGGAGCAGTGTAGTCAAATAATATAATATTAAAAAATGGACAATGACACAGTGAGGAAAGGAGACTGACTGCAACTAGCAGGCTGTTTTATGGATCTACTGAAGAAAGAAGAGATGCATCATAAAATCATTTGACTTGAATCTGTCCCTGGACTTTCTTCAAAGAACTTGATTATTTTGTTCAATCCATCTTAAAAAGGAAGCCATTTTTATTATTTTTTTAAGCTATTTTTTTGGCCATTTTTTGCCTTTATTGACAGGATAGCCAGAGAGTAGACAGGAAACGGGGCAGAGAGAGAGGGGATGACACTCAGCAAAGGGCCGAAGGCGGGAGTCGAACCAGCGGCCGCTGCAGAAAACTAACAGCCTCCCTACATGGGTCGACACTCTACCCACTGAGCTAAACATCCACCCAAAAAGGAAGCCATTTTAAACTTTAATCCTCTTGAAGTGCAAGTTTTAAGTGAATACCATATCACATTTTAAATTGGAGTTTAAAGTTTCGGTGCAACAGAATCAAATTCAATCTAGTTTTAAAGTTTGGTGCAACATAACTTAAAGTTAAACTATGATTTAATCCAGTTTAAAAATGAATCCTTGTTGGTGCAACCCAGCTTTTAAGTCTCTTCTCATTGCCGTCCAGAGAGGCTACAGATTTGTGCTGTGTGATACATCTCATTAACGTGGATCAATACAGTTTATATGATATGAGCTAAATGGTGGAAAGTCCTTAAAGCCATCTCAGGGACGAGTGGGAGTGGTTTCCGTGACTCTGACGAAGATGCTCTTTGACCTACACAGTGATGTTACAATCAATGGGCAGAATGAGAGACAGTGTGAATGCCCAGACTATACGGTCACCATGGTTTACAGTTACCATGGCAACGATGGCAGGTAATCGGTTGAATCTGAAACCAGTCAGGTAACATGACTGACTGGCCAGAAGGGTAACAAGACAAGAATTGGCTCCTTCAAGTGCTTCAAGTGCAGAGAGAGTGGTCTGGCTCCAGTCTGTCTTGTTCTTGTTACTGTCCCTTCACTGTCAGAGGCGAATCTGCTGGTGTCAGAGGTCACCTCGGCGTGTGCCCGTTGACTTGTCCCCTGCCCCAGTGAATGTTGGGTAGTGTCAAACACCTCCTGAAGTGCTCGAGCTGGGCCTGCAGTCTCTCCCTCTCTTCTCTCACCTTCTGCCTCTGAGTCACCAGCTCCTGTGAAGTAAGGACGGACGGACACGATTAAATACTTTGTGAGCTAACCTGCATCGCATACAGACAGAAAGATTAAAAAATAGGGATGCACAATATGGGTTTTATTCAGCCAATACTGATTACCTACAATTACCTGCTCTCATGGTTGATACAGATAAGATGACCAATGATTTCACATTTTTGTCTTTTAAAAAGAAGTTCATATAACCTGTAGTTTTTATGCACGGCTGCGAGTTAGAAAGGCTAAGATGTAGTGAACAAAGATGGTTGATCTAAAATTCCATAGCTCTGACCGAACCAAATGTAACATCACATCACTGTTACAACAAGAAGAACAGTTCTGACTCTTCAAATGTTCATTTATTCTCTCTATTAAAACAACATTCATCAAAAACTAGAGCATCTGTCAAATCACATAGTATTATTATTATTACTTGATTTCAAATTGGAATAATAAATTATATTATAAATTTCACATTATCAGCTGATAATTTATTGGTCCCGATAAATGTTGTGCATCCTTATTAAAAAGTATACAAATCTGTAAGACACAAATAGACAGACATGCAGGTATGACCTCAGATACTTACCCCCATAGTAATAGAGAGCTGCTCTGCAGTTCTGGTCAGGTTGTAATTCTGTGCTTCAAGTCTTTTACACTGACTGTGAAGAACCTGCCTTTCTATAGTGAATTCTATACAGACAGAAGAAAACAAAAAGCACAAACAAGGGCAAATTAATTATAGAATTGATTATATGTATCCATTGTAATAACTCTTTCACATAAATGACCTGAGAGTATAGCGCAGTCCAGTGGTAGGCAAATAGCCGCCCATGGTCCAACAAAATATCTGGGGCAAAAGCAAGCTATGCAGGATTTTCCCAAAAAACATAGGCTTATACAAAAATAATTCCACTCAACACAACCCACTAGAAGTGTGTGGCGGTGCCTGCCTCTGCAGACACCCCACATCCAACTTATTTTCTCACTATTTTGCTGTACTCGGTCTGCTTTACCAGCCCAACATGTCGATATTCGACGTCCTTGGAATTAAACTCAACAATCGACTACAAGTTTTCTCTTTTATTGTTAACATCAAAACTTTTACTGTTAGTGACTTTTCATAAATCTACTGCAGATAGCAATATGAACACAAGGTGGGTAAAATCTAATACCATCTAATAATAATCAAGGTCACAACAACACTGTTGAATCACTTTTTGCTAAATTAATATTGACTCCAAGTCCAAATTGAATCATGGAAAAAGATGACATCTGCCCTCAGATACAGTTCTAAAACAAATGGTTTTATAAATCATAACTGATATTATTATTGATTATTTTTATTTTGCATCATTTTTGCATCACCTTTCCAACTGATTTTAAACTAAAGGGATGAGACAATAACACATACTGTAGAAAAGACAATTCCTTGGTGTATCAATCATGCATAACAGACTAACAAGATGAAAACAGTGTAAAAGGCGTAACAAGACAAAACAGACAAGAGAGGGAGACTTGACTGTGGAGAAAAGCTGAGATTCAGTTAGCTTTGCACAGAAAAAGCAGGTAGATATTCAGATTCAGAGTACTTATATGTCCTTCAGAGGGAGACTTTTTAGTTTTATACTTTGGGTACATTTAAGAGCCTGTTCCACTTATACTGTACTTGAGTAAAAAAGTTGAATCAGTACTCCCACTTTTACCAGAGCCTTTTTTTTACACAAGCATCTGTACTTCTACTTGAATAAAGAATGTGTGTACTTTTCTCACCTCTGATAAAATCTCATAAACAGTCATTCAGTGAAACCTTCCTTGACAAGCATGCAGTTTTGGGGCTACATACATAAAAACGGACTTGACAGTGACTCACCATCCAGGTACTCATGGTAGGCCTCAAAAATAGCTTCGATACCCTGCCACTTCTTTGGAGCTTCTTCAGTCTCCTCCTCCTCATCTTCCTCCTCCTGACCAGACTCTCTTCCTCGTCCTCATCAGACAGGTTTTCCCGTGGTGCTGGAGTGCCCCTGCTGGCTACAGGGGACTGGAAGTGATGGCCGTTGATGTGTGTGTGCTGAGGGGCGTGGTTAAGCTGTGAACTTTTCAGCTGAGAGATGCTGTGAGGCAACGGGTGGTTGACCTTCATGCCGGCCTCAGGGATGCAATTTGAGACTCCTGACAAGAAAAGAGTGAGACAAAAACGCAATGTTAGTCTTTGAAGTCATTTGTAGTACAGTACCTCATAGGGATGGAACGAAACCAAAAACAAAGACCCCATGATGCACGTTCAGTAACAGCCCCCTCATTTGCATATTAGAAATCAGAAATACATAAAGAAATGTAAAAAGAAAACACAGAAGTAAATAAGTTTGGGTAAACAAATGGGTGGGATTCAGGGGGAATAATACAGAAATAAAACAAAAATAGAAATAAATGTAAAAAAGAATAAATTAATAGAAAATGAATAAATTACTACATGAAATGGAAAATTAAATGGGAAAGTACATAAATAGAGGTAAATAAATACAGACCAAATTAAAACATAAGTATTAGTCTATTTTTTTTTTTCATTAATTTATGCCTACATTTATTTTTTATATTACATATAATATTTGGCATTTTTGGTATTAATCATTTATTTCATCATTCATTTATTTCATAATTTATTTTTGATTTTGGCAGTGTTCCATAAAAAGGGCCATGTTAAGCTATTTAACATGATATTGATAAACAAAGAAAAATGTCAAATTGAAAAATGTCCTTTATCAAATAATAAATCTTATGTTTACGAACTTTTTGTTCGTACAGAATTAGTCTTTCCTTTTAACTCAAAAGTGCTTCTGCTTTCCTTCTTTAATAAAATAAAATAAAATAAAATTAGCCAGCTATGACCTAAACATGTGCAAAAAATGGTCATCTTTGGAAATGAATGCTTGAATTGTGCATGTACAATTGCAAAACAAAAACAATGCAGCAGTCAGTAGCAATCATTTTATAAAATAAAATAAAAATAATGAAATAAAATAATATTAGAATGTAATGTCATGATAAATATTGTTTTTTATTGCAATTTTTGATATATTGTTACATCCCTTGTACCACATATGGAGCTATTTGGCTCCTGAGACATTTTAACTGTTATTGCACATAAGGACCACTAGGTGGCAGCACATCATTAATTTAAACTTAACAAGCCTTATGGTCATGCACCTATGGGAGTGAGCGTCTAACCTCTGTTCTGCAGCGTGTTGTGTGTAGATTGCAGCACGGCCTGGTGGAAGTGCTGAGCGAAGGCCTCAGGTGTGAACCTCTCCAGGGGCCGACTCCGTCCGTTCTGCACAGGATTGAGCTCCTTTTTCTGGGGAGAAGCAGCAATGCCGTTCTGGAGGCCCTGGAGCTTCCTGTTTGGCTGAGCCTCCATGAATTCAGCCTTTTCATGATGAAGGGCCAGGGGTGGAGGGATGCGGGCCACGTGGGTGTCCACAGAGGGTTTGAACGTGTCGTTATGGAGGAGATGCTTAGGCTTGTGCAGGTAGGGAGGGGAGGGGCTGGGAGAGTCTGGGTACAGATGTCCATTTGATTGACACAGTGGAGGGGCTGATGAGGAGTCACCTAAAAATAGATTTGTACAGCTCCTTAGAAAGGGTTTTTGCAACTTTAAACATGCATATAAATGTGTGTGTGTGTGTGTGTGTGTGTGTGTGTGTGGTGGTGTGTGTGTGGCGCCTCACCAGTTGAGGGAGCAGGAGGACTGCTGCACGGAGGTAAAGGATTATATCTGAGCGTGTCTAACGTCACAGTCTTCCTCTGAATGGCCCTCAGCAGCTCCTCTGTCCTCTCCTTATCTACAGAGAAAAAGACAGAATGAGAACACCTGTCATTCATATTTGAAAATAGGGCTTAAAATATTGACTGGCACAAGGAGCTGACGGAAAAAGGTCACCAGATGAGGGACTTGAGGTAATGTTTAGTACAACACCATCACAGACAGACTATGGACTGTGATGACCATGAAGTTTAAAGGGGTAGTTTGGATTATTTTATGTGGGGGTCATATGAGGCACTTATCCTTAGTCAGATACCTACAGTAGATGGGAGTCAATGTACTGCAGGTATTTTAACCACATAAATAAGATCCACCCAAAAAATACGCATCTTGAACAGTAATGATTTGAGGCTTATTACTGTAGGATCACTGCCACAGTTTCTTTAGTCTGACAAAGTACACAGAGTATAATACGAGCACAGCAGTTTCAACAACTTTTCGCCTATTAATCTATTAACCTATATGCATATGTGTTTCCATGGTGACTTGCATTAATATAAACATGACTTATAGGATCAGCAGATGAATTTAATAGTAGTTAGACTTTTGAAATCATGCTAAAATCACATATCTACTATCATAAAATCCTGTGGTTGGTTTGTTTGCTTTCACACCACAAACTGACAAACAAACCCCCAGTCCACTTGAGAGCAAACTGAGTCCCACCTTTCCAAGCGTTCTCTGTTCGGTTGTTTGGTCGGCACCAGGTCTCAAAAATATAAACCTGGACATTCAGTCCTTCAGAAGGCTGAGTTGAATACAGTCTTGAGGTAGTAATGTGTAGACCAACACAAAGTAGTATAACAGTCCAATTGATATCATAATCTCATGTTGTTTATTATTGTTGACTAACAAATGGTGCTTATAGAACTGTTGTATTGTTGTAAAGTCCAGTACAGTCCGTATTCCTTTTATGTGGAAGTGTGTGGATCTCATAGTGCCTGGCAATGTTGTTCTGCTGTACTGCTGTTTTGAGTCAAAAAACGATCTAATAAAATTGAAGTGTTAAAAAAAACTCCTTCATACAGTATATATGCATTGTTTTAAAGAACTCTCCAAAATCCATCTAAATATTTAATTTTGCCCATTTTTAAAATGTGTGTATCTACATTAAAAATGCACTAGTTTAACTATATTTTGACAGGCTGTGGTTTTAAATCTACCCTTGCTGGAGAAAGCAGAAAATCCTGCCACAACCTCCTCTCCAGATTCACTTGAACTTTATTTTCTTCTCACCCCTCCTACACCCTCGGTAAATAATAAAACAGAGAAAGAAACTGCATGTTGTGTTTTTCCACGGGGACCACCACCAGAACAACTGTGAAGAGAGCAGAGTAGCACGTAGGATGTGTATATGTGGATATTAAACAGGTTGTTACCTCTCCTCTGCTGTGGGCTGACATGGGAGAGGTTGAACATAAGGAGGAAGTCCTTTTTCTCCTCCAGTTCGGGGGTGCTGTCCATCTGCTCAGCAGAGTACGGGGTGGTTAAGGGAGCTGTAGGTGCTGAAGGTGAAGAGGCCTTTCTCTTGCCCCGCACGGCTGGCGGAGAGAGGCTGCGCTCTCTCATCATCCTCCTCCTCTTCCTCCTCTTCCGTGCCAGAAGCTCATCGCGATGGGCCAGTGTGGTCAGACCACACACACGCAGGAAATTTACTTTCTTTGAAGAGAAATTTAAGCAGGTGAGTATCACTCTAACAAAACATTTTAAAGGGATAGTTCAGATTATTTGATGTGGGGTTGTATGAGGTCCACCTAAAAAATCAATAGCAGTTTAAGTGTACATTATATTTGTCATTATATAAGCCAAATATCGCCGACCCAAACCAGCCAAACTCCATAAATAAGTAATTTTACTTCACAGAACATGGGTGTTGCTGGTGTACTGGCATTGCTGGCTTGATCTGTTAGTTTGCTTTTCTTATTGTGCAACTATGGTGAATTCAAACTATCTTTTTAAAACACCAGTCACACAATAACACAAACAAACTAATAGTTTGAGGCAGTGGTAGACCAGCAACTCCAGTGTTCTGCAAGGTAAAATGACTGATTTCACCGATGGAGTTTGCTTTGGAGAGAGTGATATTCGGCTTATATAACAACAGTTTCCCATCAGAACAGGCTGTCTGACAGCAAAGTAAAGAGTTGAAAATATATTCAATGTAACATTGAGAGAATTTCTTAAAAGGCTAAACTACGTTTTGTTGCTGACCCTGTCCACAGCAGTTCATTACATAGCTTCCACACTGGTACTCCTCTCTGCTTCCCCAACTGGGAGCAGACCGACCACCATCTGCTGCAGGTAATACACTAACTATTGCAAATTCAGTTTTTTGCCCTTATTCTGAAAAAGACAACATTCCTACTAAACTGTTTACAACATTCCTACTGAGCTGTTTACATGACTAATGAAAATGAATATTCCACTAACATTCCCGTTTACATGCAGCCCTGCATACTCCGATTATGGGAAAGTGGAACAGCTGGAGCCACTTGAGCCATTTTGTTTCTGTGCATCAAAATAGATTTATTTTACTACACGCGGGCTTGCTCAACCATGTGAACACAGCCTCCCTCTCTTATTCCCTCAACCACCTTCTTGAAAAGGTCAGCATTTGCTATTGTGCATATCCAAAAACCTGTTGATATCGAAGTCGTACATATTATTTAAAAGCAGGTGTGTTTCTCCTTCCGACTAGAAATGTGGACTTTTCTTTTGTGCATTCATCTCTCCACCAGCCTTGCAAACTAGCCAAAAAATGCTCCATTTACAATAAGGTCTAATTCAAAATATCCAGACAGAATATGCTATTTACACAACCTGTATCAAATTCAGAAAACTGTCATATTTTGAGGAAAAGTGAAAAAACAGTTTGTATGTAAATGTTGTCAGTGACTATGGATAATTATCTCATACAACCTTCAAACTTCAAACAATCCAAACTATCTCATTAAACCCTTCATGTATATATGAAGTGTGTCTGTGCTCATGCACCTCAGAGGATGTGTCCAGTTTGAGTGGAGGCTGCTCGGTCACTCTCCTCAAGTGGGCTTTCATCTCCTCCTCGTCACTCTCATCATATGACTCGTCCAGATCATAGTAATAACCTGGTAGGAGGAGAGCAAGAGAGAAATTATGTTTCATCATAAAGAAATTGCAAGCCTATGGGTTATTTTTAATGGCACAAGCAGCCATTCATTCCCTGCGGTCAACTCCTCTGCTCATAAATCTCTTCTCTTTCCACCTGCGTGCTCACCTCCCTCTCTGGCCTCCCTCCTCCTCTTCTCCTCCAGGTCCAGTTTGCTGAGCAGCCGGCGGTGCTGCTGAAGAACCTCGTCATACACCAGCATGCTGTCGGGCGGCTGACTCTGTCGCTCCCTCAGCAGAGACGGAGAGGCCGCCTGCCTCTGCCCGCTGAGCTCAGGAGGCATGCAGGATCTCTGGTGGAGGTTATTGATGTGATGGCGGTGATAGAGGCCCTGGATGGCTCTGTCCTGCTCCGCCTTGTTCCAGGAACCCAGAACCTGGTACCTCTCTGTACCCTCTGCCCTCCTCCTGCCTCCATCTTCCATCCTATCCCCCCAACTCAGGGGGGGTCTGTCAGCTCTGGTTAGACCCGGAGGTGGCCGACTTGGCGGCGTGGGAGGGTTGAGTTTTCTGCGGGAGTCTGTTGGGGTGTCAACAAGGGCGGCTGGGTTCCACAGTGTAGTCGGAGGCGGAGGAGGATGATGGGGACCTTTGGGGGAGATAAGGGGAGGTGGAGCGCCGAGGCAAGGAGGTACATCTTTGCTGCCTGGGTTGTGATGAACTGAATTGGTTCTGTTGAGGAAAACGAAGAGCAGAATATAATTAAATTTAGATTCAAAGTCTCACCACACTGAGTGACACTACAGGGGTATAAATCATTTTCTAAAGCTACTTCAGTAACTCTTTATTGGTAGGGGTGTATAAGACTTTATAGAGTCTTTATGAATGTTTGTGACTGCAGTCATTGGTCAGTTATGTCATTTTTAATGCAAAGTTGACATTGAGATTACTTTGTTATGACAACTTGACATTAATTAATGATGTCTTTGTTATGACAACTTGACATTGACCAAGACAGGTTATGTTGTCTTCTCCAACAATGTCAACTTTGCATTAAAAATGACATACTTGATTCAATGACACATGACAGTCATAACCATTCATATAGACAACGTCATGTTCGTGACAGGTGTAATAACATGGTTATGACAGTGTAACGAGCGTCTTGCACACCCCTTCAAATAAAGTGTTACCCCTAATTCTCTGGTATCTTCACCTGTGGCTGTCTCTCCTCGGCTCCGCCCCTTTCCCAGGTGACCTGAGGCCCATCTCCAGTGAGGCCTCCCTCTCCTGTCCTTGCCCTCGTTGCCGTGTTAACCACGCTGCCTCGCTTGCCCTCTGTGTCATCATGGTAGCTGCCAGAGGTCCATGGATACCACCACTGCCACCAGAAGCAGCGGCAGCATGATGCTTCCCCAGGTGAGAAGGCACCAGGCTGGGCACTGGGTGTGGGGATAGATGCCCTGGAAGAGTGAAGGCCAGGCTGCAGGGACAGAGGTTTGGGTGCTGGGAAACCTGGGTGCTCTGAGTCCTTGGTTTTATCTGGAGGAACAGTGGAGTTGTGGACAGATGAATTACTCTGTCTGTGTAGACATTCAGATAAACAGCAAAACATCCTCATCCTGTTCTGTAGTATTTATTGAGATTATCTCTCAGCATGTTACACTTTTGACAAGATTGGACAAGATGATGGATCACCAATTAAATTTAAACACAAAGTTGTTGGTTTTTTTAGTGCCATGTCAGTGGTGAAAAATGTATTTAAATTTCAATACATTATTTTCACGCAGTATTTCAGGTGTAAAAGCAGAGGGAAGAAAGAACTGGAACTGTAAGACTAAAGTTTGAATGCAACAGTTCACAGTGACTTCATTGAAAGCAGTAGGAACCACAGGAAGTACATTTACTGTTCCTGCATGACCAACCACTGTGCTCTGAACAACAGTAGTCTTGTCTTTATTCATGTACAATCAGTTTGTTTACATGCACAAGGCTATGATCAGGTTTTGAAGTACCCTGGTTATGTTTTGTGCTGTAAATACCATGTCCTGATAAGTCCTATATCCCGGTTTTGAGAAACCTGGATATACCTGGAGTACTCCAATATAAAGCAGGATCCTGGTTTCTGAATATCCTTTGTTGGTATAGAACAGAGTGGTTTTGATGGAGAGAGATCAGGATACAACCGCACACAGATGATCAGAAACCTGGATACTGTTATAATAATGTATTCAGGAATATGAAGACGTCCTATTTAAACACCATATCCTAAATAAGATCAAAACCAGGATAAGGCTCACAATCAGGATACCCCTGTGCATTTAAACACTGTCAATAGTGTGACTGACAATGTGGTACAAGGAAAAGCACCCAAAAAACACACAACACACATTATCCAATATTCAAGATTGAAATATAGTGCAATTCATACACTGACTCACTATGGTAAACACACAAAAATATTCAGTTTACTGTCAAAGAGGAGTAAAGAAACTAGAAAATGTTTAAATTTAAGGAGCTAAAATCAGAGTATTTGGACATTTTATCTTGAAAAAAAATTAACTGATTATCAAAATAGATGCAGATTGATTTAATAGTTGATTAATAATAGACTAATCGTTGCAGCTCTAAGTGTTCCTTGTTAGGTTCATTTGTTTGTCCAGCTGTTCCTCCCTTTGTTGTGCGTAACTGTCTGATTGATTTAAAGACAAAAAAATTGAGAAATTTTCACGCAGTGAGTCATTTTTTCTCTAGTGGCCACGACAATGAATTGGTAACTGCCTGTGCCCAGTGCATGGTAGTGTATCGTTCTGTATTTTAAAATTGTAATCCTACTAATTATCCCTGTTTTTACTAAATGTATCTGTAATCTGATTATGTCTTTTGTTTCTACAACTGTAATGGAATGCAGTTACCTTTTTTGTGTCCAGATTACATAATCCTGTTATATGTAATCTGTTACTCCCCAAGCCTGGTTTTCAAATGTAATTTTTTGGTGCTTTGAGCACCATGAGCAGAATGCAATTATGTTCCATTAAATTCCCAAACTCAGTCCAGATGGATAAATAGCACTACAAGTAAGAGGGGAAAAAAAGTATTGATTTGATTGTGACGTGAACCGTCCCTTCAAAATTTTCTTTATTCATGTTGTAAGACACAGAATGCCATTGCAGGCAGTTTGGGTACCTGGTCCTGAATGTGCCTCATGTGTGCACACATACATGAGTGCACCTGTGTGTGCGTGCATGTGCGTGTTGGTGTGTAGGTACCCAGTCTGTTCGGGGTCAGCCTCTCCCCCGGCCTGGCCCTGTCCTCTGGTGGTGCCCTCCGAGCCTGCAGCTCAGCCAGGTAGTGGCTCTCCGCTGCTCTGACCATCTGCTGCTGTCTCTCCCTCTGCTGTCTCTCCTTCTGTCTGTCCAGCTCCCTTTCCCGCTCCCTCCCCCTCTCCTCCTCCCTCTCGCGCTCCCGCTCTCGCTCCAGCCCGGCCTCGCGCTCCCTTTCTTTCTCTCGTTCACGCTCTTGCTGTCTCTCTCGCTGGCGGAGCTCATTCTCCATCTGTAGCCTGTGGGGGAGGTTGACAAGTATGCACACACACACACACACACACACACACACACACACACACACACAACACACACACACAGGGGGAGAAGGTGAGAGATGCAACACCCAACATGAGGCAGATATTAACCACACACTGGTGAACCTCACACAAACATACACACACACTCGCAGAAACACACACAAATATGCACACACACTCTCCACTTACCATGAGGAAAATAATCCATACACAGCATGACTGAGCAAGAGCAGATGAACACTTAATAGGTATCCACAGGAAAAGGACGCACACACACACAACAGAACACATTCACCAGCAATCAATAGCACACAAACAAACCTACAGGATACGCAGGAGCCATTACAGAAGCAGACGATAAATACCATCCATTTCAAACACAAACATTTCCCTCGTGCATTCTGCCACAGGGAAACAATGTGACACTGACAGAGGAGCTCAAAGTATTGGGGAGAAAACGAGGGGGTAAAGAAAGACTTCCTCATGTGCATGTGTGTGACATTTTGTGTGTGAACTGGCTTGCATATGCATGTGTATGGGTGTGCAGTGTGTGTGTGTGTGTGTGAAGGGCAGTGTGTGATGAGTGTATAGGAGGCACTGTGGGGTGTGTGCTAAAAATATCACACACTCAGCAACCTGTGCCTACCCTGCAGAGAGAGATTACACAGCCTGCACTGCAGGAAGAGGAGAGGGAGGAGGGAAGAAGAAGAAGAAGAAGGAAAGAAAGAAAGAAAGAAAGAAAGAAAGAAAGAAAGAAAGGACAAGACAAGCAGACAAGACAGTGCATGTGTGTGTGTGTGCATGTGTTACCTCTCAGCCATCGCTGTGTGGTTCAGTTCTCCAGGGTAGCGGCCTCCAGGCAGGTGCAAGTGGAGGGCAGAGGGGTGAAGAGGAGGGAAGGCGCCTCCTGCAGGCACAGAGTAGAACTGCGACCGCAGCGCAGAAAGACACAGAGACTCCTCCATCCTGTGACAGACGGACAGACAGACAGAGGCAAACCAATTGGACTATATACTTGAAAAATGACATGTTTACAACTGGTAGTGTTGCCTTGGTAAATCAACAGAGCAGCATAGTTTTAGCATTTTGTACACAGTGGTGGGAAGTACTTTTACTGAAGTGATGCACTTAAGCACAGTTTTGAATTGAATTATGAAATTTACTTGTACTGTACTTTGTATTTCCATTTTGTATTCTTTTATACTTACACTCCACTATAAATTAAATAACTGTTTGAATACCAGATAGATCAAATTATTCAGTGTTTCCTCAGCATATCATTTTTTACAGCTGCACCTTTTAATCAAATGGAAACTTCTTCACGTCTTGTCTCGCTTAGAATTCAAACAATAATTCTGTGTTTGAGATTCTCATGTATCAGAGTTTCAGGTGGTGTTGTTACCTTGGTAAGGACAGCGGGTGGTGCAGGTAGGCAGGATGATAGTAAGCAGCAGCAGCTGCAGCGTGGGCGGCAGCAGCAGGGTCCAGACTCAGGGGTAGAGAGGTCAGTCGGAGGTCATCTGAGGTGGCGAAGGGCCGGAGCGCTCTCAGGTACTCCTCTGGGACGGCACCCGAGGGAACCACAGGGTGCATCTGCCCCGGCAAACTGCTGAAGGAGTGCACACAGCATTAATCTAAAAATGTTGCTTCAGATGGGCTTGTATGACTGTATGATTGTGTGTACTTACCTAAGGCTCTGTATTCTGGGGTCTTGCATGACGGAGCTGGGGGTGAGGCCGAAGGGGTGAGCCAATGGGTGAGGTGAAGGCGCTGGCGGAGTCCTCTTATCCTGTTGTGGCTGGGTGTTCTCAGCACCCACCCGCTCCCTACCGAGTCCCTGAACACTCGGCTCTACCTGACAGGGGTGAGAACAGACATTACTATGTATATCCAGGGGCTTTGAGTATGTGCAAGATTAAAACTGAGCAGAAAGAAGTTCAGGAAAGGGAGGAGAGGGAAATATGAAGGAGCGACTGGGTAAACACCCCCACCCCCCAAGAGCTGCACCCAGAGGCTCAGCGGAGTGGAAAAGTGGGTCTGATATGTCATAACAGGTCAAGATCAAAGTGGAAAGATGATCCTAATATCTGGCCAACTGCTCTCTCCTTCATCGCTCCCTGTCTCTGTCTCTAAGAGCCTCCCACTCAAAGGGTTCGGTCACCACAAAGTTGCATTTGATCCTTGATTGATTATAGTAAAAATTCCAACCTTCAAATCACCACCACGACCAAAGCAGTCATGGAAAAACAAATTACAAAAGGATGTGTTCCAGACTTGCCTATAAATTTACAGTAAATAGTGACACAGTTGGCAAGGATGAATTCCATGTGACTGTGATCTGGGGCTTGGATCTGTCCCAGTTTGCTTCATGTGTCACGTCACTGTTGTACCCACTATCCAAACATTTCAACTAAAGAGGCAAAATGCCAGAAGATTAAACAAGACCAACAATCTACTCCCAGCCGCGCAAGACTACTTTGAATGGCCCAGTGATCTGACGACTTTGAAAGTCATGTAGTGTGACCAAGGCATTAGGCACCACGGTGCTTTTAACTACATGCTTACACTGACAGTCATGGTCTGGGGTTTTCAGTTTAGTTGTTGTAGTTCCTGGTTTGTTTTGAAGTTCTTGTCTTTTCTCTTTCTACCATTTTACCTCCTATCTTAGTTAGTTTCACATGTCCCTGATTAGTCTCCCTGTCTATTTAGTCTGCGTGTTTCCCCCCTTTCTTTGCCAGTTCGTCTTC
Source organism: Lutjanus argentimaculatus (assembly GCA_034769285.1). Classification (NCBI taxonomy): domain Eukaryota; kingdom Metazoa; phylum Chordata; class Actinopteri; order Lutjaniformes; family Lutjanidae; genus Lutjanus; species Lutjanus argentimaculatus. The sequence goes on along the minus strand of JAWZSL010000012.1, from coordinate 11,656,063 downwards.
ACCCTTTGCATCAAGCAGCCTAGTGTTTTCCCCAGTGCTTTCTTGTGTTTTGGTTTTCTTCCTTGTGGTTTTGGACTTTCTTCTACTTTCTTTCTTCTGGATTTATTGGACTTTGGATTTCTTGCCTGCATGTTTAGATTTTTTTGCCTTTGGATTGCTTATCTGTTTGTGACCTGTGCCTGCCTGACCCTCATTTTGGGTCCATTCAGTTGTTGCTCCTGGTTACCCCACTTGACAAGTGCTCTGAAGTTTAGCAGGTATAATGTTTATCATGTGCAGCATCTTTGTTTAGCATGCTGACATGTTAAACAAAGATGCTACACACAATTAGCTTATTAGCACTCAACACTAAGTACTGTTGAGCTGATGGGAATTATTTTGGGATTTTTGGTCTTAAACAAAAGTTTGGGACAAATTTACAAAAGTTTGGAACAATTCCTCCCTGGGCACCATTGTTGTCTGTACAAATTTAAGAATTTACTCTTGATTGTAAATGAAATCAACTTAAGCAATAAATTCCTCAGGGCTGTTATACTGACCAAGAAACTGAGTTCCCCTGCTTGTGGAGCTGTGCAGCAGTGCCTAACTGTACCAGGATGCATTGCACATGAGCTTCTGATGCCCACGTTGCCATAAATTACCCGACTAGCTATAGCTATTACTTTGTTGGCCAAAACATAATGTTAGGTAGGTAATCAACTGACATGGCCACTGGCTACCTAGAGTTGGAGACCAAAAATCCAAGTTGAAATACCCTGTAGCTCTTCCTTCATTAATTTCTTCCAATTGACTACAATAACCATCAACACTAACTGGACATCTACATGAACAGTGCCAGACTGTCCCTTTAATGACAAATCATGCCACAGCTATTTTTCAGTCTGGACCAACAGGGTGGACCAACCAGCCGCTCTACTGACCAACATACTGACATCACAGAGCCACACTAACATAGTGTTAACAATGCAGTTTACAAAGTCTTTGTGCTCCCTTATTTTTTCAGTGCAGAGACAGTATGTTAATGAGAAGAAGACATATGTTTCAACTATAATGTCTCAAATCTTGTTGCTTCAGCAACAGAGGACACCAAACAGACCACAGATAAACCACAACCAAATGACCTCTCCCAGCAACACCCGATCTGCTACCTTAGGTTTGTACAACACTTGACTTGCAGCGAAATATCAGTGCTTTGAATATGTTTGAATAGTTTTGAATGTGTCACCCATGGAAAGCAGATTCAAACCAGTGATGAATCGTCTCTCCCCCTCTGCGTCTCTATCATTCAGCGATCAGGAGAGGAGACAACACACAGAGGTGCTGGAGAGCAGCCATCACATTCCTTGACCTCTGACCCTGCAGACAGCCAACGGCCTTCACAAATGCTGCAATAAACACACACAAACACTCTGTTTCTTTTGCGTAAATTGTTCTGTCCGCTGTCTTTCTCTGTTCCAGGACAAGCTGCACACAGAAAGGACAAATACTGAATCCACGCAAAGCTTCTCTATCGCTCCCCTGCTCATTCTTACTCTCCCTCCCCTCATTTCTTTACATCCTATTCTCTATTTTCCTGCCTCCCTCCCTCCTTCTCTTCTCTGTGAATGTCTGAATGGGAGCCCCGGGCAGGCAGAGCCACAGAGTGGTCTTTGTGAAGGGGGAGAAAGGCAGCTCTGATCCAGGGGGAAGTGGCTACTGTGGGGGCTAACCCCTGCATTGTGTGAGGGGCCTGGTTCCTCGCCCCACCTTAAGTTCACTCACACACCCACAAGCAAACACATCCACACACACACACACAGGTCCCTCTTCACATCCTAAGCCTTTTGTGGTGAAGGGTCAAGTACACATAACACCAACACACACACACACACACACACACACACACGTCACGCACACGCACACACACACACAGCACACACACCACAAAACACACACACACACACACACACACACACACACCACACACACACACGCAAACACTGCAGGAAGCTGAACACAATAGGTGCCAGTCTCTGCAGCCTCCAGTGTTTCTTTACAAACCCCTCATGTGTTGCTGAAAAAGACATGGACTGATTAGCGAGAGGAAGAGGGGGTGAGGCTGAGGGGTGAAAGAATGAGACAAGACAGAGAAAGAGAGAGCGGGGGGGGGGGGGGGGGGTGAAAGGAAGAAATGGAGGGATGGCTGGTTTTGACAGTTTGATGTTGACAAGCACTGGGACTATTTCTTTAATGGATGGAGCAGCAACAGGACGCATAAAGGAGACAGAAAGAGACAGACGACTCATCTGCGCTAAGAGAAAACACGAGAGAGGAGAAGGGAGAAACCAGCAAGACAGTAGAACAGAAAGCACAGATACACAGAGCAAGGACAGCACATGTCTTGTCTCAAACTTGTCTGGCGACGGTTTGATCAACAGTGTTGGAAGTAAGTCCCCACAAAGTAACTCATTAGGGTACCCAGATTTCTTTTTGTTCTTACAACTCTAAATTGACTACTCAGTTATTTAGTTATTTTTAAATAAGCAATCCATTACTGTTACAATTTTACTGTATTTCCACCACTGCAACTACTGCCACCTGCACCTGTCACAGGATGAGTAGACTCACAAGTCAGTCTCTAAACGCCTCACTGAGGACAGTCTCCCAGCTTTCGTTGCTACAGCTGGGTGGAAACAATTAGAGAGTAAGGGGCGTAGGTCTATTAGCAGCCATTCTCACCATCATTCAAGCAAATATTTTGCATTTAGAGATCCCCAAACAATCAGCAGACGGTGAGATCTCCGATTGGTATCGCAAGGTCTGAGGGTGACTTTTTCGCATTTGAGACAGAGGACAGACACATCTCCCAACTGCTGGAAAGCTTTGCTATGAGTAACTACTATCAGCAGCAGAAAAATTAAGTAGAAGTACCAAAAGCGAATAGAGTCAAGTCGAGCCGTACTATGTAGTGGAAATATGGCTTTAGTTGCATGTTGAAACATTATAAACTGTACACTTTATGAGTCCATATTTATTGTTGTCAAAACACTCTAATCTAACCAGTTTACTCAGAAGGTAACATTGTAATGTAACTACTTACATTATGTATATATACATATATATACTGTAAAATATATTCAATAGAAAACATATATCTAGTGTTTAGACATTTTAATGTGTAAATGTTACTCATTATAGCTCTAAAAGTAATGTCACCCAACACTGCTGACGGACGCAGCATCCTACCTGTCGTCCGTCGGCCCTCCACAGGCCGTTGCTGGTCTTGGTGGGGGCAATGGTGACTACCGGAGGGGTGCTGGGGACACCGTGACCCCTGGTCTGTCCCAGGAGGGGCCCTAATGATCCCCGCTTAGGTGTGGTGACCGGCGAGCTGTGGCTGGTGGCCGGGGAAGAAACTGGAGATGACTCACCGCTGACGGCAGAACCTGCGGCAGAGAGAAACAGAGGTTCATGACAGCAGCAGAGGCAGGAATAAACTGCAGCTATCAGACGAGCGGCTCATCAGATTAAAAAGATTTTAGGATCAAACAATCCCTCCGTGACATAATACAGATGGTACATGCAAAAGAAAAACTAACTTTTCTGTCAGTGCGCTGGCCTGCGACGGGGTAAACACTGATTCAATCATTTTGATGAAAGGCACTCTGGCAAGATGTGACAGAAATAAAAGAAAGTGTAAAAAGATACAAGAGGCAGAAGAGATGAGGAAGATGACAGTTGCGTGTGACGCTGATGAAAAAAGACAAAAATCAGATATAGAGAGAACGAAAGAAGGATGTCATAAATGAATGTGTTAAAAAGACGCTTGGGTGTGACACACACGGCGAAGGGGGTGGTGTTAAATGTGATAAAGAGAGAGTGTGTGCATGTTGTCTGTAGCACTCACTCTACCATTACTCTATTACTGTAATGCTCACTAATCTGTAGACACACACAGAAACACAAACATTCAGAGACGGAGAAGGAGGAAATCATAATGAGATGGAGGGAAGGTGGGAACGAATGAGCCTGAGAAGGGCCTGAAGTTGGAGAAAGAGGTACAGGGAGAGAGAAAACGACGTGGTGATAGAAAGACGGAGAGAGCTTGTTATAATTGACTGTAATTAGATTCTCATTATTAGGAGATGAATGGAAACAGATGAAGGAAGAGGCAGAGAGGGAGAGGTCAGAACAGGTCAGCTCTTATTCAACACCTTCATTAGGACACCAATGAGCTGAGTGAGTGAGGACACACTACACACACACCACATACACATACACACATAAACCAAAGAGTTAGCAGGCAGTAAAATGTTTCACATTAATCCACAAAACACAACCTTGGACTGTGAAATAATACACAGTAATGTGTTGCAACACACTGCACAATTTTAGGTCACTAGTACTTGCTCATATCTTAAAGGAATAGTTCAAGATTTTGGGAAATGTGCTTATTGATACTGCTCTCATGTAGGAGCTTCACTTCACAGAATAGTTGAAAAGAGTCAAAACTACAAGCTGACAATGTGCAACATTGTAGACTAACTGTTCAGTTCTGGTCAGCCATGTTAAATAAACAGAAATGAAGGTACAGTATTTAGAGAAGGAAAGACTCCTGCTATCCTTTCAAGAGAGTAGTTCCCCAAGTTGGTCCTGCCTACTGTAGTTAACCCTTTATTGTTTGTATCAGAGATCTTTTTGACGAGAATTAATCATTGTTATCAATATATATCCTGCAACTAGTGAAATACTTTTTGGAAGAAGCTGATGACTACTAAAATGCACTTCCCTCATGCCTGTATCATAAATGTGAAGCTACAACCATCAGCTGGTGAGCTTAGCTTAGCATTAAGACTGGAACCACCTAGTTCTGGCCAGCACCTCAAAAGCTCACTGATTAACATGTTATATTTTATTTGTTTATTCTGTACAAGAACCAAAGTGTGAAAATGACAAACTGCAGGTTTACAGGGACACAATATTATTCCCTTTTTTATATACAAAAGGAACATAAGTATTAAAGCAGGGTTTTCCAAAGTGGAGTGTGTGCACATCGTGGGGTGAGCCAGCTGCCTCCAGGGGGTATGTGAGAGGGAAAATGTAGCAGCAGTGTGACTATTACTGCTAGGCAGGCTAAGGGAGTAATGGATTACATGTTACAGGATTACGTAAATAGAAAAAAAGTAACTGTATTCCATTACAGTTACAGATTTAAAAAATGTGATCAGATTACAGACACATTTAGTAAAAAGGGGGATTATGAGAAGGATTACAATTTTAAAACAAAGAATGATACACTGTGCATTATCAATTCATTATCATGGCCTCTAGTTAAAAAGTTCCTCACTGAGTGGAAATGTCATAATGTTTTGTCTTTAAATCAATCAATCAATAAATCAACAACAAATATAAAACACAACTGCACCAATTAACTAATTATTAATTGACTATTAAATTAATCTGCATCTATTCTGATAATCAATTAATCGTTTTAAGTCATTTTTTTACAGTAAACTGAATATCTTTGGACATTTCACACGTTTGAGGATGTCATCTTGGCCTCTGGCAAACACTGACCAACATTTTTCACCATTTTCTGACATTTTACAGACCAAACAACTGATTGATTAGTGGGGAAAATCACTGACCGTCAGAAACACTATAATAGGCAGAACAATTTCACCATATTTCATTTTGAGGTTATCCAAAAGTAACAGGAAGTAATCAAGTTGCATTACTTTATTATTGTTATACTTGGATTAGGTTACTGACTTTTAACAGGTAATTAGTAACAGTATCAGAATACATTTTTAAAGTAAACCTCTCAACCCTGCTGCTAGTTTACGAGACTTACGCATGTTTCTGTCTTCAGTCAGGGAGACAGCCGACTCTGTAGCTGATGAGCCTATGCATGTGTCCCTTTGTTCTTTACAGGGCAGGTCATGTGCATATCTAACTTTATTGCAATGTTAATTCACACTGTTGTTATATCTTTAATAGCATCTCAATGTGCTGCCTGCACCATGGTGACAGCATGATCAGGATGTAGAAGAGGGTGCATGGGCCAAAACAAATTAGGAATTGCTGCATTAAAAGATGTTGAACAAGCCTGACACCAGCAGTAAAAGATTTTTGGGTGTGACCAACAAATAAGAGTCTGCTGTATCTGTGTGTGTGTGTGTGTTTGTGTGTTTGTGTGTGTTCAGGACCATGATGTTAGATCTCCAGGGCTTGACGCCTGCTCTGGAGCTCTGGGTTATTAAGAGTTAGATCATCACTCACCTCTAGGATCCTCGGCCTGTTTGGCCAGTTTACGCAGGGCAGCAGCGAATCCGGAGTTTGCAGATTGGGCAACTGCGTTCCCATTGGTTAGTGGGCTGAGGGGACTGACAGTAGCCGTGGTGCGAGTTGCCGTGGAGATCATTCCTAATGATGGTGATTTATTGGACTCATGGTTCATACCTGAGGAGGAGAGTGGGAAGAAATGTGTGAGGAGGTTTGACTTAAGGAGAAACTGTGCCACGAAGTTTCTTGTTTGTTATCTCGAAATATAGTAAAACACTGATGATCCAGTTAGCAAAAAGTGTTCAATTCTTTTTTCAGCTGAAGAATTCGATGACCACATCTTTCTAAAAAGAGGAAATTTAGCTTTGTATCATTTTGCAAGAAAAGGCATCCATTTTTTGAACACAGTTGGTATCCATTCAGAGTGATGAATGAAACTCATCATATACAAGTGCTCAAAGAGAATGGACAAGTGTTGTGTGTGTTGTGTGTGTGTGTGTGTGTTGTGTGTGTGTGTGTGTGTGTGTGTGTGTGTGTGTGTGTGTGTGTTGTTGTTGTGTCTGCCTTTGTGTCTGGACATCATAGTGAGCGCATACGCGTGGGTCAGCTCCACTACAGACAGTGGAGGGAGTAGAGCTGTGTCAAATAGAGCGGTGACCCTAATAGCAAATCACACACATGAGCGCACACATGTCCATTTCCTTGAGGGAGCCAGTCAACACATCTTAAGACACTCGGGGGCGTCTACACGCAAACATTATTAAACAGCATCACTGCAGTTTAACACCCTCACAGATGCAAACATGTACACACACCAGTAAACACACACACACACAGATAACTAGCAAACCTATTGATCGACTGAGTAGGGGGACACACTTGGAGCAAACGTGGTTAGAGTAACCTTTGTCTTCTCCCTCTCCCCTCTTACTGACCCACTAATGTTAATTACAGCTGGAATTAGCCAGCACCCCCCCTGCGTGCTACAGCAATGACCTCATTACCACCACAACACACACACCTTTCAAACATGCATGCCCACTCACAGGAAGAGCAAACAGCCAAAGCAGTAAACACACACATGAAAAATTCATCTGAACACTGGGTTTTAAAGAGAGAATAGAGGGTGGTCAGATCTCAAGAGTTTGTCAACTGAAAGTGAATCTCATGTTCACAGATTAGATGATTACTATAACCTCTGCCTGCCAAGCTTTCACACGTGTGAGCAGAAACAGGCAGAGGAAGCTGTCAAGCAATGAACAGAGTGAGAGAAGAAGAAGATATATGAAGGTGAGAGTGAGAGTGAACAAAGACCAAATCTTAACTTTGTAGGTGAACATTAAGTGGAGACTGACAGAGGTTGTTATATGAGACCATGTAGACCATCAGAGAATCACACCAGTTCATTTCTTCAGCAGGTTTTGAAAATTTACCATTACAGTTGAAGCTACTTGTGTTAATTTCAGAGCCCCCTGTGGGCATAAGCAGTAATGTTTCCACCACAATAACCACAAAATGTAATGTCAAAAATAAAATTATGTAAATGAAAATCTCCTCCTGCTTCTTTTTAACTGGCTAATATACCACTCGCTGTAACTTTGCCTGGAAAATGTAAACACAGCCTCGTTTCATCTGATTTCAAGGAGACTCTCACCCAATGACACTGACCTTTGTTTGTATCACAATATCTCGATACAGTGTTTTTAAGAATCAGAACAGTTTCACAAAACAAAATATCCTGATACTCAAGTGTATTGATATTTTCTTGCACCCGTTATTTGAAGAAGTCACTTTGGTTTCTGGGAAACATTTTTTCCACAATTTTTTGACATTTTGTAGACTAAGACATTAATCGAGTTGCATCCCTAAAAAAGTTTTGCCAAGCCATTCCAGGTTTTATGACCCTGCAAGTTGATGAAAAGCCCCCTCTCCTCAGCTTGTTACAAGCAGCTACAAAACAACAGAGTCAGCTTACAAATAACCTGTCAACCTACATCTAATGTGTGTAATGTGTACAATTAACACGCATGCAGCCTCTGACATGTATGATAGAGTACACACAAGACGTATGCTTTTCTTTGATGCTCGCTGTTCTTTTCTTATATAATCTGTTTCTACTGTACTTTTCTTCATGTCTTTGGCTGCACACTTATGTATTTACATGTCACAGCCAATAAAGCAAATTGAAATTGAGACAGACAGAAAGGGAAAGAGTGATGAAGAGAGTAAAAGCTCAGATCCTGACAGGCTGTGTGTGAGCGTCAGTGTGTGTGTGTGTCTATATCTCTGTCTCTGCTGAGCCCAGCAGTCAAGGGAGAGATGATAAGACAGTTTCTATCGACTCTTTCTCTTCCTCCCTCCTCTGTACTCACTCCTTCCTCCCCATCTCTCCTCTTTCTCTCGTTTATCTCAGCACACTGGAGCTTATTTAACAAAAGCCAACACACATAATCTCCTCTTCTGTTTCTTGCTTTCTTTCTTCCCCTTTTTTTCCTCCTCTACAATCTTTTCTCACAGGCTGTTTCCTCTGATATTTATCCATGTCATTCACAAACACATACTAACATATGCATGTGCACATAATTCAAACATGCAAACAGACACACTCACCCTCCTCCCGCTCACTGTTCTCCTCCTGCTCGTCGTCTTTCTGCTCCTCTCTGAGACTCTCTTTCTCTCTCTCCCTCTCAGCCTTGCAGCTGCTACGTGGTCACGTGACCTCTTTTCTATCCACTTCCCCCCCTCCTCCTCCTCCTCCTTCCCCTCTCCATCCACCGCCGCCCCCCTCCTCCTCCTTCTTCCCCTCCCTCTCCATCTATCACCCTCTCCATCCCACCTCCTCCTCCTCCTCTCTTCTCCCTTCTCTGTCACTCTTTTTATCTTTCTCTCCTTAGCTGTCCCTTCTCTCCCTCTCAAACTGTGCTCTCTTGTCGTTTTCTTTTCTCTCTTCATTCTTCATCCCTCCTCCTTTTGGCTCACACTCTCAGGAGGGTGGAGGGAGGGTGGTGGTGGTTGGGGGGGGGAGTCGGGGGGCGGTAAAAAGAGGAGGAGGAGGAGGGCGGTTTATGGTGATGTCGGGGAGGGTGGGTATGTGGTTTGAGCTCAGCGTGTATGTGTGTGTATGTGTGTGTGTGTGTGTGTGTGTATGTGTGTGTGTTAACCCTCCATCCATCACTCTGTCTCCCTGCTAGTCAGCTCTGTCTGCTTGGGGACAGGGGTGAGGTGGAGGTGGGGGAGGGGAGGTTTCTGACAGTGACCTCTCACCCTTCACCTCTGACCTCTCACTGCCCCGGACAGCAGGGGGCTGCAGGGTGAAACACACAACAGCCCTAAATACAAATTAAGACATTTAACTCTGTTAAAAGGAAGCTTTATTAAAAGTGATGAATGAATGGACAGACATACGGCTGAGGCTGTGATGCTCACTGCACCCAAGAAAAAACTGCTGGATGGATATAGAACATGTCAGACTCAGCTTTTCACTGCTGCTTCCTAACTGGAAACTAGTCGATAAATACTAAATACTGAATTTTTGAAAGTGTTTCAATACTCTCTCACAGTATCGATACTCCAGTACCAGGTGCATTTTCTCGCTCTCTTTTCTCTTTGACAGCGAGTTGACAAACACTGCTGCAGTGCCTACATAGTCCCACCTCCTCTCACTAACCCACAGTGCTGTCTTCCTCTCATCACTTGTCTCATTTGCTATAACCATTGTCATGTTATAGCCTTGTTATATCAATCGTTAAATAAATAAAATCTGAGCTCAATGTTGAGTCAATTTTTCCCAGTGATATCGAAAATGGTACCAAATATCTATATTTTTGGAGGGTATTGTATCAAAATTAGAAATTCCAGTTTCTCCTCCAACACATTTCCTCTGGTCAAAATCAAAGCTGACATCCTTGACGTTTTGGTGTCCCCTCATCAAAGCAGTCAAAGAGACGACAAGACATGATCCACAGCAGCCAGTTTACGGGAATATCCTCAAAAAGGAAGAGTTCTGGGTTACAAGAATGTAAACTGTCCCACAATTATATAGAAACAAGGCTGACTTAAGAAAATCCTGAATAATATGAATAAATAACTTGAACATTTAACTTACTTTCAGGGAGAAATCACAAGCAGCACCTTGCGATATTGCTCATAGTATATCTGAACAATTTGTCACCCTCCATCCGCTTGAGTTTGCTCACTCACCTTTTGTTAAGAAGCGTGTCCAACTCTACGTCATCAGACATCACTACTATTTAGCATGCTTACATGATTACAGTTATCATGTTACAAACAAGCTAACACACAGGCATCACTACAAATTATACACTAATGAAAACGTAGTTATGAATATTTATTAAATTCTGCGATATTCTGCCGATACATCCATGTAAACCTTACACACTGGTCCTTCAGTCTCAAACAACAGCTAAAGGTGGGTTTGAACTGCATGAAGCAAATTTTAGAGGAGTCGTGGCTGCATATAAAGGGAATGGACAGACACTAGAGAAATGAACAGATACAAAGTACAAGTTAAGGCAAAAATGCCCACACAAGTTGAAGATGTTTCAATTTGTGCTTATCTAGAGGCCGAATGACTTTTCTTCATGAACGAACAAAGGCAAGAGGAAAAACAAGACAGGCCTGGAGAAAAATAACAGAAAGAACTGCTGTTGATCTAAAAACTTACCAGACTCCCTGGTAAGTTTTGAGATCCGTCTGAGCTGTCAAACAAACACACACAGCCACACTTCACTCACAAGGTCAGGGTGTAAGTTTGTAGCTAGCTAACAGCTACAGCTGATGACTGTGTACAGCTGGTCTATTGGCTGTTTGGGGTGAATAAAAAAAAAAGCAAAAACACTTCAATTTTGACAAGTCAAATGAGGTGAAATATTTAGTTTCACTAAAGTCAAAGGGCCTTCTGGCGTAGCTCTCCCAGCTGTCAGCCTCAGCTGTGCTTTGAACTGATTTTAGGCAAAATCTTGCTAACACACAGTTAGAGTACCAGCATTTATTATGAAATTGAACATGTTAGCATGCTAATTCTAGCATGTGGTTCTAAACATGCAAAATAGCTACACACATACAGCTTCAGCATGCCAGCATCAATCTCACAGTGCAGCAAATTAGTAACCTTCAGGGCTGAAAAACAAAGCCAAAGTGCCAAAAACTGTAGTTCCTCAAATGGCTACATGGCGTGCCCGCCTTGAGTTACAGGTGGGCGGGGTCACAGGTGGCTAGCATCTAGGAAGTTGCTTCATTTGGCCGCCTCAGCTCCATTCTCGCTCCACCTCTGCCCACTTTTGGATTAGCCGGTAGAGTTAGCAGAGTCAGGCACTACCTGGACGGTGACGGCCATTGCCACCGCACTGAGCTTCACAACGGCTCTTCAGAAACCTACAGGTGACAACATGGACACTGCGTCCACTATTTACTATAGTATCTATGGTTTTAAGGTATCCCATCACAGGTAAAGTGCTGAACAAGTGTAAAATTTGACCCACTGGTGGCAATAAATGAAAAGTCAGGGAAAAGTCATAACGATTCATCCTCTGGGAACCAATAATGTCTGTACCAAAGTTCTTTGCAAATTATCCAGTTTTCAATAAATTTTGATTCAGTCTGGACCAAATTGTTGGCCCACCTGACCATTGGTGCATTGACCAACTAACACTCCTTTCCTCATGCCCTCGACCTGAGAATATTCCAACATATGCCACACAAACTAAGAATAAAACTACCCCAGGCTTTGCTAAAAATGGAAATGACACCCAAGTGTAACTCCACTCATCCACACACAAACACACCTTTATGCACAATCACAGTCTCATCAGCATGATGTCAGTGATATAGGACATGTTGAGGCCTGTGTCTTTGACACCTTTTCACTCTCTCTCCCTCTCTCTAACACACACACACAAAAACAGGCAAACACCCACCGCACACACACAGGGGGATGGTGAGGACAGCGGGGGGACCTGCTCTGCCCCGTCAGCTCATTAAAAAAGCACAATGTCTGTGTGTGTATTTGTGTGTGTGTGTGTAAGCAGGGATGGGTCATTAAGATGGGAGAAGAGGTTGTAACACACTACCTACTCATTAACCCTCATCACACTGGCATGTCTGAGTGTGTGGTGTGTGTGTGTGTTTCTTGTGTCGGCTACTATGTTAACACTTAAATTGACTATGTTCATTTGTGTTTACGAACATTAGACCAGTAATGAGACACACACACACACAGTCTCATAACACAAAATACACTCTATTTAAGTTTTAAGACATTATTATTTGGGCTCCTACAGCTGATACTAATCGCAACAACAGCTACTGTTGCTGTTACAATAGCTGGCAGACTTTTTCAAATTCCTCTGACAAGCGCGCACACACACACACACACACATACACACACAGAGGGAGAAAAGAAAGAGAGGGAGAGGAAAAGTAGCCAAATGTTTTACAGCCTCTTAAACTTGTCTGTAATAGCAGTCAGAGTGGCGTCAACACAGCAGTCTCCAGGGTTACTCCAGGGGCTGCTAAATGGCTTTACTAGCTCCAGTCACTCTGCAGCTCGCACAGAAACACTTAACACTTCCTTACAATCCATAAACAACGAACACACTCTCCCTCCCTGGCATCTCACACACTCACGAACACAGAAATGGGCACGCAAATGATCATAAACGTCAGAAAAATGACATAAGACAGAACAATGACATCAACCAAAAAAAAAAAAACACACGCGCTGTATGTGAGCAGTCTGAGTAAATTCATGCAAAGAAAGGGCACATACACAATTAGCTGACTCAGGATGCAGGCACTGTGCGTCACAAAACGTATGCATGTGACCCCTAGGGACCGAACAGCCAGCACGCATTTATGGTTCTGGGATAAATGGAGCAGAAAAATCACATACTGTAATAACCAACACCTCCAGCAAGAAAAAAAAACAAAAACAACAAACAAAAAGGAAACAACCTCGAAAGACACACTGGTGCAGAGAATTAGTAGCACACAGCAGGAAAAGAAACACTGGAGGAAGTGTGGGAAGTGTAGCAGTCATTACTCTGTTTCATATTAAAGGGCACTTTCGGATTATTGGATGTGGCTTGTATGAGGTACTGATCTAAAGTCAGTAGATGCTGATCGGTAACCCCACGTTTGAAGAGGCAGAGAGGGGCACCAGCATGGACAGTAAGCAATGTACTGCTTAGGTCCAAAAATTACTTATGTTAAGTGTGTGCTATATAGAATATTTTCACTGCTTAACTTTGCTGTCAAACAGCCTTTTCCAATAGGCAAACTGCTGTTATATAAGCCACATATCTCTCTTTCTAAAGCAACAAAACTCCACAGGCAAAGTCAGTAATTTTACCTCACAGAACATGGGGGTTGCTGCACTATGGCTACGGCTCAATCTGTTTTGTGTTTGTGTAAATGTGTGACTTCTGTGTCTTAGAAAAAGCCAGTTTGGATTCACCAAAGACAGACGATAACACAAAGAAACTAACAAATCGAGGCAGGGGTTGACCAACAACTCCCATGTTCTGTTATGTAAAACTACTGATTTCTTCAATGGAGTTTGACTGGTTTGGAGAGAGCGATGTTCGGCTTGTATAATGGTTGCTTCTTGTCGATGAAGGCTGTTTGATGGTAAAGTAAAATGGTGAAAATATTCCAAATATATTGTACACTTAAACTGACAATGATTTTTTAGGTTGACCTTTGTTTAAGTGGCCAAATACCTTTTGTTGCTGATTCCATCTGCAGTTAAGTTTCCATGCTGGTACCCCATCTACTGTAGGTGATGCCAAGAAGTACCTCATACAACCCACTTCAAATCATCCAGACTGTCCCTTTAAACAGTGTGTCTGCTAGAGCAGAGCCATGTTTACAGTGCAATCATAACAGAGTCGAGATGTTGGTGAAAGGTCTATGAATTATCAGCGCCACAGCTTAGAGCAGAAATGTGGACTGTCAGCAAAGATAGGACAGCTACATCTTCTGCTCTCTGCTCTTCTCTACTCCGTTGAACTCAGGCCTCCTGGCTGCAGGGCACTTTTCCTCTCTCAGTGACCCCTTCTCCATTTCTCTAATCAGTGTACTTGTCTACGAGCATCTTGTCACTGTCTGTCAGATACAGAAAGAAGATATAAATAGCAGCCGTTTTGGGACCCTTTACACTTTTTCTCTTATCTGCCCGCGTTATCGTTTCTTTGCCTTGTCATTTCCTCCTCACTATCTCTTTTTCAGCAGCCTCACTCGACAGCCTCTCCCATCACCCGGCTACAGTTCTGTTTTTCCCCTCTGTGTCATCGATCTCTTTCTGCAGCGTGTGGTGGCTCAGTCTCGCCTCTGTGATACGGAGATGATGCAAAGAGATAAAACAATCTGAGGCAAACCAATCTTACGCTGTCTCAGTTTGTTTCGGCGCCTGGCTGCGTCTGACTCCTGCCCGCAAGATTTTCTCTGTGAGCGCGTGTATGTTCAGCGTTGTTGGTGGGAGTGTATACAGAGGGTCGTGTCAGACAGTTGACAGCCTCAGTTCCTCCTCCTCTGGCCCGGGGCTGGCTCTGCTCACCAGGTGCCAACACCACAGTGGCTAGACCTCAACCATCTGAACAAACACGGGGGGGGGGGGGGGGGCACACGCAGCAGACACACACTCGTTGCACAAAGGTGTATGAAGACAAAACAGACTAGCAGATGCAAACAGACTGGCCTGTCAGGCTGCAGTTGGATACGTGTAAAGTGTAATTGAGGTGTGTGCTGTGAAACACAACCTGCAAAACAACTCTTCACTGTAGTAAACAATGATGTTAGTGTTGAAAGAGTAACATTATAGGTGAGGTGTGGGTCAGCCAATCAGGTTTACAGATTTTATGGATTATTGCCTCATTTATTATCACTGTATAGATTACACTGGAGCAGCGAGAAAAGCAGCATTGGTAGTTGGTTGATTCCTGTCATCACCTCTGTCCTTTGTGTCAGTGTGTGTACCTGACTTTTGTCTGTCAGTTGTATGTCTGGTGTGGGTTATTGTAACTGAAACATGAGCCTGTGGCTGTTGTAACACAATAATTTGCTTTGTGTCTCCACGTTCTGCTGGTCCACCTCTTCCGTCTCATTTTTTCCTCAGGAATGCATTTCAGCACATCACAAAATATCACAAGAACAACTGCCAGTCTCACACTACACCATCCAGCACAGAAGAGGAATATCTAAAGGTTACATGTGTAACAATATAGGAGGATCTATTGGCAGAAATGCAATATAATATCCCAAAGTATGTTTTCATTAGTGCATAATCACCTGAAAATAAGAATCATTTTGTTTTTGTTACCTTAGAATGAGCCTGATGATATCTATAGAGGGAGCTGTTTGGTTGAGAGTTGGTTGAAATCTGCTATTTCACCACTAAATCCCCACACACTGGCCCTTTAAGTAATAAAGGAGAATGCTGCAGTTAAGGGTGCAACTAACAATTACTTTCATTGTTGGTTACTTTATAAATTATTTTCTAATGAAGTGAAATGGCCCTTGTGGTGGTAGTGTTGTCTGCTGATGAAGATCATGTGATATGAAGCTCCATAACCAATACTAAATGGTCCCTTGAAATAGTTAACTTAAATGCTGTTTCCAAGGCCAAGTCAAGTCAAGTCAAATTTTATTCATACAGCCCAGTTTCACAAATTACAATTTACCCCAGAGGGCTTTACAGTCTCTACAGTGTATGACGCCCTCTGTCCTGTACACCCTTGATCAGCTGACAGCCCAAAACCAAGTCCAGGCCTAAACATACTAAATTCACAAGGATAGAAAAACAGCAAATCCTCATATTTGAGAGGTGGAACTTAAGAAAGTGCTTTTTGCTTGATAAATACTTTAAACTTAATAAATGATCAAAATAGTTGCTTTAATTTTCAGTTGATCAAGCATTTTCAGTCGATTAATTGACTGTACAACAGTTTCAGGTCTAATTATATGAGAAATCATAAAGTACATCGGTGTAATTAGCCTGACCACTAAGCAGCCCACAAAAGACAAACTATAGGGGACTATTATGTTGATTAACTTTTCTTACTTTAAATAATTCATTTCACAACATAAGTGTAGTATAATATAAACATAGTTTTTATAATCTAAAGAAATTTAATTTAAAACAAAACAAAAACACTGAGGTGAATCTGAAGCCATGGAGTGTATGAGCTTACAGTATGAGAGGGAGGTAATTAAAGAGATTGGAGGTTTACTCAGTAACCCCTGCTGAGCAGCTGGTCTACGGCAGGTCAGGAGCAGCACATGGCGCATGGACCGTTGTGTGTGTGGTGTGTGTTGAACTCCACCTGCGGGCTGTGTACACACACAAAAGCGACGTGATCCGCTTGACTGCTGCTTAATGCGCCCGGCGGCATCTATCTCAGCCAAACAATACAGTCGCTGTTAAAGGTCCCGGATTAAAGAGCGACTCCTCTAACTCCCATGGGTGCTGCTGCTGCTGCTGCTGTGCTGTGTGGACACACCATCACAAGGAGGAAGGAGATGGGTGACACATACACACACATTGATGTCTTTCAGGTCTATCTTCCTGTCCGTTAAGTTTATCAGGAGCAAACAGAAGCGGTGTTTGATCACCGACAAGTTTGACAA
Source organism: Lutjanus argentimaculatus (assembly GCA_034769285.1). Classification (NCBI taxonomy): domain Eukaryota; kingdom Metazoa; phylum Chordata; class Actinopteri; order Lutjaniformes; family Lutjanidae; genus Lutjanus; species Lutjanus argentimaculatus. The sequence continues at coordinate 11,639,155 of JAWZSL010000012.1, read as the reverse complement.
GAAAGATAACATAACAAGGAACCACAAACACCTTAACGAGCCTCACCTTCTGCGCCTGCGTCAAGATACACGCAGTAACAACGCGAAACAGGAAGTGGGGGGTTATGACTTCAAACTAAGAAAATGCAATATTCCCTATAATATATGAAGAAATTATGCAGGTATTAAAAAATAATACATATGGCCGGATTATAGCAGAATTATTCGAGTTTTTTTCGTTAGTTTTTTTAGTTTTTATTTGTTATTTTTTGAGTTTAGTTTTCAGCTAGAATGGGGTTGCTCGTTTCAGTTTAGTTTTCATTGTTTAAAAAGCTTTATTAGATTGAGTGTTAGTTTTAATTTTTTCATTTTCTTTCATCTATTATTATTATTTTAGTTACTTTTGCGAGTACATAACAGTTAGTTATCATTTTATTTTTTATAATGTATAGTTTTTATTTTTGTTTCAGTTAACTAAATGTTTCCCTCAGTTTTAGTTTTTAGTTTATAGTTAACGATTGTAAGGCTAATAATAACGCTTTTATTTTGAAAGCAGTAACCGGAAGCACTTTTCTCCTGCTGTCTGTCTTCACGCTGTCCGTCAAGCTGAACCAGTTTGTCTGATTACACATTGTCGACTGATTCAATCACACACTGCACACTTTGAGTAAATAGTCCACTGCAGTTCATCTAAAAATAGACTCGAATGAAAGTAGAATTTTACTTCCTGAACTGAACGAGACAAACAAGAGATACAAAGGATGCAAAGTAAGGATTCAACTGCCCACCTATCAAAACCAAAGCCTGCTGCCATAAAACAGAATAAATTAAACATTATTAAGTCCCTGCTGACTACAACAGACAAAGGAAAACCAGTAAAAACAAGATATTGTCAGTTTTAATAGTTTAAGGAAAGAAAGCCATAAGGTCATTAAGATAGAAGTCACCGCTCAGCACCAGCGAGATATCCAATCATTCAGTGGCCATTTAACAATTCAACCCCTTGTAAACTTGTCAATGACAGACCTTACTCACTCACTCACGGCCACAACAAAAGCAAAAAGACGTTTTGTACTGAACCAAGAGAAAACAGAGAACTTACCGCCTCAGCAAAGAGAAACAGAGAATCCGCGTCGGTTTTTGCGCATCCTTAGTAGATAAACTACAGCAGCTCTGTGCGCAGCGATACACTGTGTGATCTCCCCCGATATACCACCACAACACACACCGATGTGGGAAGGAAAAGGACAACACGTTAGCTGTCCTCAGGGAGAGACAGAGAGACATAGAGAGAGAGAGGGAGAGAGAGAGAGAGGCGGGGTGTGAGAGGGGAGGAGGGGAGGAGGAGGAGGAGGAGGAGGAGGAGGAGGGCGGCGAGCACCTGCTCCACACATACTCCCTAGAGAGATGGAGGGATGGAGAGAAGGAAGATGTGGCCCCAGACTGCTGATACCTCACAGCCTGGACATGTTTACTGTCCACTGGAGACAATCAGATCTGTTCAAGTCAGCTCCTCCTGCTGCTGCTGCTCCACAGTACAGAGGAGCACAGTACAGAGAGGAGCACAGTACAGAGAGGAGCACTAACACGCTCATTTAACAGAACATACTACTACTACCACTGCTGCTGCTGTCAACCAGTGCTGGAAGGTTACTTTTGAAATGCCGGTTACAGATTACTATTACCCTGTTAAAAAATTAATAAATAATGCAACTAATTTGTTACTTCATCAAAGTAATACAACTTATTACATTTGCTTACATTTGATTACTTTTATAACAAATGTCTAGAGCGATGCACATTGATTTGAGTGGCAGAAGAGAGGCAGTGCAAAGTCAAACAAAAGTGCCGATCACAAACAGCACTCAAAATTTGAGTGAATACTACCCAGCGAATAGACTTAGAGACGGCTCCTTCTGAGCCACGCGACTGTTAATGGCGTGGCACTCAAATTTCCCAACAGCTTACGGGAGAGTTCACCCAAAAGTGAAAATTCAGTCACTGAAGGTGGGGTTTAGGTTTAGTTTTTCACAGGAAAACAGCGTTGCAGAATCTCCCAAACAATGTACGTGAATGGTGACCTGTTTTCAAATGGAAAAAAAACCCCTCCATACTGCTCATCTGGCGTGCTCACTTGCACACATGAACGTGGCTCCAAGCTTAGGATCTACAGTGAAGATTTAGGCTAAAAACGTGGTATAAATGACAAGTGAACCTGGCATGTTGGGGCTTTAGGAGACTTGAGTTATGGACGAGCAGTATGGAAGCAGTATGCTCTGTGTTTTATTTTTTTTTTTAGTTGTTTTTTTTATGTTTAAAAACTGGTCACCATTTACTTAAACTATTTGAGAGATTCTACAATCCTGTGAAACTCCAGCTGTGTTTTGTGGATTAGAAAGCTGAATCCAACCCTCAATCAGCATGAGGGTGACTGAATTTTCATTTTTTTGTTGAACTATCTCTTTAATGCCGGCCGCGTTGTCTGGAAATATGCCAAGAGAAGGCATTCCTGCATGGTGAGAAGATGCCAAAGCAACAGAATGAATGTTGCCTTCTACATATAAGCTTTTTTCTGAAATTTGGATGTAACCCCTTTGTAATAACCAACATTTTCATTAACTAACTGTAATTTAATTAGTTTTTTCTTATTAACTGTAGTGGATTACAATAAAGCTACATTAATTCTGTAATTTAATTACATAACTGTGTTACAAGTGCTCATAGTTAGTTCCCAACAGTGGACATAATTGATATTATTATCAAATGTGATAATATGAATGTAGGTCTAATATATAATCTTTACTTTATACTCTTTTAGCTCTGTTTTTGGTCTCCACCGACTCCTCAAAAAAAAACAAAAAAAAAAACACACAGCTATTTGCTACCCTTGTCTGTCCACTATTTGGTGTAGGGCGACTTTTTACAATAACTAGCCCGTCCTCTATTCAGTATATCGGATATAAAATCAAATCATAGAGCAGATAAACTAACAAGGAAGCTGATTATTTTTACTAACTTGTCAGTTTGTTCCTAATAATTATGTGAGTGTTTTCTTCTACTGGTTCAATATTATATTTGGGGACTCTGATCATAGACCAGACATTTAATATATCTTTTTGCCTTGAGTTTATTCTAATGCATTTTTATTAATTATACTGCAAGGAAGAACATCTAATAATAAAAAGCTAAACATCAGGTGTATGCTTCGCTTTTACCATTTTTTACTCAATTTTGTCCTGTTTTCCTCTGTTTTTTGAATAAGAGCTAGTTCATGCATGCATTATAGAATGTAAACATTTATTATTTATTGATACTTTGTAATTTATTTTTGCTCAGTCTTGTGATTCCCTTAGTTTGTGACCAGCACCAGAGTAATCCTAAAAGTCACCGAAAAGAAGCAAACAATTTAGTGGTTTATCTTTTCAGCCGAACTGTTTTCTCACCTTTTCACTCCTGACCAGTTTGCATGCCTGATTACTTTAACACTAACATTAAGTCTCTAATGAATGTAAATGATCTTAAATTCTAATACACATATTAAGAGAAAATAATGATTTTATCTTTCTGATGAATTCCACCCGATATTTACTAATCATACTGTATGAAGTATCAAGTTGTAAACACTCATGAACAGTCATCTGTCATCATATGATATAAGCTCCCTCTGCCTGCTTCATTTAGTCTAAATATTTCAACATGTCCCCTGGGCTTTTCTGTCTGTCTGTCTCTCTGTCTTCCTGCTTCTCTTTCTTGATCGTTCCTCCCTTCATCTCCCCCATCCCTCTCTCCTCCTCATCTCCCAAGCAGCTGCTCCACTTTGCAGCTATTTAACAGCTGTTTTGCATCGATTTGCGCTTCCGAGTGCAGATTTCTACCTTGTCCATCCTCCTCCTCCCTCTCACTTTTTACCCCCCCCCCCCCCCCCCCCCCCCCCCCCCCCCCCCCCTCTCTTGCATTTCTAGGATGCCAGACACACAGTAAGACCAAACAGCCTTGATGTTTTCCTCAATGAATAGACTGTCTCCTTCAAGTCTTTCCCTGAGATCCATTCAGTGATGAAAGACGCACACACACAAGCATGCATAAACACAAGCTGGCACGCATACACCCTAATAGACACACACACACATTTTATACACACATGCACGCAGATTAGCGGCCCCCTACTTCCCCACTTTTCTCTCTATGGAAACAACAAGTACTGAAGGAAGCAACGAAGAAGAAAAGAAAAAAGTGAGGCTCCCCTATAATCCCCAAATCCCTCTCTCTTGTACTCAAACCTACACAAGAGAAAAGAGGGGGAGTGAACAAGAATTGTGTGTGTTTTTGTGTGTGTGTGTGTGTATCTGTGTGTGTCTGCAGAGACTAGTGTGCCTGACATGATTTATGGTTTGGCTGTGCACTGCAGGCAGACACTCTCAGTTTTCTCTGAGGTGGGTGTCTCACCTCCATCCTTTGTGACCTATACAGGTTGTATTGTGAGTGTGTGTGCGTGTGTGCGTGAGTGCATGCATGTGTGTGTGAAGAGGAAGATAAACTGTAAAATGTACACATGAGCTTGTGTGTACAACCACAGGTGCATGAAAGAAAAGATAAACCTGGTCGAACATGTGCCTCTGTGTGTGTGTTTGTGTGCAGTAGAGTTGGGGTCAAAGCGCGCAGCAGTGTGTGTATTCTCTGGGTGGGTTATACTTGGCGGTGGACTGTAGGATCCCCCATTAAGCAGCGTGTAAAAGAGGCCAAGCACAGAGGCCATTATGAACTCCGGCAGTAATAGCTCCAGGAATCTTATTGCCTCTGGAGACCTGGTCATTAGCCTATTCCTCTCTCATAAAGCCCTCTATCCATCACACACGCAAGCATACACACATTTATATGCAGACGCAGCCACACACAAACACACACGTGCACACACACACAGTTTGTCTCCTGCTTTATTGCTCTCCGTCTATTCATCTCCGGTGAAGAAGAGTACAGTGCCACAAGAACAATCCGGCAAGACATCCACAGATGTCTTTAAAAACAGATGCACTTGCTCTCACATGAACACACACACACACACACTAACACACACACACACACGTACACAGATGCTCATTTACAAAAGCAGCCAGGCATAATATCAGCCATGAACCCAAACCGCTGATTATTTAAATGTATTCCTCCTTCCCCATCCAGTGAAAGTGAGACGCTGTAGCAGCCTGTTAGCTCTGGTCAGGTAGAGGAGAGATTACACACAGAAACACTGTCACATACAATGACGCTACACAGCTGGACAGGAATTACAATGACAACTAAACACACTTTCTGAGCATTCACATACACACACAAACTAGAGGTGCACACATCATTATCTGTATCTGTATCTACATCTGTCCAGCCAACGAAACTTATCTGTCTCTGTATCTGTATTCGGATAGAAGACCAAAAGTGGGTGTGATTTATACTGGAAGTCATGTTAAATTGGACAAATGTTGTTGTTTATAACTGTTAAATTGAGCAATATGTTAACAGAGTCTGGCAGGCAGTTAGGCAGCCAGTCACTGAACTCAAACTCCAGAATGTGTATTTTCAGAGCAGTGGGCTTTTGTTTTCAGGATAATGGGTGTAGCTTTACATTGACAATCATAAACAGCTGGCCACTTGCAGTGTAGGACTTGCTTCAGTCTGGAGAGGAGGGGGCGGGGAGAAACAACCTGCTTCAACGTACATTAAATAGGTATTCAACCTATTTAATGTACAATCTGTGGCCCCAACTCACTATTTAGACTGCAGTACTCATTTTTGAACACTAGGGTCTTACATATTGCTCCTTTAATATAATAATATACTATAGTTTTAAAATTAGGTACTTGTGTAAAAAAGTGCGCAGATAATAAATAAAAAGTTGCACTCTTAATATTATTGTGTTACATTTTGGGTTTTTTTTTTTTCACATAATAAAGAGCAACTACGGGTAGAAGAAATATCTTTATTCCATCGTATTATTTGTGCTTTCACGAATAACATATTCGGATTCATGTGCATACACACACATTCTGTAGTCAGATTAATTGGTAATTCAGACAGTGAAGACGAACTGCAGAGGCAACAAGGAGGCAAGTAGACTCTATCCTCAGGCACACACTCACTCTCACATACACACACACACACACAGAAGAACAGAATCACTAGTGTATCACCAAACAGTGCAGTACATGTATTTACTTTCACCCTGGCACACACACATAAACTCACACCCTCAAAGTATACACACTATAGTCAGAGTAACTGTGGTTTTAATATAGGCACACGCATGCACCCCCCCCCCCCCCCCCCCCCCCCCCCACCCCCCCCCCCCCACCCCACCCACACACACACACACATATTATCTATACACACACACATATAGAGTACATTGTGTACCAGCAGCACACACAAAGCAGAGGGAGTCCAGAGAGAAGAGATACCTGGGGATGAAGACGCATTGGCAAAGGTAATGCTGGAGTCAGTCACTCTGTCCTCAGGCAAAACACACAAGCACACGCACACACACACAGTCACACACACAGTGCTGTAAAGATAAGCACTAATCCTGTTTATTACCTCCTCCCTCTCTACACTCTCCCTCTCTTTTTCATTTTATCTCTCTCTCATTTTCTCCCTCTCTCCCCTCTTCTCTTATTTTTCCTGTCTCTCCTCCTCAAGCCTATTTCAGCTGTGCACACACACACACACACACACACACACACACACACACACACCACACACACACACACACGCACACATGCTCACTCACACATTGTCAGTTTACTCCTGTGATGTTTGTTGGCCCGGGGCTGAGACGAGGAAACAGGGAGGGGAGTGTTGATGTGTGCTGCTCTTTTCCAGCTCCAGCTCTGTTCACGTCCTGCAGAGAGAATTACCTTCCCTTTGTCTGTGTGAAGGGGCTGCTGCCTTTACCATCTGTGCAGCGGATACAGTGGCAGGCATGTGTGTGTGTGTGTGTGTGTGTGTGTGTGTGTGTGCGTGCGTGTGTTTCTTTTTATTTTTTCTATAATCTTCTAAAATAAAGACATTTCACAGGTCCTGCTATCTTTCAGGGGACATTAAGCCTTCAGGGATAAGATATAAGGTTATAGGTAAATGGTGACGTTTAAGGCTTTGAAAGTAAATATTGTCAATTCAAGGTCCTCACATTTATAGTAATACAAATATTAGGTTCTGGTGCTTTGATGTGAAGTTTGCTCAGTTGTCATGCAATTTGTTGAATGTCTAAATTTCAATTTAAAGTCTTCATGACCTTGGTAACAGGTGTAGCCTAAACAATCTCACCACAAAGTCAGTTTAGTAGCTTTACCGGAGCTTTTGATCATATCACATGATCCTCAAGCGTCGAACGCTAGACACTTCTTGCCCTCAACAGTCACCATCTTGCTGCTACATAGCAGAAGACGTGGGGCTACCAAACTTGTGAACATGGCGGTCCAAGCGACCAAGGAAGCAGACGCTGTGACTACAGTGGCCGCTGTGAACACCAGATTATACAAATGTAAGTCATGCATGTATTTTTATCAATAAATACCTTTATTACTGAAGCCACCAACACATTTATTTGGTTAAGGTTGTAACAATTTGGTACTGGGAATCAAGAATAAATCAATATATTGATGCATTTTCAGCCAGTAGGAGGAGAGAGGGGCAGTCTGTTGATGGAGATTATGGCATATTTTTAACCTCCTGAGAAACAGAAATTAAAAGGACATTGTTGTTTTTTTTAAGGATAAAGTAGTTTCCTCAAACAGACAGACATTGTAGCTTTTGCACCTCAACAGGATTAAACTGTGTGTTCATTTGATTTGTTTTAAACTGCAGATTAATACACATTATGCGCTCTAGTGAGTGTTCACAGCAGCAATGCTCATGTTCATTAAGGAACACAGAGGATGATGGCTGGGTGCTGGTGGCTTACATGACTCTCAAGGTGTTTATGACCCCACGAAAGGTTAAATACCCCATCCTTCCCAGTTAAAACTGAAGAAGCCTCACAGATGAGAAGTGAAACTTCTTCAAGAGCATCAAGTCCAGTTACCTACGATCACTGATAGCGAATACCATGACCTGGATGGCTGAGAATCTTCACAGAAAACACAAAGAAGTAAACTAAATCAAGATTCCAGAGGCTATATTTCAAATCATCATTAGGTTTTGCCTTTTCATGTACCAAGCACACTGACATAAGAAAATCAGACTTACCCTTTACGTTCGGCTGTAGGCTATTTAATTTTTGTGTTATGTGAGAGCTAAAGATGACATTTTTTCCTGGGGACAGACTACAAAAGAGGAATATAAATCAAGCATTACATAAAAACATAAGAGATCTGAAACGTTCAACTTATTAAACATACAATGAAATGTTTCCTCTTTCATCCTTTTTGCTCTTTACATTTCCTCTTTTTTTCTAATTATCCTCCTATTACTTATCCCCTCAGCCATCACTCCTCCTAAATGTTCCTCCTCTCAAACTGTCCTCTCTCTCCTCTCACTCCTCTCCTCGTATCCTTCTCTTTCCCCTCCTTCTTTCACCTCTTTCCTCCATTTATGTCATCTCTCTCTCATAATGTCTCTCCTCCTCTTCCTCTCTCTCTCCAGATGGGTGGCAGAGAGGAGCAGCTTGCTGTGGTCAGGCCAATTATTTACATAATTATGATCTCCCACTTAACCACATGATCCCTTACCTGGGCGTGGGCAATTAAAGCCGGCATCATTATGCAGATTATGCAAATACAGTCAGAAGCGGAACAAGGTGGCGAGAGATCACACATGAGCAAACACCGTGCCCTGTAACCGTGTGTGTTTGTGCGCTGTTCATGTGTGTGTATGTGTCTACATACAGTATGTGTGCAACAGAATGTGGGAACATATTTGACAGCTTCCTGATTTGTTAATTGTTTTTTTTTTTTTCTTAGTGCCACTTGCTGTCCACAAAACGTCTGCATGTCAGACACCAGCCGGTCTGCAGATGTACCTTCACCAGCTGAAAGCTGTGATATGTATGCTGTATGCTGTTATCAGAGTTGAAGACTGAAGTTTATTTGAAGTAAAGGTTCAGTTCACACAAATTCTTAACCCAAATACAAGGTAAAGTGATTTTTTGTTAGTGGTGGTCAAAGCATCTTACATTACAGTTTTTCACAATTGCTAAAACACTAAACCCAATTCTCTGAACCAAATTCTCAGTGGCCCAAACTCATTTTTCGAATCAAACACTCTTTTGGCCAAACCTTAAACACTGTTCAGCTACTTAGACTCAATTTGCAAAACTCATCTGCTCTTTTTTGCAAAACCTTAAACACATTCTCGGTCACTAAACACATTTCACACTGTGATACACTTGTGTTGCAAAATTGTAAACACTGGCAGCAAAATGTGAACACAACTCCAACACAGCTGTCATCTTTTACACATAACAACTCAAAACTGAACACACGTTTCTAATGATGTGATAAGACCAATTGAGCAGGATAAAGGTCAGTTCAGAGGGCACAGGTGGCACAGGTGGTGAAACATACAGAGAGGCAGAGGAGGAAGAGTTCGTGTGAGAGGTGGTGGACGAGGAGGAAGGGGATGAGGAAGAGGCTGAGGAAGACCAAGAACAATCATTTCTGATGAAATTTGGGCAACTAAAGTACATCATGTCCTTGTTCATGGGATGACAATGAGAGAAGCAGGACAAAGAGTCCAACCCAATTTGAGCAGATTCTCTGTGGCCAGCATCATCAGGACATTCAGAGAAGAGAACAGGTAATTGTTTCTTGTTGTACAACGTTTGACGTACAGAATACTGTGCTGTAAGTACTGTACTGTTCATTACAATACTATTTTTACTGGCTGTATACGTTTGTAAGTGCATTTTCCCCTTTGCATTTTTGAAAGACGACCAAATGAGGGTGGAAGGACTGATCTTTTCTCCCAACAACAAGAAGCACTCATTGTTGACATGGAGTCTTGTCAAGGCTGGGTTCGGCACACCAGAGGGTTTTTCCCCCGTTGTCTGGCAAGGGAAAATATTGCCTGTGATGTGGATGAAGTCCTCTGGCCAGACCCCGTACAAAGACATGATGTTGGAGAATGAATTTCAGTGACTTTGATTGTGCAGTAATGTGCTTTTCATTTATTTATTTATTTATTTTTTGTTATGAAAGTGCAAAATGTAGATATCACTTTGACTATGATAATTTTTTGCTAAACGCATTTACAATAAACATTTTCTGTTAACTGCATGCCCTGGATGCTGTGTCCTAAATTATTTCATGTAGTGTCTAACGAATGCTCTGTGGTGAATATTGTTTTACTTGCTGTGTGTATGATCTGAACACATTGTTTGGTTTTGAACACAGGATAACTGGTTTTGAGGTGATAGTTTGATTGTGATAGAAAAGTCTGAGGTTTTGTGAATGTAGTTTGAATTTTTGGATTTGTGTTTAAGGTTCTGAGAAAATGGGTGGAGGTTTCAAGAAATGTGTTTTAGCCATTGTGAAAAACTGTAATTACAGTAAATCACTATCAGACCTATAATGAGTCCAATGATAATAAGGACTGCAATGAACACTTGATAGTAACGTCCGTAATAGATACTTTGACAGCTTGATGTGGAATTAGCGCTGTGATAACATGGACTGTAATGCACTCTTGATAATAGGACAAGATAGTGCAAAGGTTCATACAGCAGCATGTCACACAGTACCAAAGATGGAGGTTTTATCATTATTTTATTTCTGTGGTCTGTACTGTGCCAAAAAGGTTAAATAAAAAATTAATTTAAAAAAAGTACATTAGAAAAAGTCAACAGCAGTTTGTCTTTCCAGAAACAATGTCACAGTTATTCTGGATATCAAGAACTCACTGTCAACACTTGCTTTCTATTATGTTATTTAGTAAAAACTGCCAAAGGTAAGGGTGGAGTATTGAGCACTTGCATCAATAGGATCAATGCCCTCCCAAAAATGAATCTGTCTCATATTAGATTAGGCTATGGCAGGTTTTGTTAATTATTTATTTTACTTTTTTAAATTATTTATCATCACAAATTGTGCTCTGTTTTAAAGGGAAAATGTAACACTTTTCATTTGGACAGCTAGTCAGTGCTGATGGTAAATGTAGTCAGTTGAGACAATAAATTCCTCACTGTGTGCTATATTGACCAGGAAAACTGAGTTTTCCTGCTGGCGGCATTGCTGACATGTTCCAGGACGTTTTGCACCTGAGTTTCTGACACTCAAACCAGTGTCGCCGCATATCACCACCCTAGCCTATAGCTGTTACTTTGTTGGCCAAAACATAGTGTTAGGTGACAAAAAACATTCATCTTGCGCACCCCCTGGCTACTCAGAGGAGGAGACTAGAAATCCAAGCTGAAACAGCCAGTAGCTGTTCCTCAACTCTAATGACATCACTGCGACATCAAAGTATGTAGGACGAACAAGACTCAGCTTTCTCTGTCAATATAGCACACAGCGAGGAATTTATTGCTTCACCTGACAACATTCATCATCAACACTGACTGGACATTCCCCCGCACGTTGTCACAAAGACGACTACAAATAAATGTTTGGTGGAAACATTCGGTGGAAAAAAAATGTATTCAGATGCAGCCTGTTATTGAAGCATTCACCTCATGAATCATGACACAAGGCTTTCCCCTACGTGATGATACATTAGCCTTTTCAGTATTGATATTGACGATTGTGGCACTGGTACAACTACAATGGTACTGACTGAAACTGTGGATCAGTGGTGGACTAAGGCTGCCTGAGGGGTAGGGGCAAAAAAAAATTGTATGTGGTGCCGAGCGCAAATAGTTCCAGTTTCATGGTTTTGATTAAAGTCTATATAAAATAATAATAAATATGTGTTCTGAGTTTGTCACACCACAGAAACATGTGTTATTAACCATCCAGCCATGAATGATGACGACTTGAAAATGACCCGATGGAAGCTCCGTCTAGCAGCTTTATTGGTTTACTGGACATGTTTGACCCACCAGAGCCAGAGGATAGTGACCTTCAACTCACTGGAGAGTCAACTCCCCTGCAACTGCACGTTTTGTTTTGTTTTTTTTTTTGTTTTGTTTTTTTTTAGTGTCAGGTGGTTAGAACTGAAGTGAGCAGTAACTGCCGCCTGATTTGTCGCTGACAGTATGTTCATAACTGTTCATAACTGAAGAGCACCCTAGAGGACACAGCCTCACGTTTTCTCCTTTAAGTGCATGCTCTTGGTGAGGATTGTTGGGTCTCTGTAAATATTATAAAGAATATGACCTTGACCTGCTGTGGATTATCCACAGCACTTTGGTGTTACACCCAGTTGTATGGTCCTGCACTGCACATGGCATAGCACTTTATCATACCTAGCACTCATCGTATGCTTTGTATTGTGTTGTTGTATGCATGTGTGATGTGTCAGTTTAGCAGCTTGTTGTATGGCATGACTGTCCAATGTCTTAGACCATCCCAGGCGGCAGGGACAGGTCAACACGTCTGGAACTGGTATCCAGACACATGCAAATTTATGATTGTGTATGTGTATGGACTATTTCTATAGTGTAGACCCTGTGGGATGTTTGTTTGTCTAAATCACATATTTAATGATTTAATGTGATGTTTTAAATGTTACGTAGTGTATGAGTCTTTTGTTTTTTGTTTCTGTTGCCTGCCTTGGGATGATGGATGTTAATGAGCATTCTTGCTAACTAATACTAACTTGATAACTAATACATCATGTACTATACACTGACATCCCTGTTAAATAAATAAGTTAAATAAATAAGTATATCTGTGTGGCTAGATACTGAATAATGCTTAGGGGGGAAGTGAGGAAATATGTAGTTTTTATTATTTACTTTTTACCTTTTTGAGATTTGGGTGAAGTGACCTTTTAACCAGTTAACATCAGACTATATTAGAGGTGCCAGAATTATAACACGGAGAGGAAACACCCTGTGTGTGTGTGGTCACATGTGTAAGTTCAGTGAGGACCTGCTAACATGGTGTGGCCAGGTGGCAGACTGAACCGTGCCCACAATCAACAGGCTCTTCAGTGAAGCAACATCATTGATTGTGTGTGTGTGTGTGTGTGTGTGTGTGGTGTGAGGACTGCACATCCCTCCCAGCTGCAGCACTGCTGTGGCTCCTCACAAAGAAGGCATGTGCAAACACACATCTGCATTATGAAGCACGCACGTCCTGACGGTAACAGCCCTCTAACTGCTGTTAACCTGCTCTCTGTAGAGGCCCCTCCCTGCACATGCTTAGAGTACATACACATACACACACAAACACACACACACACACACACACACACACACACACACACACACATCTGAACACAATGACACATTCAATCAATTATGTTTTGACATGGTTCATGAACATGCAGATGGTGCAGGACCAGCGGGGGCAGAGGACTGAGTCTCTCTCTCCTTGTTTAACTCACCCCTGTAGATGTGTGTGTGTTTGTCTGTGTGTGTGTGTTTTGTCTGTGCGTGTGTGAAGGAGTCCACCTCCCTGTAAAAGATATTAATGCCGGCAAATTTTAGCTGCTGTATTTTCATTTGGCTAATCCTCCTGCCATCTGCTCGTTATCATACACCGCGCTGCTTATTACAGTTTTACTCTGCATGTTGGTGTGTCTGGGTGTGTGTGTGTGTGTGCTCTAAGCATGTGCATGTTGTGTTTGTGTGTGTGTGTGTATGCTCTGTGTGTGTGAGCTTCCAGGAGTTGTCGTTATCACCTCGGGTCAAAATCTGCTGGCATTTATCCCAATCTCCCCAGCTCAGTGAGCAGGCAGGCTGCGTGTGTGTGTGTGTGTGTGTGTGTGTGGAGGTGTGTGTGTGTGTGTGTGTGTGTGTGTGTGTGTGTGTGTGTGTGTGTGTGTGTGTGTGTGTGTGTGCGTGTGTGTGTGTGTGTATTGTTTGCATGAATGTGTGCTTGCATGTGAGATCTCACATCAAAGCTCTCTGCTTGTCCTAAATGAATGTAAACATCACAGAGCAGGCATGTTTGCCTGTGTGAGTGTGCGTGTGTGTTGGTGTGTGTGTGTGTGTGTGTGTGTGTGTGTGGTGTGTGTGTGTGTTTTGGTGTGTGTGTGTGTGTGTACATGTGCTTTAAGTGAATCCTCTGTTAATTAAGAGCTCATTAGTGACACCAGCTCTTTGACCAATTAGAGTGGCGTTGCTTCCTTGCTCACTTGTTTGTTTTCTGCTTGAGACATTACCAAACACGTTGTTTTATTCATTCCTTTTCTTTTACACCCCGTCTCCGGGTTTATTTTCACCGTCTCTGGAGGGAAGAAAACATAAAAAATAGATTATGGTTGTTTTGCGCTTTTATTCTTGTTTTTTTTTTCCTTCTTGGCAAGAGAAAGTCGCCCAGCTCCCACATGATGAGTGTGTGTGTGTGTGTGTGTGCGCATGAGTGTGTTTTTTTTATCTCCTCTGTGTTATCAAGCTGTTGTCATGGTCTTTTATTCATCTCATTAATAACAGCGCCCTTGAGGTGGAGCATCGCGACCCCGTTTTCATCATGAGCGCAAACATGCACACAGATGCACACAAAGATGCAAACACACACACACACACACAATTAACAGCACAAGAGAGCCTGACAGCAGCTTCCTTTGAGGCAGCACCCATCTCTCCTCCTGCATGAATACACACACTTCCTCCACATACATACAGAACAGCAATATGGCCACACATGTGTGCGTGCCAGCAGCTCTCTCCACCACTAAAAACATATACACACAACACACCTCGTGTCCTACTTAAAATAAAGACTCAAAAGCAGAGATTGAATCCTGGCTCTGCCACAGCAGCGCTGAGCCGCACGTACGAGACAGAGCCCACCTGGCATCTTAACCGAGGTAGAGTGAAAAACAAGGAGGGAAGAAATGAGAGGGATGCAGCCAAAAAAGACAAAAAGAAAGAGGCAAGAGAGTCACATTAAAGGGATAGTTCACATTTTTTGAAACGGGGTCGTATGAGGTACTTATCCATAGTCATAGGCCTTTTAAGTAGATGCCAGTTCTCTCGCTCCCAGTTTGTAGAAGCAGAAAGGGGCATGGATGGGCAGCATGGAAGAGAGGTAATGAACTTCTGTTGACAGGGTAGGCCGCAAAAAGTATTTTAGCCACTTAAAAAAGGTCCACCTAAAAAAAATTAATATCAGTTTAAATGTGCGCTATATTTAGAGTATTTCCATCGCTTTACTTTGCTGTCAAACAGCCTTATCTGACAGGAAAGTGCTGTTATATAACCCAAATATCACTCTCTCCAAACCAACCAAACTCCACTGGCAAACTCACAGAACACAGGAGTTGATGATCTATAACTGCCACGATCTGTTTGTTTGTTTGTGTTATTGTGTGACTGTGGTGTTTTAAAAGGATAGCTAGGATACAATGACGTCACACAATAACACAAACAAACTAACAAATCAAGGCAGCAACAGAACAGCAACTCCCGTGTTCTGCAAGGTAAAATGACTGATTTCACCTGTAGAGTTTGGTTGCTTTGGAGAGAGCGATGTTTGGTTTATATAACAGCAGTTTCCTGTTGGAAAAGGCTGCCTGGCAGTGAAGTAAAGCAGTGAAAATATTCTAAATATCAGGTACACTTAAACATATTTCAATTTTCAAAAATTTTGAAATTAGATTTCAATTTCAAGAATCGAATCAAAAGGCAGAATCTGCGATTCTCCCAGTATTGGTTTTACTATTCACCACCCCCACCTACTTGTGACATCCAGCACATGTCCAGAGACAAACAAAATTTCAAAAACAACACAGTGCAGCTTACCAGCTATCACACGTGATACCATACACTGTGTGTTTAAATAAGAATTTTAAATTGTAAAGGACATTTGTCAGGGCATAAAACCAATGATCTGTTACAAATCAAAACTTGATCGTCTAACAATGGTATAGCTGTCAGTGCAAAATTAAAAAAATGACAAAAGTCACTTTGAGTAATGGCTTTAGAAAAATGTGACACCACTAATGTGACTTATTTTACATGGCTAATATTCTTTTGTTGCTGACCCTGCTCACACCAGTATATTGCTTAGCTTCTGTGCTGGTGTCCCTCTCTGCTTCTCCACCATCTAATGTTCAAACATACACATGAAGGCCGGTTCACACCACATGCATGGGCTGCGTTTCTTCTGTGCTGTGACTGCTGAAAGTCCTGTCTTTTTACATTAAGTTTGCAGAAGAGATTTGAAGTGAAGAAAAGAGGTGTATTCAGAATTCAGATTTTTTTAGTGAGGAAGGGAGGGAGAAAGAGAAGAGAAAGGAAGAAAAAGAAAAATACTGCCCATCACCTGATTTTTTCATGTTTGTGACATGGAACTGTAGCAAAACATGTCATGTTGCTGACATGATGTTGATATGACTGTCAATAGTTTATTTTCACAGTGTATTTTTGCTGAGAAGCATGTGCGTCACACAGAAAAAATAGGCGAGCCTCTGGACCTTGAGCTGAAGCGTGGCTGCAGCTGCACATGACACTCCATGACTATCGATAAGTACTTCATGTAATCCCACATCTAAACATACGAACTATCCCTTTAAGGGATACTCATCCACCACTAAGGCATCTTCAGCCATTACAAGCTCTGATGACTAGTTTTAGTCTGTCTGTAGCACAAAATAAGTAGTCATGCTGGTCATTTCTGTTATGTGTTGATTTATTTGTTTTTACTGAGTTATTTTCTGCTGTTCTGAACTGTCTTCCTCCCTTTATGACACCTGGATGGAAGAACCACACATTTTACAAGTCTGTTGAAGTCATTACTCTTCAGCTGTCTGGGAAATGAGCATTTATATGTGCATGTAGAAGTGCTGCTGCTGTGCAAGGCAGGAAAAATATTTAGAGTGAAGTTATCAAATGCCATGCTCACAGTACAGCAGCCTGAGGCTGAGTGAGAAGTGTGTGTGTGCGTGTGTGCGTGTGTGTGTGTGTGTGAGTTGTTCTTTGTTGTTCTGTGTTGTGTGTGTGTGTACATTCATGTGACATCTGCCATAAATCACAAGCCACAGTGTCCTTGTAGCTCTAACACATATCATGGAAATCAATGCAGAGGTCAAGTCGAACAGAGCTACCCAACCCCCGAAAATACCACAGCAGCCAATAAATATGGCAGGCTAATACACACATCAACAACCCAGCTTTCTCACCCTATTGACTCGCTGCGGATAATGTGTGTGTGTGTGTGTGTGTGTGCGCGCACGTGAATGGATGCATACATGGACAGAATCACAAATGTCACAGAGTGTGTGTCTGTTCTTCATGCAGACATTTAAGCTGGGTTTGACCTGCTGACATTGTGAGAACTGGAGATGAATTATCTCAGCCTGCAGAGCCTCTGCTCACAATATGAATGAATAAATCCAATGATATTCTTTATTTTTCTTATGTCAACAAATTTGGACCAAAACCAACAAAAAACAGATCCTACCAACAAGAACTGCTGTGTAGTTAAAGCCTGATATTGCTTATATGTGCAATGAAGGCCACTGTTGTTCAAAAACTATTAAAAACATCAGTGCAGTGGGTGTTTTTTGTGGTGTACCTTCCTTCATTGTGATGAACACTGTAGTTTATTCTGAGTTAAGCCCACATACATTGTCCTACTGCTTTACTCAGTAGAGGACCAGATGTGTAGTAATTAGCAGCTGAAAATAGTCCCCACAAATACACTATTAACTCCTTTTTGACTGACATTAATTAAAATGCCCAGCTCTTTTAGTAAAATACTCAGCCTTTTTTGAACAAAAAAGTATATATTCATGACCCATTTTTAAAGATTTACGTCATTAGTAGCAGGGTTGGGAGAGTTACTTTAAAATGTATTGATATAGTTACTAATCACCTGTAAAGTGATTAATCCAAAGTAATAAAGTAACGTAACTTAACTTGATTACTTGGTTGCTTTTGGATTATCTCAGTAACAAATATAGTGAATATATATGTAGTGAATAATATGGTTCTTTAGTCTTATATTTTATGTTCATTGTAGGCATATTAGTTGTTTATCCAGATATTCTGTCCTTTGAATGCATGTTTAGATTAATAGCTGTAATTGCACACATTTAAATGAACTTCTGTGGGGCTAACATTAGCAGTTGGTCTTTGTACAAACTATTAACAGTGAAAATAGCTAACCTACATTCTAAAAAGCAGTTTTCAAACAATCAAAAAAGAAAAACATAAAAGTGCCTCCATACTGCTCATCTGGTGTAATCCAAGTCTCTAAAGCCCAACATGCCAAGTTGACTTGAAAGACGTCATTTACACCATGTTTTTAGCCAAAATCTTGTAGATCCTTAGCTTGGAGCCACATTCACATGCTCGTGCACATCGTCTGAACTGGGTGTGTGTGGTGTGATGGTGTGCACGTGCAAGTGAACAGCATGTTGGGGCTTTAGGAGACTTGGATTACACCAGATGAGCAGTATGGAGGCACGTTTTTTTTTTCAGTAGTTTTTTCCGTTTGAAAACTGGTTGTGATGTTTGAAAGAAAATTGTGTAAAAATGCTTAAAATGATTAGCATGTACTGTTATGATGCTGGTGCTGAGTTGGGGTGCTAGGGTTGTTATTTGTTACTGCCTACAGGAAGAACTAGAGTGTTTTTTCAGTGCTGTGTGCCCCAGGAGCTGCTCAAGAGCAGACACTGATTTACCTGCTCCTATTAAAGACACCATCATGTTGCGCCCTTCTCTCTACCGTTTTTCACCAGAGACATATTTTTCCCCACAACAGTCTGAGACATAACACTGGTCACCGCTCACTTCAAATGTTTGAGAGATTCTGCAAAAGTGTTGTCCTGTGAAACTCCAGCAGTGTTTTGCAGACTAACAAGCTAAACCTGACCTTCAATCTGACTGACTGAATTTAAATTTTTAGGTGAACAATCCCTTTAACTACACCCAACACTGATAAGTAAATGAAAAAGTATGGCGAGACAGACTGACACAGAGATGGTTTTGGCCTTTTTCACAGGATCTGTTAATAAAACAAGAAAAATATAGAATATTTCCAACCTGATCTTTTAAACACAGAAAAGATGGTTTTGTTTGTTTCGTGACTTGCAAAACTCCCAGCAGCCTTGATGCACTGTCTCCTGGGAGCACCTTCTGATTTCAGAAAACACCATTTCTGAAAAGACATTTGAATAGCGATCAGCTGACAAGTCACTGAGGGGGAAACAGTAAACTGCTGTAATGTGTGTGGCTCATATCACCAGGGGGTCCAGAGAGTGGGAGATAGCAAAATGCCACTTTCTTTTCCTTATGATACCATGTTAAGGTCATGGTGTGCTCTGGGTAACAATGTGTGACACACACACGTACATCCTCTCCTAATGTCATGTCGCCTATCTCACACTTTTCCTCCGTCTTGATGGTTTTATGAAAGATTTTCATGAAGATAAAATGTATCATTAACCTGATTTTCTATTGTTGCCTCTAATCTCCATTCCTGTCTCATCCTTACTCCGCTCCACTCCTTCTACCCTGACTAATCACACAGTAATCGCACACACACACTCACATACACACATCCTTTACCCCTCACCCCCTACATTGTCAAATGATCATTGAGGAGCGAGCGTGTGGCTGACACTGTCTCCACAGCAACGGCAGTTAGGACCAGGAGGGGGGCTGGGGCATCTTCCAGTGTGTGAATGATGAGAACACACACACTAACACACACCTACATAAACACAAACAGAGCAGACAGGTGCACACACACACACACACACACACACACATATGAAGGTGCCAGCTATGACAAAAACCCATTTACACACATGCACACTCACACTTGTGCAAGCAGACGTTCAAAAGTACACACACGACACAGACATTAAGCGAGACCTAGGAAACTGAAAAAAAAGAAAGGATAAAAGCGAGAATGAAGGGAGGGAGGAGGAGGGAGGGGAGGAGGAGGAGGAGGAGGAGGAGGAGGAGGAGGAGGAGGGGGGTTGTTGCTTCCTGGAGAGATTTTCTTCTTCTTCCTCCCTCGTTCACATGCACGCGCAGATAGAAAACACACACACACACACACACACACACACACACACACAAATATCCAAACAATGACAAAGCAGCACATAATCACTCTGATTCAATCATTTATGAAAGCAGATGTATAATTCAAAAACCAGCATGAAAGATTCACAAGGCAAAGAACATTGTTTAATCTGCCCTCCGCCCCTTAATTCCCCCCCATCAATCCTTCCTTCCCCTCCCCTGCTTCTCTCACCCCCCTCCCTTCCCCACTCTTCACCTCTCGCCACAGCAGGGTTTTTAATCATTGACCACAGTCTGGTCCAGACAACTCAAAGGTCAGAGATCAGGGTCAGGGGTCAGGGGGAAAGAAGACACGTCTGACTTCATGCAAGAGTTGTTCTGGTTCTGACATTATCATTCATATCATTTCCTTATGAACAAATTCCAGTTTACACACCTTCGCTTTCCTCATTTTAATTCTCTTCTTCTTCACACTGCCTCTTCACTGACCTCACCCTCTCTCCCTCCCTCCCCCTTCTCCTTTCTCTTTTCAGTGTCATTCTGTCATCCTGCCACCAGTCATGTTTAAGCACCTTTCTCAGGTAACCTCACACCTGTCTCCACACTGACACCGGCTTCATTCTCCTGTATATCACACACACTCGCCTGGAAGACTACAGACAATAGACGTCCAGGCTGTTCAGCTGATGGAAAGCCGCGAAAGCTCCAGAGCAGAAAACTGAGTTACAGACCAACCCTTATCATGACACCTAGGGCTACCACTAATGATTACTGTCATTATCAATTAATCTATCAATCTTTTTTTTGACAAATTGATTGGTTCATAAAATGTCCAAAAATGGTGACAAATGTTGAACAATACTTCCCAAAGAACAAGGTGATGTCCTCAAATGTCTTGTTTAGTCCACAACCCAAAGATATTCAATTTACTGTCACAGAGGAGCAAAGAAACCAGAAAATATTCACATCTTAGAAGCTGAAATCAGAAAATGATTCAAAATCAATTCATCACTTTTATCACTGACGCTCAGTCAGTGACATTACTATGTATTGTTTGTATTGTTGTGGATGATGTGTCCCAGTATGCCAGTGCCAAAGATAAATTTCCATTTGATGTGAATTTGATGGACAATAAAGTATTCTGAATCTGAAAATGATCAACCAATTATCAAAATGATTTGACAATTAATTTAATTGTTAACAACTAATCAATCAACTAGTCGTTGCTGCTCCACATGATACCCGTCAGTTATTTCATTTCAGGGCTGCATCAAACTTCTTTTTTTTTTTTATTAGCGGTTAAACGATGATTTGTTTTCTTGATCAGTCTATCAACCATCAAAATAAAAAACTGTCCAAAAACAGACGGAAAATGCTAATCACAATTTTCACAAAGCTCATGATAACTGTTTTGTTTTTTGCCCACTGTATAGCCTACACTCATTTAATCAAGCCTTAAATTAACAAAAAAATCCATGCTGACTATGCTGTCAACAAGCCTGAGAAAACAAGCAATAAAAGGATCAATAAAAACAGTTTAAGAAACACAGACACTGTAGCCTATACATTATAGATGATATCCAAATTGTAGATAAAACTTTAACAATAGTAGCAAAGAGAAAATAAACAACGAAAGGCAAGAAATATATCTTTGGATCAACACTGAGAAAATTCTGAGAAATCTTTGTCTTAAAATGATCAAATGCTGAATTTAGTACCAAAGCATGATTCACCACAGTGTCTTCAGTATCTGTGACTACTACAGAAGCACTGGGTATCTCTTCTCACCTGAAAGAAGACAGTAAATCAACGTGACATCACTCAAGCTATTAATTATGCCTTGAAAGAATGATTGAATGAAAGAGAGATTCACTCTCTGCTGCAGCCATGTGACCAGGAATACCAGCACAGAGAAGTCCACAGAAAAAATTAAATCCCGAATCTTACCTGGGAGGTAGAAGTGTGGAGTCTTTAATCCAAACATGGTCCTGGATCACTCCTCCACTGACTCACAGAAGAAGAAGAGTCCGGGTTAGAGGAGGCAGGGAGGGGCGGACAGGCAGGAGGGGGGGGGTCAGGCTGTGGTCGTCCGGGTTAAGGAGCTCGTTGTTGGTGTAAGTCATCAGACGGCTCCCTGCTCCTGCTCTCTCCTCTCTCTGTGGGCCCTGCGGGTGCGAGGAGGAGGAGGGAGGAGGAGGAGGGGGAGAGGTCAGCCTCTGTCTACCTCCCTCCCCTCCTCTTCTTCTTCACCCTCTGAACTGAACCCGTGTGGAGCAAAAGAGGTGGAGGAAGAAACAGAGGAGGAAGGAGAGACAGAGAGACAGAAAGTAGAGGAGATGAGGCGAACAAATGGGCTCCACAAGCTGAGGACGGGTGACAGTGTGCTCATGCCATCTTTAACTGAGGAGGGAGAGCCTCTGAGAGAGTTGGGAGGAGGGTGACAGGAAGGATAGAAAGAGGAGGAGGAGGGAGAGAGGAGTCTTCAGTCGTCCTTTTTTTAGTCCTGCATGCGCTTTGTAATCCCTTCCTTGTTATTCATTCAGCGGCCTCTTGCTCGTTTGCTGTATAATGATCTGTTTTTCTGTGCCTCTGTTCTCTTTTCTGTCTCTATTCTTGCTTTATCCTCCCTCCTTTGCCTCAGTCCCACCACTGACTGCTCAGCTCAGCGAGCACAGAGGAGGAGGAGGAGGAGGAGGAGGGAGAAAAGAGGGAGGGAGGAAGGAAAAAAGAGGGGAGGAGAATCATAAGACGGATGAGTGAGAGAGAGATGAATGAGTTTATGTGAGTGTGGCGCGCACACATGCTCGTCTGCGTGTGTGTGTGAAATATGAAGAGAGGAGGAAGGATGATTTAGTTGGCGTGTGTGTGTGCGTGCATGTGTGTGTGTGTGTGTGTGTGTGTGTAAAAAGAGATTGAGAGAAAGAGAAAGAGGGAGGAAGAGAGGCGAGATGGTGTTGATGCAGTTCTCATTATCAGTAGATTGGACTGGTGCCTGAGTGACAGCTGATTCATCATGGGAGAGGAGAGAGGAAGGGAGGAAAAAGTGTGTGTGCATGCATGTGTGTGTGAGGGAGGGAGGGAGTGGGGGGTTAAAACCTGCCCTTAAGCATCTGCTTCATTCAGATCTCCTCCTCTTCTCCTCTCTTTCCTCCTTTTTCAGCCTCCAGTCCTGAAAATCAACAGTCTTGTGTGTCTGCTTTGGATCGCTGCTGCATACCGTGATGTGACCAGCATAACTGTATCATCCACACACACACACGCTCATACACACACACACACTCACAGCCCCAAAACCGGTCACATGCTCCCATTGATTAGACAGGCCTCATATGTCTGACACATCACGTTAGCCGGGCTTTCCATCAATTACTGTCCACTCTTGGCGAGCTAACGTCCCATCTACTGTCACTGAGACCCAATTCTATCACAGCCACGTTAGAGCCAGAAACCACTGCCTACACACACACACACAGCATCAAACCAAAGCTGCATCACAGGGGGAATGATATGCCATTAGGAGCAATTATTTGAGGTGGTTCTGTGGTCTTCTTGCTCGTTGGTGGTATATAAAGTCAAAACGGTGCCATTTTGGACCGTCTTGTTGCCGCTTGTGGTTTCTGTGTGTGTGTGTGTCCATGGCAGCCTGGAGGAACCTGGCCGCTCTATCACTGTCTCCATCTCCTCACAGTAGCCCTCATTTCTCTCTGTCACTTCCACTCTCACACATATGGTGCATGCGGCCACATGCTGCCGGTTTCATTGCATGTGTGCGCACACACACAGTACATGTATAAGACTGTAGATAACACACACAAGTCTTTTATTTCACCCCTGGGAAATAACTAAGTACAAATACTTTGTTGCTGTACTTAAAGGTGGAATCAGAAGGATTTGTCTGAGCTGTGATAAACACACCAGAAAAGTCTCTTTCCCAGAATGTCAAATACCGACATTTTAGGTTGGTGAAGTGTCCTGAGCACAGCAAAATAATGAGAAAAAAATTAAGGAGATACAGGCAGTGGGCAGGGTATCTGAACAAACTTCTAGTGGGTCATGAGCAATGATTGAAAGGGATTATGTTTATATGAGTCTATACATTGTTTTTTTTTTTAAGGAAAGCGTTACATATTATGCATCTAAGTAGAGTTTTCACGTATCTGTATTTAACTTTTAACTGTAGTTATTTTTTCTCACAACTCATTACTTAAACTCCCCACATTTTAACACAAATATCTGTACTTTCTTCTCCTTTTCAAAACAGGCTTGTTACTTTAGTTTTAATGCATTCGAGGGGAATTTCTGATTATTTTATTTTGCATCATTGCACACCACCTTCCCATCATCAAGACCGATTTCAACCTAAATGGATGGAACAATAACACATAACACACACAAAAAAGACGATTCCTTGTTGTATCCATCACCCATGACAGACATAACAAGATGAAACAGACAGAAGAGGAAGACTTGAGGGTGGAGATAGTTAGCTTTGCACAGAAACGGCTGGTAAAAATGTCCTTCATAGGCTTTTGACACAAACGTGGAATCAGCCCCATTGCAGTACATAAGGACCTACATACATACATACATGGAGCATTTCCACCAAAAATAAAATAGCTTCCAACTTAGTTTGCTTGAAACAAAAAAATATCAGGTTTTCCTTAAGGAATGAAAGTGGGCGTGTCATATTCTACAGGTTGTTGTGCATTGTGCAGCACCCTCTGTAAATGGCATCCTTGATTACAATGGTTCCATTCAAAACTGGTGGAAATGTGGACTGGTTAACTAGATAGCACCAAGGTTCCAAGAATCTCAAACGGAATTGGTGCAAGAACCAGAACTAATTTGTTAAAAACTGGCCTTCAGAGAGCTACTTTTCATTTTTATCCTTTGTCCACATTTCAAAGCCTGTACTTTTTCCTGGGTGAAGAGGTTGAATCAGTATTTTTACATGTGTTTGTACATCTACTTGATTACAGAAAGTGTGTTCAGAATGTTCTTCTTCTTCATTTATCTCCTCTCTTTACATTTCTTCTCTTTTTTTCTCTTCACCTCTCTCCGTGTTCTTCGTGAGTCGTGAGGAGGAAGTGTGCTGGTGATAAGATTGATCGTGAGGGTCTCAAAGAGCTATCTATAACCCCGTCTGTCACCAGTGAATCAATGAAGAGAGACTGCTGTAGGACACACTGTATACAGTACACACACGCACGCACACACACACACACACACACACACACACACACACACACACACAGATATAAACACTTTCAAAATTCATAAACACATGTGAACACGCACAAGGACACACATTAAACATGCATACAGGCCTGTGAACCCTCTCTGATGCACATACAAATAAGAAGACATATAAACACACGTACACGCACGCACACACACGCACATACACACAGACACGCACACACAGACTGATCAACAGCTGTGGGAGAAGTTGTGAAACATCAGCCAACCACAAACTGACAGTGGGGGCAGACTGGAGAGAAGAGATAAAGAATACTAAGGAAACAGCAAAGAGGATGGAGAGGTGGTGACGGGGCGAGAGGGGAGTAGAAGCAGAGGAAGAGTGCGTGTGTGTGTTTGTATGTGTGTGTGTTGTGGATGTCAGAAAAAATATGTATTTATGTCAGTTTCTTCACTGAAAAAAATTAATTATTTGTCTTAAAATGTTTAAAAAAAATTACCTGGGCTGCCTTAAAATTTTAAGTGACTGAATTTAAACAGACAAGTTGAAAAAATTGTGTAATGATTCAAAACACAGAAGCTTTACCAGTCAAACAAACTGTACTTGAGAAAACATGTTCATTAAGCATCAGATATTAAGTTGAACCAACAACGCTTCAGTCTCACTGACAAAAATTATAAATAAATTTGATTTCCTTTTACATTTTCTCAGCTTGAAAAGTCAGTTTTTCATTTCACACAAAGAACTTACAGCTGCAGCTGCTCCTGTTGGAGCTACTTCGTTCCTGCTTTGACACAAAAACAATATGTGAAACTGCTCCAAGTGAATTTATTAAATTTAATGTTTAAGGGGGTCTAGACTGAATTCAATACTAACCTTCATCATGGTTCAGTGTATTAGAGACACACAAGTTTTCATCACATGATCATGTTTCTTTACAAACTTAAGTTAATGAGTTGATTTAACCGTGTACAGTGCATTCAGTCAACTCATCATCTCAAGTCAAAAGACTTCAAGTTAGAAGAACTCATGTTCATAACTTCTGTAAGTGTTCCAACATTAAATATTTCACTTTAAATCATTTTAAGCAGGTTCAACATAAAAACACAACTCCCCCTGCTGCCTTGTCAATTGGCTGAATTTAGGTTAAATAACTAGTTCAGAGTTGTCTAATGATACTGTTTCTTTTGAAATTTAATTTAATGAGTGAACTCACAGCAGTGCATTTATTTAACTAATGTATTCAACTGCTAAAGCCAAACCAACTCATGATCTTTACAAAAATAAAATACAAAATAGAAATTTTGAGTTGTACATTGTATACATTTATGCTGAATTAACTTTGAGATGAATAAAACTGATATATTTATGTTAACTTAATCAGAAAAGATTAGTTGATTCCACTAAATCCTTGTATGATTGTTATTTTACAGTGCTGTGATTGGTTCTGAATCAAATCAAAATGTGTTTTCTTCTCCGTATGATCACCCCAGTACGTTGACACACACACACACACACACTCATACGCACACACAAACACAACACAAACACTCTGTAAACACCCCTGACCTCTGGGTCAAGACAGTCGAGGCCCTTTGGCCCCCGGGGGTCATGCTCCGCTGCACGGAGCAGGGTCGTAGAGGTCAAGAGAGGAGGAGGGGGAGGAGGAGGAGGGCCAACAAACACACAGCACGAACCATGATGATTACAGACAACAGCCAATAACGAGGGTCCACCTCTGACCTCATCGCCGTGGAAACGTGAGGGAATGCCTGTCACCAAGGGAGCAGTATAACTCAATCTATCACCGAGCGGCAAAGGAGGGGGATAGAGAGAAAAAAAGATGAGTTTGGAGACGTGGTCAATAAAACACCAGCCTCACCCATCATACAGCCCTCCTTTTCCTTATTGAAGCTCTTGTTCTGTCTTCAAAACAGACGCCATCACAGACACAAGAAGCACACACAACCCCCACCCTCTCCACCACCACCACCACCACCACCACTTCCCTCTCTTCTCATCTCTTCTCCTCTCTGGCTCTTTCTCTATCATTTGCCTGTCAGATGCATGCTGTGGCAGAATAAGAGCTGACACCCCGGTCCCAGCAGCAACCAGGGGCTGCCATCAGCACTTAAACATTTTCTCTCTCCGCTGCTTCCCCCCTTCTCTCCCTCTGCGTCCATGCAGCACTCTAACTGCTGACAAGGAACACAGAGAAGATGACAAATAAAGGGAGAGAAATGATGGGGGCTAAAAAAAAAAGAAAGAAAGAAAAAACCCTCCTCCATCTTGCTATTAGACCTCCTTTCCCTTCTCCTCTTGTTTTCACTACACCCCTTCCCTCCCTCCTCCCTGACGAGGTCAGTGACCCCGAGTGAGTGAGCCTCATTACCCAGTCACTCCGTATCCACTCACATGAGCATGTGTTGACGAAAGGAACAGTAAATATATTTGTCATTCCTGAAGTCACTCAGAAGAAGACGCTTAAAGAGACGACAGAGGATGGGCGTCATCGCAGAGGAAAAGATTAAAAGATGGGTGCAGAACGGAGGATAAAGTGATGGGGGTGGTGGTGGAGGGTGGAGGGGTAGCGGGTGGCTCAGGCTGGATCAAAGATAATTGTCAGTGGAAGTCATTATGCACATATTGTATAGAGAAACCTGAGGACGCCTCTTTCAACCGATCCTTCTCATCATTTTCTCCTCTCCTCTTCATCAGCCTCTCGGTGTCTTCCATAGCATCAGGGATTTAATTGGACACTGATGGGTTCACTGTGACCTCGAGAGAGAGAGGAGGAAAAATAAGTTTAAATTGTTGGCACATGAAACCAATCCCACACCAGCAGCATTAGTTGGTCGCAGTTTATTCAGCAGTACATTTATAATACGTTACAACCTGCACTTGGTAAGAAATTAGATAAAAATTAATAAGTAATATGTTCCCCACTATTAGACCCTTATGAGACATTACTGGAGAGTAATTACAGACACATTACAACAGAACTGTACTGTTAACTAAACTTTATCATATTCCACTCTTAGATACGTATTAGACTTTCTTGGAGATTAATTAGGAACATATTACAACAGAACTGTACTGTAAACTAAAGTGTATTGTTTCCCACTCTTAGACCCTTATTAGACTTTATTATGGGGTAATTAGGGACACACTACAACAGAGCTGCTCTGTAAACTAAAGTGTCCCTAATTACCTTCCAACAAAATCAAGAAATCAATAAAAACAAGGGTCCAATTAATGGTTGAATACTTTCTGATAAAGAATATATTATTTCTACTTTTCGTCTAATTTGATACAAAGTTCAGCTTGGTATGTCTTACTGGTGTACTATAAAATAAAATGCGACCCATTGGCCAGTCTAGGAACACAAATAATCCAAAACGCAGCAGCACAATCACAGGCCTGTCTCCATCTCCTCCAAACTTATGACACAGCCTCAGACGCTCAGTAATAACACCCTAAACTGCAGTCTTATTGAGGTTTGGATTGCTATGGTGGTGGGTTTAGTTTGGTTTGGTCTGTGTGTCTTTGTGTGATGCGTACTATATTCATGTAATGGTGTCAAAATGAGGATGAAATGGGAGGGAAGTATGCTGTGAAGAAGAAAAAAAAACTAATCTTAGCCCCCAAGCTAAACTCTGGACTCAGGCTGTCTGGTGCCTGTCTGGCCACGAAACTATCCCAAACACGCCATTCATGCATGCTCACATAGACATGTATTATCAGAGTGTGGCCTGCTGAAGCCCTGAATCAGCACACACACACACACACACACACACACACACACACACACACACACATATACAGTAGACTGGGCTGACGTTGTCCCACCACAGCATGCAGAGCAGCATAAATCAAGACTGTTAATGGGCCCGAGCCACAGGGCTTCACTGTACTTCTCCACCCCTTCAAACCCTCTCCTCCCCCCTTCCTCCCCCTTCCTCTCTCTCTCTCTCTCTCTCTCTCTCTCTCTCTCTCTCTCTCTCTCTCTCTCTCTCTCTCTCTCTCGTGTCCATCTGTCCGTTTGCGAGTATGAGCAGAGCACAGTGACACACATACTGAGTGGGAAATTAGCCTGCTGCTGTGACATTCGGTCTTGTGAGTGTGTGTGTGTGTTTCTGATAGTGTTTATATAGACATACATAAAGCAGCACTGTGTGTGTATGGCAGCATGTGTGTGTATATATACACATACAGCATGTGCATCTGATTTCCTTTGCAGAGCTGGAGAAAATTAACATAATACATCCTCTAGAACAACTGGATGTTTTAGATGATATGAAAAGTATTATTTCTGAATTGCTCTTGCAGTCATTTTTAAAATTCTAATTCCATGTAATTTATCATTCAGCATTTTGACAAATCATGGTGGTTGCTATTATTGAAAGTGAAATATTATTATTGAAAGTTCACGCGTTGCTACCAAGCAGCATCCTCCAGGACTGAAAAGTGAAGCCAATGTGGAAAAAACTGCAATTCCTCAAATTCCTAAGTGCATGAATGTGACTATGTAGCAGGCTGATACTGAAATAAAAATATTACAGGAAAGACAGAACTTATGTCAAATTACATTTCAGCGATCTCATAGTCAAAGTATTGTAATTTGAAATTTTACAGTATTTTGATTATATGTTTTTAAATCAATTTCTTAAATTTGTTAAAATTTTAGGAGATTCTTCAGCATGTCACAAGAGTTTGAGTACCACCAGTGGTACCACATTTTGATAAATTAGGGAATAGAGGATTTAGATTATTAGTCATGATGTCATAACCATCCAATGCCCGCGAACACATGCAAGAAGAAGAAGTGACTCACCACGGTTTAAGGAACTGTTGAAACTGATGGCTTAGACACACAAATCATCTATCTATTCTGACCATGTGCATACATAACAGATACACTGACACAGACACTGAGTGAGAAATTAGCCTGCTGCTGTGACATTGGTCTTCAGTGAGTGTGCGCCTTTGTTTGGCCCCCTCGGTCTACCCAGATGGTGATATCTAGTGATTATCTCAGTGTGTATCTCCTCCGTCCTGCAGTCCTTGTGGGTCAGGCAGGTCCCACCCTCGCCGTGCCACCATTCGTGGTGCCACATCGATTATGCTCCCCGGGGAAACACACGCCCCCACACCCAGGATCACATCAGCATGGCTCCGCAGGAGAGTTTTGAACTTCTCTCAGCACATTTCCCTGCCCTGGCCTGACCACTGGGGTGACCCCTGACCTCTGACCTGACTCTGTGACCTCTAAACCTGCATCTGTCCCCTCTGATGTTTTCTGACCTCAAAGGATCGTAAATCACTGCCTCAGACACAAACCTCAAACCCTTACCTCTTGCACAGAAATCATGAAATTTTGTTTTTGTGAAATTCAACTGGAATCTCTAAATTAGCACATTAATACATTTTAGATTCACATCTGATCACATTTCTCTTTTGAGGAGCATCTTTAGGAAGTGAGAGCACAAAGTGGCATAAAAGAGGGAGGAGAATGAATTATACTGATGTCTGTAGGATTAAGGAGCAACATACTCTTCTTGCAAAACATGGAATATTTGTCTTTAACGATTTTGATACTTTGTAGCCACATTAATTGATAAATTGATTGATTGATTGATTGATTGATTTCCTTTTATTTGTGTGTCATGCACACAAAGTGCCCAACTCTTTATGTTTAGAAGACACCAAATGTGTTCCCTGTGGCTGGATAGATAATAAATGATCAAATTACAGTTGCTGTGTTCAAACATTTTCAAAATTACCATCCATTTTATAGCACAGACTTACACTTAGCACAGACAGAATATTCTGCCTTCTCTCCCAAGCTTAACAAATAAAATCTGCTACAAAAAAGGTTGCTTTTCTAAAACATAACTTTACTTTTCAAAACAATAAGTTCAAATCTCTGAAAAATTGATTTGTCTGAGTTTCTCATTCATTTAAGCAAATTCCATTGCAAAACATTGTCTACAGTTTGAACAACTTGCACAACTCTTACTAATCAAAACTGATGAGTTGATTCTCAATGAAGTTCACAAACACTTTTCTACTTATTGTAATAGCTATCTCATGCAAAACGATCTATTCAATTATCAAAATCTATCAGACTTTCCATAAATATCTATGACATGTAATGTTCATGATTTCTGCTAAATTGGCAAATGAGCCACTAGGTGACCTTAATGAACTAGGAATCACATGGAGGTCATTTTGTGGCAAATTTTCTTTGTATATGACTTTACATGGCAGATCAAACCTGAATTTTCCATTTACAGTATATGTAACACAATGCTACAAACTGTATATGTCCATATCCTTTTTTTCTGTGTACCACGGTAGTGTACAGTATTGACTTTTCCAAGTAAACTTTTTCCTGCTGTTCAATCTGAATCTAAAAAGCTCACTCTGATACACAACAACATTTAGTGAGACAAAACAGACGTTCTTGTGCATTATAATAAGCAGTCAAAAGAAGAATAAAGATTGAAAGAAAGAACCAAGATTTGTACATAAGAAACATTCCCAAGGTTGACTACCGTGGTGTTCAACATCTGAACATTTTGATCAATGTGGCTCACACAAAAACAACTTTTCATTTTGGTGGCATTGACTAGTTTACTGATACAATAACTTGGTGATGAAGCATGAATGAACTGTTTTGGTTACTACCTTTGCAGACGTACAATATAGTTGTGCTGTCCTGTGAAACAGTTGTGATCATTGCACTTACAGTTGTTTTGAAAAATGAGCCAAAACAATTGAGAAAACTGTAATAGAGAGATATGAATCATAACTACAAGGCTAAAGGTTCTATAAATTCTGTTGTGTTTTATAGTAGCTGAAAAATAAATAGAGGAATGTGTTGCGCTACTCATGTAAGGGGTTTCATGGTGAGACAAATTATTATTACAGTGACAAAATATTCTAAACTCAAGCCTCACACACTAGCTTTTTCAGGTGCTTTTTGCTGTATCCTAAGGCCTTTTTTGTGGAAAAAAAAGGACAGCAGCAAGTAATAAAAGGACAACTTCACCTTCAGTCAATCTGTAGAAAAATAATCAGCAACTGAAAAATTGTTTTAGGCATTTTAATGCCAAAATGTCAAACATTTCCTGTTTCTCAAATATGAGGATTTGTTGCTTTTCTTTATTATATATGATAATAAATTTATCTTCAAGTTTTGGTCTCCACTAATGGACTGAGGGAATAATTAGCAGATTAATCAGCAATTAATAATTGTTAGTTGCAGACATGGTAATTACAAGTGGTCTCATATAGGGGGTAGATTATAACCTCTGTCTCTCCTAAGTATTTTAAGGACATATGTTTTCATTTTTGTATGCTACCTGAAATTAAGAACTGTTGTGTTTTTGTTACCTTTTGAGCCATTAATATCCACAGGGGGTGTGTGTTGGAGCCATAATGTAGTTTTTTGTTTGTTTTATTTTATCCTTATCTCTACACCAGGTGACAATATTATGCAAATGCAGTTTTGCCGTTGAACACAGGGTGGAACATTAGTATATGAAGTGCATGTAGCTAATCTCCAGGTGGTGATGATGATGAGAATCAGGTGTGTCAAGGTGTGGAAGGGGATATTAACTTTGTCAGTGTGTTCATCGTTTGGACGAATTTACTGATTAAATTCACGTGTGAATTGGTAAATGCGTTAAGTGAGCATGTGGTACTGGTTATGATAATGTCACCAACAAGTAACAGCACACGGTGATGATTATTTAGCTCAGAACCATGCAACAAGTTCTCCCCATTCGGCCCTCAGTGACTTAATTAACTGTATTTGTTTTGT
Organism: Lutjanus argentimaculatus; assembly: GCA_034769285.1. Taxonomy (NCBI): domain Eukaryota; kingdom Metazoa; phylum Chordata; class Actinopteri; order Lutjaniformes; family Lutjanidae; genus Lutjanus; species Lutjanus argentimaculatus. The sequence continues at coordinate 11,606,077 of JAWZSL010000012.1, read as the reverse complement.
TGAAAGTCACCACACTCCACTCCACAGAGTCTGCCATGTTGCACTGACCATGTTTCTACAGTAGCCCAGAACAGACAAACCACACACTGGCCCTATATAGGGCCTTTCATGTTTTTCTGACCAATATAAACACTTGGAAGGGGAGGATGAGGCAAGTTAGCTGCAATCTCCAACCTTGGCACAAGATGCCACTAAATCCTACACACTGGTCCTTTAAATCTTGACTTTGGGATCACACTAGCTGTTATTATTTCTAAATGCTTACATAATGGTTTATTACAATTGTAGTTGGAGATGATGTACTTTTATCCTCACCAGGCATAAGCCAGGAGGGGATTCATGTAATCGCTTTTGTGTGCGTGAATGAGTGAGTTTGTTGTGTGTGGTGTGTGGTGTGTGTGTGTGTGTGTGTGTGTGTGTGTATGTGTGTGTGCATGGTGCAAGCTCACTGGAAGTTTGCCTGCAGCTAATCTCAAAAATGACTGAAAATGACTGCATGTTGAATGACCTCTGTGATATAGAATTCTAGAAAATTCTTAAAAAAAAAACTAAAAAAAAAAACCAAACTTGTATGACTTTCATGCCTGTATGATTTTATGGCTGGAGGCATTATGTTTTCAGATTATCCCATCCCTGTGAATGCAATAAGAACGCCTTGAGGGAATTTCTTCAAATTTGGCACAAACATTAACTGAATGAATTTGTCAAAGGTCAAGGTCAGGTTATCTTATGTCTGTCCCATTCTTGTGTACACAATTTTCCCAAGATTGGCTTGCAGGATTTGGTGGTCTAAAGTCAAATACCAAAGTCATGGTGACCTTACTAAACACATTTTTGGCCTAATCTAACTCATAACCCTGAGTCCTTCTGTATTCCTCTGTAGAAGTAGTCTTTACGTGAAGACAACATGTTTCTCACTGGAAAATAATCACTGGAATCACACATATAGTGAGGACCACCATTTTGCCAAATATCCCACATAACTTTTATTAAATTCCAAAGTCAATATGGTGGTAAGTTTCATATTAAATTCCTTCAAAATCTTCACTACATTATATGACTCTGTACAGACATGAATGTAAACTGTAACTTGACATTGCAGCAGGTGCTTCACCGTCTTTGCCTAGCGGGAATCTGCATTCTATGAGTGCAGTCTTCTAGTTATTTCTTTTTTGCATTCGTCGGTCTGTCATTTGCTGAGAATTCCCTTTTAAGGTCACCCTTCTCATCAGCATGTATCTGCAGTAATTTACTGTAAATTTCAGACAGATGTGTTTCAGACTGATGCATCGTGGTGCTTATGAAGTGTATCATGATTATCTGCAAATCACAGCTCGGCCTTCTGGGATATCTGGCGTGCTGATGGTGTGTGCAACCGGTGCTGTCACTTGTCAGTCAGCTGTCACTTAATATCCCGCACTGCCCGAATTAAAACACTGAGGAAAGACTGAGGAGAATTTTCCACAGTTTTTAAACGTTTTTATCAAGATAACAGATATTCAGATGTGTCATATTTCATGGCTCTTGAGGGAAATCCTGGCAGCCTGCACTAACCACCCAGATCAAGGATTATTCTAGCTCCACTGCCAACACACACACCTTCACACACACACACACACACACACATGTCCACAGACGCACACAGGCACATTACCTGGGGGGTCTGAGCTCCCCCTCTACAGGCCTTCACCCCACATGCTCATCTCAATTAATCACCCAACAAAACAGATGTCAGGAACAAAGGAACGATCTCCAGGCCTGTGGGGTAAAGGGAGGAGGAGGAGGAGGAGGAGGAAGAGAAGGAGAGAAGGGTGTTAGGAGAAGAAGGGAGAATGAGGTATAGGGAGAAAGGAGAAATGCATTTAGATCTGGGTGGTTTGTGTGAGACAGGTGATTGGAGGTTGCAGGGGCAGTTAGAGTGGGATGTGTTAGCTGTTTATGTGCTTCAAGCCCAATGTTACACTCTTAGAAATGAAGGTGCTAACCAGAACCATATAAGGTTCTCAAACTCCTTTTGGTTCCTGGTAGAACAGTTTCATCTGAAACCCTTTCTGGGGCTTCTACCCAGAATCCAACATGAAGAGTTATGTTAAGAACAATCTGTGAATGGTTCCTCCTAGAACCCCTGATGAGCGATTCTACAGAGCATCCTTCTATAGCGTAATAGTTCCACCCAGAACTTTCTCTGAGGCCTTTTCCACCAACATGGAACCGGTCCTGTTCCCTTTCAAGCACCCAGTTTTGAACCCTTCAGATCATTTGCACCAAAACTAAATTGGTTCAGAGCACCAAAAGGTTCTCAGCTGCAACCAAAAAATAGCCGGTATGTGGAAAGCAAATATTTTCCTTGAGAACCAAAGTGGGCGTGTCATATTTTACAGGTTGATGTGCATTGTGCAGCGCCCTCTATTGATGACATCCTTGACTACAATGGCTCGAAACTGGTGGAAAAGTGGAATGGTTCACTAGATAGCACTAAGGTTCCAAGAATCAGAGGTAATTTTGTGGAAAAGGGCCTTCTGGGGTTCTATCCAGGACCTTTCCACCTTCTAAGGGTGCCAACAAGAACCCACCTTGGAGGTTCTCCTATAATGTATGGGCTTCATCTAGAATCCACCCAAAGCCTTTTCCAACCAAAATAGCTCTGGTTCCTGAACCGGTTCCGTTCAAGATTCCTGGAGCCTTGGTGATATCTAGACAACCAACCCATGTGTCCACCAGTTATGAGAGGAACCACAGTCATCAACAGAAGGTGCTGCAGAATGCACAACAACCTGTAGAATATGACACACCCACTTTGGTTCCCAATGAAAACCTGCTGTTTTTTGGTGCCAAAAGGGAAACATTGGTGGAGATGCTCAGAACAGTTCAAAATTAAGTGCTAAAAACCGGAACAGGATGGTTCCATATTGGTGGACAAGGCCTACAGGCAGTTCTTCCAAGAACCCTTTTATATTCCAAGTGTTTTACCTAGAAACTACCAAAGGGTTTCTACCTAGATTTCTTTTATATTCTCCAAGGGTTTCATCTATAACCCTCGAGTCTTCTAAGGGTTCTACAAAAAACAAAATTATAATTACAGATGAGGCAAAAACACAAGAACACAAGTAAAATTAAATGATTGAGGAGATTCCAGATAAACATTTAAATATTTGAAAGTAAGAATGTATCAACACTCATGCCTTCAACAATCCTTGAGGAACTCTTTTTTCCAAAAAGGGTTCTTTGGATGAAAATGGAACCCTTAGTCTTACATAGAACCCTTGACAAACCCTTTCTTGTTTTTTTTGGAACCCTTATTTCTAAGAGTGCACTGTTAATGTACAATACAAGATGAAACTGTAAAAGAGTAGGAGAAAAAAAGAGGAGAAGAAGAAGTCACGATGTTAGAGAGGGGGAGAGAGTGAGAGACGGCAAGAGAGTGAGAAAACAACAAAGCCCTGGAGATGAAAGACGGTCTACAAAACAATGGATACAAAATAATGCTGTGCGGTGTGCAGAAATAGAGCAAAGATTGAAAACCTGCCAAGATAAAGACAAACCCCCGCTTTTGAACTGTCACTTCGCCGCGATACTGTCAGAAAACAAATGGCAATCTTGACAGGTTTCAGCTGCTTTGAAAGAGACAGAATCATATTTTATTCACAAATGCATATTTTATGGCTTTTATAGCAAAGATCGTAACCTGTTGTTAAGCACTGAATTCTTGAATCTGGTGCTAAATTATTGACATCTACATAATGTACAGATGGAGACAGGGGAAGGGGGAAATAGAAGGAGGGGAGGGGTGAAAACAGAGGAAATAGGAAGGAAAGGGGAAAGAGGCTTGGAGGAAATGCTGAAAGAACTAAAACATCAACATTTTTCTAACATGTATACATGTTGTTTGGTTGAACTTAATTTTACAGTACAATAATAAGGCATAACAAGCTGTACTTTGTATCAATTGAGATGAAAACTAGAAAAAATATGTTCTTTATTAGACTGTCTTAGACCCTTTATTATAGAGGGTAATCTGGGACACGCTAAAAATAAAGAAAATATTTCTAGTTTTTGCCTAATTTAATACAAAGTACTGCTTGTTATGTCTTATTAGTGTAATGTGAATGTAATGTAAAACAAAGTACGACCTGTTGTTTTTGCATGGATCCATGAAAAACACCACAAAGTCTGAAGTCTGAACATTACAGAGAAAAGCCATCAATCTGCTGGCATTATCTCCCCACCGTTCCTCTTCTTCCATCCTTCTGGAGCAGCAGTCCTCTGTCTCTCTTTCCGTCTGCCTGTAGAGTGTGGACAGTGAGAGTTACAGCTCGCATCAATAACAGGCAGATAACAGCCCGGTCTTCAGTCTTCAAGCACAGCCTTAAATCACATCAGCCCTGGAGGGAAGAAGCAAATGAAGAGAGAAGAGGAGGAGAGGGGGGAGGCTTAGCACTTATAAGGCACACTACTACAACTACAGCAACAACAACAGTGCAGTAAAACACACACAAGTGGAACAGAGCTGTGTTTTGGGGGGAAAAAAATGACAAGAACGCATCAATTTATGCAGCATAAAAACAAGGCTCAGTGTTGTAACTGAGAGTTCACACACTGAGCAACACGCTGAGGGAGGAGAGAAAAGGAGACATGATGACTGAGAGTGTGTGTGTTTGTGTGTGTATTTGCATATGTGTCCCTGCATGTCTTCAGGTTTTTCTGTATGTGTCTATGACTGAGACATGAAAAAGCACTGAATGAAGCTCCAGCCTACAAATATTGATCCATGTCACACTGGGAAACACTGAGCCCAGCTGAAAGCATTGAACTTGAACACACACAAATACACACAAGCGCTCATGTTTTAAAGGATGAGTCTATATTTTTAGCAAGTTAAAGGACCAGTGTGTAGGCTTTAGTAGCAGCGGTGAGCTTGCAGGGCACAAACATTTGGCTTTATCCTCCCCTTCCAAACATGTAGCACAGGGTTCAGCAAGAGCCCTTTTTGGCAGAAAAAGAAAATAAAATCTGTCTGGAGCTGCAACAATTATGTAATCTGGATACAAAAAAGGTAACTGTATTTCATCACAGCTGCAGATAAAAAAAAAGATGTAATCAGATTACAGATATAGTAAAATTGGAGGTTATTAGTAGGATTACAAGTTTAAAATAAAAATTATATACTGCCATGCACAGTGCACACACAGTTGGCCTCTAGTGGAAAGAATGCTTCACTGGAAATTTCACCATTTTTTTGTCTTTAAATCAATCAGTCAATTGAATAATCAATCAATTGCACATAACAAAGGAGGGAACGGCTGGACAAAATAATAAACCAAACAACAAACATAAAACACTCAGAGCTGCAACTATTAATCTATTATTAACTGAAACTAATCTGCATCCATTTTGATAATCAATCAATCACTTTGAGTCATTTTTTAATTTAAAAGAAAGTCAAAAGTCTCAGATTTCAGCTTCTTAAATGTGAATATTTTCTGGTTTCTTTACTCCTCTCTGACAGTAAATTTTTTTTAACCGTTTTCTGACATTTCATGGACCAAACTAATTGATTAATTGAGAAAATAATTGACTGATTAATCGATGATGCAAATAATTGTTAGCTGCAGCCCTAAAAACACTACATTAGGCTTAACAATTTCAACATATTTTGTGTCGAGTTAATCCAAAAGTAATGGAAAGTAATCAAGTTACATTACTTTAATTGTGTGATACTTGGATTACGTTACAGGTAATTAGTTAATGTGTCAGAATTTATTTTTGTAGTAACCCCCCGTAACCGTGTTCACTAATGAAACATACCTATGCATATTATGTTCCATTTGTGCCATATTCTGCCAGAACACACCTGTATATCTTACAGCTGAGCCTTTAACAAAAACAAATGGTCTGCAGTGAAGAAAAGACTGGGAGGCCCTGGTATAAATAATCTGGATAAACTGGCGGCTTGTTTACAGCCTGTCTGATCATCTGACTGCTCCTCTTTCTTGCCCCATCAAACGCTGTTGTACCAATGTTTTCTGTTGCCTTGATCTCAGAAACTACTTTGTGAGCCCAAAGTTATGACCACTGACAGAAATGATGGCCAGAGGCCCAAAACCTTGATCTTAGAGCTCAAGATGTCTCTTTTATTTCAGAATATCTCTTTCATTTACCCCCCCCCACTCCATCCTTCCATCCAGTGTGTCTTCATCTCCATCTTCCCTCCCTCCTTTTTTTCTGTCACTTATACACACACACACATACACACACGCCCACACACACGAACGCCTCTACACACCAGCCCACATCTCGCTCATCACTCCTCATTTGTCTCGTTTGTCTCCTCCCTCCCTCTCTCCTTCTCTCTCCCTGGCTCCCTCTCTCTTGACATAATGATTCAGTGACACTTGTCTTTTCACTTCAGTGTCATGCCGACACACACACACACACACACACACACACAAACACACACAAACACAGGAGAGAGTTGGAGGGACTGCACAGAGTAATAGGAGGTTGGCTTTAGCTCTACAGTAAACAGTGTGTGACATCCTCTGCCCTGAGGTCAAAGGTCAGCCGAGGTGTTACGACTCCCTCTGTAGCCTCTGTGCAGCCAGGGTCACACACCCTTCACACACAGCTGCTGTCCATACTGTACCCTCGCTCTGAAGTATGGATCAGAACAGCTAAAGAGGTTTAAAGGGATTACTCCACTCTGCTCAAACACACACACACACACTCTTTCCCACACACACAGCATTTATGTGCTGGCTTCATAAAGATACAGAGGCTTATGGACTGCCATGTTCCTGCATTATGAGAGTGTTAATGCTGCAGCTCTGTTCGATAATGTCATTGTGTCCGGCCACGTAGTATCTGACCTCCTGACCTTTGACCTGCGCACAGCACCTGCCGACCCCATTTGTAGAAGAGGTCAGAGGTCACCGGGGACCTCCCAGTCACACTCCCCAGATGGAGCCCTTTTAGCAGCAGGGACAACACCTGTTAAACACACACACACACAAACAACACACACACACCAAGTTTGTGTCCTGCAAGCACAGGTAGGGAATAAAGAAGTACAAATACTTTGTTACTGTTCTCAAGTAGAGTCCTCTGAGTATTTTTACTTCACGTGAGTATTTCTTTTTCTGACAACTTTTTTCCTTTTACTCCCTACATTTTAACACAGATATATCTACTCTCTATTCCTTACATTTTCAAAACAGGCTTGTTACTTTAATGCAGTTGAGAACATTTTTTGATTATTTTTATTTTGCATAATTTTGCACCACAAGAGTCGGCCTGACACATTAGTAAATTGTAATAGCCACTCCATTTTAAGATTATAGCCACTGCCCGAGCAATAGAAGAGCTGTCTTTATTGTAGGTCCAGGCTCCATGCATCCAATGTTTCAAAATAAAATCCTAACTAAATAAAAATATCCTACAAAAAAACAAAACATTGTAGGTCAAAGAGATAAGGTTCCAATGTATGTGTATGCACAAAAAAGGAGATGAGATCAGATGGTTTGTTTGGTTTCAACTAAAGCTAGGACCCTCTCTCCTCCAAGTGTTTCCAACTTCCCTTTGTTAACTACACCACACCTCCAACTACCACGTGGGGCCGATTTATCAATCAGTGGCCGAGCTGTTAATCAAAATGATGTAATCAGAAATATTAAAAAAGTTAATTTTGAAACAATAAATATTATTATTTAAATATAAACTGTTATTTTTGGCTCCTATACAAATTAAGCACTTGCTTAGCCCAGCCCATCAGTGCATATCACGAATGACAGATGTAAGAAGTCGAAACAGACAAGAGAGGGTATGGAGGCCCATTTCCCATGAGCTAAAAAGTCAATATTATGAGATTAAAAAGTCACATTTCATCTCATAATAGATAGATAAGAGGGAGATTCGACCTACTTTTCGGCTACTTTTTACTTTTATGCTTTTAGCACATTTCACAGCCTGTACTTTTTGAATCAGCGCTTCTACCTCCACCAGATTCTTTTTTACACAAGTATTTGTACTTCTACTAAAGTTAAGTAATGTGTGTACTTTTGCCATCTGCCTTTAAGAGACATATTCTCTCATTCCTCAGTGTGATTGAAAATCATTCGTGTCCTGTGAGTGACAATTATACTGAGACACACACACACACACACACACACACACACACACACACACACACACACACACACACACACACACACTACGCTCTGTTTGAGATGTCATGGGAGTTCAGCCACTCAGAGAATGTGCACAGTATGAATGATGACCGGTCACAGCTCACTAACTCTGAACACAGTGGCAGGAGGTCACAGTCACACAGTCCTAACTGTCTTCAGCCTGTGTGTGTATGTGTGTCTGTGTCTGAAAAAGTGTGTGAAACAGTGCATATGTCAGCCACAATGACAATATGTGACTCAACAGTTTCTATTGTTTCTCATTATTTTTTATAACAAATATCTGCAACACAAATATTTCACTTATAAGATATAAATACAAGTTTGAAAAAAACGTAACTGTTAACGTTTAAATTACAAAATAATCACATCACGATCAAGTTTGGATGTTAAATTTTAAATATCAAATATATTTTAAGTAAGTGATGAAACTACAGAAGTGTATTACTGTATTGAGAGGAAAGGTACAGATCAATATCAGGTTAAAACATGAAACAAGATGTTTTTTATATTATAACAAGATATTTTAATGTTCTAACAACATACAAACCTATCACATTAAACAAGAATCTTTTCTTGTTACAACAATATACTATTTATCTTATTAAAACGTATAACATCACATTACAACAATACAAGTTGTTATCACGTTATAGCATGACATTTTTCACATTATAACAACATTAATCGAATATTTTTACAGTTTCTTGTTAAATCAATATGACTTTGTTATAACATGAAACTTCTCACGTTATAACAAGATAAACAGTATTTTGTTATAACAGGAAGCTTTTCTTGTTATATATAACATGATGAGTTTGTACACTTTAATAACATTTAAAAAATATATTGTCATAACCTGAAAAACATCTTGTTATAACAACAAATTTTCACATCATAATGTGATACTGATCCATTTTTCTTTTTCTGGCATGGCAGTAATACACTGCCATATGAACCAGATATTGCTATTTTATACATTACTTTACTTTCTGTAAAGAATAAGACAAATAAATTTAATTGGGAGTAGGGTTTCTAAATTACTTCTCATGTTCTTGTGTGTGTGTGTGTGTGTGTGTGTGTGTGTGTGTGTGTGTTGAGCTGTCACAGGAGATCTGGTGAGAGTGGGCTAATTGGAGTTAATTCACCATCTGTCTGTGTGAGCCAGCAGACAGGGTCATTAGCAGAGACAAGTCCAGCCACAGGGGAGGCCGAGAGGGGAATCACCATTCCTCACTTTCTCTCCCTCTGTCTTTACTTTCCCCCTCTTCCTTCCTGTCTACCAAACCCTCCCTCGTCTCCACCTCTGTCTTCAAGTCTGTTTGATCTTCCCTTGTCACATTTTCTTCAGATCCCGTCCTGTTGTCTACATTTCTTTCCCTTTGCAAAGCACGGACTTAAGAAAACATTTTTTGAATTCTTTGTGTGACACGCTGATCCTGTTGTGTGCACAAGATTGTTTGAAGTAGTGTTGATCTAACTGGGAGTAGAGCGATCACTGAGGGAGCTCTTGTCTTTTTATTGACCATTTTGTCAGATCAGCACTGCCCTCTGCTGGCCACTTGTGGGCCTGAGATCACAGCACTGAGCAGAGATGAAAGAGAAAAAAACAATTTTCCTGTCCAGAGTGTCTGCTGGTTGTCAAAAGTCTTCTTCTGGAAAAAAAAAAAAAAAAAAAGCAAAGAGAGAGATTAAAGGGACAGTTCAACCCACAATCAAAAATGCACATTTTTCCTCTGGCCTGCAGTGTTATTTATCCATCTAGACTGCTTGGTGTGAGTTGCTGAGTTTTAGAGATATCGACCGAAGAGATGTCTGTCTTCTCTCGAATATGATGGAACTACACCCACCAGCCATATTACTGCATAGAGGGAAGTGTGCATCTACCCATGGATGAGAGGCTCATGTTTGGTGGATGGATAAACTACACTACACTACAGGTACTACAGGTAAGAGGATAAATATGTATTTTTTATTGTGGGGTGAACTGTCCCTTTACTTTGTAATAATTAATCCATGACCTTTGCTGCATGCCGTTTCACCTCACTTTCTTCATATATTTCTTGTATCTCTGCACTATTCAATTCAAACAAGCTTTCATTAATTTCTTAAAGTGAACTTTAGTTTATTTCAAGTGAAACATTAAATAATGATTCACTGCACACGATGGAATAACAAGAAGACACAGACACACACACACAAAGGCAGAACCCCACCCAGCTATCAAAATTTAAAATTAATTAACATTAATAGACATCCACCCAGTATTAGTTAGTTGAATGTTAGCTGATGTGCCCCACTAAAGTAAAATAACACTGGATTCTTCACTCAGACCATTAAGTCTCTGCATGTTCATGGAAGGAAGACAGATGATTGAGTTCTGAGGCCCCCTTCTGACCCGGACCACCCACACAGGTTTGACTGATCGGTCTCCTTGAGATGATACTGTCTCCGTATCAGTCAGAGCTGCTGCACAGAGAATATTGAAGAGGAGAGGACAGGCAACTTCAAATTTGGAAGACAAATGTTTAGTATTTGCCGTGAGTTCAATCCAGGCCCTTCTCCATCTCCATGTGGTCTTGTACACCATAATATCTCAAGAATGAACATTACTTTTTTGGGGGCATTTTGACAGAAGCTGACAATAGTCAGAGTTAGTTAATGATTAATTAACACCAAAGTAAATTATCCATATACTCACCATCATTTTGTGGTATTTATAGAAGCAAGTATGAGAACATTGGAATTTTTTCCTTCCTTCCTTTTGTGTTGAGCAGTCTGTGTCTGTTTGACTCTTTGCAAAATCTCTGAAATGAGAAGATTTATAAATGTCTGGTGAAGGTTAAGGGAGCCAAATGGGTTGAGGCCCTGAATGATTCAGGGGCCCGGAGCCAGACAGGAGCCCTGAAATGTGCCAGGAATTGCAGATATTTATTATTTCAGGGACCCTAGTGAGCCGTTGTCAGGGGGCCCAGGATTTCTAGCGGTGCCCCTGAAGGTCAAAAGTAGTTTAAGGTCAGATTCACTTGAACTACAGTAACTTCTCAGTCCTGTTACTGCTTGACACATTCAAATATCCGATATGTGTATTATGTAAAACAATATTCAATATTTGGGTAATGTTCTTAAGCAAATGACTGACAAAAAGAGCCTATGTTGTCTCCACACCATCTCAAGCTGAAAAACAACATACCACAGTTAATTCTCTCCATCATTGTCAGAAATGCACTTTGTCTGATCACAAGTTTGAGCTGGTTAATACAGACTTTCTCTTATGTTGTGTGTGTATGAATTTACAAGAATATAATGTAAAACTATGATAATATACATGTAGTTAAAGTACTCATCATTCTGAATGGGCTGTTTGAGAAAATTATATATTGTATTTTTAAGGCTGGATACAACAATTGCGTGGATATATCAAAGTTTCTCAGACACGAATCTAAGATAGAAAATATAACATGGACCCTATTATGTATGTCCCTCAGAATAATTTGATATATCTTATGTTTTACACTTCTATATGAAAGAACAACACAAGAGAAAAGTCTTAGAAAGATATTAGACAATTATTAGAAATATTTGCCCCGTGTCAACACAGAATACACGTAGAGAGAGCTGATTTCTACCGCTAATGGATGATGTGTGGGTGACGCATGCTTGACTGACAAGAGTCAAAATGTATGTATTTGTTAAAATGTATAGACTGTTAGATTTGAACATAGTTTATGAAATGTTTTAGATTTAAATATTTGAATATTATTCATTGAACTATGTTATATACATGGGGGCTAATAGGAGAGTAGCTTGTGAATTTCAACCCTGGGATCAATAAAGTCTTATCTAAACCTATGATAGTGCATCCTAGTTTATTTGTTGATTGTGTTTTGTATTATTAATGTAAATCTGCAAAGTAACTAAACAAACTAATTAAGTGACAAAAGTCATTAAATGAATGTAGTCATGTTTGGGGAGTAATGGATTACACGTAATGGAATTATGTAATCTGGATTTTAAAAAAAGTAACTGTATTCCATTACAGTTACAGATAAAAAAAAAGATGTAATGAGATTACATTTACATTTAGTAAAAATGTGGATTATTAGTAGGATTACAATTTTACAATAAAGAACGATACACTATCATGGATAGTACAACACAGTTGCCAATTCATTATCATGGCATCTAGTGAAAAAATGGAAATTTAATCATTTTTATCCTTAAATCAATCAATCAATAAATCAATTAATTGTGCACAACACAGGAATGAACAGCTGGACAAACTAATAAACTTACAATGAAAATAAACCACTTAGAGCTGCAACAATTAATCTATTGTTAATCAACTATTAAATTAATCTGCATCCATTTTGATAACCGAGTCATCATTTGAGTCATTTTTTAGGAAAAAAAAAAAGTCCAAATTCTCTGATTTCAGCTTCTTCAGTGTGAATATTTTCTGGTTTCTTTACTCCTCTTTGACAGCAAACTGAATATTTTTGGGGCTGTGGACAAAACAAGACATCTGAGGACGTCATCTTGAGCTCTGGGAAACACTGATCAACATTTTTGTCAATTTTTGGACATTTTATGGACCAAACAATGAATCGATTAATTGAGAAAATAGTCAACTGATTAATCGATGATGAAAATAATAATTAGCTGCAGCCCTAAAAACGCTATATTAGGCTTAACAATTTCACCATATTTTATTTTTACTCTCCACCACTGGAAAAGCACAGGTGTTATAATAACATTAATGATGGTCCTGCTCTATTCATGCGTCCCATTAAGCCAAGACATTGTGGCATCAACATGAACAATAACCATGACCTTCAAAATAAAGCAGCTACATGGAATTCATCCATAATTGATTTTTATTATTCATACCTGTGTTTTTCTTGCTGTAGGAAGTCAAAGGGTCTGTTGTAATGGGTTAAATTTTATTGTGCACAACTGTTGCTACATGTGTGACTGTGTGTAAACAATTCAGATGTTTCTTTGTGCGAACATTCAGTGTGCTATGTCCTTCCTCTCTTGTCTTTTCCGCACTGAACCACTAACAATCATTGTAAAACACCCAGTGTGTGTCCTCCCAGCAGCCAGAGGTGACCAGGTCAGTGAACGCCTCACTGCAGTCACTCCGGGCTTCCTGCCAGGTCAAAGACATTTACACCAAGTAGCAGCACTCAAGAGGAAGGCGGGTGAGACAGCAGAGTCCTCTGAACAAATGCACCTGTCTCTGGCTTGATGCTGGACGTGTGACTCATTTGACAGGTTATACTGTACTGAGGAGAGACAGTATTCAGCTGCATCTGAAGGATGACGCTGCCTCTCTGGTGTCCAGTGATCCTTGAAAAGCTTCCAACAATAAATATGGTTACATGTCTCCTATTTTCAGCCCTCTCTGCAGGGCTAAACATTGAGAATATTTTATCAAGAGACAGACTGCACTAAAATATTTGAGATGAGAAACATGCTCATCTTTCCATGTGACGTTATTCTAAAGGGGATTTCTTTTTTCATGTCAAAATTTCATATCAGGGGTTTAAAAATCAGTTTTAATGAATGAAGTACCAACTGTGTAATATATTTCTGATGATCACATATTTTAATCAGGTGTAGCATTTTTTGTTAGTATTCTTAAAAATAATGTCCTGTACATGTATGTCAGCTCTCTTGCAATTCTGATTTTTATTATTTCTTTCATAGACCTTCATAGAATATCTATCTAGTACATGTTATAGATGGGTATCCACAAAAAAAGCAAACAAATAAAACCAAAAACTAAAAACACAAACACCAGCAGAAGTTACATCTAAAAATTTGAAATACAACAAAAGAACTAATAATAATAATTAATAATGATTTATATTAACATAAGTGCACTTTTGCTGTTCATTTTCACAACTGCCAAAATGATAAAGAAATAATAGTAATAGTAATAGTAATACTACTGCTACTACTACTGCTAATAATAATAATAATAATAATAATGATAATATTAGTAAAGCTAAATGGTCCTACTTGTCGCAGCACAACAGAGAGACATCATACAAATATAAAATAAAGTCTGCATACTTTATTCTTTATGTCCTCAAAAGGAAATTGTACCTCTATTGTACATTTATCCTCAGGCTGTGAGACAGAAATTATCCCCCACACTCCATAGTGAAAAATACTTTTATTGTTATGATTTATTATTTAAATAATTAGCATTAATTTAATTTTGTAAAAAATGAAATGTAGACCACATACAAAAGAAAACCATGCGCATTTAAAATTACTCATCAGACAAGTTAGTTGAAACTAAAGTCCCACCTCTTACTGGACAGATAGCCAATCACACTTGAGGATAATGAGGTGACACTTGGTGTGGCAAATTAGATTTCAGGGGTGGCCAGTGCCCACCCTCTACAAACATCCCCGGACACAAGCAAAAGACACTGAAACGGAGTAAAAATAAGACAGAGCAGTGAAAGAGATAAAACATGTCAATAAGAATAAATATGATTATGATTCTGATAAACAGAAAATTGGACCTAAAATTGAACCTTGCTGTACACCACCTGTAAAGTTTTAGAAGATGAGTAATTACCTACGGTGACTTTATAAAAGGAGAGAATAAAAATAACTAATTGACTGGTGATGTTTTAAGTTTTAGGGAATAAAATGAGCTACTAGCTCTTACGTACCTTTCTCCTGTGATGGAACCTCCCACACAATATAAAGTGTGTTCATATATTAAAATTTGACCAGTTTGTTTATCTAATTGTTGCTGTTAATACATATTTTATATTCACTTGCAATGTGCACAAAAGCTGTATGTTGTTCTAATACTGGGCCACTGAGGAGGGCTGAATATTTTCTTTTTTTGTTTGTTTGTTTGTTTGTTTTGTTTTTACACAAAATGCCAAATCTACAGTGTAATTACATCCGGTTTCAACACACTATCAGTATTAAGTGCTTCGGGACGCTACAGTATTTTACATACAGCTATGTAATATTATTGCTGTTATTATTGTGTATATATTATGGAGCTGGTCGCAATGTGTAACAATACTTCTTACGTCCACTAGGAGGCGCTGACTGGCGGCTGAACTCGCTGTAAGCTAATAAGCTGGTTTATTCATTTGCAGAGATCCGGGATGCTCCGACGCCGCTGGAAATGCCTCAGAAGGTAAAGAAGGAAAGTTTTGGCCATCGGAGAAAGTTAACGGACACGCTTTGAGACGAGCTGGAGTAAACGAGGAGTTGTTTTTGGAGAGTTTGATGAGGACATTGTTCGGCTTTGAAGCTCACAAGTTTACACAGCTAACTGCTAACGCTACGCCGACGCTTGCTAACGTTAGCCTAGCCTGCTAAGCTAGGTAAATACTACGACTGCCTTTCGGGAGTTTCCTGCATCTGCGTCTGCGTTGTCAGCACAAGAACTGTGTAGTTAGTGGTGGTTTTGTACCGTTGTTTTTTTAAAAACTAATAGCAAACCTCGCCTCTTCAAGATGGGAGGATTTTGTTACGTTACACACAATGCTAACTCGCTGTAGATAGCCTGTTCGTATGCTAGCTGACGTTAGCTAACGTTGCCGAGCCAGCAGCAACTTCGGCAGCAGAGTTTCGGCGAGCTAACTACGACAGTATTGTCGCCCACAGTCACAGTGTGCTGCGAAAACCGGTCGGCCTGCAGCCATGTTTGAGATGGAGACACATATATCGTGCCTTTTCCCGGAGATCCTGGCCATTATTTTCAGTTATCTGGATGTGAAAGACAAAGGGAGAGTAGCCCAAGTGTGCGCGGCCTGGAGAGACGCGTCCTACCACAAGTCAGTGTGGAGGGGGGTGGAAGCCAAGCTCCATCTCCGCCGAGCCAACCCGTCTCTGTTCCCCAGCCTGCAGACCAGGGGCATCAAAAAAGTCCAGATCCTCAGCCTGAGGCGAAGTCTGAGCTACGTGATTCAAGGGATGCCGCACATCGAAAGCCTTAACCTGTGTGGATGTTTTAACCTGACAGACAACGGACTGGGACATGCCTTTGTGCAGGACATCCCATCCCTGCGGGTGCTGAACCTCAGCCTGTGTAAACAGATCACTGACTCCAGCCTGGGCAGGATCGCCCAGTACCTCAAAAACCTGGAGGTGCTTGAACTCGGGGGATGCAGCAACATCACGAACACGGGCCTGTTGCTCATTGCCTGGGGCTTGCACAGACTCAAGAGCCTTAACCTGCGCAGCTGTAGGCATGTGTCCGATGTGGGCATTGGTCACCTGTCTGGCATGACCCGTAGCGCTGCAGAGGGCTGCCTGTCTCTGGAGAAGTTAACCCTGCAGGACTGCCAGAAGCTGACTGACCTCTCTCTTAAACACGTCTCAAAGGGCCTCAACAAACTCAAAGTGCTCAACCTCAGCTTCTGTGGAGGGATATCGGACGCAGGGATGATCCATCTGTCTCACATGACCCACCTTTGCAGCCTGAACCTGCGGTCGTGTGATAACATCAGTGACACAGGGATAATGCATCTGGCCATGGGGTCCCTGCGGCTGTCTGGACTTGATGTGTCTTTCTGTGACAAGATTGGAGACCAGAGCCTGGCGTACATCGCTCAGGGGCTGTATCAACTCAAGTCGCTCTCTCTTTGCTCCTGCCATATCAGCGATGATGGCATCAACAGGATGGTACGCCAGATGCATGAACTTAAGACTCTTAACATTGGACAGTGTGTGAGGATCACAGACAAAGGGCTGGAGTTGATAGCGGACCACCTGACCCAGCTGACAGGGATTGATCTGTACGGTTGTACTAAGATCACCAAGAGGGGTCTGGAGAGGATAACACAGCTCCCGTGCCTTAAAGTGTTGAACCTGGGACTGTGGCAGATGACGGAGAGTGAGAGAGTGAGGTGAAGGCTCTCCTACATGTGTGTCATTGTGTATAGTGCTCAGTTGTGTACTGAGAGGGACTGCTGTATCCATTCTTAATTTTACCTTTTATACTGTGACTAAACACCAAGAGAGGGACTCAGCATTGATCACTGGAATATTGTTCATCTTCGCTGCAGCAATACTCCACTCTTAACTCAAATTGTTTCAGTCTTGTGCTCTCATTTGATGTGCATTGTTAAATCTCAGCCTGTGTACAGTTCTTACTATCTAGCTACCTCACCCATCGAACACAGGAGTGCCTACTATCGCTGAATACTAGATTACATTGCATATTTTTGTGACTCGCATACCAATGGAGATTTTGATATCTAAGAAGAAAAATCTCATTGCAGAATAATAGTTAGGCATTTTAACTCTCAACAGAAAGGCTGGAGTACCTTGGATTGAAGTTTTGATAGAATGTTTTTTTTGGCTGATGTATTTTTTACTTATGTAACCAATATTTTTTGTATTGAATGACTGTTGTTGACAAAATTGTACTTCAAATTGAAGTGGGTGGATCACTCCTGTCTGTCTTTGTTTACCTAATATGTATAGTTGGCTACGTTTCATATTCCTGAGGAAATAAGTATGTATCAAATGTTCCAGTATGCTTCTCTGTCAAAGGTTCGTCAACACAACTACAGTAAGGTGCAGTAATTAACCGCTGCCAAGGCTATATGCAATACCTTAAAACTGTTTTACCAGTGGATTTTCTCCTGAGGAGCTTCCAATGATAGTGTCAGAGTATTTGTTTAAAAAAAGCAGTAATTTAAGATTGTTTTATATTCATACAGTAGTGATATTTATGAATAAAGATGGCAAATATGTTTCAGTTTTGTGTGTTTTACTTTTAGAATTTGTAATTGTTTTATCAGCTATTATTTGAATTATGATTATGACCTAACAGCTGTGAGGGTTGTGCATTTCAGGGCTCAATTTAAGTTGTCTTTCATCTGTAAAACTCAGGTTTTAATGGCCATTTTTTTTAATGTATATGCAGGGTTCCTATGCAGCATGGAAAAATATATCAAATTTGTTTTAAGTAATTTCCAGGTCTGGATAAATATGGAAAAAAAAGAGAGTAAGGAAGAATATTTGTATTTCTTTTTCATTTGGTCCAAAAAAATGTCAGAAAATGTGAAAAATGTCTACCAGTGTTTCCCAAAGCCCAAGATGACGTCCTCAAATGTCTTATTTCGTCCATAATCCAAATGTGTTATATTTATGAGGACAAAAAGAAAACATAAAAAAATATCTTTTGAGAAACTGAAATCATAGAACTTGACCATTTTTTCTTTTTAAAAAATGACTCGGTTATCAAAATATTTAGTGATATATTTAATAGTCGACAGCTAACTGATTAATCGTTGCAGCTCTTGTGTCGACTCAGTGAGCTCCTGGGGTGTAGTGATTGCTGGCCTCTGATTGGGCAAACAGAGTTAAATAATAAATTAACATGGGCAATGGGCAGGTCTGTGGTAAATTTATCAATGTAGAATTTCAGTTCAACAGCTAATGGTCTTCGTGGAAAGGCATATGTATTTTCACAGGATAAACACGAGTTAAAAAACTTTATTTTGACACCAGCTCCACTTAAAAGTCAAATATAATTTGGTTCCATCAGTAAAGTCACAATAGTCTAAAGCAACCAGATGTAATGTATTCTTTTAACTGTAAATCAAATTCATAACAGCTGTAAATGTGATAACAGTTGGAGCGCTTGTCTTTAAACTGGTTTGAAGTTTTCACACATTTGGCTGGTGTTTCCTGTAGAAGTAATTTAATGAATAGATGTACCTTGTTTGAGAATAATGCAAGAAACGAGAAACCAAGGCTTATAATTTATTTATTTACATACATACAAAATCCAAATAACTCACAAACATGTCTGTTTTGCTTTCTTTTTACACAGTTTGATTCTTAACACAAACAGACAGAAGGCAGTACATTTCTTATACAAATGCAAAAGAAAACAAATACCATGAACTTGACAGAAGCCCCTTAATCAGCTCTGTGTTCCTTAATAAGAAGTCGAGAAAAAGAGATGACGAGACATTAAGGCAAGGGCAGGGACACACAGGCCAAAGTAAGGGAAATTAAACACCTTAAAAAATGCTTTCTTCTTTCTCTGGTGAAAGGTTGGGGGTTAAAAGAGAAATTAATCTCCACTCTGAGGTTTGACAGACAAGAAATACAAAAACAAGCATCCAACCAACATCCTCCAGAAGTGTTTTGTTTTTAGTAAAACCCACCAAAATTTATCTGTAAATCAACCATACATGAAGTTTATTAGAAAACTTCTGGATGTAGTTTTTTCACTGGTTTGTTATGTAACATTGTGTAGCTTTTATAACAGCAGGAGGGCCATGATGGTTGGACACTTATTTTTATTCACCAGACGCAGTCTGCCTTTGACATCAACCAACAAAAAACAAACAAACAAAAAACTATTGACATAACAGGTAAGAAGAAAAGACAACACTGGAATCTCAGGATAATACATTTACATCACCATGTGGTGAAAATATATAAAAAATGACGATAAGAAATAAATGCAAGAAAAGTACTCTCCCATCACACAGTCACGGTTTGAAAACATTTGTAGTTCACACGTTATTTTGACACAAAAGTTTTTTTTGACACTTCTTTCCTCAGTTTCTGCTGAGGACACTAACTTGACGGTCATTTTGTTCAGAGCGGCTCGCTCTTCAAGATTCTGTGCAAACATTCAATGCATATCCATACAGTAAACATTTTTATATATGTATTATATTTATATATATCTCTATAGAACATGACTTTTCCGCAAGTTATGGCAGTACTGTCACACACACACATTTTGTCCTGAGGACAAAATTAGACACAAAAGACAACTGCACTGCTTTTAACTTTTCAGATTTTTTTTAAAAGAATGCACAACACCTTCCACTTAATTACCTTTATTCAGTCACTGTACGTGTTTAAATATCACGTTATTTACAAACTGATCTAAAAAGTCAAAATCTGCTGAAAAGTGACTTTCATTTCTTGTAAATGTAGATGCACTTAGTAATTAAAAACCTCAGCCCTGACGATTTCAAAAAATACAATAAAGGAGGCATCACTTGCATCTTTAAGTGATCTGAAAAATA
Organism: Lutjanus argentimaculatus; assembly: GCA_034769285.1. Lineage (NCBI taxonomy): Eukaryota > Metazoa > Chordata > Actinopteri > Lutjaniformes > Lutjanidae > Lutjanus > Lutjanus argentimaculatus. Next base: position 11,585,844 of record JAWZSL010000012.1, on the reverse strand, counting down.
CAAGAAAAAAAGGGCTGTCACTTGTATTCTTCAGTAATTCAGTCAACAAACTAAAGATCAGGTGGGCTTTAAGTTAACATCTATAGAAACTTTGGATGAGACTGAATGATCAGCGGATCAGATCGATAAAGTTCTTACATCATGCCTTAGCACCAATATTACAGAGAAATAAATATCCCTGCATTAGGTCCAGTACTGATCTCTGTGCATGCTCCAAGGCCACTAGAACGTTCTCAAAAGAAACATTGCATACCTCATAATCAAGTGGACGTTGTGTGCAAAACCATCAAAAACTTAATACGTCACCAAGAATAAAAGCTTTTTTTGTTTGTTTGTTTCCTCTCTCTCTCACACTCGTATTTGAGAACTTAGTTAAACTAAAAGCTGACCTTCGATGTGTGTCAAAGGTCAGGCCTTGATCCCCCTCTGGTGCCACTGATCCAGCCACAGATGACACAGTAAGACGTACCTACAACTTAATCTTGGCTACAACTACAACATCCACAGCTCCAAGCTGGGAGAGGAAACATTTGGAGAACATGCTGCATTTATTTGGTTAAGAACTGGCATTTCTTAAGTGATGATCAGCCACCAGTAGCTGTGTTTCTACTACTGACTGGGTTCCAACCATTGACTACATATAAAGATGGACAACACGTCTCCACGTCCTCCCACTGTTTAAAAATGTAGCTAGATTATCCCGGACACGAGCGCTGCCATCTTGCGCTGGTGGTGTCATTTGGAGCCGGAGTCTGTGCAGTAGTGATCAGGGCTGGAGCCTCAGTATCGAGGAGGTCCTCCCCAGACATATGACTGTCAATCATAATGTGAAACCCCTTTTTATATAATCAAATAACTAATTAAAACAAAACTTCTTTGGGTAAAATTTATTAGGCGTGCACTTAGATTTTTTAGCTTGGATTTTGTCCTATGGTTGAGAGAAGCCCATCCAGGTACTTTTATTTCTGCTTCATGCCATCTCCCCTTTATGAGTGAAAACAATCACACTAATTTGACTGGCAGATGCATAAAATAAGAAAACCCTATTGCTTTTGAGCTATGAGGAGCCCAGATCTTATGGCCAGTCAGGTGATAAGTTATGCTGTCTTTGCCAAACGATCGGCGCTGTTGCATAGAAAAAGTTTAAGAAACAGAGATCCTTTCAGTCTGCCTCCATCAAATTGGATGAACCTACAACTACCTAACGGAATCTTTAGGGGATGCATTACAGACATCCGTCACTTTTTATATCATTAAGACACTTTAGTTTGCTTTCTTCTTCTCTCTTTACTGTAAACTAATTATATCTGTGGCAAAGCGGAGCCACTATTTCTATTTCGATAGATGTTTAAGCTTATGTGGCAACGTTTACTACGAGCAGAGAGAAGTAGAAAACAAATAAGTTTTAGCTCCACTTCCTATGTTACTCAATGCTGTTTACAAGCTTTGTTAGAGTGGAGTGAACAGGCTGTTAAACCAAACTGCATTCTAAAAGCAGGCGTTTTATACTAGGGCCATATTTTTCACAGTAAAAACTTTAGTTAAACTATCACAAAGACTCTTTTCTGATTGACTTCAATTTACGGACACAATCAACATGTGATGAGGTGTTTGACACAGACACATGATTGGCTGCCTCTACAGTTCTTGTTTTCACTCTAAGGGGGGCGTGGTCATTCTCAAGACGTGATGTATAGCTGCTCCCATCCATCTGCTAACATGTAGGGGGTGGGGTTCATGACCTATACTGCAGATGTCATGTTGTCCATCTTTACATAAATCAATCTAACACTGACTAAAATACAAAACAAGCATCTACATGGCTCCATGATTTACCCACTGAACTCAGCTCCTCTTTGCTCCCCTCTAGATGTAGCAGCTCCCCAGTTCTCGAAGACATGAAGTGCTTTCCTGCCCCATGTATGGAATATATTTACCCATTTTAACTTGAAAGATCTGTGAGAGGAGTTGGTAAAAGACTGAGATAGAGGTGAGTGAGGTAACTGTGCTTCCTGCTGTGAATGGAGACGTCTAGGGAGAGGAAGGTTGGCAGTATACTCCAAGACTTTGTGCGGAAGTTTGCCTCTTTCATCTTTCATCCTTTCTCTCCCAATGCACCTGTCCCTGACTTACAGGTGTGCAATGATATTTTCCTACAAGTATACTACAACCAAGAAAAAGTGAATTTGGAGAGTTCACAAATGCTAGAGGGTGGGATTACAACTTCTCTTCCTGCTGTAACTTTACCATCTGCCAGGACTGTCATTGAACATCAGTTTGCAGAGAGTAAGCTGATATTTGACAGACTTTGTGAACATTCCTAATTCAATTTTTGCAGGCCTGACATTAGAGACACATGAGACAGGAAAGCACTTCAGAGTCGTGACAGTTTTTTTTTCCCAGGGTGGACGAGCGGAGCGAGAAAGAAAAGCTCAGTGGGCCGAGATAATGCCCCAGCGTCCTCTCATTCTTCCAGGAGCCTCATCGAGTGGAGGTAGGGGGCTCAGCTACAGGTTATGTGAAGACCAGGCGTCAGCTGGGTCGTGTCTGAGGTCAGAGTTGTCAGCATGACTCCTCCAGGGCGTTGACGACCTGCTCCAAGATGTCGGGGCAGTAGTCTGCGATCTGCTGGAGGACAGAGTTGGCATACTCCTGCAGCTCTCCGCTCTCCTTCTCACACACCTCCAGCTCCCGCTCCAACTGAAGGGAAAACACATGAATTAGTTTCCTTTAACAAAGTATCAATCATCAACATGGCCTGTAGCTAATCACTCATTTACTGGACAAAATGATGCAGATAAATTTCACATTTGGTGTCAAGGAAAACAAGACCCTTTGTGGACCATGTGGAGGGACATTCACCAGTAAAAACACAATAAACTTAAAGCGACATTTGCAACATTTGACAAGTAATCCCAATATTCATGCAAAGGTACAGTTAAACAATTAAACACACACTTACACTTAAAATGTTTTCATTTGGTTTCTTAAATGTTATCAGATAAAACTGATATTTATACTAAACCTGAAATACAACACAAGCTAAAAATAACTGCTCTTGCCCAGAGAAAATGCACTGCATATTTTTTCAGAGCGCTCTCTTTTTTTTTTGTGCAGCCACACTGAGCGTGTTGAGTTGAACAGTTCTGAACTTTTCAGAAAGGCGCTTTTGTCATCACCATTGCCTTTGTTCAGGCAACCAATCATACATTTGATTAGGACTTAAGACCCTGGTAACCAAGAAATTTTTTTTTTTTTTTTTTAAATCATGTGCCAGAGGGCCAATACTCAACATGTGTCAGTGCAGGAGCCCTGAGACAAAGACATTTTTAGTCTCTCTGTGTTCTGCTCTCAGTACTTTTGTAGCTTCTAAGGACCTGTACGTGAATCTCTGTAGTTTTAAGTTTAGTTTTTCTTCTGCGTCACTGTTTGTACTTTCAGGTTTCTGCTTTTATGGTTTCGTATTCGCTCTCAGCTGGATAGGACATATTTCCCGATTTTGCTGCCTCATAATAAAAGCTTTTAGATAACAAAATGTTAAATCATATTGTATGAAGTGACATGTGGTTAACCAGCATTTTACAGCCGCATGACTCTAGATGGTTCCTATCAAGACACACCTTCAAGTGGGTAGCCCAGATGTACTGGGCGAACGTGCTGAATTAAACTAAGACAGCACATCTAAGATACAACAACTAAATTACAGTAATAAAACTAATTGAAATCAATCTCATGATTGTGTTAAATTTGCCTAAAATATTCTTTCCAATCACAATTTCAAAAACATTTGACAGATTGATTAGTTTTCCCAATTGTAATTTCACTTACTTTATTTACTGCATGTCCTAGATCTGGGGTTTAAAACCTATTACTGCACTGGAAGTGTATTTTCTTACTATAACTTTCTCTCCATTTGTGATTTTAATTTTGCTGAATTGCTTTTGAATTGATTTAATTTTCTTCATTGTGTTTTAAAAGTCGTTCTGTGTATATGTGTGTGTGTATACAAATAAACTTGCATAAAACAGGCCTAGTCAGTATGATCAATTAAGAAGCAAACATATTTTTGCCACTGAGTTAATTACTTTTGTCAGTGTACCTCTAATTTATCATTTAAAAAAAATCCAAGTTGGTAAATACAAATGTAGAAATGAATAACAGAGAGTGGCTGGGAGTTCCTCCACTACCTGTTCAACACTCATCTTCTGGAGCTCCTCCTCCCAGTCTTCAGGGTCAGTGTGGTGGTAGTGAGAGGGCGGTGTGAGCTGGCTGAGGATGCTGGGGTCCCGGTCATGGCAGAGGTCTGTTAGATGGGCGATGTAGAGCTTGAGCTTACTGCGGTTCTGGGACAGGGCTAGAAGAGGGGGAATCATCTGCAGGGTGGGAGGAAGGGCAAGACAGTGTCAAGCAGTGTGGGGTGAAAAGAGTAGAAACAGCCCTAAGGGATACATGAAGACAGGATTTTTCTTCAGACTTAACACAAGAAATTATTCTCCAGTTTCAGTGGTTGAACATGATGAAGGATCCAAAAACAAAAAAGGTTTTTTCCATGAGAGAAAAACAAAGCATCATTTGCATGCATACTTGTGAACACATCATCATCTCACATTAGACCCAACCTTATCGGATGCATTATCAGAGTATCTACAGATTATTCTTTAAGCATTTGAAGCTCAACAAAGTGTTTTACAAAGCAACTTACTCAACCACTGATTACACTGAGCTTAAAGAGGTTTTCCAGTGCAACACCTGTCTATGTGGGTCAAAATGTGAGGAACTAATTACTGGAGTCAGAGCGGTGGCATGCAAAGTTAAGGTGCTTTAGTTCGAAGCGATGAGACTGAGCCTGGATCAAATCATCTCATCCTCTTAGCTTCTGCATGCAAACACACACACCACTGATCCCTGCCCCACAAGCCACTAAAAAGCAATAAATGAATGTGTTAAAGCACAAGATGAGTGGCAAGACCAAGCAATGATGACAATGACCATCAACATTATGAAGTGAGGAATGACACAGGGCAAAAAAAGAAAACCACAGTGAATGGAGGGTGAGTAAACATGCCACAAAGCATCGATAAAGAGAAGTGTGATGGGTTTGGCTTTTCGTACGCGCTCACCCTTCTGAACAAAATGGCTGAGAGAGAGAGAGGGGGAGGGCTAAAGGTTGGCTACGCCCAAATACCCTCCTCATCGTCCTGTTAGCCACATGGTAAGCCAATCGCAGCATTAGGAGGGAACATTTGGTTAGTGAGTATACAGACAAAAGTTACAAAGACAGAGGAAAACTTCCATTTTAAAATAATTCCCTTCAGATAGGCATCAGTTCAGCCTTCTTTACAAGAGACATTACCTTCACCCTGTGAACCAATCAATGGCAGAAAGTTTCGAGAAGCTGTTCAGGATGAAATAAAACATTAGTAATTTGTGGTGAGGTGAAGCTACCTGATCTGGAGAGGGTTTGTGATTTGTCTGGTCAGGGGCAGTCTTCAGATGGTCATCCTCATAGTTGTCTGCCATCAGTTTCATTCTGTTCTGAGTCTGTAAATTAAAAAAACCCTTTAGTGACATGATGAAAAAGGAAAATGGGAGCTAAAGAGAAAAAAATTTAAAGTTGGAATGGAAAAGGTATGTATTAATAAGCTGTGTTTGGAGATGTGACTATCTAGAATTGCATCCAGCAATACCAACAAGAGTCAGACATTAGGGCCTTTTTTTAACAGCAGGGTGTGTCGTTTTTAAAACGTTTGAAGACGTTATTCGTGTTGCTGCTGTATGACACTGTGTGTCACAAATGGTGCATCTTGCTGCATTTTTATCTATAGGTAAAAATTTTCAAGACACCACGTTCTGTTTCCTTTCTGCCATTCTCCATGGATGTATTAAATTCTCACAAGTCCAACATCAAAGTGTGTGACTGCGATTACATGCTTTATTCTCATGTCTCATAAGTTTCCACAGTCATGTGACATGAGTCAGCTACATAAACAAGTCAGTACTGTTTACTGGTGCCCTGCACTATACAAAGGTACAGGAGGCATTTGGAAGTGATGCAGCCACTCTCATTTTCTATTTATAGAATGTTATAATCAATATTTATTCAAAGGAATTGATACCAAATAGCTTGTAGATAATCAATATATCAATCCTGCATCAATCCACCCATCTCTTTTTGCAATGACTGCTCAGCATCAGTGGTGTGAGGAGAAACCAAATCACATTCCTTCAACACTATTAAGATGTGGAATAAATTTAATTCCACATCTTAATCACCAACATTACAACAAATTAGCAAAGAACAAAAAGAAACAGACACTAGTCAAAAAAGATGTCAGCAGTAGTTTTCTTATAGTGAATATGTACATTTTGAAAAGCACTGTATTTTATTCACTGCATCTGCCAGTGGGCCATGACGACAGCAGGCAATAATGATGTGTGAACTGCACTACAGCAGAGGCCTGATATTCTCTGCAGTTAGGTGGAAAAAATATGCACATATATCAGTATCAGCAATCTGCCTAAATGAGTTGGAAAATATCTGTGTGTCTGATAACTGCAAAAATCCAGTATCATGCATCTTTAATAGGGGTGTAACGATTCACTCGAAATCCGATGCATCGGACCTTAATGTGTTAGATATGAGTGCATCAGTTAGGACGGCCTGTATCAGTAAAAAGCTGAACATGAATCGGGCAAAAATCGATTCAGCTCTAGCGTATCGTACATCTCATAAGGACGCGCCTATGTTTAATTTTTGGCATCAATGAAGTGCCGTTTTAACTTTCCTCCGTTTTCTCTCTCCTCCTGTCTCTGCCTGTACTACTCTCGCTGAACGCCTGCTGCTGCGCTGACACAAAACAAGCGCTCCCTCCTCCCTCTCCTGTGTCTCCTCTTCATCTGCTCAAAACAGACCGCGCTGAAAACAGCGACAGAAACATTGTACCGCGTCGCACCACCAAACTTTCAGAACGCACAGGTGTAGAATAAGTTTGTGTTTTATAAGAAAGATGAGACACTGCAGATCATTTATGTAAAACGTGTCTGACAGCAGAGAACAGAGACACGAGTCTGACCCACAGAGACGTCATGTGACTGTGAGAGCAGGTAACACGGAGCATCACTGTTCAAACACACTGATCAGAACCACAGAACTCTTCATATGAAGCAGAGCAGCTGATCATCTTACTGCAAAAATACTCATATTTTAAACAGTTTCAAGTTTGTTCAGATTCTCATTTAGGCTACAGTATCTCATTTACACATGAGATTCATAAGATGATAACACCACTGTAACGTCTCCTTCTCTCTGTCTCTACTGTTACTATATTTAGTAAAAATATCTGGATGTCTTTTTGCAACTAATAGCACTCTACAAATGTAGCATTAATAGAATCAAAATGTAAAGATTCACACATTGCATTTTCTTGTATTGCATCATATCGAATCGTATCATGACAGAGCTGAATTGTATCGAACCGAATCGTTGGTCATTTAAAAATTTCTAAGATATATCGTATCGTTGAACATGTATCGAGATACGTATCGAATCGGTCTCAGTCAGTGAGATACACACCCCTAATCTTTAAGTTTTTGTCTCCTCAATTTAACAAAAAGACTAATAGTTATGAATAAATTAACATGTTAGTCAAAACATTTAATATACATGTTTCAGAGCATTATGCCCAGTTTCAAATCTATTTTGTGTACAGAATCAAGTATAGACTAAATCTTTTACATAATTCCCCCAGTTTATATTTCAAAATAAAGAGGCCACATGAAAATAATGAACTACCAACAAAGATTGAGGAAAAAAGAGATTGAGCCAGCAGCACAGAACCAGTCAGGAGCCTCTCTGATATGGAGCCATTGTTTTAGTTTCTCCTTTTGATTGGCTCATGGTTTGAGAGTGAGATTTCAAATACTATCGGTAGAAAAAGATACCCCCGGTGTGACAGATAATCCTCACAGGTTTTAAGCTAAAGACATAATCTACTGGTATTTTCTGTAACACAAACTACTGTTACTGAAACACCACTCTGGCTCCAACTTCTTTTGTGGCCAACTTGTACTCTGTTTTCTACTGGTGACCATATTCTGTGAGAGACATGGGGGGAAAGATAAATGGAAATAGCATGACTGTATGTAATCAACACCTCAGTCATGTATTTCCCCTCTATGGACACCAGCAGCCCTCTCCGCACCTGCTGTTTGAGCTGTTGCACCAGTCTGTCCTTCTCCCGCTTCAGCAGAGCCACCTCATCCTGGGTCTTCTTCTTTTTAGAGGAGGACAACTCAAGCAGGGCGATGTTAGCATCCTTCTCACTGATAGCGGCCAACAGCGCCTCCTGCCTGTTAGGTGGGGGAAGAAACAACATGGCCTTTAACCACACAAGTAAATAGCTCAATTATCATTTATTATTCATTGTGCAAAATCATCCTGCCAGCTGGGGGAGGCCAGAATTGGATGACATTTTACAAGATGAAGGTAGCAATCAATACTCCACAGTCTACTCCACCCTACTGTCTGTTTGTGTGTTGTGTGTTGTGTGTGTGTGTGTGTGTGTGTGTGTGTGTGTGTGTGTGTGTGTGTGTGTGTGTGTGTGTGTGTGTGTGTGTGTGTGTGTGTGTATCTTACTTCATCTCCAGCACCTCCTCCAGGTGTTTCCTGCGCTCAGCACGCAGGGTTGAGAGGTGTGCCTCTTTCTCACACAGAGACTGCTGGGTGGAGGCCAGCTTGGCTCTCATGGACTCCAGCTCCTGCTTCACCTTCTCCATGGCCCCCAGCAGCTCCTCCATCTGGGAACACACATACATACACACCAACAACAACTCAATCATGGATAGTGTAAAAAAGATCAACTAAATCCATCAGTGAAAGTGAAGTGTTTTTTTTTTTGTGACTTCCAGTAGGAACTGCTCTAACAGAAGGCAGGGGGCAGCAGAATTCATGTGGGCTTTTGGAAAGGAATAGGGATCAACTATGACACAGATATCATTAAAGGGACAGTTCCCCCCAAAATCAAAAATACACATTTTTCCTCTTACCTGTGGTGCTATTTATCCATCCATCTGTTTTGGTGTGAGTTGCAGAGTTTTGGAGATATTGGCCTCAGAAATGTCTGCCTTCTCTTCAATATAATGGAACTAGATGGCACTCAGCTTGTGGTGCACACATTTGAAAAACTCATCAGCAATGTGTCTTCCCAGAAATCATTTCCCAGTTATTCAAGATAATCTACACACCTTGTTCTGAGCAGTTTCATGTAGAAACTATCTTTCTACAGTTAAATCTACCAGAACTACTTTCTTTCTACTAGAATGAAAGTAGTTCCTGAAACATGAAACTGCTCACATCAAGGTTTGTGGACTATCTTCAATTATCTTATCTTTTAACAGGTCATGATTTCTGGAAAGAGGCACCTGTGTTGAATTTTTCAATTTTTTTACCTTTGTGCTTTGAGCACCACACACTGAGTGCGGTCTAGTTCCAATATATAGGAGAGAACGCAGACATCTCTACAGCCAATACCTTTAAAACTTTGCAACTCGCACCAAAACAAACTAGATGGATAAACTGCACTCCAGGACAGAGGAAAAATATATGTTTTTGATTTTGGGGGTGAATTGTCCCTTTAAAACTAAAGCAGCATTTCATTTACCTGTTATTTATTTAAAATGGCACAAAAGGACCATTGTTTCATATCAATATATGGTTTAATTACAATTGACAGAATAAAAGAGTGAATAATTCATTCCAAAATTATCAATTTTATTGGCTACCTTGTACTGTATGAGCCAAGCAATTAATCAGCATTGTAATATTTCATAAGCAAAGAGCAGGTAAACAAAATATCATGAAAATTAAACAGGCTGGAAACAGCAACACCTTACAAAACAATGCAATCCAACAACATACAAGTCAAAGTCCCAAAAATGATCAGATTTCACAAAAGCATTTATTGCAGTGTTGCTGAGACTGCATCAATCGTGGAGGCGTTGCTGTTATTGTGTCCACCCCTGTAAGTGCTGTTGTTCACTGATGGAGGTCACACGTTCTGGGCTCATACCTTAGACCACTTTAAGTGGGCGAGGTTGGACTCATGCATTGGTTTGAGTGAGTGCTTCTGAGAGGCGGTGTGTAAAAGAGAGGAAACAAGAGAAAACGATAAACAAAGATGAAAGAACTGAGAAAAAGACGGAGGCCAGAGGAGAGAAGAGGACGGAGGTGAAGGAAGGTTGAGAAACACCACAATGGCAGGAAACAAGGTGAGGAAAAAGAATCTCAGTATATGAAGATGTTTCTTTTATCTGTATATTAGGGATGTAAAAATACATTGAATATTGCGGTAACACAATAAAAAATGTCTCGACCCTTCCGTTCTCATTATCCATTTTCAAGAAAATGTGTAGAATCCAGTAAGTTATCTAAGTTTTAAAACAAAAAAAAAATGGTTAGGACAACAGGCAAACTTTTCCTTAACATACAACAAAAGATTTATTGATCTATTAATTAAGTGTGAATTTCATACATAAGAAACCCATTTTGATTATGACTTAGAAAATCTATTCACTTGTAGGCAAAGTGAGAAAGTAATGTTTTTTCCATTACTAACAGTCATGGCTGGCTACTTTTATACATCAGATCTAGTATTTAATAAAAACATTTTAAGTAGGTTTTTTTTTATTTTAAATATTGCAATGAATATCGGATTGCATAGTTTTTAATCGAGATATTATCTGATCTTGATTTTTTGGTATAGTTACATCTCTGCTGTATATAGATGTGTTTAGATGTGCAGGTGCTGTGGGTGTGATCCTGTGGCATCATTAATATTGCTTTATTGTGTGTGTGTGTGTGTGTGTGTGGTGTGTGTGTGTGTTTGTGGATGGGTTGTGTACCTGCTTCTCCTGCAGTGACCTGGCAGCCTCCTCCTGCGCCAGCACCATCTCTCGCTCAGCTGTGATCTGAACGCTCTCCCTCAGCGCCTCCTCCAGCTCCTCGATGCGCTCTGCCTTCTGACGCAGAGTGTCCTTCAGTACAGCAGGAGGAAAGAGGTCAAATTATGTTTTTTTACTCCAGAAAGCCAGAGCCAGCAAATGTGGACTTTGTTCTCATGCAAGGTTCACACAGTCCAACTCACCTTGACCTGCTGGGAGTTCTCAGACAAGTTGTCCTCCCTCTTCCGGGCCTCCTCCATTAGCCGAGCGTTCCTACTCTTCTCCACCTGCTCCTTGTGCTTCAGAGATGCCACCTTCTTTGACTGGTCCTTCATCTGCCTATAGGGACACGGAGGGATACATGGCGGAAGTTAAATGTTATGAATAAAATAGATTATTGTCCCCCTTGACATGTAAATGTAACTTATCATTCCAACTTAAAAGACATGGTAAAAAAATGGGGAAAAGTGCAATTAAGTTATCTTTTAAGTACAGATATATGACAAATTACTTTGGGTCTGATTCCAACTGATGAGTGGAAGCACATTTTACTAAGAATTTCTCCTAACAATAGCACATCAAGCACAGCAAGCTTTTCTCAAAATACCATTCTATTTATTTTTTACGCACTGGGCCACATCAATGATGATCCAGAATGTTTATAAGAAGGGGTAACGATCTGCATTGAAATATCAATTTAATGATCAATGATCCAATATCATGGATGCAAAGTGAAAACATTGACCTGGATCTTCAAGATACGGTTTCATTTTGAAATTCACACAGCACATCTGTTTCATTCTCTGTCAAAGTGCACCTCCTTCCTAAACATCGTAAATTTTTTAGTGCCGGGCAGGTAATGGCAAGCAGCCAAGAAAAAGACGATGAGGATATTTACTCCCCTCGCAGAAATAAATCAGCAGAGCAGAAATATTTTGGATTTAGGAGAAAAGATGGGTCAACCGACAAAGCACCCACCAACATTCAGCAGTAAGTTGGGTGAAGTATAAATAATACGCACAATTTTTTTTAAAGCTATCAGTAGAGGAGCAGTCTGGTAACCATTAGGCTAAGTTATGCAATGTAAAATATGCCACAGGTTTAAGCTAATAATGCTGATTGGTGGAAAACAGTTGTTTTGTCTGTGAACCTTGATGTTACAACTGAGCTGAATTTATGCCAAATCAATTTGAAATTAACTTTACAGCACTTAACTGGTTGCAATTTTTGTATATGTGTTGTTTTTTTTCTGTCTATCCAAAAACAGAAAACAATTGAAACCACATTGTGGCAGAGTCTGTAATATCAGCAAACACTGTATCATTTCCAAAGAATCAATATAATATCATGATGAAAGATGTGATTTTTACCCCAAGTCAGTTATCAACGGGGCCAGCTGATTATTGTGCACCAAGTATAAAAAGTGTCAGCTAGCAAATAAAAGGCATTTTTAAATCAAATGCGGACAAAAAGAGATGTGATCCCCTTTTTAAACACACTGACATGACTATTACAACCAAAGCCTTACAGACTTGCTTTTGGCAAGATTTTAAAGAGCCCTGCAAAGAGTTGAGACTTGACTCAGGGTGAAAGACATAACAATAAAAAGGTGATGGAGGAAAAATTAACTGGAGTGTGAGGAAAGAGAGTTAAATATGTCAGGACAAGGCACTTGCTTGTGGCACCATACTATGGAGAGGTAAGGTGGAGAGAAACATGGGAGAGAAATGTGTGAAAAGGCATAAGAAAGTAAGGATGTTGGGGTCAGGGAACAGAGTAAAGAGCAAATACTAACCTGGAGGCCAAACTGGTGAGGTGAGAGATTTCCGGTGTAAAGACAAGAAAGCAGTAAAGAGAAAAACAGACTCAGACCAGGAAGATGAGTCAATATGAAGAAAAAGAGAAAGAGCTCTAGGATTAAGTGGTGACTCTGGTGTCACAAGGTCACATGGTTCACCACAAACACATACAAACAATCCAGAAACATTACATGAAGGATGGCTTGCCTTTGCCATCTCCTGCAGCCGTACCTACCAGTTTTATTAATGGTCTGCTGGTAACATTCACCACATCAGCTTTCAAAGCAATACCGCTAAGATGCCAAATGGCAGGTGGCCAAATTACACTAAAATCCACCATTTAATGTCCCGAGGGGGCAACAATATCCAGAGTGACATGATGTCATTGAAGGAAAATTTAGTGGTCACAAGTCCAAGCTAGCAGAGGGATGAAAACAGAGAGCAGAAAGCACTCTGTGGCTGCCAGAAAACACCAAGCAAAGATGATTCAATCATTCAAATCTTCTTACACAAAACCTGCACATAGTGAACATTAAATACACGACTTATTCCAGGGCTAACAATCAGAAATTGACAAACAATCATTAACTACTGTGTTAAGACAAGGCCAAAGATTGAACACATGGTGCAAAGTCTCCAACATGCATGTTTCCACCCACCTCTCCAGCTCATTGATCTTTTTGTCCTTGTCATTCTTCTCGTTCTCCATTTCCCGCAGGATCTCCAGCAGGCGGTCCACCTCCGCCTGGGCTTTCCCAGAGTCCTCTTTGTGGCGGGCCACTTCCTGCTCGAGATTTTTGATGCGTTCGGCCAGCTCGGTGTTGGCCTGAGCCTCCAGGGCTGCATTTTGAGCCTGACAACAGACAAGACGTTGTTAGAAAGCAGTCATATTCACTTCAGCGTGGGTGACGATGTCATTATTAGGGCTGCAAGTGACAATTATTTCTTTTTTTTTCATGAATAATTGTTAAGTCTATAAACTGTCAAAAAATGTGGAAAAATGCTCATCACAATTTCCCACAGCCCCTTCAAATAGCTGCTTTTGTCCAACCAACAAAACCCAAGGACTCTTCATTTACTATCATAACTGATAAAGAAAACAGGAAAAAAAAAAACAAAAAAACACTGTTTGACATTTTTGCATGAAAAATGACTAAAACTATTAATCGATTATCAAATTAGTTGGCAAAAAATGTTCTTTTGATCGTCAACTCATATATGAAATGTTCAAAAATGAGTAATGCAGTCCAAATAGCAAGTTGGAGCCATTGATGGTATATTAAATAGGTTGAAGCACTATTGAGGATAGGATCTATGGCTGAAATGAGTTGTTTCCTGCTGCCCCCTCATCCACAGACTCAAAGTGCAGGCAGGTTGCCTGCAGGGACCGAAGATACACAACCGCAAGATGAGCACAACATTATAATCTGACACTGACAAGCGATGACTAGTTGATCAGCAACCAAGCCTGTTATCCTGAAAAAAAAAAAAAAGCCCACTGCTCTGAAAACACACACTCCGGAGTTAAGAGTTCAGTAACTGCCTGTCTCATCCGTCTATCATGATTGAATTGAGCAATATGTTAATCTTTCTGGCAAACATCTACTCCTTCTCAAAGGTTATTAAGGATTTCTTATTACTCATAAACAGACACTTACTCATTCAGCTAACAATTGGCATTATTTTTTTCTCTAACAAATGCAAAAACTAGCAAACAACCACAGATGTTGTGGACCGGAACAGAAATTTCAATGGAGAACACGCTGGCTGTAGTGCTGTTGACTAATGCCAGTATTTCAATTTAGCATGTTTCCTTAAGCTCTGATGACATATCATGGTCATTTTATGATTTACTACAGTAAATATTACATATTTCTCCTTTAATCAAAGCTTTAACTTAGTTTCAGCTCTAAAAAGTTAAAATATAGTATCATCATGTCAATGCTGAGCCAGGACATGAGCTGCATTCTTTCTTTATCTGAGCATCTCACTCTCTTGAGCTGGTTCTCCAGTTTGAGGCACTCCTCCTTCTTCTGCTCCAAGGCGATCTCCAGACTCTTGAGTTTGGAGTCCTTCTTCAACCCTGAGGAGGCCAGGGATGATGCATGCTCCTTCAGGTCCAACAGAGATGTCTGCACGTACACACACACACCCACACGCACAGAAGTAAAGATGAACCTGTTCCAGCTCACCAAACTCACAGAGCATGGGACTGAGGAGACTGAAAATACATTAGATCTAATAAAAGCACCCATGACTCATCGAAAAACACACTAATGGAAAAAGCCTGATGCTCATTTCTGACAGTTTCATGTTATTAATAGAATCACAGTAAACAAGAGTTTGCCTGTTTTTGTGTGAGCCTGTTTCTGCGTCAGTTTCTCACCTCTCTGTCTGACAGGTCTCCCTGCAGTAAACTCAGTCTCTCCTTCAACTCTTTCAGCTCCTTCTTGCTACAGTCGAGCTCCTCTGTCTTCTCCCGGTCGTCTCTGTCTCGTTGCTCCTTTAGACGCTCTATGATGCGCTCCTAGGTGGAGGTAGAGACAACGATCACACACGTGCTGCCTTGACAAACAAAACCAAGCAACACACACACACACACACACACACACACACACACACACGTCGCTACAAATTAAGATGCAGACATGAACTCACCTTTTCTGCAAGAGACTCCTCCAGTGTGGTGAGAGCAGTGTCGGTGTTGGACGTGTCTGCTTGCAAAGATTTTACCCTCTCTTTCAGGCTGCTCATCTGCTTCTCCTTGTCCCTCAGCTGCTCCTGCAGGTTCTCAATCTGCACAGCAAACGCAGTCAAAATGATCATCAACCACAGCACATGCATCATTGCATGATAAATGCAACTTTATGGAACGTTTCAGACTTTGAAACAGCTATTAGTCCAAATCACCTTCTTCTGTAGGACATTAACTTTGCGCTCCTTAACCTCCAGCATGTCCTTGAGGTCGTGGATCTCCCCATTGAGTGTGCCCTTCTCCTCTGACATTTCTTGTATCTGCTTGCTCTTCTTATTTAAAGTTGCTTCCTTCTCTTCTAAGCGCAGACGCAAGGCATCCACCTGTGCAGGAAAAGGTAAAGAAACAAAAACAGTAACTGACCATAACTGTGTCATGCTCACACATTTAAATTCAAAGTGGATAGTTCAGATATGTTGAAGTGGGGTTTTATGAGGTATTTATCAATAGTCACTGTGTTAGCTACAGTAGATGGTGGTCGGGTGGGTGGTCAGTTTGGAGAAGCAGAGAGGAGTACCAGCAAGGAAGCTAAGCATTGAGCTACTTTGTACAGGGTCAGCAAATACTGCCGGTATTTTAGCAACTTAAAAAAACATCATTATCGGTTTAAGTGTACGCTATATTTAGAATATTTTCACTGCTTTGCTTTGCCATCAGACAGCCTTAAGCCAAATATCGCTCTCTCCAAAAAAAACCAAACTCCACAGGCGAAATCTGTCATTTTACCTTACAGCACACGGAGATAGCTGGTCTACCGGTGCTTCCATCAGTGTGTTTGTTTGTTATTGTGTGACTTCAGTGTTTCAAAGGGATAGTTCAGATTCACCAAAGTTACACAACAACACAAACAAACTAACAATTCAGATATTTCCCATCAGAAAAGGATGTCTGGTGGCAAGGTAAAGCGGTGAAAATATCTTAAATATAGCATACACCTAAACTGGTACAGATTTTTTTTAGGTGGCTAAAATACATTTTGCTGCTGACCCTGTCCACAGCAGTACACTGCTTAGCTTCCGTGCTGGTTCTCCTCTCAGCTTGTTCGAACTAAGGGTGTGCCGACCACCATCTACTGTAGCTAATGTGCTATTGATAAGTACCTCATACAACTCACATCAAATAATCTGAACTATCCCTTTAACATATGGTAACTTATGTGATTTTACTTCTTGTACTATCAGTCCAAAGTAGGAAGAACAAGTCTCTCCCCTCACTGCACACCATATGTACCCTTTAAAATGTCCTTGCTGTTAACCCATTCCAGAGGGCAAGACTGTAAAGATGTTTCTACTGCTGTACCTCTGTCTGTAAGATGGCAGCTCGCTGCTCCTTGGCAGTGAGGGACTCCTTGAGGACTTCAATGTGCTGCTTGCTGTCTGAGAACTGGTTGGTGAGCGTCTCCAGTTTGGTCTGCAAACCAAGCAGCTCTGTGTCCTTCCTGGAGAGGTCCTGCTTCACCTGCTCCATCTGAAAAAGGCCAATGGAGGGAGAAAGAAGGGAGGGACACAAAATTGCAAATTAAAGTCTACGTCCTCCTAAATGAGACATTCAGCGGTTTAGTTTAACCAAACTCCATGTCACATTATCTCAGACCTTGTTCTTCATGAACTTGGTGTGGCTGCGGTACACCTCCATCTGCTTCATCTCCTCCTGACGTTCCTCACAGCTCAGGAGTCCATTGGATTTCAGCATTAGCAGCTCCTCCTCCATGTCTCTCAGGCTCCTCTCCATTGAGTTGATTTTTGCATCCTGGGGTTGATAAAGAGGAGTTCAGGCACACAGAATGGCAAATGTTTGACCAAAAAACATTACAAACATATTTCTTGATTTAAATCCTCACCTTCATGTCGATGACAGTCTGTAGGGCCTTAGTTTTGGTGGACTCAGGGGTTCCCTCATATCGACGGTGAAGCTCCTGCTGAGTCAGATGAAGAAAAACATGTTGCATGTACTGTATATATAAAATATCTATATGTGCAGCTTCATATCAGAAGATACATGGTAAAAAATTACATATCTAGAGTAAAGAAATGTAATAGCTCCTGTAGTTGGACCAGCCATTACCTCTCTCAGTGCAGTAATCTCTCGGTCTCTCTGGTCCAGTAAACTCTCAAGGTGATGCCTGTGCATCTCTGCATCAGCCAGTCTCCTGGTCCGCTCCTGGTCCTCCTCTGATGCCTTGGCAGATGGCCCTGAGACAGAATACATAAAAACTTCTGCTCCTTTGTTCTTGCTGCATTATGAATGTTTACTTTTATTTGGTTTGTGATAACTGGGGGCAAAAAACTGATTAATATCCTCTATCAACCCCAAAGGGTATGATAAATTTATCATTTTAAGATATTAATAGGGGGGTGAAATATAAAAAAGGAAGAGGGAACTGGATAGGGTTATTCTATAACTTTAGTTTTCACTTTTCTACTCCTTTTTGGGTGTGAATTGTTAATTGTGAATTTGTTAAACATGTGCCATAAGTTCATTTGTCATTCTTGTTTTGTTTGTTTTCTTATTTTCTTTTTTTTATATGTTTGAAACATAATCTAATCTAAAATCTAATCTTAATCTATTTGGTCACCACAATGAAGTACATGAAAAGACATTTATATAGTCAAAAGCCTGTAACAGCCAAACCTAAGCACCATAATCCATGTAGTTAACACAGGAGCTGATACTGTTTTATTCTTCAGACAAAAGCTCAAAACAAGCTAAAGCACACAACAATTAATTTATTTACCAATGAATTGTTATTTTAATTATTAACAATATTCTCTGTGGGATTAAATGGGGTTTGGGCTTCTTCTTACTTAGCGTAACAGAGCATAACATGAAATTATTTTGGGAGACACCTATACTTCAGTCTTTGCATGAAGCCCTTGGATGTTCTCAGCCTCAGAGGCATTCTTGGGTTTAAAGCATGCATCGTGGTTACTTTATGGAGCAAAGAAACCCATATTTGGCCAGTGGGTGAGAGAGCTTGGGTGGAGCTGTGGGGGGAATTGCAGCTTTAAGTTAAAGCCTATAGAGACCAAAACGTTTGAGAGAAAAAATGTTTGTGGAGGAAACACACAGACATATTTCATATTTCAAAGAGTTTGATGATTTTCCTCCTGATTTTAATACTGTTTTGTGAAAGAATCTGAATCTATTGGACAATAGACAAACCGCTCTGGAGAACAGTTCTGCATTGGCTTCAACATTCAGCCAAGGTGTTTTGTCTCTGCCAATACTTTATACGGATCAATTAACAGTCAACACTACTCTCTCCAGACTCAAACCTTTGCTCTGTAGCATCTCCAGGAGCTTCTTGATGGACTCATCTCTGGCTCCCAGCGTTTGCTTCTGTGTGTCGATCCTCAGCTCCATCTCCTCCAGGGTCTTTCTGAGGAGGAAGAGCTCTTTGGCCTGCCTCTCATGCTCGGCCTGTAGCCGCCGGTAGTTCTCCTCTGTAGGTTCGGATGACAGGGCCAGGTCGCGGCCTTGGCTGGCGGGGTCCTGCTGGAGTAGCTGGTTCAGGTCCCTCTGGATCCTCAGCTCATCCTGAAGAGCCTGAACGGTCATCTGGAGATGCTGGAGACAAATAAGAGAAAGTAAAAATGTGTTTTTCAGCATTCATCTGTTCTGTTCTGGTTGCAAGATTTTACTACAAAATGATGCACACAGGGGTATATGAGGTGAAAGACATGTATTGATTATTTGAATGATACAGGGGCGGCTCCCGGCCCACTTTATGGGAATGGATCCTGGCAGAATATTGTGTTACAGCCAGTTAAAAATCAGCCTCTAATCATGACTGAAAATGTAGCGATGCCCTGACAGATGCACCCTCAACAGCCGGGCTTTGTGGACAGTGTTACATTTCATGCACGGAGAAATACAAGTGGTGAAACACAATCAGCCCAGTATAGTATTGCATTGTTTGTGGCATCTGACGCCAGGGACACTTGGCAGAGCTGCTGTGAGACAGTAACACAAGGCTGCGTTACACTCTGGTCTGAACCAGCTGTGAGCGTTTTCAGACGACAGAACAAAGAGAGAAGTCAGTGTCTGCCTTCGTTTCTCTGTCCTCCTCCTCATCCAGCCCCTCCCTTTCCTTCCTTTGTCATTCTCCATCTCCCTCCACCAGCACACACTATTCTCCTCCTCACACACACACACACACACACACTATTCATCTACCTTGCCTGCCATCTCTTCCCTCCCATACACCTCTCCTCTCACTAACCCTCCCTTTCCATCACCCTCTCCACCCCGTGACTAAGGCTGACTCACTGCTGTGACTGCACCGATCCACCCCCCACAACATACATACAGGCAGACACATGCACGGACAAGTATGGAAACACACACACTCACACGCACACACCTTCTCCCGTCCTCAGCCCTCATATTCTCACTCTCACTCTGCCCGAGGAGAGATAACAGTCAGGTGTTTGAGAGAGCACAAAGAAGAGGAGATGTGATCCAAACAGTAATTCACAACTCGGAGCGACACAGTGAACACAGATTCAAACCTCTGCCACAGAGCAGCCACACAACACTGGACCAACTAAAGATGCTCATATATGTTCCACTAACTTTAGTACTGCTGTATATCAGTTGATGATGATATTTTATCCACGTGGTGAGCAATAGATAGCTGATGATTAATATCAGGTGAGTATCTGGCCTATTTTTTTTTTTTTTTAAATAGGAAAAAGAAAATGACAGCCATTTCACATTAGAGCTGCAACAATTAGCTGATCAAATAGTTTAATCACCAACTCACCAATAATCAATTTGAGTAATTTTTTGAGAAAAAATGTCCAAATTCTCTGATTTCAGCTTTCTGCTTTCTTTAGTCCTTGATGACAGTAAACTGAGTATCTTGGGTTGTGGTCAAAACAAGACATTTGAGGCTTTTGGAAAGACTGATCAACATTTTTTACCATTTTCACCCTGAAAATAATCATTAGTTGCAGCCCTGTTTCACACTATGATAGACTAGGTCAGGGGTTTTCAAAGTCTGGGGGCCTCCCATCAGACAACACATGGAGAAAGGCCTGCTGAACTTCTCTCTATTTCTGGATGTCTATGGGACCATGATTATGCTATTTGATCACACATGGACACACTGGGCCAAGACAGCCTCATATTGCTGTTTGACATTATTTCAGACTACACAAAACAAAAAAGCCAAATGCCAAATGTCCATCTGTGTTTATTAGTTTATCTAAGAATGTTGGAAGAACAGTAAAATTCCCCCAAAGTACTGCATCTCTGAACTATCTCTTTATACAAATGACATACATTTAGACCTCTCTATGTGATCTTCTTTTGATAACTAGTATTTTTTCCACTTCCATTCACTGAACTTCCCCTGAAACTGTTTAGAGCCCCCTTGGGGAGCCCCGCCTCCCACTCTGAAAACCACTGAAGTAGGTAACAGCAGTCACTCATCTCAGAGAAAAACATTTTGAAAAAGCTGTGGCCCGGACGTGTATCTGCACAGAAACAAAGGCTAAACAAAATTTTATCAAAATTGTAATATGGCCTACTGCAACTGTCAAATCACAGGAGGCACAATATTTGTTAAAGGCAAAAATTTGTGTCAGAAAACCATTTTATATTAAATATTGTCATGCTGCAGAGATGTCCTGGCCTACACATCAAATTCGACAGATTTGAGAAAAAATTTGTTTGGTGCAGATCCTTGTATAAATCACATCAAAATAATTTTAGTGTTTTTCAGTAAAAATGAGAATAATGATGGAAAAAATTATCTTTACTTATAACATTGCAAATCATATCGCAATTGTATCAGTCAAAATAATAGCAAATAGATATTTTTCACAAAACTGCTCAGGCCTAACAAACATTAAGAAAAAATTTCAGACGTATTCACGGTCAATTGGACCTACATTCAATAAGTGCATGCAGGTTAACTGAAGCAGTAATTAGCCAAATGCATCTGAGAGTGTGTGTCTCTGTGCTTTCCGTTGTATGTGTGCCAGTGTGGGAGGTGGAGGCTGACATATGAAAGCAGACATCTTTAAATTACAGCACCCACTGATTAGCCCTGCGCTAGTCGGGCATTACTGGGAATTAGTCCACAGTGTGATTTAGTGACTCAGCAGGAGTGAAAACAGCAAATTATACAGATCTGCCCATCCATTAAAATCACAGTGAAACAAAGACCATTTCTCTTCATTAATGAAACTTCATTTGCACAATTCCCACAACATACTGTAGAAATTAAAAATAGACAATGTGCCTATATTTATTCACTTACTATTATTGTTATGAAATATATATTGTTTATATATGTGTGCATACATGTATGCATGATGATACAAACGACTGAACAAGAAACTGGCCGCAAATTTTACAAAGCCAGTGTCTCTATACTTGAGATCCAGAGCCATGGAAGAGAAAAACAAATGAAAATTAACACAGTAGTGGTAACAGGGAATGAGAAGCATATGAAAATGTTGCATTTCGGCACCTGAAATCAGAAATAAAGCCATGTGGATGAATGGCAACAACATATTCAAATCTACAATAACAAGTCCAGTAGACTGCTGAACACTTAATTTTGGAAGTGGAGGTGTGAGGACTCAACGCTAGAAGTATCACACCTTGTTTAAAGAAGGCTGGAGTGAAGGAGGAACTTGATAAAATCATGTTTAAAAAAAATACAATGGAAACAAAGCAGTCACGAATTACAGACATACAATCATGCAGACACTCTTGTTTGAATCTGTATATAGTGTGTGTATAAATAAATAAAAATTCTGCATTTTAGGTGTGGATTTTCCTTGAAAGTCAAATGTATGACATGCTATTGAACTGTTTTTTGATCATTTCACCTGAATGTACCACATCACCTGTGTCAAAACATATGATAAACCCAAAGAGAACATAAGTTCAATGCTTTTGAAAGATACATCTAAAGTGCCAGCCTGGGACAACATTCTTAAGTAGGCTTCTTATTTTCTGCCGTGGGTAAACTACTATACATATACAGAGTTTTAAATGTGCACTTCATGCACATTTTATCCTGTTCACCACATCCAGCGATTTCTAAAACATACAGAAATGCTAATGCCGCCATTAGACGTGCGGCCTCTTTCATCTATTAAGCATGAGCATATAGCTGCATATAAGAGGATTAACTAGATGTTCAAAAACTGACTCTAACCTATGCAGCGAGAGAAGAGAGGGTGAGAGAAAACACACTTGTACTAAAGCTGACACACTGCGTTTGACCCAAGCAGATTGATGAAACAGGCGTTTTGAGGCAAAAATATCAAACAGATTAATACAAGGGAACGCTCACCTGTGCTTCATCCTGAATCACACGGTACTGTTCCTTCCAGACGGTGATCTTAGAAACCTCATCTTTCCTGAGAGCTCGCTCCTTTTTTAATTCTGGGCTCCAGAAGGTCTTGATAGAATTCATAGAGGAACTGAGCTTGCTCTCCTTAACTTCCACTTCTCGCCGCAGCATCTCATTCTCACGCAGAACCTGAAAAGGCAGGGTAAAGGAGTGGCACATGAATACTGTACAGGTGGTGTCTTGAGCCTAACAAATTGACTTCTTCATCAGAACCCTTGATAGTGAAAATTTGCAAACTTGGTGAAAGAAAATTAGAATATACCTCTTTGAGTTGGGCCTGCAGGTCTAGTATGGTGTTGTCTCTAGCCTGCCGTAGAGAATGGGGCACAGTGGAGGCCATATGGTGGTCCCCAAAAGCTAGAGCATCACCTGCCATCATGCCTGCTGGCAGCACAGCATTGCCAGGCACTGAGGTGGAGATGTTGGGGGTGCTGGCGGCTACGACTCCACTGCTGCTGCCCCTTGACCCATATGTCACCCTCGGCCTCCCCATGGTCGTCACAGTCCCACCACTTTTGGGAAGGTGGTCACCCGCCATGGCGACCTCATTGTCGCTCAGGTACATGGGCCCTGAGGTGGCGTACGCAGCGTTGAGCGACTGGATGTTCTCCATGGAGAGCGTCTTGCCTCCTGCTCCTCCAGGACCCCCTCCGCTGCCTCCAGTGCTGTTGGTGCGACGGTGTCCCTCCGAGGAGAGCGGGGAAGGCGAGGCGAACGGCCAGATCCCTGATTACCAGCACCACCTCCATCTCTACCTCCACTATGGTTGGCATCCCCTCTGCCAACAGAGCGGGCACTACCGTACATCTTCCGCTAAATAGAAGAACGGTGCTGACAGCAAAAACGGAAGTACAATCTCAAGTACCTGTAAATATTCTGGATGATTTTGTGGTTGTGACTTTCACCAGTAGTGTGAATGTGTGATGGCGATCCTGCTTCAACTGGAGATGGTGGGCACAATGTTCATGATAAAACAGACACTGAAGCTCTCCACTCTCAGGCACAGACTTTTCTCTTCCAACAGGAGATATCCAGTGTTACAAATTATGACTCCAATCTGTAAAGAAAACACAGTCATTCCCTGTAAATCACATAGCAATAGTATGCATAATGCATATGCTATTAACTAGGGATAAAACTTCAACCACTTTCACAATAAGCCACAATAAAAATGCCTAAGGATTAGTATTACTGCACTTTGAAATACTCATGGGAAATACTGTCCAGTATCAAACAAAGTTAGCAACAGTCTCCCACAGAAGATACAGCAGCAACATGGGTTTGTTTTGAGTCAGTGTAAGACACTGACATTGCAAAGGATATACTGCCATTTTATTTTCAACATAAAACTCGGTGAAATGATTTGGCTGTCTGTACTTTTTGAACATTTTCAGCACATTTGAACAATACCATGATAACCATGAAAATTTAGGTCACTATAATCGTGATATGAAATATTTTAAAATATTTCTCCAATCAAATCACAATACCACTATCACTATTGGTCTCCAAAACTGCCTAAAATACTTGTATCAATATCGTGAGTACAAATGTCTATGCACTGAACTGATACCACATAATTTATTAGCCCCAAAACAGGATCTGGGTACTTCCCAGTGGGGGTCATATACACTCTATATGCCATTCATTCTCTGTATGCATTTGTTTAACCTGAGTCAGATCATATAACAACAGGGTTTAAGAAAATATTGGCACACTTGAATATTGCAGTATTATGTTTTGTGATATTGTATCGATTCTCAAAACACTGTATCGTGATATTATGATACATGCAAAGGTTTGCGGCAGTGGTTCACTTTGTGCTGTCTTTAAATCACTAGATAGTAATGTTATCTGATTGCATAAAAAAAGCAAACCTTGACTCAGATTTTATGCATATGGTGCAGTGTTCTTTATACCATAACAGCCTCCTAAAGTGGATGGGCACTCTGTATCAGCCGACACACAAAGTTCAGCTATCAGAATCAGTACAAGGAAGGGAAAAAAAATGGTACCAGAACACTCTAGTGTCTTTAACAGTCTCCATCAATTGGGGGGAAATGTATAGTTAATATTTCACTTTTTAACATTACGCACAGTAAAGTGAGTAGAGATCTGTGCTTAGGTTTCACTAGCTGGACTCTCTCATGCAGTACAGACAGTTATGTAACTGTATAAAGTCATGTCTAAGATTTTTTTTTTTTTTTTTTTTCCTCAGATGGGGTCCCAGAGAATGAAGTCCTTGCTAATCGACCTATTATATACTGCATATCAATTTGAAGACATAGATGGGGATCAGTTTGGGAGCTTCTGATTTCAGGTTTTATCCTTTACAAAAGGTTTGGTAAGTTATAACCCTTCTGTCGGTCAATTTGAGTCAACAATGATGAAATCTAACATGACTAGAGTCAAGACATTAGAAATTAATCTAACTACTCTAGTTTGTTTTAACCACAGCTGTTTAAACTGAGCAGCCTGCGGGGCCTTGGCAGCTAGCAGCTAACGTCACGGTACCATACCGGCTAACATTTATACCTTTAAACCACGTCTCAGCCCAACATTTTGTCATCCGATCAAGACGTGTGTAAAGTAGGTTTCGTAGGTTTTGTCTGCTGAATGAATCTTGAACGTCTGAATCATTTCCCCAATGTGCTGATGCTATGGATTAAAACTAGCAAGGGAGGGAAAGGGGATTGTCCATGGTGGACATCGTAAGGAAAAAAAGAAAATCTCGTAAAACTGAACACGCACAGAAACAACAAACTGTCAAGTAAATAAGATACAAATCGGACATTATAAGTTCATTACATGTGATGTCAAAATGTGACACGTTACACCTGATTCAAAGCATTTTACACAATCCCAGCGACACCGTACACAGGGTCTGCTTTGGAGACACCCACATCAAACCATATCCATTTTCCTCCACCTCTACTGAACGGGTTTTTCCTTTTAAACAGATGCTTTTCTTCATTCAGAGCTTCACACACCCAGCTGCGACTCAAGAAAAGAGCCAAAACAGCAAATGCACACGCGTTTAGCGTTAGCTCGCCGGGACATATGGAGGCTAGTCCATCCAATGTATGTGGTCAAGCAGAACCTCTTATTTTTTTTTCTCGCTAACACAATAGCCAGTGGTGAAAACCTCTCCAAACAAACTACCTTTCTCGTTGACTGGTGGAGCTCAGATCGTCGCCAGTAATGAATCCTCTGTCAAATGAAAATCGTCTGCAAAAACCGTCATTTTATGTTAATTACTCGGTAGATGTCTATCTGATTTTCCCATCTTTTTTTCTGCCAGCAGTAGCAGCGGCTCAGGAGAGCCAGGGCGCCTCAGTGACGTCAAGCCTCCTGTGCGCGTTCGCGACGAGTCCTCCTCGCCACGCTTGAATTTTAAACGCGCGATCACGAGCTTCTGGTTGGTCAGGTCTAGAGGGAAACCTCGATTTGCGAAAATCTCGCGAGACTTATACGTGTGGTTTCTTCATTGCGCTCGTTTTACAAACTAATTATATTTTATAACGTGATAACGCATTGCAGAAGATTTGAATAGCTTTCGCGAGACAAAACACTCGTTTATAAGTTAAGTGAAGATCTTGGTTTGAACTAAAATGACCACTCTCGCGAGATCGTTCGCGGGTCCTGGGTTCCCTTCTAGACTCGATACTTATGGTGCTGGGGGGGACCCACTGGCATTTTGACAAAACAAAATTCATAGCTTTGAATAAATATTATGGTGTGGGTAGAGGTCGTGGTCAAACTCTGGGGTGTTTCAAAATTAAATTCAGTGAGCAGGCACTAATGGAAATGTAGTTTACCACAATTTAGAATATCTAGCTGTGATATTAACAATGGTAAGGTATTAATTAATCAAAACTTTGTGAATATACAGCAATGAGCTTTTAATTTTTTGTGAAATAATATAAAAGGAGATAATATGGCATGTTTAGTCAACAAATACCAGCAGGGGGCACTGCTTACCTGTAGGGAAAATTGTACAGCTGAAATGGTTCCAGAAAAAAATACAATGGTCTTGCTGATTGTTTTCCTTTGTCGAACAAAATCCAGCAAACGAAATTGAGTTATACATGTATTACAGAGTTCCGAAGTTGTACGTTAGCCACTCATTATGATAGAGTAATTTTTTGTTGTATTTTTTTTTTTTTTTTTTTCCAGTCATTTGTAGTTTGAAAGAAATTTGAAAATTTCATCATGCTCTATTCTAATAATGGGACTATATCTTATAATTTTTAACAGTGCTTCAACTATAATGGTGGGATGAAACTAATGTGTTTTAAAAAATACATTTATTAAAATAAGTTTCAATTACATAAATAGTAAATAAGTACAATACAATGAAAGATAAAGGCAGAATGAAAAAAATGATCCAAGTGCTTTTGTAATTAAATTATAACATTAAATTGTATACACTGATCATTTAGAGAATACAGAAAATATATTAAGTCTTACAGGAAGTAACAGGTATATTTTCAGAGAAAAAAGCCATTTGTGAACTTAAAAAAATCCCATAATGCAAGAAATCATTATGGAGCCTTTACATATTAACATTTACTTTTGACAGTTTTAACATGTGTGGCTGAGCAAAATCTGACAGTTTGATAATTACAACTGTATAAGAGAGGGGTGAGTGGTTCAGTTTACTTCTTTCAAAAAAACATTTGTGAAGCGTGAACCATTATCATATCCAAAAAGGATTTTTTTTTAAAAAAATCAGTAACATTTGAGAGGACCTAACCTATGCATCGTGGTTCAAATTTACGTGGCTTTTGATTGTAAGTATGCATAAATACACTCTCATGCGAAAATACATGTACACAGATACAAGACTGCCACATGAAGGAGCTTCACAGCGACAGATGCATGTTGTGTGTGTTATGGTTATGAGGTCATTCTTCACTGGCGCAGGCGCTTTCGGAAAAAACCCGTTTCTTCGTCAATATGTAGCAACTGCGCCGCTTGCTTGTCAGTGAGCCCACAAACCGAAACTTTGATATTCACTAACAGGCCGACTCATCTGCCTGAAACTTAAGAATAATAACCAGATATATTCTCTCTGTAAATGCGAAGACGGATTCCGCTGTGAGGACAGTTTCACCGTCGATGACCGTTGGGGACAGGATAGTGAGGTAGGTCGCTGTCTGCCACCCGCTGCCGTTGTACGTTAGCTAGCTTAAGACGTGAAGGGCTCTTTGCTAACTGTTAGCAAAACCAGACTCCCACATAACGTTATCAAAAAGAAACAAACGCCACACACATGATAAACCATATAGTTACGAATAGTTATGGTGAGCCAACTAGTGAAAATATCTCTATAAAGTGTGGAATAACAACAAATGGATAGCTAATGTTATAAACGCCTCAGATAGCGTTAAATTGAATGGGGACAGTCAGGAGGTGGGTCTAGCCTTTTAGGCCATCACCTAGACCCGCCTAGCTAACGTTAGCTTGTTGGTTAGCAGTGGCGCTACTTGTCACGCCTGGTAGCTTTCCAACCGGCGTCACACCGGTTGAACGTATCCGCCAGCCGGTGTGTTAGCACGGCTCGCAGCGTCTTGGATACGGTAAAGGGTGTCAATACAGAATAAACACCGCAGCTAAATGCTGATTGTTACAGACATGAAATGGCAACACTACCCTGCCCTGTGAAATGTCTGTTTCCCTTGGGCTGAATTGCTAACAGCGGGGCGGATTATATTTTAAAAAAGACGTGACGTGGTAAATCATTCATCGTCGGTTAACGTTTCACTGGTAAGGATCAGCTAACGCCAGCTAACTAGCTATGTGCTAGCTCTGCTCGTTAGCGAGCTAACAAAGAGCCGTTGCTCCTCCTCGCTTTGTATGCTCGATGTTGCCATTTCAAATTGCTGTGGTGTCACTTGTGAGGCGGTGAAGAAATGGGCACGTAAGACAAGGTTTATATTTCTAAGAATTCTTGCTAATTTAATAAATTTGTGCGGTCGTATATCTTATTTATCGGGATGTTATTGCTGCAAACATTACCCAGTTTGGTTCTGACATTGTAGTTGCTTGCGCTGGTAATGGCTGCAACCCTGGCCGGCTATTAATGACTAATAAGCAATAAGATTGTCACTGCAAGTCTGCGTGTTTACAAGACCACGGATGTCACGATGCAAAACTGTTAATGTTAGTTATACTAGTGGCACCGGTCTTTTGCATGTACATTTGGTGTTTATAGCTTTGTGCAGCTTGAACGTTTAGTGTGTGGACGAGGTGTCACCATGGACTTGATAGTAGTTACTGAGACAACCTTAACTAACTCCATAAGGAGCGACATATGTTGGTTCTGTTTAAACTGGAGACTTTGGAATAATCAGTTGTCAACTGCTCGATTAGTTACTTATAGTCTTTAACAAATGAGAGGCATTGAAACGTTATTGTGTCTTTCTGAATGGCTGGAATGCATTTGGGACGTGTATCACATTACATATGTTTAATTACTTATCTGTATGATTTACTTAACATAGTTAAACACAAATCGGTTGAATGGTATATTGATTGGGCACAGCTTAAAAGTACAATAAAATTGCCTATTAGGACCTGCAGTTAAGCCATTGTGAATGCAAGCATGTGCAATCACATATCCTTAGGCAAGACAGCAAATCTTATGGGGGGTCCTAAAAAGATAGAATTCTTCCTCATTAATTAAATGTGATTCACAACGTGATATGCAGTAGACTTTTTTTTAGTAATTCACTGCAGTATAACTGAATTGCAAAGTCATGTTAAGAGGTAATGTATGAAGGACTTTGTATATAGTGTTTGTCATCAAGGTACCTTGATAATCTCTAAAGCACTTTGATATGCAGCGTTACTGTCTGTCAGCTGTGCTTCTGATGGAACCGATGTGATTAAACTTTATGTATACTGTAAATTCTACTTGTGAACACTTTGGTTGATGTCTTACAAATCTTTGTTGACATTTGACATAATGTTAGTTACCTTTAGAAACATGTCAAGCAGCTTTTGTTTGTTTTTTTCTTCTTGCAGAGAAACTGGATTGGAGCATATTCCAAGTGTCTGGCCACCCTGCCTTTGCCTACAGTAGGAAGTTTGGTGCCTGTTGTAGGCTGCGCATGTTTGTTCCTCACCAGTGAATCCTTATGCTCGATAGAAGCTGCACCCTGTGTCTTACAGGATGGATGGTGTGGACTTAAAGAGACTTGTGTGTCAACATCAGCACTCTGTGTTCTGCTGTGGTGTTCAATCTTTTACCATTTACAAGAGAACACCTCCGATCCTACACCTCCAATCTCTGCACTCTATATATAAAGGCTGTCTTTAAGCAGTAAAGAAGACAGTTGGAGATAGAAGTTGTAAGACTTTCTATCTTTTTTCTTTTTAAAGCCTAGATCAGTACTGCTTATATAAGCTTATATGGCGGACATGGAAGTATCCTTATTTTAATTTTTTCAGTTATAGTTCCCCCTTACTCTTAGTGTGGGTGGTGGGATGTCGGAAAAGCCAGACGACAAAATGGTGAAGTTCCTGGCTCCCCCTCAGAAGAGCGGAAATGGCCCCAGTACGGGATCAGATTCGATGGTTAGTGAATGCCGGCCAACAGAAGTGCGACGCCGGCATCACACCATGGAGCGAGATCGATGTAACCCTGAACACCGTTTCTTGCGCCGCAGTGTCATCAGCGATTCTAATGCTACAGCATTGGCCCTCCCTTTACCCAGTAAGATCCCCATCCCTGCACCTCAACGGGTCCAGTCACGGGAAGCTGTCCCCCAGCGGCAGCAGGCCGCTGCTGTTGCTCGTTCGCAGCGGGATGAACCAAATTTAGCTAAAAATGAGGAGTCTTCTAAATGTGGAAGAGGAGGAGAAGAAGGAAAAGATGTAGAAATAACCAAGGTGGATGTAGTGCCTTCAGAGCAGGAGCCTGCCAATGTACAGGATATCTGTGATGGGGAGGTGGTGGTGCAAGTCCACTCTGCACCACGCTTAGGAACAGAATTGCCAAGTCAAACAGAACCTGAAAGCACCACTGAGGTCAAGGTACATCATGGAGAAGAGGGGGAGGAAGAAGATAAGGAGTCTGCCAAGGCACGAGCAGAGGCAGAGCAGAGAGAAGCTGAGAAAAAAGTGCAGGATGACAACGAAGAGGCAGAGACCAAAGCCGTGGGAACATCACCGGATGGGCGTTTCCTGAAGTTTGATATAGAAATTGGACGTGGCTCCTTCAAGACTGTCTACAAAGGCTTGGACACCGAGACCACTGTGGAGGTAGCTTGGTGTGAGCTGCAGGTATGATGTTGCGATAACCATTGTTCTTATTACCTACCTTCTTCCATTGCTGTTTCTATGTGTATCAGTCATTAATGTGATCGTTCATGTTACTTAACTGAGTCACCCTTAGTGTTGCATTCTTCTGCAAGTGGTCATTGTCTCTTTTGGTTTAAGTTGTTTGGCTTTATAAGGCTCAAGTATGGTGGAGTAGAGCCAAAGCAATTTCCTTCCACACGGTTACCTGAGCTCACAGCTGCTGTCATTTCCGCTCTAACAGACATGGCTAGCATTTCCCTCTCGATTGTTTCACATAGCAGAAAAGCATAGCAAAAAAACTTCCCATTTCCCCATTTTGCTTTAGTGCTACTCAGTTCACACTGGTTGGCATAATTGTACTGAGAACTGAATGTCTTAAGTAAAAAGTGTTTACTTTATCATAACCCACTGGCTACCAGAAGTACCACAAGATTGTTTACTTGTATACTAATGTTTACTTACTATGAGTAAGGGATACACTTTGGACACTGGCAGTTACCTTGGACTAGATTCAGGATTCAGGGTTAGACCTCAGAATTCATGTGGTCATGATAACGATTTCCCATGTTCAGTTTTCACACTGGCAGAGGATTTTACATACCATTCACAAATAGGGCTGCAACTTACAGTTGTTTGCATTATCAATCAATCTTTGGATTATTTTCTCAAAGTATCAGTTAGTTGTTTGATTCATAAGTCATGATGAAAGTCGAAGGTGGTGTCTGTTATTTTGTCCACAATCCAAAAAGACTCAGTTTACAGTCATAGAGGACTGAAGAAACCAGAAAATATTCATATTTGAGAAATTAAAAATTCAGAATTTGGATATTAAAAAAGACAATGATTAATCAATTAGCAAAATAGTTGGCATTTAATTTAGTAGTCACTTAATAATCAATTAATTGCTTAATTGATCTAGTCTGTCATGATGACCATCTTCTTGACATGCATAATTACCTTAACAATACATTTAATGTCCTATCTGAGCCAATTCTTGTGAGCAGAAGGTGAGTTTAAATATTTAGGTAATTAAACACTTTAGTGAAGCTGTAATATATTTAAAATGGCATCAAAGTAGATACAATTCCATTGTAGTGATGATAATTTGATTTCTAGAGCTAAATGCACCAATAGTAGTAATAATTGATGTATACCTTTTAAAACAAAGTATTGAGTGAGTCTTAATAAACTTGAGTGAATTATAGGTTGAATCTGTTTCATTGTTATTATATCTAAATGCAGTGTTTCTGTATTGAAGAAGCTTTTAGAATCATTTTGCTATGAATCAGACAAATAGTGAGTTTCTTAAAAATTCTTGTGGGAGGGAAAAATATTTGAGCTCTGCTGTCTGTCCATTTAAAGCATCTCCATGGCCCACAGCAAAATTTGACCTCATTCGCCACATGAATGTTTGCTTTTACTGTCACGCTTTCACCCTGCCATGAGAGGAATAGGCCTCACACGGCAGCTCATACAACCATAGCTACACAAGCACTCTGGTTTCAGAACAATGTGAAGATTACAGACACGTGCCCCTCCCCCCTCACACAGACCAAATCAAGCGCATGCTCAGTGCATTCCTGCTCTGAATGCTTGTGTGAATGTAAAATAGGTCACATTCCTGATAGAGGAATCTCCTGTGTGAAGTGAAGCAGGCCAGCCTGCCAAGGCCTGCTTTTAAACTATCAGTCCACATCCCACCTTTTTAACTTCCTCACATTATCCCACATTCTTTTTTTCATCAGCACTTTTCAAGAAAAACTCAATAAATATAACTATTCCTTGTTTTTTCCTTTAGTTAGTATTCCACTATGAGTTAGTATACTTCTAGTTATTGTTGTCTAAACTTCATTCTGCAGTATTACTCTGTTTTTTTTCTTAGACCTCAAAGCAACTTATTCTTTGCCAGTTGTATAAGGAATAGAAAGTGTGTGTAAATGTGTAATGTTTTCAGTTTGATTAACTGAACATTGGGGCTCTAATTGGTATGTAGTTGGACAGAACAAGATTATTGTGGTCTCCATTGACTTCCAGAGGACCAGTTTGAAAAGGCACACCAAAATTAAAATGTACCTCTGTCTTTGTTGGTGTGGTTTGAAGAAAATGATTCACTCAAATGGACAAGATGTAAGTGCCTCCCTCATAAGGTTCATCTAAACTTGCTGTGCAATCTAACTGGTAGTCTAGTATTTTTCAGTTACAGCACATATCAGGAGGCTGATCCAGCACAAAGGGGTGATTTATTGAATTTTTTTACAGTTGAATGAGAACCAGCTTTGTTTTATGCACGCGGCCTGCTCTGAAATATGAACATGTAACTTGACACTCTCATTCCCCTTCGTTCCTCTGTCAACTCAAGAGTTACAGTCCTAGACACTGTTGAGCTATACATGAGAAGCTGAAATCCCCTCTCACATGGTTGTTAAAGCTGTCCCATGATCACTCAAGGGTTAGTGTTACATTCTCCATACATCTCGTGGACATATTAAGTGGAATATAATGGTAAAATAGATCATGTTCTGTGTGCTTTTAATTGTTTAGTGTCTTTTCAAGCATTCCTATATTTGCTCTTAGTAGGAGTTTTTGACAGCAAAAGAAGTAAAATTTGTACTCTTCTACTTATAATGATACTAATATTTTACATTTGGTACTGTTTAAGAAATGAACAGGTGATCATCCGTTTAATTTACTTATTGTTTTGTTTCCTGTTGATGCCAGAATCAGTGATGCAGAAAGTAATCAGCCTTGCCACTTGTGTGTTCACTGGGAATTTGGTGTCAGCTGGAAGCAACAGCAGCACTCTTGCCTTTATGCAAACGAAACAAGTCTGACAGGTTTGCCCACATAAAATCTTTTAATCTCCCTTAAACATGGCAAAAATTCAACAGCCCCACTAGCAGTCCCGTGACACTGTAATACTCATTATACCCCACAAAACCATGACAAAGGGTCAACGTTTTGAAGGTGTTCAAACAAAATAGTTAGTTTTTTTGTTCTTTATGATTTATTAATGTTTATTTGTCAGGGACGATGTA
This sequence comes from Lutjanus argentimaculatus, assembly GCA_034769285.1. Classification (NCBI taxonomy): domain Eukaryota; kingdom Metazoa; phylum Chordata; class Actinopteri; order Lutjaniformes; family Lutjanidae; genus Lutjanus; species Lutjanus argentimaculatus. The sequence continues at coordinate 11,551,635 of JAWZSL010000012.1, read as the reverse complement.
CAAAAAACAATCTTAAACAAAGATAAAAGATGCTTTAAGACCTGAAATTTAATTGTACCATTTAATCTCAAAGTATAACCTGAGGATTACTGAAATTTAGTTAGTTGTCTCTGAGGTATGTTGTTATGAAGTGAAGTGTTAGAAAAATTTAAATTTGGCACTACATGTAAGTACTTAAGTAGATTTTTCACTCTAGACGAGTGTCTGATTGATGGACCAACCAATCCACTTTGCCCTTCCTCAAGCTATGCCACAATCATGGATTGAAATTTTTGTGTGAAGTTTGAATAAACTGGCCCTGGCTAAGTTAGTTTGGAGGGCCATCTGTCCACAATCGTCTAAGAATTTCTAGGCGTCCACCCTTTTTCACCTCACCCGTGAACCCACACATTTGTTTCGGATCTCACATTGCAGGCATGTCTGAACAATAAGTAGGTCACCACAGAGAGGAAGTTGAGGGGGAGAGAAAAAAAAAGAATAAATTTAGGAGCCTCCCCTTTCTTGCTCACTCATCCGTCTTCAACCATGTCATCTTCCACTCGCTGCCTCCCTACCTCCTTCCTCTCCAGTACTGGCTGAAGCCAAACATTGAAAGATGAGGAAGAGAGAACCCCAGACATCCTTTAGAAGCAATGGGGAGCTGCCTGTCCAGCTGGCCGATGGCATCCGCTGGGAGTGACATGCTATATTTGTGTAGCGTAACATAGCGGCTCATCTGTAATTACTCTTCATGATGGGTAGTCTTTACCATAAGTTTTTGAATTTTAAATAGCTTATTTCTATTTTTTACATTTAGATGCAACAAATTTGGGAAGAGACGTCATATTTTGTAAAGTTAAATTCCTAACTGCGTTGCCAGCATTCCACAATGAAACTATGGGGTAGACTTCCTCATGACAAACAGTAGTGTACTGTAAGATGTAAGATTGATGGGGTAGTAACAATACAATGTTAGACCATGGCTTTTTACTAGGTTTTTTCCCCTAGTCTTTCATAATTGTGTAAAATAAAGAACCGAGCTGTAGCTCAGTTCTGTCTTTACTATTCACCCATTTTGGGACGAATAATCAGTGCTGCAATATATTCTACAACATTAATACAAAGTTCTGATATTGCAGTAATAATAATGGCTTTTGTTCAACAGCAGTATTGCTGTTAGTTTAAATGCATAAAGAGCTGTGCAGTTAGTTACAGATAGTCTCATGTCACTTGCATCTATAGTTTATTACACAGAAAGAACTTAGTAAGCAGGGCAAAGTTGGTTGAAAAAACAAAACAAAAAAAATAAATAAATAAACAGCAGGGTTGAATGCCGTCTTTGTGCATCACAGCACTGAAAATAGACCAGAAAGCAAAACTGACACCATTAACTGTTAAGTGTAGTACTGCGTCCTGGTTCCCCTGTGACTGACCGTGTGGAAGGTTATGACCTTTCAAACTTGGATGAAATCTTTGACCCAAATTTTGAGAATGACAGTGTAGTTTTAACCTATACTGTATGTATATAGATAATCTAGAATATGTTGAAAAAATAAGCTGATTTTGTGGGTTATTTGTGGGAATGTGTAAGTGACCACTGACTTGATATAAACCTTGTTTCTTCACCTATTATCAGACATGTTTTCAGGCTTGTCTAAACCAGATAAAGCCATTTCTACTCTACATGGACCACCAATGTGTGACTAGTGTTTCATTTGTAGTCAGAAAATCAACCACTATAAAACATATTGGTAAGAAACGGTGCAATCATACTTTCTCAAGTTATTCAGCCCTGTTTTAGATGCAGTGTCTTCATTCATCAGAATAAAAATGTGCCTTGCCTGTAGTTACTAAACATGTTTGATACTTGACTTGAACATTCATCAGTCAGAAACTATTAGATGCAGATCATAGTGTTAGCGTATTAAGTGCATCGGCAGCTCTTGTCCATTGATTGAAATGACTTGGAAGACACTGTGCTTAGTTCCCCTTTCAGTTACAGTTTTTCATTACCAAAGAAGTGGCTCAATATTATACGTTTGTATTTTACATTATACACATACATTACAGGATGTGAGTAGTGAGTTCACCTTGTCCAATCAGTAAACAAAATAAACACACAAATTGTCAGAAAAGGAAATATTCTTGCACCTACTTTCTGTATTAAACAGGAAAATACAACCGTTTCTTTGTTTTTTCCTCACAAGATGAGCTAAATTGCCTTATTTATTCATCATTAAACACACTTGGTTCAACTCAACAGAAACAAAAAATAAAACTCACCAAAACGGTCTTGGTTAGTCTTTCCACTGCTCCAGCATCCACCAACCTCGTTTTGGTTTAAACAAATCCTTAACTCAATGAGTTAGATGTGAAAATATTCTGGCTTTACAAGCTGTTTTTCTTTCATTCATACTTTTGTTCCGTAGGTATGTACTGTGCCGCTGAATTATTGTCTCACTTGTTCTTCTGAGGCAGTTCACATAATAAAATGACAAAAAAATCATCCAAAAAGAACACCTCGAAAAAAAAACTGCAGGCAATGGCTTGATTGATTTATTTTCTGTGGATTAACTAGTGTGTATAGGCTTTTTCCAGATAAAGACAGTTGGAAGACCCTTCTTTGTAAAAGAAAAAAGAAAAAAAAAAACCTCAAGTCTCTGATTCATACAAATCAGCACAGTCACAACAGATGTAATTATGTTGGTTCTCATTGTGCCTTATTTCATACTTGTTTATTGTATTTGAAGTGGATACCTACTTTTTTCTACCCTATTGGTTGTAGACAAATAGTCATACTGGCAGATGTGAAATGGCCTGGCTCTGTCATCTTGTCTGTTGCTGACAGATTGACTCACAGTCACAGTGGTCTTTGACCTCATTGCCATGTGTCACTGTGTTATAGGGATACCATACCAAAATTTCTGTCCCTAGTCCTGAGTCATACTTGACTTAATGCAATAACCAAGTAACATTTAGGGCGGAACTGTTTAACTTGGCCTCTTGGCTTTCAGGCCCATCAGCCATTACCCAGATCTCAACCAGTGTTAACCAGCTAGCCCTCAGTGTCAACCTCAGAGTAGACCTCAGAGCATGGACCTGACAGTGCCAGCCCTTGGCATGATCACAGGCTTTTTCACTCAGTCTATTTTTAGGGTTGTTGGGTTATTTATGTTGGCCTTTGCCTAGAAGCAGTATTTCTGCTCTGCGTTGGGGATACTGTAATGAACTGGCTTCAGATGTGATTCACATTGGCTGGAAATGCCTCAAGTCATGAAGTTGTTGGAATAGATAGTAGAGTTAGTAATTAGTATTGGGGTTTTACAACTATGGTTGAAACTGATATCACGATCCAAAATGATTTTCAATGCAATGAACACAGTTCCATGGTTATGCATTACTTCACAGAAAACATCAAATGATACTGGATTTTCTGGGGCCAGTAGTGGGTTAAAAAATACTGATATAGATATGAGCCAATATTTTTATATTACATATAATACAGAACATAGAATATATACTTAAACACACATTTTTTGCAATGATCTGTTGTGGTTGACATGTGTGGCAAACACATGCTCATAGCTTTGTTCATGAGTAAAACTATGTCATGGAGACAGGATTTTTTTAACCATAAACATAATTGACCAAAATTATCAGTGCACTGAAACAGTAAACTTTCACCAGTATTTTTTATAATTATAAATAACTAGAATAAATAATAATAAATGAATAAAAAACACAAATAGAGGAAAATATACTTATATATTAAACCTGAATTCAGAAAAAGGCTCAAATTTACACAGAATGCTGTCTATAACCAAACTTTTCTAAAGGTGGCTGCTCTGTTTTCAAAAAGTTTTCATATCCACACATATCTGGGAACATATATGCTGATACTGATATAGACCAATATAGCTCTGATAGGCCAATATCGGGCCACTAATATTGGTCAGGCTCTGTTATTGTAGTATGTGTAGTATCCTGTCCTATGCTGTTGGACTGCAAGCAGGGCAATAAATTAAAGTTATTGCCTAGCCTGTGTTGTAAACCTAGTTCAGCCAATTTAGTGAGTTAAAGTTTTTTGTTTTTGCATGAGGAAAATGTCTACATTGTTGAAATCAAGTTATCTCTAACCACAGCTCCTTGTCTACTGCTGTGGGTACAGAGCTCTGACAGAGACAGTAACTGCTTTGTGTCTTACACTTGTGTGTCTGTTTTGTGTCTTTTTTTAATGCTTGGAGGAAATTTCCGTTTGATCAGTTTAGACTCAGCAACTCTATAATTTTAACTCTTATAATAACTTGGGCTTTCACTTCAACTGCCTAACCATGCATTGGCTTGTTGAGGGGTGTGCCACTTCACTGAAGCAATGGGAGCATGATTTTAGATAAGTCTTGTGCTGACTCTGCAGAGATGGTCAAAAACATGTTGACTTGTCTGTTTTAGAAGATATTACTCTGTTTAAAATGCATTTCTACATCGTTCTCACGTAACGTGTTTTATATATTATTTTATATTATTTTACACACATTTGCACTACTGTATTTTCATGTGCACCCTTTCCCTCAATTTATCACTTTTAGAGACTCGACAAGGTTAGTTTTTACAGTTGAGAGCTTATATTCCAGAGGCAGTGGTGGCAACACAGCTCTGTAGTGAGCTGACTCATGCCCATTCTGCCAGATAGAGCTGCTATGATTCAACTGCAGCTGCTGTTGGCAAGGCTAGGTTTCCTAATTTATAGACATTTAAAGCCTCTCCCTCAAAATGGTACGTAAAATATGATGGAAGTGTCAACTGTAGAAGAATAGCCTCACACAATCTGTGAAAGCAGCTAAAAGTTTTTTATGTAAGGTTTTAAAGTGATGCTTTCAGGCCCTAATGTTGGGTTTTACAAATTCTGACCATCTTTGTGACTTTCTCAAGCTAGATGATCTAAATTATGTCTAGCATGGCAGAACTTAAATGAGTCAGAACAACCTCAGCTGATCCGTCAAGCCATCTATCAGTCAAGAAAATATGCCCAACGTTGGAGTGCCCCTAAAGCTCAGTTGGTAGAGAGTGCACCCCATGTACTGAGGCTGTCAGTCGTTTGCAGTGCCCGCTGGTTTGACTCCCACCTGCAGCCCATTTGCTGTGTGTCATCCCCTCTCTCTCTACCCTCTTTCCAGTCATATCTTCGGCTGTCCTGTCACAATAAAGGTAAAAGCCCAAAAAGAAAGTTAAAAAAAAAAAAAGAAAATATTCCCAACGTTATTTTTTCATTTTGCCTTTATTGTACAGTTGGTAGTGATGTACTACAGTAAACATGGGGGAAATAGATAGTGAGATGGTACACAACAGGTCTGTCACCAAATTCAAACCAACGTCATCAAGGCTGCAATCTAAACAACAATATTTTGGTCCATCAAAACAGCAATACTAAATTAAAATCTCAATATCTTGGGATCTATCTTATGGATCAGTAGTTGTTCAATTTTTTTTCCCAAAATACAAATAGAAGATGTAATGTTAAATATGGAGTTATACGTTGCTGTTTGAAATAACTGTAGCTGCTTTTCTTCATCTCTTCAACAATTAATTTAGGCATGGGAAGATTTTGTGAATTGCTAGTTGAAAGATTTTTATCTTAATTTATCTTAAAGATAAATAAATGAAAGAGAAAATATTGAAATGGCAATAGTCTATCTCAGATAGATAACCTTAGTGGTAATGGTAAAAGTAGTTCTGTTTGTTCCCCCTTCAGTGTGTTGTGAATGTGGATATTTGGCCTCTCTGATCAGGGTTCGTGAATGTACCAGAGACAGCCAGGCACTGTTCCCAGTGACAGTAAGAGAACGACAAGGCCCAGGCCAGAGAACTCTTTCAAGTAACAGTCAAAGGGAGTGTGATGCATGTCTTATGATTGCAAGACCGTAAAATTCCTCGAGGGCTTTTACAGGCCCTGGGTCTTGCATGCTTTTAAGTGGTGAGAGAGCTATGTAATTAGTTCATCCTGCCCCTGTACTGAGTAATTCATGAAAAAAATGCTGAGAGGTAAGGTTTTTGACTGTGAGTGAAACTTCTTTCTCTACTTTTCTAGCCATGGTTTGCATGATGTTATAAATAAAATAATATTTTGATCATGCTGACAGATATTACCATTGTGATATGATTCACAATTAGTACAAATGATCATTTTTGCAACACAACTTTCATTTCCACTAAAAAACACTATTAAAATCACAATTGTGAGCCTGGGCATCACTACAGCTCCACAGTACTTCATCATAATGTTCTTTTGTCACACATTTTACCATTATCAAAAAATTGCAGCTACTGCGATTTGGATAATGCACTTGACATTTTGCTATTTTGATAATATTTCAATTAATTGTACCGCCCTGGTGCAAAGTACTTTTCTTTGTCTTCAGTTTTGAAAAAAATGTCTTTTGAGACACATCTGACAGAACACATCATACCTCACATTCTGATATCATCTCACCTTTTATGATCAATTGAGCTACTTGGTTGGACTTGGAAGGTATCTTCCTGTGATCTTAATCTGTTTCTTGTCATTATACACTATGCAGCTACACCTGCAGCTGTCTAGTAGATAATGTGCTTTCATTAGTCAAAGCAGTGTGTTAGCACGTGCCTTCACAAAATGACACTCCCTGTTCAAAGTATTTTCTTTGCAGAAGATGGAGATATCAGTTAAGAACGTGAATGTCTTATCTCAAGAGGATTTCAGAGTGGGAGGTGGGCCTCCTCAGCGGGTCCAAGCAGTTTCTGGACTTCTGGAAAAAATACATTAGTTATTATATTAGTTATCAAAAGGAGATCACAGAGTAGCCTAAATGTGTGTGATTTGGTTACAGAGAGAGTTTGGAGATACAGTATTGGAGAATTTGACTGTTTTCCCATTTTCTCAGGGTCAGAGTCAGAAACTAAGTGCCTTTCGACAGAACCTTTTTCTAATTTGGTTTAGTCTGAAGGTATGTAAAGCACCAATATTAAAGCGATATTCCACCCCAGAATGATAGTCCACTCAATATGTACTCACCCCTATGCCGATGTGAAGATGGGTGAAGATCTTCAGTTCACAAAACAATCCTGGAGTTTCAGCAGAAAACAGGGTTGCAGCCAAATCCAGTACAATGGCAGCGAATGGTGACCACGGATAAAATGTAAAAAAAGAACACAAAACAAACACAAAATGTGTCCATCCTGCTTGTGTGGTGTAATCCAAGTGTCTGTGAGCCGCGACATTAAAATTTAACCACAAAAGACGCCATTTACACCATGTTTTTAGCCGAAATGTCAACTGTAGCCTCCCGGATAGCATGTAAACATGGCGAGACTTATATCTCGCGATATTTTTACACGTGCATCCATTAAGAGATATACGAAGTCTCGTGATACATCAACGCCATGTTTACATGCTACCTGGGAGGCTACAGTTGACATTTCGGCTAAAAACACACGAGCAGGATGGAGACATTTTGTGTTTGTTTTGTGTTCTTTTTTCTTTTTTTTTTTACATTTTATACGTGGTCACCATTCACTGCCATTGTACTGGAATTGGCTGCAACCCTGTTTTCTGCTGAAACTTGAGAATTCTTTTGTGAAGTGAAGATCTTCACCCATCCTCACATCAGCATAGGGGTGAGTACATACTGAGTGGACTATTGTTCTAGGGTGGAATATCGCTTTAAGCTATCTTGGCTCAATTGTTTCGTGTCTATGGGGCCAAAATCATAATCAAACATCATCTCATAGACATATAAGAATGGAGTGAAAGGGGGGCATATTTTTCCAAGCTTTGTCTAAGAGGAGGCCCACAGTCTCAGAATTTGTAAATCCCTGTCTTATCTCATACAGGGAATATATTTTTTCTACTAGTTTGGACATTCGTCTTAAATGAGTTGTCAACGTGGCAGTGTGCCTACAGTGGAAATGCTGTCATTGATACAGTAGTTTGGTATTTGTGTGGGTTGGGGTGCTGCACACCCGAGGCTAGAAGCTCAGGGGCTGTGAATGTTTTCATGGATGTTTTGCATGACTGTTGTTCACATGGTGCGCAGAAAGAGAAAGGGGAACCACTGCCCCAGTAGATAAATACTCTGGAAAGTAGGTCACTTGGTCCATGCGCATGGTGGAGCCTCCATTACCCTCCCATCTTCCCTCACCCTCGGTTTTCTGACATTGCTCCCTGTTTCAGTGTCCTCTCTTGCTCCTAATTGTTTACACATGTTTCTCTTTAACTTCTTATTTGCCCTGTGTTGCCCCCAGACATTGAAAACATTCAACCTCAAACCTCCAAATTACCTCCAGCAAAGGCTGTAGCAGTCTTGATCACGTTTTTCTTCAAGCGATGTCAGTCACTGGAAAGTTTTCTATCTCTTGCTGACACACACACACAAAGACAAATGCTCACACTCCACTCACAAAAGGGTTGAATTTCCTGGACAGCCTGGCCTCTGGCCAGGTCTCTGGGGGTTTCAGGGGAGGTCTTTGGCTGCAGGGCTTCACTGGGCTTGTCCAACTGGTATGGGTTTGCAGCTCTATAGTCATGCATGCTGTAAATGTAGGTCACGCCAGGAATTACTCAGGAAACTCAAGGAGGGTGATTTTATGCATTCCAGATTTTTTGTTAATACACAGACCCTGCAGAAGGGGTTATTGCCAGTCCTTATTTATGCATCAGTCAGTTCCTGGAATGTTAAATCTCAGTGGGCAAACAAATGCTGTTAGCTTTGCATATATTTTGCTATAATTCATTGACAAACCCATCAGCTGCCACCGTCAGACATTTGTTGACGCTTATCATCCAAAGCTTTGTGCAGAATACAGGCTTTGGTGAGCAGAATCCTCATACCAGACACAGTTGGAAGAACCTGGCACTATATCAATATTAATATTCATTATAGTCTATCATTGTTGATGTTGTGAATAATGATGCACAGATTTGTTTAAATTAACAATAAGAATGAGGCCAGAATTACTCCCCTAATAAATAACCCATTTGCATGTATTACAATGGTGTGATGAACATTTTATGAAACACTATAAAGGGTGGTTTTCCACATCTAAGCACATAACAATATATGATGCATATTGATATTGTCTATAGGTTATGTTATGGTCATGTATTTCTTTTTCCCACAGTGCTTAAACCTACTTCAGAGTGTGTTTGCCTGTTGTGATGAGTACAGGATGTGCTGTGAAAGGTTTGTAAAGAGGATAGTTTAGGATTTGGTGTAAGGAGCCTGATTTATTGTTTGTTTGTTTGGCATCATAGTCGACTCTGTACTGATTTTCAGTATCAGTCATGCTGTGACTTTTTTCTAGTTTTGGTTGTCTTGAATCTAGGACAGACCTATACACATTCCATTCAGATCACAGTTGTCTGCCAAGAGAAAACAGGGCTACATCCCTATGTCCCCTAACTGTGTATGTACTTGTGCCAGACAAGTCAAACTTTCTAAGGCATTTTATTCAGTTTAAAGATTTTAGGTTTCCTGTTTCCTATTTCAAACCTGGAATATCAAAATAATGTAGGAAATGTTTTCTTCTTATGGATGGATGGACAGATTCAACCAGGGAAAATAAATATTTATTTGCCATTGGTGCTGATAATCTTCATCAAGCAAAAATTTTGCAGTGTGTACAGTTTTGTTCTTTAATGTATTGTTTATTTTCATTACTCCAAATCAGTCTGTGTACATCTATAAATAGTGCTGCTCTTTGTGACATGTGAAATCTTTAATTATTTTATTTTTATCCCCTGCAGGATCGTAAGCTGTCAAAGACAGAGAGGCAGCGCTTTAAGGAGGAAGCAGGGATGTTAAAGGGACTACAACATCCCAACATTGTCCGCTTCTATGACTCCTGGGAGGGACCCTCCAAAGGCAGGAAGTGCATTGTACTGGTCACTGAACTCATGACTTCTGGCACACTCAAAACGTGAGTCTCAAACTTAACAGAGCTAATAAACACAGAACTCATACATGTTTATTACACGAGGTCTGTACCACTCCAATAAAGAGGATTACAAAAAGGAATATTGATTTGAAATATTCTGACTAGTATGTGTCTCATAAAATATTTGTATAACTCTGTATAAACTGGTAGTGTAATTTGTCAAAAGTTTTTATCCAGTGTCCATAAATATATTTTTTATACAATTAACATATAATGCAAGTATATTTGCTCTCGTTAGCCTGCTTTTAATAATTATTATGTACAAAAAAAAGTCTACTTTGCTCACTTGCTTCAGTTTTTGATTTGTGCTTCTCAAATAATATGTGGAAATTATGTTCTTTTCTCTTTTAGATATCTGAAGCGGTTCAAGGTGATGAAAATTAAAGTGCTGAGGAGCTGGTGTAGACAAATTCTCAAGGGACTCCACTTCCTTCATACCCGGGCTCCCCCCATCATCCACAGGGACCTTAAGTGCGACAACATTTTCATCACAGGCCCAACCGGATCCGTCAAGATTGGAGACTTGGGACTGGCCACACTGAAGCGTGCATCATTTGCCAAGAGTGTTATAGGTACGACTCAGATGTCATTTCTACCTCCTGGTCCCTGTCCTGCTGTGGGACAGTCCCTTTTCTGAGGTTATATTATCTTTGTATTGAAAATGATGGTGTAAAGAGGGTATTTTTCTTGTTTTTTCTGACGGTGTGGTTCAAAAACAGACCACAGCGTTTCAGCTGTCTCTCAAACCACAGCTCAAATGGAGGCCAAATACTGTGGTAATCTTAGGCAGATAACCACAAGGCTTTCTCTCTTTGCACTCACACAGTAACTCTATCAAGTTTGGTCATCGTACAGAATATTTCTGTTCCATGTTTCTCCAAAAAAAAAAAAAAAAAAAGAGAGTTTTTTTTTTCCAGGCACCTACTGAATGTAAGTAGCGCCTAACATTTCTCATACTGTTAAATATTAATATCATTATTATAATAGTTGTCATGCCTTTTTGCAGGCTAACCTGGCCATGGCTAAAGGTATGGCCTTTGCTTTTGTCATAGACTGGTCTTTGTTCTGTGGTTTGGAAATATGTGGTCTGTTTGCCAGTTATACCTATAATATTTAACATCTCTTTCTATGGGTTTGCCTCAACAGGTTTTTTTTCTAGTGTTTGTCTCTTACTGTCTTTTAAAATATTGCAGGACCGCAGAATCTTTTTGCTCCATCTTTGTGTCCAGGGAGCTCTCCCCAATTTCTCTCTGTCAGCCTTTTGCCTTTGTTTTTTGTTTCTTTTATTTTTCTTTTATTTTTTTATTTTCACATTCTTGGGTATGTTTTTAAAATGTAGGCTCTAGCCTCAGCTGTGCCCCATTCTGCTGTTTGGAATGAATAGGGTACTGCTGGTCATTGAGTAAGTATGAAGTTTAATGGGCCTGGTAAGTCTGACAGTGTGCTGTAACACACATCAATATCAAAACAAATTACATTTAAATAACCAAATGAGTTTTTCTGTGTAAGACCTGAGATTGAATGTAAAATGATTGATTAAGAGATCAAGGCTGATGTGCAAAGACACACTGCTGTACACAGTAACTAGCTATGGGATCTGCTTCTCTCAGCCTTGACCATAACAGTTTCCTCCAGCAGGTCAAGAGGAGATGGTAAGTCAGACTTCAAAAAGGTGAGTGTACTGTACAATGGTAATGTGGTTGAAAGGTAAGGTCTTGACAAAAGTTATTTCCATAGCTAGTCATATTCTCTGACTGAGATCATTGGCATCTCTTTGAACAAATTACACTGTATTCTGGTCTGGGCATTATTCTAATAACTTTAAATCTTTTGAACATTGAAATAACATTCATAAGTGTGTTCTGCACATTGGCTTCACTCAGTCACATTCTTATATTGCAACATGTGAAGGTCTTACACAGACAAACGCGTGCTTTCTTCTCTGCAGTCTAACTGAGCCCAGCTTCTCCCTCCTTTTTTGTTTTCTGTCTCTTTTTTGCTTTCCTTCCCCTTTTCTTTTTTTCTCTCTTCCAACTTTCACCTCGCAGGTTCTACTCCAGGAGATGTCAACAGGCTGGTCACTCTTCTCATCCTCCTCTTCCTCAACCCATCATGGGTTGGAGGAGCAGTGGGGCAATGGGTTGTGAGAAGCCCACTCAATCAGTAAGGGAGATCGAGAGTTCTGAATAGTTGTTTTGATTTAAGGTACCCCTGAGTTCATGGCGCCTGAGATGTATGAGGAGAAGTACGACGAGTCAGTGGATGTGTATGCCTTTGGAATGTGCATGCTGGAGATGGCCACCTCAGAGTACCCTTACTCAGAGTGCCAGAATGCTGCACAGATCTACCGCAGAGTTACCAGCGTAAGTCTTCTTTTCCACCCTCCATGTCACCCCTCTTGTGCCCTGCCTTCACCTCTTCCTATGTGCCAAGAAGGCTAGTGACCCATTCTGGAATGATTTTATATCCCTCCTGACACCTCTTTTTCAAGCTTACATTACATTTCTCTCTTCTGCAATTGTATTTTACCTCTTAACTTGGGTATATTCCTGTATCTCCCTGATGATTTCCTATTGCGCTCTTTAAAGGGATAGTTCACCCAAAATTATTCGTTATCTGCTCACCCTCATGCCGATTGAAGGTCGGTCGTTTAGTCCACAAAAGACTGCTGGAGTTTCACAGGAAAACAGTGTTGCAGAATCTCCCAAACAATGTAGGTGAATAAAGACCAATTTTAAAACGTAAAACCCATAAAATGCCTCCATTCTGCTCATTTAGTATAATCCAAGTCTCCTAAAGCCCCAACATGCTGCTCACTTGTGCACGCACAATGTCACACCACACACACACAGTTGAGACCATGTGCACACGCACGTGAACATGGCTCCAAGCTAAGGATCTAGCTTGGAGCAGTGAAGATTTAGGCTAAAAACATGGAGTAAATGATGTCTTTCAAGTCAGTTTGGCATGTAAGGGCTTAAGGAGATTTCAATTACACCAGCCAAGCAGTATGGAGGCATTTCATGGTTTGTTATTTGTTTTGTTGTTTTGTTTGAAAACTGGTCATCATTCACTTAAATTGTTTTGGAGATTCTGCAACACTGTTTTCCTGTGAAACTCCAGCAGTATTTTGTGAACTAAAAAACTAAACCTGACCTTCAATCAGGATGAGGGTGAGTAGATAATGACTAAATTTTCATTTTTGGGTGAACTATCCCTTCAGAGAACTCATAAACTTGAGAAAAAAAAACTCCAGAGGGAAGATACCAACAAACCCCTTTGCTTCACCTCATACTGTTCTTTCTTCCATTTTCCTTCTGAATCATGGTGTATGTTGGTAAAGTTTGTAGACCTGAGGCGTGGATGATTGATAAGAAGCTGAACAAGCATGGTCCTGCTTAATGGTTCAGTCTTGTGATTACGCCAGAAGGGCAGTAACTATCATAGAAAAAATACATATTTTTAGTCTTATTCATAAAGTTCATACTGGCTTATGCTTGAAATGCATAGTCACTGATATGATTCATACATTTGTGCAATTACAAGTCTTGTTGATAAGGAGGTTGAATTTGTTCCTAGAGCATTATCTACACAATATCCCTTGAATTTTCTACCAATACCCTCAGTTTATCATTAACTGAAAATACTGAAGTCTTTGCCACGTGATTCAACAGAGGCTTTTTTTGTTTACCTCTGTGCTAAGTATTCTACAGTAGTTCTTAAAGCCTCTTTATGAGCCACAAATAGCTCATGCAGCAGATCTCCAAACACTGTTGAGAAACAAAGTGCTATTGTGGTGTTGAGCCTACATTGCGGTAGTGTCACATGCTCTGGTTTTACAGTAGTATTCCTTGGGGAGATGGGCTGTTGTTCTTCCTATTTTGTCATTTAGTTCAGCTGTTCAGCTCTCAGTCTGTCCTCCATTTTCCTGTAGCACCATGCAGTTTCCTGTTGCTCAGTTCATCACTTCTCCGCAGCTGTCCTCTGACTTATGCCCTCCTTTTCCCCATCACTTGATGGTATTTTTTGAATGCCACCACGACGAAAGCATGCCATCCTTTTAACATGATTTGAATGGTTTACTTTGGAGGTCAGGTTTCTTAGACGCAAACATTTTGCTTCATACTGTGACATTTGAGATTCTTCCCAATATAATATTGAAAGAGGACGTTAGTTTAAGGCTGCAGTTACCTATCTTTATTTTTGTGATACTAGTATAGAGTCTCCAAATTAAAACAGACAGCAAATTATGGGGTAGTCTCCAAAATCAAAGAAAAAATGAGAAGAAGAACCATTCTCATTCAGGGTTCTGTGTTTCCTGTAGGGGGTGAAGCCGGGCAGCTTCGACAAGGTGGCCATTCCTGAAGTGAAGGAGATCATCGAAGGATGCATTCGCCAGAACAAGGATGAGAGGTCTCTAACTCAAGAGAACATTTAGCAGGTTTAGGGCAGTCTAGCTCTCAACCAAAACATGCATTTGCTCACTGCATGTCTCCCTCCATGTAGGTACTCCATCAAGGACCTTCTGAACCATGCCTTCTTCCAGGAGGACACAGGGGTGCGTGTGGAGTTGGCAGAAGAGGACGATGGAGAAATGGAGGCTATTAAGCTGTGGCTGCGGATTGAGGATGTGAAGAAACTCAAGGGGAAGTACAAAGACAACGAAGCAATTGAGTTTTCTTTTGACCTCAACAAAGATGTCCCAGAGGATGTGGCTCAGGAAATGGTGAATTGAATTTTTAGTGCTTTAATCAGCCTATTATAAATACAACACCTCAAAATGTTTTTACTGTTAAAGACTGCATGACAAATAAAACAAAGAAACATTAGTTTAGAGGGGTTCTTTGCAATCTTTGAAATGTTCATTGCTGAATTATTCATCATATCTTTGTAGGTTGAGTCTGGCTATGTGTGCGACGGTGATCACAAGACCATTGCGAAGGCCATAAAGGACAGGGTGTCTCTAATCAGTCGCAAGAGGGCACAGCGGCAGCAGGTGTGTCCATGCTCACCATAGTTCATAGTTCTCTATGTTTATAATTGCTTAAGTGCAAATTCCTCTCTGTCATAGGATGTATGTACACGTGCTGTGATGTTTAGATGTTGCTAATATCAGCATTTCCACCCAAAGTACACAGAACTTTTAAGTCCCAGGAACTACATTTCAAGGAACTAAAAGGCCCCAGGTCACAATGAACAAAATTGCTGTGAGTACTTGACCAATCAGAAATGTTCAGTGCCACCCTCAAAGTGCTTGTAATTTTGGAAAGTACTACCCTGCAAAGGGGGTCGGGGGGAAGAGATAATTTCCCCGGAACTTAAATTAGAACCATGTACCTGCAGTGGAAACACACTGCGTTCCTCCAAAGGTTTCTAGTCCCCGGGGAAAGTTTCTGTGGTGGAAACGCAGCAAATCAGTGCTCTCGTGAGAGATTTTAATACATTTGCTGCTGACTGTCCTAAAGGTCAGAGAAGATCAGGAGAAGAGAAGAATCGAAGAAGAACAACAGAGTCAGTTACTGCCAGCACAGCAACCGGGCCAGCAGTCCACCACGGAGGTGCCTCAGTTGCAGCCAGTGCCACAGCCTGCTTCTTATGTCCCTCCACAACCAAACCAACACAACACACAGATGTCTGCCCAACCTGCATCTCAGCAGAGCCTTCAGACCTCCAACTACAGCACTCAATCCACCCAGATGACTAGCATAACACAGGTGGTCCCTTATGTCCCCCACTCAACTGGGCCAGTCCCAGTTGCAGTGCAGGGTCAGAGTGTGGCCATCATCCAGCCAGAGTCAGAAGAACAAGAGACTGACCAACACCAACAACTGTCGCACACTGCAGGAGGTGTGTATTAACAATGATTTACAGTCGAATACTCCTATGGCCCACTGCATTATAGTATAAAATGGTTTGTTTTTCGAAGGTGGGTGCATTTTTAATTTTTTTCTTGAATTATTTTTTTTTTTAAAAACATCTCACAGGTGCTCACATGGGAGACAGACTACCTGGTTCTTCTATCCTTCCTGAAGGCCAGCCTGCTCAGTCTGGAATATCATACAGCTCCCTCCCCAGTCAGCACCTTCAGCCCCAGGTGTCTTGCCCACAGACACAAAATGACCAAACGCAACAGCAGCAGTTGTCAGTGGTGAGTCTTGTTGAGAATGGGTCATAATGTTGTGTGTTTAAGAGATGTTCATTTACTTTCTGCTCTGTCTCTTTTCACCACGTGATTTTGTTGGGGTTTTTTTTTCTTCTCTTTGGTGCATAAGGTTCAACCCCAGATTCAAGGTGTCCAGCCTGAAGTTGTGCCTGTTGTTCCCAGCAGCCAGCAGCCTGTTCCAGTGGCACCTCCACAGGTATATGTTGTACTGCATGTCTCATTGTCTTTAAAGAGTAACTTCACACCAGTTGAAAAGCATTGTCTCACTGACCTCTGGTTAAAAGTTTTAAAGTTGTTTCACCTAACAACACACCTAATAGTTATGTTAGGTTGTACTGAACACGCCCTGAATACACTTCTATATCAGAAGTGAACTTCAACCACTCAAGGTCAGCAGAATCTGATTTTCAGGGGGTGTTAAGTTAACCTTTAAAGCCTATATTCTCTGCTACAGGCAGCTGTGTTGAAAATGGCTGAGCCCTCTGAATCCCAACTTCTCTCTTATATTTTCCTTAGTTTGCTTTTCTTTTCTTTATATTTTCTCAAGTTTCCCACTCTTACCCTGTGTTATGTTTTGTTTCTTATAGTACGGAGTTTACTACCAACCATCGCTTCCCCCTCAGGTAGATAAAATGTCCCATTTTCCTGTTACCACTTTTAAAACACACCCAGAGCCTTTCGGATAACATGTTCTGGGGAACAAAATAAACATATTGTCTACATTTGACTGCACAGCAGACTCTTTGTGGTCAATTTTCAGAGATGTTTGTTAAGGACTGATATAGTTATGGTAGGCTTTTAAAATGGAAATGATGTAGTCCGGACAAAAAAATAGATAGATCCAGTATTTTAAAACTTGCAAGTGCAGTGTGGATTGACATACAATGAACATGTCTCTAAATTACACTGTAGAGTTGACGTTAAATGTTCCTAGATCAATACCTTGACAACCCACACTGTCAGATGTATAAATGGTCTGATTTATGCAGCTATGTTATCCAACAGGTAAGTGCACGTGGCTTTGGGATAGAGCCAAAGTGAATCTCTGAAAGATTTAGATTAGAGAGAAACCGGGTTTTCAGGAAGTAGCATAAATGCCACTCTGAATATGTGTCACTTTTACCTTGTCCTGTCTCTCTGATTTTATTCTTGTTTCTGCCACTCCATCTTTATCCCGTCTGTTTATAGATTCCCACCCAGCAGGTGATGATACCCCCATCCTCTCAGTCGTCACCCCCCCAGCAGCAGCAACAGCCAGACAGCAGCAGTACTCTTCAGAGCACCACTCTGCCACAGACACAGCCTGGAGCTCAGCAGCTACAGGTGACACACACACCTCCCCTGCTTGTACTTAAATGCAAATTTGCTTGATCTTGCTTTAAGAAATTTGCTGGCATTTAACGCATTAATTCCACTGTTTCGCTACCACAATATGAATTTCATGCTCTCTGTCTCTGTTTGCGTTTTGTCTAAATCTTTCTTTTCTTTTCTCTGAACCCACAACTCTCATTACCATGGCTGTCCCCTTTTTTTTCTGCCACTCTTTCCTTCTGCATGCTGCATATTCCTGCATGATTCTTAGTCTTGGGCCAATGATCCAAGTCCTCCTATCATGTCTCCTCCACTCAACGCAGAGCATCTATACTTCCTCTATCAGGCCTCATGCCTCTCTGTTCTGCAGGTACTCGACAGAGCTCAGAACAAGTGTGTGTGGGTGGGTGTATGTGGGTCAGATGTGAAGCATTTGCTTCACACCTCCTTACACGGTTCCTGTTCCTGTTGAAGTATGAGTACATACATACTTCAAAATGTGTACTTACATACTTCAAAAAATATCTTCAGGGTGCATGTTTTACATATTTTTTCATAGGGTTATATTAGATCAAATAACATGATCATTTTATGTAACTTCTATTATAGAATGCCAATAAATATATGATGGTCATTAGGAGAGCAGTATAGTAATATATCAAATAAAATGTGAGAACAGAACTTTGCTTTTTTTCAACTTCAACTGTCAAATTTCGACCAAAAGGAGATGTAAACAATTTCATATCATTCTGGCTGTTTTGGCAGCTCAAGAGTTTTACTTAGAGCTTCAAATCTTCAATGAAAATGGCCTCCAAGTAGATATAATCTGTGGGCATGTAATAGATAAAAGACATTTTATCACAGTTAGACAGATCACAGTAGTGTGACTACCCACAAGGCTGGAACTGGAAATGGGTAGAACCACAGTGACCTACATAGACGTAACTTAAATCCATTTTACCACAGCAGAGAAAAAATTCTGAAGGAAATGAAAACTCCATCGCACAGCAGTATTTACTCTCTGCCTGAGAGTTGAGTAATGGCGTTGCTTGTAGCACCTCCATACAACAAGTTTCACTAGGTTAAAGAACTCCATCTGGTGGATGGTCTGTCTTCTGTTAATATTTGGTCAACATAATGACCAAAACAAAACTGAATGAATCAATGGGAATGATATATGAGTGATCATCAGGTTATTGTGTAAATCCTTAAATCTTTTCGAAATAGTAGTGTACAACCAATAGGACTTTCATTTTGAGATTTGCTTCCTGTGTTTCAGGCCCCTGTCAGTGTTCCTCAGTCAGCACCAGTGGAGCCATCTGCAGGATCCACTGCTCTGGTGCCCCCATCTGTAGAAAGGTGAGAAGAAAGTTATTTTTAAAAAAGCATGTGCGTGATGTGTCTATTCTCCCTCTCATGGGTCTATTCCTCTTTCAGCTGCCTGTCAGATGCAGCTTCTGGTCTTAGTGATGGCAATGATGGAAGTTCTACATCAGGAGGTCGCCACGAGGGGCGCTCACTGAAGCGTCACCAGCGGCGATCCGTGCGCAGCCGTTCCCGCCACGAGAAGACTGCAAGGGCCAAGCTAAATGTTCTCAGTGTACGTGTTTAAAGTGATGAGTTCATTCATATTCTGTCTCAAGCTCTTGGTTACTAAACCGTTTTAATATGAATGAATGTTTTGCAGATCTCTAATGTGGGAGACAGAGTAGCAGAGTGCCAGCTGGAAACGCACAACAGGAAGATGGTGACCTTCAAATTTGACCTTGATGGTGATAATCCAGAGGAGATTGCACAGATTATGGTAATAGTGGTTCTCTAGTTTTTGCCAGTAAACATTAATAAAATTTAATTGTTTGTTATATTAAATATATCCCCTACATATGTGATACAAGCTACACTGTTTATTCATAGAGAATATGTACTTTTGTATGGCTATCATTCACAACATCTCATTGAACTGGCACCTTACTGGCTGTCTAGTGTTGGTGAACAAAAAAAAAAAAAAAAAACGATAACCAATAACTGTCACAAATTTAAACTCTGTTCTGCTTGCTGTTATTACAGCATATGTTGTTTAAGTTACAGTAGTTGAACTTCTTTTGCTTTCTGTTTCAGGTTGAGAGTGAGTTCATCTTGGAGAGTGAGCGGGAGTCCTTCATCGAGCAGGTCCGTGAAGTCATAGAAATGGCTGACGAGAAAGGAGAGGGCATGAAGGAAGGTTTTCCTCAGGTATGATTTTACTACACGTAGCCTTATAATTGACTATTTCAATCCTCACCTGCTGAACCTGAAGACATAACCACCTACATCTTTATTCCTTTGCAGATGAGTGATCACCAACAACAGCCTGAGCTGTCTGTTCCCATGCATCCAGGTTGACAAACTTCAGCCAAAAATACAGTGCTTAATGTCAAGTTATTGATTTTTATGAAGTCCAGCCCCTGCCTCGCCTCATGTCTGACCTTTTCTTTTGACCTTTCTCTCAGGCATTTCTCCCAGCACCACAGCCCAGGTGGTGCATTCAGCAGGACGAAGGTTTATAGTGAGCCCAGTGCCAGAGTCCCGTCTCAAAGAACAGTTCTTTGGTGCTCCTTCAGCTAATACCTCCTTAAGCGATGAACCTGCCCCAGGTGAGAGAAAAGTTCCCTGTTTGTTCCCTGTTTGGATTCACAAAGTAATACATTTGACACTGCATTAAAATAAATTTAAATATATTAATTGTATAAATTGATTTAAAAAGTTGATGGGTACAAAAAATTTGTCACAGGGCTATAAGAGTTATAATTTAAATATATATCAAATTTCAGGGTTTCTCTAGGCCATTAAAAAGTCTAAAATCTGAATTTTAGGTCTCAAAATGTCTTAAATACTATTATAAATATGATTTTTATATCTTAAAAATTTATTGAATTGTGAAGTTAATGTTGCGTGTATAACGTATTAACTTCAGCCTTGCTTTTAAATGTGTTTTTCAAAAAAAAAAAAAAAAAAAAAGTATTGATCACAACCAATGACTTTTACTTTTAATTTACTTTTTGGTATGGACATGAAAAATTACACTTAAATTACATTCATCATTGCCTTTGAAGGCCTTAAAATGTATTAAATTTAACTTCTTCAAACCTGTGAAATTGAAGTGTAATAAAAAATAAAAACCCCAAGGGTTTTGCTAGTTTTGTGTTATAAAACTGTTCACATAAGCTAATATTGATGCTCAAAATGCATTTTTGTCCATTTAAAATAATTTTCATGTCATGACCTTCTCTCTTTACTTTTATCTAGCTCCCTCTATGACGTTGGGCCTTTCTCTATCGGCTCCGTCTGGGACGCTCCAGCAGGCGTTCAGTGAAATGAGGCAGGCTCGTGTAGAGAGAGGCAGCACCCTCGATCACACTACTGCTGAGCAGGAACCAGGCATCGTCCCATCCTCTGAAACTGTACTCGGTCCAAACTCCAACAATGTCCTGGCTCCTCCAGAGGCTGTCGCTTCCACCACCAGCGCTCCTTTTCCCCCTGTGTCGCTCTCGTCTACTGCAACATCCTCACCACCTCCCTCTACAGGGAGGGTTTCTCCTCCATCTATATCCACTCAGTCCCAAACTCCAGCTCCTGTCACCAGTGATCCCAGTCCACCTCAGTCTTCACATGAAACAGCCCCTTCACAGCATCCACCAGCTGTCCCTTCCTCATCTTCCAGCATTTCTCCTCCATCAGGGCAGACATCTGTCCCTGCAGTACCTGGGGCTCAGCTGAGCAGCAGCTCTGTCTCTAGTGTTACACCCAGCAGTACTGCCACTGTCCCTGCATTGGAGCAGCAGCCTTTTAATAATGCTGTAACGTCTTCTCAGCCTATGAGCTCGTCCATCCATGCACCACAGTGCCAGCCTGTCCCCATCTCCACTCAACCCCCTCCTCCCAGCTCATTACCCAGCCAGAGCCAGGTCCAGCCACAGCCAGCAGAATCAGAGGGGGCTGAGCTCCAGACCAAGGCCGCTGGCAGAGACGATATCCAAGCTCTGGATAAGAAGCTACGGTCCCTCTTTAAAGACCAGAGCTCCACCTCATCCTCCACCTCAGTGGATCCCAGTCAGAACACGGGAACCTCCTCTCCTCCCACAGGGACTTCTTCCCCTCCACCTGGAGCCGCCCTGGTGCCCCCATCTAACCTTCCCCTCACCTCCGGGGTGCAAGGTGTTCTGGGCCCAACGACCACCCCAGGACAGGGTATCACCCCAGCAGGACACGCACAGACGCCTCCAACTAAGCCCAGGGCCCAGGTTAGTGGAAACTGCAGCAGTGAAGAGTAAATCCAAAACCCTGTTTGTTTCAATAAAAATATTTTGACTTGACTTCACTCTTAATTATATTTTGTAGACATTACCTACTGGTTTTGATCAAGCTGCTACACCTCTCTCTGACCTTGCACCCCCAATTCCTGGACCAAATCAGGTGAGGTCTACTGCTCTGCTACTTTCATTTTGATCAAATAGTGATACTGAGCATATCTACTATTTAGATTGCTCCTCATAACCTGTTAATGTAACTTTACAGTCACAGCAGCCACTGGGTAATTTGGACGCTGGGTTGAGGAGAGCCCTGAGCCCAGAGACTGTTCAGGGAGTCCAGCCCCCAGCAGCAGGTTTCACTCTTGGACGTTTCCAAGTAAGTTTTAGTCTGTCATGATACCAGAAAATTAGTAGTTGACACCAATACTAGAGAAATTCCACAATTCTTGAGCTATGGTTACATAATGTTAGCCTAAACACAGTAGCCTTCATCGTTTGGCCATTTCAAACGTTGTGGAACATAGTTGGCTACGTAGCAATGCTAGCTGTCTCAAACAAATTTATGATAATGTGTATTTCAGGATAACAAAGAGAACACTTTGGATACGTTGTTAATGTAACATTAACATAAACTGAAACTCACTCACCATCTGGATGTCTGGCTTTGAGGTGCTTCGCTAACTTAACTTCGAAGTTTTTCCTCATTTTGTCTGGATAGTTTGATGGCACTGTTTCCATGCAGTTTTTTTGCTAATTTATTACTAATCCCTAATGATCTGCCTTGAATACAACATAATCTTTTCGAAGCATCGAGGAGAGGCTGTTGCTGCACTTGTTGCTATCTCCAACATGTTGTTGTTTCTCCTGGCATTATTTTTCCTTTGGCATTTAACTAGTACACTTGTCGGCATATATGCTGTCCCTGTCAGGTCTGGATTCCCGGTACCTACGGTACTGTGGAAAAACGAGTACCATCACATTTTCAGAGTTACCAAAGCATCAGTTCTGATGACATCCCTTGTCACAGATTAAAATATATCTAAAATGGTTAAGCTACTTAAATTTCAGTCTTAGTTTATTCACACTTTTCCCCTCCTCTCTTTCTCAGGTGTCTGTTGCCACCGATGGTGCGTCCAGGAACGTCCCAGATCCCTCCAACATTGTTTCTTCTTCTTCCTTAACACCGTCCTCTACCTCCACCTCCTCTTCATCTTCTTCTTCCTCCTCCTCCTCCTCCTCCTCCTCACCATCAAGTCCAGAAAGTACCCTCCACCGGTCATCCTCTCTGGCCAAAGGAGTTTGTGAAACTGATGCTGTAAATAGAGCCTCATCTGTCTCTGCCGGTCCTGCCAGTCAGTCCACCACTATTGGACGCTTCCAAGTGTCCACAAGCACCAACGCCACATCTGGGCCAACCGCTGGCTCTAAAGTGGGACGTTTTTCTGTCACAGGTGTGTCTCAGGTTCACAGTAACTCAGCTTTGATAGACCAGTGTAAAGCCCTTCTTGCACAGGACTAGTATTAGACAGCGTCCTCCTGTACTATACGACACTGAGCACTATACAAAACTGATGCTACACACTATCTTACCAGTCATTTTATTAGCACTGGAACTATAAAGGCTATTTACTGATATTTAAAAATCATCGTGTTTGAACTATATCAGAAGGTTTTCCTTCAGTAGAGTTGCCTGAAACAAAGATTCTGTTCATCCTGTGTACAGAACACAGATGCTTAAGGTATATGTTTAAATAAATGTGAGCTCTCCAGGTAAATGGCCTTATGTTTGACTTCCCTCAGTGACTCCAGCTCCAGCAGCAGGCTCCAGTCCACCGCATGGTTCTAGTATGCAGAACGGACCTTCATCCTCAACCTCCGATCCTCATAACACACATATGCATTACAGTAGTGACAATGACGAAGACTCTGAGGCAGAGGACGAAGCTCTGCAGAAAGAAATTAGCCGTCTCAGAGAAAAGTAAGTCACATGTTCACAATCCTGCTTGACTGTTCATTCATTTCAGTTGAAATATTTTACCATGATTTAATGTTTTTCTCCTCACAGACATATGATGGAGATCCAGGCCTTGCAGACTCGTCAGAAAGAGGAGATCGAGTCACTGTTCACACGGATGGGAAAACCTCCTCCTCCCTCTGTCTTCTCTCCTGCTGTGGTGATGGCTGGAGGTCGACGTAGGCGCAAAAGCCACAAATCTGCTCGAAATAGTGGACAGCCCAGCCCCATACACGGTGAGGACAGTGAACTGGCTTTGCAGCTTTTTGTTTCTCAAGACAAATGCTCACTCTCATGTCAGTACTACAGTGTGTGTTTTATGCACATGCTTTTCCAAACACTAAAGCTGTTGAAATGGTTCGTTCCTGGGTAAATGTTTACACACCATTGTGTATTATGCTCCTGTGTTCAGGATCCCCGGTCTCAGCTCAGAGTCCTCACGGTTCAGAGTCCTCTCCAAAGCAAAGTTCACCCTCAGCAACAGAGGCCTCAGAAACAGCAACAGAGGCATCACAGGCAGTCAGCAGGTCGTCCATACAGCAGCTCAGGTCATCTCCGTCCATGCCCAGCCTCAGCAGCTGCTCCACAGGTAGGTGCACACACTTAATCTGCTCACAGCGAGCTCCTTGAATTGAGTCCCTGAATTAATGTCCTGGTTCACCTCCCTTCTTGTTTCCCAGGATTGAGTGGGACCAGCTCCACAAATGGTTCAGGCCACTGCCAGAACCACTCTGTTGCTTCTGTGACCCAGGCGACTGGGCCCTCCCCACCTGCCTCTCACACCCAGAAGGGCAAAGGCACCTTCACTGATGACCTGCACCAACTGGTGGATAACTGGGCCAGGGATATCAGTCTCTCCCAGTGCAAGAGAGGCCCTAAAACTGGAGCACAGGCAGCACTGGGACATGATGTAGGATTTCAGTATTTTATTTGAATGTAAAAACTGTCTCGTCATTGGAGCATTTTATGCCTGTATGACCTTTTATGATACTTGTGTTTTTGTCAAAGCCTCTGGAAATCTGGCTTTAAAATGCATATATAATATCAAAGTACAGTGTCTTATTACGCATCCAAAATGAAACTGAATTAATGAAAATGATTGTTCAAAACTATTAGAAAACGTAGTTTAAAAAAACAGCAATTTTTGCTGTTTAGACCATTTCACAAGACTGTGTAGTTGTGGAGGATCACATTTTGATTGATTTCTCCCTCAGGAGTCCCAACACGAAAGCCAAGTAATGTAGTTACTGCTGTGTGTGAGCCGCCGTAGACAGGGTCAGCAGCAAAATGTATTTTAGTCACCTAAAAAAATCAATATCATTTAAAGTGTACACTATGTTTAGAATATTTTCACAGCTTTACCTTGTCCTCAGACAGCCTTTTCTGTCAGAAAACCGAAGTCATCATCTATGCTCTCTTCAAATCCATCAGATGTGTTAAACAACAGTAATTTAATGTTGCAGAACACGAGAGTTGCTGCACTACCACTGCCTTGGTTGTGTTATTCTGTGGGTTTGGTGTTTTTAATGTTTGTTTACATCCAAACTAGCATTACATGCTGGAGATCGAGATTGCAGTAGACCAGCAACTCCTGTGTTCTGCGAGGTAAAATTGTTTTTTTCAAAGGAGTCTGGTGGCTTTGAAGAGAGCGTAAATGGTGGCCTTAGTTCCCCAACAGAAAGGGCTGTCTGATGGCACAATAACGCATTGAAAACATTCTAAATGATGTTTCTGTTCAGTAAAATTACTGTTTTTGTTAAAGGACTCTGGAGAAATATAACGGCTTCAGTTCCCTGCTGTCGAGTTGGCTCAGACACAGAGGCAGATTAAGGGGAGCAAAGAGGTTTTGTTCCACTAGTTTGGTGGACGTGGATTTTTTATGACTGGTTTGTTGAATTAATTGTGCAATTTTCAAAATAAAGACCCAAGCATAAGCACGTCCAATTCAACCCAATATGCTGAAATTGAACAAAAACTTAAATGACAATGTATCAAATTTGGATTAAAACTAATTTCTAATCATTGTTGGATGCTTACCAACATGTAGACAAGGCCCTAAATTACATAGCTAGAAGGCAGTTGTGGATTTGAGTTTACAGTGACTTAACCACTTGCTCAAATGATTAATATTATGTCAAACTTTAGTTATCATGATAAAAAAAAAAGCTTGGGTAAATACTATCCATCGTTAACCAGAGTTAGCACTTGTCTCCTAGACACTGGTGCAGTTTGGCTTTGTTTTGTGTCAGTAAAAACACTGACATCGCAAAGGACAGGATGCCAATTCAAATTGTTCAGTGTGTGTATCTGTTTTTTTCACATTTTCAGCACATTTTAACAATACTGCGATAATACTGATAATCATGATAAATCATTTAGGTCTCTGTAATCATCTACTTCTTGTCCTGTGATAATCTTGCATATTCTGTAGTAACTCTTCTGTTTTTTCCCTATTACAGATCATCCCTCCTGCCAACATGGGCCGTAAATTCTCCGCCCCGGGGTACCTCTGCCCGACACTTCCCACGCCTACCAACACCACATCCACGACCACCACCACCCACCTCCCCAACCCAGCCAATCCCGCCGTCCCTGTGGGGCCTCGTAAAGGCTCTCTGGGCCCAGTTGCCCAGGGGTTTGGATATGCCTCGGCCCCGTACAGCGCTCCTCAGTGGGCAGGACCCACAGGCACATGCCAGGTCAACATGCTTAACCCCTCAAAGCCACTAACACAGTACCAGCCACCTACGACAGCCTCGGTGTCCCTGCACCAAGGCTACCACATGGGAGCCACGCCAGCCCCCCAGAAATCAGGAGGGCCCAACCTGAGGCCCACGTAGCCCAGTCAGAGCCCCGGTCCAGGCTGAGATGTAGGGCCAGACAGTCATTGAACGAGAACCACTAGCTGGTAATCTGGCTGGATATTGAGCTTTTTTATTTTTATTTCAACTTTTATTATTAAGTTTTTTTTGTTTTTTGTTTTTTTTCTGTAATAGAGGTGACCTGTGTGGTTTAAGTCCTCTCAGGCAGAACGAAATCTGTCTGGCAAATTAGAGGGAGAGTGCAATACACATCCACAGCACAAGAGTCTCACACTTAGCCTGCCATTAGCTGTGGAATCAGAGCTGTGACGAGTCCTGTTGGCCGTGTCTGGTGTTGTAATGACCCAAAGGCAGAGCCAACAGCAGCCAAAGATGTCTTTTTGAGAGCAGACGTTGCAATGTCGTCATTCCTTTTGAAGAGGAGAAGGTAGGAGGGATTCCGGTTCACATAAGTACTAACGTAAGCCGAGCTGGAACTGAAATACACCGCATAGACACACATGTGCACACACACATCTGGCTAGACATTAATCTGGTTGAGTGACTTGGGATGGTCAGTTAAGTTGTCTTAGAGAGTGGAGAGGGGAGTGTGCCTGAAAGTGACAGTTTGTCCCAGATGGAAAAGTAAAGTGAGACTGGTGGAGTGAGGAGAAGAAAGACTCAGTAAGTTAGGCAGGAGTGTAATGGATAGCAGTATGAATACATCCCAGTGGCTACCTATTAAAGTACAATGCAATAATGGCAAAGAGTAGATATACTGTCCCCTGTAACTGTGGCCTTAAATCCCCCAAACACATTTAAACATTGACTTTGTACATAGATCTTTCTTCACTGGGTTATGATTCCATGTTTAGCATATTTATGTCCCTGCTGTGAGACTCTGGTGTCATTGTGATTTGAGTTGTCTACCCATACAGATTTATTATCATTCTGATTTATTCTTCACGTCTGACATGTAAGCCAGTGGATCTGCCATATAAAAACGTGTAGTCCTGGTGTTGACCACCATTCGGAGTTTGAATCTTAAAGAGGTGATGCTGCTGTAAATTAGAATCTGGAGGAGGGCGTTAGCAGGGTGTTTGAATTTTTGTTTTTGTTTTTTAAGAATCCCAAGCTGACACATGAAACCGCTTCACTCATTGCTTATCAGTGACATGAGCAGTTCAGAATCTGCTCATCATATCATATAACATAAAGTAGTTTTGGTTAATTGCGATAGTTTTTGTGGACGGGCTGCAGCCTCCCGACTTCTCCCAGTTGTTTAGACAGGTAGTGCACAGATTAACAGGTTGTTAGTAACATTTAGCCGTCACTTCTCAAATCACAAGTGTCTGGGGTTCTCTATTTCTGTGGTCTGTTTTGTATGCGTATATTTAATAAAACAAATGTTCTTTATGGACCTGTATTCAGCCATCAGATTTTGATGTTGTTTCACTGTAATTATTATTAAAGGTTGTTAAACAACATGTAGTTAAAGGAAATATAAAAAGTGCAATTGCAGGGTTGTTGTTATTGGTATGCTACTCACCCAGCAGGAGTAAATCCTGCGGTTTATTAAGCTCTTCTATCTTATGACTGCCCTGCCCCCCCCTTTTCTATTTAATTGTATATATGTTAATGTGAGGTAAATGCTTTTCACCTATTTGCTCAGTCACTAGAGTATGCTTGTGGTGACCCACTCTACATGCACACGCACTCTATCTGTAAACATGAGGAACACTTTAGTGCCTTGCATCCTCACTAATGACAAGTTCCAGACTCCTCATAGTCCAGTAGCTGTGACTGTACTGCAGAAAACCAGTTAAATACATCTGTACACACATCACATGGCTCCATAACCATCACACAGCCATCTCAGAGGACCTAACACTCTGAAACATTACACATTCACGGGACTGCAGAACAAAGAGCACACTGGGTGATGTGGAAACCGTTTCTTTTCTCTCTACAGTTACATTTGTGTTGGTTGTGTAATCAGCTTTGTATCTATACTTGGCTCATGCATCCATGGATTTGGCTGACATATTTGTTTTTTTGTGGATTTATCATTAAACCGTTTAATAGAAGCACTTGTTCAGGCAGCGAGCGGTGTAAAGGTTTAAAAAGTTGTCACGCTGGCTCAACTTTTTGTCTCACGTGAGTGCCATGCTGTCATTGTGACTCTTCGTCTGCTCATAGATTGGATGAATAGTTAAAACTTCTCTAGAGAAAAATTAAGTTACTGCAATGCAGAATATGCAATGTTTAAAGTTTTAAAGGGACTGAGGGGGAATGGAAACATTTGCATGCTGATGAGGGTTGTTACTGACTTCAATGTTTTTGATATTGGAATATTAGAGATCTTTGTTTTTTATTCTTTGCCTTTCTGAGAGTCATCACTTCAGTGTTGATCTGTTCGATTGCCATTCACCAATATCACATGCACAACTTCAATATCAGACTATCAGCATATAATTTCTGCATGCCGGCTTCACTGATGTTTAATCTTACAAATGACAACCAACTCGCAACTGGCCACTGTAAAGCACAAGCTCACAACAAAGCTTAAGGTCCATGTGCTACTATGCTACTATCAGTAATTATCACAGACGTCTCTACATAGTAACTGTTTGAGGCTACTGACACGCAGTAATATCTGTTGCGCTCTTATTTCTGATCCCTCCTTACTGACTTCCTGTGATTCAGTGTCTGTTTTGTGTATGTTTTTCACATTGTACAAAATGTAAAAACAAATAAAAATAATATCAATTAAACCATTTGTTATGCTTGTTGGGTCAGTATTTTATTATCCAGGGTTTCTGCAGGTCCTTAAAAAGTCTTGAAGTCTAAAATTCAAAAATCTGAACTTTAGGGCTTAAAATGTCCATCATGGGATCAATACCACTCCAGTTTTCCTTCATATCCATTGTTTTTGCCAGTATGATTATGAAATAAGTCTTAAATCACATTTATACTGCTTTGAAAAAAATTTAACTTGTTGAAACCTGCAGAAACCCTGTTATTGTTATGAACAGCTGCTGTTTTAAGTTCTTGTTTTATTACTAATTGAATACTCCTCTAGGATTGTTTTTTCTTCTAACCTATTCTTCTAGTTAAATGCTTTTTTAATCAATTTTTATTTCAAGGTCCTGAGGATGTGGCTTCAAATCACAAATATTTGTTTATTACATTGAATATGACACAATCAAGGATAAAGTTCTGCTAAAACATCTTTAGGTATTATCTATTATTGTGCAAGTATTTATGCTACATACTATCAAAGAGTTTGAGGTGTGTTCAAAAGTTAGGAATCATCTGCCACAAAAAGCTTGATATAATACCATCAGATGGCTGAGAGAACACCTCTGTATTTTTGAATGCTTTTTCATGTGTTTAGGTTGCAGAGTAGTCCTCTTTACAAATAGATGTTATTTTGTATGAATGTTTTGCAAAAGTAATGTTTTGTCCGTGGAGATGAACACGCTGTACAATGGTTCAATCAGACTGACAATTAAAAGGGCAGGAGACAAAGATACCTCTGAGCAACAGCTATTTAATATTAGAATATAAATATAAAAAATATTATCAGCAGTAATCGGTATAGAAAAATGGATTTGTGTTTCAGTGTTAGGTGCACAATACCTACATATTGTGGACTGACACATCACAGTTTAAACCTATTCAATCTAACCACTGAGACTGCAGAGAGCCCAAAGAACAACAGGTTCTGAAAAAAAATTTAGAGCCAGACTTGAGCATAGTTCTGGATAAATAATGATCTGGAGTCACTTACAATTCCTGGGACTGGAAAACAAATTCAAAATCAAAGGGTATTTGTGGGAATATCATAGCTATTTTTGAAGGAAAGAAGAAAAACATTGCTACAAGTTCTCCCAAACTTTTGAACAGTATACACATACATATATTGTATGTACTATAAAAATAAATAAAACTCAGCTGACTGACTTCTGTGGTTATGTTTTTATTTTTTACAAAACCAGATAACATTTCTCAAAATATCAAACATAGCACCAAGTCATTGCAAAATGAGCTTAATATATGTACACACTGAAATAAATATAAAAAATAAAAATCATATGTATGGATTCAAAAAAGTGTGGAACAGCCACATAAAATCTCAGGTGTCCAGTCGGCGTTTCTTCATGAACTGTCCTTGTCTGTATGGACTGAAGGCTTCACCTGTGAGGATGAAAAAGATGAATGAAGACCGTAAAATTCAGCCAACAGCTCACTGACGGATCGGAGACTCTTCTCACGAAACCTCACCTGGTCCCGTCTGAGGTCTGGACTGAGTCCGGTCCCATCCTCTGCTGTAGGACGGGGCCTCATCTGGAGGTCTCCCCGGGGCTCTCTGTGGGGTCTTACTGCGCGTCTGCATCTGGTGATTGCCGGGTGTGCTGGGCCTGAACCCTCTGGACGGTTGACCGCCTGCGGGGACATCCAGCTCCTCTATCCCATCCAGAGTGAAGTCCCAGAGCTCAGGGTCATCTGCAGAGAGAGACAGAGCAGCGGTGCTGACTGAGGCTGGCTGGCAGGCAAAAGTTGAAGAGGGGCAGATTTCCTCAACACACTGTCTCAGCATGTTGAGCCCCCTGGTGGTGGCTTACAGCACCTGCCAAGTAGTCATCCCTGCTGCTGGGGTTCCTGTGTGCAGCTGAGGAGCCGTCACTTAGCGCAGAACCACCTTCATGACCTGCAGGAACAGACACCTCTTTATGAAAACAGCAACACCAGAGAAAAATGCATTTATACTCAAAAGTTCAGAATAAAGAGACACTTTAAACCAGTGGTCTAAAAACCCAGCCTCTGAGATAAATGTTTAATATTCAATGTTACATCTAGCCTGGAAACCATTTCCCCCCATTTTTACTTTCATTTTAAAGGGGCAGTTTACCCAAATCAAAAATACATACTTTTTTTTTAACCTGTAATCCTATTTACCCATCCATCTAGATTGTTGCCGTAGAGATGTCTGCCCTCTCTCAAATATAATCGGGACTAAACAGCACTCAAACAAAAAAAAATACATTTGAAAAACTCGAGAGCTATGTCTCTTTCCTGAAATCATGACCCAGTTAATAAACCACAGACTTTGCTATGAGCAGTTTGATGTAGGAACTATTTTCTTTCTACTGAACTACACCCACCAAGCGTTTTAGCGTGCTAATTAGCTCAGTGGTCCTAAGATTACAGCTCAGCCGAAGAGAACACCATTAATGTTTACATCCTGCGCTATCACAAGCCTCTCATCCATGAGTAGATGCACGCTTCCTTTTGTGCAGTGGTACAGTTTGGTGCATATAGTTTGGCAGAAAGAAAATAGTTCCTACATGAAACTGCTCCACAACAAAGTCTTTGAATTGTTGAGTAACCGGGTCATGATTTCTGGAACGAGTTGAGTTTTCAAGTTCCGTTACATTAAAGAGAAGTCAGACATCTCTACAGCCGATATCTCCAAAACTTAGCAACTCACACCAAAACTATATAGACAGAAAAAAAGCTCTACAAGTAAGAGGAAAAAATGTATTAATTTACTTGCAAGGCCGCAAAGTAAGAGCATAAGAATTGATCTTTTTCACATTTAGCAAGCTTCTTTCAACACAACAATTTTTGGACATTTAATTATTTTTTGTGGCTTCCTCTTCCATCTGAAGGCAGAAATCTGGTGTTCATCAGGTAAATAATCTCACATAGTGTTACTGTAGATACGAAGGAAAAATGTATTATTATGGAAAAGAAACAACACTAGTAGGGTGTTTTCAAACTGTCCCCCCTTCTAAAGAAAAACCTGTTCAATGAAACATTATTTGAGTTTGAGACCGCTGCTTTAAAAAGAACTAAATGACTCTGAATTATGTAACACAATGAAACCTTTACCTCCACTGGCTGGTCGTTCGATAGCGACCTCTGAGTCCTCAGACTTGGTGTTTTGATCCCGTTTCTGCTGCAGCCTCTTGGCCTCCATCTCTCTCCTGAACTTCTGTTGAAGCTGCTGCTGTCGGAGCTTCCGCAGCTGTTTGGGGTCTGTGTGTGTTTCAGACCCGACAACGTCCACAGAGTCTGTGTCACGTCTTAGAAGAAAAAAAGAAAGGAGAAATTGATCGGAGGTGATGCACATTTGGATGCATAGGAGTGTCAGGAACAAGCCCCACTGCTGTTTACCTGGAGCTGACTTTCTCACTCCCTCTGTCACGTGCAGGGTCAGCAGCATTCGGAGTAGAAACCTCAGAACAGGCCTGGTTCTGGTTGAGGTCTCGGGGCTCCAGCGGCGTCCTGCCAGGACCGACTGCAGACGCAAGCTTCTCCTCTCGGACCAGACTGGAAAAGCGGGCCTTCTCCACTGAGGGCTCACCTTCAGAAGCGCTTTGTCTGTGCGGGGTCTAGAGGAGGAGGAGGCTTTATGTAGAGAAATGACAAGTTTTAATATCCAAAACATGTTTGAATGAAAATAAAAAATGAAATAAGTTTATAAACTGTATCTGACCTGTTTGGGGATCTTGTTAATGGCTAAGAGGTATTCTTTATTCAGGATACAGTTTCCAAGGGCATTACCGAAACATCTTCAAAAAACCAAAATACAGAAACAAAACATGTAAATAAATCTAATATCAGCAAAAGCCTTTCATCAGATATTTTAGAAAAATGGTACATCCTAAATGTTTTTTTTTTTTTTTCTTTAAATTTCAGTTCCAGGTTGGAACAAAACTGCCCTTAAATTTTCATTTAAGACTCCCTTAGAAAAAAATGAGTTGCATAAAATCACCATCAGGATTTCTTAGGAGGTTGTGCAGCTAAAATGTAGCACATACCTGTGCTCGAACTAGTCCATTCAACACAAAAATCAGTTTTGATAGATAGGCTAAATAACCTGCAATGGCTTTTTTTTCCCACGGATAATGTAATATTAACAAGCTGAAGCCAGCGCTAGTTGTTAGTCTGACCTGTTGGTATATGGTACACACCTTTATCGTTACCTTAACTTCTGAGTCAGTTTCAGGGTTAATATGAGCTTTTAATAAGGAAGTTTACGTTACCTACATTTTAGCAAAGTGTTTGCCCTTAGCTACTTAAGTATTCCCTTATGTGTTGCTAGAAGGTCCTTAGTAAACATATTCCTCTGAAAATTTAAAGAACTCACAACAGTCCCTTAAAAGTGAGAAAATTATTGAATTTATGGTGATTGAAGGGGAAGAGATACCAAGACACACTTTTGGGGCACAGAAAACTCACTGGAGAATATAGATTTGACTAGTTAGCACTAGCAACTTTGTAGCTAGCTAGCAAACATTAACATAACTCTGTCTCATATTTTAATGTTAGCTATAACTATAACCATGCAAGCATGCAAAGAGCACATGTGCCATATAATCACAGTAAGAAACGTAAAGACACTTTGCCTAAACACTTGGGCAAGGAGACAACCTAATGGGCGTTATACACCCCTTAGCTTAGGGAAATATTTTACTTAAGAGACAAACTTCAGTTTGAAACGTAAAGTATTTTTTTTGCAACCGGGCACAGACTGATAAAAGAAATCCTAGTACTTCAGCGCTCTCTTCATGCCATCAGTGACAGCTTCCTTTCTCGCCTTTTCCAGTGACAGAGCTTTAGACTTCAGTCCTTCACTGACCCCGTACCCGACGTCCTCGTGAAATGACCCGTCCTGGAGGGAGAGCACGCGTTACACACAAATTCACATGGACAACATTAGCAACAGAGAGTAAAATAATATAATATCTAACCTTCAGCTGCACTTTGACAAATGCACTGACTCCAACATAAAACTTCCCGTTGACGAGGTCGACAAAGTCTGTAAAATGTAAGTGTTTTGTTAGTCTGACTTTGTGGCAACAGCTCAACTTATCAGGATCCCCTGGTGACAAGAAGCTCTGAGTCATACCGACATTCTGCTGAGAGATGGAGTGAGACCATCCGTTGTATCCAAACATCTCATTAGCCAGGCTGATCACACGATGTCCCTCAATGTAACATACCTGCGAGAGTCCATCCAAGTGTACATATGAGAGAGAGACAGACAGAAGTCAGGTTAATATGAGTGGTCTTATGCAACCTTATTTGTCAAACTGGAAAATGGGCAAATTTGGGTAAAATTTCTTCCATATTGCAACAAAATGTTATTGTTTCCACGTGAGGAAAACTTTCCTCGTCAAGAAAATATAAAGAAATTACATGATAGCATTTATGCAATAAGCATGTGGTTAGAAATTCACTTTAACCCATCTGACAGACACACGTCCAACATTTCATTCAAATTTGGCTTCACAGCTGAACAGAAAACAAAGGCGGAGAGTTGAACAAAGACTTGCCCTCTGTCCTCCTCCAGCCACTCTGGTACTGATGTATTCTGGTCCCAGCTTCTGTTGCAGAGCGTTGTGCACTGCCTGGTACTCCTCAGCTGTGTAGGTACACTGACAACACAGTCCAGTTAGGAGAGTAAAAACACACACAACACACACACACTGCTGTCTACCGTCATATGGCCACAAGTTGGTTTCCATTTATACAGCTCATAGAATATATAGTTATACACTGTACATAATATTGTTATAATAGTTTAAAATAATGTGGTACAAAAATATTAAATCCCTTTAATATTTTAATTTCTTTAGTACCTGTTCAGCCAAAACAAATCCACAGAACTTAATTTTAAATTCTAATGGAGATCCCAAAGTTCACAAATATACAAAATATGTTGGGTGAGTTTGGAGAAATTTGAAGAAAATGATGAACAACACATTGTTGGAGTGTTGTAGCCTTTAAAACATGGAGTCCTGGGTTTGAATATTTAATTCAGTGTAAATATTATACAGGTTCACTGAAAAGTTGGAACAAAACAATGACGAATAGACACTGCCAGACAATGTGGAATCAAATGATTTTTCCAACCTTAAAACTTTAATACCTTTAAGGTATCAACTGAAATAATCCAGCATCAAGTAGTATTGAAACTTCTTCAGTCGAATGAAACCTCCATTCAATATTTTTTGTACGCAAATCTAACTTAATGCGACGTGTGATTGGCCCATTTACCCAGCAGCTACAAACCATACAGTCTGTGGTGCTGAAGTGGGACGTGGTGTATTTGACACAGTTGGCAGTTCTGTGCGCTGAGATGCCACCAAAACATTCAAAAATATGACTCCACTAAAAACCTGTTGCATCTGATAAAAAACAGGGCCTGACCATTACTGTACTTTTGGGGTTGATGCCGATAACGAATATTAGGGAGTGAAAAAAATTCTGATATAAAAATATCGGCCAAAATTGCAATGATTCCTCAAACGTGCTTATCAAACACTTTTGAGAAAGATCTGTAACGGAGAAAGAATATTTTACAGTCAAACAATTAATGTATTTTCTAAAATGGCATCAGGTCACGAAACAGTTAACTTTCGCTGCTAGTTTTGTAAGAAAGGCCATCAAATATACATAAAATGCTGCCTAAAAATACTAGAAAAATAAAAACAAATCAAATGAAGTACTCTATTCTTATCAGTATCACTTTATTGTAATTTTTTTAAACAATAACCAGCCCTAATGATAAGGATTAAAAATAACACTTTTTGTCCAGTTCATAAAGTCTTGTCATTTTTGGACTGTGGATGGCAGAGGCCTATCCCAGCATGCACTGGGTGAAAACCTGATAACACCCCGGACAGGTTACCACTGCATTACAACTCTCTCGTGCACGCAGGCTCGTGTGTAAGTCTCGGGACAGAAACACACGCGCCAGGATTTTTCCCCACTTAACTTCACCATTTCCGTTCCTGTAAGATAATTATTTCCGCACACCTTGAGTCTCGTTTGAACCAATGAGTGTGTGACAGGATGATGCGTGTCTGCAGTCTTAACTTCCTACCTGTCCGAAGCACTTGGCTGCAGAGCTGCTCCTCTCCTCAGCGTCACTGGACATGACTGCAGAGCTCTCCTACGGTCACTGAAGTAGGCAGACGTATGAACAGTTAATGTAGCCAACATCTGCGGTCAGCTCGGAAACATAAGAGGTTAAACTAACTTTAAAGGTCTGAAGCACACAAACAGGTCAAACTAGCTCGTTAATATTACATTGTTCATGACCGAAACCCGCTCTAAGTTAGTTAGTGCATCCATATAAATACAAACTCACCAGTTAAAAATCCTCAGAAGTGATTGTTTGAGTTAAATGAGCTGATCTGAGCGCAAGAACATTTGCTACATTTCAGCGACAGACGAACATCTGAACTTCCCGCCCCGACAACACCGGAGGAGGAGTCTGCGCTGCCTTCAGGGCCCGTTGGAAACTACAGTTCTCTTTGTAAAATGTCAGGATATACGCGGAGCTGTGTTTTCATATTTCATTCTTAGTCAATATGTTTTATAGTCAGTCTGATTCGATTTAGTGTCTTGTCCCTTAATTCTTTAAGAGGTGAAGCACTTCTCACAAACTCTGGCAAGTTCACACCAATCACAGGTGTTGCTGTTACCATATCAAGGAAAGTTTACCATATTAATGGTGGGAGGTAAAGTAGCAAATGTGTTAAGAATGTGTTTATGGAGTAGAAATAGAATAAAAGAATGAAATACATGTGAATTGTCTCCTCTCCATTCTTTCGGTGAACAAATGTGAAGTAAATGTTTTTGGGCTTCTGAAAGGGGGGCATTCCAGAGAAAGTTTTGGAGCTGCTGCACTATCGATCCAGCTGCATCCTCAGTGAAGCACACTTGATTCGATAACTAAGGGTGTCACTGGGGGCAGAAAGGGGACTGAGCACTACACAGGGCCCTCATGTGAGGAGGGCCCACAAAGATACTAGAATGAATAGCTGTGAATGTGAATTTTGTGATACACCACTGATGTTAACTCATGTAATTCACTTATTTTACATGCATTTAATTGTCATGGCCATATTTTTCTCTTCAACTGCTCTGAGTGGCTGTAAATTTATGATATTGTCAACTGTTATAATTGTAATTTGGGGGATTCACTTTTTAAATTCTTCATTTTGATATGGCCTCCCTTGTGTGTTCACACTTCACTCTGAATAAATCATGTGATTATTTCAACAGAAAAAAAACATCAGAGATTGAATCTGGGGTGAAATTCTAATAATATGCTTAGTGTGTTATGTGATATATTACAAGATGCAATCTTTGTGTTCTGTTCTCATCTTTATTTTTATTATGACCAAATACATTAATTATGGACATCTTTACCAGTTTTTATGTTCATTCTGTCTTTGTTTAGTAGCTGTGTTTGCTCACCAGGCAAAAATAAAAAATAAAAAAAATTGAGGAGGCAGCTGAAATGTAGTGTATGCCTCAGTTCTTCTTGCGTGATTTTTATACCAGTGAAGTTCCTCACGAGATCCAGTTATTTACGTCTCGACCCATGAAAATAGGGGATTATCTGCAAAAAGCCAGTGCCTGCTTTGACAGATGGTAAGACACCCGCTGTGTTAAACGGCATAGATTGGGGTCAGAGCTGCATACTATGCATTTATTACCTCCCACTCTGTTTATGAAGCCATATGCATACAGGCGGAGGCCACAACAACATGCCACAGGAATGCCTTGCTTCAGTAATGCATGCCTTGGTGTACTAGTATCGTTCAAATACAGTATAGTTCTTTCTTAATTTGTGTAGTATTGGATTGAGATTAATAAGGGCCTATTAATGTATCTCTTGGCTTATATGAGGGACAAAAATATATCAATGTATAAACCAATACATTTAAAAATCAATATTTAAATAATAAATTTAAAAAGTACATTTTAGTGATGAAAAAGGCTATTTCTATATTTTTACAATATTTATCTATGGTTTC
Organism: Lutjanus argentimaculatus; assembly: GCA_034769285.1. Lineage (NCBI taxonomy): Eukaryota > Metazoa > Chordata > Actinopteri > Lutjaniformes > Lutjanidae > Lutjanus > Lutjanus argentimaculatus. Next base: position 11,513,263 of record JAWZSL010000012.1, on the reverse strand, counting down.
CTACATTCATTAATTAATTTATTTATTTACACTGTTTTTTGTTTGTTTGTTTGTTTGTTTTTTGTCCGTTATAGTCATACAGTCTGCTTTTGAATACTTGAAGAATAAAGTGAACAGAGTGTCTATGTGCACCCAGGTGACAATAGTCACACGGCAGCTATTTACACCCGGCCCCCTAGTTTAGCTGTCTGGAGGAGGTTGAGCTGGATAATTGGTAAATCAGATTTTTAGACTTAGTCGGTTTACTACCTTCTTTTCTCAAACTTATTGTTTTCAGTTTTCACTTATTGTTTGCCATCATAATTTGGTTAGGGTTAGGAAATAAAACTTCTTGGTTAGATGTAGTAGGGGGTCATGGTTTGTCTCTGCCATGCAGGTGTAAATAGCCAGACTGACTATATACACCCTGGGTGCAAATACCATTGTTGGTTACAGATACCTGGGTGTTTGTCTCTGCTACGCTAGGCTAAATACACCTGCAAATAGCTGGGTATAAATAGCATTGTAAGCAGTGAACACCTGGGTATGTGTCCCTGCCATAGTGGCTATATAAATTCAGGTGTAAATGGCCACATTGACTATTCTACCCTGGGTGCAAATTGCATTGTTGGCTACTTACTCCTGGGGGTCCGTCTCTGTCATGCTGGGCTATATAACCGTGGGTGTAAATAGCCACATTAACCATTACACCCTGGGTGCAAATAACATTGTAGGGCATTGACACCTGAGTGCTAACAGCATCTGCCAAAAGTGAGGCATTTTTCTAGCGCAAGTCCAGACTCATGTTTGTGTTTTTCTTTTCAGTCCCAGTGATTCCCCTATTTTGCATAAAGCCATAACCACAATGCGCGCGCATGTGCTGCTCGTGCCCGCGGCCAGGTTCGCTTTGCATCTCGTCAAAACAAAGCGGGGGCGAGCCAGAGAGCGAGCCAGTGAGCGGCGGTGCATGCTTCATGAATGAGTCCCCCCTCCACCACCACCGCACCGCAGGTCGGAGCCTCCATCCGCCTGCAGCCTGATGCCCGTGTGCGGGGAGCAGTAGAGGAGCGAGCCGCCGCTGATGAGCCCGGACAGTCAACACTTCCCATCAGTGCTACATGATCTTTTCATCCCTTCATCAGGAACAACACGACAGGAGAAGGTACGTGGAGCGCAGGCTACAGTGGGCGGGCAGAGGCGCATGACATACGGCAACTTTGTACAGTTTTTGTCCATAGGTGGACTTTATGATGGGTCTGTGTTAGCCTGTGTGTGCTCATAAGACAGTCACAATGTTTACACTGGCACTTTGCCTCATTCTCTTGTGCACACAGGTAGAAAAAATAGAAAAAGCTCCACGTACGCACGACTGGCTGTACATTCCTCCCTGTAGGACAAACGTGGACTGTTGATTGTGTGTCTGGACGATTGATTGGTTATCTTATGTCGATTAAACATGACACAGGCAGCACAGAGGGGTATGAAGATCCCAGATAAGCAGTAGAGACCAATAGAAATTAAAAGTGCCATCGATCTGACTGTAGTCGCCCCTAAAAGACCAGGAGGAGGAGGAGGGGTGAACAAAAGCAGAAATGCCCAGACTGGCGTGGCATGGCATGTCGGGTAGACAGAGTGTAGTCTGCCTCTGTGTGACTGAGATGTGATGTTACTCTAATGAAACTGCAGGCCAACACCTCTGAAAACAGACCAGACACCCATTTTATCACATGCGTGCAGCGGGGTGGCAGTGAAGGAGGCTTGTGTTGTGTCTTTGTCTGAGGAGTGACAGCCCAGACTGTTGTTCCCCCCTCTGACCAGGGGATGGTGCTTCACTGTGTACAGTATGTTTCTGTGGGGGAGACACCCAAATATACTATAATACTGTCATGTCATCTTCAAGGAGAGAGGAGGCCTTTACAGGAATAACTTGGTCTCTCATACTGTACGTGCTCACACATGCATTTCCCCTTTCTTCTCTGATGTAATGTGTGTGGTGTGTGTGTGTGTGTGTGTGACTGTGGTAAGGTTGGGGCGTAGGTTGAGCTGTGATTACAAAACACTCTTCCAATGTGTTGAAATAACAGAAAGAATAAAGAAACAGAAAGCACCCAGCTGAAATGTGCTGCTGTATGTCGTCCTGTGTTCCCATGACTGTAAGTCTGACTTAAATTTGTCTCTTCTCTATGTTTTAGTGCTCAGTGTTCTTTATTTCATTCATTGTCTCAGAGTAAGTGGAGAGTCATGGCTGTGTCAGAGCCTCAGACATTTTTCACTGATGCCTCACTCAGCTGAGCTGTTTGATCTACTCGTGAACACTCTTGTACACTTCGTGTGTCTTTGATGATCTGTTTACCTTCAGTCAGACCTTAAAGGTGGGGTATGCTGATTCTGGTAAAAGACTGTTGATATTCAAACTCAAAAGCTAAATAAATACAACCCCTCCCTTCAGGGCTCCTTCACAAGATTTACTGTCTCTGTCACTCCCCCTAGGGATGGGTGTTGTTCAAAAATTTTCGGTACCGGTACAGATTAGGGCCGGGGCAATTCGTCGATGTAATCAACATAATCCATTACAAAAATATGGCAGTTTGCGTAACATGGGCCAGTCCTTTGCAATGAACTGCTGCTCCCGGTCAAAGCATGGATTTACGAGGATGTTAAACAATACATCCACAAGAGGGCGCCGCTCAATGTCAACCCCGAAGAGTCAAAAGTCCACATCACAACATGTGGACGGAGAATTTTTTTCACTGCCCAGCAGCTGCAAGACAGCATCATCATGTTTACTTTTTGTCAGCACCCAAACATGATATATTAGGATTATCAACAGGCGGACCGTTTTTCTGTCCGTAGTCGTTACTTATAATTGATTTTCTTAATGTTTCTTCATCACCCCTATAATAAGACTAATTTCTGCACCACTGCTGTAAACGTAATGTTCCACCATGTGTCCATGTATGAGAGAGAACTGATGTTGTTAGTCTGTTGTTACCGTCTGTGACTGTTCTCACAGTCTGTAATTCATTTCAGTTATTTCCCTCACTCAGCAATGATGCAAAAATACATTTGCCAGGGATTATGTCAACAGCATATTATTTCAATGATGAAATAAATTAATGTCATGACTATTTTAACCTTCAAGTCAATGCTTAAGTAATGATACCGAACAATTCCCAGAAAGGGTTGAAGGAGTGATTAAATTAACGTGTCACAGCAATCTTTTTGAACTGGAGGTCCAGTAATTTTCTTATCAGGCATCTGAGAATTTGGATCTATTAAATAGGGTGGAAATTAATGATTATGATTGAATGAAATATTGAAATAACAAGAATAATTTATAAATTAGTTGTGTGATTAGTTGACTTCAAACAAATCAAGATTTAAAAAATGATTCTTTATTGTTATTAGGTGCAGCCTTTGTACGATACCTTGCTTTCAATACCAGTTCCAAATATACCAAATTAATGTATCGTATAGTTAAAAACAAAACAAAACAAATAAACAAATAAAAAATACAACAACAACAAAGATGACCCAATGATCTCTCTTTGGGCGTAACGTGTTTTTCCCCATACTGTTCCTGTTACAACATGCAACATTAGCAGCATTATTCGATCTTGGTATAAGCATGCTGCGTGCTTATTTGCTCACTGATGATGAGATTTACTCTATATATAAATATCTATATATATTTACTCTATATCTGTTTTTAAATTTGCCATCAAATGACAAAGCATTTTTCAGTACTCAGAGATCGAAGCAATTCGATTGATGCCATAAAAATATCAAAGTTCAGTACCGAGCGTTAGTCAGTCCCCCCTCTTCCCTCCCCATTCCCTTGTCCTGTGCACAGACATGAACGTGACCTGTTCCAGATTGGCTGGCATAGTGTTGTGTGCCTCTATCTATCTCTATCTCTATCTCTATCTCTATCTTTATAAATCTTAGTGCCTAGGTGTAATCTAGGGGTACTGGATTAGAATTGCATACCCCTCCTTTAACAACCATTTCTTCATCTTCATCTTCATCATCTCTCATCTTCATCATATCTCCTCTCATGCTCAGATGCTTGATGGACTCCGGCGGAGGCATGGCTCCCGGCCCTCCTCCAGACCCTCCTCCAGACCCCTGTCACTCAACTTCAGCACCTTCTCGGCTCCTCCCCCGAGCCCAGATCTGGACAGCAGCAGTGAGCATCCAATCAGGAGGTGAGGCTCAGTTCCTTGAATTAAAATTTCACCACATACAGCATCCTGGAAAGTGCATGAAATATTAATCAACATTCATAAAAATCCCACCCTCCGAGCTTTGCCTGCAACACATGTTGACCTATGATAATGATCTCCTGGTGGGATGTTTGATTGATTTGTTTCCTTATGTGTGTACGTCTCATCAGTTTGCACGCTTGTTTTCCATGTTTCTATGTTTTCTGTGTCTGTGTGTACGTGGGTGTGGAAGGGGGTCTGTTGTTTACTGCCGTGCTGTCAACAGAGAGTTTCTGGACTGCGTGGGTTTGAACTCATCGTTTCTTCTTCTTCAGAGTGCTTGTTTTCATCATGAAAACATTTTACACTCATTTCAATTCAGGATATTTTAATCTTCTATGAAAGCAAGCATTTCATTTTTTCATTTTTTTAAATTGTGATGGTCCTGACTAGACAGGCAAATTTATAGGGCCAACATCATCAATTCAATCAACAATTTTGGCTTATTGCAGATATATCACATCAGTATACATGTAAGCTGATATGTAATGAGAAATGACTGCACATAAATGCCATACAATCACACAGTTTGCCCAGCAGAGAGCAATGATGAGTTTATTTTTCAACTACAATGTACAGTACATTTTGTGCTCAACAAAAGTGAAACAAATGTTTAAACTAAAGGATCCTTATCAAAACGTTTTCCTCATGTTATTCCTTAATTACTATTGGCTGATATTTGATCAGATTTTCTTTTAAAGTAAATTTTACATTTCAGAAAAACTCTTATTAGCAGTCTTGCTGAGAGTTGCTTAGCAGGCAGTTAGCTTAGCTTAGCATAAAGACTGGAAGTAGGGGGAAACAGTTAGCCCATATTATATTACATTTCTGTTATACTCTGCCAATAAACTCCAATAAATCTTACACACTGGACCTGTGCTATGAAATGAACACTGTTATTGGCTTCAGAGATCCTGTATCTGTTGGGCTTCCATCTCATGCATTGTTGCACTGTTTTTTTTTTTGGTTTTTTTTAATTTTCTGTTATCCTGCGCCAGCTGTGCTGAAAATGGGAGAGCAGGAAAACCTTCTTTCTATTGTCCCGCATTGTGTCGCTGCTTCCTATCCCCGTTGTTGTTGTCAATAAGCCGGACGACTTCCTCCTCCACCTCCTTGCCGTACAGTGACAAGCACAACAATGTCTCAGTCTGCTTACCCTGCAGTTCCTCTGGCATCTGTGCTCTGCATAAATATTTGTTTGCATCAATGGTTGTATTGTACGGAGAGAGAGGCGGAGAGGGAGGAAGAGTATGCCCCCATCAGTGCATGTGCTATTGTTTCCTCCTCATCTGAGACCTGGGGCAGTGCGGTGGCCCACCTCTCAGCTCGGCTCCACCCATCCTGCTCTTAACGTGCTGCCCCTCTCTCACCATGCATCATTCTGTCCTACTTCTCTCCTCCTCCTCTGTCACCGGCCGCTTTTTGTATTGTCATTGTGCTGTTTCCCTCTGCATACTCCCTTCTCCCCTCGAGCCACCTCCTCGTGTTTCTTTTCTGTATCTCTGTATGTCAGCTCAGAGCCTGACCCTCTTTCTGTCCTGTCCGGTACTTAGTGCATACTCTGTTTCTCTCCCTCATGAGGACTCTGCACCGGCTCAAGTTGATGAGCTCCCCCAGCCTCAGCGAGCTGGGCAAGAGTGAGAAAAGTTCACCGGAGGACAGGGGGGAGAAGCAGAAGAGGGCAGGAGCCAACGCCACCTGGAACAGGTACACCAAACACAAACAAGGTAAAGAAAATGTAGCCGTTTAAATGCATTTTGAACAATAATTTGTGTCTTATATTTCAGCATCCACAATGCTGTCATAGCAGTCTTCCAGAAGAAAGGTTTGGCAGATAACGAACTCTACACCCTCAACGAAGGTGTCCGGTAAGTTTCGACAGCCATACACACTCGCACAGCGCAGAGAAAACATCCTTATTTCATTCTGTTGATGTCATTTTGTGCTATAATTAGTTGAATTACTGTCTGAACGTTTAGTTGTGAATGAGTTTGTTTGTGTGCGTAGTGTACTGCACGTTGGCCTGGGGAGTCATGTGGTCATTCCAGATATCTCATTATCTTTCTAAACCAGATCCATTACTTCTATCACATCAGCTGCCTCCGTTATAGCCCAGTAAACATGTTTCCATGTACAGAAAAAACACACATTTCTTCAACTATACAGGAAACTCTAGATTGTAATACAGGGCACTCTGGCTTTATTTCGTGTTATTGCACAGTCACATTGATGAAATGCAGGTTGTAAACCCCTTAGTCACACAGAAACGAGAGCTATAGCTAATAATGGTTGAATCTTATCCATCTTATGATAATTTGTTTCCTCAGGCATCTGTTGAAGACTGAGCTTGGGTCCTTCTTCACAGAATACCTTCAGGTAATAGACATCATTCAGATACACGGAAGCCTCTTATATACTGTGTTATATACTGCAGCGGACTATTCAGCTGTGGGTTGGTGGTGTCTCCAGTGTTTATATTTAATGTAATCTTTTCACTATATTTCACAGAACCAGCTGCTAACAAAAGGCATGGTCATCCTTCGGGACAAAATAAGGTTCTACGAAGGTATGACTGTTGGGGTAATAGTGTCATTTTCTCAGCTATTTTTTAGTCCACACCAAGAACTATAGCTATAAAAATATAATTTTAAAAATGATTCTAACTCAAATTCATGGTCAAGTCCAGACTGCAACTTTATAATTTAGTTGTGATGTGGACTTCCATCCATTTGAGTTAGTTAAGTCAAGTTTTAGTTGACTAAAGGTCTGGGCATTTGAACCTTATCTTAGTCCAAGAGATCCATAACTATTCTAGTCTAATTTTAGACAATGAAAACTATTGACATTTCAGTCTTCTTTTAGTCATCAGATCATATTGAAAATTTCAGTCAGTCTAGTCTATCCAAGACCAGTAATTTTTTTTTTTTTTTTTTCATTTTAGCCAAACGTCTTTCCCATAAGATTTTGTCTTATCATTATCTGGTCAAAAACAGTTAGATAACGATCTGAGTACATTTTGTTGTGTTCTGTGCCAGTGTATTAAGCTTTAGTCAGCTGTCTTTTTTGGTTCTGTGATTGATGCAGGTCAGAAGTTACTCGACTCTCTGGCAGAGACCTGGGACTTCTTCTTCTGCGATGTTCTCTCGATGCTGCAGGCCATCTTCCATCCAGTTCAGGTACACAACTATCAATCATCTTAAGAATCAGCTGGTTTTGTCTTTGGATCAACAAACTTAACTATGCAGTCTTTACTGGATGACGGTTATGGTTGCTTAGTTCTGCGGTCTTCTGTGTCCTCGTTGTGTGCAGGGTAAGGAGCCCTCTGTCCGACAGCTTGCTCTGCTTCACTTCAGGAACACCATAGTCCTGAGTGTAAAGTTAGAGGACGCTCTGTCTCGACCTCGCGCCCGTGTGCCCCCCTCTGTTACACAGATGCTGCTTATTCTACAGGTACATCTGCAGACACCAAGACACTGTTTGGTTATTCTCTCTGTTTCTAAGTTAACAAGGCAAAATAACACCAAATCATGTTTTAGAGCTTTGCACAGGTTACGCTGGACTTTGTTTGCTTCCGTGTTTGGAAGCAAACACAGTCCAGCTCTATACAAGAATATAAACACATTAGACTTGTTGATTTGTTGCATATCAAATTGCATAATTCAGGGTTCAGCATAAGGATTGGGGCAAGTAAAATGCCATGTCAGCCTACTAAATCTAGCACTCACCTGTTAAGTGGTGAAAAGGTGGCAAGTGGTAAAAAAGAATTAAACTGTTGAACATTTTTGATAATCAATTAATCATCAAAGTATTTTTCATGCAAAAATGACAGAAAATGCTGTTTTCAGCTCCTCTAATATGAAGATTTCCCACTTTTCTCTTTTTATTATCACATTAAACTGAGTATCTTTGGGCTTTGGACCAACAAATAAAGACCTCACCTTTGACTTTGAGAAACTGGGATGGACATTTTTCACTACCTTCTGACATTTTATAGATGTTGCAGCCCAAGATTAGACATGACAATGAACTTAAGTCAAATGTTCATGTTGAACCCGTACTTTAATGAAATGAATCAAACTCTGTTAACTTGTGGACAGTAGGTCTGCATCTAATGACTGTTTTCATTATAAATCAATCTGGTGGGTTTTTTTTTTAATTAGCATTTAGCCAATAACATGTCAAAATTAAGATACCACAAATTACCTCCTCAAATTCCTTGTACACAAGTTTATAGTTCCAAGCCCTCTTCTTATTGTTTATTCATGCTCACATTTGAGAAGGTGCAAGAAGAAATATTTGATATTATTTTAGAAATGACTTATTCTGTGAATAAATTTTTTAAAATAATTTTATAAGTTTTTCATTTTATAAACACTAAAATGCAGTATAATACAACATTACAATAATTCAGTAGAGAACAACTGACAAAGCAAACATAACAAAATAAAAGAGTCTTGGCACTAGACAGGAGAAAAACAGAGGGTACAAAGCACTTTTACAAAAAAAAAACAGATACAAAGTATAAATAAAATCACACCTAGGTGTGTTTTCACTCCTTTATGTTTCTTCCTTCAGGTGCATTAAAACAGAATTAAAACTAAAAAATAAAATAAAAAATGTTTTTTCTCATGGTTTTGATTGTTTGACCACAGAGGAAGAGCTATAGTACAAAAACAATCATTAGGTGTGATTGGAGCTTTGAATTCACACTGTGATGCCCGTCTCTCTCTCTCTCTCTGTTCAGGGGGTCCATGAGTCGCGTGGTGTGAATGAGGACTACCTGAGGCTCGAGTCTCTCGTTCAGAAGGTGGTCTCGCCCTACCTGGGCACCCACGGGCTTTACTCTGGAGATGGTGCTGAGGCCAACTGCTGTGTTCTGGGTGAGACGAGCTAAAAGCAGAGTAGTAATGGCCCGTGTCTGACGAGGAACATAAATTCATTAACACTTTTTCCTCTCGTCTTTCAGAGAAGTGTTTACCGTGGCCTAAGTCTGCAGATCAACCGTCTAAAAACCCTGTGGTACGATCGAAAAGCTACAATATCCCTCTGCTGCTGACCCCGGTGGCTGAGTATGACCCAGATGCCAGCTCCGTTGGCAGTGGAGGAATTCGGCGCCACTCGGCCTGTGAGATTATATCATGCCTGGAGGAACAAGGACTGGCCTACGCTGACCTGGCCTCAGGATCTGAACTGTCTGGCCCCTCCTCCAACAGGCTGTGTGTGGGCTCTCAGTTCAATGGTATGACACAGATGAAACTGTCTCATGTTGGTTATTATGAAAAAATAAAGATCATAATGTAATTATCCATAATAATCCTTTCATTAACAGGTATCGGCCAGGCAGCAGCCAGTGCTCTGGACTTGCCTCTTTCGTCTCCCTCTATCCTTCACTCCTCAGGAGCACTCCACGGCACTGAGGCCACAACAACAATGACAGATCTCAGTAAAGGTGCATCCTCCACGCCGCCCAGCGAATCATCCAGCCCAGAAACCATAATTGGACAAGTGCTAGAGTCTGCAGACTCAGACTCAGATGGGATATTTATTGATTTCCCACCTCACTCCTCGGAGGCGATGGGGTACAGTCGCGAGAGCAGGCAGAGCACTGTGTAGCTGTGGTTGCCTGTAGGAACGCAGCCCCTCCACCCATTCATCTCCACCCATGTGTATGGTAATAATCTGTGAGAAAGATTACAGAAATCTACATTTCATTGAGTGGGTACCAACCTCGTTTCTTACTGTAGTACGATGAGTTTTCATGATGAGTCCATTCCAAGTGCTTCACTGGCAAGTGAAAACCTCACACCAACAAAATACAAAGTAAAACCCTGGTGGGACTGTTACTAAACAACTGAAATGTTTTACCAGGTTTTCAATTTTAGGACACTGTCGTTGTGATTTGATCCAAGCTCCTTATCCTACAAAGAGGTCAGATAATGTAAAGGATAAGTATGGGGATATTCTATATTGTTCCTTATTCTTATTAACAACAAATCTCACGAAAAACCAAAACCAGCATCTGTAGCCAAACCCTGATATATCTTACTCCTCTCTGCCAAACACCTTTTTTTTGTCTAAAAGCTACTAAAAACACACTAATGAGCCATGCAGCTGCACTGAAATGTTTCTTGGTTTGGATGAACATGGGCACTGTAGTTTATTTTGAGTAGTTTGATTTATATATGATACAAGAGATGTATTTATCATTATACAACAGTTGTATAGGGAGATTTTAATATAGTTATGTCTTTGCTAAAAAAACAAAAAAAAAAAACAGCATATAACATTATATCCAGTAGACTGGCTGAAGAGATTAAAAAATGAAAAACAGAGAACAATTTATTTATTTTTTTTTATTTTCAATCCTACATAAGTACTGATAAGAGTAATGAATGTGTATTAATCCACAACTGAAAATAGTACCCAACAAATACAATATTTACTCCTACTGAAGTTATGCTAAAAATATACTATTCATGATTATTCACCTTTTTTTTTTTTTTTTTTATTGAAACCAGAGGTGGGACTAAGTCATTGCTCGTACGTGAGTCTCAAATCTTTGCATTTAAGTCCCAAGGCCTAAACTTTGAGTTTTGAGTACTAAACAAGTTATAATGCACTCTTCACCAAATGTAATACCATTTTAAAGACACTACAAGTAGTTTTTAACTAGTTACGAAACAGTTTCAATTTAATACTGACGTCTCTATATGACCTACATAATCAAACAAGACCATCAGCAATAAGATCAGCTATTTCTATATAGTTATTTTCAATACCGGCCACTGGGTGGGTTTCCCCTTGAAATCAGATGAAACTAGCCTGCTTACATTAAGTTACAGTGAGGAGTACGTTAGCCAATTAAAAATAAGCAGGAGGAGATTTTTATTGAGTCTCGACTCACCTTTCTTTCTGCAACTTCAAATGCCGAACAAAGTTGAAATTTGTGTCTCTATCTGTAATTTTCAACACACAAATTGCAGTTGTTTTTTTTGTCGACGAGCACATAGTCTTTACACACAAACAAAATTCTCTGGGTATTATTTTTTCCAACTGCAGCTCAGAAACATAATGTTGGTTCATCACGGTTCTCTCCAGCAACTTGATTGGATGCTGTCGGATTGGTTCAAAACAAAATCGATCTGGGAAATTAAGTGTTGACTTGCTGGAAATGAAAAGCATTAACGTTAGTTGATTCAGGAAATGAAGGGAAATTCATTGATCCGTGGAGCACTTTTTAAATAACATACTCTAGTCTTGGGGCTCAGGGGATTATTAATGTATCAAGTATTTTCAAGTCAAAAGGCTCAAGTCCAGTTGAGTTGCGAGTCTTTTTTTGATTTAGTCAAGTTGAGTCAAAAGTCATCAAATTTGTCTAATTTGAGTTCACACTTTATGTATTTGTGACCCATTTTGAATGGGCTCAGGGCTGAGTGTCACAGACACAATGTGGAAGTCAGAGATGGACTAATACATTGTTGGTTGTGGCCTTTTGATGAGATTTGTTGACTGTATCACAAATATACAATTTCAGTAAGATTATCATTTGACCCATGGAGCAAAATTGGAGTTATGAGGTTTTCACACAGCAGAGATGGCTTTTAAAACACCATTTACATAGAAAAAATACAGAAACTTTTCATATTTATCATGGGTTTGTTTTTTGTGTATTTTGAACCTCACAACAGTTTCATATTTTCTGTTTACGCTTTGTTGTCTGCCTCTTAGCAGTAACACAGTAATGAAATCTTCTGCTCTCACTTTTGTACGACATCTTATGAAAATGTGGACTGTTGAATTGTTTTTATTGCCGGTGGCGGTCATTGACGTCTAATGCAAAATTCTCTTCTTAGAGCAAACATCAGTGTGACAGCCTTTGCTTTTCTGTATTAGCTTTGTACAGCAGGAGTTTGAGGAATAATGATGATGTTTGTTGTTTACATTTGACAAAGACATGAACATTTTTGGCTGAATGTCGTCCCACACTGTATTTTGCACCACCACTACCTTGTAAATAAAAGTGCATTGTTGGTTTTTAGGACAGCTAGATAGTGTAAAGTGAGCTTTTACCTTTAAATGAATTTAAATTTTAATAAGGGCTTTTTAACAGAATCTTTTTCAAATGATGTTTTACCTCAAGCGTTTTGTACTTTACTTTTTTTGACAATCTATGATGTCTACGGAGTTGTACTTTGTATTAATTTGTTATACTAGCCCAGTAAAAATTAAATAAATTTGAATAGTATTTAAAAAAACATGGGATATTTCCTTCTATGGTAAACAATTCATTTTTTATAAATAGTCATTAGCCCCCCACCCCCACCCCCACCCCTCTTTCTCATTCATCCTCATCCTCCCAACTCATCCCACCACCCAGTAGTACCCTAAGTCCCACCCCAGCAGGCTACAACTGACCACAACTGACTAGAATCATAATAACAATGGTGTTAATAAAGGAAATTGCACAATGGTGTAAAGAAGAAGAAAGAGAGAGAAAGAGAGAACACTGATTCACATGTTCTTTTGCAATGAAAGCGCTATGAGTCATTACAATTTGTTAACGGTTACTGAAAATGTGGCCTATGTTTTACTAAATTCAACCTTCTTCACCCTTAGAGTAAATTTAATCTTTTCTAGTTTTGGGAGGAACATGACATCCTTAAGCTTTAGGCTTTCTGGTTGAGGATCTTTCCAGTTAAACAGGATAAGAGCTGGCAAGCACACAAATACATTATATATGTATTTTTTTTTAATTTTTTTTTTCTTGACCAGGCAGCATTCCCTGGTTTTTACACAGAAAATGGCAGTCAGAGGATCTGGCTCAACTAATAAGTTGTAGGCTTCAATCAGGGATTAAAAAAATTTAACCCCAAAGTGCATGCTGACAAAGGCAAGTCCAAAACATATAAATCAAAGCGGCTCTGATTTACATTCGTCACAGATGGAGTCTAAATTTAAATTTTGACCAGACACTTTATTATTTTAATATTTTAAATTAGATGAAGTAGATTTAAATAGATTAAGTTTCATTCATGGGTCTCCCTCTTGGCTCACTTGGTGGGGTGTGTGCCCTCTTTCCTGTCCATCTTCATCTGTCTCTACATAATAAGGGTTTAAAAGAAATCTTAATTCTTGACCTTGATAATGGTAAATTCTTAAATCAAGGTCCACTTTCTCGGTACAACGTTTTGACCTTTATCAGCGTTTTCTCAGTTGTCATGGGGGGGCGAGATCAGTAAATTAACCTTGAGTTAATATTTTTCTTTTGTCAAATCCCCACCGTGTTGCTAAATCCCCCAAAAGTACAGAGGACATGAACTCAGTGACCTGCTGTTGTCTATCAAAATAAAATACATCAGCACATAAAGTCGTGCTTTTATTTTGAAAAGACTGACCGGAAGCCTTGCAGTCACTGCTGGCAATAGCAGCGGAACAGAAGGCTGAACAAGCTAAAAGCTAACTACACTACACTCCTCGCTGTGATCGAGCTGCTCTCTTGTTAAAACTCAACGTTTGTTTAAAAGTGTCGACATTTGTCTTGTTCGTGAAGAGTTTGTCTTTCAAACAGAGTGACTCTCCTTCTCAGCTTGGTAAGACATCTTTCTTTGAACAATGTTTTTGTTTGGGTTCACAAGTTAGCTACGGCTAGCCAATAACATACAGTAGCCTCGGAGTCACGTCTAGAAGGGAACCCAATATTTGCGAAACTCTCGCGAGATTTGTGCGCATTGTTTTATTCGTTGTGCATTTTGTACAGATATATTATGTTTTATAATATGACAGCGCCGTGCTTAAAATTTTGATCGGTTTAGCGACGGAAAACTCTTAGTTAAGGAAAAATCAGAGGTTGGGTCAAGATGATCACTCGCGAGATCTTTTCGTGGGTCTGGGGTTCCCTTCTGGACTCGACCTAGTCCCAGGTTTGCACTGAGTGGAAGTAACAGCAAAATCATTCCTCTACGAGATAACACATTTATAAAGTCTGAACGCTGGTGGTAGTGGGAGTTTATGAACAAAAGTTGTCTCTTATTTTCAGTTATTACATCAATTTGAGAATGAGAATGAGCCTGCTGTGCTGTGTTTTGGTTTATTACCAGATCACTCTGAGTGTGTGTCACCTTGGCTGTGGTCCTCTGTAGTCTCTGTGGGTGTGGGCGATACTGGCTCTGAGCCAGTCCTCTGTAGATGAAGATGTCCCTGGCCCAGCGAGTGCTCCTCTCCTGGATCTTTGCCCTGATCTTCCTCATTATGCTCGTCCTCAAGCTGGACTCCAAGATCCACTGGAACTGGTTTCTCATCTTCCTCCCTGTCTGGACCTTTGACACCATCCTCATCCTCATGCTGATAGTGAAGATGGCAGGGCGCTGCAAGCCAGACTTTGACCCCAGGGATGGTGAGCAGAGCCTGAAGAGGAGGCTGTGGTACCTGACAGCTCTGCTGCTGAAGCTGGCCTTTTGTCTGACACTGTGCTCCCGCCTGGAGAGGCTCATCGACATGTGGGTCAGTGTGGTGTGTGTCCCTCTTTGGGTGCTACTGGGTGGGGCACTGGTGGAGTTAGGTCACAGTGTTTTCCACTACAGGAGGGACTGAACCAGAGGACTACATGAACTGTTAAACTGTAAAATAGGGGACAAAAAGCATCTCCCGTTGAAATGCGCCAATCAGATCCACTGGATTGGTATCAGGACTGATAGTGACATTAATAAGTGGATCAGGTATCAGTCAAACATACAGTTTCCTTGTTAACATCGTTATGAAATTCACTGTTTCTGCTACAAGTTACATTTAAGTCACAGCATGTTCAGACTCAGAGTTTTACAAAGTGTGTTTTACAGGTTTTAAACATGGGACAAAAGAGCATTAGTATCAGATCAGGGAATGGTAACAGTATCCGGAAAGAAAAAGTGGACCTGCAGTGTTTTCTTGTACACAGAAAACAATTGTGTGTCATTCTGTTATACCCTTGGATTTTCATTCAAAAGGAAGATTTTACATACACGAGTCCACACAGTTTGGTATATTTAGAACAGATCCATCTGTCACATTGTTTGGCATTCACATGACTGCCTTTAGGCTGCAGGGACGAATGAAATGGTTTTCTTGGACAGATTTGGAATATGATTTGTGTTCTATATAAGCTAGAAATCAGTTACTTGCTACACTAAATGTTGGTCTACAATTCATCTTGTCACTTTTTAGGGAGAGAGAGCACACGTGGACACACAAATACAGTAAAATGCTAATGTGTGGTCTTTGTGACACTAAAGCTAGCTGTATATTGACTGTAAGAAATTATCCAGCCTGCACTAGCATGCACTGTGTGCCCCTGAGCCATATTGTACCTGTTTGTTGAATCACTGTTGAAATGTATATCACTATTTTAGCATTCCTGTAAAGTAGGGATTCACAATATCTGATTTTTGCTGATATCTGATACGTTAATGTTTTCCACTTCACTTTGGCTGATTGCAGGTATATGCACATATTTTTTCCTACCTAACTGCAGACAACATCAAGTCTCTCCTGTAGAGGAATTAACATATCATTATGGCTTGTCTTATTGTTATGGCCCACTGGCAGATGCAGACATAAAAAACAATGTTCTTCAAAATAAAATACAACACTTTTCAAAATATACGCAGCAAACAGCAACTTTGCTACCCATCTCGGACACTTTAAAAAACCTCCATATGGCAGAAATACTCATGTTGTATGTGCATAATTAAAGCATCATCTTATCGGCCTGTCATATCAATAGTAATGTTAATTTCAGGCTAATATTCTATTTCAATTTAAAGTCTTAATCCACTGATACAGTGCCATGCCAATATTATTGTGCCTCCCTATTGTGAATCAGTTAGAAAGCTAACAGCTTCCATATGTGATGATACACGATATGTTACAACTGTTTGTCAGGACTCATCCCAGGATGTCCCTCTGCCACTGACGCAGATTTGAACGTAGATCCTCAATTTACTCTAATTATATAGATTTAAGATGTATGCAAATATGTATTTTACTGTAGAATTTGCAGTTTACCTCATTGGGATTATTTATTATCCTGTGATCAAATTATCTTTATAAACATCTGCCAAATGAAAGGCCATGTTACATAAGTCAAATTGGTGACTAACCTGGTCGGGCACAGCTCAACATTGATAGACTCAGCTTTCAGCGATCTGAGCTGCACTCTGTCAGTCCTATTTCAATGTCCATCAGCTTCAACCATGCTTCATCCTTTAACATTTACATGAATGTGGCTGATGTGGCTTTCCTCCAAATTGACGTTAAATATGTGTTCAACCTCAGATGTAGCTGTAATTTGTCAGCTTCATCTAGGCTTCTTGTGTATAGTCGGAGTATTAAATTGATTTTTCCCACTTAAGACATTTTAACATGTTAAGAGGAGGAAAAGCGTAGATGTCAGTAAAATTAAAGATGGCTGAATTCCATTTAGCTGCTTCAGTTTCAGGGTCCTGGTGTTGTGCATGCTGGCTCACTGCCATGACTTACTTAGACACTTTAATAGAAGAGCTATTATTAATGTATTATTAACAACACCTGTGCTTTTCCTACTGTGACAAGTCAAAACCTTTGCTATGAGAAAGCCAGCATGCTGCCATCAGCATTAAACATGCTTACAGTCTGCAAATTAACAATCATATCCCCATGGTAAGTCATTATTATGAAAGAATTTCAGTTTTTAATCATAATTTTGACTTGTCAGGGATATTTTATTTACTTGTGGAAATTACATTTAGGATGTGCTGTATGGACAAACTTAAAGTACAGCTCAGGCTGACAGGGAGATTTAGAGATTTCCTGACATGAACTGAAGTTATGGAGAAATATTGAACTATTGTGGCTCCAAATTCTGTGGCAATCAGTCCAGTAGTTTTCGATGTTGGACCAGCATCTTCATCTTTAGACCCGGGCCCCTTATGTAGCTGAAGAGATAATCATTAAAACCTTAATGATATGAGATGCAGGAGAGACATTAACAATAAGTCAATATTTTTGAACCATTTATTTAGAGGTTCTGATCAGAGTATAAATCACACTACCAAGTCTTATCTTAGGAAATAAAATGTATTTACAACAAAATTTTCACATACATTGGTTTCAAATAAAAACAGACAGTAAATGATATAAATAAGTTCTATGGAAAATAAAACTTGTCTTACAAAAAATATATGCAATTTCTGTATACATTTTCTCACATTGGTGCTAATAACATCTATACTGTACAGTTTTGGTACATACAGTATCATTTACAGCCCTGTGTGAGTCAAAACAACGTCCAGTCTGAAAACAACTACTTGCTCCGATATTGGAGTGTTATAAACAACAAACCCCATCGTCTAAAGCAACATGGCAAAGAGGATTTCAGCGGGAGCTCTGTGACTCGCCAAAACGTCCCAAACAGTGAACATAGATTAATTCCTATAGCAGGGAGTAAGGATGGTTGTTTTCAGATTGGGTAGTCCAGTACCTAAAATAGGTGCTTTAAGAGCGAAGCTAAGTAGTGCACAGGCACTGACACATGGGTCACATAACATTTTATATAGAGCCTACATACATTCGCTAACAAACGTGAAGTGAGCTACTTAGCTTACATTCTTAGGCACTGATAAAATACTTGACGAATGCATCCTCATTTCACTACATCACTGGAGTCATGTGGCTGTGTCCGCAAAGCATTTCACCATATTCACATGGTGGCCATCTTCCTCTGATGTCACACTCAGGGAGGGAAGCTCAAATGTTGTACTGCTGAGTCCCAGGTTGCAAGTCAGACAATCTGTCAAATAATTATCATTTCACCATTTCTCAAGTGATCAGCAACTGAACAGACAATGATTAGTGAAACTTTGGAGGGAAACAAGGCCATATTTCAAGCTAAAACAACATTTGATAACCCATTAGCTACTGCTAGACAACAACTAATCTTAGCATTCAAGCACTTCCAAGCTAACATTACTGTTTGATCGTGTTACACAATACAATAGGAGAAGCTTGAATTAATTTAGACATATCAATGCACATCTTGGTCACAAGTCTGGAGGTAAAATATACTGGATGTAATTAAGTTTTAATGTAATGTTAATATTAGCTTGCTGACTCTTGTCCAAGTGTATCATAAAGCTGAGACAGAGTTACTGGTATGTTAAGTTAATAAGTTTTATGTTTGATGTAGTCTGTATGAACATTACACAGAAATGTGTTCCAGTGAGCAAAATGTCACATAACATTACCAACTTAAGAAGATTTCTGAGGTCAGAAGACACAGCAAGGCAGTTAACCTAGCTTGTATCACAAGTTTGATTACTTGCGTTTTACTTCCAGGCTTGACATTAAATAAATGTGTCCACAGGTGTGCATTGATATTTCAGTTAGTTTAGGCCTTTCCTATCATATTGTTTAACACCAACAAACAGTACTGTTAGCCAGGAAGTGGCTGATTGCTAATGTTAGCTGTTGTGTAACGGTAGTTAATGGGTTATCCAAATTGTTTTAGCTTGAAATATGACCTGATGTCCTGCCAGATTTTCACTCTACTTTGTCTTTTGAGCTGACCAAAGAGAAAGCCATGAAATGTTATTGGTTGGATTCTCTATGTTTATACAACTAGTAACCAACAATACGGCATTTGAGCTTCCCACCCTGAGTGTGACGTCAGGGGAAATTGGCTGTTTTGTGAATATAGTGAATGGAACACACCCACTTGTTTATTACAAATTAGAAAGCCCAGTTAATGTTTGAAGGAAGGATGCATTTTCAAATACTTTAACAAAGCCTCGGCGTAAGTTGTACAGTAAAAAAAGAAGACTAGACATCTGGACATTCATATTAAGAAGTCTTTCTGTGTTTGCGGTGTGTGTGTTTTGAGGGGCTGTTTTAACGAGTGCTGCTGTGGCCTAGTGTCCTGTAGGGGTGTGGCAGGTTTGCCCTGCGCTGTGTCCTTTACTTTTGGTCCTTTAGAGGGCACAACTGTCCGACTGTCAGATCCGGGCTTTGAGGAAGAGCCTCGAGAGTCACTGTGATGGTGGTGGGTTTTAGGCCGACTGTCTGTGAAGGAAAGGGCCAGAGTCTGGTGAGCCTCCATTGGCTTAAAGAGGTCAAAGGTGATGAGCGTCCGTGGTGGTTTGTGTTCTGGTGGTGCGGGAGGACCAGAGGCAGACTTCTTCCTCTCCTCTTTACTGTCCTTATCCTTCTTTCCTTCTTTCTTTACCTGAATGTTTGCAGGTTTTGGAGCACCCGTCTTCCCGTCTTCTCTCCCAGATTTTGCCTGCACACTTGCCTCTTTGCCCTCCCTGTGCCCGCTTTTCTCCTTCTTCCCATGTGAAGACTTGTGTTTATGTGAGCAGGCGTCTCCATCTCTGTCTGGCCGTAAGTGAGACACTCCCTGTGCACTCCCCCCCCTTTCTTTATCGTGCTCCTTCTCCCTCTTGACGTGAGCTTGTGTCTTTGAGTCCCACTCCTTGGCCCACTTCTCATCTCTCTGTGCAGGCTGTTGCAGGGATGTTTGAGAGGCTTTGCTGCCCTCTCTTGTCCGCTCCTCATCCTCTTTTTTCCTCATCTGTGGCAATGGCTGTGTCGATGTACCACCTTCAGCCTTAACCTTTTCCTGCTCCCTCACCCTGTCCTTCTCCCTGTCCCTGTCTTTACCCCTATCCTTTTTATCCTTCTCCTTCTCTTTACTCCTGTCCTTGTCCTTCTTCTCCTTCTCTTTAACTCTCTCCTTCTCATCTTTCTCTCTTTTTCCTTTATCTTTTTCCTTTTTGATTTGTGGTGTGTTATAAGTGCTCGTTATGCTATCTTTAGTTTTCTCTTTCAGACCTTGACCTGCGACAGTCGTCTTTTGCTGCCTCTCCTCCTCCACATCATTCTCCTTCCTAATCTGCTGTAGTGACTTTAAGGATTCAGTGTCCACTCCACCCTCCTCGTGGCCCCTCTGCAGTGTCCGGCATGCGTCTGCAGCTTCATCTCCTCCTCCCTTGCCTTCCTCTTTCTCATCTGCCTCAGCTTTAGTTTCTGGTAGTGTGTGAGTGAGCACACCTTCATCTCTCTCCTTCTTGACAAAAGGTGGAGACAGTGTTGTTGACAACTCCTTCATCTCTACTCCGCTCTCCTGCTCTTCCTCCTTGAAAATCTGTGTCGGAGTTTGTGAGGGCGGCCCCTCCCTTCCCTCAGGCTCCTCATCCTCCAGCTTCATCACTGTCTGTACAGCAGGGTCGCACTCCTTCCCCTCAACCTCCCCGTCATCTTCCTCCTCTTCTTTGATATGAAGTGTTACTTCTTGAGGCGAACACTTCTCCTCCTCCTTCACCTCTTCTTCCTCCTCCTCCTTCTCCTCTTCGTGTTGGTGATACTGTTTGAGTCGGATATGCCAGGCCAGACTGCAGACAGCAGACACTGTCTTGAACTGGTGGACAACTCCTCTGGGAATGAAGTAGATGTCATCGTGGTAGAGTTGGATTCGGGCATATCGGATCCCCTCCCTCCTCAGCTGGTTCAGCTTTGCATCATCGATCCACTGGACACACTATGGAGACAGTGACAGGAACACATGAGATTCAGTAGTCCCCCAGTATAATGAGCAAATAGGCAAATATTTTAATTCCTGCACGGGAGAAAGAAAAGAACTAATTCTGATTATGAATTCACTAGAAAAACAGTTTTATAGTGAAGAATTCCTCTACTCTAAATTGATTACCATGCAATGTGGCATGTTAGAGGGTTACTTGACTTTTTTTCACACTTGGGGATAACACAACAAGTTGTTAACACAACTTCAACATATTATGACTCTATAAAGTTGTTATGGTGAAAATGTTAGCATGGAGTTTCCTAATTACACATTCGGCAGACATGGAGCAACATTTTCATTTCCAGCTGTGTTTCTGCTCAGCTAATTTATAATTTAAGACAAATTTAGGTCCATTTTAATGATCAAATTTGTATGAATTATAAAAGAAAAACATTTACATTATTTTGCTTTGCACCATGTGACCTTGCAACACATGGTTCCATGTAGATAACATAAAATTAAGTAACCACTGTCTGCAAAGAATGCAGGCCCTGCCAATGTAGAGCAATCATTTGTGGCTCCTGTTAGGCTCAATGGCCATACTTGTTTGAGTGTAAATTTTAATAAGAAATCATCATTCATCAATAAAAACAATGGGCAGCATGGTACGCAGCATTCCAAAATCTCTGACAGACTTGAAGAAACTACTGGACATCCATGTACCACCTACAAAAAAGTGCCAGGAACTCCCTATGAGCAAAGTTTGCCACCAATTCTCTTTAGTAGCTACATGCTGCATTATATTCACCAGCTACTCTGTTTGGTGCTGGGTAGGTAGCAAACAGCCTGCTGCCCTGCTGCTAGACAGCAGGGTTGACATTACACCAACATTACGTAATCATTTAATATAAAAATGTCGATTAGTGCAGCTTCAAAGGAGGTTTGATACACTTAATTTCAGAGGCAGGAAAAAAGAGGTCTATTTATACTGCTGAACCCTACAAGGCATGATTAATAAATCTGACCCACCTGAGACAGCGGAGGTTCATGGAGGTCCAGCTGCAGCCTCATGACCACATCTGGGAAATCTCCAGCGTGGAAACACACGACATCTTTGGTGATCCGGGCAGGAGCAAAACTGCTGTAAGGCAATAGGCAAAGTCCTGTTTACTGATCAAAATCTGCACACCAATAAACAACACCAACTGTGTCTCTTACACCTCACAGCTGTACAGCGAAAGGCAACGACGCAAGACACCCTGAGATTGAAATGCTCCCCGTAATTTATCATTAGCTGTGACCAGCGGCTCTATAGCTCGCTCACTCAGTTAGTCTACAAACA
This sequence comes from Lutjanus argentimaculatus, assembly GCA_034769285.1. Taxonomy (NCBI): domain Eukaryota; kingdom Metazoa; phylum Chordata; class Actinopteri; order Lutjaniformes; family Lutjanidae; genus Lutjanus; species Lutjanus argentimaculatus. The sequence goes on along the minus strand of JAWZSL010000012.1, from coordinate 11,491,146 downwards.
TTTTCCCACTCTTTGGCAGCTACAGTTTTCACCCTAAACAGCTGAAGTTTGGCATGAGGGTCAACTGTTTGTGTGTGTCTGAATGTCAATTGGCAAAGGGGGGTGTAGCAGTGGGTGTGGCCTATAACAAAAAGGCACAGAATTTCTAAACAGATTCATGTAACATGACATGCACAAGTTTCTATCCATCAGGGCTCCTGGTTTATGGCAAAAATCATAATCATGATTATTTTAGTCAATATTTAAATCAGGATTATTTAACAAGATTACTCATTGGCTTTAGAAACACCATGCATTTATTGAACTTTAAAAAGAATACCTCAAGCCAAACTAAGCATACCAGAGCCTGGCTGAATTTGGGTTTTCACGGAGGGGTAGAAGCGCACCGTTGTAAACAAAAGAGGTGGACAGGATTTATAACAAAAAACCAGAGCATCATTGCGAAATGGAATGTGGCACAACGTTTAATCTCAATTATCTTGTTTTCATAGTTGTTGGAAGCCAAGTCAAATGAAATAAATGTGCGTAACCACCCAACCCTGCTATTTATGAGGCTGAAATATGCCATGTAGGTCAACTGTTTGCCAGGTTGTATGTGTGTGAATGTATGAACACATGAACATGGTTGCAGCTATAGCGAATTCATGCTTGTTTCCTTAAGTCTCTGAAGAAGTATTCTGTTACCTGTGGTTACTTTGTGTTGCTATTTTAACATCTATAGCATCAGACCAAAGGTTATCTGGACAACAGAGCTGTCAGGTTGTATTCTATGCAAAAGTGTTTGAATGTGTGTGCTGTATGTGATGAGAAGTAAAAAGATGTCAGTGTGTACTCACTCCTCTCCGCAGCGCACAGCCTTCAGCACACCTACAGCAGCAGTAGTTTGTCTCTCGAACCCCTGACCAATGTGGTCAGCGTGGGCTCTTGTCCGGTCTTCAAACAGCATCTCCCTGGGCTCACTGGCTCTGGGCAGATACTGCAGGTTCTTTATCTCATTGGTGGACCTGAAAATAATTTATTGACAACCGTCAGGATATATTTAAGGCATGGTTAAGCACCTGTACACGGCATGAGGTGTTGAAAGATAAGCTGCTACATCGGCTTTACTTCAAACTCTTCTTTTTTAAATGATGGTGCTAGTGAGACGATAGCACCTGTGCACTGACAAACATTTACAGACTCAACTTGTCCACCCACCTTTTCCTTTTGAAGGGTGATTTGGGCATGTCTGCCATAGGGATCATCTGTTCTCCAGGTCTGACCCACATGATGGGGCCATCGTCGCTCTCAGTGGGGCTCTGCAGCCGCAGACTGGAGAACGTTCCCCAGGGCAGAGTCCGCTGCACAAACACCGGGTGAGAAACTTACATGATGACACAGTAGTGTGACAGACATTCACACATCCACTGGCTGTAGAGGTGTTTACATATGCAGACATAATAAACACACTAACCTCCAGAAAGGGAGATTCCTCTAACATGCTGATGAACTCTGGGAAGTAGTCTCCAACCTCTTCATCCACAGCCCCTACCAGACTGACCTGCCGCATGGCCCCGGCACGGTAAGTTCCCTGGGAATATGTCCGCTTCACCTGCAGGAGAGACCACAGAGAAGGCAGATCAGACCATAACCAAAATATCCTCATTTGCCGTGTCTAAAACTAAACCTGAAATGTACTTTACTGCCAGTTGAGACCTTTTTATAAATACCACACACATCTGTTTTACACATCTTACAATTAAAGCTTGCCCTGTCAGTGTGTTAACATAAATGGTGTGACATTTCCAGTGCCTCGCTTAAAAGCACTGAAAGCATATCAGCATCTGCCTGGTAGTTAACAGGACCTTAAATACAAAGACATCTTTGGTGGAGTTCCAACACACTTCAGTCACCAAGAGAGGTAAGTGCCAACACAGGACAAGTGAAAGGTGAGCTATTGTTAGCAGTCTTACAGAGAAATTATTAAAAAGCCAAGTGAGATTTTCAATCACTGTCGATTCAAATCTAAATCAAGATCATATCAAATGTAGAAAACAGGAAGACCACAAAATCAGACCTCAGGGCTCCCTCATCAGACATTAAGGCACAACTGTATGAACGTAAACATTAAAGTTTCCACCTTAACAATGTGAGTGGGATTTGATGAAGCAGGAAAGATGCATCAGAACAGCTCATAAAACTTTATTAGCCTATGTGTCAGAATCTGGGTGATTAAATCCTGAGCATTTCCAAGTTTCAGTTTATGGTTACTAGGGTTGAACAATATGGCTTATATATAATAACAATATTTTTAGGCTATGCCACATTACAATAATAAATATATATATATATATATATATATATATAATAGGCTATATATCTCAATATATACACATTTTCTCTAAAACATAATGCTGTAAATTCTAGAATAGTACAAACATTAAAGATAGATCAAACTACCCAACAGTCGGGCTGAGTGATATTGACAAAATCAATATAACTACCACTGATTATGATGACAACAGCAATGACATTGGTTATGTACTTCTGTACTTGTGCTTACTCTTATTCTTATTCATTCCAATATATCATCATTGACTGCTGTCTATGAGCCAAACTGCCCCTCTGGGACATTAATGCTTCCCACTGCATACACAGTAAAACAGTAAAATACCCTACATGTTGAATAAAGGGAGGTGCAAAGTACAAGTGACAGGTTAGGGTAACCCATGAATGCAAGCACATGGTACTGGTTACTATGTTACCATGAACAAAACTGCGCAGAGACGTGTGTCAGTGTTACTAAGTTACAAATGTCATGAAGTACAGACAAGAAAATGTAAGTAGTAGGCCTGCACAATTAATCAAATAGATCATAATATGTATGGCTGCAATTTTCAAATCGCAGAAGGCAAAATATTTCTTAAGGGCAAAATGTATGTCGAAATATTATTTTAAATAAAATATTGTCATGCTGCAGAGATGTCATGGCCCACACATCATCTACACACAATAACGGTGTAAAAATGATAATTCCCTCTAATATTGTAAATCACACAGCAATTGCAATATCAGTCAAAATAATCGCTATTAGATATTTTTCAAAATCATTCAGCCCTATGAAGAGATGCATCATACTGTGAGTAGGAGTTAAATGTTTGCTTTTTAACAAAGATAGATATTGACACTAGATGCTCACAAAATTGATATAGCCCTGTAGTGTTTATTAAATACCTCCAACGTGGAAGAGACAGTTGTTCATAAAAATGTCCAAAGGGCCGTTTACCCTTTTAAAATGTTGTTTATAGTTATTTTTGTTAGGCTATATCCTCTCTCAAAGTGTATTTGACTTTGTTTACCACTTCAATATAAAATTGTTTAAAAAGGAAAACAAAAAAGTCAAAACATGCTGCAGCATCACAAGATGCTGGAAAGCTCTAAAGCGGCGATTCTCAAAGTGAGAACTGAAGACTCCCTGGGTCTGTGACACACAGCCTGGAGGAACAAAACACTGCGATAAAACTGTGCTGTGTTATTAAAAAGTGCAGATTTCGGCTCTTGAGAAGAGCTATGCAATGAAATACAAGCAATAGTGTGCCCATGACTTTGGCATGTAAGCTTAGCGACAATATAAACTCTGTCATGTTAGTCATTAATCAGTCAGTTACAACTCGAGGGGCACTGAACGCGGCTGGGATACACAGTCCATACAATCAAGTGATGTCGAGCCCAAACCGGCTAAATTAAGAAAATATGCTGACAGTTGTATTGAGTTTGCTTTTATTGAGAACAGCAGCAGGATGAAATGCACCATCTGCCCTATGTTGGTAGCAGAGGAAGTCATGATGCCAGACTAGCTGGAGCAATATCTGATTATAAAGCACACAAAGTATCAGTACGATCAACAGAGAGAGAGACCCCCTGGAAACATTTTCTTCCCAGTGAGTGGTCCCTGCACTTGAATAATTTTAGGTTTTCCTGACCTAAATTGATTCTCCGTTTTTAAAAACACGTTCAAATACAAACTGTGATTAGGGTGTATGGTGGACGTAATTTCTGACTTTAATTTCTGACCTTAATTTCAAAAATATAATTTAATTGCTGTCTCCGGTGGATCAGATTTCGTAATCATGTCTTAATTTATGGAAGATGTAAAAACACCCCAGATTCCAAAAACGTAAGCATAACATGTAAAACATAAATAAAAACAGAACGCAATGATTTGCAAATCCTTTTCAACTTGTATTCAACTAAATACACGAAAATGAGATATGCAATGTTCAAACTGATTTGTAAATATGTATGTTCATGTTTATGTAAATTCTGAATTTGATGACAGCAACATGTTACAAAATAGTTGGAACAGGGCCAACCAAAGACTGGGAAAATTGTGAAATGATTAAAAAACACATTTGACAGGTAAAGAGGTTAACTGGTAGCACGTGATAGTATCATGATTGGATATGAAAGGGGCATCCTCCACAGGCTGTCGTTCACAAGCATGGACGAGTCGAGGGTCACCACCACTTTGTGAAAAACTCTTTGGGCAAATAGTTTGACAGTTTTTCTGGACACACAATTGCAAGGAATTTTTTCCACCATCCACAATCTATATTATAAGACCCAAAACCAACACTGAATGCCTGTGACCGTTGATTTCTCCAGACAGTACTACATTAAAAACCTAGATGACTGGATACATAATATTACTAGTGCTGAACAACATGCAAAAAATATATAATAAAAAAAAAAATAAAAATCATATTGCATTTATTCTTACAGATATTGCAATAGTGATATGAGTCATGATTTTAATGGGAAAGTTTTGTGTTTACACTGAAAAAAATATATAAAAATGATTATGTGATTTTTGCCGCGGTCCAGCCCACACAAGCATGTTCTCTTATGTTTCAAGAACATGATTTGTTGGCTAAAGCATTTCTGTAGCACCACAATATTTCATTTAGAGTGGTATGTTGTGACGATTTTGCCTTTATCAAAACATTGAAGCTCCTTTTGATATTGCACTTGGCCATATTGTGATTTTGGTAATACTTTGAATTGTTCAGCCCTAAATATTATTACATGGATTTGGGAACACTTTAGAAACCTGTTGTCAGTAAACACAGTTCATCACTGCAACTACAAATGCAAGTGAAGACTCTACCATAAAAAAAAAAATGCTGCCAACTTCTCTGGGCCCGAAGTGGAAAAGTGTGCTGTGGCCGGAGTCCACATTTCAAATAGTTTTCAGAAATCATGGACGTTGTGTCCTCTGGGCTAAAGAAGAAAAGCCACATTGTTACCAGCGCAAAGTTCAAACGCCACCATTTGTGGCGGTATGGGAGTGTGTTAGTGCACATGGCATCTTGGACAACTGACACATCTGTAAAGGCCCCATTAATGCTGAAAGGTACATAGACGTTTTGGGGAAACATATGCTGCCATCCAGACGGCGTCTTTTGCAGGATTATTTCAGCAAGGCCAAGACTTTCTGCAGGTGTTACAACAGCGTGGTGTCGTAGTAAAAGAGTTCAAGTACTAGACTGGTTTACCTGCAGTCCAGACCTGTCTGTCAAATTCAGAAAGAGTGTTTATTTGCATAAAAAACAACAAAGTTTATCAGTGTCTACATAAAATATCTTGTCTTTGTGCTGTATTTAATTGAATATAAGTTGACAAGTTTTTCCAAATCATTTAATTCTGTTTTTATTTACGTTCTACACAATGTCACAACTTTTTTAGAATCAGAGTCGTATATTTTTATTAATAAATAAGTCCTTGATACTTCCTCAGACATCTGTGCCTTATTATAGATATGATGTAAATATATTTCTGGAGGGAAAACACTGTTTTTAAATTCTCAGTGAAAACACTGTGAAAAAAAAACAAAATTGGAGGCTTCTGATTGCTAATGTTGTGCCATTTCATGAAAGATGCTTTCTGCAAAACTATCAAAGAGAAATGCTTTAGGAAAACAAAGTACCTCAGAGTGAGCAGTCTGCACTGGTGTTCACAATTTATTTTCTGATCTATGACTGGCAAAATCCTATTTATATCATGTCAAATTAACTCATATCACAGGACTTTAGATTAGGAAAGAACACTATGTTCTTTGAAAATCAGAGAAATATTTAAAGCTTATTCAGTATGAAAGGAAAGTGAAACTCTTAAAAACAATCAAGTTAATGCAACACCCTTAAGACAATCACAACTGTAAAACAAAAGCCAAACGCAATTATTACCACAAAACTAAGGCAACCATGAAATACTCATCCTGATAGGAGAAATTGTCACCTTTACAAAGCATACAATAACTTTTTGAACTCATGGACAATTAAACTTTCTTCAGAAGTCTCTTCGGAGGCCGACATCAAAGCACAACATCAGCTGAAGGTGCCATAATGACTATCAAACACTCCCAACAGACATGTTTTTCTTGAAACCATTATGTTAACCGACAAACAAAGTGACACACACCATTAGTGTTACTGCTCCTCAAGACAACCTGGATGCTGAAACACTTTGAACACAGGAGTAAAGATGGCTTGAGGCAGCGTGAAAAGCTCTACCCATCAACAGTCTGGACAAAAAGTGACATACAGACAACTTCAAAACATGTAAAACTGTTGATGTGTTGTTTCAGCTTGTGGCAGATGAGTCTGTGCTGCTCACACCTCCAGACTACAAACTGACACATCACGGTATCAAAGTGGACAGTTCAGAATCCTCTTACACTCTCACTGTGTGTGCCTCTAGAGAGAAGAAAAATAATACATAATCTTACCTGAGAGTGGAAGTTGACCATGGTAGTCGTCTCTATGTCCTTCTTCCCGAGCACCTCCATTTTCACTGGCGCGTTGGGGAACTTGTAGGAGAAGTAGTCCAGGAAGTCTGGGAGGTAGGACGCTGCTCCGTGGATGATTCCCATCACAAAACATGCAGCCTGGGCCTCATCCTCGCTGAAGGACAGGGTCACAAACTCCTGGGCGAAACGCTGCATCTCCTCCGGAGACAGACAGGAGAGCTGCTCGCTGTAGGCGTGCGCCACAGACGCCCCGCCGTTGGCCTGCTGCTCGATGTGGATCAGGTGGCCAAACTCCAGGCCGGGCAGGCCCGGGGCTGGGGTGCAGTGCAGCGGGGAGCTGTAGCCAAGCCTGTCCCTGACCATGGAGGAGATGGAGGCGGAGGTAGTGGCAGTGACAGGAGGATCCTGTTGGTGTTGTGGTGCTGCAGTGGTGTGGAGTAGGCTGCTGCTGTTAATGCTGTTGTTCCCATTAATTCGACTGAGGAACTCGGGCAGACACATAGACACTCCTGAGCACACCGTCTGGCATGAGCGATGGTACATTTTGGGTCGGCTGTGCCTCTCCTTCACTCGCTCACCATCTTTGTGCTTCTTTTTCTTCTTCTTCTTGAGTTTCTTCAGCAGGAGATCCTCCTCTGAACCAGCTTTGGGCTTCTCTGTAGACTCTGTGATGAAGGATAAGACAGTTTTATAGATTAAGTACAATTTGGCGCATCATTTGAGGCCTAAAATACGTAGCCTAAGTGGGGACATCAAGTAACAATTTTATATGCTTGAAATTACATTTTAACTTTGACAAATGTTGCATATATGTAAGGATATTTGTTCAACTAGGCTTTTCATGTTTGTTTTAATTTACTTTAATATATTATAATATATAATATATATCTATTATTTAAGGTTGCCCCAATCTACTTGGTACGGGTTTAATACTGGCCAAAATCGGTGAATCAAATATTCACATGGAAAAAAGTAGAATCCAATTAAATCCATTAGCCTAAACTACCACATAAATGCCAAACTTAACTTTGAGCAACATGCTGTAAAGAGAATAATAAAAATGCTGCTATTGTTCTGTGTTTGAAAGAGTTTAAATAAAAAGAAGCACTAGTATTGCATACCTGAGTCGTGTTACAGGCTACGTATTTCTTCCTTTATGAAAATAAGATATTTGCTTCACAGTTTGAGCACGCTGTTTTTAGATGGCTAGGATAAGCAAAGTGCATCCATAAAAACAATGTATTATTAACAGCTTATTAGTATAAGAGAAGTAAAACGTATTAGATAGGTATCAGCAGATACTCAAGGTTGCACTATAAGTATTAGACATGAAAAAGTGGTATGGACGTCATCCCAATTTTAATGTTTTTTTAAGTTTGCACGAACTTTATATGAATGGCATTCTTCCTCTTACAAATAATATTTAATTCAAAATTCTGACATATTATTATAAAGCACCTATTTAATCATTCTGGACTAATGTGCTCTGGTTTGACTTTTTTCAAAGTTGCCTCAGTCACACCTCCAATAATGTACACAAGGAAAACAATTTTAAGACACTCATGTAATTCAAATTCTCCCCAAATAACAACAAAACAATAAACAAAATAATAATAATGATAATACTTTCCATTTCATCTGGTCAACGTTACATTTAATGCCTACCTTTCTGTGGAGAAATCACCTCCCCGTTTTCTCTTGCAATGTCATGTACAGGTGGCAATTTGTGATTTTTCCACTCTTTATTCTTCTCTTTCTTCTTCTCTCTGTCTTTCTCCTTCACACGGTGATCTGAGAGGAGCAGAGGAGGAGACAGAGGGGAGGTGAAACGCTGCCACATCCATGCTGAGCAACACAACCGACGAACAAACATTTCCACGTGTATATATATATCACCATCTGGGCCTAATAAATACTGGGGCCTATGGTAGAGAAAATTATGTAATAGTTTATTAAATCATTTTACTGCAGTGTAACTTCAGACGCAGTGTGTAATCTGAGTATAAACCGGTGTGACAGAGTGGTGTGGAGGTGAGCAGGCTGTGTGTGTTGTCTCACCTCTCTGTAGCGTTTTCATGTCGCCGTTCTCGGTCTTTGTATGGCAGCTAGCAGGGCTCACTCTCTCCACACCAGCCGCCGAGCTCCGCTGCGCTTCGCTGCTTTTCTCCTTCTCCTTGTGTCGCTTCTCTTTCGCCTTTTTCACTTTGGGCGGCGAGGCGAGGAAGTTGCTGATTTTGAAGATTTTCCGAGCGGGGGTAGCTGGCCCCGCGGCGGCGGTGGAGTGGCTCGCCTTGGCCGGGCCGAAACTCCATTTCGCTGGGCTCCCACAACTCTGCTTCCCGTTGTGTTTTTCCCCTGCGCACACCTCTCCGTTCAGTTTCCTGTGCTTCAGGCCTTCTCCTCCACCCGCACCTTCTTCGGGGTGGAGGGTAAATGTCGCTGGAAGACTGCGGTCGGCTCTCCGGCGGCCGTTTAGCTATCAGCGGTTTAGGGGAATTTGTTTTGCTGTTTGCTGCGAAATGCATGGAGTCCACGGCCTCGGCCATCTTGGAAGTTTCTATTTTTTACGGTCAGACGTAACTGGTGCGTGAGAGCCAGGCCGGGGGCGGGGCTTAGCGAGTTACGTAAGACGCACGGAGGAGGGAGAGCAGCAGACAGGATTGTTTACAGCCTGCAGGACAAGAAAGAGCACTGTGCTGCTAACTGTGCAGCCACACCGACTGCAACATTACCATGAATATAACAGACAGAGGAGGCCTGCTGACACAAGAGGGCAGTTAAACTCCCAATTCTTTGGTTCAGTTCAATCATAATTCAAGTGGCTTTGTTTGCACGGGGAACAGACGGTTACACTGCCAAAGAAAGTGTGAAAAATAAAAACAAACAACCCCTCCCACAACTCACGTTACCATAATAGCACGATAAAAAGTGCACAACATGATAATGATCACAGTCTTAAAAAACAAATAAAAATTACCACAAAAATATTAAATAATAAATTGGTGCATACAATTCATTTTTCTTTTTAAATTAAAGTGCCTTTGCTTTCCCCCTTTGATAAAATAAAAAGCCAAATAAATTAATAAAATACAATAATTAACCATATAATATCACAGTATATATTGACTTTATTTTATTGCAATAATGCGATACTCTATATATGTTACACCCCTAAAAATGTACATATTCAGAAGACTTGTCAATTTTGTTCTGCTGGGCTGGACAATCAGTTTATAAATATATTCACAGAGGTTTAGTTATTCATATTAGACCTATAGATTGATTTAAAAAGCTTTTCAATTGTAGGGAAGCACTATTTACCAAAAACTACTTGTTTTACTGATTAGTCCTCAGTCTTTAAAAAAATGTTTATTTTTACTTTTCTCCAGCTATTTGTTTATTTATTTATTTGCCAGGGACAAGGCAAGAGACATTATTGCAGGTTACAATGACAGATATGTTGCATATAGGGTTTCTGGCCCAGGTTTATTTGCACCCCTCTCCCTGATTAGGCAGATTTTTTTCCTAAAAAAAAGGTCATAAGAAGAATTCATTAGTTAAACTGAGTACATAATAGTGATATTCCCATACATGTGACATTGTCATATGAAAGTTACAATACTGACATGATAAACAATCATTTTACATGTATTGCCTATGTGTGTGCATATGCTCCTCTGTCTGTGTCTGTGTATACATGTCCATGTGCATGTGTGCACACACAAGTGCATAAACAGAGATCACTGATCACAGGTTTGGTTTGGTTTCAGCCAATATTGCATCTTTTCATTTTCAAATCAGTTTGTGTTTTTGTTGACATATTTTCAGATACATGTGAAGTCAAGTCCATTTCATTTAGCACAAAATCACAAATGACAGATTTGTCAGATAAAGCTTTATTATAATATTTACAATATATGGCAACAATGAAAATCTCCACACACGCAAAAAAAAAAAAAAAAGAGGAAGAAATCTTAAGGTGTTGTGACTTTTTATGATAATGGTGTGATGTTTTTGCACCAAATGAATGATTACATTGTACTGCCATAAGCAAAGAAAGTTCTCAAACTTCTTTCAAATTTATGTATATGAGATATTAATATTGTTAAGAACATCACAATATCTTTTATAAAGGGTATGTTCATCGTTTTCTCATGGGCTTTTTAAAAAAAAATGTCTGGAAAGTCATCATGCATATTGTGTTGTGTATCATTCATCCAAAACTACCTTAAACTAATTTAGTTATTTATAAGATGTGCATTGTTTGTGAGGATATATTTTCCAATTTCATGGGACAACTAATAGTACAGAGTACATAATTTAAAGACTTAGAACTGTATAGAATGAATCTGTGATGTTTCCTTAAGATGTCACTAGGTGGCAGTATAGCAATGGAAATACACTGAGGAGATTTGTTTTTCTCACCATCACGTCCACTGAGCCTCACAGCTGTATCATCAGGACTCACAGTCACAAATGTTGGGAGGTGTCAGTTGAAAATGTGCTTACTTTTATTGCACAACAAGACTCAGTTAGTCACTAATTTTACTGCATCCAAGATTTAAGTACTATTACTCATTTCATGTCAACATTATGTGATTAAAATTTCAATACAATGCCTAAATGCTTTCTTTCATAACATACTAATATTGGATGAAAGGGATCTTTTTGTTATGACAGAAAACAGAAACAAATTGTGCAATGATGTGGAAAGTTACATTTCTCTCCCTGTTCTGTCAAATGGTCCTCTCATCCATTTCTGTGCTGCTCTCGTCCGTATCTGCAGCCTCTAAAGTAGAAGTCTTAATCTGCCAGCGAGATTGGAAAGGTAGTGTACACATTGTTCATCAGCGCTGACATTGGCTTACTCTAAAATGAGATTTGTTTATTTCTTTTGACCCAAATTGTTCATTGGGTGAATGTTACACTCAGCACTGACACTTAAACAGTTGCCATAGAGAAGAAGACACAGTTTGGAGGATAATAAAGTTAAAGTTATTTTTGGTTCCCATAATAACACTAGGCAGAGCAATGAGAATAATCCTTTATAGTACCTTCAGCAGCAGTGGAAAGTTTGTACTCAAGCATCTGAGGTACTTGTACTTCACTTGATATTTCCATTTTATGCCACATAATACTCCACTACATTTCTTTGACAGCTATAGTTACGTTGCAGATGAGGATTTTACATACAAAAAACAATGAGCTTATAAAATATGATACACTGTCCAAAATTAAATGACTGGTAGGGGAGACCAGGGAGTGTTGTAACACCAGGTTAGTTGTAAGAATTGAATTGTTTGACCAATCAGAAAAGAGCTGTTCATACACTCACATTTCCCTTTTGATCTCACGCCCTCATGCTAAAATAGTTAACTATGTAATGGCTGCTTGGGGTGGAGATGGTTGAAACAGTTCATTAAAATGAAGGGGATTTCTGCTTTGTGTTTTTGTAACACTTTGCAAACTCTTGGCAAAAACACGTGTGGGTCAGGTACGTCAGTTCTGAGCCCACAAAGTCTGCACCCCAGGCTACATTCACCACAACTGTGACAGTCATTGAACCCTTATGTGACACATGCACATTCAGGAATACAGCCAAACACATTAAGTGTCTTTGTCACTTTAAATTGTTCACTTTAATCAAAAATGTTTATTCTTTGTTCTTCAATAAAATTCTTTCAGAAATTGGATCGTGTGCATCTTAAATCAGCAAATTACCTCTCGTTGTTATATCTATACCCACTTAGTGTTACAACTCACCCCAGTGCTAGGGGTAGGCTGTAACAATTAAACACTGAATTTGAATTTAACATTTACTCACATAATCTTTGATTGTGTAGAAGATGTGCAAATGCGTTTTATTTGTAGTTGACAAATATGGGAACTGTGTATCAAAGTTTAATACTAGGCTCAAACAAAAGATGTTCCTACCATCCCTAGTCTCCCCTACATAAAATAATTTTAATAAGCAAACCCACAGCTACAACTGTAAAATGCTACTTACACAGGAATGCATCAATAATAATACATTAATACTGAGACACTGTTGAAGTTGCACTTATTTTTCTCCAGAAAACTCAGGCTGTTCATCTGTTTTGTAAATGGATGGTTCATTACTTACGACAGTTTTAAGAATGTAATTGTACCTTTCAACACTAAAAAAGGAGAAGAATTGGAAGTGCTGTTATTTTAAGGTTATTATGTAATGCTTTTACTGGTCTAGGCCACTTGAGATCAAATTGGGCCGTATGAGGCCCATGAACTAACATGAATTTGCTACCCCTGATTTAACTTGTAATGGAGTATTTTTAGAGAATAGTATTTTTACTTTTTCTCAAGTAAAAGACGTAAATTTCCTCTACAACCGAGCTTCAGTATTTGGGTTAAGAAAGCATGTACGTCACTCAACTATAATAACTTCTACCAGCCTAAAATCCCAGCTAAATATTGATTTAGAATTGATAAAGAGAAGAGAAAAAGAGTCAACAAACTTGGGGTTTTTGCAAAGCACTCAGTCACACCTCTCTGTGCATGTATATCTCCTCCATCCACATGGTTACTATTAACCACAGCTGGAAGATACGTGTCTCTGTAGAAAATTCACTTCTATTAAACATACCTTAAAATGTGAAATATTCTGCAAATTAAAAACACCTATTTCGGCATGCCAGGGTCTCCAGAATGTCCACTTTCACCTCAGAGTTCACTCCCTCTGCACAGAAAAAGGTGACAGCAGCAGATAACCTGTTCCCACATTACGCCTGCTTCCCATATCCTTCATCAGGACAAGGATTCTTAAATATAAATTTCAAACAATGTCTTAATGAGGTCCAGGCTTTTGGATTAGAAACACATCGACCTGACGTTATCTGGTGTTGGCTAGCTGTAGGAAATCCAGCCCAGATGTGAGGACACTTGATTGTTTCATTTTCGAGAGTCACTATCAGTCAATTGACGGATGAAAAACCTCCTCACACATGGCAAAGGAATGTATCAGTTACTGGAGAATTAAGGACCTGGCAATGGACCATTCATGCATGTGAATATGAATATGAGTGTGTGTGGGACAGACAGTGACAATTTTAATTTAAACTGATCCACAGGATTCAGGCAGGTGTTGTATCATGTAACTGTTTTGCTAAATGAATATATGTTTATTTGTTCTCAGCCTGCAAACAGTGAGTCATTAGAATAATAGTGTCCAGGTAGGATTATACCTTCAGGCAGGCAACAGCTTGAGTGTGGTATTACAAGAGGCTGGCGCTGCTCTGTGACAGTGGTTGGGTTCACTCCAGTTCAGTTGGAAATGGGACACTTATGCACATAACAGACATGACCGACGACACTGGCTCCTGTGCCCAAAGTGGAGGGAGATGAAGTGGACTGCCAGGAAGCCCCGACAGCGATGCTGGACTGATGGTCAGATGTTTGTTCTAGTCTGAATGGAAAAAACCACAGTGTTTACACAATCCTGGACAGAGATGTGGGCCAAGCCAGCTCACCGGGGGAATTCAAAACACTTTATCCCAAGAGGGCACCCTGAGGAGAAAAAAAGTGCTGTCCATAAATGGGTAAAGCCAGGAGCAAGGGTATTATTGGGAATAATAGGTTTCCTGGCTGGGCTCTCTGCTGCCAGAGAGAACAGAACAGATTCATTTAGATTAGCTACTATCAAATGAATTGACCCTCTTAACCTTAATCAACTGCATTAATCGTTATCATTCCTCGTGCCGCCGCCTTTGCATCAGGTTAGTTTGTTGTGGCTAAGCAGGGACTGTCTGAGATTTATGCTTGGCTGGGATGTAACAGATGTGGCTCTATGATAATAAATCGATACGGCCTGGTGTTCAGACAGAAGTCTCTCGGGAGTGTAAACATTTCTCTAACACTATTTCCCAGTGTAAGTGTTGAAGTACTGAAGTGGCTGTGGAAGGTGAAAGGATACTTATTCCTGGCTTTTCTCCTGCCAAAAGTTGTCGAATGTCAAATGACCTCATAGCAGCATTAGCACAGCAGGAGGAGAAAGAAATGTCCAACCAGGGGTGCAGCACAAAACTCTGGGTGCTTTATGTACGCAGTCTCTGTGGGACTCCTTCCTCTCTTGATCTATATCTTTTGAACTTTTTTTTTTTTGCAAATAACTAAGCCAACAACTGTACACATGAGTCTGTAGTGCTGATTAGGTATTAGGGTAGTCACAATTGAACTGTTCATATCACATTTAGTACTAATAATTTGTGATATGTGCTTAATTCTGCACAGATTGAAATTTCACCACATTGCAACCCTGTTTTCTCAACATACTGTAGCCTACAGTTAATGTGTAATATTTTTACTATGATTAATGAGGCCTGCTTAGATTATCAACCTTAAGAGAACATTATTTTCTTCATGTTTAAGTATTTATCATTCCCAAGGTATGAGACAAATCTAAAAACATACCACCTTAGTTCTACAACGTGAAAATGCTTACTGTACTGTACTGTAATGAAATATAAAATCATAGGCTATATTTTACATAGACTCTGCCGTTTTGATCACCATGATCTTAACATTGGAATTAGGCATGTTAATGATAAATCATTGATTGCCAGTAAGAATTTAACCAATTAAAAATGTATGTACGTATGTGTGACATTATTTTGTGAGGCAGTGCCTTTGTTGAATAAGGAAACTTCAACTTAACCTAAAAAATAGGAAAAAATAAAGAGAAAAAAAAAAAACAAGAAAAACATGAGAGAAAAAAGCGAGTTTTATATCTTAATAATTATTTGCAACCCAAATTAGAACAATTCTTCTCCTCAGTTCTTGATTAACTTGAAATACTTTTAACCCTCTGAAAATGATGGTAAATAATCTGGCATTAACATTACTGTCTTTTGAAGGCCCTTGCGGCCTCAGTTTTTAAGTCGGCGCTAAGTTTTCATAGGTATCATATGAATCTTGCGATTCCATGTCATGCTAGCTTACTGAGAAAGGGGCTGAATATCACTCCAAAGTTGAACCATCTCTACCATGAGGTCTGTGACACCTCTATGTCAAATGATTGTTTGGAATAACTAGTAGCCACTTCACGAGCTCACCTTGCTTTGTCTTGGATTTGCTAGGTAATTTTGAGAGATATGTTATATGACACTGTAGCTATGATACTGTTTTCCCCTCGACAATGGTCCCTAACTTGCCATGTGAAGTCATATAGATTACATTTGGATAGACAGTTGACTTGCCACCATTATATGCAAGGATTTCAAGGCCAGACATAACTATGAACCTACAGGCCAGTGCTGTTCTATACTGAGTCATTTTCTTCCTCCTTAACTCGTTTTTCATTCTTAACTTGATGCTTCCCACACTCCTCTCACTAAACAAATGGTTTCCTTTGTCATTATTAAAGGACAGCTGAGAAATCTCCACAGCTCGGTGCACTCAGAGCAAGATAGAGACAGAGAACAAAAAAGTACAAGGGTCACGTTGCATCTCAGTCTAAAAACAAGACAGTTTAAATAGCCTAACAAGTATTAGAAATGGACAAACATCTGACTCATCAAGCACCAGCATTGCATGCTATCACTCATATCTCATATCCTGTGGTGGGACTGACATTTACACCCCAGGTCAGAGAAACTAAAGCCTCATTATCTAAACTCCCTGCCAAGCAGATGCCTCATTTAGTTCATGTGACTGTGTTTCTCTTTTTTTCTGACTATATGTAGACGCAACAAATTAGCACAGAACCAAAATCTTACATAAACGGACAGTCTGCACACTGCGAGCCTCTCCACCCACAGATTGCCTCACCAATTCTCGCCACTTGTTGAGGATTAGTACTGTCCGAATAAAGTCAATAGCGCATGAGAAATTTCTCTCCCCTGGCATTGCATTTGAATCAAGCAGCCTTCTTGGATAAATCTGACATTCCTGACGTCCATTACTCAGAAGCTGATCTAAACCACACAGCTTACAGTAACGTGAAATATGTCCTTACAAATCTGAGTAACAAAAAACACTTGGCTCCGGACCAAAAGTCAACATTTTGCTTCAAATGCATATTTTGACCTGTCGCATCTGTCACTCACATGTTTGTGGACGCACTCACAGGAAGCTTAGGAGGTGGATGCCAAAGCAACTGTGACACACATGCATATTCAAGGCTGTAATAATACAGCATGACGTGAGAATGCATTACAAATGGTCTTCATTAAGTGATTACAATGGGGATACAGAGGAATGTAATAACCGGATAACACTAAGACATGCTTTCTTAAGCTTTCACAGTTTGTGCTTTTCCATGACTGTGATTTTAGAACTGTTACAGCTAATTCTGCTTATGTTATAAAGTAGAAATATTTTTACCATCTACTCACGCTTCATGCTTATCATCCACTATCTAACATCTACTGAGAAGTACATCCACAAAATCCTCCCTTCATTCTCTGTTTTTTTCACCTGTTTCCCTCTCGGCTTCTCGCTCCTCATTTCTCTCACAGACTCACTTTCCACTGAACAGCTCCATCGGTTCCCCCTCCTTCCTCTTCTCCCTCCCACCTCACCTCCTCCTCTCACTGTCACTGCTCTTCTCAAACTGAGGTGGGTCTTTTTTACACTCTCTCCCGCCTCTCCTTTTACTCTTTAGTCTCAGGACGTGATGAGGTTAACAGCACTCTGCGTATGTGGGACCCTGCTGGCCTTCTTGAGCCTCTCTTGGACCACAGCGGACTCTGATGATGAAAGAGACCTCCTGCTCCTAGGGGATAATGGATTTGGGCCCTGCACTGTGACTCTGAGACCTGAGGGGCCGTGTAGACAGAGCCAGGATGAGAGCACGTGCCCCTACCTATTGAGTCTGCCGCCACTTACTGTCCATTTGCCAAAGGAGCTCAGAGAGCTGGAGAAAATCGTGGAGGATCTGCAGCAGCTGAAGGACAACGTGGATGAATTGAGGAAGATGTGTGCAGACTGTACAGTAAGCCAAACTGAGAGAGAGTGTGCAAAGCAAAGAGAGCATGAGAAGCTGAATGCGGGTACGGATAGACACAAGTCTGAGAGGAATTGGATGAATGAGAGAAAAGATTTCAGCAAGGAGTGTGGGACAGACAGAGTTAAAGCTGAAAAGACTACAGAAGATGGTGACACCGATTTCGAAAAAAGAAATTTGTTGGAAGAGAAAGAAAGAAAGAAATGGGAAGCAGAAAGAGAGGGCAATAAAGGGGTTGTAAAAGGAAATGAGTATGAAGAAACCTTACAAGAAGTGGAAGAAAAAGATGGAAAAACTCAGACAGAGGGGGCAAAAGGAAAGGACAAAGTGGGACAGGCAAATGTGCCAACTGTTAGTGGGGATGACAGAATAGTGGATATGGTCAGAAAAAATAAACAGGGATGGACAGACAGACAGAAATAGAGAAAAAGATGGAAAAGGAATTTCAAAGGTAGATCGAGAGGATGTGCTGGAGAACGGAAAAGAGAGGAAGATTACAAGTAATCTAAAAAATGAGAAGAAAACAGACGAAAGTGACCATCACGTGTGGCGAGATGAAACAACGGAAGGAGAGAAAAACACCCAAACTGAAGCAGACAGGGGCGGTGATGGGATAAAGATGTCTGAGGACCATGATGAGCATACAAATAGGGAGCGAGAGCAGCACAGGGAGGAGAGGAAAAAGGAAATGGAAAAGAGAATAAAAGTGGAGCAAAATAATGAGAACCCAAAACAGACTGAAAGCATCGGGCGCACAGAAAAAGAGAAGACTATAAAAGAGGGGGAGGTAGAAGAGGAGGAGAAGGACAGGGAGACAGGAAAGGAGATCAAAACAGAAGGAGAAAAAGTAGTCCAGAGTGTGCAGAGAGACAGTGATGGAGAATTAACATCCAGCAAGGCAATTGAAAGGACAGACTTTGTTTCAATCAACCCAACTCTTCACTCTACCATTAGTTTAGCTCCGAGGCATGACTCCCTGGACTCAAACGAAGCTATAACCCTTACATCATCTCTTCCATCTCCTCCTTTGTCCAGCTCGACTTCGTATTTGATTACAGGTGTCAAGAAAGGGACGACAACATCTGCAGATGGACCAACCCAAAGCACAGGTCTTGGAGCAACTGATAATTCTGAGCACCCAGGCCCTAATGCAGAGGCAGGCTTTAGGACCACAGCAACAGCCACAATAAGCACACTGGGTGGTCCTGAATGGCAGATAACCAGTGCCACTAATGGGTTCACCTCTACAACCAGTGCAAGACCTGGAGCAGGCCTCCAGGGGAGAGTCAGCTCAACTACACCCACCACAGCTCCTCATCAGAATTTATACACAACTACATTCCCAGGAGTCGCAGACCGCAGCCGTTGGACAGCCAAAAAGAACATCAGCTCAAATGCTAAGACTGGTGTGAAACCTCCACCAGGCCGAGGACCAAAGCATGGTGAAAAGCATAAAACTGCAATTAAGCCTGAAGCCGACCGAAAGCTTAAAAGTCCAGAGAATGATCGTAAACCCCATCAAGCTCCTTCGCCTGACAAAAAGACAAAAAATGACCAAAAGCAGAAGCCCTCTCATCAAAAACCTACAACCAACCAGAAATTTAAACCTGGCAAAGACCCTAAACGAGTTCAAATTCCAAAACCCGGCCAAAGACCTGTACCTGATAATTTACCCACTGATCAAAATCTTAAAAACATTCAAATACCTAAACATGACCAAGATCATACAACTGATCAAAACCAACGACCTGTTCAAAAGCCAAAATCTCATCAAAAGTCTATACAGCCTGTGCAGAGACCTACATCACCTCATCAAAGACCTCAATATGTAAATGAAAGTGGTTCTGACAAAGACCCTCTAACTGAGAAGTGAAATATGTTGAAATCCCAATTATTAATCAAAACTCCAAACCTGAGAAACACCCAGTTCCTCCTTTCAGAACAGTCAAGCCTAACCAAAAACAAAAGCCGAAAAGTGAAGAAAAACCAAAACCTGATCAAAGGTCTACAGTAAATCAACATGTCACACCTGTTGAAGAGCCTGAACCTGACAGAGGTGAGACAACTGGCCTTACGCCAAAACCCAACCAAAAGCCTGAAACAGAATTAATGGAAAATTCAGAGGAAAAGCTTTCATCTGAGCCTAAACCTGTCCAAGACTCATCACCTATGTTTACACCAGATGGTGGCCTGATCAAACCCAGCCAGAAAATTCCTAAAATAAACCAAAAGCCTAAACCTGACCAAACACCTAAACTTAACCAAAAACACAGAGAGCTCCCAACCAAACCAAATGTGAAGCCTAAACCTGGCCAAACACCTAAACATCCAGAGCTCACAACAGGCCAAAAGACTGAACCTGACCAAACACCTAACCAAAAACATCCAGAGCGTGTAACAGACCAAAATGTGAAGCCTATACCTAACCAAACACCTAAACACCCAGAGCTTGCAACAAACCAAAATGTAAAGACTAAACCTGACCAAACACCTAACCAAAAACATCAAGAGCTCACAACAAATCAACGTGTAAAGCCTACACCTGACCAAACAACTGACCAAAAACATCTAGAGCTCACAACAGGCCAAACTATAAAGCCCAAACCTGACCAAACACCCAAACATCCGGAGCTTACAACAGGCCAACGTGTGAAGCCTACACTTGATCAAACACCTGACCAAAAACATCTAGAGTTCACAGCAGGCCAAAATAAAAAGCCCAAACCTGACCAAACACCTCACCAAGAACATCCAGAGCTCACAACAGGCCAAAATGTGAAGCCTTTACCTGACCAAGCACCTAACCCAAAAACATCCAGAGCCCGCAATAGGCCAAAATGTGAAGCCAAAACCTGACCAAACACCTGACCAAAGACATTCAGAGATAGCAACAGGCCAAAATATGAAGCCAAAACCTGACCAAACACCAAAACATCCAGAGCTCCCAACGGGTCAAAATGTGAAGCCTAAACCTGACCAAACACCAAAAAATCCAGAGCTCCCAACAGGTCAAAATGTGCAGCCTAAACCCGAACAAAAACCGAAACATCCAGAGCTCGCAACGGGCCAAAATGTGAAGCCTAAACCTGACCAAACACTTGACCAAAGACATACAGAGGTAGCAACAGGCCAAAATATGAAGCCTAACCTACAACACCAACTCAGTAGTCCAAATAGCAACCACAAAACAACATCCAGAGTCGCATTAGGCCAAAATGTGAAGCCTAAACCTGACCAAACACCTGACCAAAGACATTCAGAGGTAGCAACAGGCCAAGATATGAAGCCTAAACCCGACCAAACACCGAAACATCCAGAGCTCACAACAGGCCAAAATGTTAAGCCTAAACCTGACCAAACACCTGACCAAAGACATTCAGAAATAGCAACAGGCCAAAATATGAAGCCAAAACCTGACCAAACACCTCACCAAGAACATCCAGAGCTCGCAACGGGCCAAAATGTGAAGCCTAAACCTGACCAAACACCTGACCAAAGACATACAGAGGCAGCAACAGGCCAAAATATGAAGCCTAAACCTGACCAAACACCAAAACATCCAGAGGTTGCATTAGGCCAAAATGTGAAGCCTAAACCTGACCAAACACCTGACCAAAGACATTCAGAGGTAGCAACAGGCCAAGATATGAAGCCTAAACCTGACCAAACACCGAAACATCCAGAGCTCACAACAGGCCAAAATGTGAAGCCTAAACCTGACCAAACACCTGACCAAAGACATTCAGAAATAGCAACAGGCCAAAATATGAAGCCAAAACCTGACCAAACACCAAAACATCCAGAGCTCCCAACGGGTCAAAATGTGAAGCCTAAACCTGACCAAACACCCAGACTTGCAATCCAAATGAAGCTTGCAGAACGGTAGCACCAAAATGTGAACAAACCTACAAACCTGACCAAAGACATTCAGAGGTAGCAACAGGCCAAAATGTTGAAAAGCCAAAAACTGAAGCCAAATGTAACCAACCTGACCAACAGAAGACATTCAGAAGTAGCAACAGGCCAAAATATGAAGCCTAAACCTGACCAAACGCCGAAACATCCAGAGGTCGCTTGGGCCAAAATGTGAAGCCTAAACCTGACCAAATACCTGACCAAAGACATACAGAGGTAGCAACAGGCCAAGATATGAAGCCAAAACCTGACCAAACGCCGAAACATCCAGAGCTTGCATTGGGCCAAAATATGAAGCCTAAACCTGACCAAACACGAAACATCCAGAGCTCGCAACGGGCCAAGATATGAAGCCTAAACCTGACCAAACACCGAAACATCCAGAGCTCGCAACGGGCCAAAATGTGAAGCCTAAACCTGACCAAACGCCTGACCAAAGACATTCAGAGGTAGCAACAGGCCAAAATGTGAAGCCTAAACCTGACCAAACACTGAAACATCCAGAGCTCGCAACGGGCCAAAATGTGAAGCCTAAACCTGACCAGACCCCTAACCAAAGACATTCAGAGGTAGCAACAGGCCAAAATGTGAAGCCTAAACCTGACCAAACACTGCAAGCCAACCAAGGGCTTAAAACACCTCAGCCTGATGAAATGCCTGATCTTAACCCCAAATCTGTGCCTGACGAAAGTCTGGAAGCAGAATCCATGAACACATCCAACGCGAGGCCTCTCCCCAGACACAGGCCACCAACCAGACCCACAGTGAAGCCAGGAGCAATATCTGTCCAAAGGCCAAAACCATCAGTACAACTGAAGCCAAGTCCAAAGACCAAAACAGATTTAGATCCTCCTCAAATCAGCAGGACTACTTCAGACAGCATCCAAAACTCTCAAACTGACATGCCACCTACATCTGGTCTTGTAAAACAGATTGCTGACGTGACTCATTCCTCAGGGGACACAGAGTTCAGTCCCAGCGAGATGAAAACTATCACTTTGGATCCAAAGACCTCCAACAGCTTGGAGACTGGACCCTTCCCTCGCCTTCATGCTCTTCCTGAAAGCTTCACAATGAGCCCACACAGCAGGATTACGTCTGATCTGGGGCCACAAACAGCTGGTCAGCCACCATCGATCCCAATAACAACAAGGCCAAACAAAATCATGCGTGAGATCTTCCCCAGTGTTACCCCTCGCACCAGTCCAGGATCCACAAAGCCAAATGCAGCTTCTAACACTGACTCAAGGTTACAAGCTAAGATACTTCACAATGTGGAGGAAACAGCCTCCAGACAAACTCCAGGTCCAGACAAAATGATGATTCCAGTTCCCAGCCCCAGTGTCCAAACTACCTCCACCACCAGCCCTGACCTCAGGTCAACAGCCTCTACCACCTCTGGCCCCGACCCCATGGCTCCTGAAGTTTCCACTCCCAGTGCCCGAGAGCTGCGAGTGAAAATCAACCAGGTGGCTGCTTTCTTTAATAACAGCCTCAGTCCAAATGGAAAACGACCGGACAGGCGTCCAATAGAGTACCCAGATGACAACCAGGGAGGCAGCAGGCCTGACAGAATGGATAGCAAACTACCAACACGGATACCACCTAAAGGCAAGAGATATTCTTTTTAAACTATCACAGTGCTTGATTAAGCTTTGCCTTTTTATGCATTAGGGATGCAACCAATCCCGAATATGTACTCAGAAAAAAACAAATAATGCAACAGAAGCAGATATTTCCTCCATCTAGTACCATAACTACTTTAGCATAGTTAAAAAAGTAAAAAAAAAGAAAAAAGTTTGCATCTACCTTTATCAGTCACTGATTTAATCCACCAACATGCACCGTTCAACTGATTTATTTTTGATACTTGTATATCTTTAATCTAAAGTTTCTATTTCCAATGCAAAACAGTTGTTTGATTTATTCATCTGAGCACAACTGCACTGCCAATGAATAATAAGTTTGCAAAATAAAACATTTTCCGGATATAATGTGACTTCCCAGTATAAACCACACCCATTTCTTGCCATGAATTTACCCATAAAGCAGGCAACTTTATGCAGGAACCGTGGTTGTTATTAACAGGGCTTGCATGTAAGTATGACATCAAACAATATTGATTAGCACCATGTACAATAGTTTAATGGTTGCTTTGTTTCAACCAGTCAGGTCAAAAAATTATTAACCCATTTGGAAAAGAAATAGAAAAAAACAAGAATTTACCATTGCTTCCAGTGGTAAATGTTTATGTTTTATATGTATTGTACTTTGTATGTCTTTAGAAGACTTATATGTCTCATACTATGATTTACTCGTGAAAGTGGCCACTTTTACATTTTTCTCATACAATATAGTATGAATCAAGTAATTACAGGAAAGGCAGTGGGAGAGAAAGGTACTAATGTGCAGCAAAGGGCCCGCACTGGAATCAAACCCAGGCCACTGCGGTAAGGACTCAGTCTTGATACATGTTGTGCACGCTCCATGGCACCCTGGTGCGCTCCATGTCTATAGTTGTTAATCAAATGTTAAATAATATTTAAACAAGTCTCGATTATAAATACATATGACTTTAATACATTAATATATCCCATGATGCATTTGTGTTTTTTATTTTGTTTTATGTTTTCTTTTATTTGTATGTCTCACATATGTGACACTCTGTATGTCTTGATACTTCTTAAGTTTTTATACAGCACTTGCAAGATTTCGGGTTCACTATTGGTTGTCTAACTCATACAAGTTTGATGTTACACATATCAACTAAGGATATTGCATGTGGATTGACTGTCATATATAGTTTCCAAAATAATATATATCAGATTACACAAATTTCCTAAGGATCTTATATCTGGTTTGACTCACATATTACTTATAAATAAACATTGATTAGAATGTATATATATATCTTTTCTATATAGGAATATTCACGTCACAAAGACAAAAAAACAAATTAAACGTGAAAAGGAGAAAGAGGAGGCATTGTGCAACAAATAACCTCATAAAAATCTATTGTCTTTTGTTGACATTACATCATGATAATTAGACTGAAAGAAAACTGTTGAGGAACTGTTGTGCATTAGTATTTGAGTACTCATAATTATATTACCCACTGAAAAAAACTAATTGGTATGACATGAGCTGAAAGGATTTTAAGTATGAGGACCACACGGTAAGCACTAATGATCCTTATACCAAAATAAAAGATAATGTAATTATGTGGCCTGAGATCATCTTTGTACCATACATCGAGGCTAAAGGAGGAATTTGCATACGCGTGCAGAATGTGTGCGCCTGCGTGGGTGTTGATTGATGATAAAACCACAACTATGTGTACACAAACAGCTTTAAAACATCCTTCAGGGGCGCGTGGCTCACAGCAAGTGAATAATGGCGCACAGTAAGTGAAAAATTTGTCATCAAATCAATCCATGAATTGTTCAGTTTAACAATTCAGATACTGCATATGAATTAACTGACACCCACCAGCCTACTTATCATGCAGAAACAGGTGAAGGTCAAGAGGATTTTCCCATTTGTTCATGGGTTCATTCTGTATATTAATCTTTTATCTAACAATCACTAGGGAAAGACTGAAAAGTCATGTTTAAAAAACAGTTATTTTGCAGTAAAAATGTCAAAAAGTGCACTTATACTTTTATCTCAAATCCTTTTTTTTCCAAAATATTTTATTAAACAGCATATCTATGTGTGCAGATGTACATTTTAGTATTTTTAAACATAGAAAAGAAAAGTCAAACTGTACACATAATTCATTCACATTCACACCCTACCCCTGCTCATTTAGACTGAAGAGCAGTGATACTCAACTTGGGCCAAATCTGGTCCCTGTGAGGAACAGATAGGAAGGATGAAAATACATTGAGTGACACTGTTTCTCCCAGGATGAAGGGACAGATAGCCCAGTTTTGTATAATGGGATAAATGAGGCTGTTTGTAACAGAGAAGGCTGATCTTTGTGTGATGGCCTTTCAGGCTGTGTTCAGTGCAGCAGGATACGATGGTGATCTTTGCAGTGGAAGACAACTATTAGCTGAAGAAGAGCAAAAGTTACGCAGAATTTATGATAATTCTGATCCCATAAATGTGTATTTGCACTAAAAGGGCTTAAATATACTCTTCATTCTGTCCTTGTAGGGGCAGTTTATGTTTATGGTTTGTGTTTTTGAATCATTCCAACATTCCAGTGATTGCATGATGGAAGAGGTTCCAGCTGTTTAATGTTGTATAAACGCTGTCAAATGTTACCAAAGTATTTACAACTAAAACGCAGTTGTAGTTATTAAATGAACTAAAATATTTGACTTATCTGTTGATCTGTTAATTCAGTTAATAAGTCAGTTTTTAATTTGAAAATAAATAACATCAAAGAAAGATGAGTAATAGGACTTTTAATGTTTATTCATTTTATCTGAAAAATAACTTCCTGTCATTTTGCAAAAGTGGCCTTTTGGCCCCGAGTGCCAGTTTTGGTTTTACAAGTGTATCTACTGTGGAGGTCCACCTTTAAAGGCTTCAAGAACACTAAACCTTTTATAGTGGAAAAGTAGTTTTGCACTGACCTGCCGCACTTGTGACCTCATTTCACAGCTACATCCCAGCTGCAAGATGATAATTACACCTGTAAGATTATGAGCTAAAGTGAGACTTTGGTCAGATCACTCTCTAAATGAAGAGAAAGACAAAAAGTGTTCATAATTTTTCATAATTTCTTCCATTTTCATCACCTGCAGTTACCATGGCGAAGAGGGACTGCTCTGATTACCTGCTCAGGGGAGTCACAAAGAGCGGAGTGTACCTGGTGACCCCTGACCTTCGCAGCAGGAGCTTCCCGGTCTTCTGTGACATGGAGCTGGATGGAGGAGGTTGGACGGTCCTGCAGCGTCGGCAGGACGGCAGCGTCAGCTTCAACCGCACCTGGGCAGAGTACCGCTCAGGCTTCGGGGACCTGGACGGAGGGGAGTTCTGGCTGGGCAACAGCATGATCCACTTGTTGACGAGGGACAGGGACATGACGCTGCGGGTGGAGCTGGAGGACTTTGACGGGGTGATGGAGTACGCAGAGTACGAGCAGTTCAGGGTGGCAGGTGAGCGGCTCCGCTACAGGCTGACGGTGGGCGGGTACTCGGGTACTGCGGGTGATGCTCTGCGCTTCAGCAAAACATATGATCACAACAACAGGGCGTTCACCACCCCGGACAGGGACCACGACCGCTACCCGTCCGGGAACTGCGGGGCCTACTACAGCTCTGGCTGGTGGTTCGATGCCTGCATGGCCGCAAACCTCAACGGGAGGTATTATGAGGGGAAATATAAAGGAGTCCGGGACGGGATTTTCTGGGGGACGTGGCACAACATATCTGCAGAGTATTACCCTACCAATGACAGACAGTCTTTCAAAAAAGTCAGGATGATGATCAGACCAAAGGGCTTCACACAATGAGCTGGCACTCTCTGTTAAAGCAGTGGTTCTCAACCTGGGGGTCGGGACCCTCAAGGGGACCGCAAGATAAGTTCCAGGGGTCACCAGATGGCTGTGGAGAATAAAATAAAATATTGTGGCAAGCAGCTCAGAAAAAGACGTAACATAAAATAGCAAACACTCCAGGCATGATGGGAAAAGTGGGCCATAGTTTAGACTGGGGAATGTTTTTTACATTACATCACCTGCACCAGTGATATAATTTGCCTTAGAATAGATTTTATTGTGTGTCTTTGTGAGAGTCAAAGTGTGCCTGCACATCAGTTCTGATTGGACACACAAACACAAAAAAGTCTTTTTCATATTAGCATTTTTCTGCCACAGTATCTTGCTTAACTGAGCAGATATAGCTAGTTTTGCTAGCTACACTAACTACAACAGAGCGATGGCTTGCCAGTAAAAAGTATTCCAGCTTAAGACTCTGGCTGGACAGCCCTGAGCTCCCACCAGGCTTTGGAAATATCACCCTGACTTTCTGCAATATTATTATTATTATTTTTTTTTTTTTTTTGTGGGGGGCTTTGAACACCAACCTCATTATTCTGGGGGGTCACGATTTGAGAAAGGTTGAGAAGCACTGTGTTAAAATTTGTTGAACAAGAAACTTAAAGGGTCAAACTACTAACTTCAACCAAAAGCTCTTAAGATGCTCTTTACAGTTTAATAAAACCTGATACTCTCCACACAGTTATTGTTCACTATTAACACAATGCTGCCGCCTTGTGGTGTTTCATTCTGCAGTACTGATTTGTTTACATGACACTATAACTGAAGATGTACATAGTTACAAAGGTTATAGTCCTAATTACACATTATCTTTTTTTTTATAACCTTAATATGTCATGACATTTTTTGAGAGTGTAATTTGTTTAATGACGAGACAGGGAAATCCTCTTGTGAAGAGTTATTTTTCAGTGAAGATAGACTGAATCTGACGGGTATGTAGCAACAGAGACTGATATTTTTTTTTTACAGTACTGGAAAGCCAGTTGATGGTTGATGACTTAAGCTGTTTGGAATGTTTTATAATTAAGATTGTTTTGTTAAGATGAATTAAATTGATGAATATAAGGGTTTTTGCATTTGTTTCTCCTTTCTGTTATTATTTGCAAACTAAAGCGCAAAATAACCAACAAACTCAATAACAAGTAGAGTTATGGTTCATTGAAGCTGTTTGAAATGTTTTATAATTAGGATTGATTTGTTATGAAATAAAATCGATGAATATACAGGTTTTTGCTTTTGTTTCTCCTTCTTTCTGTTGAATTTAAACTAAAATAGGCCTATAAAACAACCAATAAATTAAATAATAAGTACAGTTACAATATTTTGAACAAGAAGCTACCTCAGATTCCTCTGAGACATGCCATGGACTTATCTGATTTAGAGGACAGACAGGCTTCATTTTCGCACAGTGGACGTTTACCATAGACATATCTTTATATGTCTATGTACGTTTACATGCAATCAAATGGTTTAAGACTCAAATTCCCTGCGGCCTTTGCGGAGTGAACGACGTCACCAACGACTTGCTCACATAGGGCTATTGATTGGTCAAGACCAAAAGAAAGGCGGTGCTACGTTTACACAATATTGTACATCCGGTTTGTCAAGTCTTTTAGAGTGACGCAGATTAAGACAGGAAGTAAAAGGTTTTGCCTTCATCATAAAAGAAAAAAATCAGGGGGAATACGGGATACAGACTATTTCTTACAAGAAATATTCTCTCATACTTAGAAGACACTATTTCTATATAAAAGGGTGAAACAGCGCAATCCTCAGTGCAATGTGCAGTTGCATTGCCAACTGCCCTGGGGCCCCAGCATTGCAGGGCCCCAAAAAACTCAAGATTAATTGTGCCAATTTTGCTAGCTGATTTGTAGTAATTTAATTGAATTTTTTTGGGGGGAAATGCACTACTAAAGCAAAATGTTAGATGCCAAGAGGGAGGTCTCCTGAAGTTCTAAATCCATGTCTGATTAATCAAACCTTCATACAGAAAATCCGGGACCCAGTAGTACTGCAGCAATTGCATAAAGGAAGGAAGGTAGGCCAAACATCTTATTGTCACTTTTCAAATTTTCAAGAATTCAAAAATGTCTTCATTGCAGAACATGTCTTCCCCTCTCACCACCCCATTTTCTGTCAATCTATACATATTCTACCCAATAAAGGCCAAAGAGCCTCCAAAATCTGTCATATAAAATTAAAATAATATATCATAAAAACTCTGCATTTACAATAAATCCTGTTTGGAAATGTATACTTAACCATCAGCTCAGCATTTTACCAAAGGTGCTCTTCTAGTATTGCAATTCAAAATTTTATTAGTGTGGTGTCTACGTCACTTTGTGTTTATTTATGGTGACCTCCTATTTTCATTTCATCTTTGCGTTTGCAAATTTCATCTCTGATTTTTCTTAGCAACTTATAATTTCCAATTTAATTTATTTTAATATAAATTAAAAGATTTTAATTTAATCGTTTAAATAGTCGACGACGCTTTAATTCTGAAAACTCGTACCGGAAGTCATAGCATTGTGCTTATTGTACAACACGATTTGGACTGAATGGCAGCCTGTTTGGATCAGTCGATAGTTGTTAACTAACTGTGACAGCATCAGTGTGGATGAGCAGGTTTACCGGAGGCTGACAGACATGTTGTGGAGCTCCGTCGCGGCTCAGCGGGGAGGTGTCGGACTCCTCCGCTGCTGCTCCCTCATAGACACCAGCAGGACTCTCACAGCACCCCGGTGCCTTTTGCGCCCTTCACAGTTCTTCTCCATCTCTGCCGCCTCACATGGTGAGTGAACCAGCCTCTGAAGCGATGGGCTCTGGAGGTGAGTCCCTTCAGCACGGTGCGGGCACAGCTGGGCTGCAGCATCTCCGTCCGCCCGCTGGACCCGCACGCCTTCCCGGAGGCAGACCGAGCCTTCATCACCGTCCATGGGACAGATACTGGACAGGGGGTCGGTCTGGATCACCTGCACGTCCACTAGATGACCAGAGCAAAGAGCTGCTCATCTCAGCCCAGAAGGTTCACAGCAGCGTGTCAATTGATCTGGCTGCACCTATAAAAAGTAGTGAGTGTTTCCTATCAAGTATGATGCAATTATGGGTGAAAATTACCCATTAACTATTGCTGTACAATTAATTACAATATTGTTGAAAATGCATATGCCAAATGCAATATCCAAAGCGCAGAACCAATTTTTTGAAAAAGGGAAAAATGTTTGAGAAAACAGCATTATAATGAGGTACTGTACTGCTGCATGTATGCCATAGCCTAAAGATGTATTTCTCCAGATGAAAGAAAACATGTTTATTTGGTACAGACAACAACAAATATTACATTATCACGATTTTAATAGTTTTTGTTGAGTAAAAATTAAAATTGTAATGCAAAAATGACCTTTCCCACTAATCGTATCACATATCGCAATTTCAGTCAAAATAATGGCAATATGACATTTTACTATCATGCAGCCTTACCATTAATGTTTACACACGATCCAGGGACAATATTGGATGTGTACATTGTTTATAATAGTACATTTGTCATCAGATTTGCTCAGCTCAACTCAGCAGTTGGCATGATGCTGTCTGTTGTCTAATAAACTCTTTTTATCTTCTCTTCTTCTTTCTTTTGGTCAGATCTCTTCATTTCTGCTGAAGGAGAAGGCAACGTGCAGGTGAAGAAGATGGAGTGTGATATCTGCAAGGTGCAGACAGAGAAGGGCAATTGTTTGTTGCACTCTGTCAAGGTAGGTGGTGGCATGATAACATAAAGCACTCCTTATTGCAGAAAACAATATATAAAGCAAGTGAAGATGCACTGATATGTTTGCATATTACTGTATGGGCGGAGGGAGGCAGATCTCCCCAGGTGGCTATAAACAGTTTCAGGAGAAGCACCTTTTTTCAAGCTTTGTCCGTCTGTCTTTGGTGGATTTTAGGGGTCAACCAATTATAAGCCTGGACAATTATCACATCCGATGTTCAGCCTTTTCACAATTGTTAGAATCTGTAGTTGTTTTTTTGTTTGTTTTTTTACCAGGTTACAATACAATAATTAACATTTTTAATAATTTTACTAGTTTTATATATTTTTACTTTATTTACTTTATAAAATTTCAGGGAGCCATTTTGTTTATTTATTAAAATTTTCAGGTAAAACTTTAAAACTTTAACTGCAGATTTTGTTTCAAGATAAAGTTGTAAAGTTCTATTGTATTTAAACATATTGCCTACAAACATTTCAACAAAGTTTTGTGTTGGAGTTTGTGTTATTCTAAATTTTGACTTGACAACTACAGCTCAAAGTACTTGTTTAAGGTGAAACGATATAACCCACTACACTATTGTTACAGAGTTCATTTTGACTGATCAAAGGGACTTTATCAGTTGAAAAAACTTGCTTCAGACTGACATTGCTCACATTTGGTCCTCTCATTGTTGTGTGTTGTATCTCAGGGTCACCAGGTTGAGATAAAGTCCAATGGAGGACACGTTACAGGTGCAGGCACTATCCATGGCAATGTGGACATCATCGCATGTGGAGACAGTGTAAGGACAGTGTTACACTTACACTCAGCAGTCATTAGAGGGCAGCAGCAGCCTGACTTTGTTTAAATGTGTTTACAGCATTGAGGTTTACAGTACAGCTTTGCTTTGGAGACAAGTTAAATCATACATCACCTGGCTACAGTCCTGTGAGGTGATTAGTTGTGTGTCTGCAGGCAGTTGATGTCAAGAAGCTCCAGGGCACCATAATGAATGTTTCGACAGAATGTGGCCCTCTGAAGGTCAAAGCCATCTATGCTGAGTCCAGCTGCATCTCCTCTGGCTCTGGCAGAGTAGAACTCGGGCATGTACACGGTGAGCAAACAGCAGCATCTATTCCTCATTTGTACTCAAGGATCCATCTATTCTCACCCGCCCTGTCCTATATCTTGTCCTGTCCTCATCTAACCTGTCCTCTTGTTTGTGTGGTTGTCAATGCTACAGCCAAACTCAGATTAGAGTGGAGAAAAAACGTTCAATTCATTCTTCAAAAATTCTCCAAAACAACATTTGTTCATCAAATTGGGGTTCATTGTCTTCTTCAAGAACACCTGGGATTTAACTACAGATCCTACATTTCCCACTCTAACACCTGAACTACTGCAGCCTGCGCTTAAAATCAGAATAAGAAACAGAAATACTTTATTGATCCTGGAGGGGAACTGGGTTACATTACAGTGGCTCCCATTCAAGAGTAGAAATTTATATGTAAAAGCATAGAGAAATTATAAGATAATAGAAATAAGAAGTATATAAAAATGTGTATTATACCATAGTTCTACAATATATACCAATGTATATAGGAAAAATAGAAAAATAATAAATGTGTAAACATATTTATACTACAATATATACAGCAGTGTACATAAACATAAACAATAATGCTGAGAGATGGGGTCTATATATTAGTGTTAAGATGCAACAGTTTTCTAAGAGAAATTGGTTGAAATGTACAGTAAAAATAAATGAATGAAGGATTGATGCCAGTGTAAACCAGTATATTGCACTGTTGGATTATTATTGCACAGTTGAATTATTGCAGAAAATTACTGCTGGTCAAAGAAAACAAACAAACAAACAAACAAACAATTTTAAAGCCTCTGTGCCAAAAACAGCCATGGCTGGAGGCTTTATGTGGTTTCTTGGGTCGTCCATCTGTCCCATTGTCATGAACACAGTATCTCAGGAACTGAAGGAACCTGAAAGAATTTCTTCAAGTTTTGCCCAAATGGGGCGGACGTTTAGCTCAGTGGGTAGAGCGTCCGACCCATGTATGGAGGCTGTTAGTCCTCTGCAGTGGCCCTGGTTCGACTTCCCCTTCGGCACTTTGCTGCGTGTCATCCCCTCTCTCTCTGCCCCGTTTCCTGTCTAATCTCTGGCTGTCCTATCTAATAAAGGCAAAAATGCCAAAAAAATAACTTAAAAAAAAAAAAAAGAAGAAGTTTTGCCCAAATGACCATCTGAAAGCAATGATGATAATCGTAAAACACGTTTTTTGGCCGTAACTTAAGAATTTTTACACGCATTATGACTAAATTCATAAAAATGTCAAATAGGATGAAATGATAAAGTGATGACACTTCACATCCAGAAGGTCAAATGTCAGCTTAACTGTGACATCCTAATGTTCTGCAAAAACTGGCCATAATTCAACACCATAACTCAAACAGAAAGGTAGTGAGTGACCATATTTCCCTTTGGTTGGATCCTGAATTAGTAAATTTGGGTGGCCACCTTGAAACAGTGCTAATTGTTTAGATCTTCTGTGCTGCTGCCAGGTTGAAGATGTGTGAGAAGATCTATGTTTTAGAATTTGTAGCTTTTTTGCAGCAACATCCATATTTGAAGGACTGTGGTTCAACACAAGGTCACTGGTTTTCCTGATATTGAGCTTCAGGTGATTGACTTTGCACCATGTGTCCAACCACTCCATCAGCCTTCTGTATTCTTCAGTAAAAATAGTTTCTATGTGAAGACAACATGTTTAACAATGGAATTTATTCACTGGAATAATATAGCGATGATCTCCATTTTAGCCGAAAAAAAAAAAAAATTAGTCTTCACTAAATATATTATATGAGTCTGGACAAATGGTTGCTAAAGGTGTAAAACTGCAAGGTGGTAATTCTTTTTTTTTTTTTTAATTCAACCTGCAGCTAGTAGGTTGCTCTGCCAGTGGCCCTAAAATCTTTACAAACATCTCCTGCCCATGAGCTGCTACAGCACACAGCTGCAACATGTTAACTCAGTTGGCAAAGCAGGTCTGTGGTACGTCAGGAATCCTGGGCTCTGATCCAAACTGTTTAACTGTAATGTGGTTTCAATTTATCACAAATTCTGTACTTGTTGTTTGTTTTGGGGGTTAACTATAAAACAGGTTAGCTGTAAAAAAAAAAAGGACCTTATCCTTGGAGGTAGATATTAGAAGACAAACAGCACTATGATGTGAGGTGAAGAAATGCGTCAGCGACATAGAATTTTAATTTCTTCCTGATATATATGAGCCTGTCATCATCAGAATTCATGGAAGCTATTATGTTGTTGACTTAAGTGATGCAGGTTTATGATATGTACAGTACATGTCAGAGGCGTTTCTATGGAGTCACAGGAGTGTCATAAATCTGTAAAAAAATAAGAAAAAAAAAGTGAAAATACAAAGAGACATACATAAAACTGGGCTCTGGATAGACTGTCCCCAGATAATAAATACAATTCAATGAACTTAAGTTTCTTAAAAAACTTGATTGCAAAGTCAGTTTCTTTTAAAAAAAATAACAGTTACAAAACATTACAAAGTAGAACAACATCATATGAAACGGGAAAAGACTTCTAGTGAAGAGTGGGACTATATAAAACTTATTTGAATTACTGAAGGGATTCTTTTCTTTCTTTCTTTTCTTTTTTTGATGTTTCTTCCACTGTTTGTCTCTTTTTTTGGACATATGCCATAATGTCATCGGTGCTATGTGCATTCTTTGCCTGTACTAATCAAATAAAAATCATAAATAAAACATGTGGAAATAGAGAAATTTAGAAAAAGAAATAAATAAAAAATGTGGAAATAATCTTGATTATTTTGAGTGAACTTGAATCTTGAATTGGATCTTGGATGAACACATGAATCTTGCAGGGATTGATTACTCAGCCTGGGCAGGAGGGGATGCTCAAAACCAGTTGATTAACACCTTGGCCCTTCAAGGAATAGCAATAGGGAAAAGCCTTTTGATTGTTTATGTTTCCACATTTTTTATTTACTTATTAATTTTCTTATTTTTCAGATTTATTCTTTTTTAATGGAACTCCTACAGCTCCATCTGTTTGCACAGTCTTTATCAGTTGAAATTGTTATCATTTGTATCTATTAGTAACTGCAAATAATCTGACAGCTAGTTACATTAGTTCAAACTGACCGTGTACTTCCCTTTGATTAAAAGGTAATGCCACTGTGAAGACCAAGTCTGGAGATACAGTTATTGGTAAGCAAGTGGACTCTCTGATTGCACAATCAAGTACGTATGGTATCTATCAGCGCCTGGAAAAAACAGCCTGAGGCTGTCTTTGCTTTTGCAGATGGTTCAAATAGTTTCCTGAAGGTTTCCTCTCACAGCGGAGGCATTGATGTCTATGTGGGAGAAGGTGGAAGTGCTGAAATACACAGCCAGGAAGGTAAACACACAGTATAAGAAGGATATTCACCTTATGAACCCCACTTTTCCTCTCCGCTCTATCTGAGTCATATTCTTACCTTTTTTTCTGTGTACGTAGGAGCGGTGTGTGTGCGTGTCCCCTCCTCGTTGAAAGCTGGGGTGGAGCTCTGTGGATCGTCGGTGGAGATCAGCCCAGAGGTTGTTCTGCATGGAGTAGAAAACAACACAACTGAAGGCCAAACCACAATCTCTGGTGAGCCACTACTTTTCATTACATCATACAATTAAACTAAACCATCTAACAAGTGAACCAACACAGAACGTTCTGTTTCCTTTCCATAAACTTGTGTTTGTCTTCTCAGGCTCTTTAAATGGACAGTCTCCAGTGGACCAGTGGGTGAGAGCTCAGGCAGACAGAGGCTCCGTCAGACTGAAGACACAAAGCTGGTTTGAGTCCTTGAAGTTGGGGAGCTGAGTTATGAGTGTCAATTCATAATGCTGCATCACTGTTTTGGGGCATTGCGTCGCTCCTCGAGAGTAGATGTACCTGGACCTCACTGATGTATTTAAAGCTCAGGTCATCTATCATCTATAGTATTTAAGAAGTATTCTGTAAATCCCTGTATATGCACTGTGTCTGGACTGGATGTAACTATGCACACCAGTGTTGGTTTGTGCTGAACTGTGGTTTTAAATGTTAATTAGTAGCAGTTTCTTGTTGATACTTTTGTTATGTTGACTGTATGTTATTGTATGTCTTCTGTATGGTTTGTAAATACCATAAAAAGTATCTCAAACTGTGACAAAAGCATGGAAAGTGGCTTTTTCATCGAGAGGCGAGTTCAGTCAGTCACTTTGACCTTGCCTCTGTGCTGTCAATTTCAATTATAGTTAAAAATGACAAAATCTGTATTTGTCTGGTATTGACCCGACACTAATTGATGAAAGCTAACAGATATTTTTCACAGCAGCCATATTGAGATGACATAATTGTTACCAATGATACTAATTAAGGTTCTGTTCCATTCAGATCAAACAGAGTCAGAGTGCTGCTATTGTGCATGCTGGCTCACTGGAACGGCTCTGCTACACTATTTGAAACAGGACCTTAATAAATGGTTACCACCTGTGTTTACTTACTATTTCATATAAAAATGGCTGACGTGAAAAAAGTCTATAATTAAGACAATTTAGTCTAAGCTGTAAGTGCTAACCTGCGGCACATTTTCCACAGCCCTCTTTGCATATTCCAAAACAGCTTTATATCACTGAACCACATGAGCAGCAAAATGACAAGATCTAAACTTGTTTCTTACTAAAAAGCTCAGTCTCACAGGAGCATAAAAAAGAGTGAGTCTGTATCTCCCTGGGTTTGCTTATTCATTTAAAATAAATCCACATATTAAAAGTACTTCAGAAACAATAAACCAAATGAAATGAAATTACAAAATTCTTATAATAAAGAATAAAGGATTAAACAAGATTTTAATATAAATAAATAAAGCTTTTTAATTTAAATGCCACAAATAAACTCAGACACTGCAGAGACCAACCAGTGTTAATCACAAAATGTATACATATAAAAATAATTAGAATAAATTTTCACAAGCTCTGAAATCAGACAGTCAAAAGTTCTAATTTCAAATCCTTTGTACTTTCATCTGTGAAAAATTATAAAGCTTCTTCAATAAATTGATACCAATGATTGTCATGTTTTAAATGCTAAAAATGCCAGGCCAGCATTTGTCTACACATAATGGTCCAGAGATGTGGAAACAGTTCAAACATGGATTGTATCTCTGCAAATCAAAATTAGTTTGCAGTTTCTGTACCTGAGTATCATCAAGGGAATAAATCTCAAGACTAAAACTAAACAATATCCACTTAGTTGTTTCTGAGTGTAATACTTACAATTGAGAAGTGGCAAACTTTGTACAAAGACACCATAATAAAATATCATATAGCAAGCGAAATAATAAAACTAAGAATAGTAAAGGATCCAAAACTGACCCCCCTGGAAAACTCTTTTTGTCTGAAAATTCAGTGTGGGCATCACATGTTTATGCCCTGGTTATCTAACAAAGTTATTAATTATTACTTTTCAATATCATGTGCAACATTATTTTATACTACTTTTCTATTTTAGTTTACTTTTTGACTTATCTTATTTTTATTGTTATTCTATTAGGCACTGTTTTTTTGCATTTACCCCTTATACACTTTATATTTATTGCTCTCTTGTTTTTAATCTTGTTATTGTAATTTATCACTGGCACAAGAATTTCCTTGGGGATTAATAGTCTTTCTTGTGTGAAGTATCTCTGGTGTATCATTCAAAATGCCCTGTTGAAGATGTTCTTAATATGTTTTAAAACATGTTTTGAAACAATGTCCCAAAAATGATGGATGCTGTGATTGACATTTTTACAAAATCATCACTAATTGAGATCTGTTTATATCCTCTCTGTACTGGCTGCTGTTATCATCACTGAGTGCTGCTCCACCACTTCCCAGGTGTCATCAGTCTTGATGGGTCTTGTGATTGGATGCACTATTTGGTCTATGTTGTATTCAAACCAGTACGGAGGGTCATCATTGCTGTGCTCCCAGTGCTCCACACGTGACTGAAGCTTTAAGGCGGCCACCCTAAGGGAACAAACGCTCTCTGGTCATTAAAAGTGATCATGCAGGACTTAACTAACTTTGCAGTGTTTTTCTAAGTTTGTGTCTTACTTGGTGATGCTGCTGCAGCAGGCCATCGTGATGGAGCAGAGTGGAGGACAGACCCTCTCCAAGTGCCGGAGAGAACGATCTGTGAGGAGAATGCAGCCACTCACGTCAAGTTCTCGCAGGTACTGAGATCCACTTGTCAGATACTGCACTGCCATATCTGTCATCTGAGGCAGAGCAGAAGAAAACACAAGATGTGGCATGAAACACAAGATACAGATTTTTTGAAGGTTCAACAAGTTAAATTTGAGATATTTAAGACCTTCCAAGACCACTGTGAATGTAATTTAAGATCTATTTAAGTCTATACTAGCCAAAAAGTATTTTGCATTAGTGTTTATTGGTTCAATGTTGGCTTCGTTTTGTAGTTGTGACAGCAAGATCGATACAATTTTTTGCCCAAAACACATTTAAAAGCAAGACTGAGGTTAAATCCAACTTAGAAGTAACATTAATTTCATAATTCAAACTCTTTAAGAACTGTCAAAATCGTATTTAAGACATTTTAAGGCCTATAATTCAGATAATTGGATTTGAGTACTTTTTTTAGTTTCTTTTTAAGGATCGGCAGAAACCCTGGTTCAGCACTTTAAAGCTTCTGAAAAGATTGTGTGTATGTGTGTGTGTGTACCTTGGGACAACCCAACATCCTCAGTGTGACTAAACCTCTGCAGTAAAATGAAATGGCTCTGATGGCCGGGTCTGACAGAGCTACACAGCGAGACACATCCACATGTTCCAGATCTCTCACATTCTTGCACAGCTTCTGCCCTCGTGAGGAACATAGGAGATGAGAGAAAGATGTGGGATGAAATGGGAACAGATAAGAAAATAAATGAGGAGATGAAATGAAGGAAATGGGGAACCATATCTAAAAGAAGACATAGATGACTTCCTCTGTTCACATCTGTTCGAAGGCTCTGACAGCGAGTCAAACAACAACTGTGGAAATCTTATCTTTGAATTGTTTTTCTGGGAAACATGGAACAAGTTTATTTCCTGTCAGCTGTTGATACTAGCAAACAGTGGGAAAAAAGTAAACTTGGATCCACTTAATATTGTAAACAGTTTTTTTAACAGTGCCACATCTGGCCATATTATGAAATTCCAGCTAGATTTGTACCTCTATGCCAATGTCTGTGACGTAGACACACTTGGCCATAACTAACTTCTTCAAGTGAACTCCCTCAAGAGCGGCCAGCCCCTAAAAATACAAATCCCATGTTACAGACTTCACAACAGTGGCCAGCTATCTTTTTTTCAGGAGTTTGTGAGGGTCAGGACAAACATCGAAACAATACCTGATCCTGGATGTTGCAACCGCTGATGTCAAGAGAGCAGATGGAGCTGCCACTCAGCCACTCCAGACTCATGTCAGTCAGTCTCTCACAGTAACTCAAGTTGAGATGGTACAGTTTGACCAGCCTGATAAAGTGTGCACACATGAGACACAAAAAGCTGCTGCATGATGCTATTTAATAGACCACAATGAGATGTGTGTGTGTAGGGATGGGAATTAAAACCAGTGCCTTTTTTTGATTCTGCTTATTGGTCAGATTTTTTGTAGATTCTATTATTTATTCCTGATAAATCTTCTATGTGGAACAAAATTAGGCCTAATCGGGTTTTCAGCTTCAGTGGAACTGTTTTCTTTTCTCTGAGTCTGAACACAGTGTAGAAACATTAGAAAAAATGCAGAACAGCATTTGTTTTCACTTGGGTTTTCTTGTCAAAGAAAAAAATCTGATAAGCCTGCTTGGTGTGAATGTTAAGGCCCAAACGCACTGAAAGTGTCTGATGCATGTAGTTTGAAGTACACCTATTCTTTTAAATGG
The DNA here is from genome assembly GCA_034769285.1 of Lutjanus argentimaculatus. Classification (NCBI taxonomy): domain Eukaryota; kingdom Metazoa; phylum Chordata; class Actinopteri; order Lutjaniformes; family Lutjanidae; genus Lutjanus; species Lutjanus argentimaculatus. The sequence continues at coordinate 11,451,185 of JAWZSL010000012.1, read as the reverse complement.
CAGAACGTACACCAAAAGTGGTATGACGCATGTCAAACTGCCTCGACCCCTCCAGCCCAATTTTAGAGCGTCAAATGAAGACCAACGTTTTTTTCTGCAGCTGCAGTAGTGCTAAAAGGACTATAAAAAAGGCATGGACGTAACAAGTGCGTGTTCACAGGGCTGCAACGTCATCTAAAACTCGGTAAAAAATAATGTGCGGACTCGCAGTGGAGAGAGGGGGATGGAAAACATTGACAGATGTGCTGACGTGATATAAAAACTATTTTTGATCATGAATCCTGTTACTGTACAGTTCTGTGGTTTATCAGTGAAATAAGAATTACACTGCAGACTAGAGTCTCTGTTAATAGTCATAGACAGACAGATCTTGTTCATGTCCTCTGTCACTGCACTGCATTATTATAAACTATGATGAACTGTCCAGACACTGTCTCCCTCTCTATCTCCTTGGCAAACGCTGGTGATCAAGTTCACTGTCTGCCGTGAAGTAAAAACGTCCTCAAACTGTAGTACGTGTATGTACTGATATTATCCTGACTCACTAATGCATAGAAGATGAATATTGTGGACTATTTAGCCTTTTCAGGCTTTAAGGCTTTTTGCCCCCCAGCTGACAATTAAATAAATTGACACGCTTCATTTCATTTAATACATGTCAATTATTTCGGTGCATTTGGGCCTTTATTGTTACACAAGATGTGCTGAATGTTGGGAAGCAGTGATAGTCATGTGTGGAGTGTCAAATACGTGGTATTCCTGGAATTTAAGTATGTGTTGTGTAGATATGTGTTTACATTACAACTAGCAATGTTGTCATCTTTCTTTGTGAAATGAAGTCACACTCGGTGCAATCATATGCCTCTTAGTCTCAGAGGCGCATGATTGTGGTGGATTGGACAATTTGAAACTGGTTCTCGATTCCCATCTTCTGTGTGTGCATGTGTGTGTGAAGTCATGCTACAAACCTTTGTGCAATCCTCATGGACAGATATGTCAGTGATGTGACTGCAGTGACTAACATTCAGCTCTCTCAGTTTGGTGGATGAGCAACCTTCAGTCAAGCACTGGATCCCAACATCACTCATCCTGAAACAAAAACAGTAGTCCAATTACATCATGCACACAATCTCAAACTACAGCAGCAACAAACACAAACACACTTGTTACAAAGTGAGATGTCCAGGTGTTGCAGGTTCTTGAGAGAGGCCACAGATTTGAGGCTGGCGTCGGTCATTCTGGGGCATTCTGTGGCGTGAAGTCTGCGGAGGCCTTGTGAGCTGCTGCACAGGGCTGTCAGGCTGATGTCTGTCAGTTGGTTGTTACCTAAAGTGCACATAATCGTGATATAATTACTTCTATATTTTAATGTGTATGTGGAAATGAGTGATGAAGAATGTGAAATGATCTCACCCTCTGTGCTAAAAGTTTTCAGTTTGGCTACTTCAGCGATGGCTTTGAAGGCAACATCGGAAAGATGAGGAGCATCCAGCAGAGAAATGGCAGACAGACAGCGACATCTGGCAATTAGTGCCTGTTAGGGAAAACAAAGACTCAAAACTTCTTTTTGCTGCTAGACGTTAAAAAATGCATGAGTTGACAAAGCAAATTCTTTTCTAATTTGTTCCTTATATTCTGTCTTTGTTGAACATTCCAGAGCTGGGACCCTGTAAGAAATCTGTGATATGTTAAGAAATGGACAAACTTACCAAGACACAGCTATCTGACAGTGTGGGCATGTCATCGATCACAATCTCTTTGAGAGAAGGACATCCGGCAGAAATGTATCTGAACCCATTTACTGTCATCTAAGAGAGAGGAGAGAGGAGGGGGGAGGAAAATATGTGTATGCTGGAATCTGACTCATTCTCCTGGATGCAGTTTTCCTTGCTCCTCACATTTTCAGGCCCTGGTTAAGTGAAACCACACATCTGGAACCAAACTGACGTACATTCCCGGACGAAGGTGCGCTTTATGCTGCGGTGCATGTGTGTTATGTTATGGAGTGTGCACATGGTGAGTGGGTGGGCCAGAGTTGGTCGTATAAACCCACCCCTCCTCTTGACTACAGCTGCCTTTTACTCTGTTCTCCTTCAGATCTTTGTTCAGTCGCTCTAAGACTGTGAGCAAACAGTCACCAGTGTACAGCCAGGAAGGAGCAAGAGGAGCCACGTGCACACAAAGAGGAGCGACTGGATTTATCCAAGGCAGACTGAACGCTGAACTTTCAAAAACATAAAGCTGTGTCCTCTCTGCAGTTGAAGCCAAGTGGATTGACTTTATACCAAACTGTGAGGAGCATACCAACTGACCTGGGTGCATCCGGACAGGTTGAGGTGGATGAGATTGTGGCAGCCCTTCCCTGTGGACAGGTACATCAACCCTTTGTCTGTGAATCTGTAGCAGTAGGCCAGACTCAGGTATTGAAGGTTCAGACAGTTCCTGTTTGAAATCAACAGTTGGATTAGTTTACATAATATGTATTGTGTTTAAACTCCGTGAAGATCATAATTGGTCATTTTGCTGTTTTTTTTTAACAAAAGAAAATGTATAAATTTGAGTAAACACTCTTCAAGGAAACCATCTTCATTAAAAATAACAACATCGCATTCTGAACTAAAAATAGATATCACCAAATCCTTGCATGATATATATTCCTAAAAGATTTTGCTTAAAGGATAGTTCAGATATTTTGAAGTGGGGCTGTATGAGGTGCTTCTCTATTACCTACAGTCTAGTCTACTACCTACAGCGTATGGTAGTCGGCACACCCCCAGTTTGGAGAAGAGGCAGGAGTGCTGGTGTAGGAACCTAAGCAATGTACTGCTGTGGACAGGGTCAGCAGCAAAAGGTCTTTTAGTCATTAAAAAGGGTCCATCTAAAAAAGTCAGTTTAAGTGTGTGGTATTTTTAGAATATTTTCACTGCTTTACTTTGCTGTCAGACAGCCTCTTCCAATGGCAAATTGCTGTTACATAAGCCTAATATCACCCTCTCTCTCTCCTTTGGCAAAAGCAGTCATTTTACCTTGCAGAACATGACAACTTCTGCCTCAACTGGTTAGTTTGTTTGTGTTATTGTGTCACTTTGGTGTTTTAAAGGGGGGTTAGCTCAGATTCACCAAAGTCACACAGTAACACAAACAAACCCATATCAAGGCAGTGGTAGACCAGCAACTCCCCTGTTCTATGATGGAAAATGACTGTTATTGCCAAAGGAGACCAGTTCCCATAGGAAAAGGCTGTTGGATGGCAAAGTAAAGTACTGAAAATATTCTAAATATAGTGAACACTGATATTAATTTGTTTTGCTGCTGACCCTGTCCACAGCAGTACATTGCTTCGCTTCAGTGCTGCTCATAACTACCTCATAACGCCACTTCAAATGATCCAAACTATACCTTTAATGCTACAAACCACGAGAAAGAGTGTGAGAGAGAGAGCGCTAATGACTGAAAATTCTTTAACCTAAAAATCTATCACCAGTGCAATCATACAGTCTAGATGTTATGTTATGAGTACCACATCTGTTCCTCTAAATCATTAAGTTGGCACTGACCAAGCTGCTTTCAGACATGAAATACAAGCCAGCAGTGAGCTGCACACTGGACAAACAGAAATGGAGATACTTCTGGGAACTAAGGGGCAGAAGGCCAGAAAACAAGGAGCACCATACATGAATTTCATTTGTTCAATTTGGAGATGTGAGTGAGCTGGACCACAGTTCAGAGCACAAATCTAGTCACATGGCAGTTTTTACCACAACTGGAGGTTTACCTGGACAGTTCTCTCAGAGTTTTGTTTGTTATAAGTGTGCAAGAAAGGTTCAAGTAGAGCAGGCAGGGACAGCCCTCAACTATTCTCTGAACCATCATGTCCTGTTAAAGAGCAGAGATTAAAAAGTTATCTTAATAAGTTCTCAAAGCAAGGCATCTGTTACTAGAGTGTGATATCACAGTGCATTAGCAAGTCTTTAAACTACTTAGTTTTAATTAAATGAAATCAGTTTTATGAAAAAAAAAAAACCCACAATGAATAAAACAGATTAAACCACCTTGCTCTTATCTGTGATGTACTGCAAGATCTTGACAATGATTAAGTCATAAAGAGGAACCTTGGGGGATACCTTCACAGATAAGTAAAATGTAATCTTATATAAAAGATGTTTTTCAATGGATATTCCCTTTGATTTAAAGATCCAGTGTGTAAAATTTAAGGGGATCTATTGGCAGTTTATGGGAGACATGGATTTTATTATTCATAACTTGTTTTCATTAGTCTATAAACACCTGAAAATAAAATCTTTGTATTTACATTACCTTAAAAGAGACGTTTATATCTACTAAAGGTGTGGGTCCTCTTCCATGGAGGCCGCCAAGTTTCTACAATGGTCCAGAATGAACAAACCAAACTCTAGATACTCACTAGATACAGCCTTTCTCATTTTTCGTGAGTTTTAGACACAATACGTTCTCCTATACGCTAGGATAGGGAGGATGTGTTTGTAATCTTTAGACTCACCACTAGATGCCACTAAATCCTACACACTGGTACTTCAATATGGCACTTTAACAACATTTATCACTAAAATAGCATAAACAGTTAAGTAGTACATGATATGAACATTCAGGATTTGCTATTATCTTATCATTATCGTTAGTCGTAACAATGTTTTACTCACTGTAACATTAAAACACTCTGACACATTGAGCTCCTGGAGATTTCTGCATTCACCTAAGAAAACAAGTGAAGATCAGAGAATTGGCTGGTTAAGCTATGTTGTCCATATTTGGGAAATACTTGGCTATAATCATTAAATGTAAGTTGCAATATAATAAAGTAATATACGACAAGAAACAACATGAAGCGCATAGCATCTGGCTTCTTTCAAGCTGTATATACATTCCTGGATGGCTCCTATCTCTTACATAATGTGCTACCTCTCACTTCTTCCACAGCGTAAGCTGCAGCTGTGTTCCATCAACAATAACACCGCTCACCTTTGACCCACTGCTTCTGTCTCCAAACCTGTTTTAGCAAGACTTTCATCACAAACTCCTGCTTTGGCTCCAGCTTTTCTTACTGAAAAGACAATACCTGCAGGGCACAGGATGCGTGTGACCTCCTCATCACTCTTCTTAGCCTCCCTGCTCCTCCTCCTGCTCCCGTCCACCGAGATGAAAAGACCGGGGAAGGGCAGAGGCCTCAGAGGAGCAAGACACAAACTCACACGGGACAGGTATGGATTTATCTTTGGTCTAATCTGTTCAGTCAAATTTTTCACCTACTCTAAATGACCTTGTATAGATGGTGACACACCAATAATTATTTTTTTGTGTGTTTGAAAACTGTTAGGGTAAGGGGTGTTGGGCGTCACAGCAGATCAGGCCCCTCCAAGCTTGCGGCAACCTGACTGCTCAGAGTCAACAGAATCTCGAGAAGTCTTTGTAGACTGTCAGGACCGACGCCTCACCTTCATTCCCACCTCTCAGACCTGGTCCAAGCAACCCAAGCACCTCCTTCTAGCTCGCAACCGGATCAAAGTCCTACATGATGGGGCTTTTGCTGGGTATGAGAGCTTAATCAGTCTGGACCTGCAGCAGAACCAGATCTCTTTAGTGGAGGAAGGGGCCTTCCAGGGCCTGACACGCCTTACAACCCTGCTGCTGCAGCACAACCGCCTGGGGACACTTAGTGAGGAGGCCCTCATCCCCATGCCAAACCTTCGCTACCTACGTCTGTATGACAATCCCTGGAATTGTCTCTGCCCAATGGACAGTCTCGTACGCACACTTCAGGTCCCGAGCAACCGTAATCTAGGAAATCATGCCAGGTGAGTGGTTCCACGAAAAGAGTTTGACTTAGTCAGGTCATTTCCACCAACATGGACCAGCCCCTTCTGGTCATGCACCAAAAAATAGCATGTTGTCCATGGAAAATGGGCGTGTCATTGTTGTGCATTGTGCAGGGCTCTGTTGAGAATATCCTTGATTACAAAGGTTCTACTCAAAACTGGTGGAAACTCAGGCTGGTTCCCAGATAGTACTAAGGTTTCAAGGATCCTGACAGCACTGGTTCAAGAGCTACAGCTCATTTAGTGCAAAAGGGCCCGTTAGGCATTTTTCACCAACATGGACCCAGCTCTCTTCCGAGTATTTCCCCCAAAATAAATTTGTTCAGAAACCAAAAAGTTAGTTCCCAGCTGGAACCAACAAATAGCAGGTTTTCCTTGGGAACCAAAGGGCTGTGTCATATTCTACAGGTCGTTGTGCATTGTTCAATAACCTCTGCAGATTACAATAATTCTGCTCAAAACTGGTGGAAATGTCAGCTGATTCACAAGATAGCACCAAGGTTCCAATGATCTTGAACAGAAGTAAGAACTACAGATAATTGCTGTGCCTTGTTATACTTGTCATTATTGTATATTGTCTTTCCCAATTTTGAATACATAAAAAAATGATTACAAAAAAAGAACTACAGATAATTTGGTGGAAAAGGAATTTGTGTAATCCATTCCTCTGATGCAACATGTGTACAGGTCATTACTGATTCATCTTGACTTAACAGCATTTCCTCTTCTAGGTGTGCAGAGCCCATCAAGCTAAAAGGCCTTAAGTTGAAGCAGGTTAATCCCGAGTTACTCTGTAAGGAGACAGACCCAACCAGCGACCCACAGGGCGATGAAACAGAGCCCCTATTCCCTCTAGATCCCGTTCCATTTCGCACCAAACCAGATGCCACCACATCTTGCCATACCTACCTTTTCCCCCAAAAACGGATGGACTGCAGTAAACGAGGCAAGCTCACAATCAGCTTTTATTTTCCTAAATCAGTTTGATTCATTTTACCCTACTCTGAACCTCACAGTGTTTTTTTAAGAAATTCAGCACACATGTTTCTTATGTAACAAAGAGGTTAGGAAAAATACCTCTGAAGCTTTATGTCACAGAGCTCGTATGCTCGTGATTAAATATTACTGTCGCATGACTGGAAGGACTAAACTTCCATTTCTCAAAAGAATTGCAAGACCAGACACAATCAAATCAAAGTGACACATCTGGTTTGGCAGGTGTTTTCTATTCAATGTTATGTCGCTTGCTTCCTCAACTGCTGAGTGATCCTCCTTCATAGTCATCTGTAACCTTATGAACATCTTGGAAAACATTAGCTAAACAAAATGTGGCTAATACATCAGAATAAGTTATTACAAAACATGCCAAAGCATTTAAAATTTGCCTAACAGTAGAGTAATTCAAATAATGTGTTACTGCTATCTGCCTCCTACTGGCAGGAGACCCAGATTTTGGGATCAAATTCAGATTATGGATAGAGGCAGATCTGTCTCTGCGCCAATTTTTCAGCTACGCTTGCAGAAACGGAAACTCAAGCTGATTTATTAGAGCAATCTTTGGCTTGACAAATATGGGTTATTACTGGAAAAATGTTATTTTAATGAATAAAATTAATATTGAACATGTGAATGTACAGTTATATTTTTGTTAAAATAATCAAATGTATTTGAGTAACCCTTTCCCCTCTATGTTTAGGTCTAACTGAGGTGCCTACAGGTATACCAGAGGATGTTGTTCACATCGATCTGTCCCATAATTCAATCGTCATCTCAGAGCCAGAGATTTCCAAGGAGCAAAGGGTCTAAGAACCCTGAACTTAAGTAGTAACGGTATGGAGCACATTGACACAGGTATGTGTGCTATTATTACTGCAAACCTACAATCACTGAATATATGTGCTTAATATTTCCTGGATGAAATCCCACACAAACAAAGTTGTGTTTTTTCTCTGGCTGACAGATAACATATGGAAAGCCAAAAGGTTGAGAACACGTTATACAACTGCTGCCATGACTTCTGTTTCTCATTTTTCCTTTTTGGAGACAGCTGGCAGTCTGCCATCTTTGTGTATACACTATTGGATTTATTTATAGTGAGGAAAGCTGAGAGGATTACAAGCATAAAGTGGTCACTGCGTTTAAGTGATTCAGGAACAAACTGAACACCAGCCCGCACATTCCTATCAGAGTGTGATTGCACCAATGGCTTTTTTACTTTTGGACAATAATAAACAGCAACTGGTCTGTCTAAACATAACTATACTGAGAGAAGCATGAATGAAAAGTAGGGATGCAGAATATGGATTTTTGTCAGCCAATACAGTCAATAAGATCATTTCACATTTTATAAAAAGTAGTTCATATGACCTGTAGTTTATGCACACCTGAGCATAAGAAAGGCTAAGATGTAATGAGGAATGAAGGGATAATTTAATATTTTATCACTCTGCCCTAACAAGATCTAACTGACTTTTCAGATGTTAATTTATTTTTTTCATGTACTTACATCAAAACCTAAGGCTGGGTATTGTTTTAAAAAAAACGATACCAGGACCAATACCAGTATCCTTAAAGTGATACCGATACCAAAAGGGTACTTCATTTGGTCCCTTTTTTTTCTACTTCATTCAATACCCCCATCATGTGAATGGAAGCATTCCTGAAATAATCCTTACACATTTTATGTATTTATTTTAATCAGACGCCACTGCCAAGTAGTACAACCATGCTTATAAACTTTGCTGCGAGTAAAGCCATACAAATAATCACTTTTTCTGAGATCTGGATACAAAAAAGATCAAATGCAGGTTTGATTGGAGAAGTTTTGATACTACTTGGTACTGGGTTATTTTGAATAGTACCTTAAAGGTATTGAATACCGATACCCATCCCTAAAAATTTCAGATATACTTGGGCTTTTATAGAGCATCTTGCTTGGCAATTCAAATTTAACTCTTTGGCGTAAACTGATAAAACAGATATTTTTATAGCTGATAGTAATCAGCTATAATTCTATTATTGGAACAATAAATAATTATATAAATTTCCCATTATCCACCGATTTATCAGGCCCAATATTTATTGTGCATCCTTAAGCACAAGGATGGTATATCCATGCATCTCTTTATTCTTTCTCTCTCAGGTTCCCTTTCTGGGCTCCTGCACCTTCGTGAGCTGGACCTGTCTGACAACAGCCTGCATTTTGTCCAGTACGGGGTTCTTGAAGACCTTTACTTCCTGTCACAACTTAAACTGGGAGGAAACCCCTGGGTGTGTGACTATAGGTGGGTTCTTCTGGTCAGATGTTTACAATCATTTCCTTTTTTCGCCAAACTTAAAAAATGATTAAAAACTGACTGTATTATTTCAGCATCCACTACATGGTGTACTGGCTGCGACTGCACTCAGGGGTGAGGCACTCTGGGCTGATGTGTCGCTCCCCTCCTGAACACACTGGGGAGAGTGTGGAGGAGTATGTGGAATCCTACAACAGAGGGTGTCCAAGGGACAGACAGCACAGCGGACTAGATAAAGACCAAACAGACCCTGAGCTATGGAACACACCAATGGAAGTGCAGGGAGAGCTGGACGAGGAGCTGGAGCCGAGCCACTTGAGAGTGCCACAGAAATATCAGATCATCCGGCTGTCCTGAGTCAAGTGAACATTTAAACTAAAATTTGACTTAAAAAAGGTTCTTTGTTTTCTCTTCTTTCAGTATTATAAAACAGTCTGCATCAGATGATTTTATGTTTTGTCAGTTTTGTCTTTTTAATCAAAATATAAGAATTCTACATTTTTTGACTGTTTTGACTAATTATTACTATGAGAACATGATCTGTAAGGGTCACTTCACACCGAGGTGAAACATGGTTATTACTCACTGATACATTTCAAGCTGGGCCATTGTAGAGATGTGCAGCCACGCAGGTTGAGATGGATCACAAATGGGCGGTAGTTCTGCAGAATCTGCTTCATCTTGCTGTCTGTTATCCAGTCTTTCTCCATAGAGACGTTGATCTAAGAGGGACACACATTGGGGAACATTTATACTCCTGTCAAGTATATCTTCAAACACTGCAATTAATTAAATACAAGAAGTAATCTCTTGGTACAGACCTTACTCCACAATGTGCCTGACTGGATAATAGCTTTCCATGCACAACACACCTCAGCACAATTTAGCCAGTCTCGCAATTGTAAATATTGAAAGATCTGCAGAGAAAAGAATCATATCGATATTTGATCATTCAGAATGGGGAAAACATTTGAATTTCCTCCCATTTACTTAAGGAATTAAAGATATTTTTTTTTTTTCCACAAAATAACATTTTATGTGTTGTTCCATACAGTTTATTTCTTCAGGCATACATATGCTGAAAATAAGGTAAGACATTTTCTTAAAATTTGAAAAAAACAATGATGGTGCAACAAATTATCATGGCTATTAGTATTATCATGGTGTTGTTCAAATGTGCTGAAAATGTTCAAAAAGTACTGATACACAGACTGAAATCATTTTAACAACTTTTATCTTGAAAACGTCTTAGTGATTTGAAATGGCATTGTTTCCATTGCAATGGACAATCTACGGTTTTATTGATAATTAAAATCTGAAAAGGTAATACTAATCATATGGAATTTTATCATGGTTTAATCATGAAACCAATTATTGTTTCATCCCCACATACATGTAAAAAGAAAACTAAAATTTCAGCACATCCTTCACTATGCCAAATGGTATGATATTTGGTTTTATAGGTTTTAATCTCACATAACCAGCAGCTACTTTGGAAATGTTTGGTTAATTTCAAGGGGACAAGATTCACTGGCATCTCTGCGCTGCCACTTCGCAAGGCAGTGTGATGTAAGTGGACAAGCAGCCGCTTTCTTTTTCCAAACATAGTCATGCTGAAGCACTATTTATCAGAAGAGGTGTTGGACAGAAACACCAGAGCAAATGAAGCCAAAACTGCACTCTCTTAGCCAGCGCATGTGAATCCAAAACAAACAGGGTCTATAACCAGTAAGTGCAAGCAGACTCAGAAGATGTTTACTGGATTTCTTAGCATATTTATAAACTGTGGAGCCACTGGTCTGAAAGTACTCCTTTAATTGTGTAAGACCTACAAAATAGTATAATTTATATACACAAAACGCGTAACACAGCAACAGATGTTGTGAGTGTGTTGTACCATAAATACAACCCTTCCTGCAGTAATTGGTCATATGTATACTGACCATAATGAGCTGCAACTGTCATTGATCAAATGGCCTCAAGGAGGCTGAGAGCATGTTTACAGTGGTGTCCACTTTAAAGTAACTCTTATGTAACAGATATGATCTCATCACTGACTGCTTAGAGAACAGAGAAGTGAAGCTGCTGCAGCTTTAAATTCAGAGCTATCATCTCTCTGTGTGGGAACTGATCAGGCTCGTGAGCTATAAATTCCAACATGAAGCAACAGGCTGAGCGACACATGAACGCTGTGTAGTTTCAGAGAAACTACCTTCAATGAGAGGCTGCTGGGAAGCACTGAGAGTCTGTCACATTCTTCTCCAATCTGCTGGACATCGCCACTAATTTCAATAAGCCCCATCTCCAGCCTCTGCAAGATTCATACAAACACACAAAAAAGAAACTGAAACTTGCTAGAATACTTTCTTCTTCTTTTTTTTTTTTTTTTGCTAAAATTCCAAATAACTGTATACCTTAAAGTAGTCTTTTGTCCTCTTTGAGTCCTTCGCAACATTACGCCATGCAGCTATGATGCGTTTAAGGCGGCCAACGATTACAAGGCTCTCAAGTTTTTCAGTGGCAACTAAGTTAAAAAAGAAATTTAAATCTGGTTTTAAATATCCATCACTTTTGAGCACCTTTTTTTAGCACACAATAACATCTGGGTTGAATTATGATCCCAGGGTTGCATTGTACTGAATCTCAAGACAAATTTAGCTTATAAAAGTAGAGTCAAGTCTCAGAATTAAAGTTTGGAAGGTCGGGGGGGCAAAGTGAGTCACAAGAGTGGGTGTACAGAGTGGGGAAGAAATTATACATATCTGGACACATTTCTTAACCACACTGCATGTTTTCTCTGGCTATATATACAAGAGAGGCACAGCTTGCAAAGCTCTGCATTAGTTTAAGTCAAAACTCCTAATGGTTACTCAAAAATCACCCAGAAATACTTAATCACCTACCAGTCTGTGTCTTCTTGTGTATTTTTACCCAGTTTACCCATTTGGTGAGTGCGGTCTGCTGACATTTCTGCTCATAATGCTTCTTTGTCAGGTCCATCTTCAGAGCCAGCTCAATGGTACGTCTCTTACTCTGCATAGTGAACCTCTTCCACTTCCTGTCTCCAACAGCAAACACAGCTCATTATTAATTCAGTGAAAAGCTACACAGGTAGACTGGCAGAGACCTGCATTAACTCCACAGGACACTAGTCTTTAACATTCAAATAATATTTAATCTTAGGTACATTTTTTCTAATGATGACTTCAACTGTAGCAGGTTTGGACATTCAGACAGGACACAGTGACTGACTGCAAAAAAAAGGAAAATAATGCTGGAGTCTGCACTGACAATGGACATGTGAAAGGCAATCTGTGAAACAGAATATCCTCATGAACTCAGCAACATGTTAACAATGAGCCAGAGAAAACATTCAGGACATTGTCACATGGGTCAAATTTCTGCTTAGACTCACACATGAGTCACTCTCCCCTGGTGTTATGAATGTTTTATTCATATTTCTGTGGATCAGTTTCAGAGGCTTTAACTTTTTGTGAGCAGTTAGTTGAATGTGTTAAATATGCATCTTCCTATCAGTCATGTGCAATTACATTCAAGATGTGAATTTACAATAATACATGAAGAGGAAGGCAACAGATGTTTTAAGCTATCGTCTTCCAGATGAATTTCTGGGTTTCTCTAGTGATATTTAGACCATGCAGCCCTTTGAGTAAATGCTCCACCTGTGCTTGTCTAATTAGGTTGGCATTCACACAGCAACAGCTGTCTACAATCACCTGATTGCACTCTGTGGAAGCAGAATCCGAAGAGTTTTTTCCCCTACATTACCTATTATTCCTTGCTTTCAAACTTTCTGGACAAAGAAAAGACAAGGCATGCCTGATTGTTATCCTGACTGCTAGTTTTAATCAACAGTCTGCTGCTGCTGTTGCTGCTGCAGGTGAATGCTGTGGTTGAACTCACTGCCATGAATCTTCCATTTGAGTAAGTAAAATACTAGTGAATCTTTGGTTAAATCTGGACTATGTTACTTATGTCTTTCTAACCTAATTGTTTTTCAGGATTTCTTGGCTTTGCACCCTGTTGTTATGGGGCTGCATTTGTTTTCCTTTTCAATCAGGTAAGAATTTCTACATTATTCCTGACTATGTTCAACTATATGAATTGAATCTAATAGGGATGTCTGTAAGAATACATCTAATACTGAAATATCACCATAAAAATCTCAATACTGCACTGGACTGTAATGATAACTACTGCAATACTGCATTGTTAATTTTTTTGATTTTGTAAAAGAATTTTACTGACTTTTTGTTGCCAACTTCTTGCATATGCTTATGCCATTAGATATTTTGATTGAAGAAGCAAAGCAGGACATTTTTTCAAACATGCATATTTCTGTTTAATATCACTATAAAATTAGATTGTGGACTTTTTATCATGGTATTGACTTGAGTTTTTGTTATCATTACATCCCTAAATCTAATTTATATTTCTGTATTTCCTGATAGGTTACAATATTGCACATGGCTACGCTCTCAGTGATGAATTCAGTAGCCATTCAGGTGTGCTTGGTCCACAAACATCAAACCAGTTTTATTCTGGAGCATCTTCAAACAAAAACCACGACTCTGGTCATCAAAGGGATGAGATGCAAGCTACAAGCCAGCAAAGCTTTGTTTCCCTTCAGCAAGAACCAGTCCACCATGAAAACAATGAGGATGCTAGCCCCATTACTAGCCTCAGTGAAGAGATGGATTCCACTCTCGCTGCGCAGAAATATGAGCCTGAAACAGCTGGTTATCAACACCCCTTTGGCCTGTTAGTAAAGGAACATGGACCAAAGAAAACTTTGGAGGGCATCAGTTTCCCAACAATCAAAGATTTTGAACAGTTTATAAAGAAAATGAAAAGCTCTTTCTTAACACCAGGAAGTGACTTGAGTAGACATTTTCAAACCGCACGTGAAATCATGGAAAAGAAGGTAGATTCTAATGAACCTGACACCAGCTATGGGTCTAACTCTGCAAAAGAAGGCACTACCCATGATGACGCTAGTGAAAATGAAGTCTGGAGTGAACCTATGAATGCAGTGTTTGAACAAAGTAAACAGGGCGCCATCTACCAAATGCCAAGAGACAGCCTCTCTGTCCCTGATCTTGTCGACTCCCCTACAAGTCTGATTTCCACCAGTGTTTATGACAACCAAGACCCGGGCTTTGCTCTCTACCCACGCCCTCATTTAGCAGCCACAGAGCATGTTTTGCGTAATTATGGAGGTTTTGACAGTGGGGCCATTTCTGGGGAAAACACAGAGTTCCCTGAACAAACACCCTCTGGTTCATTCTTTGGAGAGGTTTTTTCTTTCAGTGGCCATGTGACTGCATCACCTGTCACCTCTTCATCTCAAGATCTAAGCCACTATTCAAGTAAGACTTCCAGTATAACATCTTTAGAGTCTAAGAAGAATATGACTCCAGCCAATGTCCTGTCTACACCTACTCCCCCGTCTTTGAGTTCCTATGGGAAAAGTTTCTATGTTAATGCACCGAGAGGTCAACACCACATCCCCGACTATCTACCAAAGCACAGGGAGAGACCAGCACCATCATATCAGTCATATAAACCCACTGTTCACAAGGAATCAAATGATATATATTACACTCCCACTGTCCACCTGCCTGCATCTAGCAGTTCTCTTTCTTCAGACTCTGATAACCTCTCACCACAGAGTAGCAGTGGTCATGTGGGTGTTCAAACAAGCAGCCCACATGAAGCTCAGAATGAAGCTTTCAAAGAAAAGCAGCCAGTCAGATCCCATCAAATGTTTACTGTGGAATCTTCCACCTCTCTTCATGGCTCAAGTAGACACGATGGCTATCTCAGAGACCCGAAAGTCAGTGTTCCTGGTCCTTCCATCCTAACTGATCAGGCAGAAGATGAGGAGAGATCTGACCTATCAGAGCAGAATGCCATTCAGAAACCAAAACAAATGCCTGACAATACCCCGATAACCATTTCTAGTAGCTTAGATTCAACCCAGAGTGGGATCTCCTCTGCAGTTGGACGTAATTTTGTAAGTTTCAACTCTCTAACTAACTTGGCTCCAACCTCAGCATCAGAAACGGCCCTTTCAAGATTAGTTGGCAATAAAATATTGGCCAGGAACTTTGGAATCAAGAATATGATCTCAGACAAGTTTCCAACTGGTGATGTACGTGGGGCCAGAAACCACCTGGGCTCATTTTCAACCCCACAGAGAAGAGGCACTTCTCTAAATGGTGGTTTTGTAGGTGCAACCAGAGCTGACCTTCTACAGACTTATATTCAACCAGCCAAGATACAGAAGCATCTGGCTAATGTGAATAAAAAGCCCGGCAACATGGCCTACCAGCCTCCCAAACCACTGTCTGCATCCAAAGTTTCTGCCTCTACTTTAAGTGGCGTCCTCTGGAAAAATGGTGGCAACAAAAAAAGGTATCCTCCTAAAAAGAGCCCCAATATGTCAACACCATTTGTAAACGCATACATCGTGAAGTCCAGAAACGGCTATGTAAGGCACAAAGTAACACAATCAAAGACCCAATATGCACCATATCAGGTGGATGAGGGCAAAACTGATGAACACCAATGGAAACCTGTTCCAAGGAAACAAGAATACAAGAATTCTGTATCTCACAATGCAAAGGGCTTTGAAGAACCATAAAGAAGGATCAACTCTTCAAACAAGAGATATACTGGTATGGAAAAAAACCTTTCAATTATTTTGCTTGTGAATATCCCTGATATTGTGCTAATGATTATTTCTCACATCCCAAACTCTCTCAAGCTGTTCTTAATTTATCCTTCATTTATGTGATTGGTATCCTGAATAAAATTATACAGAAACAAAAACTTAAGTGGGCAGATGTTTCAGTAGGAAACTTTAAGAAAGTAATGTAGGATTGTGCTGGAGGCAAATATGCAAATACCAGAAATTTAGAAAAGACAATTTATGTCTAAAAGTCTGTAGAGTTTAGTGAAGCTTGGGACTTAAGAAAACAGTTAAAAATGTACCAAGTATGAAAATAGTCTTTTAGTGCTCCATTAAATTTGGGATTTGCTATTTTTCTTTTTTTTTTTTTTTAATCACAGGAGAAATTCCTGACAGCAAGTCCTTTTGTAAATATGGTAAGTATTCATATCATGAATACTTTATGCTCGCAACTGAAAACTGTTTGTACTCTTTTCTTTTCAATAGGTCTGTTGCCACCTTCAACTGGGAGCAAAATCAAGTTTCTGTGCTAATTAGTAAAGACATTAAATATTTTAAACTTCTCAATCTCTTGTCTTGATTGTGCCACATGGGATACACTAATCAACAACAAATGTCCAGATTATGCAGCATTTAAATAGCAAAGTGGTTTGTACACGCCCTAAATGCCCTTGCACCATGAACTTTCAATCATCTAAATTGAGTTTTAACTTCAGTCTTATTCAGCTAAGACTTCACTTAGTGCTTTTTGAATGCACTTTAGTCAAACAAGCCAAGAAAAATACCTCCCTGAATGTTGATGGAGCTTATGTCTAATGCCAATTTCTCCCTTTTCCCTCAAGGAATTATTGATAATTTAATCAAACCCTCATGCGTACATCAGGACTACAATACTGCATGCCTACCTGAAGCAAGAGATGGTTAAATGTTTCCTGTAACAGGAGTAGGCCTTCTCAAAATCACAAAAGTGCAGCTAGAAAGGAGAACAGAACATTAGTTATTATAAAAGCACTAAAGTCTGTTTCATTTGAGTCTGAACAATTTGTCTGAGACATCTGGGCCTGGAAACTTGACTTCTGATTGGTATGTATGCTGCTACACCATACTGTACCATGATGTCATCTTCATCCATATAGACGGTGTCCATTGTCCTACGTGTCAGAGAGGCGGTTGCAATGCAATGTTGTACATCAGCAACAAACTTGTACCTCAAAAAAAGTAAAGTTAACATTAACACAAGTCACATCCAGAGAAAATCTGTACAAAACTAAAAGCATGAATTACTAGTGGAAGAAGTAGTACATGTGATGTCTAATCTGGCCAGGTACTCAGTGCAGCCAGCACCAACTTCATGCAGGCTGCAGACTGATTTAACTTGCACCAAACCAGTAGTGTGCCTGTGTAGCTCAGTGAGCCACCACACATAGAAACAGTGTAGTTATTTGTCAGTGTTTATATACGAATAATGAAATCTTACTTCCTATATTTCTCGGAGATGAGATGAATTATTGGATTCTTAAAGTATAATTAACTATGATGTAAAAGATTTATAAATCCCAACTGTGTGCATTCAAAGTCTAATTTCACATAACATACTTTATGATTTATAAGTTTCTGAAATTAAATCATTTTATATGTGTATATGACCTGTAATGAGTACCACTAATTTAAGCTTAAAAATGACACAATTCTCTGATTTTAGCCTCTCAAATGTGAATGTTTTCTGATTTCTTTGTCCTCTGTGGCAGTAATCTGAATAATTTGGGGTTGTCAACAAAGCAAGACCTTTTAAGGCTGACACCTTGAGCTTTGGGAAACAATTTTCTTACATTTTGTGGACCAAAAACTGATAGATTAATGAAGAAACCGACTGATTAATCAGTGATGAAAATAATTGCTAAGTACAGCCCTACTGAAAACGACTGGTGCGTAGGATCCCCAGAAGTGTTATTTTTAAAGTCACTTTAAGTATAATGGCAAAGGTCTAAAAAATCTATGTACATCTACTTTACTGCTAGTATATTATATATACTATATTACTGTTAATATGCACTTAAAGTGGCAATCTGTTCATTTGAGCAAATGAACACTGGTAGATAATATAGCCAGATAAAAGTATTAGTATTTCTGCACATGGTAGCCTACCATGAATTTCGGTTTCAGCAAGGAAAGAAAACTTGAGGAAGTGAGCCACCAAGTGTCCATCTCAAGGAAAGTCACAGAAAGAGGAGGTTACTGTACTTACCAGTCAACATCCTGAAGATTATCATGTCCCTGGTAGAACCATGAGAGTGTTTTTCACAAACTGTATTGGGTCATTGGGCATGACAGGCATGAAGCTGTCAATAAGGCCTAGAAGAATGTGAAATTATAAAAATTTAACATTCAAAAAATATTACGGTGATAACAGTCACTGAATTAAATGTGACTTAACTACTAAAAACACTGACACTTGCTCATGTTCTCTGTAACGTTTACGTTAGCTACTTAGCCAGTTAGCTTAAAGTTAAATTGACCAGATAACTTACCTTATATATGAGTGGCAGGCAGTGTTCCAGTTCGCACTCTTTCAGAACACACTTTACATTTGCAACCAGCCATGTCCTCATTTTGACGCACTGGCAAAGTCCAATACTAACGTTAACTTAAATGAGTTAATACAGCACTAACTAAGTCGCAAACGCTATTTCGGTTTACTTTGTCAGATTTTGCCTGGTGCTCCATCTCTGTTTGGAAATCCAACGTTGCCAGGGGTCATGTCTAAAAGGGAATCCAAGATTTGTGAAACTCTCGCGAGATTTGTCGGAGTTATTTCTTAATTGTGCACGTTGTGCAAACTAATTATATTGTATGAAAAAGACAACGCTGCGGTTATTTTCTGGGCAGGTTTACGGACGTTAACCGCCTGGTTATGGTTAGTCAGAGATCAAGGTTTGTGTTTAAATGATCATTCTCGTGAGATCTTTTGCGATTCTGGGGTTCCCTTCTAGACACGACCGTTGCTAGGTAACTAAGTAAGTAAAACTTCACGACGTAAAATGTTGGACAACTAATCTGCTGCAGCAAGATTTAAATGTTACTTAATGTACAAAATCAATGATATGACGTCCATGACTTTTTAGTTAACAGACAGAATTTGTTAACAGTTTCTGAAAAAATATTCAAACTATTTACTGAAAGCTATGATTTTGCATATGGCTAAACCCTCCTCGCTCAACATCACCCAGCGAAAGATTTGGTCGGCCACCGACCTGGCTGCTGTCCCGAACGGTCGTGTCTAGAGGCAACCTCAGATCCGTGAAAAATCTCGCGAGAGTGATCATTTGAATCCAAAACATGATCTTTCCATAACTCTAACCAAGTCCATCTCTCATTAAATCTACCCGTATTTTAACCACAGTGTTGGTAAAATATAAAACATAAACAGTGTTTTTCAAAGTGCACAGTGAAGAAAAAACACACACAACTCTCGCGAGAGTTTCACAATTCAAAGGTTCTCTTCTAGACAGCACCGCCCGGAACAACGGATCACAACATTGTTGACAACTGTGGCTTGTCAGCAAACTTCTCTAGTTTCAAAACAATGCATCTGACTAAATTAGTTTGGCTGGGCTTTGTGACGGTTTCTATGGGTTGTCGTCAGTACTAGCTAACGAAGGACCCGAGTTAATTTGCTTGAGAGTCAACAAATTTGACTCACAACGATTCAGGGCATCTAGCTGCGTTAGCTCGCTAGCTAGCAGAGCTTAACCTAGCTAAAGACTTAGCAACAGCATGGGTGATGGAGGTATTACTCCCAGGCTCGGCAACATGAAAGCATTGCTTGGAATAGTTGCCGGAGCTGGAGCTTCCTACGGAATTTACAAACTTATCAGTGGGGGGAGCTTCAGGAGAAACAAGAAAAGTGTCACCAGTGAAAGCCCTGGTGTCAGGAGCAGTCCCCCCAGTGAAGTTACCCTACAGCGAGGTAGCCTGCTGGCCAAAGTGTCTGGACTGGATGTTGTCTGTCCCAGACCAGATGTTGCATCAGGTAAGAACCACAGAGCTCATAAAACCGAACGATACTCACAGTAAATACATCTAAACCCGTGTGGTTGTTCGAAATGAAAATCTTAAGATAATTTCTCAAAATGTCCTGTGTATAAACACAAACCACCTATACTATATAAAGCAGTGGTTACTGGATATGAACTACTGGTAATTATTATTTTTTTCCTTGATTTTTCTTTGCGTTTATGTGTTTATGTCCTTTTGTAGATTATGTTTTTTTTTTTATTATTATATGGTAATATAGATGTGGTTATATCATTGTTTTTCTAGGTTGTTCCTCTGTGCTTTTATATGGTGTCTTTTAATGTTTTTATATGCCTTCAGCCTGCCAGGGACTGCAGATGAAAATTAGCCTGTATGGCTAAATCTGGCACATTTACACAATGGACCTATAAAGTGCTCATGTTAATTAATGTGCATTGCCCCTTATTAAATAATATAAACACTAATTCCCTATATATGGTCATATTTTTGATATTAAGACCTGGATTTAAAAAAGCATGCAGAGCTTTTGACTGTAAACAATAACTATAACCAGGTGGTAGTCAGTCCCTTACAGTGCATCATATTTAATAGGATTAATTGTTGGTTAAATGGGTTATTTTGCTACACAGGTGACATCATCCACCAGTCCCCTGGAAACCTGGAGCCACAGCACTTGAAAATGCTGCTGTCATGTCTGCAGACCAGCACTAATCCGTCTGACAGATGTCGGATCCTTCTTACGTTAGCAAATGCTGCTGCCTTCACTGTGAATCAGGTACAGTAAAAGCACTTTCTCTAAAACCTTTTGCTTTATTGTAACATTGTATGTTATCTAATTATAAAATGATGTAGCTGTTGTATTCTGTCAGTGATGTCACTCAAAGTTCTGCACAGTCCTTGTGACAGTACATATCTCTTATGATCCACATAATATAATTTTTCTTCTACTTTATTTTTCACTTATCCTCCAGAATCTAATACGGGAATTTGAAGGGATTCATATCATAGCTGGTTTCCTCTCTGATCCTGCAGCAGAAGTCAGAGTGCAGAGTCTGAATGCTTTAAATAATTTGTGTATGAACATCCCAAACCAGGAACAAATAATGGTA
Organism: Lutjanus argentimaculatus; assembly: GCA_034769285.1. Lineage (NCBI taxonomy): Eukaryota > Metazoa > Chordata > Actinopteri > Lutjaniformes > Lutjanidae > Lutjanus > Lutjanus argentimaculatus. The sequence goes on along the minus strand of JAWZSL010000012.1, from coordinate 11,430,178 downwards.
AGTTGTTGGATACTGTATATTCTCTTGCTAAGTACAAGATCTTTTTGGGGTATTTATTAATGTCCTTTTTGTGGAAGACAAGTTTCACATAAGCATTCACCTTTTCTTACAGGTGTATGTGGCACAAGTGCTCGAGCTGATCGAGGTGTCACCAGTGAATTCTGACCTCCAGCTTGGTGCTCTCAGGCTGCTAACAAACCTCTCAGTCACAGATAAACATCAACACTTGCTGAAGGAATCAATTACACTTTTACTCTCTCTGCTTGTCGTGAGCAATGAAGCATTACAGGTTGGTATCTTGATCTTCTTCACATTTTTTTTCCAAAATCAGGTGTTTAAAGCTATTAAAGGTATTTTAAATAATGTATTGTTACATTTGAAAAGCTGTAGCTCTTGTTGGAAAACATATAAGGCCAGTAGAGTTGTGAATGCAATATCTATGAATTAAGTTTCCAATATTTGTATTTTCAGGTGCAGGCCTCAAAAGTCCTTGTGAATCTGTCATCTAATCCAGATATGATGGATGACATTGTTCAAGCTCAGGTAAGAGTAAATATACATGGTGGTGTCTTAATAAATGTTCATGGGAGCATTATCAAGTGTACAGACCCTATTTTTCCTTTTTTGACATGTACCTCTGTCCAGCATCTAGTATTTATTGCATTTGGATGTACGTGCTTGTATAAACTTTTTGCAAGAAAGGAGGGATGAAAATGCTGTCTTAAAGGACCAGTGTGGAGGATTTAGTGGCATCTAGCAGTGAGGTTATAGATTGCAATTGAATACTGCTTGCCTCAGTCTTCCCTTTCAAGCATGTGGGGGAAATAATGGTGGCTGCGAAAAATGCAAAAGGCCAGTGTTTGCTTTGTCTGTTCTGGGCTACTGTAGAAATATGGCAGCCTCTTTGGAAGAGAAGCTGCACCCTCTCTAGGTATAAATGTCTCATTTTAAGGTAACCAAAAACACAACAGTTCTTATTTTCAGGAGTTTATGCACTAATGAAAACATATGTATTAATATTTGGCCATATTCTACGAAGAAATTTTTGCAGTCAAACGCATCACAGGGGTCCAAGTTTCATTATAAATACTGATTTTGATTTTGGACTTTCCTGCTTTTTGCCGTAGGCACCAGCTTCTGTTATACTGCTGTTTGATGCCCGGACAGCCCCCGCGGTGCTTCTGCGACTGCTGACATTTGCAGGGAACCTAAAGGCCTGGAGGCCCTCTGCCCAGGTGGCTGATGAACTGAGGCGGAAGCAGGATTGTCTCTTCCGGGTCATGTTAGATGAGTCTTCTCAGCTCCACAGCAGACTGGTCCAGCTGCTCTCACACCCTGATGCTGAGGTTCAGGCCCAGGTGGTTCGCATCTTGACATAGGCCTCCCTCTCTGCACTCTTGATCCATGCACAGCTTTAGCTTCCACACACTTTGCCAAAGCACCAACTTATCACCCTTCCATTTAAATTATAAATCTGTTGACATTAAGGTGATAGTTTGGATCATTTGATGTGGGCTTGTGTGAGGTACTTATTAAATAGTGAGAGTATTAATTACAGTGGATATTTGTCAGCATGCTCCAAGTTTTGAGAAGCGGAGAGGAGTGCCAGCACGGAAGCTAAGTAATATTGCTGTGGACAGGGTAAACAAATTAATATCATTTTAAGTGTATGTTGTTATTAGAATATTTTCACTGCTTTACTTTACCTTCTGACAGCCTTTTCTGACAGGAAAATGGTTTTATATAATCCAAATATCGTTCTGTCAAAACCAGCTAAACTCATTTGGCAAATCAGTAATTTTACCACGCAGAACACAGGAGATGATAGTCTACCACTGCCTCTTTTTGTTGGTTTGTATGTGTTATTGTGTGACTTCAGCATTTTAAAAGGATAGTTCAAATTCACCAAAGTCACCCAATAACAGATTGAGACAGCCATAGACCCGTAACTCCAGAGTTTTATGAGGTAAAATTGCTGATTTCGCCTTTGGAGTTTGGTTGGTTTGGAAAGAACAATATTTGGCTTATATAATGCAGTTTCCCATCACAAAAGACTGTTTGACAGCAAAATAAAGCAGTGAAAATATTCTAAATATAGCATACACTTGAAATGATATTTATTTTTTTGTAGGGGACCTTTTTTAAAGGGCTAAAATACCTTTTTTGCTGACTCCATCCACAGCAGTACATAGCTTAGCTTCTGCATAGATGTTCCCCTCTGCTTCTCCAAACTGGGGCAGAGTCAACCTGCATATACACTGACTATGGGTAAGTATGTCATAGTATTCATACTCGACTTCAAATAATCCAACTGTTCCTTTAACCTTATAAAAGAGCAGGCTCCTGTTGATACTAAGCTTCCCACACTTTCAATACCTGCTGTGTTTCCTAGATCACTATTATTACCACACATCTACTCAGCTAAATGATCTATTTCACAGCACCAGCCACTCCTCCCTGATTTCCAGTTTGTTACACTATAATTAATTGATGAGCAATGCATGAGCAGGAAGCAGGAAGAAGCCATTCATTCAGTAGAGTGTAAAAACAGGCCACTCCCCCTCCCTGGTTTTTTTCCTGCCAGCAACAGTTTTCTTCTCATTGCCAGAGACAATTTTCCTTTCAAGATCCACGGTGCCCTTCCTTCTGAGAACTTCACCTACGTTTTCTGAAGATGTATTCCAGGTGAAATTTCTGTACCCGAACCCACTGCCAAACATTTTCTAGAGAATGTGTCAGAATGACCTGTGCAGCGTGACTCAGCTTACTACCCGTCTGTGGTTCAGAGGGACAAGGTTTCCTGTTGCCCACCCTAGCATGCCTTGGACACATGAATGAATGGATGAACTACAGCTCCGGTCCTCACTAATGTATTGACACATTCGATTTAAAGATCTCTGTCTTCTCCCAATGATAGCAAGAACTTTTATATATGTATTTAATTTGAATCAGTGCATTGTGACTTTAGAAGAGCCAAAGTGAGTTTAACCCACAGGGTGGCTGGCCTCATATTCTGTGATCATGCGAGAAGTTCAGTGTGTCAGGAAGACCCTGGAGTTGAAACACTTTTCTCCCAGATAAAGGATGACATCTGGTAAGGATGTAACCTGTGTCTACTTTAACTTTGAAGGTACAACTACTACAGCAGTCTGGAAGAAAACCCCAGGGTGTACTGCTGGGGTTGCATCTTTCTGTGAAGACACACCTGCTAATCCCCCAGGGAGGAGGTGCAGGAAGCTGCTGGGGAAAGGATGTCTGGACTGCTGTGATTGTTTCAGCTACCACAAATACAGTGCTGATATGCAGTTTGAAAATGAATGGAGGAGGGCTTGACCTTTGACAAAGCAGTCTGTAATAATAATAACATTGATGATACATTTTTATGCATAAAATGTTAACTGAATTACAGCAGCAATTGAATGTTAAATTCAAGCCTTATTATCTTAAGTTATGCACTTACTGTAATAAGACAGGCTGTAAGTGACAGGTCCACATGTTGTCTAGCTGGAGGACTGGAGCTGTGGACCCATCTGCTGACTTGTTAACAGTATTTACAAAGAGGAGAATGGGTTTAGGTGTGTACCTCTAATTTGCATGAAAAATGTGATGATTATTTCTGATTTTTAATGCGAGGATTTTATGGAATGAGCCAGTCCAGGTGTGGAAATGCTGCACATTTTTTTATGTTTGGACACTGACTTTATTGAACCCAAATCCTAAATCTTTCTCAGGCACTATGGTTTACCAGAACAGATACTCCCTGCAGGAGGTGATTTACTTGTGACCTAGATTATCATATTTATTTAATGAAGTTAGTTAGCATTTTGCCTATAAAATGAAAAATATGTTTGTTATGTCTGTTTGAATGGTTCAATAAATACCCTATATGACATATTATGGATATCCACCTCCTTTTTTCTCCTGTCTACTGAACTATATTCAACAGGAAACATTTTCTGAACTTGTGGTAAGCTCTACTGTTGTTAAATGGCAGGCTGTGCAGTTGTAACTGGCCCTTGTCTTTGTCAGTAACCGAATCTGCATATACCATCTTTAAAACATTGGAAGAATCAGAGGATTCCTGTCCAGGTATGACAGAGACAGTCTTGTCCACATTTTAAAGTTAAAGAACACTATACACATTTCATTAACTCGCATGTCGCCACTTTGCCTTTCAGTGTGTCAGTGAACAAAGTTTAAATTGCTGCTGCTTGTCTATAAATCTCTCAGTGGCCTGGGATCAAAATACAGTTCTGGCTTTTATTTGAATTTTATCTGCCTCTCAGGTCATCTGGTTGGGCTCTCCTAACAATTTCAAACTATATATGGAGAAGCAACAGATTTTATTGTGCTCCACAGAGTTGGAACAAAGATCAAGAAGATATGAGACTTGCCCTGACACATCCAGGTTAAAAAACATTTATCCTCTTCACCGCCTTTGGCTGAACTTTAAAGAGGCACACCAGCAATTTAGTGTTCTTCCACACGTCTGGAGCAACAAGCTGACATCTGAGTGTGGGCCAAATTACAATGTGTATTTCATTAGGTGTACCCTGGTAAGAAACAAAAAACAAAACAAAGCAAAAAAACAAAACAAAACATTTTTTTCCACATACTCACATACTCAAGTTGATGATGCAGGCTTCCTGTAACAAAACAGTAGTCTTACTTTCTCAGAATTTAGAAATCTCCCTTCTCCCTCCCTTCTAAGGAGGCCCATTTCTGCCCATTTCATTCACCAAAAAGACCCTTTAAGTCATTAAAGTGAAAAATCTTCTCAAAATAATGATTTACTTAAATCAAAATAATGACTTAGTATCACAAAATAATGAGAAACCTTAGTTTTGAGATATTAAGTCAAAATTTTGAGATATGAAGTCATTTTGAGAATGTCTCATTATTTTCAGACACTTAAGTCATTATGTTGAGATATTGAGTCATTATTTTTGGGATATTGAGTTAATATTTTGAGATATTAAGTAAATATTTTGAAAAAGTTTCTCATTATTTTAATATATTAAGCCATTATGTTGAGATACTAAGTCAATATTCTGAGATACCAAGTCATTATTTTGAGAAATGTTCACATTACTTTGTGATACTAAACTATTATATTGAGATTTTAAAGATATAACTTTGGGATGATGAGTCAATATTTTGAGATATCAAGTCAATACTTTTAATTTTGTAATGAACTGTGATTGGCCTTTGTGCTCTTCAAATTAACTTGCTTTGCCTGAATTTAATAATAATATCTTTACAAAAATAATTTATGAACGTAAATATGAATTTCTGGTTGTACTGATATACATTTTAAAAAAAATCAGTAAGTCTCTTTGGTAAATCGTGATATTTGTAATGTGGGCACAGATGATCAATTAGGACAACACCCTTTAAAACGAGGGTGATTTAGCACCGATGATGATATGATGATGCGTTCAAGTCTTTGTCTCCTCCCTCCTCCTCCATACAGGCCTACACTCTGCCTCCTCCCCCCTCTGAACAAACGAGATGACCATCGCTGGATCATCCTGAGCTCCGCCAGAGTCACACCGCGGATCACTGAGGACGCAGCGGCCCGGCGCACGGATCACAGAGGGGGGGCCAAACATTTCGGATTAGCCGCATCAGCTATGAACATCCACACCGTGAAGCAGAAGTAACCGGACCTCTCTGTCCTCTCTCTCTGTCTGTCTGTCTGTCACACCATAAACGTCGAGGATGAACGGGACTGCAGCGACCACAGGATCACAGGCTTCGTGCCGATTCGCCCACTATTTTGTTGTGTGTGGAGTGGACACGGAGACGGGCCTGGAGCCGGACGATGGAGCAGGTACATCATGGTCTTTTAACATCAAACAAACACAAACACGTACAAAAAAAAAAGGAGGATACGTTTCATGTCATGCTTCATGTAAAACATTTTAATTTCACGTAGGCCTGTTTGTGTGTGACATCCCTTTAAACATGTTGTGATTGGACGCCACATTTCTCTTTATTTCAAAGCGTTGTTGACAGCATAAAATCTGCCAGTAGCCTGTGTAGAACAGCTGATATTATGGCAAATGACATTCAATTTAAAATAAATTCCATAACACTTTGCTGTAACACATTAAAATGATATGGTATTTGTGGATTTTTAAACAAAGTGCTGATGAAGGATGTGTTTTAGTATGAAACAGATAATAATAACACAAAATCAGAGAGAATAATAATTTCTCCTGTGAACTTGAAGCAATTTGATTGATTTTAAAATTACAATCATGTTGCATCACCCTATAATATTGCCCCTTGTATAATCTAACCTTGGGGAAAACACATTACAGTCCTCTTCATTGTGTTTTGATCATATTTTTAAGATGAAACTGAGAATAAAGCTCTGTTGTTTTCTGCAAGTCATCCACTGCTACACCTGAATAAGAACCATAGCAGAGAAAGGGTCAAACAGAGGGAGGACAACAGCATCCTGTCCAATAAAGCTGGAACACAGCTGGAGCATCCAGGGAGGCAGTGGTTCATGGATAAAACAGGGTTGATTACAGATTACACTGTTCGTAGCCTAAATTTAAACAGCAGTGATAATCTATCTAGAGCTATAATGATTAGTCAGTTGAAAGAAAATTAGTTGGCAACTACTTTGTTTCAGATATTTTTCAAGCAAAAATGTCAAACATTTGCTGGTTCCAGCTTCTTAAATGTGAAAATTTGCTGCTTTTCTTTGTTATCAATGATGGTAAATGAAGAGTCTTTGTGTTTTGGAGTGCTGATTGAAGAAAAGAAGCAATTTGAAGATGTCATTGAGCGTTTGTCACAATTCTTTTGTAATTTTATAGACTAAACAATTAATTGATGGTGAAAATAATCATTATCTATGTGATGGCTGGTTCAGCTCTCACCATCTTCCATGAACCCTTTGTTTTACCAAGCAGAACACCTCCGTCCTTTTTTCAGCAGAAGCCAAAGGTGGTGAAGGAATTCTGCTGTATGGCGTTGGTGGATGTGGGGGTTGCTACGGCGATGATTACAGCTGCAGTGATGGTTTATTTGTGGTGGATAGAAATAGAGCAGGTGGTGTTGCTTTCCTCCACACTGAGCTGTTGACACTCGGTGAGGACAGATTCACCCAGGAGCCCTCTGTGACGTCTGCACGTGTCCTGTATTGCTCTGTTTTGTGTTGTGAGGAAAAAGGACTAGAGCTGTAACTATTAAATTAATCGCCAACTTATTTTGATTATCGATTAATCAGTTTGAGTATTTTTTTAAAGGAAAAAAGGCCAAATTCTCTGATTTCAGGTTCTTAAATGTGAAAATTTGTGGTTTCTTTACTCCTCTATGACAGTAAACAATATCTTTAGGCTGTGGACAAAACAAGACATTTAAGGACATCACCTTGGGCTTTTGGAAAAACTGATCAACATATTTCTCTGTTTTCTGACATTTTATCAACCAAACAACTTATTGACTCATCAAGAAAATGATCAACAGATAAATTGACAATAACAATAATCATTAAAAAGAACTGTAGAGGTGTCCTTAATACCAACACCTTGAATGTCACTTCTAAGTTTTAGTTGTGGAGCTCAAACAGTAGTAGTCACACCCTGTATTGTCTTTTTGTTCTTTGTAGCAGAAATGTAGCTCATCTTCAGGGGAAAGATGGCTGCAAAACATGCCTTGTTTTCCTCTTTCAGCCAAATGTCCTTTCAATAATGTGTGGTATAATATATTTAGGATGAGCTCTGCTGCAGATTATTTACCGCTCTAACTAACCATTGGGTGCTTTGATATCTGGCTCCCTGCGGCGAGTGACAGCGCTGCTGGGTAGTATATCTGAGCTCCACCAAGCTGCTTATGTAACAGCAGGTCATCCCAGACCCACTGCAGCAGGGGGCTCTGCTCCTTTCAAGGGATATCTGTCTCCTCACATACATATTCTATAAGCTGCAGTCAAGGAGGAGATGTTTATTCTTCTATATGCACACCAGCCGTCTAAGTGTTTTGGATGTGTGAGGTCATACAGCATCTCTTTTTGTGTGTGTAATTAGTGAATGCCTACAGAGAAACAATCTGCTCTTGTTGGCTTCTCAATAGACGCTACTGTGTTTTCTGCAGCCTAATCAAATTTCACGTGACGTTGCCTGTTGGCACGCTGAATGGCCGAGGCTTCAGTGCCCGTTCAGGCCTGAGGACTGTCACAGGGGAATGACATCAGCGGAGGGCGAGAACTCCCTGACCGAACATTTGAGTAGCTGCTTTATAATGATGAACTGGCTGCAAAGAGATGTACACATTTTGCACTTGTCTAGACCTGCAACGATTAGTTGATTAATCCATTTCTTGCCAGCTGTTAAAGTAAAGGGGAAATATGTAATATATTTACTGTAGTAAATCATAAAATGACCATGACATGTCATCAGAGATTAAGGAAACATGCTAAGTTGAAATACCAGCCTGAACACAAAACTACGGCCAGCATGTTTTCCTTTGAAATTGTTTGCACTTTTAATGTTAATAACTTTATATTTGAGTTAAAATTAGTGGCAAATGTTCACAGAATGAGTTAGTGTCTGTTTAAGAGTCATAACGTAATCATCAATATTTTTTTAGAAGGAGAAGGTGTTTATAACAGTTAAATTGAGTCTTGTGTTAGTGGTGTCTGGCAGGCAGTCATAGGACTCAAAGTGTGTATTTTCAGAGCAGTGGGCCTTTGTTTTTAGTATAACAGGCTGCACTTTACATCAATAGGCAATTCACAGTTATAAACAGCTGATCAACTTACAGTGGAGGACTTGTCATTGCTTCTTATTGTCAAATATAATGTTGTACTTGTCTTGCGCTCCTGTTCAGGGTTCCAGCAGGCTGCCTGAGCTTCATGTCTGGGGCGGGGGAAAGAACTCGCTTCAACCACAGATTGTGTATTAAATTGGGCTTCAACATATTTAATACAGCGTTTATGGCTTCAATTCCTTCGGCCTTGGGAGACAGTGATCAACTGTTTTTATTGACGTTAACAACTAATAAATTAATTAATAGAATGACCAACATATCAGTCAGTAATGAAAGTGATCATTAGTTGCAGCCCTACATTTGTCTGATTAACACAGAAATGTCAGTCTGAGTTATTTTATTTTTAGGCACTCAGTGCTTACTTTTATCCTTTATTTTAAGCACATGAGCCCAGCACCATGTCTCAGTGTGTCTCGGACTGAGATGAAAGACAAAATTTGTCATTTTTCTTGTCATAAGACTCACCTTCAGTGGAGGGACAAATCTGTAATGCAAAGACGGAGTGATTTAAACTGTTTGAGCCAAAAAGGAATAGCTCCTCATCAGTCAGTGCCAGCTGACATTTGCTGTCATTTTAATCTCTTTCCACGTTTTGTATCTGTCCTCATCTACTCATGTAATGATGTGATGAATGGGACGGTGGGGGTAATTCAGTTGGTGAATATGACAATGTCTACCTTTATGGATGCTCAATCATCCCTGATTAAGTGTGCCTGTTTTAGGGATTGGGAACCATTCGGGGCCATACATCTTTGTGATGGATGTCTAAACCGTGGAATGAATATGAAACACTTTGTTGTTTTTGTCCTCCAAAAACATTGACAATATTGATATTACAGTATCAGTGATAAGTAGAGCTTCAAATAATGATTATTTCCATTATCGATTAATGTGTCGATCATTTTCTCGATTAATCCATTAATTACTTGGTCCATAAAATGTTGATCAGTGTTCCCAAAGCCCAAGATGATATCCCCAAATGTTTTGTCCACAAACACTGTCACTGTCACAGAGGAGTAAATAAACCAGAAAATATTCACACTTAAGAAGCTAAAATCAGAGAATTTTGAATTTCTTTCTGAAAAAAGAGAGGAAATTGTAATGGACAGTCACTGTTTTCTGACATTTTATGGTCTAAATTGTTAAGTGATGAATCAAGAACTCACAGGCAGATTAAATGATAATGAAATATAATAATAATTAATAATCATTAATTGCAGGTCTTTTTGATGAAGTAAAGAGATCTGCACCCCATTAGCTCACACATAGTTTCTACAGTGTGTTCATGTGTTAAGACGAGGAAACGTGTTAATTACAGCCTGACTGAAACAGGCATTTAAGCTTTCATTCAAACACTAAAACAAACCTCCCTCTGACTCTGGTCTGAGAAAATGACAGCCTGTGAACTGAATGTGTTCTGTGTAAACTCTGTGGTGGGAACTCGTGTCAGGAGGAGTGTGGGATTTAATTGGGTCAGCTGATGAAACACGGTGTGACGTAACCTGTTGACGAGCTATTGTCTTGATGGCTATCTTCAAGACCGTGGCGGAAATTGCTGCCATGGCAACTAGGTGTCCTTCTGCGAGGCTTCGATTCTTTCCTCTCAGCGCCGGCACCAATTTGTATCCGTGGCGAAGAACATTGACTCCCCCTCTTGTCACTGTGATCCATTAGCTTCTGTCTCCCACCTACCAGTCTGACTCAGTTTAACTTGAAGTGGTGCTCCTTCCTCAATCTGCCTGCAGCGGCAGTTTACTCTCTCAGGGTACTGTGCGTCATCTCGTGGGCAGGTGAGGCGGATGTTCCTGAATGCTGAATGAGTGCGTCAAAGCTGGCGGCAGAGGGAAAATTGGCCCAGTGATGTCAGTTACAGCTGAACATGAAGTCTGAGAATTCATAGTGGAGTAGTCAAGTAAAGTCAATTTTTTTAATATAACCCAAAATTTACAGTCTATACATTTAATGATACACTCTGACCCATGATTCAGGTAAGGAGAAGCTCTTCAAATAGTGCCAAATTTGAAGAAATTCCCTGAAGGTGCTGAGTTATCGCACTCCCAAGAATTGGATGACCTGCAAACATAGTGCCTCCAACCATAAAATCATAAAGGCAGAAATGTAATTTAAAAAAAATTTTTTTTTTAAGGTTTTTCATACATTCTGAATCACAGAGGCCCTTCAGCATAGATTCATGAATGTGTACAATAAAATTAGGCTGATCCGTCCAGTAGTACTCGAGATTTGCTGCGGACAAGATGTAGTTCCAGTTATCACATACACACACACAGAAGCGATTACATGATCCCCTCCCGACTTACGCATGGCAAGGATAAAAATACCTTTTAACAGGGAAATAAATAAAGGAAATAGTAGTGACATGGGGAATATAGCAAAGGGGACTGTTCAAGGGCATCCCCTCAGAAATGGATAAATAATTAAAATATCTCATTCACTATTACACACACTGAATCTTACACAGAGCGTAAACTCATATTCACACAGACTTCATGTAACCGGAGCTATAAGCTGACACAAGCTGCAGAGACTGACGAGAGGAGTAACTTGAGCCTGACACGTCAATGCATCAAATCTGTGCATTGTGAATGCAGAAATATATAGTAGAGTTTTCTTGCAGGCACTGCAAATTCAATCCTTTCATACACACATAGCTGTTAAATAGCAATCTCTCATCCTTTACCTGAGCTGGAATGCTCTTGATGTATGAAAAAGATGCATATTTTCATCCTGCGCACACTCCCGACAAGCGTAAAGAGTTTCCTACTGCAGAGAGTCAGGGATGAGGGGTGTTGTACCGCTTTTCCAGTCTATCTCTATGGTAATGAGTTGAGTTACATAACCGTTGGAAGGGTTTTTTCCCTCTTTGCTGCAGAATGGCTCTTGCTCTTGACAACAGATGAACTTTTTTTTTGTCAGTCAAGGTCATGCTGTCCAGGCTTTTTCATAAAACAAAGCTGCCTCATTTTGTGACGTCCTCTGCTCTGTCCTGTTCATCTGGTAATGAATTCTGTCTCAGCACTGATGAAGGTCAAAGATCACTCTGTACTAACATGATAATGCTGTCGCATCTTTTTTTTCTGTCTGTCTTTCAGGCGAGGCCTTTGAGCAGAGCCCCATTCGACGGTCCTTCAAGTCAAAGGTTCTGGTGCACTACCCTGAAAGCACAGACAGGAACCCCTTCAATAAAGATGCTGTCAACATGGTGAGATCATAGATTGTACACAAGAGCTCTTTTTCATTTTCTCTCACAACAACTGAGATGATAAGGGGGGACAAGATGTGCCTTGTTTGTAGGGCAAATGTTCTCTGGCTCTTCCAGCCGGTGTACGGGCATATTGTTACAAATGACAAAAGAGGAACATGATAACAAGAAGGGTACTAGGAACCATTTGTCTTTGCTTGTCTGCAACCTCTCATAGAAATATAGCCCAGTCTTTTCTTTTCTTCTTTTTTGTCTAAATACACAGAACCCGTTTTTTGTTCTCTGTTGGAAAATCAGGTCAGGATGATGAAAGGAGGAGCCTCAAAAGAATCGTTAGCAGCCAGACAGAATTAAATTAATTTTATTCTAATACTGCCCCTTTTCAGATATCAAACTTTGGTGTGAGCAGCCTTACAGTGGAGACCTCAGTATTTTGTGTTATTTATTTTTTGTGTTATTTATCAGTTAAATGTATAGTCCTATTGAACATTTCTAATGTAATTTTATTGGGTTTTCAGACTCGCAAACAGCTATCTGTGCCTTTAGCACAAATACAACTAAACATAGAGCAAATACTTATCATGGGCTGCTCATAATATACAGGATATACATTCTCACACCCAGCGATTCCATATTTAACAGTTAGGTTTTTGTTCAGCATCTTGCTTCATATAATTTAGACACTTTTCTCAACTTCTGTAATCTAAATATTTCCTTTTTTACTCAAGGTCAATTTTTGCATTGAATATATTTTATAGAACAACATCGAGCCAATACAAGGATGGGCTTTACACCGATTTCTTGTTTAACTTGTTATATATTTTAGACTTGCAGTTTTAATTTTTTAATATACACATCAGTCAACAAAGGGTCAGCCTGCATATAGAGAGGTTGTCTTTAAAGTTAATGCCAGAAAGAGAATACAATGCTGTGAAAAATTAAATCAATAAATAAAACAAATTTAAATAAAAATACATGAACTGAGATAAATAAGCTTCAAAAAACAAGGTGTCTCTCAAAAAGCTAAACAGTATGCTTCCACCTCATCTCTACACTGTCACTTTTAAAAAATATACCACTTGAGGAGATATGTTTCTGTCCTGTTCAGCATCCTCTATGACATTCGGTCATATGCAGCTGCTTTTATTAATTTAGACACCCAGTCCTGAAAAGGAGGCTTCTTCCACTGTCCAGTCATAATAGCATTTTGAGTCCAGTACTGCTGTGGTTTTGGAAAGGCCAACAACACCTTACAGTCTCCTTATATATGAAGTTTTGGATAGAATACAGACTGCATTTTTATGACAGTAACAATGAATCTTCCTCCAGAACTGATGGATTTTGGAGCACATCCGTAGCACATGTACCAGTGTACCCTTTCCTCCAGTTCATTTCCACCAGGCTTCAGATTCTTGTTTAGTTTTTTTTCCTGTCTATAGCCTTCTCAATGTTTCTGAGATAAATTACACCACATAGAAGAAGAAATATATAGTTTAGATCCTCTGTTTTTGTGTTTAGTATCAGTAATTGAGATCATTATTTAATGTTAGATTTAAATTGCCACTTCCTTCTAAACCATTCTTTTTCTCCTCTCTTTCCTTCTCTTCATTCTTCACACTTTCTCCTCAGCTCTGTATGCCAAGGGGTCTCTCCTTCCGTACGCAGGCAGACCGTCTTGATCCTCAGTTTCACTCATTCGCAATGACTTTCGACGATGGCACACGTTCCTACGGCTTTGTCCACACCTTCTATGAGGAGGTGACAAGTGCTCAGATCATTACTGCCATGCAGACCCTCTACCAGATGCACCATGTGGAGCACCATTCAGCTTCCTCTACCTCCTCACCCTCCTCGTCTTCATCTGCTTCCTCGCCCTCCACCTCCAGCATGGACTCACTCGTGAGCAGCTTGGATGAGTCAGATGTTGAGTCTCTTGCCGGGGTGTCCGCCTGCCTCGGCTGTGCAGGCTCGTTTGATCCGGCACGGGACACTCTGTATGTGTCCAAAGCCCTCTGCATCTTCACGCCGCTCCCCTTCCTTCAAGCTGCTCGACAGTTTCTGACTCAGCTGCATCAGGCTGTGACATCACACACGGCCCCACCCCTTCCTCTGGAGAGCTACATCCATAACATCCTGTATGAGGTGCCCCTGCCTCCTCCCGGCAGGTCGCTGAGGTTCCATGGTGTGCAGGGACCCATCATGTGTCAGCGGCCGGGGCCGGGTGAGCTCCCGCTGGGGGAGTATCCTCTTGGAGAGGCGTTCTCTCTGCTGGGTGTGGACAATATGGTGCAGCTACTCACCTGTGTCCTGCTGGAAACACAAGTCCTGCTCTGCTCTCAAGGTCAGCACACTGTTCAGTTATTAGCAGGCTTGAGATGACACCAGGATTTACTGATTACCTCAATACCCCAAACATTGGTGGTAACTGAGTACATTTACTCAAGTACTGTACTAATGTATACATTCAAGGTACTTGTACTTTACTTGAGTATTTCCATTTTACGCAACTTTATACTTCTACTCCACTAAGCATATGATGCTCATATAGAACATGATGCATTTCTGCAGATTAAACTAAAATGTAGTTAAAATGAACCTAAACATCTTCAACAGTAAAATGCAACAAGTAATATTAATCCCTGTTTCAATCCATGTAATAATAAAACATGGACAATTTACTGCGCTGTACATTATGCTTACATACTTTTACTCAAAGGTAGAGTCACGTTTGTCCGAGCTGTTCGTAAATGTTTTGAGTTGGTGTAATGTCCAGAGCACAGCAAAACAGTGAGGAAAAAAAGGGAAATACAGGTAGAGGGCTGAATTGTAGAGGTTTTGAATGCAGTATTTTTTAGTTATGTTAGTTTCAGTGGAGTATGTTCACAATGTGGTACTACTTTTACTGTAATACTTTTACTGAAGCAAAGGATGTGAGTACTTCTTCCACCACTGAATGGAAATAAAGTCATAGTCATGGTAAAATCAAAAGAAGATATTATAATGTGCATTATATCACTTTTAAGACATTCTATAAGGTCTATAGTTCAACAATAAACTGGTATTTTTAATTATTATAAATAATATATATAGTAGCTAATAATACCTTTATTTCTATAGCACTAATCAAAACAAAGTTATTAAGTGCTTCACGTAGCAAGCAAAGAACACATAAGGCACACCATAAACACATAAAAACAGAAATAAGAAGAATAAAAGTACTAAATGAACCACATAAAAACAAATTGAAAATAGAAAATGACCAGAACAAAACTAAAATCAGATGAAATCAGTGAGTGCATGTTAAGCATAGATTATTAGACTTGAACTGAGAAAAAGGATAAAATATACACAAAATGCAGCCTATAAAAGTAAAAAGTGCATAAAACAGAATTACACATGTATCCTACAGCAACAATGTGCCAGATGGGTTTGACGTTAAATACTGCATGGAAGCTGACATTGTAACTTAATGAGTATGGAACGTCCCCAGTCATTAATTAAGCTGTGCTCTGCAGCATGTAAGCAGGAATATGAAGTGAATATTTCTGTAAGCAGGTCGTATAAACAGCTTCATTAAAATACTGTTAAAGAGAATGTACTTCATCACCTTGGTACTTATAGGTGATTCACTCATGCTAATGTCCCATCTCTTTCTTGTCTGTCTCCTCTCCTCAGACTACCAGCGTCTGATGACAGTGGCAGAAGGCATCACCACTTTGCTATTCCCATTCCAGTGGCAACACATCTACCTGCCCATTGTTTCTGCACCGCTGCATCACCTCCTGGATGCTCCTGTGCCGTTCCTTCTGGGTATCCAGCGCAGAGAAGGAGCGCAGCGAACCTCCCTCCACCTTCCACATGAGGTACAAGAACTTAATAAGAGTCTTATGTGTAAATGCATCAGTGTAAACGTGCCAGTCAGAGTTTCAGAAAGCAGACATGTCGATAATCATGCGCGCAAAAAGAATCTAAAAATGTTTTGTTAAACTGGGACATTTTCTCAGCCATTTGCTGATCCCCTCTCTGCTGCATGCGTGACAATTTGCCCTCTGCCTCCGGCCTGTCGAGCTGAGATGATACATTTTCCTTTCACGAATCATCCAATCCTGCACCCGAGATCACTTTATGCTGCATGAATATCTCGCTGAAGCCTCTTTGAAGTCGCTCTGCCCCAGAAAGGAGGCAGTTGAAAGACAGCTCGGGGGGGGGGGGATGAAAGCAACAATGCAGAATGAGACATCCAGAATAATGGGTCTTGCTGAATAATTAATGAGAATTAGACATAGGCACTTAGTTCTTGAGCTGTGCAATGTATGGTGGTGATTAAGAACCTGCAAAAATTTTAATCGTACATGTATGATTTGGTTGGAATGTCTTCTCAGTTTCTCTGAACATGAGGGCACTGTTTGGCTTATATGGTCCAAAATATCCCCTCTATACCTAAATGATCATCCTTAATATTGATACACAGGGAAAATCTTTAAAACATATGATTGTCTCCTGATAGTTGTATGAAAGAAGGGGAGACCATTGATTTTCCCCTGCTCTGTAGTCCTTAACAAAACATTACATTGTTTGCTAGCTAGTTAAAAAAGATAAATGCTATATTGTTCGCTATCTAGCAAAAAAAAGTGAAAAGTCATATTGTTTTCTACCTAACAAATTGTTACACTGTTTGTTAGCTTGCTAAAAAAAGTTGGGTAATCTCATTAGCTTCTAGTGTTTTAAATTAAGTTTAGCTTTTACTGTAAGTTTAAAGTTAAAACTGGCTAACACTTTAAATGGAAGTTCAAAGTTTTTATTTTTTTTTAGTTTTTTTTTACAGAATTCAATTTAATCTAGGTGTAGAGAAAAAATAAATTGAGGTTTTAAGAGAGGTTTAAATTTAATCTTTCTTAAGCTGTTTTAAAAGTAAATTTAAGTTAAACCATGATTTAAAAATGAATCATTTTTGGTGCAGCCCAGGCTAAGAAGTGAAGTTGGATGACGCTGCAAGAGTGAGAGGATATCTGCAACTGTCCACTCTTCAGCACAACTCCCAACTCTCCCCTGAGGCTGTAAGCTGACTGCTTGAGGTCACTCTTGAAGGTCGTGTTGCTGCTGACTGCACTGTGCTCCACCGCTGCTTACAGAAGCAGTATTTTTAAATCAGAGCCTATCGTTCTCACACAGTTCTGTAATTCTTTGCTCAGCAGCTTCATGGTTACAGCTTTTTTCTGATTTGTTTGGCTGCGTGTGAAAGCCTGATATTTCCACAATTTCCCCTGTTGGCATGATAACAATAATCATTAGATAATCCTTCACATGCTAATATCCTCTGAGGGCTTTTCGCGGTGAAATGCCAAGAATCTATTAATGGAATATAAATCTTCATCTCTGATCTTAATTGGATGTTAAAGCTCAGCCAGAAGAGTCTGTGCATTGTGACTGGTTAAACCTGTTATGATTATCTGATGGAGGAGATTGATTCATATTTCTAACTCTCTTGTTTGTCTCTTTGCAGGCCAACCTGTGCTTTGTGGACATTGACAACCACACTGTTGAGGCCCCTGAGGACCTTCCCATGTTTCCTGACCAGATCGAGCTAATCCAAGAACTGAGTGAGGTGCTGCTGCGCTTTGGGCTCCCTCCACAGGGTGGTGCGATCACTAAGCCTGATACCACCTCTTCCCGCCTGAGCAGCCTGGTGCTGGAGGATCTGATGGAGGACAGAAGGAACGGAAACCTCGGAGGCGAGGAGCTGGCGGTGCTGGAGAGGCTTCAGGCCCTGGCGCGGAGGTGCGGAGGAGGAAAAATGTCAGATGGAGGGAAGACGCTGGGCCACGTGTTTGAGGAGGAGGAGGAAGAGCTAAAGGCTGCAAAGCTGAACATTCAGCTAAGGGAGGTGTTTGCTGGACGTTTTTCTGCCATGTTTGGCAGGTATGAGGACTTTGTCATCCACAGCGCTCTGGATTTGGACTCCTGGTTGAGTAACCGAGAGGGAACAATCAGCTTTGACAAAGTAAGTAACTGATAGATGGATCTAATGAAACTACTGTATTTATTCCCACATACTGTATGTTAAGCTAGCTTTTCTGTGCTTCTGAAATAATTTTTATTGTGAAAGAAACCTTATGTTTTTTGTTCATATTGAAAGTAATTGTGGTTTTCAATGTTTCAGGGTTCGTTCCTCTCAGTTCAGCCTGCGGCCCACTTGCACTTCTTGTCCCGGTTCCTGGAGACCTCTATGTTTTCTTCCTTCGTGGATGGTAAGGTGATATCTCGCTGGGCGGATAGAGAGCCAATGCAGCAGCTGTTCGACAGCCGTCTGGAGAGAGAACGATTGTACGACACGGACGAAGAGGACTCCCGCAACTGTCGCTACAGGAAATGCACCTCGCTCTTTGAGTCAGGTACGGTGAAGATGCTCACAAGCAAACAACAATGAAATAAAGTGCTATGATATACATGTTGCTGCAGGATAAGTCACAAAATAAATACTGCATTCCTACAACAGGGAACGTAAGGCACAATATGCATGATGTGACTGAAAATATCACAGATCAAAGTCTTAATATAACTTAGCTTCATTTCTATTGGCAGTGATATGCATGTGCAGAGATGACTGACTAGTTAAGTTTACAGCTTCTGGAAACAAGCAATGACATATATAAAATGGACCCTGTCATTCAGTACTTCAGTGGAGCTCTGCAGCACAGCTCCACTCACTGAACTAAAATATGGCGAACCGTTCAGATCAGCTCGCTCAGAGAACGGTTGTTTGTGAAGGATAAACCAGTAAACTGAGAACTTAGCTGGATAAAGATCCTGTTTGCAAACTAAAAGCTCAGCTTCTTACCCCATTATGTACTGCATGTATGTTTTTCAAGGAGAGGGGTGGGCTGAAGCTGCTCATGGGCTGTGTATCACTGAGGGCTCCTGTTAACTGTGTAGTACAATGGGTGAATGTATTGTGAGCAGCAGCCCACACACACTCCGTTCATTGAGTATAATTTACAGCTGTCATCTTTTCAAAACAGAAATGCTGTGTTTGTTTATATTTGCCTGTGTGCGTCTGTGTGTGTGTGTGTGGTGTGTGTGTGTATGCATGACCGCCAAAGCTGCTATTATTGTCCTACCCTCTTATGTACAGAAGATATATTTTCATAACACCTAATTATATTACAATATAATTATATATAAATAAAGTATCTGATACGACTTCCTTCGTAAGTCTTTAAGGGAGAAGGAGATGCGCAGTCTGTGCAGTGAATGATTCACTGAATATGTGCGGTTCCCATGCAGTGAGACAGGCTCAGTGAGTGAATTCTGCACATCTGCTCGCAGCTGGCTGAAAGCTCAAGTGACCTGACTGAGATGAGCTGATAGTTTCAGGAAGTGATCAGTTCAGTTTGTTCACTTTAAAGATCAGTTCTTTTGAATGAAATGCTCGCAAGCGACCCAACACTAATAACAGTTTAGAGCAAGCTTGGTACCTGGTGGAACCTTGGTAAACTTTCTCCTTTGCTGTTTCCTGTACTTATGCTTGTGCTGGCCTATATGCTAGGCTCATCTATGATGAAAAGAAAAACAAATTTTGAAGATGATTAAAAGATGTTGCTGAAGGACCTGCAAATGTAACATATAGTTACATTTTAGGGGTGTCAATGTAAGCAAAATGTTAACTAGCTGGCTAAAGATTAATGCAGATTATGTAGCTAGTTAGCTAGTGTTTTGCCACAAATCACAGCACTACCTAACTAGTTCACTAATGATTGATGTAGATTAGCTAAGATTTGGTTTTCTTTTCACCATAGACAAACCTACCACATAGAAGTTGACAGAGATTCCAAAAGGGGCGGGATTGAGGAGTGGTCAATTGAAAGAACTTAAATGGCACTTAATAGTGACTTAAATAATTACATGCAGTCATTTATAGAAGCTGTACATTGTCAAGTGTAAGTTCACTCCCAGGTCTGAGCCACCTGCGGCATCATTTTGAAAAATGCTAAAAAGTGGGAAGGGTGCTGAGAGAGGGGGTGGGGTAGGGATGCACAGATCAACCACTGTAGGTGGTGTGGCCTCCTGGCTATGTAGTGTGTGACGCAGGATGTTAGGAGACGCTCAGTCACATGACTGTCGATAATGTGACAGACTGGCCACCAGACAGACAGGAAAAGCCATATAGAGCTCATGAGCAGCTGCTTCCCATGCCCGCGCTGGAAAAACACAGACTCCACTGGAGCTTTGACATTCATTAGAAGCACATTCATGGCCATCTGTAAAAAA
Source organism: Lutjanus argentimaculatus (assembly GCA_034769285.1). Lineage (NCBI taxonomy): Eukaryota > Metazoa > Chordata > Actinopteri > Lutjaniformes > Lutjanidae > Lutjanus > Lutjanus argentimaculatus. The sequence goes on along the minus strand of JAWZSL010000012.1, from coordinate 11,409,903 downwards.
AAATTGTGTGCTAACTGTGTTGGAGCTGCTGTGCTAGCAGCTAAGAAGGGATGAGAGTTAGTCCAAAATGGTCTCCTCTATGTCAGCATTGGCCTTGCAGGGTTGAGGTTGTTGAGCTGTTTAAAACAATAGAGTGTGTGTTGAGCCATCTGTTAAGAAGTGTCAATATTAACACCAGCATTGATGTGTTTCATGAAAACATGTTTAAGTGTACAGTGCCTCTCAAATGATAACCTACAATAAACTGAAAGTAACATGAGGATGTTTCACCAGTTTCTTTTCAGTATTTAAACAGTATATTACTAGAAAATAGATTGAAGCCCCAGTTGGTAGACTGAGCAGAATGATTTGATTGAAGTGCCTGCCAGATTTTCAAGAGGGAATTTGCAAATCTGTTGCCATCTGTCCTTCTGTTTGGGTTTATACTGTACAGTATGTTGATTATGTTGCTTGGCTTTTTTTTCCTGCCTTTTGTAATAAGCACTGAGGATTGTACAAACTCTGCTTAATGGGACTTGTGTACTAGTACATTTAACTATACAAGTGATTGAAAACGTGTCTTAAATCAAAATTAAAATCCAGTAATTAATTGAGGGGGTGCCCTTATAGCTCAATTGGTAGAGCAAGCGCCCATGTACTGAGGCTGTTAGTCCTGCCTGCGGCCAATTTGCTGCGTGTCATCCCTTCTCTCTCCGCCCCCTTTCCTGTCATGTCCTCAGCTGTCCTGAGAATAAAGGCAAAAGCCCAAAACATAATCTTAAGAAAAAAAAAAAATTAATTGAGACACAAATGGGACGGGATATAATCTGATATGAGGGGGGAAAGATGGGTAGAGTTGGGGAATCAGAGAGGGGTGAACTAACGGATATGGTCGGGGATGAGCATTATACGGTATAAGCGGAGGACAGAGCTTTGTGTCAAACCCTCTGCTTTGAAGTCCTGCCAGCCTCTCTGCAGAAAATGCTCTGCTCAAATCTCAATCTGTCTGTACCATTGTTCACATTCTGTCTCTGCTTCAGAGATGTTGCCCATCTCTTTCATATGTATAAATCATACTGTCATTATTTCAGTCTGTGCTGTTGTATACTGTATGTTCCAATCTTTCTGTGCGTGTCCTTGCAAGTAAACAGACTTATTAGCACTTCATCGACTTTAATACAGGATGTTCAATGTCAGGCACAAGTCCTCCCTTGAAACGTCTTTATCGTCACTTGACTCATCTTCACTCATTTTATTTGCAGTATTGTTGGATATTAACCATTGCTGTGTTTGTCTCTGCAGCTCAGGCCATTGAGCGCAGACTGCTGAAGGCTGACCACACAGCCATACACCCCCACCTGCTGGACATGAGGATTGGCCAGGGTCGACATCAGCCGGGCTACTTCCCAAAGCTGCAGGCTGATGTGCTCGCACAAGGACACAACACCAACAAGTGAGCCTTTGTTTTCTGCTCTAATTCAGTGAGAATTCATTAGAACAGTTATTCCCATACATAGATGGTTGTAACCCAGAACTTCTGCAGCTGCCAAGGAGTAGCTCAACTAAGAGACATTTTCAGAGCAGCCATTTTGACATGAAATAGTGGTCTAAAGACAGGTGTTAGCAATGATACTAATTAAGGTTCCATTCAGGTGAAGTCAGGGTGCTACTATTGTGCATGTTGGCTCACTGGAAAGGCTCTGTCACACTAAATGAAACAGGACCTTAATTAGTATTATTGCTAACACCTGTGTTCACCCTACGATTTCATATCAACATGGCTGCTATGGAAAAGGACTTCTGGAAACATATATATATATATATGTGATTAAACCAATATATCTACATACTTTAAGAGGAAAATAAATATCCAAATGTGATTACAAATTGGTGTTATGTTGATATTTTGTAAATGTATTATCACAATAAACAGTTAACCTAGTAAACATAGAATAATTAGTTAAAAGTAAGTTGAAACTACAAGCGCTCCCTCAGTAGAGTGCAGATTTCCATCAGACAACCCAAAAAAAAATATTCAGATGAAATCCCTTTGTAATCACCATACATTTTGATTAGTGACTGTAATTTAATTACATATTTTTTTTTCCAAGCAACTGACTACAGTTGCATTTATTTTGTAATTTGATTACATACTCCTCAATACTGCTAGTAGGTAAGCCTTGTTTTAATCCAGCAGTTTTTGATGACTTGCGGCTGCTACCAGACGGTTAAAAGGAGTGAAGAGTCTGAGTAGGTTATACATAGGTTTTATACAGGTTTGTCAAGGTTTTCCATAAAATGAGAATCACCGCAACCACGAGAGGTTGGTGGAGATAATTTGCTAATATATGATTGGTTGAAACAGGTACATAAATGTAACGTGAAGTAGTTTAGATAAACAATTAAGAGAGTTAGCTAAAAGAAACTGATAAATGGTTGAAACAGCTGAAAGCAATAAATGTTTGAAATTGTTATGAATAATGGATGGATAAACAGTTAAAACACTTATCTGAAACATAATGTATACATGGTTCAAGTTGTTAGCTAAAAGTAATTAATAAATGGTTGAAATAACTATAAGTTATACAAAGACATTTGAAATTTGTAGTTAAAAGTAATGTACAATCAGCTGAAATAATAATCTATACGGAATGGAGAAACATTTAAAATAATTAGGTTAAAGTAATGAATAAATGATTGAAAGATCCTGCTGCTGCTACACCAAGTGGTAATGGTACTAATTTGATAAAAAATACAGAAACATTCACTGTTAAATTGTATGAAAACATTACTCCACTTTTATGTAGCTAATGATGTGACTTAACATTCACCTGAGTTAAAGTAAACACATTCTGGAATATGACAGGTTGTGATGATGATGATGGTATATTTGAGCTCATCTGATTGGGCTCTGTTGGTAAGTCAGACAACACAGGAGAGAGAGAAGCACTGCATCAGTATATCACAGTGACACACACTTGGAGTTGTGAATTTTATTTTGTCGTGTTATGTGGGCGTACAGGTGGTCCAGTCGTGTTACAGCTTCACGCAGGTCCGACCCCAAGAGATCAACGGTAACTGAACAGTCAGGAGTGGACAATGAACAAAGACAGGTACTGTCATGTGTTCAGATGCGCACATACACACATATACAGGGTTTGTGTCTGATGTTACTAACTTTTGCTCGTTTAACAGAAGCACACTTTTGCGAGGAAGAACCTCCGTCAGTCTAAGCTGCTCGACGCGTCACCTCAAGCAGTCACTCAGACTCATCGAGAGTTTGTTGACGGGCTGCTGAACGAGTGTCGTCTGAAGGTGAGAGCTCTGTCTGTGTGGTAAGGAAGGCTGGATGTTCTCACTGATTTCTTAAATTAAAGGTTAATGCCACAAAACAATGTCTGTTTTTTTTGTTGTTTTTTTTTCAGACCAAACGCATGTTGATGGAGAGGATGGGGAAGGAGAGTGTGGAACTGGGTCAGGGAGAAGCCAACATCACAGGCCTGCAGGAAAACACACTCATCCATGGTCTGTGTGACCTACTGGAGAGAACCTGGGGCCATGGTCTGCAGCTGAAACAGGTCAGACACACAGACATGCAACTCAACATGCCTTATCAGCTCACATGACCCAAAAAACCATCTGGACCTGGTTTCCCCATAAATTCACTCAAACACAAATGAATGACTATGAACAGGCTGAATATTAACGTGTGTGTTTATTCTGAACAGGGGAAGTCCGCTCTCTGGTCCCATCTGCTTCACTACCAGGCGGCCCAGGGGAAGGTGGAGACCCCAGCTGAATCTCCAGGTCAGAAGACAACACGACTGTTTTGGTTTTCTTGTGTAAATCACTGTATAAATCACTAAGCTAAGAGTCCATTGTTATTTAACTTTCTGTCTGTTCAGGGTCTAACGGTTCAGACCAGAGAACGTTTGAGGATGACGCTTTAGTCCTGAGAGGATCCTTAATACAAGACATGAGGTAACGAGAGCCAACATTAGGGGGTATATATAAACATGCAGATGATAAAATGTCTTTGCTCTTTCAAATAACCAATATTTTGAGTGAAGTTTAGATGAAGTGCTTGTGCTTGTGCTTGGACTCAGGCTTTGTTTTTTCTATAAGACATAAATGAAATCCTGGCTGTATAAGCTATAAAGGTTAGAGAATGGATCAAAGAAAACTGAGAGAAAGGCAGGACTGAGAGAAAAAGCCGCAATTTCAAATCTGTCTGTTACTTCAGCACCACTGACAGCACCATGGACTTGTCAATACACAGTACAGTAAGGCTGCTCACATTTCAGAGCCATAGATTCTCACTTGCACAAACCTCAGTCGAATAAAGAGTCAGTGAGTCAAACTAGACTCAACTAAAGTTCAGTTCCAGTCAGAAGAAGTTTCTGTAAAAGTCCACATAATCATAATGTCTTCCTCATGTGATGATTCAGTGCCATATATATGAAAGTAACCTAGTTTGTTATATAACCTCACTGTGTGGTGCAAACCTTGTATCTCCATATTTTGACTTTTTATTTTTACTTTATTTTCATAAAGCAATGCTATTGGTCATCCTTTATGTCTGTCTGTGGGTTTTTACAAATATTTAACAAGTGAAATATATTAAAAAGAGCTTCTAACTTTGACTAAGCAGCATTCAGTTAGTTTGAAAACATAGAGTCTTTTTTCATCTCCTGGAAAGTAACAGTTTTGAACGTACAAGGTTTCTGCTAATAAACTCAACACATCTTAATAGCTGAATAGCTTTAACACCTCCTTTTCTCTTTCTTTCCCTCTTATATCCCACTCCCCAATTTCTCTTGTTCAGTAAGAGAGGTGATATTAAGCTTGTCCTGCCAGGATTATATTATTAGTTTTGACATTTTATTGACAGGACATATTTTTTTGACATATTATTGAATTGGACTTTATTTATTTGATTTGACATACAGTTGTTGACTACATCCAGACATATGAAGCTACTTCAGTATAATGTCACTGAATCATCCTGTTACACATTATGATGTTCTTGACCTTAGCTTGAGGAAATTTTCTCTTTAAGGAGAACACCATGTGCAATTCCTTTTCTCTGATTGACTTATTTCTCTGACTCTTGCCTCTCATCTCGTCTCTCTCCTGTCTGTGTGCATCTCACTCACTGACTTGAATCTCAGTGCTTATCAAAATGCACTGATTTGATTGGCTGAGTACCATCACCTGAGATGATTTACAACACATGCAAATGGTCTATGAGTTTCTTAGGCCACTAAACTGTGCTGGATAAAATAGAAACACTTCATCAAAATGTAATAAGTCTCAATAATGTATCAGTTATAGGTCAGAGTCCAGACCACAGTCTGCCTATTTGTGACCTTGGTGTTAGGGGATGGAGAGGGGGAATTACAGGCTAACAAGGAGGAAATCATCTATACCGTGTAGAATAGTAAAACACTGGAGCTTGTTTTTCACGGTTCATCATTCTTCCAGGTTCATCCAGACCATGAGTGAGGGTCTGTCTGAGGTGGGTCAGGCTCGGGCCTGGATCCATCTGGCTCTGGAGAAGAAAATGTTATCCCAGCACCTGAAAGAGCTGCTGACAAACCAGGAGCTTCTCAGGTCACAATTCACTCATAATTCACTGAATGACAAGTAGACACAGAGCTAATATTTATGAATGCTGTTCATAGTAAATGTCATGATTTTGACTGATTTTTTTTTTTAATCTTTTTTTCTTGTGCCCTTACAGGCAGCTGTATAAACCTCATGCGTTCCTGCTCTGTGAGGAAGAAAGGGAGCAGTTTTTGTTCCACCTGCTCTCTCTCAACACTGTGGACTACCTCTGCTTCACACGCGTCTTTACCTCCATCAGTAAGTCCTGTAAACTTTAACAAAAAAAAAAAAAAGGTAAAATTTACAGGCAGGGTTAAAGTTTTCAAGGACACTGAAAGTTTGTTTCAGGTTTTGTTTGTGTTTTACAACTCCAGTCTCCACCCACTGGCCTCACATACTTGAATTACACCCAGTATCCCGTTGATTCTCACAGACCCTCCAGACCCCAATCAGCAGACATTAAAATTGCCCTGATGCTGTGAAAATCTTCTTTACTCTGAGTCTTTTGAGAAGAGTTTACATTTCAAGGAGATGAAACTAATGAATAAACTTTGCTCTTGGTCTGTTTTGTCCCTCCAGATATTCCATACCGTGTTGTTATAATACCCATGAAGAAGCTGAGCATTGCAATGGCAACAGTGAACCCTTGGGTGTGTGTGTCAGGAGAACTAGGTGATTCGGGCATTAGACAGTTATCGAAGAATACACAAGAGATTTTTTTCCAGGTTTGTATACGCTCCTTAGCAGTGAGGTCAACATCTGGTCAGACAGAGACGTATGCAGAGCTACACTTTAACTCTGGTTTGTGCTTTTCATTTCAGTGCAAGAACCTGGGCAGGCTGAGCACTCTGCAGCTGGGACAGGAGAACTCGGGCCTGCTGGCCAAGTGTCTGATCGACTGTGTGATGGTTTATAATGAGATCACTGGACACACCTACAAGTAAGATTCTTACTGTGCGCCTGGTGTCATCTCTAAACACTGACTGTGACCTCACAGCACAGTGGCTAATGACTGTCAAATGTTGGATGTCTGAGCTTCCTTAACTTCTTTCACACCCCCTCCCCCTACCATAGACCCATTTTTGGTGATTTTTGGGGGGGACAGGGGATCTTTAGGGGGACAACAGTATATGCCACATAGAAGTGGTATGCATCATTTGAAAGCTGGAAATATCTGTAATAAACATTTTACTTTAGGCACCTATTCAAATTTTGAGTGTATACGGTCCATTCCCATGCTCAGTTGTGTCTCATAAGATGTTGCAGCAGTGTTTGGGTTGACAGTTTTTTTTAAACAATGATTTTGTGCAAAATATAATTTTTTTTTTTTTGCCACCATTAAAAAATCCCCCCAAAATACCACATTAAGACACCAGGACTGTGAGGAACACGCTGCAGTTTGGTGTTAAAAACTTTTGACATTTTTCAGACAAATTTGCAATAGGGTGGCAAGCACTTCTGTTCTGGTGATTGCTCACAAACCCCCTTATTGTCAGTATACATGGAGAATCCATACATCCACTTAATTCCATAAGTCTCTAGTTTGTGGTTGTGAAGTTTCATGAGGCTGTGATTATTGTAGAGGTCACAATAGGTCATTTATACAGTGAGGTCAAGTTTAAAAAAAATGGTCACACTACAGTAAAATGGCTACTATGGGCACTAACAATATTGCACATGAATACAACTGGGCCCACTGAAGCCACAAGAGTCTCAGCTTTCCAGTTATACCCAATTTATGTAATTACAATAATGTTTAGGGGCTGCAGTATGCAGAAATATTCAGATAGAATAGGTGAAAATAACACATGCATACTGCATGCAAAAAATGTGATCTTTAACTAAAACTGTGTGAAGTGGATACGACTGTAAAGGGGAGACTCTTGGGTACCCAAAGAACCCATTTTCGTACAGATATCTTGAAGCAAGTCAAGTGTCCCCTTTGGTTGGTACCAATGGATTCCTTGGCCCTTCTAGTTTCATATGATGACAATATCTTCACTCTAGCTTTAAAACTGAGTCTGCAACAGCTGCTGAAAGACAGTAATGTCAGCCGTAGATGTGGACATTCACTGCAAAGTTAAACAGTCTAAACACTCCTATGAGAGAGCTGCTTTATCACATGATAATAACACAATGTAGACATCCAGAGCATATTTCTGGGCTCTGAAAGTTTATTTGTTATAAACTAAAACTTGCTGCTGCCAAGTAGAGAGTAAAACAGTCAAAAGATATTTACTATATTGCCTTGGAAAATTGTTGTCAGTCATCTAAACTGTGAAGTTAATGGGCGAGAACAAGCCAAACCACAGTTCGTAAATACTGTAGATAGCCAATTAGAACAGATGGCCCTCACCTACGCCATGTCCTTGTATAATAAATGTTTTTAAGTCGGATATAATGAAACACTGTGTCTTCTTTCCCTTCAGGTTCCCGTGCGGCCGATGGCTGGGGAAAGGCGTGGGCGACGGCAGCTTGGAAAGAGTCCTCATTGGTCAGCTGGTGTCACCTGGTGGAGAGGAGGATGCTGGAAGGTGGACAGGGACGCCTCCGGAGCTGGCCTCTCCTTCCCAGAGTGTGCGGACAGTGCTGGGATCGCTTGGCAGCCGGAGCAGTACGTCCTGACAAAGAACACATTCTTTAGTACAATAGCTGACCTACTTGTTGCTACGCTCACTTCAATAACAAATTCTGCTCCCGTATCACCTTTCTGTTTAGCCCCTGTCCACTTCCCCTCGTGTTTGTCATCGTTCAGCTTCACGTTTCTATTTTTAACTCTTGATTTATCTCGACAGGAATGCTCTCTGTTGAAGTGCAAGAGGACATGAGGGAGGCAGCAAATAACCTTGTTAAACACTTCCACAAACCTGAACAAGAGGTACGTGCCTGTGATAGTGAGTGTGTCCCACCGATTCAGCTCCTACATCACTCACTAAGCTAAAATGGTGAAAGTGGCTAATGCATTTTTGTCTTCAACATGGTTCATTACCCTTGGCTCCTCCAGGCCGGGCCTCATTTGTCTCATTTGTGTATCAGACTAGCCTTGCTCATCTCGACAGCAAGTTAAAAGCACTGAAGAGACTTGATGGAGCACTTTAGTTTATCTGTAATGGGCCTCCAATTCATTGTAATAACATCTTTAGTATAGTGCATAGGCTTTAGTTGTGTTTACTTCCTCTTAGTAAATCAAAGAAGAGACTTTTAGATTAAAAAAGTTAACAAATTGTTTGAAACTTTCAGTGCCTTCCATCACTCATATGAGAGGAATTTACTGAAGTTGAAAGACGAGCCTCTTGCAGCCTCTTACAGTGCCTCTGTTAACTCTGTTCCCATTTCTCTCATCCCAGAGGGGAAACTTGACGGTCTTGTTATGTGGTGAAGGAGGTCTGGTGCTTTCCTTGGAGAAGTTCCTTCTGCATGGTCTCAAATCGAACCGTCTTTTCCAGAGGAATGTGTTTGTTTGGGACTTTGTGGGTAAGTACTGTGAGTGCAAGTTGATTAAAAGTGTTGTTTTGGTTGTCTGATGTCTGTTTCCTGTCTCCATCTGGTGGCGATGAAGATGAATTTCACATATCACATTGCATGCAACAAAACCTGAATTTTTGAACTGACAGTATGACCAACTCATATCACACAGAGAAAGCAGTGGTTTCCATGGAGTCAGCCGATCAGATGGGTGACCTGCATGGATCAACACTGATGAGGGGTCCACCTTGTGACTCGCTGTGCCGCTACGTCAACGCCATCAACGCCTCGCCACGAAACATTGGAAAAGAGGGCAAGTTCCAGCTGTTCGTCTGCTTGGGAATCAGGTGAGCGGTCGTAATTTGACAGTTTAAAAACTCAAGCAGAAGGAAAAACTGGCAACATGATGTAATAGGATCCACTGGTGAGGAAAACAATTACAAAAGATGGAGAGAAAGACCTAAAAAAAGTATATATATAATCAACAATAGGTTTATAATTGGACTGAGACTAATGTAATTACTCCTGTGTAATAAGTCTAATACATGGATTTATGATCTATATTTAAACTAGAAATGGTAGGACAGTTTGAAAATATTCTGTGATTTTGAAGCATCCTGCTCATATTATATCATGCTGGGCAAAGGTGATATGGTTTCCTTCCTGAGGAAATAGCCTGCAGCATGACTACACTCTCACAGTGAAGCATTTACATAACATACAGTTCAGAGAGGAAACTGGTTGGACATGATGTGCAGAAAGATCATGCATATTTCAGTAAGAAAAGTATTAAAAATACAACATTTGGATTAACAGTTAACAGATCTGCCTTGGGATTCCGTGACAACCATGCATTATTTTTGATATTTTCAACTATATTACAAGTTATGAATGAATATATATACATATATGTTCTTTGTACCCACTCATTTCCTAATACAGAGGCAAATTCTACTCTCTGAAAAAATCCCTTTTTCTCACCTACACTCCGGGAAGTACTTGTTGCATCTGTTTGTTAGGTTGGTTACGTTGCCTTTTTTTTTCTGTGGATATGAATATACATGCACCTTGAGGTTTTGGCTTGCCCTTAGGTGTTTGAAAACCACTGAACTAAGGAGTATACTTCATATTACTGCTATCTAATAGAAAAAAGTCCTGATCAGTGGTGGCTGTCACCTTTCTTTGTCACAATCAACATAATTTACAAATCAACAGAAATAAACATTTTGAAATTTAGCTTCTGTGGAAAAACAGAATTTCAATGTCATCCTTGTTTTCTCGTCTCTGCACCAACAGTCAGAATTAATAAAGACTGACTTGAATCAGATCTAACAGCTAGAATGTGCCACGTGTACTGTACATAGATAGCATATTTATAGTATCACAGTTTCTGTGATAATACAGAGGTGGGGTCTCTGTGACTCGACAAGTAGGAGAGTGTACTGTTAAATGAGTTTGGGTCTGGTCTAGTTTGGGTCACATGTTTTTTTTGTTTTTTTTTTGTCCTTTTCTATTTCTCTCCATATCATCTGCCAGTTAAAGTAACCAGCTACAGTGTAGCAATATATTTTGGGTATACTGTGTCCTGTAACTTGGTTGGTCAAAGATACGAGTTCTTGTGTCCGTGTTTTAGATTGACACTGAATGAATTGAACATTCAGGTCAGTGAAAGCTGAAAGCATCTCAATTTCGTGTGGTTGAGTTTAAAGAGAAAGTACACGGCGCTAGTTCAGTCTTGCAGTCAGCAAACTCATCTTCAAGTCAATACCAACCTTCATCAGGCAATTATCGGACCATTATTGACCACTGACCTGCTCCTCCTGACAGGGACCGGCTTCTCTCTCAGTGGCTCCCCCTGCTGGCAGAGTTTCCCCTGACAGCACGGACATACGAGGAAGGCGCTCTGCTGCGAGACCGTGCTGCTGTACACTCCCTCTCCCGCATCCTACACACACTCAATGACTTCACCATCACCCTGGAGACTGCTCTGGTTAAAGGAGTTGACCTCTGACCCCTGACAGGAGATCACAGAGTTCAGCCCCTGCTCCATCACCCACTGCAGGACTGCTGATGGTTTCAAATATTCATCTCTCCATCTGCAGGAAAAGAACACTTGAGAAATGTGACTTGATCATAAAAGCAGGACAGTGGACTAGATGAAGTCACTTGAGCTCCGAACATATTGCCTTGTTCACTGATGTAAATGTCTTACATACTGTATTTGCTTCAGGAAATAGTCAGATTTTTTTTCCTATGCTTGTTTACACTGTGAAATTCTGTTTCCCCAAGGAGAAATAGAGAGTCATTCATAATCTCACACCTACAGTAGATATTTTCACAGCTCATATCGTTGAATTTACTGTACTCGACCCTCAGACTACTGTAACTCTCCTTCAACTGCTGTATTGCTTGCACTTGACTTTTAAACTAAGCACATGCATGGCCAAAATCTGTTTGTTTGTTGGTGTGTTGTGATCTGAAATATCAGAGGACTCAGGCCTTATTATATCAGCATTTTTCTGGACTTCATTCACTTAATTCATTGGATATCTATAAATATACTCAAGAAAGATAATGTTCCCACTCTATAATATGTTATATTATTATGCTCTTGTTATACTGTGTAACATCTCGCCTGTTTCTCATTGTTTATTTCATTTTGGGGTCACACACTGCAGAGTTGTGCTCATGAAATTCTCAGCTGGTGCAGCACTGAAACCAAACTGGTGTCCTAATTGTGTCAGTTCAAATAGTCGCTCTCACTCTGTCAGAAAGCTTTTTTTTCCCCCCTCTCTCTCATTGTAAATATTTTGCCTCATTAGCTCTTTAATAGAATTGTGCCCATTTGTTATTATTGTGTAATGAATTTGTGGCATATTTTTCTGTATAAAGGCATCTCATTTGTGTCTGTGTAAAAACAATAGATTCCCATTATGGACACACTTTACCGATTATGTGGATAATAGTCACGCTGTTTGTTTCTAAACTGTTCGATTGTCTTCAGACAATGGATAGAGCACAGGTTCTTATAAATGCTAGGTATTATGTTGATGTCGCATTTAATATAACAGTTGAAGAATTATAACAAAAAAAATGCTGTCTCCTGCACTGTCCCGCAAGCACTATGTAACCCACAATGACCAAGCCTCTATCATCATTTATTAGAGAAAGCAATAATGAATTGTTATTTATGAAATGTGTTGTCAAAGATTAAAGTTAATATTGACATAACTGACATGTATTGGTATTGTTTTTTTGTGCTATTCACGGAAATCTGTCTCAAAGGGTACGATAAGATTACTGCATAATAAAATGATTTTTCAGTTCACTGTACACTAGGGCCAAATAATATGCAAAAAATCATATTGCAATCATTTTGACAGATATTGTGGTATGAGTCATGATTTTAGAGGAAATGGGATTTTTTTTGCATTTCATTTTCATAGGAAAAAAAAAGATAAAACTGATGATGATGTGTTTTGTTTTGTTTTTTTTGTTTTTTTGCTGGGGTCTGTACCAAACAAGCATGTCTAAAGAATATGATATGTAGGCTGGGGCATCTCTGTAGCTCCACAATGCGTAATTTATGTTGTGTGACAAATTTTACCTTAATCTAAAAACTGCAGCTCCTGCCATTTGGATTTTGTACTTGACCATATTGTAATGTTGATCATATTTGGCCCCACTATACCCTCCTTACACACACTGGACTAATTGCATCTGTTTACAAAGAATTTGACTTTGAGATGTATATACACAGCGTTTGGCTGTGCCCTCTGACAGAAGCTTATTAGATCTGTTTGAGGAGGGTGTTACTTAATAATATGAGAACAACCTCATGATAGGAATGACCCATGAGAACGTATGTGCAGTATAATATAATTAAATTCAATCATTGTGAAGTAAATCTATTTTTGTGAAGTTTGCAATTAATTTTTATGAAGAGTCAGGGAGCATTTTTTGAAGACATGATGATGTTTGTCATAGACATGCAAAAACATTTTGGGGGCAGATGCTCAACCAAAATAAAATGACACTCAGGTCACAATTATTTGCAAAAAATGAAGTTATGCATTAGCAGATGTTTGATACTCTGCAGGGCACTGGATTTGTTTGTGTTAGTTGTTGTGGCTGAGACAGAGACTGAGGTGGGAGGGGCAGGCGCTTGTGCAGTCTTGCAGAATTAGAATTCAAATGCTTGTTGGGCATTGCAACACACTTAAACTGAGAATTGGTGCTATGGGTGAATTTAAAAACTAAAATACAAAATTAGAAGAAGAAATATAAAAACAATGTTTTTGCTTGTGTTTATTTGGATCAGCATACAGCGATGGACAACTTGCACTGATTCTCACCACCCTCCCCAACTGACACTACACCTTGCAGAATGAATTCCTCTTTTACATAGTGTGAACTCCTGCACATTTCATGCAGAATACTTTGCACGTCCCTGCACAAAATTGTACAGCTCTCTAATAACATAACATATTTACATATTTTTAGAATATTTTTCATTACCACTTTACAATAAGGCTTGCCTTAAAAATTATTTAGAAACAGTTTATAATTACATTATTGATTAGGTTACAAATCATTAATAAACCATTAGAACACATTAGATAAAAAGGACAACAGTGGCCTGTTTCTTGCTAAATAGTGAGCTGACATTTATCTGTACTGTTCAGCCTCACTTACTTTGTCCTCTCCATCCGCCACCATTTATACCTGTCACCTTCATCAGATTATTTGTTAATAAGTTACTGCATTTAACCACCATCAGCATATCATAGTAGTCAAAAAGTTTCATGTGGCAAATCAAATCACTAAATTCATACTCTAATATTGTTCACCTTGTCATTTTCAGCATGGACCATTTTCCACTTTACTATAAGGTTTCCTTTTGCCATTTATGAATGGTAATAAATGGTCATGTTTTTTGCACTTTAGAATAAGGCTCCCTTTTGCCAGTTATAAATGGTAGTAATGATGAGGTATGAAAACTGTTATAACTTGTTTAAAATTGTTTATTAATGATTTATAAAGTGATTACAACCTAATTAAGAACCTAATTGTGAATCATTTATATTGATATTATTATTGTAAGGTGGTACTCCCCGTTGACATACATTGTACATTTTTTTCTATTTTTGTCCATTTTCTCTTTCCTATGCCTCCTAATTTGCAGTACTTGTTTTTATCGTTCTTCTATTCTTCTAATTATTTGTTGTTTGTTATGCACCAAAGCATCAAGGCACATTTCTCATATGTATAAACCTACTTGGCAACAAACCTGATTCTTGATTAGTCATGTAGTTCCTTGTGGTTACTCCCCTTTTATTTGCATTAGGCTTTTACAAATTGTGCTGACACAGACAGCACAGACATCCTAGTCAATTTTATTAAACCATATGTCAGTGTATCAAGTTGATGCAGTGTTATGTGGCAGCAGGAGGACTGGCTCGCCACTCACTGACTGCAAAAAAAACCATGGTTGTTCGCCCTAAACTGACCACTGGATGGAGGCCATGTTTCTCCCACCTTTTATTTACCACTAATCCAGTCACTTGTCACGCAATTGAAATCAACAAAGCGCATCTCGCTGCTAGACGCCGCCGAGCCTCCTAAAAACCATAGGCCTCCAGACGAGCCATCTGGCGTTCTGTAGTAAAACGACAGGTCCCGCCCCTTTGCTTACACTCTCCAATGTGCCATAGCAACCGGGGCCGAGCCCCCTGTTCCCGCGCAATGTTCCCATCCTTATAAGGCCGGTAGAATGCAGACGCACGGCCACGTCACACGTCGTTTATGTAAATGCTTTGATTGAAGAAAAAGAAAAAAGCCTTCTGCCCTACTCTGAAATGGAGGTGTGGATACGACGCATGCGCACTGTGTCCACAACTAACCAGTCCCGTCCACAAACGCAGACATCAACAAGGGAGCGAGTTGCTGATGCGGGTTGATTTTCATAATAGTCACATCGTAACGACGCGCAATAAGGACTATTAGTTTGTATCGCTTCACGCAACTTGCAACAAGGTAATGGATGCAGCCGCTTTTTATGTGTTTTGTCGCCTCTTTGATGCTTTAAGGGGTTTTAAAGTCTTCGCTGCGCTTTTCCAAATGTGTAATTCAAAACAAGCTTCGAGTTGTCTCTGAACAATTGCTCTTTATAGGCCTGCTGCGAGATCAACTTAATGTGTAGGACAGGTCACCCTATAAACAAGTAAAGTGGAAGGAGGGCGAGATAAACGTGTAGAATAAGCTTGATGTGGAGACATGATGAGCAGGAGACGTCTGTTGTTATTATTGTTTGTTGCAGTGCATTTTGCTGTTGGTGGAAATCACTCCTTTTATTGCTCCTTAAATGTGACTAAAGTGGGTGATCGTGGACGCCGCGGTGGGAAACTTGCTTTTTAATAACGTCCACATTGTGGCTGTAGAGCGCCCGCAGCAGCGTCTACTACACGTTTACTCCTGCTAAATAAGCCAAGTTGAATCTCTCACGCCCACCCGGAGCACAGATGCGTCTCAGCACGCTGTCGCTGCTGTCAACAAAACAGCCACCGCAAACACTAACTATGTACGAACGCAGTATGCAACTCAAGCTGGACAAAAAAAAAAAAATGTTAAGTGCAAGAAATGTGCGCAAATACCGAGTTTCAAAAAGCCGCTGCTTTGAACTTCGTGCACATGTAGTTGAAGGACTGTTGCGGTGACGCGGCTGAGGAATAACAAAGAGTAAAGATCAAATTACACCATTATCTGTGAGCGGCTTTTCCTTCAAAATGAAAAGCGTGTATTTTTTTATTTCGAAATGTGTTCGCTTTAGTTAATCTCACTACGTGAAGTTCATGTTGAGGAGGGAAGTCGGGCATCGTCGAGCAGAGGACGGTCATCATAAAATGGGTGCGCATGAAGCAGGTCGTGTGGCATGCCATGCTTCCTCGCTGGAGTGGGCGGTGAATTTGGCGACTTGCACTTTTCTCTCGATAAAAACAAGTGCATTTCTCGGTGTCTTCTTTTACTTTAAAAAGCGGACGTGTTGTGCTCGCAAGTCCGAACTGCTTTCCGGAGGATTTTTACAGGTTTGCTTTAAATATTACAGTTTTTGCGGAAAATCGCATCACACCCCCTTCTCCACACTGCCTCCGCCTTTGAAGTGTGTTGCCATGTTGCGTTGCGTCACGTACTGTATTCTGCTGCAGAGATCGTCTGCAGCTACAGATGAAGCACTCGAAGGTGAATATGTGGTCAGCATTGAATACAAGGTTGTTTTTTTATACGGGCACACCTATAAAATTACAGATTTAGATAGACAGTATTGATCGCTTTATTTTATCATTGAATACTTACATCATGTATTATTATTGTAATTGATTATGCTCTTCATATTTTATGGATTTAATCATGAGTCTGATATATGATTTGTAATCTCTGTTCTAGTGCTCATGTAAAATAGATTTTAATCTCAGTGAAGCACTTTATTGTTACACAAAGTTAGAACTTAAGTTACTTTATTTGCAAGTTTATTTGCATGTTTTTGCGAATAAACCTTCTGCAACAGTAAAGCACAGCTTCCATGAAAGTTTGTACAGTAAAATAATATGATTTTACGTATGTGTTTGACTTTCATCATAATGATATAACACATAGTGATCTATTTTAGGGTTTCATATTTTTAATTTTTATGCACTTAACTAGACCTGCAATGATTAATTGATTAATGATTAGTTGTCAACTATTATATTATTCAACAACTATTTTGATAAAACAACGTATTACTTTCAATAATGTTTAATAGAAAAAATATCCAATTTAGAGCTGCAATGATTAATCGATTATTAAATGAATTGCCAACTGTTTTGATGATTGATTAATCAGTTTGAGTATTTGTTTTTAAGAAAAAAAAGCCAAAATTATCTGATTCCAGCACATTAAATGTAGCCTATTAAAAGATTTTCTCTTTTCCGGTTTCTTTAGTCCTTAATCACAGTAAACTCAAAAGCCATTTGAGGACATCATCTTGGAAAATAATCGACTGATTAATCAACTTTGAAAATAATCGTTAGTTGCAGCCTTAGGTCCCTGATTTCACCTCCTTAAATGTGAATATTTTCTGTTCTCTGTAGTGTTTTATGACAGTAAACTGATTATCTTTGGGTTGTGGACAAAAAAGGGCTTTGGGAAAGAGTGATTTCATGACATTTTACAGACTAATTGATTAATCAAGACAATAATCGCCACATTTATCGACACTGAAAATTATCTTTAGTTGCAGCCCTATCAGATAGAGTTATAACTTCAGTGGTATTATTATTATTTGCATGTTTCTGCAAATAAACTTTCTGCAACAGCAAAGTATGCATATACACTTCCATGAAAATTTGTGCATTGAAATCTGGGTGTTGATGCATTTTGCAAAGCTGGACATATGTATTTCTTATTTTACACACTTTCATACAATAAATAATGACGTAAATTAATAAATAGCCTAAGCTTTCCATATATATATTTTTTCTTTTACACTCAACATTTCTTACTGTTGAAAATGATTTTACATTCTCATCAAATCTCTTGTCAACTAGATAACTCAAGGACATGAAAACATGCACAAATCAGCTTCATATTCTGAGTAGCTGCAGTGTAACGATAGGCTCTCTCAATGGTAGAAAAAAAAACGATCACACTCACAGCCCACTGCTGTCTTAAGCCATCATGAGACAGTTTTCATATATTTCCCCTCAACGTTGCCCAACTTTAAATGTTGTGTGATAAAACCGTCAGAGTGAGAGGTCTTTGCTTATTCCTGCTCTCTGTCTGCTCTCTGTGGCACCGCACTGTCAGAAGACCCCGAGGACTGATGGCAAGAAAAAAAAAATCCAGTCTGGGGGGCGCGGCTCGCAGTTTTGCCGCAGTTCGGGTCTACATGTGCTGCTGTAGAGATTAAATTTTGCCTAGCAACATAAATCATAATTCCCCTGCATAATCGGACCGCTTATTTCATTTCGAGTGATTTCCCCCGGACACTTTTATTTTCACATTTTCGCATTTCTCTGGCAATGCATCCTTATATTTTACAGTTTGTGTTTAACCATAGCAAATAATCCCCTACAGCCTGGATCATCGCACTATGTGCGTGCTAATATTTTGAGTTTCCAAAATGAAGCGTGCATCCTGTGAGCGCAGCATGGTGACATGATCTGTCTGACACGCTGTCTGACTGTTGACCTACTTCCCTCATGTGGGTCAAAGCGGAGAGATGCTCCAACAAAACCGCTTTCCTGCACGTTTTAGTGCTCTCTGATCGTGACAAAACACCGATTTTCTGTTATTAATTCACATTCAGCTAATCTTAAGCGCTATAATAAAATATCACCTCTGATCTGAGCCAGAAATGTACTCATGCAGGGAGGTACTGCAGTTAACACACTATGCACACTGATGCTGAGATGTTAATACTTAAATCTTTTTTTTTGCACGCAGATGTTTGGCTTTCATAAGCCAAAAATGTACCGGAGCCTGGACGGGTGCTGCATCTGCCGGGCAAAGTCTTCAAGCTCTCGTTTCACGGACAGTAAGCGCTATGAGAAAGACTTCAGGAGCTGTTTCGGGTAAGAGCCACAGCTGAACACGTGGGGCTTACTTGAGAGAGAGAGAGACATTTATTTCTCTGTGTCATTTCTTCACAAACGTAATTGTCTTGCAGACTGAGTGAAACGCGATCTGGAGAAATCTGTAATGCCTGTGTTCTCCTGGTTAAACGGTGGAAAAAGCTACCTGTGGGAACCAAGAAGAACTGGAACCATGTGAGTGTGGCTCGCACTACTGATCAGCTATCATCAGCTATCAGCTGCCATGACAAGATACTTGAATTATACAAACTCCTCTCCTCTCATCCATACAGGTCGTTGATGCCAGAGGAGGTCCCAGCTTAAAGATAACCTCCAGGCCCAAGAAGATAAAGTCCATCTCCAAGAAAGCACGGCCGAGCCAGATCAGCAGGCTGCAGAAAGAGCTCAAAAGAAACAGTGAGTCCTGCGTTTGGCATTCAGTTACATGGTGAACAGGGACACACATTATTCGGGAAAGCACAAATAATGTGATGGAAACATATTTACTTCTACCCAAAGTTGCTTGTTATTATTCTAGAAAAAATTTCATTTTTAAAAATATAAAACAGTAATGAACAGTTCACCCCAAAATCAAAAATACTGGTGCAAGTTGCCGAGTTTTGGAGATGTAGCTGTAGGAACTAAATGGCACTCGGCTTGTGCTGCTTAAAGCACCAAAAAACACATTTGAAAAACTTGACAGCAATGTCTCT
This sequence comes from Lutjanus argentimaculatus, assembly GCA_034769285.1. Classification (NCBI taxonomy): domain Eukaryota; kingdom Metazoa; phylum Chordata; class Actinopteri; order Lutjaniformes; family Lutjanidae; genus Lutjanus; species Lutjanus argentimaculatus. Next base: position 11,390,528 of record JAWZSL010000012.1, on the reverse strand, counting down.
TTCCAAAAATCATGACCTGGTTACTCAAGATAATCCACAGACCTCGTTGTGAGCAGTTTCTTGTAGGAACTACTTTCTTTCTGCAGGAGAATCTACTGGAGCTAAGTAGTTTCTACAAGAAACTGCTCACAACAAGGTCTGTGGATTATCTTGAGTAACTGGGTCATGATTTCTGGAAAGACTCTGGCTTTGAATTTTTCAGATGTCTATTTTGTGCTTTGAACATCACAAAGCCAAGTGCCATGTGGTCCAATTAGAGAATTAGAGAACGTAGACATCTCTACAGCTGATATTCCCAAAATCCTGCAACTTGCACCAAAAAATCTATATGGATAAATTGCACTACAGGCCAAGAGAAAAATATGTATTTTGGATTTTGGAGTGAACTGATGGGGTTCAAGTCATTTTACTAGTTCATTCCAGAGACAGTTGATTTTGTCAGTTTAACAGAAACAGATACTGGTGTCTCTGTGCACCTCTAATGTCTAATGGTACTCACTCATTTGTTCCTTAAAGAGTAGATTTTTTTGTCATACATTTAATCATCCCTTCAACGTTTGCTTTTTTCTGCCCACCAGATTCAGATGCCCACAGCACCACCTCCAGTGCCTCTCCGGCTCAGTCTCCTAGCTACAGCAACCTGTCAGATGACGGCTCAGACACTGAGCTCAGCCCAGGATCCAGCCGCTCCCCTGTTTTCTCATTTCTGGACCTCACATACTGGAAGAGGTAAGCACTAACACATTTTCTATCCACTGAATCAGTTTTTAGTGTTTACAGCAACACATTTCAGCTTGTTTTTGACACGCAGGGACGTTTCTTCCTATATGTGAACTGTGCAGTTACATGGGGCCCCCAAAGCCACGCAGGGGGGCCCACAAGCAGTGTAATGTAGCGGTCAGTGGGGAAGCTCTGTCACATGTCACGTCCCTGCGTCATTCATGTAAGCACGCCTGGTGAGATTGCTAGCAGTTAGCTGTTGCAGTTTTTTCAGTCAAAAATAAGTAATATTTATTCTTTGAAATGGCCTACTTTATTTCATTTATTGTTTTTTGAGGGATTTTTTACATTTAGTATTTTTTTTTAACTTCTTAACAAATGTTTTCTAACATTAAAATACACATTTTAAGGAAAATACAGCATATTTCCCATTTATGTGTATTTGGCAGATGTTATAATGCAGATTCTGTAAGTTTCTTGAGTGAGGAAGGCCCAGTGTTTCGCAATTATAATCATCATCATTTATCATTTTCTATAGGTTTACAATGCTGGAGCCAACTTTAGATGTTAAGAGTTTTCTCTAAGATCCACTTAAAGTAAACCAGAGTGATGCATTTAAATGCTTCCACCGAACCATCTTAGGGGGTTTGAAGTTCTCTCTCCATAGTTTCCTAAAATAGGGGTTCCCAATCAACATTTTCGCATAAGGCCCCCAAAAAGCTAGAAGTGGGCCTATTACAGTGTTGCATGAAAATTCAAAACTCTTTATGGTCATAGTTGTACTTTTTCACGTGCTCAAAATGTAAAGACAAGAGGTCAGTTTGTTGAAGCCTATTCACACCACGAGTCCTCTCACACAGGTGTTTTCTGTTGTTGCATGACTGGACATTGTGTGTATGTGTGCATGTGTGTGTGTGTGTACAGACCATGCTTGACTGACAGCCCACTCGATCTCCTTTATCCTGACTCAAAGTCTAATTAGGCAGGCTAATTAAAAACACCTGTGTGGGTGTGTGCAGGGTCTTTAATGTTGTGCATTACAGTTTGGGAACTATTGGTTTATAAGGTCTGTGGCAACCCAAAGTTTATGGCACCACTTTTATGATTTTTGTTAAATAAATGCAATTGCAAGAAGTTAAAAACTAACATGTGGCTATAAATGAACTACATCAGTTAATGTCACCACCAGTGAGTGACAAGTGTTCAGAGTGACTACCTTATCGCTCCTGACAACCTCTGTGGTCTCATTTAATCACCTTTTTTTGTCATTTTGAACACATATAGTAACTCAGCACAGTACATATAAATATCTGCACCCATACATGTACACATACAGTCTGTACAGACAAAGTACTGTGACACCAATAATGTAAAACAGCGCAAAATTAATTGAGAGAGAGAGCAAGAAAAAGAAAGAAAGATTAAAATCTTTTTTTTTTTTTAAAGGAACAAAATGGAGTCATAGCACACATTTCTATTTAATGTTGAATATATAATGTACACAGGATCAAAATAAAATAACATAATTATCCATTTCCAGTGTTTTAACCTCTATTGTGTTGTTTCTAGTTGTCTGTTATTTTTAATAGGCCATGTAGTCTGTCAAGAGCATATTCAGATTAGATTTTACATTTAAGAAATGTGCATTGCAAAATCCATCCATCACTTCAAAAGGTATATTATAATACTGACTTTATAAGTGTGTAACAACCTTCAACTTTGGATATTATTATGTATTATTATTATATTATTATATAATATTCGAGATCAGCCAGCAACCACATTTTTTTAAGGCATGTAAAAGCTTCAAAATTCAAGAGTGGGGTGTTCATCTTAGTTTATGCCGTAGAACAAAACATGAAAATCTCTTAAGCTTGTGTTAATCACAGAGCTTATTTCCAGCAGCTAATACTCTCATTTCAGCTCTGTATATGATGTCTGTCGCACCAGTTGAATAAAATGGTGGCCCTGTGAAATGACATTTTTACAACCACTAGTTGAAGTTGAAATATAAACCCCAATGGGTTAGTTATTAAAGTCAAATCAGGAGTCCAGCATCTTTATGAAGTTTTTTTGCATGTTTTGACTGTTAACTAAAAATCACACTTACATTGCATTACTGCTTCCAGACAGCTGATGTTATTTGTGTAGAGACTTTGAATTTCCTTGAGAAAGAAAATCCATCACAGCACAACATCATGACATTTTTTGTCTTTGTAAGATTTAAATAATTTAAGAAAGAAAGAGTATAATGGCATGAGGGCAAAAAGGAGGAAGATTTTGTAAATTATGCATCTCAAGAATAAAGTCAAAATGCCAAGAATAAAGTCAAACTTTCACTATCAGTGCCAATTATAAGAAAAAATAAACCAGAGGAAGACTTCGTGATTTTTGGAAAGAGACATTGCTGTCAAGTTGAAAATGTCAAGAATAAAGTTCAAACACCATCTTGACTTTATTCTGTACACGGTGTTTCAACATTCTCGAAATACAAAATAGAAAAAAGTAAAACAGTACAAAATAAATTAAGAGAGAGTAATAAAATAAAGAAATAAGAGAAAAATTGTGTGGTGTTGGACTAAAATAAAATCTTTAAAAAGGGAACAAAAACAGGGTCATAGCACACATTTAGCTATACTGTTTATATATAATGCACACTGGATCAAAATAAAATGACATAAATATCGATTACCAGTGTCTTTAAAATGAAGTCTTCCTCCTCCTCCTCTTTATTCAGTAATGAATAGTGAGAGCTGGCAGTGTTCACTATTTTGCATGACTTCATTCTCTCGCTCAACTTTGTACCAAGTGTGCATTAGACAAAATTTGCACTAACTTTAGATATTTGTCACTATTTGTTGCACCATCATTACATTTTAATGCAGTACTTAAGAATGTAAAACACAGGTATAGGCCTTTAATTGTTTCAGTGTTTCTTCATACACTTGAATAGAAACAATGTGTCTTGTTTTGTGCAGGCAAAAGGTGTGCTGTGGAATAATCTACAAGGGGCGCTTTGGAGAGGTGCTTATCGACCCCCATCTGTTCAAGCCATGCTGTCGCAACAAACAACGGCAGCAGCAGCAACAAGAGGAGGAGGAAGAAGAGGAGGAGGATGACGAGGAGGAGGAAGAGGTGGAGGTAGAGGAGGGCCAGGTGGGTGTGGATGTCAGCGGCCAGAATTTGCAGGCGGAAGAGGAAGTGAAGAAGACACAGACGTGTGAGGAAAACCCTGAGCCTGCTCAGCTATGTGTTACCATGACAACACTTCCAACCAGGAGCGGGGTGGTGGTGGATGAAGGGTGGTAAAGTCGACCCCTCCTCTCTTGCACACATCTTTGAAGAAATCTTGGGGTGCTGTTGTTTTTTTAAGCACTTACAGAAGAAGTGGCCTCAGATTGCCTTCAATCATAAAGCAGCTGTAAATCCTTTGGTCTTCTCCATAATACTGTCGGAGGTTTGTTTATTATTTTTAAATGGTAACTTATGGACTGTTGTGTTTCCACTTTGTCTCTTATTTTGTATTTAATATTCTTACCATCTTAATGATGGACCATCATCCGTGGTGTTTTTGATCAACTGTAGATTAAATGCTGGAGCTCTAGTTTGCTGGTACATTTAAAAGATTTTATTCCAAAACGCAATAGATACACTTAAAGGGATAGTTCGGATTATTTGATGTTGGGTTTGAATGAGGCACTTATCGATAGTCAGTGTATTACCTACAGTAGTTGGCAGTTGGCATGTGCCCAGTTTGGAGAAGCAGCAGGAGCACTGCAATGAACTGCTTTTGATGGGGTTAGGAGCAAAATGTATTTAGGGCTACCTGAAAAAATGAATATCAGTGAACACTATATTTTGAATTTTTTCACTGCTTTACAGACAGACTTTTCTGATGGGAAACTGCTACTATATAAGTCAAGTATGACTCTCTCCAAACAACCAAATTCCATAGGCAAAATTTAACTCGCTGGACATAGGAGTTGCTGGTCCGCTACAGCCTGTATGGGTTACTTTGTTCTTTGTTGTGTGACTTTGGTGAATCCGAACTATCCTTTTAAAACACCAAAAAACACAAACAAAGGAACAGAAGAAGGCAGTGGTACACCAGCAGCTCCTGTGATCTGTGAGGTACAATTACTGATTTTGTCTATGGAGTTTGGTTTGTTCGGAGAAAGCGATATTTGGCCCATATAACTGCAGTTTCCCATCAGAAAAGACTGTCTGACAGCAAGGTAAAACTGTGAAAATGTTGTGAATAAAGCTTACACCTAAAATGTTAATAATTTTTTTAAGGTGGACCTTTTTTTTAAATGGCTAAAAGACCTTTCGTTTCCGACCCGTCCACAGCAGTTTATTACTTAGCTTCCTTGCTAGTACTCCTCTCTGCTTCTCCAAACTGGGGTTGTGTCGACCACCATCTACTGTAGGTAATACAGTGACTATCTAAGTACCTCATACAACCAAACTTCAAAAAATCCGAGCTATCCCCTTAACTTACAGAAAAAAGGTGCTACCTGAAATTCATTACTCAACATTTCAGCTGATTCATTCTCAAGGTGGATATTTTATAAGCATATATGTTAAGATGACTAATATAATAATGAGATTAGTTTTGCTTTCTCTGTTAAAGAGTAGATATCTCTTTTTTGAAATGGTGTATATCTCGTTTTGGAACAAATGACACTTTACATTGACAGAGCACAGACCTGTACAGTATCCCCTTGTGTTTGTGTCTATTCACATTGACATCCTATCAAAGAGTTTGTGTTTGTAGACTGGATTAGTGTCTCTGTGCAAATACGTTCATGTGGGTCCCACTGAAATAAGGCCTATTCACAGCTTCAACAGCAAATACACCAGCCTTAATTATGTGTCACAGACAGTGCTAGTGTTAATTCTGGATTGGTATTAAGGAACAAAAAGGGACAGTAGCTATATTTATTGTGGCCTCAGCAACACATAGTGCATTTTGCATGAATGGCAAAGCCCACTCATCCAAAAGACCTATAATGATCTGATGCATGAGTCTACTAAATAATTGCATGGCCTTATATAAACTGTAAATCTTACTTTTATTTTTTGGATCCATTTCTCTGGAGTTTTAACTTATTTTTATATGTAAAAAAAAAAGAAAAAAGGAAAAACAAAAGTGTCTTTGCATAATAATAACCACACAATACAACAGCAAAATCACACAATCGGTCTATCAGTCATTCAGCAATATCAATATCAGTGATTTCCATCATTCCCGGGTCAGTATACGGTAAAAGTCTTTATACAAGCTGAAATTCTATGCCATTGCCTCTTATATACCACAAATGTGTTGTGATATATAGCCTAATATTACTTTATTTATCAAATTAAAGCCAAAGCACATTGAAATTCACCCAATGTCAAATCAATGCAGGTTTTCTATGGACACTTGTGCTTGTCCGAGGTCATTTGTATGTATGTTTATGGTATTCTAAAAAGAACACTAATATGAAATTTCATACATGTGATGTTGTAGTCGGGAGCAGAGGGGGTGTTATGTACATAAGGGGCTGGGAGAGCCATGTGGCTCCTATATGGGTTTCATTATTTATTTATTTCATATTTATTTGTATCACTGCATCCCCGCTTAGAAGTGTAATACTATGAATTCTTTTCATCTTTAGCTTATTCGTAGTATGGTTTTTGTACATCAGAAATCGAATGTAATTCTCACGCAGGCTTTGTTTACCATTGCGTTGAATTACTGGATGTCAATATTTGTGAAATGTTGTTAAGTATTTATTTACTCATCAGTTGAGTTGCGTGCAACCTAACTTATTCTGTACCATCACTTTGGATCTGTATCATGTAGACTGAAACGAATGATAGATTGCAACCAAACTGTGCTTTTTCCCCCTTTAGCCGGTAGTTTCAAATGTTACAGAACAGTAGGATTCCTAACTCTAGACTTGCATGTACTGTTGCTATGCATTTACTTAGCTTACAAGTTAGACAAAGCGGTTTTGTATTTTTTATACATCATGTACTTTTTTTACATGTCCCTTAATAAAAGTAATTTTGTGAGTTTTCTTGAAGTGGAGTCAGTGAAGTTATTGGTATAATGTGGGCAGGTAGATTAGAATTAACTAAAAAAAAACACTTAAATAGATTTGGAATGATTTACTTTATTTCCTAGAAAAGATTGACTTTCATGGCAGCTACATTTGACATTTGAAAGGGAACAAGGCTGAAAAGTACTTCATTCCCATACGACAGGTGCAATTTATTTTTTTAATTTTCCTCTCCTATTCAGGCTTTTGAAATTTAGCAGAAATCTTTCAAACCAGAAAATGCTTAGAATATAATTTATTTACAATTTATTATTATTTACAACGAAGAAATTTATTTTATTTCATTTTGTAAACACAGATTTAGAAAATTTCATGTACCTATTTCATGCACCCTTGCTTCTGGAAAAATATAACTATAATTTTAATGCTTCTTCTTGGCTGGTAAAAGAAGCAGTCTTTTGAAATTGGGCCATGATGTTGTAAAATATGTTGTGTCTCAGTCATTGAGATGTTCCACCTTTATAATCAAGGTTAACAAACAAACAAACAACAACAACACAACAACAACAAAAACCCCTTCCTGATGTAACTTAATGTTAAGCTATTTTCAGTAACCTATAATAAATATTCGAATAGAAAGGCAAACAAAACATACATGTTTGGATAACATTGCACGTGGCAATTATAGCTTACGTTGAATTCATATACTAACCATTTTAATTATTATATTTAGGTTTTTTACTGATGTGAATCTGTAAATATGGTTATGAAAATGCTCCACACTTTCGTTGTTATTGTTATTATATAATTCTGCATCTGAAAAACAGCGATACAGCCAACTAATAATTTAGTGAGGTACGTTTGTAATTTGCGCATTTTAAATAAAGAAAGGGGAAAAAAAAAAGAAAAGTTGGGGAAAAAAAGCACCGGAAGTGGCAGTCATATGACAGGAAGTTAAAAAAAACACGGAAGTGCTTTGTTTTTGTTTTACAGCCAGCTGTCAGATGAACCTTAATGCGGCAGATGTTTTAAATCTGTCGAGTCGAAACAGACATCCACCGTGCCACCTGAGGTAGATAATCTTATTTTTATTTTACTGCTCCGTTAGTCGTGTGATCATGAACTCTGCTGATAAAGTTAATGAACATGCTGCGACTGAAGTATCACAGAGAAACCGTGTAGAAGATTATATTAACGTGAATATCTGTCTGTTAGCTTCTTAATGAAGCTTTCTTTATGGATTCAGTGCTTCATACTGCTCACAAGTGTAAATGTCTAAATGCAGGTTTTATTCGCAGCTTTGTTCATCTTGATCTTCGTCATGGTGGAGCCCACAGCATCCGGCGTTTTCTGCAACAGGATGCTGAGCATGGTCAACTCTGAGGACGTGAACGCCATCATCCAGGCTCAGAGACACATGTGAGTGCCATTAAAAGTCTTTATAACTTGGTGCGACTTTTTTTTTTGCTAATTTGCATTGTTAAAACAATGAAGTAACGCAGATTTCTGTTCCCACATCACAAATAAAACAAGCAACTGCAGTTGATATCTTTAAGAAACAGCTCAAAACTTATTTTTATCCTCTTGCTTTAAATTAGTTCCCTTTTCTAACATCACTGAAATAGTTTTTATCTGATGATCTTGCTTTCATTACTAGATATCCTTTTTTAAAATCTCTTAAGGACTTTATTATTTTTGCTCCTCGTGTCTCCTGCTTTTTAATACCTATTGATTTGTAGTATTTATGTTTATGTTTATGTTTTTGTTTGTAATAAGGTTATTGAGTTAAAAATTTATGGATGATGAGATTGTAGTTGTTTTACTTTATGAACCAATACTACGGGCCACCTCTCTCACCTTGCTTGTAATATTTTGCCTGGTACAGAACAAATTTAGTTTTCTTGTGTATTAAGTCATTATTATTATTTCATATTTATGCTCATTGAGATTACCCCTTATACCTGAGTATTTTTGTTCCATGTACTGCTTGTCAAGCTTTTCAAATGTTGATTACACTTGGCCATATTATGATTTTGATAATATTGCGATTAGTGCAGCCCTAAACTGAAGTATGCTGTCATAAGTGAACTATTTGACTAATATGCCTCCTCAAAAAAGATTTAAAAGCTCCCATATCACCCCATGGGCCGCAGCAGAGCCTCCATTGTGCTCTTAAAAGTTCAGCATTGCAGATTAATACATTTACAGTTCTCTTCCCTGTTTAGCATTCAGTTATTAAATAATTCCAGAGGATACAGAACTAAATCTACTGGTGCATGGCCTCATGTATTGTCATGAAAGACCATGTAATGTAATGTAATAACTGTGTTATTAAATATAAAACGGCTGTGTGCTGTTTGGTGTAGCTTAATTCACTTAACACATGACATTGATGCTGACACCTGCCTTGTTCTTTTTGTAAACTGGCCTCTGATGATAACTGTTGCTTTGCTGAATCATTGTGAAAACAGGCTCGATCGCTTTGAGAAAACCAATGAAATGCTGATCAACTTCAACGGGCTGTCCAACGTGAGACTGCAGCAGATGAACGAGCGTTTCTTGCTCCACACCCGCACCCTGGTGGAGATGAAGAAAGATCTGGACAGCGTCTTCAGAAGGATCAGGTAGGTCACTAGTCCTTTGTGCAAACACACGTGCGTGTTTACTTATGGCTTTTTTGGGACATTTACATGGACATTCATTTCCTGCATAGTTACCCTAATCCTACACATAACCACCTTACCCTAACCATAACATTGACCTAAAAATCTGTTGTTTTTTTTTTCTAACTGGGGGCACAGCTTTGTCCCCAATTGTACCAGCCGACCCTAATTACCTGGTTTAAGTCTGAAATATATTCCCAAAAATAGCTTACATCATACTGCCCCAAACACACACAACCTCTGATTAATGGTCTTTTCTGCTTCTCCAGGACGCTTAAGGGGAAGATTGCTAAGCAGTACCCAGAGGCTTTCAGCAGTGAGTTAGCCATTTGTTTCCATTCATCATTTTATAACCACAGTCACTTCCCCATTGTGTCTAAAATATCTCCGTGTTTATGGCAGATATCCATGAGTCACCCATGCTGGAGGATGACGATGATGAGTTTGACCCAGTTCCCCCCAGCGTTGCCACAACTACCACCACAGCCACGTCGGAGCAGAGCACAGAGTCCTGCGACACGAGTCCAGATGTGATCTCACCCACTGTGAGCAGATGCTCTGAAGATCTCTCTCAAGAGCCGACCGACACGCCCACCTCCGATTTCCTAGAGACGGCCGTCCTGCGGGACGAGGGTCCTGATTCTGTGCCTGCAGAATAGAGCGAGCAGTCAACGGATGGATTTTCAACGTTTAAACTATTTTAGCAGGAGGTCATGTTGTGTATTTGAGTTTGTGTTGGCCTCTACAATATCTGCTCACCTTTCCAGTCATGAATCTGTTGGAAAGAGCATCAGCGCCGTGATGTTAGACGTGGCTATGAACTGTCCATGAGGATGCTGGGTTTTTGTTGGCATGCCTATTTGTCCTATTCTTGCACAGCACTAAAATAATGCAGATAATACTTGAAGTTGTATAGTATCTCACTATAGATGTACTGTATATCTATGGTACTGATAGTGAACCTGAACAAACGCCCTCACTCATGACGTGATTATAAACATATTTAATTTTCTTTTGTTTGAAGAGATGCTAACCTGACTGAAGTAAGAAGTCTCTCGTGACGTCTCTCATGATTGATGTTACGTGACAGACAAAAGTTAGTGTTCTCAACCTGAGTAATACTAGTTAGGGTTTGCGAGTATTTACTACTGTTGTTTCATACTATTACAGTGCATTGTTATTCTATGGGTCCTGTTTGTTAATGCATTCATGAATGTTTTCAGCAGCATTCAATTTGATGCTTTACTGATCCCTGCCAAGAAACTGTCTCTGTTTGCCTCCTCAATCGCAGGGCAGGTTAATTGTCAGGGATCAGAGTCTCTGGAGGGCAAAGGCTCTTTGATATGAGAACTGGAATCCTCTCTCTGAGGAGAGGATCCACCTACTTCTTACTGCCCATTAAAGATGCCGCTTTGGTGTAAAAGGGAATGTCGAGGATTCAGGACTTCCAGAATTGTTATTTCTGTTGTCTCTCTACATATCAGGCTCCTTTGCAGATTTGAAAAATTATTTCATTAAAAAGTGAAAAGACAGAGTATAGTGATGAAATGTTGAAGCTGCTCTGAGGCTAATAGTTGTATTGACAATACTGTCCAAATTCATTAGGTAATGGATTAATATAAATTCATTTATACAGTTGATTTTCCCTTTAAGTTGATGTGAGAATTGAAATTGTGTCTTGAAAAATGCTTTTGACAAACTGTGTCCTTGTGAGCAACAGTGATGTCATTACAACATTTGATAGACTTAATATCTGTTTTTGGTTTTTAAATTCAGTAGGAAGTAAAAGTGAAATGCAAAATAAACAACAACAGTTAAGTTAAATGACCAAGGAGGTGTAGGCCGATGTAGTACCTCTCGATATGTAGGCATTAAGGCAATAAATATTAAAGATTAAAGGCTCAAGTATGAATGGGGCTATCTTTACAACTGCTCTGCTACCTGCTAATAAAGAGCCCAACAGTCCCTGTGTGGCAGGTGTTTTGTGGTAACATGATTAACTGGAACCTTAATTGTGAATATGTGCTCCTAAAGAAAAAGACTTTAAAATACATAAAATCCCTCTGATAAACTCTAGGATTAGGCTAAACATACTACATGACACATTCAGAGGGACTTATTATCTACTTGGGCTTTATATTGTATGTTGAGGTTTAGTTCAGTTTATTATCAGACAGAGCTATACAACAGAAGTCATCTAATATAATAAAAGCCTGTTCTGCTGCCATGCAATGCTCTGGTCAACACTTCCCAAACACTGCTTTTAATGCAGCATAAGAGCATAATACCACCTGAACTATTTAATTTATGGTATTTAAGGAACTGTGGCTTAGTGATTATTACAAACAAGATACAAACAATAATTAAGACAAAGTAAATGACTAATAATATTAATAGTGACTGACGCACAGAAAACCTGAGGCTTTAGGATCTCCTGGGCGTCTGCGTGTTTTGCTCATTTGTTAATCCAGTCTTGGCAAAGATCTAAGCTTTTACTAACTATTACTAGCTTGTGGCAAATTGACCAGAACTGAACTCTTCATGTATCCAGTTTAGTTTACACGACATTCAAACCACGTTTATAAATACCATGAGGTGCACGTTAGTAACATACATATCGCCCCGTCCAGTTAGCGTTAGGCAACACCAGAGGGCGCTATGTCCAAATGGGAGCAGTTTTTCAGACAATGGGGACCAAATGAGATCGTATCTAGAAAGAGAACCCCAGACACGCGAAAGATCTCGCGACAATGATCATTTTATACAAATCCATAATCTTTTCCTTATCAAGCTTTTTTTTTGACAATGAACAGATCTTAACCACGTTGCGTTCTCACATTATAAAACATAATTCGTTTGCACAACGTGCACAATAAAAAAAAATCCTACAAATCTCGCGAGAATTTCGCAAATCTAGGGTTACCTTCTATACAAGACTGTCAAATGACAGTAGAATTAATATAAGCACTAAATGATGAAAAACACAATATTACATTGAGGAATTTGCTATGAAATGCAGCAAGAAAAGTAAGCAGCCTTTAAAGAAACTACTAAAGAATAATAGTAAGGTTAGATAGAATGAATTTAAAATTTTCCGCCTACAAATCTACTGCTCCAGTAGGTGGCGGTAACGCGCAAATAGACTGTTTTCCTACCGCCATTAAAACTCGAAGAAGCAGGATATCGTAGCTCGTCCACTGCACACTTACACCGGGTAACTTATATTGCGTGAAGGGCTTTATCGATGTTTATTGTGAAAAGAGGCACTTTGGTCGTGAGCTGACGGTACAGTAACGTTGTTTTCACGTAGACAAGTCGCCTGTAGTCGTAATGTTTTAGTTGGCTAGCTGTCGAGGTAGCATTAAGCTAACAGCTGTCACGCTCGACGTCAGCACAGACAGGAAGCGTTCGTATGACTGAAGCTACACGTTACTCTACAAAACAACCAGCCTTAACTAACGAGCTGCTAGAAACCTCACTGTATGAGGGAGTCGCCTGAAACTACATCGCTGCTGCTCCCAAAATGAGGAGACTGACGAAGAAGAAGGCTCTGACTCTGGTGAAGGAGCTGGACGCTTTCCCCAAAGTTCCCGAGAGTTACGTGGAGTCGACAGCCAGCGGCGGGACAGGTGGGTACACACACTACACAACCAAACACAGCCATTAATCCCCTGCCCGAGGGAGTTTAGTTTAATGTGACTCATTGTGATGCTCTCTCTAGTGTCTCTGATAGCATTCACTCTCATGGCTGTCCTTGCCTTCCTGGAATTCTTTGTGTACAGAGACACATGGATGAAGTATGAATATGAGGTGGACAAAGACTACAGCAGGTAAGTGTGAGATTATTGTGCTTCAGATCTTTTGGCTCAGTTTGCTGCATGTTAATCGCTTCTGCTCTTCACTTACAGTAAACTGAGGATAAATGTTGACATTACAGTCGCAATGAGATGCCAATGTGAGTATAAACATGTACATTTCGTTTGTAATTCAGGCTCTATAAAAACACATATTTATATTTGAGAAGGTGCCATGTGGTGTTTTTCACTTGTATGTATGGTTGAATGCAGATATCGGTGCAGATGTCCTGGATCTGGCAGAGACCATGGTTGCCTCTGATGGCTTAAAATATGAACCGGTGAGTTGTTACGAGCTCTTTCAGAGTGCATTAAAGATTTATATACTGTATTATAAACATTAATGAGGAAAATTAATTAAAGTCTACCTCCAGTCATGTTTTTTAAACAATACAAAATGTAATATTCCCTGCTAGAAGTAATGCATTGTGTCTGATATGATCTTTTTCCCAAAATAAGTTCACATACCTTGTTGAAATGGCTTACATATAGCTCTACGCTCCACACGCCCCACCCCACACCACCCAATCCCCATCCATACTCCTATGTAGCTGCATCTGGGCTGCATTCAGCCCTGACAAAATGTTGCAAAACATATATTTAAATACAGACAGTGTTGCGTTGAACACCCTGCTGTGTATGCAAGCACACTGCACTGCAATGCCTTTATAATACCACAGTGTTTACATACACATTGCTGCTGATTGGATACAACTAACACCCATCAAACAAGAGAAAATGTATCTCTGAATCCGTTGTTTTGAAACTGCCTTTGCTCACTGCAAATGCTCAGACATGGCATTTACTGCATATTTCTCTCCTGGTATGTCTTAACACATGAAAATCATAGACATGTTAACAAAGTTAAAAATGTTACTTTCACTGGAGGGGGACTTTAAAACATATTTTCTTTGTGTTACAATGCTTCAGTTCATTTATGCTCATGTGAAATTCTGTTTTGTCACATTTTAGGTCAACTTTGAGCTCTCTCCACAGCAAAGAGTATGGCACATGTAAGACTGAAGTTTCTAATTTGCATCACTATTCTATTTGCTGAAGGGACATGGTGGTATTTTCATCCAGCAGTCAGCTTTATTTAGCTGTATTTAGCTTTGTTACTTAAAATTCAACCATCATTTAGTGGTAAACACTACAGTTTGTGGTCTTGACACAGTATTTACGAAGCTGCAGATCCTTGGTAGATTTGTCAGGAGCTCTAAAGGCAACAAAAAAAGGTTTTTAAATTCACTGGGGCTGTTTTATTTTACCTGAGTTGTAGCTAACAAGCAGGGTGAAGTTTACATTTCTGTTCTTTTTGTGAAGATGAATTTAAGGCCTCAATTTAAGATGCTGTTTCATCCATTGACTTTGTTTGCTCTCATTCCCACTGGGTTTGCTGTCCTTATTTATTCTGTCACCATCAGGACACTTCTGCACATCCAGGAGCGTCTGAAAGTGGAGCACTCTCTGCAGGATGTGCTCTTCAAGGCTGCAATTAAAGGAGCTCCTCTTTCTCAGACTCAAAGGTACAAGGTCCTCAAGATATATTGTGATTAATAATAATTTAATATTGTGATTAAATTATTCCCCCCACATTGTGTTTTCCCAACAGCGAAGACAGTTCCACTTCCCTCAATGCCTGCAGGATACATGGACATCTGTATGTGAACAAGGTGGCAGGGAATTTTCACATTACTGTTGGCAAGTATGTATCTAAATGCTCTATAAAAGATACTTGGAATGATTTAGGATAATAAAAATCTGACCTTTGACCTTTCATCCCTGCCCAGGTCCATCCCACATCCCAGAGGCCATGCCCATCTAGCTGCACTAGTTAGCCACGACAGTGAGTTCACTATCCTTTTGACAAAACCATGTTAAACACATCTACTTCAGTGTACATTAAGCTGTGACACAGGAGATAGAGCATTTGTATAGACATCATGATGATTAATTGTTTAGATTTTTTTTTTGTGTTACAGGTTATAACTTTTCTCACCGGATTGACCATCTGTCTTTTGGAGAAATGATTCCTGGGATTATCAGCCCTCTGGACGGCACAGAGAAAGTCTCTCCTGATTGTATGTCTGTGTTATCAAACATCCACCAGTATTTTATTTTACACCTTCTCATTGATATGCACTGTTTTGTTTTTGTTTAGCGTGTAACCATTGTACAAGAAACAGACAGTTGATTAATGCTTCCCTGAGCTAACAGATCTTTGTGGTCATTCTCCTCAGCGAACCACATGTTTCAGTATTTTGTCACCATTGTGCCCACCAAACTGAACACCTACAAGGTCTCTGCAGAAACACACCAGTACTCTGTCACTGAGCAGGTAGGTTTACATTTTATTTGTATATGTGTGTAGTATGCTGTGTATCAGTATGTTCAACATTTTCATATTCCCCTTGTTGTTCTGCAGGACCGAGTGATAAACCACGCTGCAGGCAGCCATGGAGTCTCAGGGATCTTTATGAAGTACGATATCAGCTCACTAATGGTCAAAGTCACCGAGCAGCACATGCCTCTCTGGCAGTTTCTTGTCAGACTCTGTGGCATCATCGGAGGCATTTTCTCTACCACAGGTAGATAAACCCTCTCAGAAACAGGGCCACACTTGGAGCTTTATCAAGCTGTGAGCCATTTCTTTAAGTGCTGACTGCTTTAACAGCAAACTGTAACATTTTTAGATTGCTTTCCTGGTTTCTGGGCAAACACTGAGTACTTTTAATTAATTAATTTAACTACACCATTAAAATCCATTTGCAGTCACTTAAATCATCCATTAGTCTGAGCATCTATTTCTTTATTTCTTCCTCTTCCTTCTTTATATTTTAGTCAAATCAGTGTTATTCTTTCATGATAATGCAGTTGTGAGCAGGAACTGATGTGAAAAATCTTTTTAGGCACATTTACAGATGCTCCAACATTGGAGGTGTATGAGTCAGCAACAACCACTTTATAAACATACAGTAACCTGCTGTCTGTATTTAAAGTAAATGTCCAATTAGAGCTGCACAATTAATTGAAATATTATTGAAATCGAAATCGCAGAAGCTGCAGTTTCTTCCTAAAGAAAAAATGTGTGACAAAACATTATCTATCTTGTTCTCTTGTTCTCCAGATGTAAGAACAGACAAATGTCACGTTATCATAATTTTAATATGAAAATTATGATGTAAAAATTATCATTCCTGCTAATTGTGAATCATATCGCAATATCTGTCACAGTAATCACAAAATAATTATTTACTATATTGTGCAGCCCTTCTACCATTCTACATTAACAGTATCTATGTTTGCTTATAACTCATCTCTAGGTTCATATTTTTAGAAAAACAAATGCAACACTTCTTTGCCAGTTATCTAATCTTGGATGTTTGAGCATCCCACAAGCACCTAAACACATTTAGCTGTTTCTTTTAACAGTCCCACATGCAATTGGAATTATCATAGATTACTAACTTTGGAAATTTTAAGTCTTTAAAGTTGATTTCATGCTGCCATGAACTGAAAACAACTGCCTGAAAGGAGAAAACTAATCTTAAAACGGTTGCTTTGGAAAATGGTCAGATGTCACATTTTGTTGTGGTTGCCCATTAGACAGGGTTGTAAACCACCTAAAATGCACATAATACATAGTTAAAGGGCTAGATCATGCATTACAGCAGGTATGCTCCTTTAAAGACATTGGATATGGCGAAAGCGCCATTTGCTTATCACATTAAGCAGGACTTAAGATTTGTACTTTTATCTAATTATAATCTAATCCAGCAAATGGTAAGAAAATCACATTATAAAACTAAATTGCCAGGCCCTCTCACATAAATATTGAAGGTAATGGTAAGAGATGAAGAACTTGTTTAAAGAGTTACTGGCAATCCAGAAGTTTAAACTGTTGAGGAATAAATTCTGCTTGTGAGGGAAGAAGTTCAATCTCAGTGACCCCCTCCAGTGAAAATCAAGTTTTTGTTAACATGTCCATGTGGTGTTTTTCATGTGTTACAAGACGTATCAGGAGTGAAATAAGCAGCAAACATCTCTGAGCATTTCTTATCGGGTGTATGGAGAAGGCAGGGACTATTTGCATATTCATGAATACTTGAACACTAAATGAAGACAGGTATAGAGCTATATATGTAAGCCATTTTAATTAGGTATTCAAACTTATTTTGCAGGAAAAAAAACATATTAGACACAACTGATTACTTCTTGCAGAGCATTTATATATGTTTACTACATGACTGGAGGTGGACTTAATTTTCACCTCACCTAGACCTTCATCAGGCATCCACAGTAAGTTGGATCTTTTTTCTCACTTATAGGAATGCTTCATGGTGTGGTAGGATTCCTGGTTGATGTAGTTTGCTGTCGTTTCCAAATGGGAATCTACAGACCTCTGAAGGTAAGCCAGTAACATGGACATTAACCTACTAGATGCTATTCATATGTTGTTTTTTTTAACAGTTATGATTATACATTTTTCTGTTTCTTTTGTCAGGAGGCTCCTCTGAATGAGCAGATCAACAATGAAACTCTAGTTCCTACAGAAAACTAGGGACAAAAATTAGAGTTCCTGCAGCTCAGCTCACCATCTTGGCCTATCCCACCAGACAGCAATGAGATGCTGGTCACATGTTTACAAATGGTTTTATCATGGAATACTTTTATGTCCCTGCTTTGTTCAAAAATGTATAAATATTTGAAGGATTTTTTAAAAATTGTTATTGGCTGGGTGTAAAATTCAGACATGACTGTTGATCCTCCTGTGAAGGATTATAATCAATACCTCCACCTTCCCTGGGCGGCTGTACCAGGAGGACTGAACAGCAGGCTAAACACTAATTATTTACATCATTATTGTAGATCTGACTTCATTAAATAGACGGTACCCGGTGTTAAGGCCCAAATGCACTGAAAGCATTTGATGTGCATGTTTTGAAGTACACATCCTGAATTGAAAGGCAGGACACACACCAAAAGCGTTTAAAGGCACATCAGACTGCTTTGACGCCTTAACTGTGATCTTATTTCAATTTTGGACCGTCAGATGAGGATCAGACCTTTTTTTGCAGCCACAGTATCTGTTTGGAGAGAGCTAGAAGCAATTAAAAAGACACAAACGTGGAAAATTGTTGCTGCAGGGTGTGAACATGGACAGAAGGGTTTTTTTGATCATGAATCCTGATGTTACTGAACACTTCTGTTGTTTATTCACTGCGAGCAAGGAGGAGTCTTAACAGTTGACAAGCAGACAGATCTTATATTGGCTTGTCTCCTCTATGACAAATCTGCCGGTGTGCTGCATTATTAGAAACTATGATAGACTGTCCAGGTGCTGTCTGTCCCTGTTCATCTCCTCGGTGTATGTTGGCGTTTGCTGTCTGCTGTCATGCAAAACCTTCTCAAGCTGTTAATAACTAAAGTTATCCTGGCTGCCTAATACAAAAAAAAAAACATGAGTATTGTGCACTGACCTGAAAAAAGGTAAGGGTTTCTCCTCCAGAGGAAAATATTTTATTGAAGAAATAAATCATTATTAATAATAATAATACTAAACAAATACATATAACTAGTGACCTCTTCCCAAAATACATCAATTACCACTTTCAGTGCATTTGGGCCTGCAGAGCACCGGTCGTGTGCGTGCACACACACACACACACACACAGGTGTTTTCACTTATTTTGGCTAACTGCACCTTTTCTCAGGTGTACGTGGTCGTGTGTGCTCTTCATTGACAGATAACATGTGATTGAGGGACATTTTTCTGATTCTTTCATGTAGTTTGGTGACTTTGGAAAACTCCCAGCATAGTTCTGCTCAACTTCAAGCTGAAAAGAGACCTAAGCAGCTACAATAATGTAGTAACCTGTGTGTGTTGTGTGTGTTTAGGGCTTTAAAGGGGAATTGGGTGAAAAGACAGGAGGGGTTTTAAATTGTGCCTATGTGTAAATGTTTCAAATGTGAAGCTGATTTGTTAAATAAAATCCACTTTCTTTGGATTCGTTAATATTTAGCATTGTCTCTGGTATATTTTCATCTGGTCTGCAGCTAATGATTTTTTTTTTTTTTTTTTTCAGTTAACATTTTGAGCAAACATCTATTACATATCCAAAAGATTGAAATGGGCATAAAAAGTCCAAGATTATGTCTTCAAATCTTTTGTTTTGTCTAATCATCACTCCAAATGGCAAAAATATTACTTTAAGACTTAAATAAAACACAAGCAGCAAAACTTCACATGTGAGAGGCTCAAACCAGCAAATATTACTGTTTTTTCAACCATAATCATTAATCATCAAAATTGTAGTCTCTCTGTTGCGGTTTCAATGAAACATTCTCCAGATAAGAATATTTTACACCATGTCAAGAGTTTATTTGACAGTATTTCAGAATATCTTTCAGTAAACAAGTTTTTTGTTTTTTAGCAAAATGTAATATATCAGTACTGTCGCATTTCATAAAAATAGTTGTTCACGTCTTTGAAACTACAGTATCAATGATACAGTAAACCATATTTGTAGGAATACAGCTGTACAAGGTGAATAGTACACAATTAACACTACACAGTTATACTTGATCTCATGGGGATTCATGAACGTGCCATCCTTCACAGGTTCCAATAAAGCAGTTTTTTGTTTCTGTATACAAAATCACTCACAGCAGGCAGGGGGACGGCCTGGATGGAGACAGAGGGCTGAATGACATATTCTCTCACTGAATCTGAACATTTGTACATACAGTGAACACATTTCTACAGCCTGACGGCACGTTGTCATGCTCCTTGTAACAACCAGTTTATCACATGAACCACGGTCGGCTCAGAAACATCCAGACCACATTAGGGTCAGGATCCATCTTGATTGATGCTTTATGCACGAGGCCTTACCAGTGTCCAGTCTGCACGTGCATTGTCTTGCTAAAAGCAGTTAACCAGTAGACCTACACCAGTTCATCAGCTTGGATGTGCCACCATGCTGCAAATTGTCACAATGCATTGTGATTTTTTTTTTTTTAAACAAATCTGGTTCTCCAGGTGATTCATGTTTAATGAGTGCAAACACCTTGATGAGACAAATGAATGGCATAAAAATGGAGAAATGAAGGAGGATAATTACTTCCTCTCAGGTGTCTCAAACTAATAGCAGCATACCGCGACCGCTGGTATCAAGACTTTGTGATCGAGAACACGTCCCAACGATCGTCATAAGTCTTGTGTTCAGATTCAGCGAGCACCGGTGCTGCCTACAACAATGGGAACTTAAAGGGACAGTTCACCCCAAAATCAAAATGTTTCCTCTGGCTAGTGCTATTTATCCATCTAGATTTTTTTTTTTTTTGGTGTCAGTTGTTAAATTTTGGAGATATTGACTGTAGAGATGTCTGCCTTCTCTTGAATATAATGGGACTAGAGAACAGTCAGGCTCTCGCAAAAAAGGCTCTGGCTTGTTTGTACTTCTCCAAACCAATCACAGTCGCCTTGGGCAGCACTAAGCCCAGGATGCAGTAACTGTGCCCCTGCAAAATAGTGTTGGGGGGGAGACTTGTTTTGGTGGAACATTTGCATGTCAGGAGGTGAGCCCTGGCATTCAAACTACTACATCAAATGATGCAAAAGAGAAGGTAATTGCTGATAGCCTGTTTACATTCGAACCATTAATGTCCCAGACACTGATTAGCCATTTTCAGCGTGTAGGTTGCTATCTTGGAGGTGGATGTTGTAGCAGAGGGACTCTTAAAATGCAGATAGCAGACTGAACTGACTGAAACAAGTTGTCCAGTGGCAAGCTTATACCCACAGAGGACACCCAGTGAATCAGACTACAAAGAGGATAACCAAGAGAAAGTAGTTTGAATAGATTCTACTGCAGAAAGAAAGCAGTTCTTGCAGTCCTACAGCTATTTCTAGTTACAAGAAAGTAATTCCAGTAGATTCTGTTATGAAACCATGTAGTTCCAGTAGATTGTTCTGCAGAATGGAAGCAGTTCCTACAGTTCTTTCTAATAGAACAAAAGTAGTTCCAGTAGATTCTATTGTAGAACAAACATAGTTCCTACAGTCCTAGTTTTATTCTAGTAGAAAGAAAGTAGTTTTCAGTAAATTTTCAGTAAATTCTGTTGTGAAAAAACATAGTTCCACTGGATTCTACCATATAAAGAAAGTAGTTCCAGTAGATTCTACTGTAGAAACAAAGTAACCGGGCCATGACTTCTGGAAAGTCACATTGCTTTTGAGTTTTTCAATTGTATTTTTTTTTGGCTCTTTGAGCACCACCAGCTGAGTGCCATCTAGTCCCATTGTGTTAGGGAGAATCAAGACATCTCTATGGCCATTATCTCCAAAACTCTTACAACCAAAACAATCCAAACCAAAATTAACAATACTACAGGCCTGAGGAAAAATATGTATTTTTGATTTTGGGGTGAACTGTCAGTTTAACATGTCTTCTTTACTGAACAGACAAATAAAGCTGAAATGAGCCTCCGCTTGGATAATGACCCAGTCTGGATAAACGTTCACCGCTCGACTCTCCCACATGACTCTTTCTAAGAAGAGGATGTAATGCTACAGGCTACATTTGATCCCCTTTAAAGCACTAGGGGACAAGGGCAATCATTGACATGGATGAGCTATACAGCTGAGAGTGCATCAAGATAACTGTATATCTAAAGAGAACAGGCTCCACAACTCAACACTTTGCTGATATGTGTGCACGGTCAATAACGTGTGTTTTGCATTCAGTTCCCAAAACAAATCACAACAGCTCTGCATTAGTTTGAGTAAGGCACTCCGCCCCACTTATAATAACCATCGGCCTCCCCTTCCCCACACCGATGCCCCTCACCCACAGTGATGTGGTACACTTAGCACAGTAAAAAGGCATAGAAATGGGAAATATAGACTGGACAAAATTCTTCTGTTGAGCATTAAATGAATACAACACAGCTTATAATTCTGCACAATGACTGCATGGTTTGAGTTGTGATCAAGTTGTGTACATAACTCAGAACAGTATTATGAGTTCTTACTAAGCCAACTGTTTAATTTCAGTCACTCAAAAGTTCAATTTGACGAAAAAAAAAAAAAAATCTTTTTGTCTCACATGAGTACCACCTGCTCAGCTCCACAGAGAATATCCTCTCTATAGTCTACCTCTAAAAGACATGTGAGTCCCTGTATAATGACATGGTGGTTTATATCCATGCACGCGACCACTGCCTCCCTCAGCGGTCTGGGTTTGGTGACTTGCACAGTCTTTGATATGTAGTTATAGACGAGGCCATGGAAATAGTGATCCTAAAATACTGTTCTGTTGGTTTTTTTTTTCTCTTTTCTTTACAATGTATCTAACTACAACACTGCCTCAAAAAAACACCCACAGGTATGTTTTTGAGATAACCAAATGTACATATTTTTCACATCTTTACATTTACAGTATATGATATATTGGTAGGCATGTGAGAGCTAACATATGTCGGGTTAACCGGGCTGTCGCTTGGGTCAGTGCCATGTCCTCCAGGAGTTTCAGTGTCTGTGCCTCCCTCTGACAGATTTGTAGTGTCACTCTTTCCACTGCACAGGGAAAATGGAGCAAAAGTAAATCTCTTGGATGTACATATGTCTCTGTCCCATCTGAGGTTGCACTAGCCAATCTGAGCCAGACACAGTCGAGCAGTTAAAGGTACACATCGAAAGCATCAGACATCGTCGCTCCATCTGTGATCAGAACATTAACTGTGACATCTGAGGGTCCACAATGCCTACATGTAGAGCAGTCTCCATCAGTTTGATACTGTATGTTACAATAGCTGTGAAAGTTCCTCTGTTTTTAAGGTGGTGGGTGTAATAATTATCTTGTAAGAACAAATGAAACGTAAAATATGATCTCAGAAGGAGACGGAGAAGAAAACAGGACAGAAAGAAGAGGGCAAGGAAGATTTACTGCTTGTCTCAGGCGTCCAAATGGTGAACTGAATGAGGAGCCAGACAGTGTGATCTGGTCCAAACCAGCAAGATCCATTCTACCTGCTTACTGTGGAGGTCCAGGACCTCAGGGTGCCAGGCAGTTTATCAGAGCCGGGGACGTTCCAGGGCCCAGGGGAGGCCGCCGCACTCCTCGCAGGAGGATCTTCCAGGGTTTTAGAGGGGCAGCAGAGCCCACTGTGGCCACTGGCCCGCTCATCTTCTCTGGGGAACAGACCTCTGGACACCAGCCTCTCCTGGAGGCTGACATGTCCATCTCCACCGCCCAGGGAGGCTCCGTTCAGATTCACACTCACATAAGGGTCCCAGGGCCAGACAGTGCTCATCGCCTGTGTGTGCAGGCCCTTCCTCTCACAGCAGGGGGAGCAAGTTTCCCTCTGCCGCTCTCTTCTCTCAACAGACCTCCCTAAGACAGCTTTGGGAGGCAAAGCCCGAGGCTGTCTGTCGCCTGGTGCACAGTCCACCTCTCCAGACCCCGGAGGGGTTCCCTGCCCCCTGGTGATGCACTTCTGCTGGGTGGACCTGCCACCTGTAGCCCCTCTAATGGAGCTGTGGTCTGTCAGATGTGGAGCTTTGTCTGCCATGCACACTGTGGCCTCTAGAGGGAGCTGATGAGGGGAGTCTGGGGCTGAGGCTGGATGGGATGAGAGCAATGGATTCGGGTGGGGTTCGAGGATCACTTCCTGCAGGGCAGAGTGGGCTGTAGAAAGGGAATCCCAGGGGCCGGCACAGTCTGTCAGGGGAGAAGAATATATGGTCAGGTGGGCCGAGATTAAAGCAGCGTGGCACAAAGCAGCATGCACATGCACACAGAGAGAGGAAGGAGGAGAGG
Source organism: Lutjanus argentimaculatus (assembly GCA_034769285.1). Classification (NCBI taxonomy): domain Eukaryota; kingdom Metazoa; phylum Chordata; class Actinopteri; order Lutjaniformes; family Lutjanidae; genus Lutjanus; species Lutjanus argentimaculatus. The sequence goes on along the minus strand of JAWZSL010000012.1, from coordinate 11,366,421 downwards.
ACAACAGCAGAAAGAGAAAGAAAGAATGTAAACACCACATCCTGACATACCCAGTGAGCATTTTTCTGTGGAAAAGACATTTAAAAACAAGTACGGTCACTAATGAAAACACATTTAAAACTGAAAAGTGAAAGGTTTTTCACCAACTATTTAAAAACACTGAAGGTTAACATTTAGACCATATTCCACCAGGATTTTTCATCCTCTACAATGTGTCAAATTACAGCCAATTATCACTTTGGACACTCACTAAGAAACTACATCCAAATTTCTTAGTTGAAAGCTCTTCATACTGCAGCTGCTGCATACATCCCAGAGTCATCAAAACTGTAGCCAATACACCTAAGTACTGCGTGTTATGCTATAGCAAGAACTTCTGGATAGTGTCTCACTCACTGCTGTTTTCGGTCCATCTGATCTTCAACGGGTATGTGGGCAGCATCAAACCACTTCCATATATTATACACCAGTAGACCCCAAACTGGGGGTGTAGAGCCATTGCAGGGATGCATGGATGACCAGGGGGGATATATAAGGTGAAACAAAATTAAATGACTATGAATTTATGGAGGGCAAATAAATAGGAATTTGCTGATGCTATCATGCTGACCTTTATTTCACTAAAATTCAACTTGAATCCCTTTTTAATAGAAGCTTCCCCAATTATTGTTAATGATCAATTGGGAACCACTATTATATACACACACAGGACCTGCCTCAGTCATCATCATGTGTATTCTAGAGTTGGGTGCTGACTAAATCTTAGTCTTCCTGGTTCTGCAAAGCCTTGATGGTCTTTTTTTCATATCCCCAACGGTGTTTGTTAAATAATATACTTTGATTTAGCAAGTCCCTTAAATATTTTATGCCTAGCCTTTATAATGTCCTTTATTATTTAATCTATATGGATGTTAGTGTAATGATTCACTAATGAATTGGGATTTATTTTTATTTTAAACACCCCTCGATTGTGATTATTTAATGGTGCTTGGGGTCAGATATACTTAATGTATGATGATAGTTAAATGTGTGGTGACAAATTTAAGTTCCCTTTTTGTTTGTCGACAGAAAATGGTGATTATGTTTGATAGCACTGATTTATGATATTATTTTTTCTAATTTGAAGGGATTTCAGGTTACATGGATGTTTTACAAGATTTGCTATTATATTGTGTCATTTTGTATTTTTTAAACGCTATTGTTTATGACACACTGAGCAATTTCAAGTAATCAGTCAAGTCAGTCATTGCAACCCTCTGATTGGGTGACTAGATTAGTGAGGAAACTCTTATGTGTGTACATATGGAAATAGTTTGATGCAAAACACATCCCTGATGAAGGTCAGATGGACCAAACTGTCGTAATCTAAAATAATAATTCAGCAGTAAGCGAGACAGGGTGCTGAGTTCTTCTCTTTGTTTTCATGTTGCTCTTTCCTCTGATGCACCCGTCACACATTTAGGTGCAGAGACTTTTTTCAAGACATTCAGAACTTCTTACCATTACAATATCCTGGAAGCTTCATGTTGGCAGCACACAGCCTATATAGTCCATAACTCATGACTTTTTATATGAAACACTAAATGCGTTAAAATTATGTCTATGTAGACCAGATTTCACCTACCAGTGAAATATGACTGATATCGTCTCTATAACTGAACAAATTATCAAAATTATCAAACAAATTTGTGACATGATGTTATAAACCGCATTTTAGCCAGTTGAAAAGAGGGCAAAAGGAGGTCTTAGATGTTTAGACCAAATATCAGCCAGTTTTCATCTAGATATCAATGTTGAAATCCCCTTTGATGCTCACTGGGTAATAACAGGCAAAGTCGCATGCAAATGTGTGTGAGCAGCTCACACCTGACCATATAGGCCTAATCTACATATCTTCTACAGAAACAGACACGTGGAACAGGATTCATTCAGTGCTTGACAGAAAAAAAACATATTTGTAGTTGTGACAGAGTGATCCTGAGCAGATTGACTTCACACAGTCTACTTCACAGCCCTCTTCAGGATGATACAATTTCATCTGGAGGGTCACTTCAAACCATATTACTCTCTTTCTACACACTTACCACACCCGCACCACATATATCCACATATATATACACATATATGCACACATGGCTGCTATCTTCCCATGCATAAACTCTTGATCATGCAGACTCACATGCATGCCTCGAGCACAGCTACACTGCACACAGATTAATCAGTATGAAGAGAGAGAGACGTGCAGTTTTTCACAAACCGTGTCTTTAGAGTGGCCCATTAGGAAGAAATAGGGGGAGCTTAGTGTGTCACCTTTCATGCACATGGAGAGGTTGGAAGGTACCATTCCTAAGGGAAGGCAAGTAAAAGCCTATACCAATCATTAGACTTAAAGCAGAGGGGTTACAACACACGGAGAACTAGAAAGAGCAAGTTATTATTCTACTGTTTGATCAAAGTAGTTTTTACAATGAGGACAAATGTAATTTCAGACAACAGAAGAGAAGACTGTAGAGAGAGAAGTAAAATACTCATAGTTAAATGTTATTATGTTCATGAGTAAAACATTAAGTGTCTGCAGGAAAAAAGCCATTCTGGTTAAAAAATATTAATGTTGAGCCTCAAACAATGAACGTGAGAAAAAGATCAAGTGAGAGACTAAGACATAGAGAAGTGGAAAGAATTGGACACTCAGACTGGGTTGCACCAACACAGATTAAGTTAATCTAACATTAATTCTAATAAAAGTTTAACAAAACTAGGTTTAAAATGAGAAAATCCAGATTTTACACAATTAAAAACTAATCTCCATTTAGTAAAATCCATGTTCATTGATGAAAACTGAAATTAAACAGTTTAATCAATATGGAGATGCTTACCATAAAACTTAAGTAACAACTAAACTGACATTTAACTTTAATCTTTCATAATTTTAAAATTGTTTCAAAGTTTGTTGCAACATAATTTAAAGTTAAACCATGATTTAATCAGGTTTAAAAATGAGTCTTTGTTGGTGCAACCCAGCGTTAGAGACGCTGTGCCACAAAAACCCACCATATTCTGGCACCTGTCCCGTGCCTCGCTTTAGCAGCAGCCTGACCCGCCTGCCTCCCGCCTTGATGAGTTCAATGGCGCGGGCGTGAGTCATGTCCCGAGTGCTGTCCCCGTTAATCTCTATGATCTGATCCCCCACCTGGAGGAGACACACAGAGAGGACAGGGTCGATTTCTGTCAGCCTCCGTTTAACCACGGAAAGTTGACTTTTCTACACAACCGCGGCCTTCTGCGGGGTGAGCAGCTGGGGAATAAGTGCCATTAAGTGCCTTGTTCGAGTGCAGCTCAACAGCAGCTGTTGAGCGTGAGCAGAGGGTTACCCAGTCACTAGGTTCACATGCATTTATATACTTGCTTTGCCCCTTTCCTAACCTTTAGTACAATTCCTGTTAAGATCTGAGTGAAAGATAATATGCTCAGTAGAAGAACAACAGAAAGCAAAATACATGAAGATCCAAATTTTACACCATCTTCACAAACAAGCATTTTGTTGTGAAATATTATTTTAGATAGACATCAAGATTGAAACTGGCATTTATCTGATTCTCAGTGTATGTCTGTTGTTTTCAGCAACAGCAATTCCAATCATGTCTCAAAGAACTTTTTATCTTTAAGCCTGTTCGGACGTGGTATTAACATCATGGGTGACTCGATCACAACTGGGCAGCTCTAAGTACAGACGTGAATGCACCCAAGATGCATTAAGGAGGTCCAGTTGCTCAGACCACATTCAGAGGTGGTCTAGGCTGCATGTGACCACATTCTGTTAGCAGTGTGTGTGTAATATGTCCTGGGCCACATTGAATGCCAGGTGTGAACTCACGTACTTAGAGCTGTCCACTTGTGACTGGATCAGCCAAGACGCTTGTTTACTGAACAGGCTCTTTGTCTTAGTTTTCATCATTTCATCTGTGTTGTCTCACCCTCATCCTTCCATTACGTATCGCAGGACCATCCTCAGCAAGGCGCAACACAAATAGGTCCATCTTGTACTCTCTGCCCCCACGGATACTGAAGCCGAAACCCTTTGCACTTTTCTCCAACTCCACCGTGAAGTAATCAAAGTCCTGCAGAGAAAATGTAGACAATTTGCAACAAACCCACGACAAATAACAGTATATGACCATTATTAAAAAAAAAAAAAAAGATTACAAACACCATCTGATCACATAATGCAGTTTCAACTTGAGCAGACATTTCTTGGTCCAGCAGCTATACCTGTGGTCTGAAGTCAGCAGGGATCCCCAGAGGGAACTGTGCAGCTGCAGGGTGCTGTCTGAAGTCCAGCAGACCAGGTGGGTGTCTGTAGTCCAGCGTCGGGGGCTGTCGATAATCAGTAACAGGTGGGTGACGATAGTCTACTGGAGGTTGCCTGTAATCAGTGAATGGAGGATGACGGAAGTCAGGTTTGACGTCCTGTCTGGCTTTTACCTCTGACCTGTGAGGAGAGAGAAAGCAGCAAAACCAGACGAGACAGTTTTATGAGCCTGTTTACACCTGGTATTACATGCGTCTTAAGTGATCCAATCAAAACTGGACAGCTCTAAGTACCGGTGTGAATGCACCAGAGATGCAATGAGGACGTATTGAGATCCTATCGTTCAGACCACATTCGAAGGTGGTCTGTGATTAAATTCCTTCACCAGTGTGTGCGCAATGTTTCCTGGGTCACACTGAAGGACCGTCTACTCAGCTGACATCTTGTAAGCCCATCATTTTGTTCAATCACATGCAAATTATGTGTTTGGGCTCGCTTACCTGCCAAGATAAGCAGCGCATGCTTGTTAACAAAGTAACCACAATATCCCATACTCCCGTAAAAAAGTGTGCAATTTTGAGAGTTGTTGAGTGAGTAGAAAACTCTTAACTGTGTGAAACGCTGTCTATGACTAATTCTTAATTGGGCCTTTTTTAAATTCAGTTCTACATTAAGTTATTGTGCCCGTTTCCCCAAGCGTGTTGGCTACTACTATTGGACTGCCAATTAAAAACAACAATGCATTTGGTCTTTGGAAATGGAAATGATGTAGCTACATGTTTATTTGCATATAGAGCGGGGGAGTGAGATCACAAGTGCTCACTCAAGGCGCATCTGGAGATGCATTATAATGATGTACTCATTGAGCTGTCCACTTGTGATCGAATGACCCTAAAAGCATATTCACACCAGGTATAAAAAGGCTCTATGTCATGATGGAGCAAGCTGTTTTGAAAAAGCATTTAAAGAAAGAGGTGTCTACTGCACACAACCTTGTGTCCTCATGCGTCTTCTCTCATGAGAGTGTGCAGTGTCCCTAATGGTGTAGATTTAAGGGTAAAGTAACATTTGAGCATAATTTTCCATGTAAAGAAAAAGAGTGAAGGATTACTGGGTGTGTGCAGCTAAAGAGACTCACCAGAAAAAGGATGGAAATATCACTCTCCGTTTTGAAACTTTTATCACGTTCCCACTTGTAAAATGGGCATAAATCCACAGCTCTGGGAGTGCTACTCTCCATGTCTTGATCTGACATTCACATGCACACACACCCATCCATGCACGCACTCACACTTTCATAGTTTTGACATGTAACAGGGCCTGATCGCCGGGTTCCTGCATTATAGAAGAGATACTTTAAGGTAAATTATTCACGGACACTGTAAGAGCTAAGTAGTGTTACGCAACAAGGTAGAAATCAGCCTGAGACTGAGAGTCCGACTGGGACTGGCTGTTTTTCTCCTGAACTTACTGGTGTGCACGGAGAGGACGTCACACTCTCATCTGCAAACACAGTTTGATATCTGTTGCATTCTAAGACTCCTGTTCCTTCTTTTTCCTCTAGCTACTCTCTGACACACTACGCTTAGGGAATCTTACAAAAGTCCAAACAAGAACATCCCTCTGTCTTACCTGCCGTCGTGGAGGTAGAGCTGTGGAGGGAGGCCAGTGGGCTGCGTGACCGGGCTCTGCTGGGTTCCAGGTGCAGACTGGGAGGCTGCTGGTGCAGGAGGGCCAGCCACTGTTTGACATGTCTGAGCTGGTGTCTGGCTAGACTGGGTAGGCGCCTGACCCGTCTGAGTGGTCGTTTGGCCGGGCTGGGTGCCTGCTTGGCCTGGCTGGGCTACAGGGCTGGGCTGGGTCTGGGGGCTATGTTTCTGGGTCATGGGGCTCTGCTTCTCTGAGCTGGGGCCAGAATGAGCACCTGTGTTGGACAGAAGGTAAGGCAAGATTTCACCTGTGAGGAAAATGTCAAACTCAGTCAGAAGAGAGGGTTTTAGAACAAACTGACAAAGAAAATGAGCACAGGATGCACAAGGCTGCATTACTGTTGTACAAACTACTGAATTATCTGTGACATAACTTGAAAGGACCTCTTATCCTTTAGCCTTGTTATGATCCTTACAGGACTGTTATTGAAACTATGAAAGATCTTTACATTGTTGGATTATTTTCTGCCTTTGAACAGTTGTACATTAAATTTAGTCTACCACAAAATCAATTCTTCAGATTTCTCCAAATCTGACATTTTATTAAAGCCAATACATCTTCCTTTCCTAGACTGCCCGACAATACATCCATTGGAATCTTTGGTCTACATTGATCCCCCAGCTAAAGCGGCAATATCCTTTGTATATAATTATTCATCTATTTTGCAGAACACCTCTCTGAGATCTGAATGAAAGAATGATTTGGGATTTGACATAACAGAGGATCAGTGGGAAAAGCCCTTGAAGAAAGCACATACAACATCAATATGCATTAGTCATGGGTTACTTCAGCTCAAGGTACTCTTTATTCCGAAGTAAAACTCGTCAAAATGCATCCTGATGTAGACTCAATTTATGATTGATATAGACAGCTACCTGCTACTCTGTCACATATGTTCTGGCTCTGTCCTAAATGATCTTACTACTGGAAATCTATTTTCCAGACTCAGATCTGATGTTGTAGGGCTTCATAATATAGACCCTGATCCCTGGATCGCCATATTCAGTGTCTCAGGAGAGGGTGGTCTTCTTAAGGGAGCTAATCGCATGGTTGCAGCCTTTAAAATGTTATTAGTTAATTCTCCTTAACTGAAAAACCCAACAGCCTCACAGTTATGTTTTATGGTTAAGCGATGTCATAAAGCACTTGAAACTAGAGAAACTCAAGCTGGTGCTTTGTGGCTCTGCCAATAAATTTGAGAAAATGTTGCGTCCCCTCCTGGTGTACTCTGAATCTAAGCTTTAAATCTACTCATATGCAACTTTCTAACCTATATATTAGTGTAGTCATTATTTTTGCTTTGGACACACCGAATGAATTGTTTCATACTGAATTCTTTAGCAACTTCACGCTAAAATTTCTCACAGTCATAAAACAAAGCTGTGCAAATTATGAGATTATGTTTAAGCATCAACATAACCAAGACAGTTCAGAGACATCACTCCTTCCTTTCTGCCTTACTACATGAAACTGCTTTGATTATTTACTTCAGAAAACCTCTATTTGTGTTTAAGGCCCTCCTCGGCCAAGTAAAATAAAAATGTATTCATTTAAGACAAAGGAAACTGACTTCAGGGTATTTTCTTCATCAAGTACAGAGAGAACACTAAACAAGCTGCCACACAAAATTCACATAACCATATTTTGATTTCACATCAGACACAAACACTTACCCTCCTCTGGTATGATGTGCAGTGTGACTGTTAGCCCGGCATCTTTAATGAGCTTGACGATGTCTGCGTGTGGCATGCTGATGATGGACTGTCCATTCACAGCCAGGATTCGGTCGCCCACCTTCAGCTTCCCACATCGGTCTGCAGGGCTGCCCTCGATGATACGGCCTATTTTATGGGGCACAGCTGGAAAAAGGCATTAACAAGGTGGTTGTCAGCTGCAATTTTGAAGAAAGATGTCAAAACAGCACTGATAAAACTCAACTCGGAAGTGGAGAGAATAAAAGAATTGAATTGCTTTACAACATGAGCAGAACAATGCAGACATTTTTTAAAAATTACTACTCCTTCACAGAAATCAAAATCTTTATCACTATTTTGTGGTAAACACATCCAAACAAAACAAATAGTTTTTGAGTTTCAGCTTCCAGTAACACTTTCCATATGAAAAAGGGCAGAAAACTGTAGATTTTCACTTCAGTATAAAACAGTTCTGGACCCACCAAGCAGGAAGAATCCCTTGGGGACTGTTGAACATGCACCATTACAGCCTGAACTAATGTTTGATATATAATGACTACTGTGTACTAGACCCACTTTTGGGGTATTCATATTTCTAGGTGTATGCAGAAACCTAGAGGGGGTGTCATGAATTTAGGCATACAATTCTTAGAAATTTATATGAATATTTTTTGCAGTAGATGTTCCCATGGCTGCACTGGGCATTTGTGAAGGATAAATGCATATGAAATTCTTCACTGTGCACGACAGTGAAGCACAATGACCACAGTGACTCAAGAATCTCACAATCTACGAAAAGATATGAGCTCTCTTCAATGTAACCATATGTTTAATAAGCCAAATTTAAGACTTTTAGAGAATCTTTTAATACTACCTTGGCATGAAATTAAGACCATTTTAAGATGAAATAAAAATGTAAAACTTATAAAAACAAGTCAATATGAGTTTGACTCCAGCTAATGAAAGTGGATGTGATAAAAAACACTACTCCAGTAAATTAATTGTTAAGGGACAAGAAGCCCACTGGTTATTAGTAAAGCAGGAATGATGGATATTATACTTCTGACCCTGTTTCTTAAATGGACGTGCAGTGCAAACACAAAGGGCACTGTGAGGTAAAAAACAAAACAAAACACATATCTTGTAAATACATTTATATTCATCAAAAATATAAAAGCATCACTTTTGCTTTTAAAGTAAAACATCTAAGACTTCTATGCACACAAAAGGCTTATTTCTCTCAAAACCTCATCATTAAACAGCATGATTATTGCACAGATGTGTCTTGAACTGGTCACAATAAAAGGCCATTCTAAAATGTGCTGTTTTATCTTGAAGAAGGGCATTTATTAGGCACTTAACTATTTCACATAGAGCTCAAAATATCTTTTTTTTTCTCAGAAAAGCAAACTCATGACCTGCCCTACTCTGCTTCTGATTGGCTTATCCTGATATTTTTACCCTGACCCTAACCAATTACTCCTCATGCCTAAGTATTTAATTTGTATACTTAATTTTTAAGTATAAAACAAAGCAGTAGGACAGAACAAGCCTAAACCTAACCAAGTCAACCATTGAAGACAACAAGTACTAGCTGATCAGAAGCAGACTGAGGCTGGTCATGACTTTGCCCTCTTGGGGCAAAAACTGGTATCTGTAGCCCTGTGTGAAAAAGCCATAGTTCAGGGCCTAATAAATGTCTTTATAACTGCACATTTACAGAACATCAATCTTGTTGCAATATTGCCGTATTTGATCAAAAATACTGTGATTTTCACTCATTTTATCACCTAAGCCACTTCCATCCCTTTAAGTAAACAACATGTTTTCAGTCACAACCTACATGATCAATAGTTATCGATATCAACTGGTATGAAACTTCACTACCTACTGAAAGGTATTTCAGCTATATTGCCCAAGCCTAAGTGTTGCATTTATATATTTGTTGAGTATAACATTATTATTTAAATTGTATTTAAATTGAAATAGCAAAACCCCATAAACAATATCTCGAGGACAGTCAGCATCCTTAGGATCCTTTGTCATCAGGATTTACAAATCACCATTTGTGTTCAGTAACAACCTTCAGGGCTCCAGACAGAAGCAACTCACTGATGACGGTGGCGTTCTCCGGTCTGTTCAGGGAGCTGATAATGACGAAGCCGAAGCCCTCATTCTCCTTGCGGTGAATGACCACATCACTGGTCTGCAGGGCGGATCCCTCTGGAGGAGAGGTGGCAGCCGGGACGGCGACCGCCGGAGGGCCCGAAGCCGAGGCCGCGTCGCTACGTGGGGAGCTGTGTTGTGTCGACACCGAGCCGGGGCTGCGACCGTTCACAGGACATGGTTCACCTGGAGGAAAGGAAGCCAGAGAAGAGATAGGATGAGTCAAAGCAGCAGCTGTGTTACTGTGAAACGTTACCAATTTACTTTCACTGGCAATTCATTTTAAAAGTTGGCTTAAGATGTAGCCATTGGACAAATTCCAGTTCTGCAGAATGCAACAGTGCACTATTCCACCTCCCACTGGGACCTCCCTGTCAAAGTCAAATTTTGCTTGTCTGTTTGACAGGTGTGACTCTTGTGTTCGCATGTGCCCTTGCAGCTGCACTACATTTATAAAGACACAATCCACAGAGCCTGCGGCAGTGCTTAAAATGAACAAAGGATAGATCAAGTGCATAATTTCAGCAGGGTCACGTCCCCCCAATACATGAAAAATGGAAACTTCTGCCCCATTAGTCACCTAATGCCTCCAAAAGCTACAGCACAGCTTTTAACTTTCTGGATAGTCACTGAAGTCCTCCTGCCTCATGGTGGTTGACATGTCAAATAGGACAGTGAACACAACAGCTGTGTGTGTGGCTCATGAGAGTGTGTTTAAGTTTTTGGCCGTTCTGTATCCTCTGCATGTCAAATATACAAGTTGATCACTCACATAATCTGTACACAGATATAACAGTGTCTCAGTTGCAACATCTCTATTATTGCTTTTGACTCTCTTGTAGCCCGCAGGTGTATTTGACTTAATTGGAAGAATCAAAAGCCTCCATCTCCTAATTCTTGGCTGAAAGATTGTCCTTCCTATACTTTTTAGAGAAAATCAAGTACAGTCTGAGGGGTTGCTCTGATAAAATTTGGGATCCTACTCTCTCCTTTTTTAACTCTGTTCCTACATTTAACATCACCTCTAACTGGACATCTGCATGAAAGGTGCAGAATTTTCCCTTTAATCACCTTTACAGAGTTATTACTGACAATACAGAGTCATCAGCACTGACCACAAGCCATTGGTGTATTATTAGTTAATGTGTGTGTTCTTTAGGCTTCTAACTACCCTCCAACCCCTGACTGAAGATTTTCCCTTTGGGATAGATGTTTGTATGATCTTCTACTACAGAAAAGATGTGTGGGTGAGAAGCAAACACTGATCCTGCACACAGATTGTCGGCATGTGTGTCCTGTCCAAGCTGCCTTTTTTTTAATTAGATGCCAGTGAAATGAGCAGCATGTTCTCAGTTTTGGTCAAAGTCTGAAAAAACAAAACAAAACAAAACAAAAGAAGAGAGAAAAAATAAAACATATTCTCACCAGGCGTTAGCACTCTCCTCCTCACAGTCAAGCTGACTTGACCATTGCGAGCGGCAGCGTGCATCAAGTCTATTACGTATTTGTGTGGTTTCCCAGCAACCACATTTTTATCCACAGAAATGAGCTCATCCCCGGGTCGAAGCCGCCCGTCGCGCTCAGCGGGAGTGTTCTCTATTATAGCGCCAATAACAATCTGTTCAAAGACAATCAATATTAGCAGCATAGATGAAGGTGAAGAGGATGGAACACAGACAGTGAATCACAAAGTAATTTCTTTATCCAGCTTGTAAACTAGTTTTGGGTCATGGAAACATTTTACACCCTCCTAATAATCTGCTGTCACATAGTTTGCATGCTGTTGGACACGTGGACAAGTTACCAAGGCGTTACTACAGTATGGGAGGTACTGAGCTGTTAGAGCGTCAAGATAGTGTGAGAAAGCAAACGTGTGCGTGTGTGTGCAAGTGGTGTGTGGAGGGTATGTTGGTGTGTAACTGAATGAAGTGTGAGATGAGGTTAGGTGCAGGTCAGATGAGGTCTGGTGTGTATGAGGTTAAATATGCGTGTGGTCCAGCCCGTCCCATACGAGCCTTGTCACGGGCGTCCGGACTCACAGCCTGCACGGCCTCGTCTCCGCCCAGGATGCGGAAGCCAAACCCGGTCTTCTCCCTCAGCAGGTGCACCTCCACCTCCTCATACTCTGGACCTGAGACACAGATGCAGAAATTAAAGCTTGACTCTTGATTCAATATCAAATCATCATATCACGTGCAACGTAAGGCTTCACATCCCCATGAACTAAGTTTCAGTACTCACGTCGGCTCTCGTAGATGGCCCTCGACTTCTCATAAAGGTCGTAGGGGTCAGGCTTGTTAAGATCAAAGCCCTCAGTGGAGTCGGGCACAGACGTGCGGTGCTGTGGCTGGTTTGGGAAGGGTGTGCCAGGTGGCAAAACCGGGCCGGACAGATTTGCTTGTGGGCTGCCATGTGGGTCCCACTGGTCAGGCAGCTACAAGGCAAACACAAACAACAGATGTATGAATTTAAGCATTGAGGATTTATTTTTCATGGTGGCGCATCAACCAGCTCAGGAAGGGCGATGACTGTTTGTTATTTTCCTGACCTTAAGAATCGCTTTGCATGTGTGTGTGGTATTTTGGTGCTCAGTGCGCAGGCGGGAGGAGAGGCGCAAACAGATGGGATGTTCATTCAAATAAAGCAGAGCAAACTGAGTTTTTGTCATTTTTTTGTGGAAATGGGTCTTTGCGCCAAGAATGGACATCTCTGAACCACTTCTCAGTCAATCTGTTGCTAATCTGATGACTTTGTCAACAAGAGTAAAAACACTTGAAGCTAATGCACAGCAATAACAGAATAATGCTCAAAACATAAAAAAAACATAATTTAATAATACCCCTCAACCAGTAGCTGTGTTTAAATAGTCATCAAAAATATAGTTTATTATGGTTAAAGAGGGAACTTCAGTATTATTTCTGTTTATGAGGAAAACACTGGATTAATGGGGCTCATTAACCCTGTGCATTACAGCTTCTTTCCAACTTACGATGAAATAAAAAATTTTATGATTTCCTGGAGAAATGTTTCTCCTTTTGTTGAGACATAAGTCACTGTGATTGGCACAGCTTGTTCAGAGCCATGAGACCAGTGATGTGATGGCTGAGAGTGTATTTATTAATCACCTTCTGATCTATATTCACCTTCACCCAGACATTTTGTACTTTGCACCTACATTAACCAAAATAACAGGTGCCCTTATACAGTCCATGTGCCCAAGACCTACTGCTTTGTACATGCTATTGTGTTTGTGCGATTAAAATGGGGAGCATGGTGTCATTTAGAGTTACAGCTCATTTCTTGCTTTATTTCTCTATTTTACATTGCCCCAACCATTCTAATACTGCATGTGATTATGTTTGTTTTTAAACATTTGCCTGACTCCTAAAGATCCCCTCCAGACATGAAAAACACTCTGCTTGGATTAATAATGTGTGTCTGAAATGCTTTACCACAAAAAAGTTAAATTACTTCCACTCAGTTTAATTGCTGGACACAAGTGGTCTCCAACTTCGCTCTCAGGATATGTGCACAGGGGGTTTCAATTGTCACCTTGACTTATTGGACCATGATTGGCTTCCAAAGTAGTTTTGTAATTATTTGAGTCCTGCTTGTTCACAAGTTAAAATCAGATTTAAGATGACACAAAAACTTCACACCTTCAACAGATGTGTGAAGTGAAGTAACAATATGAGAGGACTTTAATATTTTAAATACGAATATGTCAACCCTATTATTGCTTATATTTCTCAACATACTGCGGAGGAGACCTGCATGTCCTCCTGTTGGCATGTCATTGACTGATTGATTGATTAATTGTTTGAATTCAAGTTTTCACTATACAAGAACTTTGATACAATATTAGCATAGAAAAATGATACTGCTTTTGATACCACAGCAAAAAGAAAAAAGTCTTAGGCACGTAAATCAGGACATTTTTTTTCAGCAAAAAAAAAAAAAAACTGAAATGAAGTCTTGAACGAGCAGTTAGATCTTATTTAATAGCTTTGGTACTTTCAATACAATCAAATTTTAGCAGTGTACTGTTTTAAAAGTGGTATGAAAAAGTATCAAGGCACTAATACTTCTCTTACATCCTTAAAATGTATTATTTTAAAGGGAAACTGATTTGCGGTGAGGTCACAAACAAAGTGTGCATACACAATAAAAGACACACATGACAGACACCCAATGCAGACCACGTATTATCGCACCACACAGGCAGGAGAAAACAACCCAGCAGCAAACAGTTGAAATACTATACAGCATTGACTTCTAGTACTTACACAAGATATATTATATAAGAGCTAATATTAGCATAAGCGTATAAACAAAGTGTAGTGCCAATAAGACAACTAAGAATTCATGTGTGAACTAAAGGCGGTAGAAAAGCCTGATCAAGGCAGTAGATAAATTACATAAGCTTGCATGAAAACACTGCCGTCAGGTGTAATGAAATACTGTAACTCTAGTGACAAATAAAGGCTTCATGTTTACGGTGATGAATTATCTCTATGCAGGCGGTGTACAAAACTTAATGACAGTGAAGTTATACAACAAAACCAAGGCTTGCTACACGCAGAGGAATAATGTCAAGGAACTGAACAGGTAACCTAGATGATGGAAGATGATCATTAGACTTCAACAATGATAAAACGTGTTATCATAAGTAAGTGTATGAGTTATATTCAGTTAAATGTTTTGATTCACTAACTCAATTATGCAATAAAGAAAAATGGCTCTTAGGCCATGGGCAGATGTAGTAATGAATTAAAATCAATATTCACAAATTAAACTTAAATGAGGTGAGATTCATTATGTCTGAATATTCTGCCTAATACCATGAATGACTGCAGACTGCGTAAGCTGCAGCAGGTGCAGTATAAATCTGAAGAGCATTTTCCCAGCTGGTGAGGTGTGAGATCGGATGTGATCAAACCCAATAAGCAGGTCAGGACAGGCAGGCTCATTTCACAATAAAACAAAAGCCGAGCCCGGGTGACAAACACGGATCCTACACACTTCTCTGTCTACCTCTCTGCTTAAACAAACAAATCTGGTTCGGAGACACACTTTTTCTCCCTGTCTCAGTCAGACACACTCATACACAAGCAGAAACACATTTAGTTCAATCATTTTACCTGTTTGGAGGCCTTCCATGGAGAGATGTGGCCTGAGGTAGAAAGAGAAAAACAGAGTTTACAGACAGCAGACCTGGTTAATCTGTCGAATTCTTTTGAAACAACAAATGCAACCAAAAACATCTACAGTGAAACCTGTGTGTGAAGGTTTTCATAAATGAGATACTGACTGTTAAATCATCTTCCCTTAACGAATGAAAAAAACTCTTCAGTTTGCTGAGTTCATACTCCTCTGTTTTGACTTTGTTTGTGTAACTCTTCCTAAACGGGTTTGGTTGTTGCGTTTGTTTTCAACATAATTACATCATTAGCTGCAGGCTAAAGCACAGACCCCCTCCCCCCAACACACACACACACAGAGTTTTCTCTGTAAGTCATATTTTATCTGCATGTAGGAAGCAGGGAGCACTCTACATCACAACAACAATCTCATCAACACAGCTCCCCTGTGACTCCGCTGAATCAAAGATATACAGTACATTTATGCTGCTGAGACCCAAATACATACATTTACACATGGGGGACAACATGCAATGACTGCCTTGTATAAATACACAGTCTGAATCTTTACATATGTGGACAGAAACACACAAACACACTCATCAAGCACACTGCTGACAAATCCTTAAGGGGCGATTGTAAAATATTCTTTGGAGAATCCTGATGTATTTTTAATATGTATTCATTTTATGAGATTTCCTGAGAAATGTCAGAGAGCACCGGATGGAATATATTTATGGAATTACTCTCCAACTACATCTGCCTCCTGCTTTTTAGATGTGTGAGATGAAGGCCGGAGCACTTAGCAGCGGAGCACAATGGCAGAACTTTCCATCAAAATCAGCGAGCGAGGGGAGATTTAAGGAAAATGAAATACAATAGACCACTGCCAGTCCATGTGAAGACAAAATGAAAATTGAAATTCATTTTTCTGCCATTCCTCACGCTTTCATCTTATTTTTCAGCATTTTTCGCCCCCATCATTCCTCCATCCGCCCAATTAAAGCATAATTTCTGCATGGAACTTTTTTCCATTTTCAAAAATAAATATATTCCTGCTGTGTCTGTGAACGTGGAGGAGGACACAAGAACACGAGGAAAAGAGAAATAAAAACCCTTCCATCCATGACTGCCAGAAACATGACTGGTGGTTTAAGGGGAGCTGTCCGTGGTTCTGAAATGATTCAGCACAGTGGCAGCAGCTGAGGGAGGGCTCTGTGGGAGGCTGGGACTAATAACCATGTTCTGTGGGGAATACAAGCCTTGAGGGAAGCCTTTAAGGAACTCTAATAACTTATTCTCAGGAAACTTCCTTTATGACACACTGAAGGAAACTAGTATTAGCTACGAGGGAACTATTCACTCATATTATGGATGCATTTACACTTAAAGGGATTGTTCAGATTATTTGAAGTCGGGTTTTAATAGTCAGTGTTTTACCTTCACTAGATGGCAGTCTGCATGCCCCCACTTTGAAGAAGCGGAGAGGGGCACCAGCACAGAAGCTAAGCAATGGACTGCTTTGGACAGGGTCAACAATAAAAGATATATAGCCACTTAAATAACGGTCTACTAAAAAAAATTAATACCAGTTCAAGTGTATGCTATATTTAGAAAATTTAAGTGCTTTACTTTGCCATCAGACCAACGTTTCTGACAGCAAAATGCCATTATACAAGCCAAATATCGCTCTCTCCAAACCAAACCAACCAAATAAGCTCTACCGCTGCCTCGATCTGTTAATTTGTTTGCATAGGTGTGTGACTCTGGTTTTTTAAAAGGATAGTTTGGGTTCACTGAAGTCACACAATAACACAAACAAACTAACAGGTAGCAGTAGACCAGCACCTCCCGTGCTTTGTGGGGTAAAATTGCTGTTTTTATCTATGGAGTTTGGTTGGTTTGGATAGAGTAATATTTGATGTTGTATAACAGCAGTTTCCTATTAGAAAAGGCTCTGTTGGAAAATTAAAGCAATGAAAACATTCTAAATATGTTGTGCACTTAAGCTGATATTGATTTTCTTTAGGTGGACCATTTTTAAGTGGCTAAAATACATTTTCTTGCTGACCATGTCCACAGCAGTACACTGCTTAGCTGCCACACTGGTACTCCTACATGCTTCTCCAAAATGGGGGCCGCCAACCACCATCTACTGTAGATAATACACTGACTATTGATAAGTACCTCATTTCTTAAGTACCCCCACATCAAATAATCCAAACTCACCCTTTAATTTAAATGCTAATACAGTTCATTGCCATATGTACCAAATGTGTGGCCGACATGTACAAATGCTGATGAATTACAAATGAATGACTAGTAAAAAGGCTTCACGTGGCCTCTCTCACGAGTCAGTGGTCAGGCAGTCTGGCGAGCCGGCCTCACAGACTAGCCTGCTGAGTTCTGGATGGCCTTCAGATCAGCCTGATTGGTTTGTGAGGCCTGACAGCCTTTTTTTCACAGCCATGATCTGCATCCTCATTGGTGGCGCAAAATGTTTCTAGTCTGTGGTTGGCTCTGCTTCAAACTGGGATGTCAGGGGACGGAGCTGTGAACACGACCAGAGCTCAGTGGAACTCTGGCAGAGTGCCCACGCTACAGCAGTCAGACACAGAGACAAAACACACACACACACACACACACTCACACATGCAGCGGAAGTCTAACACCCTGTCTGTGTTACACAAAGCACCAGTGCTCTCAGTCACACATCTGAAATCATGTGTGCAAGCTGAATTCCATTGATAGTCTGCACAGAAACCACACATCTGTGAACACAAACATGCTTTAACATTTCTGACATTTTGCACATCTGAGTCACTGTAAAGGACCTTGTCCTGTCTTTCACCCTGCAGAGAGCAGAGGCACACACAGAGAGTCAGAGAGGTTCCTGGTGTGTCAGGCTGATAGTCCCTGTGGGGCCGTTGTCTTGAGTTGTTTGAGAGAAACTGGTGAGGTTGAAGGAGATGGCATCTTTGGGGGAAGGGAGGTAATTTATCACATTAAGCTCAGCATTCAGAAGGGTTTATTGCCAGCTGTGTGTGTAAATTTAAATACAGATGTGTGCATGCACATATGATGATGCATTCATTTGTGTAGGGCAATCTCATTTGTGTATCGAATTTTAGCATCCTTTTTAAATGGCGTATGTGACAGAGAAACATGAGTGTGTGTCTTTGCAAAGGTTAACCACCAGGTGGCAGATGTTGGCTCTGCATGGTCATAGGATGCTGGACTGCTCAGTGCCACAACATTTGATCTGAGCGGCTCACGTACACATCCATGCATGCTGACGTGCATCACATGCAGTTATAGTTTTCTCTATTTCTGCTGAAAACAACGCATGATGTAAGATTACATGGCCATCTCTAAATGTAAGAAGACACATTGTTTTGTCTTCAACTTGTATTTAAATGCATTCAATTTCTATTATCTTTCATATTTACAACATTTGCAATTCTCTGTCCTTCGTGCTAAGAAGATAGGTAACAAAAGAGCTTTTATAATTAAAGCCTCAGCAGACTGGAATAATAAACCTGCTGATATAAGATCCATTTCATCAACTGGTGAGTTTAAGCATGCTCTGGTTATCAGTGGAGCTGTCATGTATACTGTATATCTTATGTTTACACTTCATGTTTATACCTAATTGTATTTGTTGATCCACTCACACTCTACTGTTTATATATGATTTACCATTTTGGCAACCTTGTGGTTGTAATGTTTTATTAATGTAGGTGGTTTGTCTTTGTTTGTTTTTGTTTGTTTTCTTGTTTTGGTTGTCGCCTGCCTGTATGTTGCTGTTTTGATAATTGTAATTCTAATTTGTCACCCCTATGTTGTTATGTAGTGATTGTGATATATGTTGGGATCCCCTTGAAAACGAGATCTCAAGGGGTGTATAATAATAAATAAATTTAAATATACATAAACATTTTAATCATTTGTGCACATTACAGACTTAGAGTAGAATTTATTACCCTTTATGTAATCAAGTGATCAAACATAATTCACTAGACAACATACAGCACACCATCAATTCACTAGAACCAGACAACAGTTCATCAATACATCTCCTAATGGTCAATAATGTCCTGTAAGACTGGAGACAACAGGACTGGCATTAAATCAGCTCACCTCCCTGCGGCACCTACAACAGATAGTCTGATGTATCATGCTTATGTCTTTGATTGCTTTTCAGGTCTGCAATAATAATTCCTGTCACACCTCAATTAATTAAACCTGAGATGCATATGAGACTGATTGTTTTCATCCCTAATTAAATACAGTCTGTGAAAAAGGAGCGATGCAAAAGAGACTGTATCTATAATTCCTCTTTATTGTTTCGTTATCATCTCAGGAACAATGCAAATTAACTCTTCACTCCTGGCAATTTATCTCCACAAAAACCTACAGACTTCATGACTAAATGATCTTGAAATTGTGAACTGCAGAGCTGCTAGGTGGCACATAAAAAGCAAACAGTGAACTTATGAACTTTGTCTCTTGTTTCGACTCTCTTTACTTTCATCCAGGCTGTTGAACGGTGCTGTGTGGTTAATCATTGTGGGGTTGAGGGTGTGTGTGGTGTGTGTGTGTTTATGTGTATGTGTGTGTTCGTCAGATGGCTGGGGGCTCAGTGGTATAGACAGCCCCGGGTAATTATCAAGTCAGGTTCTGACCCTGTGACCAGAACACCTCTTAGAGAATCAGTCAAGAGCACATGTCAAACAAATAAAGCTCTCAACTGTGCAATTTAATTTCCTCGCAGGTGGCCAATCTTGCAGAAAATAGCAGAAGCGGGAAAATGACCACACTCTGTGTCGTTTTGGCAGTATTATAAGGACTCTGCACTTCAAACTTCGCCGCTATGAAATTCTTTCTCATTCTTCTGTTCTGTTACTATATAACTCCATTTTCTCAATCTGAGGGCATTTGGCGGTCTCCTTCTTTCACTTCAGGAGGAAGGTAAAGTGCTGAACGTGTGCAGAAAATTAAAGGTGAGCTGGTGTGGAGCAGCTCAGTAACAATGCTGAGCCCATTACAGGGATTCAACATGTGTTGCTGATTGACAATACTAGCCCTGAATTCTCTGTCTGAATACACAGGCGGGCAACAATACAATCAGTCAAAATGACATGTTTGCTTTAAGTGGGTGGAGGAGGAAACATTGTGCATTGTGAAAAAGATCAAGAAGAATAGTTTTCCAGACGGACTAAGACTCAGACTGGATGGTGGGTGGTCAACCACACACAGAAATAAATGTGAGGAGATACAGTTGAGCATTTGAAGGTCGCAGCATTGAAGATCACAAATTGGACTGTGAGTATTTTGTTCAGAGCCTTTTGGTTCATATTTTCCCTCCATTAAACTTGTCCTTCAAGGCATAGTTCTGATTATTTGATGTGGGGTTGTATAATGGACTTATAGTCAGTGTATTACCCATAGTAGACACACCCCCCAGTTTAGGGAAGCAGACAGGACCACCAGCATGGAAGCTAAACACTATATACTGCTGTGGACAGGGTCGGCAGCAAAATTGATTTTGGGAACCCAAAAAAAAATGAACATCAGTTTAAGTGTACACTCTCTTTAGATATTTTCACCACTTTACCTTGCTGTCAGACAGCTTTTTCTGGTGGGAAACTAACATTATTTAACGTAGTAGTTATTTTTAATTTAAATATCACTCTCCAACCAACCAAACTCTGTACACGAAATCAGTAATTTTACCTTACAGACCACAGGAGCTTCTAGACTTGATTTGCCTCCATTTGTTTGTGTTATTGTGTGACTTCAGTGACCAGAGGTTGACCAGAAACTCCTGTGTTCTGCAAGGTAAAATGACTGATTTCACCCACGGAGTTGGCGAGGAGAGTGTGATATCTGGCTTAAATAACTGCATTTTCCCGCTGGAAAAAGCTGTTTGACAGGAAGGTAAAGCGGTGACAATCTTCCAAATATGGCATACACTTATACTGATATTGATTTTTTTGGTGGATGCTTTTTTTTTTTAAGTGGCTAAGATCCATTTTGCTGCTGACCTTGTCCACAGCGGTTCACTGTTCATCAATTCATTCATTCCGTGCTGGTTCTCCAAACTGGGGGCGTCCTGACCTCCATCTAGTGCAGGTAATACACTGACTATTGATAAGTACCTCATACAACCCCACTTCAAATAATCCAAATTATCCCTTTAACCCAGCATCACATCTAAACTGACCATTTATGAATACAGAACATGGTGAAAACGCTGTTTGTATAATAAAAATCTAATCATTTCAGAGAGTACAGTCTGTACAGGTAGCCAAATAACATCATGCAAAATGGTGCAGCTTGTTTGCCAGCTAGACGACACACTCCACGGTCATTTCTGTCCAAAGCACATTACAGTAAAATAACTGCATTTATTTTGAGGATGAGTGGCCCCAGTGGGATTGAAACCACTTCCCCACAGCAGTGTTGGTGCCATCTCTACCCACAGAGCTGAACTACACCTAACAGTGAGACTTACTCTCACCCCGACTCTCCACTGCATTCTAAATTTCACCAGCTTTTGATCTGCTGCATCTTAAAACACTTCCCTGTGTTGCTCCAGTCTGTTTCAGTGGGAAATATCCATAAAATGTTGGTGATAAAGCCGCATTAGGAAAACACTGTCAACACATGGTGTGACACACACTTACTAAGACATCTGCTCACAATGTTTGTGATCTTTAATATTTCTGTGTGTTCTGCGTATGAGTCAGCAGAAATATTAAACAAAATATTGATGTTCATTTATTTCTTTGTGTTTCTAGTAACTAATAAAGTGCCCTTTAGCGTTTTGCTCCTGCAATTGTCTAATTTCCTCAAGGGGAACACAAAAGTTTCAGGTTTTTTTTACCAACACACAGAAATCAATGGTCGGTGAAATAATCCTGAGTTATTACACTTTTAAGGAAAGCACTGTTATTTCAAGAAATACTATACTCATTTAAATTTAAAAAATATTCTTCTAACTTCCAAAGTATTTAATATTCCAAAAATAATATCTCATCTAGAGACTTGAGTAAAATCCAACTAAGCGGCCACTGTGATTTGAATGTGTTCAAAAATAGAACAGGTCGCAAAATTATCATAATCAAAATCTCTTTTGCTCTCTCAGCTCTCACTGTCAGCTCTACTTGACTCCTCTCCTGCAAAGCTGCAGCTGGGGTTGAAGATGCAACAGTAACATGATATATTTGTGCATCTCAATCACAAGCCAGCTTATATTTAGCTGGGCAGTTGCTCTTGCACTGGACCCTTCTTTATTTTTGCTAAAATTATCTTGTTTTTGAAGGGTGCCAAACTGCCATTTGTGATTTGATACTAATTGTACTGTAATCAATTGTGCCACCACTGCTGACATAAATAGATCAAAAACAATCACAAGTATTAAAGAGCTGAAATTTGACTATCTTGAGAAAGTAAATGGCATTTATACCCCACAAACATGTTATCATCATTACAAAAAACACTTAATCCATCCAAAAGTACTATGTAACAATCATTTACTTTCATATAATAAAGAGTTAAACTGTATCAGAAGCAAATAAACTGATCACTGTGTAAAAAACAAACAAGTCTGTCTCTCACCTGTTCCTGCTCTCTGTATGAGGAGTGTCGCCTCAGCTCCCACAGGACACTCTTTGAGCATCTCCACCACTCGTCCATGTCCAGCTGCAGCCACTGGCTGCTGGTTCACCTCCAGTATCAGGTCTCCCTCTATCAGTCCTGAAGCTCCCTGTGAGCCCGGCTCCAGCACCTGCACCTCAACAACACAACACATCCACTGTCATACAATTTGAATTTGTTATGTGGTCAACCAAAAAAACTGTATTGAACACCTGTACATAGTTTATTTTTATACTGAGGGACCTCAATTCACCATCTTCTTGTGATTCTGCAAAAATCCATATTTGTCTAAAAATCTATCAGTGGAATAAGATTATTTCAGCTGTTTCCAGAACAACTTCAAGAATAGGAGTGTCGTCATTTTAAAATTAAATAGAAAACTGATCGAATTCTACCAGTAATTTTACCAGTATTTTTTGCTCTCCACCCCACCTACTTGCATCATTCAGCACATGTCTAAAAATTACCTTTTTTCACATTTGATACCATAGACTATCTTTTTAAAGAATTTGGAAATGTAAATGGCAGTTGTAAAGTAAAATCGAAGGTCAAATCAAATCATGGATTTAGAGAATTGTTTCACACCTATTAAAGAATTTTTATGATATTGACACTGATATTTATTACCAACCAAATAATTGGTTTGAGTAATTTTTCACGAAAAAAAAAGTAAAAACTCTCTGATTCCAGCTTCTTAAATGTGAATATTTTCTGGTTAACTTAATACTCTATGAAAGTGAGCTGAATATCTTTGTGTTGTGGACAAAACAAGACATATGAGAATGTCATTTTGGGCTTTGGGAAACACTTGCCCACATTTTACACCATTTTCTGACATTTTATAGACTTAACAACTAATCAATTAATTGAGAAAATAATCGACAGATTAATTGACAGTTGTCAGTTGTAGCCCTAACTGACATGACGATTGTTTGTCGAAAATGCTTGAGCACTTAATTACCTTACTTTTGTATTAATTCAAAGAATAAGAAGTGTTGAAAACATAAAACAAATTACCTATTTGACAGATGTTTTTGTAGTGCAGATGTTTTACTGTACAAATACAACAGGGATGAGAAAGAGCATCTGTCACTTCGCACCTCATCTTCTCTAATTTATCTTCTCCTTACAGCCAGGATTCCAAGTAAGCAGACTGGGATTCAATAGCTTCTTTAGGACGGTCTAGGCTCCATTCATTACTGTGTTAGTAGAAAGCAAATCCTTCACAGGCTGAGCTCACTTTGTTCTTATTATCTCAATCTTTTTCCACTTAGTTGTGATGACCGAATTAAATTTACCTTGACCTGCTGTTTTAACTCTGCCAAAAGTTTAATGGGTAACTTAACTCGACCACCGAGTTTAGCTGACTACTGGGATTTTACTCTTGAAAGGACAAATTTACGTTCGGAAACACGGTAAATTATGAGTAAAACATCAAACTGCTCTGAATCTTTTCATTTCCAGATTATTCATGATACATCACCTGTTTTACTCGCTGACCAGTGGGACTGTCAGCAATGGTGAACCCAAATCCCTCTGCTCCCTTCACCATTGTAACTGTCAGAAGCTCTGCCGCTTGTGCTGTTGCCCCGGCAACCCCTGCAGTCCCCGAGGATGCCATAGACACATTGTCGTCGTGAGGCGTGAGTGCAGATGCCGAACCGGGTGTGGTGGGTGGCAGGGACGAGCCGTCCAGATGTGTGTCCCCGGGGTGAGAGGCTCCAGCCTGGGCCAGAGCCTGAGGAGGCAGCTGGGAGCTCAATGACAGATACTCCAGGTAGGGGTCATAACTGCTGCGGCCGTTCACCACCAGGGGGCGGTGCTCCAGACCAATGGGTGTCATGGAGGTGCTTGCTGCGGCACTTGGGTCCTCTGGGTCAAAGGGCAGAGGGTAGCCTCGACAGAGCACGAGGGTAACACTCTGACCAATCGGTACTGACTGGAAAAGCTTGACCACATCGGCGTGTGTGGTGCCGAGCACACAGATGTCATTAATGTAGACGATGACATCACCTGTGAACGAAGGAGATAGGAGGAACAGTAGTATGTTACATGTTACACAGACCACATGACCTGGCCTCAGTGGTTCACGTGTAAACATACTGTGCTGCAAAAATACAACCTGTCACCATCTGTTGCCACAAATGTCAAATCTCAGCGGTATCAGGACGTGCTGCAGTACCACAGAAGACGCACACTGTCCCTCTCTAGTGTCACCTAGGAATATAATATTAGTTCAGTGCCACTGCAGGCCATCTACGAGTGTATGTGTGAGACAGAGAGGTGAGAGAGAGACGGGGTCAGTTTCTCTGTGAATATGACAACCATCTGGTGCACGCTGACGTCCACAGAGACTCTAAATCATGAAAAATATTTAAATGGATGCACACAGTCACAAGTAGTAACAGAGTCTTGGGCTCATGCATGATGCACAGAGCACTGCAGAAATGAGTCCTAAAACCTGGAAATGTGCTATATTCACTTCCGGTTCCCTCATCTCGAAGTCACTTGTTTTTTTTAAATGGGTCTTTGGTTAGATGCCTGTAATAAGGTCTGTGGTTAACACTAGACACATAAAGCACATTAGAATAACAACAATAGTGGCATATTTTAAATTTTTAAATTTTTAATTTCCACCCTATTTGATAGACTCCATGTCAGATGCCTGATCAGAAAAATACTAGACCTCAAATTTAAAAGGAGCTATAGTGCATATTAATTTTATAACTTATCACTGTGTCAACCCTTCACTGACCTGGACAATCAGTATTTTGACTGAAGACTTAAACTGGTTATGACATGGAGTTATTTCATCATTGGAGACATATGCAGGGAAGATGATCACTGGCAGTGTATTTTTGCATCAGTGTGGGGCAAAGAGAATAACTGAAACAAATTACAGAAAGTCTGTCACGTTATTTTTAGCCGTTTCTGACTCATATGTGGCTCTTAAAGTGAACAAAAAGTACAAAACACCCAAATAACACTGTTAGATGACGCACAGTGTGAAGTTAACAGCAGTGCAGACATCTCTTTTGACACAGGGGTGATTAGGAAATGGTGGTGATGAAAATCTGTCTTAAGTGACTTCTACTAACAGAAACATGTTCCATGTGTTGATAATCCTCATGTATCGTGCTGACAGAAAGTAAGCAGGGCAATGCTGCTGTCTTTCTGCTGCTGCTGATGCTGCAGGAGAAGCACAGGTTGCTCGGAGTTTCACTTCTAGCACTCGTGCAGAGCAGCTGTTACTTCTTTGGTAACACGTGTCCAGTTTATGGAGCTTAAAGAGAGCCACACTGTTGCATCTCTGTCTAAAATACTCCCACATTTCGGATGATCGCCGCAAGGCTCTCTGCAGCTTGTTCTCCAGGTGAATCCATGCTCTGACCAGTCGCAGCAGTTCATAACGATGCTTCCATGCACGTTATGCGAATCAATGTATTTTTGTAATCAGTGACGTTGATTACGTCAACGAATCATCCCAGCCCTAGATCCAGGTAACATCTGCATAGCAGTGAAATAAAGGTTATGAGTGTGGATGATTCTTTGAAATAAAAGCATGTAGAGACAAAACAGAAGTGGACCTAAAACTGAACCCTGCGATGTCACACATGAAGTATTTGTAGATGTGGAGAATGACCAGTCAAGGGTAGATGCTTCAGAAATCATAAAATAAAATCATAAAATCATTTGCAAAGATTATCTTGCTGAACAAAGCATGCAAGTTTCATAAACTTTTGTTCACCACATTGCTTATTTTCTGCACTAATACAAAGGAACTTCCAGGTTGGCCTACAGAAATATTTCATCCCTATAGCACTCTATTATTTTTTTTTTTTACAACTCCCTGCTACTCTGGTGACCAGTCGGAAAGATAATACAAATGTGTAATGTTGTTTATGATCTTATGTGAGCAGTTATCCTGTGCAATGTCATGCTTTCTAATTTCATTAGTATCCTAAATTTTATGTTCACCTTACTTATAACAAGGTGAAGCAACTCAACAAATGCGACACTAGATACTCTGTCATCTCTGCTGTACTCTGAACGTGCAGAAAGTTATGGATTTCAGCTTTAAAGTTACAGCCCCATGACAAATGCAGCTGCCTCAAATCCTCTATTTCACACTTCTGGAGGCACTCTCTGACACACATGCACACATGCAGACAAGCACACACTCCTATGAGCATGTGCACATACATAAACACACATCATACATGTCACAAGCACAATCATACACAATCCCTAAGAGCAATGCTGCACAGCTCAAATAGGCCAGCTAATCTCAGCCAGGGAGTGCCTGTGTGTGACTCGGTGACTGAGTGCATGTGTGAGTGTGAATGTGTGTGCGCATGCATGTATGTGAGCAGCTCTGGCAATGTCACAGAGCGGAGAGGAGCAAGTTGGAGAGAGAGAAAGCAGAACAGAGAGAGAGGAAAGGGCTGACAGACCAGGATAGAGGGATGAAGAGAGAAAAACTAGAGAGGTAGAAAGAGAAAGGGGATGAAAATATACTGAGGCTGAAAGCAGAGGAGAAGTGTCAGATGACATGGTTAGATAAGGGAAGCATAATAAAGGGTAAGCCAGAGAGACAAAGAGAGAGATGGAGATAAAATAGAAAGAGATGGATTCCAGATAAAAGAGAAACTGATAGGCAGAGGGAGAGACATAAAAGCAGAGTGCAGGAGCTGAGAGCAGGAAGGAGGATTCCCAGCTCAGAAATGAGCTCTAAATGAGCAGTTTAGGCACCAACCGTGCCAGGCATGGGGCCAGCTCGCAGGTTCAGAGCAGAGCACACAGAAAGCCTCATACAGTAGCTCCCTCTCTGAGCCCATGACTTTTACTAACATCAGCTCTTTAAAGTGATAGTTCAGATTATTTAATGTGGAGTTGTATTTATCCAGAGCCAGTGTATAAGCTACAGCAGACGGCAGTCAGCAAGCCCCCAGTTTGATGAACTGCTGTGGACAACAAAAGGTGTATATATACATATATATAAAATATATATATATATATATATATATATACACATCAGTCTAAGTGTGTGCTATATTAAGAATATTTTTGCAGCTTTACCTTGCCATCAGACATCCTTTTCAAATGTAAAATGCTGCTCTATAAGCCAACTACCACTCTGAACAAACCAATCAAACTCCTGCAGATGCTCCTCTTGTTTCTCCAAACTGGTGGCGTGCTGACCAGCAATACTGTAGGTAATACACTGACTATCAGTAAGTACCTCATAGACCCTCCTAACAAATAATCTGAACTAGGGTTAGGTTAGGACTGAACTAAGGTTTGCTTCTGTAAAAGATTCAAAATGTTTGTAACCTCAAGGACCCTGAGAATTGATCTATGGAGCAATCTTTAGGTACTTTGTCCTTCGTGTACGTCTGTTAAATGATGGTTTTATGATCCAAAACAATATACAGTAGATAAGCAGGTAAGGA
Source organism: Lutjanus argentimaculatus (assembly GCA_034769285.1). Lineage (NCBI taxonomy): Eukaryota > Metazoa > Chordata > Actinopteri > Lutjaniformes > Lutjanidae > Lutjanus > Lutjanus argentimaculatus. The sequence goes on along the minus strand of JAWZSL010000012.1, from coordinate 11,338,286 downwards.
TTTGGTATCTATTCATAGATATTGCAAATGAATCCAGGGAGCCAATCTTAACCTTCCACATATAGCAGTGTCACCACTAAATAAGCCATGCGGGACTGAAATGCTGGTTGTGTGGATGTTAGAAATGTTTGGTTTTATGAATCAAATCACAAACAACTATGTGACAATTTCATGGCACTGATGTACCTGTGTATTACTGATTTTTGATAATACCATGACAACTGGTGCCGCTATGATGATATTGCACCTGCAGTGCTGCAGTAAAAGCAGAAATCAATCTCCTAATGAAGTAGGTGTTGTGTGGGCCGGTGTCAGTTATGGCCAATCAAATCAGTTCCTCTCACTCCCATTAAAAGCAGAATGTTACAGTGCACCGACAGAGGACAGAGAGTGTGCCGAGAGGAAACCAAAGTCCTTGTCTGGGACACATTGTGCTACAGGCACAAATATAGGGCACCCCAAATATGCCACAAAGGCCCAATGATGTCCCCTGTAAGATGAATTGATATTTCTCGGGATTAAGAAAGTTATTCATTTCTTAGATGTGCTTCAACAGTCCTTTGAGTATCACTATATTTTCATTACATCATTAAAACCATTTATTTATTATACAAGAATTTCATTGACTGTGCTTGAGATGCATTTATGAAAGATTCAAAAACTCAAACAAAACTTGAACAAAATCAGGCAACAAACATGGACCATAAAGAGGAAAAACATTAAAACCACTGGTGAAGTAAAGAACAATATTGATAATGTTGTTGATAATCTTCTGTCAAGGGGTGGAATATAGGCAGCAAGTGAACAGTCAGCTCCTCAAATTAATGTGTTCGAAGTGAAAAATATGAGCACTGCAAAAAATATGAGCGTTTTTGACAAGATAATAACAATAATAATAATAATAATAATAATAATAATACTAAAGACAATAGATGAGCTATAGCACAATTTGCTGAAAAAGTCAATGCTGGCTATTATAGAAAGGTGATGGAACAGACAGTGCATCACCTCTTGCTGCAAATGTGGCTGTAGACCAGTCAGAGTACCAATGCTGACCCCTGTTCACTGTCAAATGGGCCTCCAATGAGCATCAGAGCTGAACCATGGAGCAATGGAAGAAGGAGGCCTGGTGATCACAAGGTGTTGACTTGGCCTCCAAATTCACCAAATCTCAATCTAATCGAGCATCTGTGGGATGCGCTGTAAAAACAAGTCTGATCCACAGAGGCCCTACCTTGCAACTTAAAGGACTGAAAGGATCTGCTGCTAACGTCTTGGTGCCAGATACTACAGAACACCTCCAGAGAGTCCAAGCTTTGACAGGTCAGAGCTGTTGCGGCAGCACAATATTAGGCAGGTGGTTTCAATGTTGTGGGAATAGCAGCCTTTGCTGTGCTTAATTTGGATAAAAAACAGCAATTTCTTTTGGCTGACAAAAGGATATCAGGACCACAAAACATCCCAAAATGGTTTGTTTGTCAGCCTCAGTCTATCTTTAATGGAACAGTGATGCTCCACATCACCATGAGGGAAGTGAGACTAAGTATTGAGATAATAACATCTAATGGGAAGATCGTCTTTGTCTTTTGATAGAATGGAAACTGTTTTACATTGATTCAGTAGATCACTAAATCATTGAAGACAATATATCAAAGATACAAACATAGACAGTGTGTGAATGTGATTTTTGGAGGTCTATGCGAGTGACCTTGCCACCTAAACCCATAAAACTAACTAAAGCACTTGTGCTTACACTAAGAAATGTTCTGAGTTGGCAGAGGTACAAGTCTAACTTTTTATGCCAATACTACACTACCGCACCAAATTTACTGGATACTAATACTCTACTGCACTTCCCTGGCCTTTTAGTTACAACAAATGTTGATAAAAATTACCCAACAGCCAGGTAAAAAACGTGCTTAAAGGAAATTGAAACTCTGCCAACAAAAGGTCTTCACACTTGATCTGCTTTGGCAGGAAATTAAGGTCCATAATGTTGAGGTGTCAGAATAATGAGGCTGTGCTTAAGCATTCCTATAAACACAGTATTACGGTATCAGCAGTGACAGCAGTGACAGCTTGTACTTTGTTTAAACCTCAATTTATTTCTCAACCAGTTGTCAGAATCCTGCATTGGCACACATAATTACCTGTGTCCATCTTTCCGTCCTGAGCGGCGGGTCCATCTGGTATTACACTCTTAACTTGCAGGAATTCGTCGGGCTCGTCACCTCCAATAATCGTGAAGCCAAATCCCATGTTGCTCTTCTGGAGGGCTGTCGACAGGAAGGTGCCCTTCAGTTGGGTTGGATCCCTCGTAAACAACGGCTTCTCTGCAGAGGGAGAAGTGTTTTTATTAGATATCCTTGATGATATTTAAAAACCTTGTACATCTGGGTTGTCACATTATTTGTGCTTGAACTTTAAGTTTGACATTATATTAATGGTGATAATGATATTAATGAACCCATTGTACATTTTTTTTCTATGCAGAAGCACCAAAAAAGACACATTTGCCTTAATTCCTGACAAGCTGACTCATTGGAGATATGCAGTTTTCACTCAGATGAAGCAGTACATTATGTGCTGGTCTAGTACGTCATCATACGCGTGCCTGGATTAGCCCACTGGGGGCCTCAGGGCGAGCATGTTCTCTGTCCCCCGCACTGCCAGCATCTCCATTCGACCCTGTACATTGTGACATTGTGCATCTGCCCCATCAGAAACTTATAAAACTGGCTATTCTATGAGAGAGATTAGGAAAACAGTGAGGAAATGCACAGTGTCCAATATTTAAAAAATCTGTTCAACTGAGAGAATTTACAATTAATTAGAAAATCTATGAGCGCTCAAGTTTCCTTTGATGGCCTGAAGTCAGAGGAAATATGCCATGCATGTTCATTCTGTATTCCTTGCATTTTCATATTTGTGCAACTCTGTAAGTATGTCAGCATGTGTTACTGCACATACTGTAGTATTCCATGTGTACCTCTGTATATGGTGGGCAGTGGTAGAGCAGACAGTCCCTGGCTCTGCATCTGCCTCTGCTGCTCCAGGCGTCTCTTGGCTTCCAGGACTGGGTTCTCAAACTGAGTCCTTCGATTGATGTGACTGAAAATACAATGCACCATTACTAGTAATAGAAAAGAGTGAGAGCAAAGAACCTTAAGCCAAAAATAGCAATACCTAATGCAGGTCTGCATTAAGAGTATTTTAAGTAAATTGTACTTAAGAACCAAAAGTAAAAGTGATCATTCAGAACAATGGTGTGTTAAATAATTGCATTTTAACTCCATTAAGAAATATTTTTAGTATTAGGCAGGTGTTTACTAATATCACAGCCATAAGGGGACATTTGCTCTGACCTGGTATGGAGCCTATATGCTGCCTTTGAAATAGGGCAGCTACTAACAAATATTTTCATTGCATTTTCATATTTCAGGCGCCCAAAATGTCGTCATCAAATTGCCTCTTTTGTCCAACAGTCCACAACCCAAAGACTCTTAAATAACAAGGAAAAACGGCAAATATTTGACATTTTTGTTTGAAAAATGACTGAAACAATTAACTGATTAAGAAAAACCCTTCTTACACAGAATCATTGCAGCAACATATGTGCAACTACCAAGTGAAATTCCAGTGTCATCGCCAGCATGTTATTTTAAATGTCACATGTATTTTGTCCCAAAGTTTCCACCATTTTTTGGACGTTTAGCAAGGTAACAGCAACGTCATTATATAAGTACAGAAAACATCATTCAGGGCATGCTGGACAGACGTTACAAGAACCCGTTAACGTTGTAACATTTCAACAACGTAGCAGCAACATAAGTAATGGTAACATTGTACAACATTGTTACAATGCCACAACCACAAGGTTACAGGAACATACTGTGTTTATAGGGAATAGTTGGCAACTAACTTTCTTTTGATGGACTAATCAATTGATCATTGTAGCTCTCAAAAATCACTGAACATACTAGTGTTGTAGTGGTTCAAGACGGTGTTAAAACTAACCATTATATGACTATTTTTATTTCACCTCCAATAAAAGCCCAGAAACAAACTGTAATTCACTTCCAAAGTAAACATCACCTGGATACTGATACAGTATGTCCGTAAATGGGACAAACTGAATTAATTTGAATGAGTTTTAACAGCAGCAGTCTCTGGATAGTTCATACAGATGAGTATTTTTCTGTAAAAGTTCAGTGAAATAAGCAATAAGACATAAAAAAGCAATAAGAATCTGCTCATTTATAATTCATAACGAGGTGTTTGTAAACCATAGAAATGCATTTCCTGTTTTACTACAGAGCAGCTGAGTTAACCAAGTCAACAGGGAGACTTACTCTACATAGTAGCTGCCGTAGATGGGGTCATCTATCTTCTCCCAGCCATAGGGCAGCTCTGAGAGGAAGAAGAAAAACAGACGAGGGAAATGAAGTCAGTGTATGCTGAGAGCAGGAGAAGGAATGTAGACACTAAATTGAACCACTGAGGGGAGACAACATGAATCTCAGGGCTCACAGCTAGACGCTCCCAAAGTGCTCTTTTAATAGACAGACAACACTTCGATCTGCAGCGGTGGCTTCTTCACGGAGACACGAATCACAACACAGACGTCAATACAAAGCAGGGCGGGAAGAAAAGAACATTTAAATCCTCTGACACATCTCATCCCGCCTTCCCTTTCTTTCATTCTTTTCCTTTTTGTCGCGTGCACAAATCCATCGAGGGCCAGTACCTTCATCGTACTACTTCACGTTTGTCTCTTTTTTTCTTTCCTCCACCCACTCGTTTTCGCCTTGGATGGCTTCCATGGCTGTGTGTTAATTGTCTCCTGCTCTCCCTCCTCTGGTTCCCTCTTTACTTCATCCATCTCTTTGCTGATTTAGCTCTCCTCTCTCCATCGTAAAAGAACTGGGTCAAGGCACTGCGAAAATTCCTGTACTCTATGACCTATTCCTAACTTTACAGTGCACCATAATGAGCTCCCTTTGTCGGTGTACACAGAATTCAGGATGCTTTGGTTTTCAGCTTTCACTGAGGCCTAAGGAACACAACAAGTGAAGTGACCTGGCACTATGAGGCTCATCTAACATACAAAAACATACACACACTCTCACAGTAACAGTCCATCAGCTCAAGCTGTTCCCCTCCCACTCAGAAATACATTGATACTAGAAATCCAGCGCTTTGTGATTAGCATTCAACAGTGAGCATTCTTGAAAGGTTGCTCTTCCTCCATCATATTTATTCATTCTCATTTCTTGTATTAAAGGATCTAATTCATGAAATTCATGACTATGCCCGTAGGTGGGCATTTTCCACAGGGTCATGAAGCAAACCTGACGGAAGCAGAAAAATATTAGCATCATACAGGCTGAAAAAGATGGCAAATACAATATAAATGAGGGACTTAGTTTGACCCTGAGCTTGAATCTAACACACAAATACACACAGGCATTCACATAAATACACAAAGACACACAAGAGCTGACAACCTTGGTGGTAGAAGAGGTCTATGTAGGTGAGGAGAACTAAAAAAAAAAAGTGAGACAAAGTGGGAATAGTGTGTGTACAGATGTGTTGGCTGCTGCATTTGCATGGAAAAGTGTATGGCAGATAACTGTTCAGATACAATTTTTTCCTTCCAGATACAGATTTCAACACCTGAACTTTGCATATCGGCCAATACTGAGTACTGACTTTTTTTTATTGGTATCTTTGTTGTATGACCTGGCTCAGGTTAAAACCTTTGTATAACACCAACAAATACATAAAGAAAAGGAATGCCACTGAACATGATTCTTCCATCCTGTGATAAAAATGGCATATATTTTGGGGTTAATATATTACGCGGTAGCGGATCAGTGCAGTTACTGACACCAATAGCAACATTTTTAGGCTGTATCAGAGGCATTCCTCGGTGGAGGGTAGTTTAGGCGCCGTGCTGCCACTGTTTCAGCCCACTAGCTTGCACAGGCTAATAACTAATCATCTCTGGATTACGCTACCAGTGTTGGGCAAGTTAATCAGGAAGTGTACTAAGTAACTTTTTACTTACTGGTCCTTTAAAAGTAACATTATTTTGCTTACTACTTTGCTTACTACTTGCTTACTTACTTTGTTGTGCTCCAACATTGAATGACTGATAACTTTCTTACTCTGAATATACTGAATATATTTACTCTGAAACCTTGATATGCACATTCCATAGTAAATAATTACTTGTTCCTCTTTGTTTATTTTAAGCATAATTAGGCATAAAAGACACAAACAGACAGAATAGGAAGAAATTAGAAAAAAAAAGCTGAAGGCATAATGGTTATGTTACCATTTAATATGACTGTCTTTGATTGGAAATGTACATATACACCAATTTTGTCTATAACTAGAAATAAATTTCAGTTATTTCCAGGAAACTTATTGGAAATTACTGGAAATTATGGGCCCATAAAAACAAGCATTACCAACACTTTTATGTCTCTCCAAGCAAGACATTGAAAATATTATTCTCTTGGTATCTGTACCAAACTACTGTATTCACAAAAGTAGAGACAACTTTTAAAGAATACCCAGCCCAAAACACTAGCCGATCCTGTCAAGTCTTTTGAGATTCACTGACACACACACACAACACACACACACACACACACACACACACAAATCCCCTGGTCTATTATTTTTACAATTATTTGGTCTGTGTGACACTGATACTGTGGCATCATCCGCTCACGCTCTAATGTAATTATGAACAGATTTGTGATCTCGATATCAATAATCCGTGTGTGAATGTGTGTGTGTCTGAGTGTGTGTCTGAGTGTGTGTCCCGGCTGCTGAGCATGCTGACTGTGCAGCCCAAGGTGAAAGGGGTGCACGGCACAATTATCTTTGCTCTGCTTTACTGTTTGCTCAAACTGCCTGCGCTGCACTGCCATTACCTCGGATGACCCTTCTCATCCTCGAGGCGCAAAAGCAGATGGATTCACACTTCAAACCACCTTAAATTCCCTCCCACCCTGTCTATGAGCCACCTTAAATGTCGGCCTAACTCATCCACTAGTCGCCTGCCCTCCCCCTAAAGTGAAAGGGAGACAGTTTCCATGACAACCACCAGTGGAAGACTTTTTTTTTCTCGCCTGAGCTGAGGGCTCTGTCTTGTCTCTATTTCCTGCTGCTGAAACACAGAGAGAGAGAGGTGTGTTTGTGTGTGTTTTTATGCAGTCATATGAGTCTATATTTGCAGTGTGTGTTTGTTAGATGGCTGAACTGTGTTTGCATCTCTGAATGAGTGAAACCATCATCCTCTCTGACACTAAATCAAACACCTCGTCATGTGTCTTTGTATAGCATGAGCACCGAGGGGCTTGTTGTTTATGTGTATCTGTGCTGGTGTCTCTCTTGACATGAAGTCTAATTGTGATTCCTCTGCATTAGATGACTCATCTTCCCCCTCACACAAAAGTCTCCCTGACCAACAGGCATCCAAATACGGACAATGAACTCATCTGACTCACAGATGAAAAAATATATACAGTGTTAACCATGAACTCAAGTAAAGACTCAAACCAAAAAAACAACTTCCAATTTCCATATAAAATACTAGAAAGAATATGTATGTAAGGCTACAACTACTGTAGTGATTATTTAATGGCACAATATTTAAATTCTGCTGCTAGGGGTCTCTCTTACATGTAAAACCATAACAAAAGGGATAGTTTAATGATGTTGTGAAATGCCGTGAGATTTAACTTTTAAACAACCACCACTGCAGATGCAAATCTATCTGATTCAGACAGGAATCATGTTCATGGACAAGGTAATATTACATATCCATGTTTTCCTGAAAGTTATACAAAATCTAGCAACTAGCTAGGAACATCTAGCAGGAAATGCACTGTTACCTTGGATAAATTACAGATTTCTCTGTGTTTGAACATTGTTGGAAACGTGACATTTTAAAGCAAAGATGTTACATGTTATAGCTATAATTTAATTATGAATTCCACTGTCAATCATTTTCTCAATTGATCAATCACTTGGTCTATAAAGAGCCAGAAAATAGTTTTTAAAAAAAAACAGCTGTCACAACAACCCAAACCCCTGGTTGACATATTTGTATGTATTAAATGGCTTGAACAGGCCAAGCCCAGAATATATTTAATTTACTACCACAGAGGACTAAGAATACTGGCAAATGCTCACATATAGGCTGGAACCATTGAATGTTTAAATGTGTAAGATGCTAACAGAAGAGGTTTTATTACATGCCAACATACTCACACAATACTAATATGCCATCTTAGTGAATGATGCTAACATTTGCTAATTAGCACCAACACAAAGGCAGCTGACGCTAACGACAATGAAATTTTGAGAGTATTAGCTCATAAACCAAAATTAAGATTCTGAGGTGAAGATGGTGCAAGATGAAAAGAGTCACTTTTTTTTCAGTTTATGAAAGAAAAAAGTTTGAGAACGACTGGACTAAACGATGCAGCTGTAATTATCACTGCAGTGTTGTGTAGGGATTGAACAGTTAACCAAATTCATTATAAACCATGGCGAATTTCCTGACAGTGTTACTGTTTAAAATTTGAATTATCATTAAAACACTGTTTGATTACTGCACTTTGAAAAACTCATAGTACTTTTAACACATGGTGTCTTGCATTGACCAAAGTTAGCCACAGTCTCCGAGACGCGGGCGCAGGCAGCAGCTTGGGTTTGTTTTGCATCCATGAAAACAACAACAAAGGACATGATGCCATTTCAAATTGTAACGAGGTTTTCGATATAAAGTGTATCAGCACTTTTTGAACATTTCCATCACAGTTTAAAAATACCATGACAAAAATGAGATTTTCCTGATAATTTTGGTCATTATAATCATCTCTAGTGTTGTGTTTGTGCTGCCATATTTACATATTATATATATTTACATATACTGTATATGCTTTGGTCTCGATCTAGCATAGATAGCGAATCAAAAGTAGCTTTCAAGACAGGAACAAAGAGAAAAAGAGAACAGAAACATGAGAGCAAAAAGGGTGAGAAAAACAGAGACTGAGAAATGGTCCCAGTCCAGACATGACTGAGTGTAATAACAGTGATGTAACCTAGGGGTAACATTTTAGCACAAGTCCGTCACTGGCTGACAGTGGGTGCATGTGCTTCAACTCTGCTCATATGGAAATCTCTCTCAATCTCCATTTGTCTGTTTCTTGTTCTTTTGAAGAAGAAACACTGGCACGGCATCCCTCAGCTCATCATCATCACTTCCTCTAACTCCATCATTTCTCATGTTGCTTTTCTTTTCTTCTCGCCATCTCTGTCTCGTCTCATTTCCTAATTCTCTCTATTTCTCTTGCCGTTGGTTACAGACGGGGTTTCAACATCCTCACACCAACGTCAGTGAGAATTCCTGCCTCTAAATGAGCATGAGCAGCATATTTTCATCAACAGCGCTGAGATTACTTTGAAAGTGGTGTGGGGTTGAGCGTGAATCAAAGCCAGAATTGAAACCAACACTTGCCATGATTTGAAGCTTGTCCTGCTCTGTTCTTGCCTGTTCTGAGCGGGAGAGGAGATATGGGCTTGTGTTATGTAACAAAAGACTTGCCTGACAAAAAGACTGCAAGCGAACCAGATCTGTGGTGACAAGCCTTTGAACTCTGGGACTCAGCCTCAGTGTATAGATACAACACAATGCACACAAAAGTTGCACATTTGCGCAAACACATCAACAAAAAACAAGCCTCTCCTGAAATTCACCCAAAACGCAGCATGGGAGCGAGGCAGAAAGGGAATAGCGAATGAGGGTATGAAGTGCTGAAGGAAAGTGGAGCAAAAAGACCACACGTACATGAGATGTAAGCAACGGAAAGGGAATAAGAAGAGGAAAGATGCAAAAACAGCACTGATGAAAGTATGTCTGCATGTCTGTATGCATCCTGCCTAAGGCTGAGAGACTCTGGGAGATCCTTCAGGCAGATGGGCAGTTAAAACAGCACCACCTCTTCTTGCTGTTCCCTCCCCACATTTATTGTTTATTCACTCTCTCCTTGCAGAATCTGACATCCTTGCTTCCATGCATATTTCATCATTCAAAAACTACACGTCCATTAATGTGGGCAAAAATGGAAAATTGCTTTTACATAGTCACTGGTGCACAGCACGCGTGCAAAAAGTGTAAACATCAAAAAAACAGGCAGTGCATCACATAAGAAAAGAGCAACAGGACACCGGAGTGATCATTAACAGAAAACAACAACAGGGTGAGTAATGTAATGAGCAACATGCTGGGTTATATCATTCTTGTCATCCATGTAGCTGCTGAGCTGTTTATACCGTGAAGAAAAATTTCCTGGGAACTAAAGCCGTTTCTGGAAGGCATCAATTCAAAGGTGCTGTGAAGGGATATGATGTGTCATCCAGGACCCTCACAAACGTTCTGCTAACAGCCTTTGATTCAAAATCCTCTGCCAGTGGTGATCACTTAAGCATTAACTTTCTTTAACCGCTGCTTCCCTAAAGATAGAAGCAGGCAGACCCAAAAAAAAAAAAAAAACTCACACTGCAACTCACACCAAAACAAACTAGATGGATAAGTAGCACTACAGGCAAGAGAAAAAAATAAGTATTTTTGATTTTGATTTGTAACAACATAAGGAAACACAAACCTTAGAACATGACCATACTCAGCAGCACTGTGTCATGTGATTCACTCCATACATCTAGACATGGATGGTGAATAACAAACATTTTATTTTATATTATTTTATTGTTATTTATTTAATATTTCTGTTTTCATCAGTCTTTAATGAAAACTATTCCCCAAAGCCAAGACGACCCTCGTGGTGTAAATGTCTGTCACAGTCACAGGTTGTCATTTTTGATTGGTCATGTGATGATGAGGTCATGATTTTGGCTCTCTCTTTGCCTCATGTCTAGTATCACTTTAAAAGCTATAAACACAGGGACACAGAGGTGATCACAGACACAAGCAGAAACAACAGCAAGTTGTTGCATTAATTAAAACATAAAATAAGTCATCACCGAGCGCCGCTGTCGACAGAAACTTGGCATCTGAGCTTCACTGGCGATGGTGAAAACCAGTCTTTCCTCTGCCAAGACGAAGCTAAAGCACGTCGGCCATGTTTGTGAAAAGGGTTTGTGAATCGACAACAGTATGTGCGAGTGTGAGAGAGTGTGAGAGAGAGTGTGTGTGTGTGTGTGCATGCACGCATGTGTAAAGCTGAGCAGCGGTATTAGAATTCCTGTCACAGTTTGGCCCTTTACCGGGCAGAGGCAGAGAGGGAGAGACGGAGAATGAAGGTGGGGGAGAAAAAGAGGGAGAGAGGGGGAAAACTGAAGACAGGGAGATTGAAAGGGGAGAGAGGGGGAGACGTGAGGTGAAGAAGTGCAGAGGGGAGAACTGAGGAGGGAGAAAATTGAAGAGATGGAGAAGAGAGGAGAGGCAGAGAAAGTATTGATTCAGATCTCGCTCGGGTAAATCACATCACAAACTAATACGCTGACCAAAGGCTGTGACAGCAGCAGGGATGCAAGATCACCTCATTGTCAAACATATCTGATCATCACACTGAACCCCCACAGGAGCTCTACTTCATTTACCTGACTGACATCAGCACTGGACCGGACCTTGTCGTAAACCAATGCTATATAAACCAATTATTTTTTTAGCCTTTGAAATTTCATTTGTGTTTTTTTTCGTACCTTCACACACCTCTGGTTCCCCTGCTTCAAACTGCTGTTAAACAAACCGGTGACACTCCAGTCTGTACTGTATTTTCTTGTAAACAAATTCCACCAAATAGGTGAAAACAAACAATTAATTGATCCTTCTAGCAATCCAAAGCCTGACGTAGCTCACTCCTCTGTGCCATAGACCACCCTTGTTGTCCAAAAACTTAAAATTAAAAACACATGAGAATGAGTCACTCAGTCCCACACACACCAGCTTGCTGCTGTAAATGCTCACTAGAACAAGTGGAACCCTTTTAGAGGGTTACAAGATAAATCTGAGGGGCCATGAGATGATGAACTGGTTAGAAAAGAGGAAGAACAAACTCTGCTACACTTTTTTCATTTTTTTGTTTCTTACCTCCACCACAGACATTCTTCAATGCCGTTTGTTTGTTTGCCAGCAGGATTACAGAATAACAACTGGCCCAACCTTTGTGAAAGCTGGCAGAAGGGTGTAGCATGTGCCAGGGAAAAACCATTAAATTTTGGAGCAGATCCAAATCATGGGGTGGATGCATTTTTAATTTTCATTAACATTGCAGGACAGGGCATTTGGCCTTAGTGGCAGTCTGTGCTCTCTAAGTGCCCTTTTAGTTTTTTTTTTTGTTTTTTTTTTTACCTCATTACAAACTAAAAATACTGTGAACCAACGTACTTGAGGACCAAATGTGTATTAATTATGTAGACAGAAACAGCCCCCAACAAATGCACTATTTTCTCATGTTTGAGGAACACTGGCTAAAAACTACACAGGGTTCTTTTAGGATTTTTTTAGCTTTTCAAAAATAAATAAATAAATAAATAAAACTACATGTTAGTGACTCATTTTTAAAGATTTACATCTTTAGCAGATGGGCTCAGAGCTTAACTCTACAGACAGAGTAGGGCAGTCAAGTATTGAAACTCAGGAGTAACACACTGTGGATTCTGGTCTTTATAGAGTATTTCTTGACATTTAGACAAATATCTAATATCAGAATTATCCTTAAAGTAGAATAAGCAGTCTATGCATTTTTTTTCAGAAAATTCCAGCATAATATGCTTTTAAACACAACAAACAAGATTTTGTTCTGGAGTGATGAAATCAGGAGCTCACAGTTATAGTTAGTTGCCTTTTTAATAGGGTGTAACAAGGAATGTTTTGACATTTGAGGCCATGTCAGTGCAGATGTTTAAATTGCATGCGCTCAGCTTAAACTGAAACAGCTTTTGAAGAGGGATGAGACATAAGAATAATCTGGTGCTTCTTGTTTTCTGGCGTTATAGTTTATATCTTGTATTGTTCTCTCTATATTTTCTTGTGGAGTTCTGGGTTTTGTGTTCTTAATGTATAAATTTATTGCTGAGTGTGTGTTTTGTTTGCCAGGTAAGGACAGGCATTGCAAATTAGGTTAGATTATAAATGATGTGGTGTGTTGCAAAGGTTCATACTGCATACCTGTCACTACACAAATAAATACATAAATAAACAAATAAATAAAATAAAATATTAATAATAATAATGTCTGTAATAGGATGCACAGGTTTGTTGTATCTTGTATCTAGCCAAGGTTTTGTTCTGTTTATGCTGATATTTTTTTAAATGATCTGACTCTAATTTAAATGAATTAATAATAAAAGTATTTGGTTAAGAAGCATAAAAGGATATTGGATGAAATGATTAAATTCCATCTGCACATTTTGCAAGATGATTCTATGCTAAATAAAGTGTCACTTCAACTTCACTGCGAATGTCAAAAAGTAAAATTATTTGTCAGGTTCAAGTTGCCAGGTTAGAAGTACCCCTCCTAAAACCTGAGGAGACCAGCAGCACGATAACAAAACACCTCAAACAACGGAGTATTTTTGTGCTCTTTTTGTTGAAGAGGGAAAACACTCTGAAACAGTGAGTCAGGAGCAGACAACACAGGTACACAAACAGCAGGAAATGCACAAACGACACACTCTCCTACAAACGCCAAAAGACGAACTCACACTAAAGCTTACAGAACAACAAACAGCTAAACAGGTCGTTCAGACTCACCGTCTTCCCTGCATTCTTCCGGTGGCTTCGCTTTCTTTGCGAGCCGAGGATCCAGCCATGATGTAGTTTTGGTGTTGTGACTGGAGAAGAAGAAAGAGATGTGTAGATGAAGGCAATAAGGAGAGGAAAAGGGGCAAACAGAGGCCAGGCAAAGACTGACAGAGAGGATAAGAGAAAGAGACGAGTGTAAAGCAACACTAATGACCTGTCTGTATGTGTGTGTGTGTGTGTCTGTGCGGGGGCAAAGAGAAACAAGGGGATTTCTAAGGTAAACTAAATGGCCATTAATCCGCTAATTAGCTCTCAGCCACTAATTAGCAAGGGTGAGAGGAGAGGGCAAAAGTTTGCATGGGTGTGCGAGTGTGTGTGTGTGTATCCTGTGTGCGTCTGATTAGCAGCATTAAGTCACATCAATTATTTAACACAAAGGCCAGTGCTACAAAGTTTACACATTCATCCATGCATAAACCATAGCTTTTAAAGTAGATGCACTTTGTGAGGTGCACCACATTGGATTTGTTTCTAAGTATTTTTGTTTTCAAGCATAACGTTTTTAATTATCATTATACATATTGAAATTTAAGCTACAGGCATTGAGCAACAAGCTGGTTTTTAAGTTTTGAGTTTGAGTAAAATATTTTACTTGTATTTTAAAGGACTAGTGTGTAGGATTTAATGGATCTAGAGGCGAGCTTGCAGATTGCAACCACCTCACGTCACCCTCCTCTTCCAAGGGTTTATGAGAACCTAAGGTGGTCGCAAAACTCACGAAAAGCTCTATCTAGAGCCAGTGTTTGGTTTGTCCGTTCTCCGTGTCTCATTTCATAGCTAAGGCAAATCAAAACTTGTAATTGAATAAATTAACTGTTAAGAGTTTAAAGTATACAAGTTGAACTGGTATGCTACAAATGTCAGCTTCAATTCTTTTGCAAAAATATCATATTTGCTAAGCTGTGAAAAGGCCGCTATCATAATCATCAGTGGTCTCTATCAAACATATAAATAGCAATTATTTTTATGCTCTCCATCTCCAGGGCTAGAGACACACTCACACTGCCAGCGGATGTGCTTGGCATTGGGGTCACACGGGAAGTTGAACCAGGTGCATCCCTCTCCTTACTGCTTTCAAGTGTGTCCCCATGCATTGCCAGATGCCTCACCCCTTTACACACAGTTGTTTTTTAATATTTGTTGGGCATCCCACCCGGTGCTGGAATCCTTTTGAGTGAAATACAGCCACTTTTTAGACCATTTGGCTCAGCATTTTAACTGTGCTTACAGTAAGGACTAGCTAACAGAGGGCTACCTGCTGCCAGAGACATGAGAAGAGAGTGCTGCCATAACTAACTAATGTTAACTAATGTTCGCATCAGAGGACAACTATTTCAATTGACAGATCAGGCATGTGGCACCAAAATGAGGTACTGTAATCTGTGTTGTGATACCCAACCCTACCCACATCCTCTGTAGATATAAATGGCTTATTCTAAGCTAACAAAAACACAGTTCTTATTTTCAGGTGATTTTACACTAATAAAAATATACTTATCAATATTATATAACATTTTTTCCATATTCTACCAATAAATCTCAATAGATCTTACACACTGGGCCTTTAAATGTCTCAATATATATGTTTTTGTAGGATCTTTTTATCTTACTCAATGAAGTAGACCTCCCCCTTCTCAGTGTAGGCCATCTCCCAGTTGTCTGGTAGAGGACCCAGCTCTTCCTCGTCTACATCTGGAACTTTGGCGGGCGATTCAGAGGGAGATTTTGGGGCCTCCTCTCCCTCGGTGGGGGGCTCGGCTGACGCTGGGGCCTGGATGGACGCTTCAACAGCAACCTCCCCAGAGGCATCTGTGCTCTTGTCCTCATGTTCACTGGACTCTGCGGAGTACACACACACACACACACACAGTTATTTTCACATACACTCTGCTGCACACACATGCAGACCTGGATGCACACTATACACGCCATGCATGATGAGTCAGAGCCGAGCGACTGCAGAGCTATGAACCCCCAGGAGAGAGAGAGGGAGACACAGAGAGAGATGGGGTTTGAGGACAATGAGCATGAGGAGAAAACAACATGAGGATGTCAGAAATGGAGAAACAGGGAAAGACAGAGACTTTAGGGGTCAGAGACTGAGTCAGAAATACAAGGAAAGGTTTTTGAGAGTGAGGAGAAGAGCTGGTGGCATGTAAAGTCAGCGGACATGGAGCATGTGACAGAGAAGAGGACAACCTATAAAAACTATATAATCCTAAAATATTCCTACTGGGACTTATATAAGTTAGGGTTGCACAATATGTTTAAAAAAAACTCATATTATGATTATTTTGACAGATATTGTAATTGCAAAATGATTCACGATTAGTGAGAATGATCATTTTTGCTTCACAATTTTCATTTTCACTGCAAAAAATCATGTTGATGGGACATTTGTTGGTGTCTGTATCAAACAAACATCTTGAGAACAAGGTATAAGCCAGGGCATCTCAGCAGTACTACAGTACTTTATTATAATGCTGTTTTGTCATACATTTTTACTTTTTCAAAATAATAATTCTTACATTTCTTACAGAAAAACATAAGATGGAAGAAAGTGCTTTTCCACTGTCCTTATTGGGGCTTAGGCTTGACATCTTTGTCCACACATACTACAAATGTTCTCTAAATCTCATTCAACTGTTCACTGTTCTTTTACAGGTATAGTGAGGAAGTCATTTTTTTATAATCAGGCAGGCAAGCACATTTCTCTTTTCTTGTGACCATCCCAAACTTAAAAGGGGAAGGTAATTATACACACATCACGTAGGCACAAGGCCATCAGAAACAGCGCTGAAGAAAAAAGGTAACGCCTGCACACAGAGCAAAATGTGCAGGCATTACCTTTTTTCTTTAACCATCCAAAACTTCTCATCCTTGAGGTCAGACTTTAATGCAGTATCAGCATTAAAATAGAAAGATTTCTAGTTCTGTTAGAACACACATGACAGTGAGAGAATAAAGCAGAAAAAAATATTGACATGCAAAGACACCACAGACTACAAAGAGAGATGGAAGAGAAGAGGGCAGGAGGGACAGGACCACAGAGACGAAGAAAAAAGCAAGAGAGGTCAGAAGGAAGAGGATGGTAGAGGAGAGGAAGAAGAGAGAGGGGAGAGTTGGGGTATTAATAGAAACAAGGACAAAGGCCAGTGGCGGGAGAGCAAAGACAGCAGGAGGAGAGACGGAGAAATGAGAGGACAGAGAGACGGGAGCTGGAGCCAAAATGAGACTCTGGACAGTGATCATAGTAGAGACATTAAGGTGCCCTTGTGCATTCTGTTATATAAAGGTTATTGAGAACCTGTGCAGTTCACACTTTTGCAAGCAGAGTCTGTTAATGTCAATAATGACTGGTGAGGGTACAGTTTGTTGTCAGATTTGTAGCATTCTGCATCAGCTGGATTGTATAAACTGCAGACACAAAGCGGGACAAAAGGAAAATAGACTTGTGATTTATCTGTAAAAGGCAATAAAACGGAAAGGTAGCAATTGCTATGACAACTGACTCATTTCTCTGGTTTTACTCAATCATAGCAGTGAGACAGCAATAAATAACCCAGGGGACAGTGCAGGCCTTCAAACTAGATTTTCTCCTCACCTAAATATGATGTTATAAGATTTCATCATGGTCGCAGCACTTGTGAAACAGACCATGTTTGAATCTAATTTCTGTTGCAAGTCGATGGAAAATGTGGTGTAAAAACATCAAAAACAGGAAATTGATGTTTTTCTCTTTATCCTTCAGTACCTGGTGTGATGGCCACTCCGTTGCCGTTGACAACCGGGCTCTCCTCTTCCTCCTCCTCAGGTGGCTCCAGACTGGCGCGCTGCTCCATGTTGCTGACTGACTGGTTCCTCTTCCTCTTGCCCTGGGCGCTGGGCCGGGCTCCAGGCAGCAGGGCCTCACTTACATTCAGCGGAGGTGCTGCGGGGGATGGCTCCGCTGGAGGTTTTGGTGTGCCGTAGAAGTTATCTGAGGGCAGAGAGGCACAGTGGCATTTGTGTTAGAGGCCACATGTACGACTACAGAGGGATCTCAGGTGATGTAACACACCGTCTAGCAGGCAGAGGGGAGGCTTACCGCTCGTGGGAACAGATGATTGCCACTGAACTGACCTCACTGAACTGAACTGAACTCATTGAACTGACCAAAACAAACATCCAGAATCCAGACTTTTTTTAATGACTTTTTTTTTAACATTTTTATTTTAAAATACGACAACACTGTAAATCATAAAAAATAAACCGGCCTATTTCCATGCTCAAATGTCCTCGAATTCCCATTCTTCCCCTACAGAAACACAAACATAGAAACAACTGGAGTCAACAAAAAAGTTTTGTTCTCATAAAAAAGAGAAAAAGATAAATGAATCAATAAAATATTGCAAGAGAGTACAAAAATCCAGGTCCCCCCCAATGGCACAAGTCATTACTGTTCCTTCCACCTCATCATTTCACTTATTAAATATTTTTCTGGTGATTAGGGATTAGGGCTGCAACAAACAGTTATTTTCATTATTGATTTTTATTTTTATTTTATTTTTATTATTTTCAGGATTAATCATTTCATACTCATATTCCATAAAATGTCAAATAAATGTGAAAAATGCTTATCATAATTTCCAAGATCCCAAAGTGATGTCCTCAAATTCTGTCTTTTGTTCAACCAAAAGTCCAAAACCCAAAGACTCTTCATTTACTTCATTTACTATCACAAATGACAAAGAAAAGCAGAAAAACCTACATTAATGAGGCTGGAACCAGGAAAGTTTGACATTTTTGCTTGCAAAATAAATGATCAATTGATTATCAGGGTAGTTGGCAATAGGCTGAACAGTTAGAGAGAGCTGCAAGTTTTGATAAAGGTAACGTGTCACAATATACCAAAATAAATGAAGCATTGTGGTGCTGCAGAGACACCCCAGCCTACACATAATATTCTTCAAACATATGGGAGCATCCTTATTTCGTATGGACCCCAGCAAAAATCGTCATCACCATTTTTATATTTTTTCCGGTAAAAAATTAAATGCAAAAATTACAAAATTATCACAATATCTGTCAAAATTATCACAATATTTTTTTCATATCATTCAGCCCTAGTTGGCGAATAATTTTCTTTCGATTGACTAATCAATTAATTGACCAATCGTTGCAACTGTACCCCTGTACGAGTGTCACCCAGCCCTGAAAAGGAAGAACTCCTGGCATTGTACAATCAATTCATCATGCGGTCGTTGTCATCTCGGTCCAGGTTATAAACCTCGGTCCAGACTTCCTAGTCTGCTACAGTTCAAGTTTCAGTTTTACCATTCATGCTAGGTCAGTGTAAATGTTAATATTAGAGTGGAACACTGGAGTGGGACATATTAACATATGAACAAAGAAAATAAAGACTGGAACTAAACTGCAGCAGGAAATTAGCAAGTATTTAACAACCTTTATTTTAACTCGAACCAAAAAATTGAGTCATGCAGTTTCTCTTAGATTTGGCCAGGGTGTGGTCTGGGTTTTGTTTTAACAGAAAGTCACATTTTCAATGGTACTTTTTGGGTTGAATGCAACTTTTGTACTGCTGCTCCATTAAATTAGCTGACTCACTGGTTTACTGGCTCTCAAAGGCCAAAACCAGCTGTCTGTTTCTGTTAATTAAGCTGACTCTTCCTAAACTATAATTCTTGCTTTGGACAGATGTGGTGCTATGTTTAGAGAAAGATTATTACAGTGTTAGAGCTAGAAATAAAGTATTAGTTAGAGTTGGGGTTTCGATTATAGGTAATTGCATCCTCAATAGCAGACAATGTTCTTAATGGGTTGGGAGAGATTTCAGCTTCTGCATAAGTACAAAATGAATAATTATAAATAAATAATAAATAGAATAAATTACAAATATAAATACAGTACTCTAAATACAGTGTGTCTCCAAGGGCAGAGGATGTCCCTTTTTAAGATAAATGAGTGTTTTGGAAGTTTATAAAACCCTGTCACTGTGCTTTCTCTGCTTAATGATGCACATAAACCTATCTAAGAACATAATGATACTGTGCAGTCAGGCTACAACCACAGTGTCTTAGTACAACACACAGCATGTCTCAATTATTATTTGTGCTTACAGTATTTTCCCTGTATAGCCCCCTTACATGACAGACGAATATGACATTGCTTGATGGAACTCAGGAGTATCTGGAGGATGTGGATTAGATTAGCAGGCAGAGGCAGGTGAAATTCCACAACCGCAGCTGTATAATTCCACCCATGTTGGTGCAAACAGCTCTGATTGGAGGCGCAAGCACAAGAATAAAAGTGAAACACAAAAATAACATTGGGAGTCTGACATTCAACACCCACTGTACGTTACTGCTGGGAGAAAAAACTCGCCTGAAATTAAGTACAGCACAGTGAAGAGAAAAGTACAATATCTGGGTCCTCAGGGTATCTTACTGGAGATGGAATCATCTGAAAAATATATTTCTCTCTTTCTGATTGACATAGAAGTTTCAGTGATTTTATGAATTTCTATTATTTCTAATTTTCAGTGTTAGGCCAAATATATGTATATTTTACAGGACACATTTCTTTCCTCGTGCTATTTGCTCCTAAATGACAATAAGGCTCTGCTTTTATTTGAAATTTAAGACCCTCACTGTCAGGGAAATATATAAAGTGATTAAATATTGAGTGTGAGTGAGAGGCAGAGATGTCTTATTTTATAATCCCTCAAAGTGGAGAGGAGTGGGGGCTTCACAAAGAGGAAACACAGAGACAGGACAGGGGCGATGGGAGGAGAACACCAGCTGAGCAAAGAAGAGGGAAGGAGGCAGTAATAAAGGACAAAAGGAGGATCAGCAGTTAAGAGTCGACAGACATCAGTTTACTTTCATCCCAGCAGGAGGCGGAGAGATATTAGGGAAGGCTCCATCACAGCCACTACCTCCTCAATAAATACACTTACCCTGCTGCTGCCCACCAAACAGATGTATTATCACATTGTGACAAAATATATAATAAAAATATGCACAGACAGGCACATGTAAACAAACACACAAGTAGGAAACTGCATAAGCAGCAAGCACCCACCTGTGAAAGCTTAAATGGACAGTTCACATTATTTGAAGTGGGGCTGTATGAGATACGTATTGATGGTCAATGAACTACATTAGATGCCTGTCGACACGCCTACAGTTTGGAGAAGCAAAGAGGAATATCAGCACAGACGCTAACCAATGATCTGCTGTGAACAGGTTCAGCAAAAAAAGATATCTATCAGTTTCATTTGTAAGATATATTTAGAATATTTTCACCACTTTACTTTGCCGTCAGACAGCCTTTTCCAACAAGACACCGCCTTTATACAAGCCAAATATAATATAGCTGATTTTTTAGTTGTACCTTTTTGTAGGTGGCTAAAATACCACTTTTTTGCTGATCACAGCAGGACATTGTATACCTTCTGTGCTGATGCCCATCTCTGTTTCTCCAAACTGGAGGCATGCCGACTGGCATCTACTGTGGGTAATACACCGACTATCTACAAGTACCTTATAAAATCCCACTTCAAAAAACCTTAACTGTCTCTTTAAGGACAAACTGAAGAGATGCTCTGCAGAACATAAAGCATACTGAGATAAGTTTAGGCCTGGGTTCCTCCTTATGCACCCCACTAGTTTTAAAAATGCAATGTTCCCCTGATCCTGAATGCTCCTGGTTCTGCCTGAAGGCATCTCGGCTTTATGCACAATTGTGACTCATCTCATATCGTCACATGCATAAGCTCTTATGTGCACCAAGTCTTGCTCACACTCTCACTACAATTACCTTGAAGAGTTTCCTGATGATACTCCATGTCCAATTTCAGCCTCCTTCACCGCCTTCCAAATCTCTCTCTCTCTCTCTCTCTCTCTCTCTCATGCACCCCACTAGTTTTAACTCATTCTCCCCTGATCCTGCTCTCCTGGTTCTCCTGCATCTCGGCTTTACTCCAATTGTGCTCATCTCTATCTCCCTCATACTCTCTCTTCATCTCATCTCTTCTCACACTCTCACTACCATTACCTTAGCTTCTCTCCTATTCTCCTTCTCAATTTCCTCTCCTTCACCGCCTTCCAATCTCTCTCTCTCTCTCTCTCTCTCTCTCTCTCTTTCTGCCTCCTGTCTCTCTCATTCCTTCTTATCCTCTCTTCTTTTAATGTGCATTACAAAATGAGCTGCAGCACCTCTAGTGCAGCCACCCAGAAAGAGACAGCTTCCCCCAGTGGGCATAAGTAAGCTCTGTGTTAAGGGAAACATACACTGTAAACACGCAAAGACACACAACTATGACGGGAACACAGAAAAAGAAACACACACAAGTGTACTTACGCCTGTAACCCCTACACACACACACATACACACGCACGTACTCACACACATAATTTCTGTGAGTGTATTCAGTCGCACATGCTCACAAAAATTGCTACTGGGCAAATGAACCAGCAAATCCCCCATCTGTAGATGTATCCCTGACAGTGTAGCAAAGCAGATGCACAGACTTGACATGACTTGGAAATGGCATTCATCCATCTCTCTCTCTCTCACACACACACACACACACACAAAGACACAAACAAGCACACAGACACACGCGCATACACACTGAAGCAGTCAACCAGCCATTCTAAACCACCAGAGGAAGATGTAATACATGACTCGGTGCATAAGACTCATTTTGTTTACTTAAGCTGTGTGTAACAGCATCACCTGACACACCTGATCCATCAACTAAAGATATGTATATGTAAGTGCAAGACGGCAGCTCAAATTTAAAAACAGTAAAATAGCTCTACTAAAAGATATGTTCCCATTTTTTACTCCCCAAGCACCTGTGCTTGTCTGGCAGATGCAAAATGTTTCCTGCATAGCGGCCACAGCGCACCAAACACTCACCTTCATAGGTTCCACTCTCTAGCAGGGCTCCACTTTGCTCCAGTTCCATAAAACGCTCCACACTCACAAAATTGTAGTCCACCCCTGGCACCTCCCCCTCCTTAGGCTGCCTGGTGGTACCTGCAGAGGAAGAGAGAGGAAGAGAAGGAGAGGTCATCAGAGCCAAATAGGGCACTTGAGAAGAAAAGGCAGGAAGGCAGAGAAAGAGCCCAGAAAAAGGGCTGGACAGAAAAAGACGGCAGATTTGAGGCTACAAAGTGTATCGGAGGAAGTGGGAGGGGAGAGGAAATGGAACAGAAGAGGCTGAGTGAGGAGTCATCACTTGTGATAGCCAAATCCATTCACACAATTGTGTGTGAGTGACAGTGAGAGACAGAGAGAGAACGACAGCTAGAGAGAGGAGAAGGGAAAGCATGTTCAAATGGCATACAGCCATCGTTCTGTCCCTACACTCTGAGAAATAAGGGTTCCTAAAGGTTCCTTCCTGAGGGTCTAAGGTTCTACCCAGAACCATGTGCTTCTGAAGAACCCTTATTTTGAAGAAAGGGTTCATCAAAGATTCTTTTTAAGAGACTAGGGGTTCCATTAAGAACCTTTTTCAACTAAGGAACCCTTTTTGGTAGAAAGAGTTCTTCAGGGATTGTTGAAAGCCTGGGTGGCCCTTGGAATATAAAAGGGTTCTCGCTAGAAAATCCCATGTATGTTCTTGTTAGCAACCTTAGAAGCTGGAAAGGTTCAAGGTGGGACCATTACACAATAAATGAGTTCTCTGTAGAACCACTCATAGGCCTTTTTCACCAACATGGAACATGCCCAGTTCCAGTTCAAGAACCCAATTTTGAACTGAGCATTTCCACCAAAAATAAAAAGGTTCAGAACCTGAAAAGTTGGTTCCGAGCTGGAGCTCATTGGGAACCAAAGTGGGCGTGTAATATTCTACAGGTTTTGGTGCATTGTGCAACGCTTTCTGCTGATGACATTCTTGATTACAATGGTTCCACTCAAAAGTGGTGGAAACACAGGCTAGTTCACCAGATAGCACCAAAGATCCAGGGAAAACAGACACATAGAGGGTTCTGGATGAAAACCTTCACAGATGGCACAAGGTTTGATCCTTTATGCTGGTTTCTAGGTAGAACCTCCTGTAGGGGTTCCAAGTGGAACCTTTCATAAAATGTTCTACCAGGAACCAAAAAGGTTCTCCTATGAAGACAAGCCGAAGAAACCTATATGGCTCTAGTTGGCACTTTTATTTGTCGGAGTGTACAAGCCAATCTGGTGCCGTTTTAGCAATGAGTGAATCAATACACCACTTTTACCAACCATAACTCAAACCTCCTTACACAGCACACAATAGTGTGCCGATTGGATTATTGTCGAAACAGCGGGAATGCAGAGGCACCACATTACCATGCAGCAATTAGAGCCCTCCTACATCAACGCTCCAGAGATCTCCATCAGTGCTGCTGCAGCAGCGTTGAGGCTCGGCTCTGTGATGGCAGCGATGGGAGTTTTGAGTTTAATGAGGTGCTGTGTTTGTGTCTTTGCCAAGTGGACTTTCAGCTTAGGCTCAGTGAAGTCCGCTGGTGTTGATTCCTGCTCTCCATTGATCATGCCTGGAAACAGTCATTGCCCCGGTGTGGAGAGGGAGTGCTCGCTCAGAGCTTTTCCCAGGACTCACACGCTAAAAAGCTAAGTTGGATTGATCTGGCCGTGGCTTCAACTAGATCCAGCTGAAGTGTAAGATTTGTGCTCCAATGGTGCAAAAACACAGGTCTGAAAACGCGATCAGCAGCTCTGACAACGCTGTTGAAAGCAGGGCAAGGTCATTCGATCTTTGGTTTTCTCAATTTTTTGAGGGAAAGAAGGCCAAATGCCAGGGATTTCTTTATTTTAATTATTCTGAATTCTAACTCATTATTTTGAGAAATCTCACTATTTTCAGATGCTAAATTTGAAAAACTAAGTAATTATTTTGAGAATGTTTCTCATTATAATGACATACATGATGACTTACAGCACAATGAAAATACAGATGTTTCATAGGAGACAAACGTATATAATGCAGAGCTGTTTGTCACAGCTGGAGAGACTCCAGTCCGCAGTGTAAACCACAGAACTGTAGAGTATCATTAGGCTTCATGATGAAACAAAGTTTATATCACATTCATATTGCTGTCCATATTTGCACACTCTCGTTCATAGCCTGGATTTCTTGCAAATCTAACCCACTACTGGTTCTG
The DNA here is from genome assembly GCA_034769285.1 of Lutjanus argentimaculatus. Classification (NCBI taxonomy): domain Eukaryota; kingdom Metazoa; phylum Chordata; class Actinopteri; order Lutjaniformes; family Lutjanidae; genus Lutjanus; species Lutjanus argentimaculatus. Next base: position 11,313,266 of record JAWZSL010000012.1, on the reverse strand, counting down.
TGCCCAGTGTTTCACTTGATGTTGCCAATCAGAATCTCAACAAAAGACACTGGTGTCAAAAATCTGTATCGACAGGAAAGAGGCGGAGGTGAAAACAGATTCGGCTGAACAGAAATCAGCTGAGGGAGTGTGTGCTGCCGTGAAATTCCTGCCCTGGTGAAAAGCCAAAAAGAAACCAAAACAAAAATACTACATGTGCTCAGGTATGAATGGTGGGTATACAGTACAACACTTACTAGTATCATAATTGAAGAGTGAGCAGTGGGGGATTAAAACAGCAGGTGGTGGATGTGTTGTAGACGCACATTTTGCAGACACACCAGCACAAACATGGAGTGAGTAGTGGGGTTAGTCATCTCATGGAGTGCAGACTCCTCTAACTCTCCTGGAGTGTGATATCTTAATCATTAAATCTCTATTGATCGTCTGTCACCACTTTGCTCCTGTAGTGCATCCGCTGAACATTCTCTACTGTATTTACTTCAGCAATAGTAGCAGAGATGGCAGCTTAGCAGCACCTAATGAGTGAGGAGGTGATACCAGACCATCAGACATCTACTCTAGTCTGTCTGTAAGGCTGTGCAACACCATCCATACTGTGTCATAGGTGTGTTTGTTTGTTCTAATCTCAGTCAGTGTGTGTCCACGTGTGTGTACTCGACTGTGTGTTTGTCTTTGTCACTCTAAATGGTGGTAAAATGCCCACTGTGCCAGCAGTAATCTTATCTCCAAGCTGATCACAGCTCAGTAGGAAACCGCAAATCCACAACGCCACAGGTATGAGTGAGAGTGGGTGTTTGTGTGTCTCTGAGTGTGTGCAACCATTGTTTGATGTACTCAAACTCTGATAAACACTTAGAATCAGTTGAATATATTGTGAAGGGCTATACACTGCACGACATGACCATATTGTTGACTCAATTGTTTTACACTGCTGTCAGACAGGTGTTAAAGATGTGACCACAGGTATGTGTCATGTCCCATGGGCTGGTTTCATATTAATACCTGCCACTGCTGATGTTGTTTTTGTACATGAAGGCTAAACAGAAGTGTTAATCCTGCAGATGGGCTGTGTTTCTGACCTGTATAGTGGGAAGAGTATATAAATGTATATGAGTGATACTGATATTTGCAGTGTTGGACATTTTTCAAGCAGACTGTTAGCCACAAAGAAAACAAAGAAAAAAGCTAGACAGCTGGTAGCCTGCTGTGTTTCCTTAGAGCTGAAATGATTAGTTGATTAATCAAGGTAGTCAACCAACAGATAGCAACTATTTTGAAATAATTTATATTGAATAATTCAATAGTTTGTCAATTATCAAGCAAAAATAGTGAAATAGTAAAAAAAAATAGTGCTCCAATTTCTCAGGCTCTAGCTTCTCAATTGCAAGGATTTGCTTGTTCTCTTTGTCACATTTCATTGTAAACTGAATACCTCTGGTATTAACACTAATATAAAAGTAAAGGTCAACTTTATTACCACATGCACAGAGTAAAGTTTACGGTGATATTTAGTCTCTGCATTTAACCCATCAGTATATGAGCAGCGCGCAGCTGCTGTGTGGTGCCTGGGGACAAACTTTAGGTCTGTGCCAGCACCGTGGTCAGCGGTACTGACAGGAGAATTGACCTAGCATGCATGCGTGCATATACAGTCTACGCAAAAAAAATCACACCACCCAAATGCAGTATTTCTTGTGGGTCTGTATTGTATTGAATTGTCCACACCCTGCAAATATTTAAGTTTTACTTATTGGCAATAGGGTTGGGCGATGTCTACAGAATTGGCATAAAACGATGTTCACAGTGGAACATCCCGTTGGATGATGATATTGTGGTTGGGGCGAGACACATTCTGTTTTTTGACTTTATCAGGGAGGCTGTCACATAGCAAAAAACAGCCAACGAATAAGGAGAATCCTCGTCTGCTCACAACTAGTCACCGCCACTTCCACACCGTCGCTCTGACAGCAACCTCCAACCTCCCATCAATGTCCGAGAGCGTCTTGGAATTGCCTAACTGGGCAAGTTTAGTAAAAACATAATAAATGGGACATGGAGTGGTAGTTCAATGACCAGCAGCAATAGCTTATATTATTTTCTCTCCCACATGTCAAGAATGGAACTTCGCCAACACCTCCAGCTTATGGAAACTGAAGGGACACACCACCTCAAATAGAGAAGGCTTTTAAATCAAGATGTCATAATGGACGAGGGCTCAGTGATCAATGACTGTCAGCCCTCAGTGATGGGCAATGGAATCTTCTCAACCCAAACTGGCAACCCAATACGACATCCTTTAAAAAAACAACACCACTACCACTGGGGAACTATAAAATGTGAAGTTTTTTCCAACAGTTTCAGAAGTAATGATTTAACCCCATGGTGCTTTTCAGGCTTTACTTTGTGTGTTGATATATTGGATTTCATTATATCATAAGGAGTAATAAATATCTTCCCCACCCCCTGAGTTGACTCATCACTTCTGACTCAGCCTATACAAAAATTTTACATTATATACTTCACAAAGACAGTGTTTTTTTAGATTGCAGTATATCATCAGGTGTTTCTAATACTTTAGTCTGCTCCCTTTATATGCACTGCGTTTTCAGCCCCATTAATTTCCAAAACACTCTGGCTATCCTCTTATATAAAGAAAAATCCAAACATGAAGATGCTTCACACACCAGCACAATGAACTATACTGCATGTTAAACAAAACAATTTATCTTGAACAGCATCATCCATCCAATGTGTAGTGGTGCTCTGAATACTGCAGCAGCTTGGCCAAGCAGGCGGGGCTGGTCGCCTTCCACTGGGTACAGCTATTGATCTATAAGATCACAATGAAATTATTCTGCTGCCCACACCAGAGTAGGCAGAGCCTGCTGGAATACTGATGACCTGCCAATGGTCTTCTCCCACAGCTTCCTTCACTGGACACACCAACAGAGCGGAGAGGGAGAGGGAGCATCTTGTTGGATCTAAGCTGGGAATATTGATCGACTATCTGGCTTTAAGATAGGCAGATATCCTCTTTTCTTCCTTCCTTCCCTTTCACATATCTCTACTCAGAGCGGCTTCGCACATTACCTGTTTTTCCTCCCTCGCTCTCTGCTCTTACCCCTCCTCCTTCCTCTTAGCAACACCCACTAAATAACTGTGAAGTAGACCTTTTTTATTAAAACGAACACTGTCCCCAGCCAATTCTATCCTCTGTTCCTGCTGCCCCCGTTTCTACCTTTCTCCCTCTTCATCTATCTTTAACCTCACCAACTTCCTCTTTCTTATCCCTGAAAAGTCCCAGGTAGAGGCCAAAAATGATAAAAATACAATCCATAATTTATGGAGCCTGGTGGATATGGGCTGAAATGTCTTCAGTTCAGTTCAGTGGATTTTATCTTTATATTTTTGGACATAGTAGGGCTGCATAATGTGGTAAAATATATAATATTGCAATTATTTTTACATATGTTGCAATTGCAATATGCTGCATGATTAGTGGGAATGATCATTTCTGCATCACAATTTTTATACTGGTGATCTCACCATTTGTCTTGACTTGACTATCTTTAATCGTTTTGTCATTTTTTACAATAGTAAGACTTTTTAACAGGGAATTAAGTCTCAGAGGGGTAGCCGATAGCTTTCCTTTTTTTGCCCTATAGGTTGTTTTCTTACTGTTATCAATTAATAGTATGTCTGACATAATCATGTACTGTTTTAGGCTACCAAGTATATTAAAGCAATACTGTTGTGTTATTACAGAAGCATTACCATTCTTAGTCTTAAAGCAATGTACAATTAATTATTATAGCTTCATGGAAGCAACGTTTGTCATACGAGTTTATTTGAACAACAAACTGGTAAAGTTAATGAATGTATGACTCTGTTGTGAAAACTCAAATTCTTTAAAAAAAAATCCTGACAAAACTATTAAAATCATGATGATCAAGATTTGGGGCCAGGGCATCTCTGCAGCACTACAGTGCTTCATTATAAAACTTTTGTTACTCATTTTTTCCTTTATCAAAAAATGGCAGCTTCTGTGATTTGGATATTTGCACTTGAACAATTTTGCTAATATTTCCATTAATTGCGCAGCCCTAATACATAGCCACACAAACTCCTGAGCAGAGTTTTAATAAATGAGCTGAACAAAGCAGAGAAGCTGCACAGGTGCTCAAATTAAAAAATGGCAGTAGACTGTACTGAGACTAAGAGGAGACAGTGATGCTTCCCCTGAGCCTAAAGCATGGCTGCTGTTGACTATTGATTGGATGTCATACTCTCACTAATAAAAGAGAAAGTCGGCTGTGAGCCAGAAATGGTCTTTGCATTGCAATCAGCCAGTGTGGCCAAACCTCTCTTAGGTGACGCTGGGAGTAGATGCCTGAGTACCGTAGATTTATGGCTTAAATGACTTAAATCTATAATAGCACAGAAAAGCTTGGACAGTGCCACTTCAGGGTTGAAGACATTCACTGTCTCAAACTATGACGACTGAGCGCTACAGAATATTTTCAGGTCGGTGGGAGACAGAAAAATAGAGAAAGCGTTTACGTAGAAACATAACAAGGAAATTCCATTTGGGGGAAAAGCTAAAATAGCTGATATACTGAAATAACTTAGCTGGGTGTCAGACGATAAGAGGACAAAGACCTTTGCTAAATAATAGAGTGGCAGAAGAGTGGCAAGCACAGAGAAACCGATAGAGAGAGCAACAGAGGAGACAGAGAGAGGAGAAAAAGCAGCACGATTGGTTAACCTCGCCGTGCATCCACAGCAGCCTGCACATGTGCACATGTATTCATACGCATGTTTGTATAATTAGACAGGAAGTCACCAAGAGGGAGAAGCAGAGCTGGGGAAATTCAGGGCTAAAAATAGACTATCGATGGACTGATTATCATAATAAAGAGTGGGGGAGGGGTCAAATGATACGGTCTCAGCGTGAGTATGTGTGGGAACGAGGTGGTGAGGGTGGGGAGAACCAAGTGTGTGTTTCATATTAATAGTTAATATGTTAAGCTGTAGAGACACAGAGTTATAGGTATCATTATGTCCTCTAGAGATTTATCGTTGAAATAATGACTTCTACCGTCATTTGTAGCTATAATGCATGAACAATTGTTAATTGGACTGAGCAACAAACCCAGATGAGAAAAATTAGATATACATGTCCCCACCTGAGCTTCCAGCTCGGTGTCTCAATGCGCACATATATGGATCGTGTTTGTCTCACAAACCCCTCTTGGCTTCAGCGTATCATCCATCAGAGCCACCAGGCTGCTTTGGGAGTTAAGAAGGAATTTGTTACATAGACAGAGGTAACACCAAATCTACCAGTAGCTAAAAATACTCTAAAAGGTGAACAGGCATGACGCTCTCTCACAATAATCCCCAGGTGGACGGGATGAAGATGAGGAGGATTCAAACACGCAGATACAGATTTGATAGCACACCTCTCCTCTGGGCTCAATGTATGTCTAAGCTAACCTAAAAATGCTGTACATGGGGAAAACAGACATTCATTGTGTGAATGTAGGGCTGCCACAATAACTGTACTTTTCATGTGTGTTGAACAATGCTTCAAAAAAGCTCATGGATAGATTGATCCTGACTGTCTGTGACTGTGATCAGTCTTCAAACTTGAGAGCTCTAAGTTTTTATGTTGTTTTACTGTTCATTTTGTAGGTTAACCTGTTGAACTCTGGGTTAGCATGATGCATGGCTAATGTGGCTACTATCACAGGCTGGGGCCACGTTGGACTACTGTTGAGGGACAGTCAAGAGAAACTATGTGAACATTAAGCCTCATTTGAAGCAACTAAATAACAAGAGTAATAGGTCAGATGCCTGTCTGTCATGTTGTTTTTTGTGAAAGTTTATACTGCAGCGCGAGTTTCGATACCTTTTTTCCCAGTTCTGCTCTGTGATTTTCGCCACTTGTGTTCATGCTACTGCTGCTTTATGTAAATTGACTTGATAGACTTGTCCTGAAGATAACAATATAGCTACATATAAAAATAAAAATAAAAATGGTCAACCTGCAGGAATTCATTTGCAACGTTGTCTCATATGATTAGCATCCAGCAGCTAGCCAGTTTGATGAGATCTACAGATAATGTTACACTTAGCAGTACAGCACCAAATTACTTCATTTCATTTATCATAGATGAATGCATGACTTTTCATCTGAATTGATACGTGTTGTAGTTTGACTAAACTCTTTAAAGTGTGCTGGATGCTTTTATAGGTCCATCACTACATGTACATATTGTGCAGCTAAGCACAAACCTTTTCTCAATTTCAGTATAGACCCCATGGGTTTTTATTTTTCTCATATTTACACTAAAATTTATGAAAAACTGTATATAACACGATGCAGAAGACATTAAAAATTTCACATTCAATCTAATTGTGCAGCCATAAAAAACATCTATCTAATTTTTGAAGCTACCCAAGGGAGAGTATAAAGGGAACATTGGGTTTCAAGACAATCCTGCAGCCGTACAAACAAAAAATACCGAGACAGAATACACTGTCCTCAAAACCCTGAACTTGTTTACCCAGAATCCTTTTCAGTACAGAGCAAGCAGAGCACCATGGCAGCAAGAAAGCAGAGAGGAATGCGAGGATTGTCTGTGTTTGTTTCTCGCACTACATGCAGGGCTGCTTTTTTATTCATTTACCGTCTCAGTCTCACACCCGTCCATCTATCTATCTATCTAATTCTCTTGTCATTTCAAATTGCCTTCTTCCATTATCCTTTCTCTTTCTCTCATTCCACTCTTTCCAATTTACCTCATTGCTCTTCCCTCCATTTGTTCCTCTGTTGGTGCTCTCTGTCCCCATTACTCCCTCTCTGTCTTTTTTAATCCGCTCCCTCTTCCCCTCGTTATCCTGCTCTCTTCTTTTGTCTCTCCTTCAAGCTCCCGTCTCGCACTTCAGTCTCACGTCTCATTCACTCTCACTGTTCACCCCACCGCCTCCCCCGTCTCCTTCTCCCCGGTTGGCAGATGTGAAGTGTGACAGGAGGTCTATAGAAGAGGTATGATCGAGCACACGCACACAAACGCAGGCATCCTTATTTTACACTACAAAGCCCCGGCTACAGATACAGCGACGCAACATGGCAACACTCTGACAGGAGCGTCTGCTGCCACGACAACACGTCACTGCCTGGCAACGCAACCTTGCCATGGTAACAAGCCACAACATCTATATTAGGTGTACAAAAATAATATTTATTTCAGACATGACACTCAACAGTTTTGCATACACAGCCGTTTTTACGAGTTGGTCTCAGAGGTCCTCAGCTCAAGCCCTTTTGCTCTGCAGAGCTGCAGGTCTGTGCTCCTCGCTTCCTTGCACTTCATCAATCAATTACTGTCACAGCTCGGTCACTGAGAGTCACACCTGCTTTTCTCAGAGTTATTCAGGTGGTTTTTAAGCGGACAGGTTTCACTCCAGTGGGGTTTGCAGGCTGGGAAGACTGGGGGACTTGGATGTCAGCTCTCCAGGGTAAATCACTCCCAGGGTAGGAGAACGTTCTGCCCCCGTCTACAGATTCAGTCTAGTCATCTTCAGCAGTGACATACTGCTGTAGCGACTGGGCTGCTCTCTCAGTTAAACTAAGCGTAAGAGTGAAAGGCAGATTGTTGTAACACACACTGTCTTACAGCGTACTCATAAGAGACAGAGTCGGCTAATTGAGCTGTGATGAGGGCCTACTTCAGACTACATGTGGTCATCCATTTTATACATTTATAGCCAGTCCTTTAAAGCCTTTAAATCTGTCAAGTAGAAAGCAGAAAACTAAGAAGACTAATTGAATTAATTGCTCATATTAGTTTTAATTTATATTTGCCTTTTAAAAGGGATAGTTTGGGGAAATACACTTATATACATTCTTACCGAGAGTTAAATGAGAAATCAGTACCACTCTTGTGTCTGCACAGTAAACATAAAAATACATCAAGCATTAGGTTAGCTTAGCTTAGCATAAACACTAGAAACAGTTAGTTTGGCTCAATAGTTAACAAGATCTGGGATATGTGCAACAGTATGTCTTGGCTAGGAGAAATTGCCAGTAGGATTGTATCGATACCCATACTAGTATCAGAAAAAGCCCCTGATACTGCCTAAAATGCTGGTATTGGTATGGGGGAGTCTGTGGATCTTGCTACTTCCCAGCAGCGTCTTGAATGCCATTTTTTCTCCCCAGTTTTGGAGATGTTGGCCATAAAGATTTCAGCCTTCTCTCAAACATAACGGAACTAAATGGTATAAGTCCTGTGTTGTTTCAAGCACAAAATAAATAAAAATAAATAAATAAAATAAACAACCAACAAAACCATTTGAAAAATTCTAAACCAATGTCTCTTTCCACAAATCATGACCCGGTTACTTAAAACAATCCACAGACCTTGTGCCATTTAGTCCCATTATATTAGAGAGAAGCCTGAAATCTCTATGGCCAATATCTCCACTCTGCAACTGACACTACAAAAATCTAGATGGATAAATAACACTGCAGGCCAGGGGAAAAATATGTATTTTTGATTTTGGGGTGAACTGTCACTTCAATTAGTGAGCTTTAGAAGTGCTAGCAGAAGAATTTGTTACCACTGGACAGAGCCAGGCTAACTGTTTTTCCCATGATGTCAGTTTTTATGCTAAGCTAACTGGCTCCTGATCCATATTTATCATAGTGACATAAAAGCATTATTCTCAGACAGAAAGCAACTAAGGGTTTTTCCCCAAAATGTCAAGCTATTCCTTTAACTGTAATGTGAAATGAATAGTGTGGTATTATAAGTGCTGGGCTGGACATCAAACAGCACTATTTTTATCAGCACATAATGAAACATGTCTGTTGCACCAAGCACTGAAAACTGCACTGTCAAATAGTCTTTACCCATTCCTTAATCAAGTGCTAAAATGTTTACTTGGTTGACCGATTATCTGACTGACAGAAAATTAATGAACAATAGTTTTGACAATTGGTTTTAATCATTTCAGTCATTAATCATCCAACAAATGTCAAACATTTACTGACATCAACTTTTCAAATGTCAGTATCTGGTGCTTCTTTCAGTAAAGTATGAGCTTTTAATATTTGGTTTCACACAACAAGCAATTTTAAGATCTCAACCGGGAAAACGTGATAAAAATGCCAAAGACAAAATGTGAGCAAAAACTAAAAGAAGTGATTTACGAGAGAAAACAACATTCACAAAACTAAAACTCCTCCACGGAAATTAAACCTGGAAAGCACAGTTATTAACTCAGGTTAGCAACAGCTGCATCAAGTCTGGAGTTTCTTCCATAAAGTGTCTGTCTGTCAGGTCCACTAGCAGCTATAAAGACAACTGTGTTGCTCAGTGGATCAGCGTCTGGCTGAGCTGCTGCCTGGGTGACATTGAGAAATTACCCCTGTACTGAGGTGTGTCCTGTGGTGATGGAAATCAGCCCTGATAGGCTGAAAAGCACCTTTATTAGTCTGCAGAGCTGACTGACGCAGGACGACAGTGGGGGTCATGATGATGCACGCACACAGGGCTGGTGTGTAGTGTTTGGTATGCAGTGTGTGCAGCCGTGTGTGTGTGTGTGTGTGTGTGTGTGTGTGTGTTTGTGTGGAGCGGTAACGATTGACCAGAGTAAACAATCGAGCTCTCGAAGGTGTCAGCGCTCACTGACCATCACAGGACGAGCCGCTCACTGAGCACCTGGCTCATCACTGCACATTACTGTGATCTTACAAGTGGCACAGACAGAAACATGGGGTGAGGAGGGTGAGGAGGAGCAGGAGGAGGAGGAGGAGTAAAGCTAGAGACAGGACCACAAATATAAAGGGCTTCACAAGAACCTCATTTTGTGATTAGCTGCTGAATGAGAGGATCATACTGAGGTGGAGAGGAAAAAGAGATGAGATGACACCTGTCCAGAGCTTAACACGGAGAGCACTTTGCAAACACAACCAATTCATTAATCACGTTCAATATTTGCTATATTCATTTCATAAAATTCATATCATTCCCTCACAGTTTCTTTCATCTGTGGAACAACATTAATCCAGTGTGCCAATCAAACGGCAGGGAGCGCAGAACCACATCAAAGCATGTCAGCCAGCCCTTTAACAAGAGCAAGCCAGCAGGCAAATCACCCCTTTAAGGAGAGAGTCCCTGGGGGATGATGTATTTCTCTCTCACACACATATAGAGGCGAGCATATACACCCTAGACAGAGAATGGTGTGTAACACTTTCATTATTTATCAGCTAAGCCTATTAAATCTCCACACACAAACAGAATAATCAGTCAACAAGTTTAAGAAAACACATACATACATGTACATACATACATACATACACATCGTGTGTTTTTGTGCCTACACACTAGGGCTGAACAATTAATTGAAATTTTATCTGTATCATAATATGGCCTACAGCAATTTTCAAATTGCAGGAGGTGCAATATTTATTAAAGGCGAAAATTCCATTTTATATTAAATTTTGTCATGCTGCAGAGACGTTCTGGTCTACACATAATATTTTACAAACAAATTGCACAAAATAACCCAGAATTTGGAGATGGTTTTGCCTGGATATTTTAAACTATGACCCATATATGATGAAACCCATGTTGCACACTCTCTGATCATGGCATTGTAAGGTTTCCGATATGACTGATGCCGTATTTTGAATGTCACACAAATGTTTCAGTGACAAAGGGTGGTTAGATTCCACATATTCTAGCCAAATACTGATAACATTTTAATGTTTTTCAATGAAAATGAGAATAATGACGTAATTTCTTCCAATAACTGCAAATCATATTGCAATTTTAATATCAGCCAAAATATTAGCAAATAGATATTTTTTCAAAATTGTTCAGCTCTAGCGTACACACAGCTTTACAATCAATCTGTCACAAAAAAAAAAACAAACAGACAAAATCTTTTCTTTATCACCTCATCCAACATCATTATCATTATCATGACAAACATCCTCGGATAACTATCCTCACTCCTCTTCCTCCCCCATCATTATCAGTCATAGTACCAAATTAGTGTGAAAGCCCACTCACAACTATTAGTAATTAAAAAAACATAACACAATCAACAACCTAAACAGGATTTAATCAATAGATAACTAACATGAATGAGTTCCAACTACAAAAACATAAAAAACTGAACCTACAGACACAGATGGAGGTGGGAGAATTTGGTATCTCACAGCAGTGATTGCTGAGCTAATCATCACAGATGAATGGACTGACTGTTTGTTTGAAGGCGTTGATTTTGGTAATAAGTGTCCACCTGATTGCACTTTTTTAATAGCATAATGAATGAAGTCTAACTTTACAACATCTGGATGGCAACCATGTTGTCCAAGACAAGAGGTCACACAAGTATGAATGTGCTAATGACTGTGAGAATAGCAGAGAAAGTAAAATATAAGGCTACAACAGGCTGACACACATTGTAATCATGTTCTGAAATAATTGCTTGATGACTCGTTTTATTTTTTTCAACTCCTGAAAGCAATTTACATCTATGAAAGAAAGTCATTTATAACAAGTTGCTAGCAGGCACTTTTCTAATCCCAGTTCTCACTTCACACAATAGGACAACAGCACTCTAATGACCAAACCATGAGAGATTTAAAAAAAAAAAAAATACTGAGCAAAATCACACAGCAAAAATTTCAGAATTATTAAATTTATTTTAACTAAAGCTCAAACACCAGCATCAGTGCCATCCTGTATTTCTGCAGACTCATTTGCAAATGTTTGTGTTTAAAAAAAATGTTCAGACAAAACAAATATATTAAAGTACCATTTATGGAGACAAACTACTCGGTTACTTGGCATTACTGTACTCTATGTACATAAATTGACCAACCACAGCAGACTCCAATCTTATCAAAATCAAACTCCTCCTAACTCTACAGGCACCTTTTCTTGACCATCTATAAGCAGGGGAGATCTTTGAAATCATTCTGCACATGGACCCTGAGGGAAATAAAGGAGGTTTTAAAGAAGGAACAAGACACAGAAAGATATTATAAGAACAGAAGAAGTAATGTTGGTGAGAAGTACACCTCTATCCGTGACCTTTTGTATAAAGCACAGTTAAAGGATCAGTATGTAGGATTTAGCTGCATCTAGCGGTGAGCTTGTAGATTACAAACACGTCACCTCACTCTCCCATTCCTAAAATGTAGGAGAACTTCTGGTGGCTCGAAGCCTGCGTAAAATGGGAAAGACTGGACCGAGAACCAGTGTTGGGTTTGTTCAGTCTGGCCTGCTGCAGAAACATGGCAGTGCAACGTGGCAGCCTCTGTCAAGTGGACCTGCATCCTCTGCAGACATACAGTAAATGGCTCATTTTAAAATAATGAAAACACAAGGATTCTCATTTACAGGTGATTATACACTAATGAAAACATATTTATGAATAATATATTCAATTTCTACCATATTCTGTCAATAAATCCCTGCAAAGCTTACACAGTGGACCTTCAATACAGCTGAAACTAAGACACATTAATGCATCTACATATAGTATATATGCCTGATGATACAACTTTTCTTTAGGATGCGATATTGTTGGGAATAAAACACTCAACATGTTCACATGGTGACAATGTTCTGGTAGTCTTGATCATTTGTGGCATGAAATGGCCTGTTTTGTCAGTATGATGCTGCAGAGAGCAACAGTATGAAGCATTCTGCAAAGGAAAACTAACGTTCTTGTCAGCAACTGCATAAATAAGCTGCATAAATGTTGTATGAAGAGGACTGTGCATTAAACTCTTCTGCATGCATCAGGGTTAAAAGGTTTCATTTTCCACAAATTTCCTCACATCACCGCGATAGCCATCTTCATTACTGCCATCATTATCAGCGGTCCGTCAGCCCTATCAGCAGCTTTAAGCATCTTGGCCAAGTTCCTCCCTCATCACCATCTTTATCTTCTCTGTAGTCTCCACAGGAGGAATCCCTGTCGGAGGCTGCGAAGCGGTGGGGCAGCATGCGTCCAGAGCAGCGGATGTGAAGTGACAGAAGCTGCATGTATTTATAGGCTATCTGAGTAGAGAAACGTGCCGCTCACTGTTGAAGCTATTTATAGAGCCTTTTACTGATGCCTCTGAGTAGAGTGGAGGGGAGGCGATGCTTCTCTGGGGAATAACTTACGAGGCGCCCTTATATCTCCCTCTACCTCCATTCAGTGCACGTCCACCCTTCTACTCCCTACGTCTCTGCTCGGCTCATCCCTCCATCCTCTTCCCATCCTCTCACATTGACTTTCGCCTTCTCAATTGCTCATCCTCTATCCGCTCTCTTCTCCCCTTCACATCCTCCCCTGCTGGTCTCGTCCTCTTTCCCACCTCTCCTCCTGTCCTCTCCCCTTTTTCCATCTTCTCGCAGAGCGTCTTTCCTCATGTCCACATTCATCATCTTCCCTCCCTCCTCTTCCTCTCCATTTACTGTACCCCCATCACTCTGGTTTCTCCCTATATATTTTTCAGATCTTCTCACTTCTTTAGCCCCGTTTCACTATCTTATACTCTCCAGGCCTATCAAAGAGCCACTCACACTGTTTGTATGCAGAGAGAAGAACCATCTAAAACTCTTCTCTGAATTCCTCAACAGCAGGTGCTCTGGCAGAAGCTCAGACTAATTTTCTGAAGTGGTCAAGTGATCTCTGTGAAAGAAGTGAAATGGTGTCAGCAAATTTCTCATCTCAAAGGCTTGAGAAGTTATCCAGACTGATATCAAACACTTACAGTCTTATCAAACGTTTTTTTTTTCAACTGTGATGCCTATCTCAAGATTTATTCTTCTCACATCCTTCCCAAATTCTCCTTTTGTGCCTTTTTGTTTTCCTCTGCCTAACGTGTTTTGCAACTATCGCTTCACTCTTGCACAATCTGGTTTATCTCTTTTATGTTCAGTCCGCTAGTTTTGTCACTATCCCAGTGACAATATGTGTATGTGCATCACAACTGCACAATTATGGCAAAATTGACAATCACGTCTTTATTTTGACTGAGATCACCATTGTTTTTCACAACTTTAGGGACATATATATAATATGTAACATTTCTACATTAATGTGTCTCAAAATGCTACACATTATATATTTTGTTGAGCTGTGTACTTAAATTATCGCCAGAGAAATCCTTAACTTGATCAAGGTAAAGGCTCATTTCCAACTAGCCACTATTTGCTATAACTTCTGGGAAAATACGGGAAACGTCAGAGAGCGATGAAGGAAGTTGGCGAAAATGACTAAACCCAACATGAATAAAACTTTAATAGTATCTCATCCATGAACATGATTTATGTCTGAGTCATGACAGATTTACATTGACAATGGTGGATGTTTAACAATGAAGTTGTTCCCACGCTCTTTTCATTATTGATTTAATGTGAGAGAGACCCCTGGCAGCAGAACTTACATATTGTGTATTTAAATAAGCAGAGCACTGCTTTCACTCTCATGTTGTCCTACATTCCTGCTAATGTACAAAGCTGTGCATCAAAATGAGACTGGTGAGTGGTCGGAGTTGATATAAGTACAGGGATTCAAAGAGGTAACATTAGCAACGTTATTCTTCTTGGCCTCCATGCATTGATTGTACTGCTGTTTGTGGTGTTTTTTCAGGTGGCTGAACAAGTTAGTTGTGTTACTTTGCGCTGCAGCCACAAGTCTCATGCACTCCTTGCATATAATTTGTTCTTGCTTATCATTACCTGCCCTGACTCCAGATTACTTCCAAACAATAAATAACTACTAGCTCTTCGCCTTCTGCTCCAGACATTTGATTTTCATTCCATCTGTTGTACAGTAACTCATCTTCTCTTGACTCTAGTGGCAACATCCAGAAAATTTTGCACAGGGTGGATTGCGAGTCGGCCATTCTTGGAGGACACCCACCATGACCTGTACACGGTTACCACTTATTTGACAAGGCAGCCTCAACCCGGTCAACCCTGTGTAACTTGGTATAACTTCAATTTCAGTTTTCAACACTGTCGCACAACCAACAAACAATCTATGTGCGCCATCCTCCAAAGATGCCAGCACCACCTCAGAATGTTACGTGATTCCCACTCCCTATTGACCAAGAAAACTTTGTGCTCACAGAGTCCACCACCAGTGCCAGCATGTACCAGGATGCACTGCACTTGAGTTTTAATGGCAACACCCATGATGCTGTGCATCATCACCCGAGTCTATATCTATTACTTTGTTGGCCAATACAAAGTGTTAGCTGACAAACCACATCATCTAGCACACCCCCTGGCTACCAGAGACAGAGACTAGAAATGTAAGCTGAAATAATCTGCAGTTCTTCCTTTACACTAAATACATCACTTTGACATCACTGGATGCAGGAAGAATAACAGATTTTACAGCATTACAGCTCAGCTTTCTCTGTCAGTATAGCAGCACTGGGGAATGTATTGCTTCAATTGACAACATTCACCATCAACATTCACCGGACAACCATATGAAAAGAGCCAAATTTTCCCTTAAAATTGGCAGTCTTCCTGTTAGTATTTAGCATGTGCATTTGTTGACATGTGAATGCATGTAAAAAAAAAAAAAAAGGAACATTCAAATAGAAACACAAAAACACACACAACGGCCAGCCTGGAGGCAACAATACAACATGTGAATAAAGTTATTAATATCAGCACATTATCACATTCAATTCATTATTTTTGGGGGGTGAATAGACAATCCTTGAGCCAAATGATGTAACAGGATGCAGGAGTTAATGTCAACATGTGAGCCTTCTAGCTGTATGAACACACACTCACACACACACACTCACACACAGACACACCTCCTCCCACGTCCTTCAGTGTGACAGCATGTTGTGATGCAGAGTGGCGTCTGCTTGTCAAGCTGACAGACTCGCACTGACAGCATGGTCAGAGCGCTGCAGACACGGAGAAAAAACACTGATTTTATAACGCTCCAAACCACAACAACAAACAGGCTGCCGGGCACGAGCAGCGCAGCAACCGGGACCATCATCCCTGTTTTTTAGCTGTCTGATGCTGTGTCACTCTGATGGTGGAGCTATGCCTGCTTCTGTTCTGTGTGTCTCAGAAGTCATGCAGCAAATGTATATGAAACATTGTCACAAGCAGCAGAGATGACCTGCTGACCAAACACAAATTAAATCATGTCGGTGAGATTAAGATGAATTTTGGGAGTTAGTATCACATGTAAATGCCATTCAAATATTCAGCATATGATTCAGAGCTGCCATGCAGGAGGTCTATGAGTTGGAATTTCTATAATTTTCATTACACTGTATCAGCTTTGTTAAGTGATAGGCAGTTAATTATGGGGATGGCATTACCGCTCACACATCACACAGAATAACTGCCTTTCCTTTCTCATAAAGGGCTGGAAGGCGACTGTAATTGAAATGTGACAAAACTATGGTTCATGCTATCAAAAGGGGCCTATGCCATCCTTCAGCCTCAACATGGCTGAAGTGTGTGAGGACCTGCAGTGCTGAACCTCAGCCAGTCTCGATCACCTCAGTCATCACCCTGTCAGTCCACCTTCACTGCACTATTACACAGCCAACAGGCTGAGAAAGGTAGAAAAAAAAAGAGAGGGAAGGAGAAGGAGAGTGCGCCGTCTGGAGCTAAAAATTGAAAGGGAGAGAAAAATGTGATAGAGTGAGGTGGTGACCAAAAGGATTCAAAGAGGCAGAGAAGAAGGGAGAAGCAGGGGGAACATGAGAGAGTGAAAGCAAAGAGATGAAGACGACAGGAGAGAGGGAGGAGAGGAAAAAGAGAGGCTCGGGAACTGTGCAGCTGTGGGAGCGTATTAAACAATCACTTCTGTGTCAGCGGCTCATCACACCAGCAGAAGACATCTAGTGTAGTACGAGCATTCAGCCAGTGCAAAAACAACTATCACTGATGTCCAGGGCTGGGTGTCGTTCAAAAATTTTCAATAATGGCACCACTACAGATATGTTGTCTTCGATACCCGTTCCTGAATGATACTTTTTGGGTACCAATTAAAAAAAAAATCCATTTTAACAAAAAGAAAATTACATTACACATCACAGTAAAACTAGTCTCTTCAAAGGAAGAAGCTGTTAAAAGACCTCGGAGCAGCTGGAGAAAACCGTTTTTACTTTTAGCACACTTTACTCAACATGGAAAACTGGACTAAAATGAAGAAACTGATGGAATATCTGTATAGTATTGGACTATATAAAATACAAATAACTGTCAAAAGGAACATTAACAATAAATAGTAGTCTATGTCATCCAAAGAAGAAGAAGAGGAAAAAGAAGAAGAAGAGGGGAATGACAGTGTGGGTGACATTTGTGACACTGCGAAACAGTGGGAGAGTGAGACTTTCTTCTGTGCTAAAGAGCAGCTAGCTCGGATCTGATTGTGAATATCAGGTGTCTCTTTTTACTTGTCAAACTGTAACAACACTGTGTTAGCCATCAAAAACACTCCATCCCCATGGTGATGAGAGAAAGATGTACGGAGGAACGATGTGGTGAATGGACTCACCAACGAGCTAACAGGTTAGCTGTACTGTCTAGCTAATAAGCGGTACATAGTTCACTTAAATATCTGTGCAGATCATAGGTGCAGATAAGTAGCTGGCAGTAAAGAACAAACCCCCCTCTCTGGGCATAACGCGCTCTCTTTCCTGCATGCCTGTACAACGTGTAACTTTAGAAAGCCACTCACAAACACTATAAGATTTTGGTATACTGTATGCTCATCATCTTTAAGATACACCTTTATTTCGAAATTCCTGTGGCACGTTCGTATCACAAATGTCTGAAATTGGCACCCTTAGCATAGAATAACAAAGGTGTTATTCAGTAGTTAATGGGATCAAAGCAATTTGGTCAGTGCCATTAAAGTATTGAAGTTAGATACCCAGCCCTACTGATGCCAAACCTAGCTCTGCTTTCTCATTGTTCTCATGAATCTGTCTGTTCACAAACAGCTAAAGGACCAGTTGATTCAACTCAACCACCTTTGTTTGCAAGACACCCAGGTGGCATGACTTGAAACATGGTTATTAACAAAGGATACTGAATCATGTCAGACGAGTACAAAGCCCTTCGACAAGCATCAAATCACAGATCCACATGCTGCATGAAAGGAGTAACATGTAGTCTGCAGAGTCAAGCATCAGAGCAGCTTCAGTCTCCAGAGAAGCTGATTCATGAGCCGCTCCGTGTATTGACGGCGGGCGGAGCTGCTGGGGATGGCACCCCTCAATGTCAATCACGGCAATGACATCGTCCCCCAACAGGCAACCGGCACACGCGCTGCTGACAACACAATGTAAGCACACAAGACACGCACGTCCACATGCAACCCACAGGCATAAAACAGCAGTATGTGAGTGTTTGTGTGTCCAGCCTGTGAAATCTCTCACATACAGATTAAAAAAAACATATTCCTTATGCATCCAAATGGGTGATGTGTTATTATCTTTATCTGTGCGTGTGTTGTGCATGTCTGGCGTGTGCTGAAGGGGGTAGGGCGTCAAGGCAACGCAAGCCTCGAGACAAGAGGGTGGTTGCCGTGGAAACCTCAGGCTGAGAGCTCAGCAGCCGGACGATTGAGGGAGAAGAAGGAGCGATAGACGGCGTGAGACGGGAGAGAAAGAGCGTGTGTGTGATGAAAAAATACGAGGGCAACGTCCCGAGGGCAAGGAGGGAAAACTAAAAGAGAGAAAGAGAACGAAATGGAGCTGGAGGAGGACGAGGGGAGGGGAGGGGAAAATCCAAGAATCTATCTCAGAAAGACAATGAAAAAGACATTTGCAGACACCCAGTGTGACCGAGGAGATGAGGGGATCAAAGAGGAGTGAAAGACAGATTGAAGGTGAGAGGAGGGATAGAGTGATGTGGACTCACAGGGAACGGTGCGGAGGTAGAGGTTGTCTCTGATGATCTGCTGGTGGTCGTGGTCCACTGAGCCCTTGGAGAAGCGCAGGTTGAGGTAGTGCCGCAAATCCTTGTCAACCACCCCCCCTGAACACAAACACAGGAAAAGAGAGGTTAGAGCCCGCTTTCAACTGACCTCCAAAAATCTTGGTTGGTTTTTGTGTCATGATATTAAAAGATTGCTCTAGATCAATCACGATGCAAGCGACACCATATTGGAAACTACTAAAAGGATTTCACTCCAAGAACAAGCAGCCTGCCCAGTAGGCCAGTCATTACACACTCATGCTGTGCAGCCAAGCGTTGCTCAAACTCACAACTTTTCAATTCTAGTGGAGATCCCAAAGTTTGCCAGGCTGAAAATCGACATCTAGGATATTTCAGTTTGTTGGAGTGGTGGAGCCATAAAAAAATCTTTCATAACCAGTTTAAAGGGAAAATGTGGCACTTTTCACATAGCTGCTCAGTCACTGTTGATGGTAAATGTAGTCAATTAAAGCAATAAATTTCTCATTTGGTGCTATATTGACCAAGAAAACTGCTCTTGGAGCCATGTCAGCAGTACCTACATGTACCAGGGTCGTGTGTTGGCAAGAATGTGGAAATGCATCACATATCACAATACAGGGTTTATGTTTTTAATGCAATCAGAACATTGGGATCTGCCTTGGTATTTATCACAGTCCCTGTAAAATCCAACATCATAGCACTGCCACAAATCTTTGCACATAAAATATTAATTAAAAATCGATTTGTGTTTTGATCAATCATGTTTTTGAGAATCGATACAGTATCACAAAACACAATATCACGATACTCGTGTAATTACCACCCAGGTCGATAGCTATTTTGTTGGATAAACCGCAGCGTTAGGTGACTAAAATACTCATCTGGAAGCTAAAATAGCCTGTAGTTCTTCTTTAACACCAACTGCATCACTGTGGCATCACTGGATGCAGGAAGGACAACAGATTTTGTAGCTTTCTTGGACAATTAGCACCCAGTGAGGAATTTATGGCTATAATTGACTACATTTACCATCAACACTGACTGGACATCCACATGAAAAGTGCAATATTTTCTCTTTAAATATTTTTCTCTGTGCAAACATGATATTGCCTCAACAAAGAATTGGAATAGGCTGATACAGAAAGTACAGCTTGTCACAAGTGTCAGAGAGTGAAGAATGAAGATGAAGGAGAGGTGAAGGGGGAGATCTGTCTGTTAAAGGTGTTGAAAAAATGCTTTTTGTGGTTGAATGAGGAAAAATGGCTTATTCAGATTGAAAGCTTGTACTGATTTTCACACCTAAGCAAAACAGCAGAGGCTACTACACATACTGACATGAACACACACACAGATCATGGTAATTCTGTAAACCAGTGATCCCCTTGGGGGTAAATATGCGGTGTCAGCAGGTTGAGTGACAAAGGCCTACAGAGGACAGACGCTCACACCACCTCATCTCTGAGTCTTTGCTTATCATTCGCCGCACAAACTGTCTTCCTTCGCATTAAGTTACTGAACTGAAACACAGTAAAATAAAATAACAAACATAAGTGAGTGAAGGAAGGCAGATGACTAAGAGCAGGCCATCATATCTGAACTGCACACACTGTATGATAATGTCCATGAATAGTTTCTCCTCCCTGCATCCCAAACCAAAGAAGCCCAGGAGGATGAGAGGAGGAGAACTTATTCTCCGCACAACATTCGGTATGCAAGACTATCACATCTGACAGCAGGAGGGATGAGGTTACATGCCATGCATTTACAAATGAAAAACATGTCTTCTCACTCATGCATACTCTAGCGACCTCCTGCCAGATTGACTTGACAGTGTTCGGCCTACCGGTAAAGATTAATGCAGCGCCCACCCGTCAAAGAGAACATACAGCAGCAGCGTACCATCGGAGAGGAAATTCTTGACACCGCACAGGCAGATACCTGTATGTATGCCTCTGACACAGGTGACTCTGTGTGATTCTGCAATAATGAATCCTTTTGGAATCAGATCTTATGTAAACTGACACCATTTTAGTGAGGCTGTGAAGCACTGAATTGCTTCACAAAGAGCAAGGAGAGGAGAGGAGAGGAGAGGAGAGGAGAGGAGAGGAGAGGAGAGGAGAGGAGAGAGCCAGAAAACAAAGGAAGGCAGGATGAAATCTTAATTAACATTATTAGGGCTATCGCGGTTTTCAGATGGGTAAACATCACCACAAACAGCTCTGTATTCTGGCATAGGCCACATCGTTGACATGCACAGACACTGACACACACATATTTATACATGCATTGCACACCAACACACACAGATGTACAGAGAGAGATGGAGACAGACAGGGTGAAGAGAAAGGCAGTGCGGAGCCGGCACCTCATCAGCAGCTGGCCCAGATGTTGATAAAAGCAGTCCTTTCTCCACAGGTATATCCACATCCACAGACAGCCTGTCCTCCCAGGCGTCCTCTAGCCTTGTAACCAACCACCGCACATCTTATGCCGTCTCGGTTAAACCTCGCTGTCCTCCCCTGCTGCCTCCTTGGCGTCTCCACCGCTGCTCACACACACAGCACCGTGAGCACCTGGCTGCGGCCAATTTTAATCCCAGAAAAGAAGACGAGGACGAGGGGAAGGGAGATGCAAAGAGACGCGGAGAGATGGAGAGAGATGACGACCGTCGGGGGAGAAAAAGAGAGGAGAAGGAGATGTGCCAGTGGGAAGCCAGGCTCCAAACAACCTGCCAGCGGATTGGCTGGAGAGCTTCCACAGTCCTGCAGCAGCCCCTATCTGCTGCTGCTGTTACTACACTGGAGATGTTAGTGCATTTGTATGGTGAGAGAGATGTGTGTGTGTGTGTGTGTGAGTGTGTATGTGTGCAAGAAGAGAATCAGAGAGAGACATTCTGTGAGAGTAGGAAATAAACGGTTATGTGTGTCAAAGCATTTGTAGATGCCTGTCTGTATGTCTGAGCTTGTGTTTGTGTGTTGTGTGTGAGTGTACGCAGATGCTCCCTGACATTCCTCAAACACTGCGTCTCGCCCACCAGATGCTCTCCCTGTTTGACCTTGTGTAAACGTCACTGACTGGAGAGAAACACTGTGAAACGCAGCAGTAGCAGCAGCATATGTCACACTGAGGTTACACACACACTCTTATGCACAACACACAGGGCTGATGATGAGCTCACAGCTGCAGACGCCAGCGAAGATGCCTTGAGCGCCGTCTTGGGCAAGGTTTGGTCTGAATACAAGGAATAAACAAACACCAACACAGAGACGCGCTCATGATATAAGCACTGAGCTAGGAGTGTGGAGGAGGAGGAGGAGGAGGAGAAGGGTCTATTTAAAGAAGGTGTAACTCTTCAAATGAGCAAATTTAGCAACCTCAAAGTTAAAGCTGATCCTGTAAACATCACTGTGGAGTGGCCACTCTTTTCTGATCATTTTCCAGGACATTTTCAGTGATGATCCAGCTCTAGTTGGTATGACAGTCAGGGCCTGCGCCATATACGATGTTCCTCTCTGTGGAAGTCTGCTTTAAAAGATGTACAGTCTATGGCTTTAACTTATCTATGAAATCATCTTTTGCATGCTTAGAAATTATGGCAGATTGAATCATAAAATCATATAATAATGCAAACTATCTAACAGCCTACTACTGTCTCTACTTTTTATTGTTCTTTTGTTCATTTCTTGCCTTGTTTTAATGGCCTGTTCAGTACTGTTACTATATTTTTTATTTTTTATAGTACAGTAATATAGTATTTCCTTCTCTTTTGGAAAGCCCTTTGTGCTCTATGCTTGGCAAGTACTAGGTAAATAGGATTTATCATCATTTATTTATAATCTGAATCCATTTCATGAATTAAATTAACAACTGCTGCCTGAACACCAATAACACTCTCTTGTTTGCGCTTATCTGTAGTTGTTAAGTTAGCAGCATGGCAAAAGTTAGGTGTGTTAGCTTCACCGTATGCACTTCTGCCTGTGATTTCTGAGGTGAAGAATATGTCAAAGTTTCCATTGTGGCTCACAAGAGTGTTTGTACACTTAGGATAATATTTAAGGTTATTGGCCAGTATGTTTCAATAATACGTAACTAACTAACTAGTTCACTGTGCAACCAAATGATTTAGTAAGTTATCTAGCTCAAATGATACATGAGGATTCATGGGTAGCCTTTTGTCAATGTTGTGTAAATTTAATGCTTGTGGGTTTTTACAAATAGGCTGATTTATCCCAACTATGTCAGATTAAGAACCTCCTGCAGTAACTGTGAAGACCCCCTAGGTATCCCAGACACCCTGTTGAAGACCCGTGCTTTACATGCCTAAATGTATAATGCAAAATTAGAGTCGAGTTTGCTATTAGCTAACTACCACTGACTCTTACTAATTAAGTACAGCTTCTCTTTAACAATACTAAGCACACCCACTGTGACTTACAGCTGCAACATTTCATACATTCACATTTCTGCAGTTTGACTCACATACAGTTTGGCTCTTATTCACGGTTTTAATCCCAGCTTAGCATTCATTATGATCCAACTCTTTCAACAATGCCCAACATACATTTGAAAACCACTGCTCCTTGCCAGAGTTAAATTACAAACCTTACACCTTTGCAGGCAAAACAGAATAGCAAGCAAGCTGTTAAAAACAAGTTGGGAAGAAAGCAACCTTGATTAAAAAAAACAACAAACTACTGTTACCAGCAAGCAGCAACTCATATTTTCATTTGAAGGATAATGTAACTTCTATCGAGCTCTGATAGATTGTCTAGTATAGTTAATTTTCATCTTAAATAGGAGAATTTTGAAATAATTTTCCAGAATATTTAGGTTTTTCTCTCTTTTTTCACAGGTTTTCCATGACTGGAAAATTTGTCAACTGTTTTCCAGGTTTCCAAGTGGGAACCTTGCACACACAAATTGTTTTGTGGCTGGCTGTTTCAACAAAGCAGGAAAAAATTGTAGGGAAGACACTTCATAGATTTCCAAAAACTGTAGCACATCAAGGAGAAAAAGATGACAGCCACGATCAATCACAAACTCATCAAGGCAGACAGTAATCAGTGAGGCTTCTGCTCAGTGAAGCATTGCATTAATCCATGCAGGTCATACAGTCTCCTGCCCATCAACTGACCGTCAGCAGATCAAAAAAAAAAAAAAGAAGAAGAAGAAAAAAGGAAAAACACACTTCAACAAGGTGGCCAATTCAAGCTGTCAGCTCCACAATCCTCCCTGCAGCAGCTGCTAAATACAAACTGCTGTTACTTGTGGAGCTGCTTGGCACTGCCTCCACCATGGCAGCCTCCACCTTATTAATCAACGCACTGTGATGGTACAGTGCGTCTCTATAGGCATGTCTGTTGAATTTATACATTCAATATCTTGTAGTATGTGTCTGCTCTGTTACTGAGTTTTTAGCATGCTGCTTGGATCCACATGTCGAGAGTCTGTGCTACATGAACAACTGTATAATCATTAGGGCAATAAATGTTTCTGACTGCATGACAGTGGACATCAGGCCCCATCTGGTGAGTACGTTTAACCGAGTAAAGCTTTCCTTTTTTTTTTTTTACCAAAGACAGCCTGGGAATCGACAAGAAGTCAGTTTTTCAGAGAGAGATATATGGATGGTTGGTGGCATACATAATTATAGTCTAATGCCTTCGTTGCTTAGGAACACAAAAGAGGCAGATTTGTTTGCACAGCTGTTGACTTACCTAATACACCATCACTATACTAGTGAAAAACACCAGCTCTGAGTATCAAACTGAACTATTTCATTCAAATCATCTTCTGTAACTGTGATTTCAGTGTATTTACTTGGAAAAAAAAATCATCTACTTTAACATGCCAACACACTAAAGTCATTTGATTTCATACAATTCATAGTATACACAAAGAAAGCAGTGACATGAATCAGAAGTCCTCGGCCGGACTCAAACAACGGACAATGCAGTTTACATGATATGCATTTTGCCCCTACACCACCACACCCTTTTTGTATGCTGATGAGGGACATTTGTCTTACAATGCAAAGTGCAACAGAAAGGACATAAGAACATACAAAACCCAAACAAATCCATCGTAAATAGCTTTGTTAAAGCTTCTATGAAGAACTTTCATATTTTGTTGATTTTGTAGCACCCTATGGATAAAAGTGGTAGTATTTACTCCACCATAACCACAAAATATAGCGATGAAAATAACATTATCTAAATACAAATCTCCTCCTGCTTCTTTTTAACTGGCTAACATAGTTCTCACTGTAACTGAGAAAATGTAAAACACTGGCTGTATAATAAAATGGTGGAATATATTTCTTTTTGCCCACAAACAGTCAAAACGGTGCACTACGAAATATAGGCTACATTCTGGCTTGAGCATGCTAGTGAGTAAATCTAAGACATTAATTTGACAAAATTGGAGATGGAGATTAATGATGATGGGCTGAACTTTGAAACAGTAATACTGGAATTTTATCGTGACACAATCATCTCAAGATCATTTCAAGATTGTGTGCGTCACACTGAGGTCCCCAACTTTTATTTACAATAATCAAATGTTCATATGAGATCACCAGCAGGCTGCTGTAATAAAAAGATGCTGTTCTTTCACTAATTTCAGTGTTGTAAATACCAGAAGAACCGAACCAGGAATCCACCGGCTTGTTCTGGTATTTACAACACTTTAGTAAAAGAGCCTGCGGTTGATTTCACTTATGATTGTTAACAGAAACAAGCAGATCTGACATGAACTCCATCACTGTTACTGATTGCTGCTGTGGCTCTTAGACTCTCTCTGAGCTGCCAGGCCAAACAGTGCTCCCCCCAACAGAGGATCTGGTTTTTCTCCTCATTTAACAGTCAGAAATTAGACACTTACTTTTCTGTCAAATGTCTTGTTTTTTTTTTACATGATCAAGCTTTTCCAAAAACAAAACTAAATACAGCTGGTTCAGATCTTCCTCAATTTGCTTTCCTTGTTTAAACCCCTTTGCAGCGATATTGTTTCATCTTTCCATTTTTGTGAAGACATTTATATGGATGAAACTACAGTGCAAGAGCATTAGCCTAAAGCTGCAATATATCGGCATGATAATAATACAGTTTTATTCCATGAGGTACAGTAGATGAATAAATTGTTAGACTTGCCCTCACCGCCCTCAGCAGGTCAAATCACACCCCAACACCTGTCACTTATCTTGATAAGCAGTGTTCCTCGAAAAACAGCATCTAGCCTGAGGCCAAGCTAACCAGCATGAAAACTACACGCTCGGAAGAATATAGGAAAGCAGATATTCATTAATCAAAACAGAAACACAGGGTTCACCAGAGTCTCACCTGCCATACATTTATCTCTGCTGCTCTATTTTAAAACACTGTACTGGGACATACATTATTTCTTCTTCTGCTTTGGACCTCACTTATTCTGTTAAACATACTGTAGGTAGGTAGGATGTGTAATTGTAATTCTGGACTGTATTCGAGTTTGTCCTGGGTCTCAATGTTCCACTTTAATCTGAGATGGTAGTGTTTGATATTTGGCTTAATCTTACATTTTTATATTATTGCTCATTTGCATTTTATATTGCTCTCTTGATTTTGACCCTGGGGTCTGGCAGCAAGGCAAATTTCCTTCAAGATATTAATGACGTTAAAGTTTCTGGAAAGCTACAACTTAACAATTATTTTGATTATCAATTAATCTGATAAGTATTTCCTCAATTAAATGATTAATCGTGAAGTGAAGAATAAAACGTCATCAACATATTCAGATTTCAACAGAGAAAAGCAGCAAATCATCATATATGAGAAGCTAAAAACCAGTGAATGTTTAGTGTGTTTTTCTTACAATGACACAAACAATAAACTGATTGATTATCCAAATAGTTGGCAAATAATTTTATGTTAACTGTTTATTTAATTGACAAATTGTTTCTGCTGTGACATTTTTGCCTCACTGTATTAGGAACAACCAGCTCAACACTGGCCTACAGAAAACAGAAAATATAACTGAAAGTCAACGTCAGGAAAATGGCTTGATTTAGGCTCAATGACATGTTACCATACCAAGTGACTAGGCATTTACAATTTCCCAGAGCCCAAAGTGTCATCTTAAAATTGCTCCTTTTGTCCAACCAACAGTCAAAAACCCCAAGACTGTTCATTTACTGTCATAAATGAAATAAAAACAGATAATTCTGGATTAAATAAACTAGAATCAGAAATTTTTTGGACATTTTTGCTTGAAATGACTGAAACAATCACTTATCAAAATAGTTGGCAGCTAATTTTCTTTCAGTCAACTAATCAACTAGTTGTTGCAGCTTCACTGGTGACACGCAGCACATACTCCTGAGCAGCACTCTCTTCTAACAAGGCAGGGCTGGATGCGTCGCATTGTTTGTGTACACCAACATGAGGCTTAGGGGAGGAGCAGATAGATGTAGAAACCAACAGGAGCCATTTTGTTTGATTTGGGAAGGCATAATTAGGCCTGACATGCCCACTTTCCCAGGAGGCTGAGAGAGGAGGGAAACACAGTCGTGCCACATTGATTCTCTGAGTTTCTCTCCTCACAAAGTTTAACTGCACAACACTTAAGTGCAAACAACCCTACAGTCACGCTTCAGGACCCCATGCTGGCATGCCAGCTCAGACCCTTACTGTACATGGCCCATACACACATAATCACAAGGCAACATGTTCAAATATACACGTGAACCCCAATATTAGAAGAACACAAGAGAAACGGTGAGATGTAAAGTGTGGTGCAACGTCATGTCCAAATCGGCTATACATTCAATACTTTCCTGCACACAATCCTTGTGTCTTTCTCACTTGACGCACACATAAATACTGCCTCCTTTCCTCTAACTGAAGCACAGATACACCTGACACGCACCACAAACACCTGATCGAAACAAAGTCTCAAAGACACACACACCCTACCACAGTGAATAAACTGAGGGTCTGCCTAGCCGGTTAAAGGCTGAGGTCTGAGCCAGTGGTCGGGGGCGTTGGGGGAGAGCTGAGGTGAAGTGGTGCTGTACCCGAGTGGTTTTCATGGAGAACAAAACTCAGAGAGAGGCTTGGTGATCGATAGCTTGCCCGCACTCCCACAAGAGGTCACGCAGGCTACACAGGAGTACAAAACTGCAGGGCGGGAGTCAGCATGTATACAGCACCTCTGGAACACACACACACACACACACACACACACACACACACACCACACACACACACACACACACACACACACACACACAGTAAAGAGAGGAGTATATTTTCACCTGCTTCCTCAGCCAAATTCTGCTAAAGCTACTGATTATTATACACAATACCTCCTGAATACCTCTCTGGATGAACTTAGGAGCATCTTCAGCAAATACCAGCAGAGTGACCACTGAACACACAGCCAGACACTGACTGTATATTATCATATAATATTATCATATAGCTCAAATTCAGGCCATGTTTTCCTTTCCTATCCTGTTTTTTTTTTTTTTTTTTTTTTTTTTTGTGTGTATGACCTGGAGGGAAATGTAAAACTAAAACTGAGCTGAATAACCATTTTCACAGCAGACATTTGGACTAGTCAAACACAGGTGTGACTAATAAACTTACTAATTGCTACACAGTGCAGTGCTTGCTGGAGCCATCATCACTGTTATTAACTGCACCTGTGATTTTCCTAAATCTGATTCATGAGGACGATATAGCACAGGCATTATACAACATGACCTCACAAAACAGAAACCCTTTCAACTGTTCAAGCATAATAAATATAGCATATTATTATATTTTACAACATATTAAAAGTCTTAAGGATTCAAAGTGGGGGAAACACTGAAAAATACTTCTTAACCTTTAGATGCGTATGGTCTTATAGACAATGATGCACTGCTGTAGATTAAACTAGCCAACAGTGGCCTATAAAGTGGTTAAAATGAGCTCAACCTCAAGCAGCATTAACATTAAAGCAATAATATTAATCCAAAAACATCAGACATAATAACACTGACAGGGAGCATCTTACTACAACATGACTACTTTTACTTTAAGTTTATTTATCTGATAATATTTCCATACTTTCACTTCAGTGAGGTTTTGTGAAAGAAGGACTTTTACTTGTAGTGAAGCATTTTTACAGCAGCACTGCATGTGTCTGTGAGCTCGACACAGACAGACAGACTGCAGCACAGCTAACATCAGTACAGACAGATGCATCATGCTCTGAAAACTTCTTTACCTGATTACTGTTCACTCCGTTCACTCTCGGGATGTTATTTTTTTTCTTAAATTCTGCTTAATCCTCTCATCAAAGTTGTAAACAATGACACCTGTTTTGACACGAGTGGGAGGTGGAGGGCTTGCGTACCTCACGCACACAACGCAAATTACGTTATGTGCGTATAATGCGTATAGTGTATTTACGTTTTAAACATGTAAATAATAATAATTAATTGTATAGGCCTATATAAAATTTACACGTTTATGTGTATTTTTTGGTCTTATTTTGAAAGTTACATGATATTACATACCTATGTATAATCTGAATATGCAGTAACTAAAGTTGTCAAATTAATGAAGTGTTGTACGAAAAAAGTACCATTTCTTTCTGAGATATAGTGGAGTAGAGGTACAAAGTGGCATAAAATGGAAATACTCAAGTAAAGTACAAGTACCTAAAAATTGGACCTAAGCACAGTCCTTCACTAAATGTACCAATCATGTATGTGGGTGATTTAAAATTATTTTCATTTTTCACTTCACATTTTCTTTTATTCTTTACTAATCTTTGTGTCTTCAATTAATTGTATTTTATTTTAGCAGTATATAAACTCCATGTATGTCCTTTCTGGATGAATAAAAATCTATCTTATCTGAAATTAATTTCTTTTGACCTGGACTTGTTCCTCATGTCTTCCTCTCTAAAGAACATAATTTTCTAATTTCCCTCTTCATTTCCCACTACCCACGCATTTCTACTATTCTGATTTTCCAACTATCCTTTTTGTCCTTTACCTTATTTCCCCTCTCTGTCTCTGCTTTGTCCCATCCAACATTTTAGTTGCCCAATTTCTCTCTTTGTCTCCTCACACACCTCTCCAGTGGTCCCGTTAAGACTACGCTGGTGTGACCCAGTCTACTTTTTCTTGTTTTACAGTCCCAATTAGGCACAGGTAGTTTGAGCTGGCCTCAAACGGCCTGTGTGTGTGTGAGAGAGAGAGTGTGTGTGTGTGTATGTGAATTATACTGTGTATATGCTGATTTTCTACATGAGGGTGTATTGTGAAGACCATTTAGATGTGAATGAAGTATCTGTTTCTGGTAGTCCTAATGGCATTATTACAGCAGGCGGCAGGGCCCATTATTAATAGTAAATGACAGAGCCTCTCTCCTAAAGGTCTTAATATTGATCCTCCCCTCTCCTCAGACTGGTCTTAATGATGATGTTCCTCCATGTCTTTCTCTACACTGCCGTAATCAAGGCCAGACGCACATTTACAACCTCAGAGTCACTATAAAGAGAAACAAGCCCACACTACAAATGAGACTTCAGGATTAAAAGAGGGACGTTATAGAAATTGCCAACCCTAATATTCCTTGTACCATCCTCCTCCCACGGCGGGCAAATTAATTCCTCGTCTCTCCTCATCTAGGTGCTGATGAATGTTTTTGTGTATGTGGTGGCTCTTGTTTTAAATGTGGCTATATGGAGATGTTTGTCACTCCTGATTGCGCTCTCCAGTTCAAGCAGCGCTCCTCACACTCTATCAGGAACAACAAGCAGGATGCATCTTAATGAGAATTAAAGCAACAGACTGAGAGCTGCAGAAGAATCAGAGAAACAGTCAGGGAGTAAAACTCTGGAGGATGGGCAAAGGTGTGTGTGAGCTAAAACTCTTTATCCTCTATTCTATAGCAGTGGGAAGTTGAGTAACAATAATGGGGAGAAAATAGAGGGAAGGGGAGATATGAAGGAGCCTTAGAGGCAACAGAGAGCAATAAGAAACTCATTGGTTTGAGGGTGCAGCGGTCGATAACCAGAGGGGTTAAAACCAGCAGGGGTGCGCTCCTGGTCAATACAAAAAATTAATAATTGTGGCTGTGGCTGGGAGAAGGCCACCCTCTGAGCATCGTAATGATTCTCCTCCCCAATGCTTCATTTGGCTGCTATGGTCTGATAGTCTAATAAAGCCTGTCTGTATCACTACAGGGGCCCTTCATGCTGCTAAATCCAAAACTAAATGAATTGAATTCAGCTCAAGTGCACTGACCTGATGGCTCCTTTCTTTTCCTCATTACATGTTAGGATGAACTATATGAACAGGAAAATTATACGCACCCAGCACATAAAGTCAGTGAGAAGTGGCCATAACTCACGTCCTAACAAGTCAGCTGGAAAACCTTTTATAAGCTCTACACTAAGCTGACATTTTGTTCTGAGTCATCATCATTTTAGCATTTTTGAGCATCATTTTATTCTCACCATCACCATATACATTGCTGCTAGAGAACAGAGCTGTGGACTCAAGTTACGTGACTTGGACTTGTGTCAGACTCAAGTAACAAATGTGACAACTTTAGACTCGACTTGGCAATATCATAAAAGACTTGCAACTCAATTTGGACTTTAACACCTGTGACTTGTGACTTTACTTGGACTTGAGCCTTTTGACTTGGAAATACCTTCCCCCAAGCCCAACTTACGTTACACTTTTCATTCACAACAAGTTGACACTTAATTCCCCAGATACATTTTGCATGAACCAATCTGACAGCATCCAGTCAAGTTGCAGGAGAGAACCACGAGGAACTAAATTACATTACAGAACTCCAGTTCTGAGAAATGATACCAAAGAAAATTTTGTTCATGTACAAAAACTACGCGGTTGAAAATAAAATTCGAATTTCAGTATGCAAAACGTGCAGGTCGAAAATTACAGACAAAGAGGAAACAACTTCCACCAAAGACACAAAGAACAGTAAGTCGAGAATAATATTAACATAGTGAGCTTATTATTTAAATTATTATGATAAAAAATACATTTATAATATTTTCATTATTGTTAAAAAAGCGCCATAGTTCAGCAAGAGATATTTTAACTTTTAAATCTGAAATAGTTCATAGATTACATACTAATCTAACAATCTATGACTCTACATTAACTCTGATATCTTTTAACACATTTATTCTTTCACGTAACTAAGTAGAAGTGTAAAAAAAAAACCAATCTATACTATACTAAAGTAAAAATATTTTCCATCCTTCATTTTGAGAACCTCTGGATTAAAGGACAGGTCGCCCAAATAAAAAAAACAACAACAACATTTTCACTTACTCCTTGTAAAAGCAGGCTGTGCAGATAGTTTTGGTTTTTACAAAGGTTTGAGACATCTGTCTCAGAGATTTCAGCCTCCACCCTCTTGAAATGCAGATGACTTTAATTTTGTCTGTGGTGCTAAAGCATTGATAATTTACATTCAAAAAAATTCAACAGCAACATTTTTTGTTTTGTTTTTTTTATTTAGGAAGTATCCTTGCTTTATAGTGAATACAGTGTAGACAGTCCACATTGTACTTATTTGGATCTAATTTCTAACAAAGAGTCCCTGTTAGCAGTTTGTTCTCTATGAATTATCCAGGAAAACCTGGGAAGACGAGTTTGCAAGTTCACAAAGAAAATATTATTCACCTCCATTATTTCAGGGTAGGATTGAGTGATATGGCTTGTCAAAACTTGTATTTTATTTTCATAATGATAATAATGATAATAATAATAATAATAATAATAATAATTAAAGCTGCAAGCAGCGTTGAACGGGCCCTCGCACCCCCACGCAACTCGGACTGCCGGCAACTCGGGGTGCTGGCGACCGCAGCTCCTATGCCACTCGGGGCCTGCTGCCGCCGTGACCTTGTCGCCAGAGGCTGACTGGCAGACGAGGTGCTGAATTTTCACCCCCTTTGGACACTGTAGGAAGCAATGCGGTGTTACTTCCTGTCTCCACTAGGTGGTGCTATGACTATGACTCCTGAGCGTCATGCAGATGTGTTCAGGCTGGGACTTTTATCATACTTGTCAAGTTTTGGTGCACATAAGAGCATTTATAGCAAAGTTATAGCCTTTTCCTGTTTCATGGCGAGACAGCAAGGTTGACCACAAAATTCAAAATGCCTGACTTCCTGTTGGGTTTAGCCTATGGGTCCAAGAGACTTTTTTGTGTGCCTGGGTCTGATACATATGTCTACCGATTTTTGTGCATATCGGTGATACGTCCTATGGCGGCTACTTTTAAGAATGGGCGTGGCCAAGGCATTTAGCCACGCCCATTAACGAAATTTATATCATATGTTCAGAGTTGGACTGTCAATAAACATGTGCAGTTTCAGGCAGATCTGACTAGGTGCAGTGCATTTAAAGCAACTTCCTGTGTTTTAGGGAAACGTCAACCTTCGCCGCGCTCTCAGGGCAACGCCATTTGACCTGGCCTCAAGATCTTCACAATATAGCATCACCAAGGTCTGAAGACCTGTCTGAGTAGATTTGAGTTGGATATGGTCAACACGCTTGGAGCAGTACGTCAAACTCTAAAACATGTCATTTCCTGTCACCAGCAGGGGGCGTTTTGAGAAAGAGGGAATTTTTTAATGTTGCCGTGTTGAAGGCGGGACTATGATCATACACAGCAAGTTTGGTGCCGATCGGACCTATCACGCCCAAGTTATAGCACTTTCGTTTTTCATGGCGAGGTATCAAACTTCGCCGCGCTGCCATGGTAACGCCTTACGAGATACATGCAATCTTTTAATAACTTTTAATCATCAAGTGGTCTAGTTGCAGCATGCCAAATTTGAAGCCGATCCAATGAACCATGTAGGAGGAGATAGCTCTGAGAGAACACTTGCAAATTGCAAAATCAGAATATTCAATTCAAAATGGCTGACTTCCTGTTGGGCTTAGCCTATGGGTCCAAGAGACTTTTTTGTGCGTCTGGGTGTGATACATGTCCGTACCGAATTTCGTTCACGTCAGTCAAACGGGCCGCGGGGGCTGCAGTTTTAAGGGCGTGGACGAGCCGTTAGGCCACGCCCCCTCACGAAACTCATATCATATGATCAAGGGAGGGCCAGTTATAACCATGTGAAGTTTCAGGAAGCTTCGACCAAGTACGGCCAAGTTATGGCACTTTCGTGGTTCACGGCGAGACGTCGGCCTTCGCCGCGCCCTCAGGGCGGCGCCGTTTGACGAGACGTTCTGTGCTTCGTAATATAGCATTACCAACATCTTAAGGCCTTTCTGACCAAATTTGAGTTGAATATGTTCAACATGGTCAGAGCAGCACCTCAAAGTGTAAAACATTGCATTTCCTGTCGCCAGCAGGGGGCGCCATGACGTTCAAAGATTATTTTCATTTAGATGTGTTCAGGGCGGGACTATTATCATACGTGTGAAGTTTGGTGCAGATCGGACCATTTATGGCAAAGTTATAGCGCTCTCGTTTTTCATGGCGAAACATCAAACTTCGCCCGGCTGCCACGGCAACGCCGTACGAGATACACGAGATCTTTTAATAACTTTTAATCATCAAGCGGTCTAGTTGCAGCATGCCAAATTTGAAGCCGATCCAACGAACCGTCTAGGAGGAGATAGCTTTTAGAGGACCCTCGCAAATCGCCAACATCAGAATTTTCAAATCAAAATGGCGGACTTCCTGTACGTTTTAGAAAAAAGTCCAAGCGCGCATTTTCGTGCGTCTTGGGATGCCCCACGACCCCTCCGATTTTCGGAGGATTTCATCAAACGGGCCGCCCGTGGGGGCCGATTGAAAATTTCTAGGGGGCGCCATTTCGCCATTTTGCGACGGGCATTCCTGAGATTTCCCGAGCACCTAAATTTTCGCCAAGACGAATGTGCATGTCAAATTTGGTGAGTTTTTGAGTATGTTAAAGCCCCCAAAAATGCGATCAAAGAGAGGAAAAAAAAATAATAATAATAATAATCCTAAGGAAAACAATAGGGTCCTCGCACCGGACGGTGCTCGGGCCCTAATAATAATGAGAAGAAGAATGAATTTCCAAATGATAAAACTACACAACAGTATATAAAGTATATAAATATATAAAGTAGGTGTTAGCCGATATGGGCAAAATCAAATATCACAATATTTTTGACAAATACCTTGATATCAATGTTGTGACAATATTGTGGGGATGACTACTGGTGCTTTCATAAAATATTAAATGAGATTTTTGATAAATGATCCTCAGTAATGTGGATATAATGTCTAAATGGGTAAAGAGAAATAACAGATCAGCTAGAACAGTCTGGTCAGTCCAATATATTACATCACTTTACTGTAATGCAGCCTTTAAACCCAGGAAAACAACACCAGTGCCGTATATTACGATGTCCAAAATCTAAGACAATATCTAGTCTCATATCATGACATTGATATAATACTGATATATTGGCCGGCCCTATTTCAGGATGGAGGCATCGTAGCATTTGATATTTTTATTTTTATTTGGTATAGGTGTTCATAAGTGCATATGTATGTGCATGAACATGGAGTTCTTTGCTTCTGGTTCTCTCTGATTGTATCACCAGGTGTAAAAAAAAATCCATGTCAGTACTTGACAGGTTGTGTTTGTACTGAAAAATGAATTTATAGCATGTGTAGTACAAAAGAACACAATGCAAATTATGACGAACATGATTCTTTTGTTTATAACACAAAAAAACATAAGCAAACATCAGCATTAATTCCAGCTGGATGTTATTGCTAAGGGAGTAAAGGTTTGTTGTTCCAGACACAATTTTGTACCTCCATCTCAAATAGGTGCTTAAGTACAAATATGCAACATGATTCCTGAACTCATAAGAGACGTTGTGGTTATAATTACAGTCATCAGTCAGTCTCCGGCACTACAGACAGCAACAACTGTCGGAGAAACACTTTCTAAATGTTAAAACTTTCATCATATTGATCTGAAATATTGGCAATCAAATGAACAGCATATTTTTGAGTAAAGCTGCTCTATTTTAGGGCCTCTGAGGAAAAAAAAAAGATCAGACAACTACTGTCCTCTGCTGGCAGGAAGTATCAACTACAGTGATGAAATGATCCTGAATGCAAATGAAGCTCTTAAACACATCAGCTGAGATTTCTTCCAGTAAGTAAGACAGCCAGGGAGCTGCCTGCTGCTGCAGTGAACATGATGAGCTCGCAATGCAATCTAGGTTCATATTTAAACAGTCCAGCAATTAAATTGTTCTCTTCTCAACCGATGCATTAACACTACAGCACTCAGGCCTTTTATATGAGAGAATTATGTGGTGAATTCATGTAAAGGCCATTTTCTCTTCATTTGCCTTGAAAAAAAAACATAAAAACAAAGGTTAACATATGGACAAAAAGCAGGTGATTTAGAGGATTTTGAAACAGTTGAATGTATGAAAATGGCTTTATCGTGACAACATCCCTCATGTTTATGTACATTCATTTTTATATAATACTGTTTAAGCTATAAGGAGTTGACTCCAATCCAAGATATTCAGCTCAGGAACAATGGCGAGCATCTTTAAAAAGTCAGAGAATTGCAGAACATTGTTGGTAGCCATCCATCCACCAGTTTCAGTGCTGCAGCTGGAGCAGCTCCTGACGCCAGCTTTTATAATCCGTCTCATTCAGATCTGAGGCCCAAAGCAAAGCTATCAGATTAACGCTGCTGGCTAATCTACACTATGTCAATGAATGAAAACCATCCGCTGCCTTCAGTGCCGCCATGCCTGACTGAATAAGATATGATTCTGCTGTGAAACTGGGAGGGGTGGGGGGGCTCTTGTTTCACACTCAGAAAGTTAGCTATACAGTGCACACCATTTTGAAGGCAGACCTCATGTCATACACTGTGATTTTGTTTGACAGTGCCTCTGTACGCCAGCAGAGGGAACACACACACAGACACACAAGCCCACACACACACATACATAGAGAGTGAATAACTTTCGGTTCACGTTGATGCAGCAGTCATGATGATGCGCCAGATGTCCCAGCTGCCTCCATCTCTGGAGGTGAGAGATGGTTTTGTCTCGCAGCTACAGCGGCCTCGCTGAACCCTCCCACCTGCAGAGCGACTGAGGCCGAGGGGGGGGAACAGGCAGGGTGCCAAGACCACACATGGCAGTGATGAGGATGGTAGTGACTATTTACCAGTGGTGAAATGTAACTAAGTACATTTAGTCAAGTACTGTACTTAAGTACAAATTTGAGGTACTTGCATTAGAAGGAAATACTGTAATTTTTACTTCATGACACTGACTTGAAAGCTGTATTTACACGTTACAAATTCAGATTTTCACACACTAAAGAAATGATGGGCTTATAATATAATGCACTGATACACTATAAATTTAACAGCTTGACAGCATATAAAATAGATAAAACTAGCTCCAAGAAACCAAGTTTCTCTTTTTAAGTCTTGGAGCCTTGAATAATTTGATCATGCTTGGCTATTGTCTGGGTTATTTGTAAAATGTATGTCAAGAAGGATGCCTTATCTTCTTTTAAATCTATTTTAAAAACCTATTTTTATCAGTGCACTTTTACAGTGGTTTTGATCTGAATTTATCTGTCAAGTCACTTCTCAAAGCCTTTTTTCACAAATACTTTCTCTCTTTTTCGTATTTTTAATCATTTTATATTGATTTCTTACTACGGTCATATAGCCTCTTTTGCTTAATGCAGTATAACAATTATACTATTTTTAAATTTTATTACTGTTTGTCTATTTTGATTTTGTCAACCAAAGTGACCTGAAGTGCATCAGTAACACTCTCTTCATACGTTATCAGTTATATCAATCAAATAATATACAATGACATGGGGCCTTTATTTAGTATTTTACAGGTATTTCTTTTGAGTAAATGATCTGAATACTTCCTCCACCACTGCTATACTTGCTATACTGAAAATGCCACTGAGGACCTGATTATTGAAGCCTTGAGTACTCGTAAAATGTGTGTGGATGAATACCTTATCTGCTGCAAACCAAATCTACCTACTGTAACAAATAAAGTAACTTAAATCTGAATGTGAACTGTAAGCACATCAGTAAAATGCTGTTTATGCATTTATACCTAGTAATATCAATTAAATAATATATTTTACTTTTGCATCTTGAATGCAGGAGTTATACTTGTAATTGAGTATTTTTACAGTGTGGTACTGCTACTTTCACTTTAGTGCAGGATACGTCCTCCACCACTGCTATAAAAAATGCAGCTAAGGAGCTGCAGCTGTGAAGATTGTTTTACGAGGTAAACATCTAATGATATCTGCAGTTTGTCCATCAGCAAAAGTCAGATTTATTATAAAACTCACCAGAGATTGTTGTAGCTTTGTACAGTGGTTCTGGGAACCCCAGCGGTTCAAGGCATTCTGCCAGAAGGTTTGTGAAAAGATTCATTCATTTTAATTATCAAGATATAAATCAATATATTTATTTATTTATTTACAAAATGCTTCATTATAGCCTGCATTTATTTTATGATTAGGCTTTAAGTAATCATTACTTATTTACACAAACTGGCTATTTCCTTTCTGCAAATAATGTTATATGCCTATCATATTAAAGTCCCAGGCTAGGCTTTTTTATTAGGCCTATTTTATATTCTCTTTCAGTTATATTTAACATCTATTTTTTATTGCATATTATTCCAAATAATTAAAAACTGCTTGTTTTTTTATGGACAAAAAGTGAAAAACTCTCTTGAATGTGTGTGTATGTATGCTTTGGGTATTTTGTGTTGACACAGTGCATATATTTTTAGTACATGTCTAATATCTTTAAAAATAACATAACTAAAGAGAAGTGTAAAAAAAAAAAAATAGGGGAAATGTCAAACTATTCCATGGGGCAAACATGAGGGGTCTCTGGAATATTTTCTATCTTGTGAGGCAAGTAACACAAGCACAGTGAAGAACTGGATGTTTCTGTTAAAATGAAGAAGCACCTGAACTTGATTACATGACTTTCCTTAAATAACCTCAAGAAAAGGCTGCTCCACCAAGTGGTTGGATGTGTAAATACAAATAAACACCAACACACATACAGTAAAAATGGTTTCTACACATATGCCCTGTAACAACATAATTTTGCATGTAAAAGGACAGAAGTGTGCTCCTCATTTCTGTTGGCTCAGCACTGAGGACTTGATGGGGTGTGGAAATTTTTGGACAGAGCAGAAAAGTCCAAAATATAAATTTACTCCACACTGTGCCAAAATGTAGTTGCCAAAAAGAACTGACCAAAAAATGTAATAAGATTTGATTTATACACAAAAAGCAAGAGGTGCAGGCACAGGAACACCACTACACAGACGCGGAGAGGAAGAAAGACAAGAGAAGTGGCTGCTGTAGAGCACTACTGCTATCATAAACAGATATGTTTTGCACTGTAAAGACTTTTATTTAATGACCAATTATTTTTATAGACTTCTGTCCTGCTAACTCCAGAAGAGCTGATATAACTGAAATGTCACATTGATAACTTAACCATTTCTTATTGCTCCCACATAAACATAATACACACACACACACACACACACAGAGCCATCATGAATAATCATAAGAACATGGTGTTATCTCAGCCGAATAAACTGCTTTTTTTAATGGTAACATCCTACTTGTGAAATATGGCCTGTTTTTGCACACACTGCATTATATAGTCACATCATCACCATGGTGATCCATCACTAAAAGGTCTGTGCTGCTATTCTGCAAAACCCTTCGGGCAAAATCTCCAGTTCAATCACCTCGTGATCACAGCCAATCACACGCCACCCTTCACATCATCATGGTTGGTAAAAAAACTCGGATCCTATTATGACTTAAAGACAGCAAAAAAACACCACCGCTATCTGCGTTTCGCAAAACACATGCACACGCAGCACAGTCCCAGATTGTCCCATGCAGTGTGTCCACGCTGAGGAGAATTACATTGACCTAATTCACTTAACTGGACCAGTTAGATATTTGGTCATTGGCTGGCTGAGCTGGAGTTTGATCCTCTGAGCCGAGCTCCAGCAGCTTCTAGCCTCAATAAAATCATCCTCCGCCTCTGACAGAACTCATCTCTTGGTGAGTTATTAATACCAACAGTGCAGACAGGATGTTATGCACTGATTCTTCAAGCTTCTCATCAACAAAGCGACATGAGAGGAGAAGAAGGTCGCCTGCTCTCCCTCTGCTCCATCTGTCCCTCCATACTGTACCCGCATTAAGAGGACTGGCACGACTCGGACAGTCGAGACAGAAAGAAAAATTGACAACTTCTTACAATCCTCAAAGGTCTGGTTTTGTAGACACATTATAATGCCACTTTTACACCTATTACTTAATGCTGCCACATGGCTTCATTTCATGTGATGCAGGCAGCTTTAAATGTCTCTACATGACAGTGTAGAGACAGCTATCACTGGATAATCACCAAACAGTGATTATCCAGTGATAGCTTAGACATGAAAAGTCTCAGGTTTTGATTTCTCCACACGTTGAAGCTTTTTTGCATGTATTGTGTCCTTTTTTAGCCTTTCCACAACCAAAAACACAAGAGAAAAGTGTAAGGAATAGATTCAGCTGTGTGTTTATCTGCTCGAACATAAGCTGCAAGTATTAGCATGCCAGACTAACTCTATTGCTACCTACAGTGCTTCCAAAGACAAGGCGTCAGGTGTTACCTAACTGCATTATTTTAAGATGCTACAGGTTAGAAAAATGGGAGCTAAGCTATTATATCAGAGTTTAGAGTACAGATAGCGGCTCTGTTCTGCTCTTTGGTTTGGGGACGCTCCAGCAACTCCCGCCAAAACTTGTGCTAGATGGCGTTACATTTGCCAAACTCATCAATTCCTCCTCCACAAATCGTTTTCTATGAAGAAGTGAAGCATGCTGTTTGAAAATATGAAAATTAAAGCATAATTCTGACCACTGTGATGCTTGTTTAAGTATGTTTTTAGATTGTAAGGATTTTAGAGTTTATGTTAAGTTTATGTTTGAAGGAGTGACATGCATAAGTGCTTTGGAAACATTAAGAAGTAGGGCTGATTATTTATCAAAATATTATCAAGCTCACAATATGGTCAACTGCAATATCCAGATTGCAGGAGCTGCAATTTTTTTGATGAAGGTAAAATGTACAACAACATACCAACACGCAAAAATTAGCATTCACACTGATCAATGAATCATATTACAATCACAGTATTTGTCAAAAATCATTTCATATGATTTTTTTTTTTTTGCATATTGTTCAGCCCTGCTAAAAATTTAGCAGGGTTGTGTTTAAGCATTAGCATTAGCTTACTCTAGCTAGCTACAGCCATTAAAACCTGCTAGCTACAGTCATCATTTCAGTGAACAACACAAATGTGAGGCCTGTTTTTGTTTAGTTCTGTCTGAAATCAAAGATCTGTTCCACCATAAACTAGTTAGTTGGCTCTTCATCTACTGAAAACAAGCCACAGTTTAACTTGTACAGGAGTGTATATGGAAGCCAATCCCCTTGGAGTAATGTTAATAGCAGATTGAAGTGGTAAAAAAATTAACTGTTATAGGGGGGAAGTCTGGCAGTTATTAAGAGAAGATTTTTTTTACCACAAGAATGCATTTCTCACATTGTTCGAACATTAGTTCTTACTCATCTGGATTACTGTGCAGTAGTGTGGTCAGGTGTGTCAAATAAAGACTTGGAAAAAACTACAGTTAGTCCATATAACGCCACTGTAACAGAAGAGCTGACATCATCAGAATATACATAACTTTAGATTGGTCATTTGTGAGGGACATGACAGTTATTCCTCTGCTCTGTTTTATAACATATTTTACTGTTGTTGTTTTATTGTTTTGCCTAGTAATCACCATAACTGCATTTTTAGACATGCAAGAGCTTGTTTTTCACTTCCTGTCTTAAACATTAATGCAAAGCAACGCGCTGTTATGTACAGAGGAGTCAGAATTATGGAACGGTTTGAAATCACACATTTAACAAGTAAAACTAACCATGTTTAGATATAATGTAGGTAGGGACTTGTTGCCATTGTTGTTATTTTTGTCATTAGCAGTTTTATTGGTTTGGATTTTATCTTATTTGTTTTTTCTTTTCTTTTTCTTTTTTTTTTTTACTTTTAATTGCTTTACATTATGATGCAATGTTCACTTGTGTGGGCCCCAGGAGAAGTAGCTCCTACCACAGTAATGGAGATCGAACGGCCAGTTTCACAAAGCAAATCATCAACAGTAAACTGTAACTGTTACTTTTTAGTTTAAAAGATTTTTATATTTCAGAAGCAGTGGTCATTTTCTTGGTGCCTGTTTACAGAGTTTCATTAAGAGAGAGCTCCCCGGCCTGGCCTGGCCTACATAGGCTGTGGCCGAGAGCTGCTGCTCAGTGTGACAGGGGCTGGCTGTGCTCCACTTAGATGTTAAAGGGCATGTTAACATTTTGAATTCACATTGTTTTTTCGCCACATATTGTTCTCATAAACCAGAGTGGATGAAACATCCTGGGGTCTTCCTCCTCCACACTCCTCTCTGAGAGGCAAAAACGCAATTTGGAAGGAAGAAAATTTCATTTCAAAAACAGGCAATATCAGCAAGCAGTGACATATTTCTGGCTTTAAGTCTGCATTTCTTATCACATGCAGCTAAGTACCTTCAGGTAAGGAAAACAGCATTTTGATATTCTGTTTATTCTTATGTAAATCACAGCATCATTTGTTGTGGATTCAGCCCGGGATGATGTCCCTAATATAATCCAAATATAAAAAATACAAGACCAAAAATAGCTGACATTAATGTTATTTATATCACCATAGCTATTTATGACAAAAGATTAATGCCAATTAAAGGCAACTAAAAAGAAAGCTGGCCAGGTTATTTAGAGGTTGATACACATTTCATTTTAATAAATATCTTTTTCCTTCAAGTGTTTTTTTCTTTTTTCCCAAAAAACTGAGACTAAACAGGAGAAATTAACTGATAAACAGCACTGAAATGAAGCTGACAAAACCAAAAATTATAGAATTATGAAATGATTCTGGGATAACTGACATCTTTAGCTAAATTAGGGAGAAAGGAGAGACAAAGACGAAGCTATTTTGTCTCTTGTGCTTTAGTCATTGTGACAACTTGGCACATTAAAGACATGTCATGAAAAAACACGTTACGAAAATCAATTTAATTTGATTTCGATCAAGAGTCTCCCAGAGATAATCAGAAAAAAAAAATCATAAGATGGAAGTTTTCTCCATTTCCCAACGTGCGTATTCTCACACCTTCACCATACTCTTCTCTTAAACTCCACCTCTCTTTCTCACTTACACCACAACACGCAGACACACACATGCACAAGCACACACGTACACACACAGTCATTCACACTTCCCTCCTCTCCATACTGTTCTAACACCTCTCGGCGGTTATGATCTTCATGGCACTTTTATAAATCTGCCTCACTGAGCCGAGCAGCCGGTTGCACTTCACTCCTGCTCGGTGCTGATGGGGAGGAGATGAGCATGGGCATGTGAGAGATGTTTATCAGATAATTGCGTACAGATGGACGCGGCCAATAACTCATTTGCAAACCAGTATTTAAAAGAAAATCTATAACTACATGTTTCTTTTTAAATCACAAATGCATTTGGACGTATTCTTATCATTCACGTTCAAAAACAATCCTTTTAATAGAGAGTGAATGTAAGAGAAATTATTGATTACACTGATTGCGGCAGTGGGCCCTTCTTCACAGCAGAAATTCTGACTTGTCATTCTAGAGAAAAGCACAGATGTTACTAATAACATTCATGAGGGCTCTTTTGTATTCAGCTAAGTAATGACAGTGTGACAGTGAGGCAGTGTGCACAATTCTCCGCATGCACAATGTAGTGTAACAGTTGTGTATCCGGTGTTGTGTACAAGCTGCATGTCTGTTTACTTCCTGTCAAAGCTTGTATTAACATTACCTTCACCAACAAACTTGGGGATTTTTCATC
Organism: Lutjanus argentimaculatus; assembly: GCA_034769285.1. Taxonomy (NCBI): domain Eukaryota; kingdom Metazoa; phylum Chordata; class Actinopteri; order Lutjaniformes; family Lutjanidae; genus Lutjanus; species Lutjanus argentimaculatus. The sequence goes on along the minus strand of JAWZSL010000012.1, from coordinate 11,269,214 downwards.
CTTAAGTTACTTTTAATGGTTTGACTTAGAGAACCATTAGCAATATTAGTTGGCAAACTAGCATCTTCATTCAAATGCAACAAAAACAATAAAACTCACCAAAATGTCTTGGCTTGTCTTTCCACTGTTCTAACAAACATCACTTCTGGTTTGGTTGAAATAAACCCTTAATTCACCGCATTAGATGTGAAAATATACTGGCTGTACAGGCATCTCTCCCTGCTGCTTCTCTGATGTCCAGCCTCCCTCTCGCTCCTCTCCTGGCAATTATTTTTTACATCCAATGTGGTTATTTAAGGGTTTATTTTGACCAAACAAGAGTTGGTGATTGTTAGAACAGTGAAAAGATGAGCACATATTTTTTTTGGTGAGTTTTATTTTGTTTCTGTGACATTTGAATGAAGATACGATGCTAGCTAGCTGACTTTTCTGCCATTATAAGACACTGAGTTCATTATCAAAATGCTCAAAACACTATATATTAAAACGAATGCTAAATACTATTAATAATATGCACCAAGCTGTGAAAAGTAAAGTAACTAACTTAAGAATGAAAAATCACTACGTTTGAAGGCAAAGATAATGTAAATATAGTACTGACAGGAAATAAATAGACATGTAGCTTGTAAAACAGATGTACGTCACTATACATTGTGCAAAGGGAGACCGCCAAGGCCCTGAAACTGAGGCATCTAAATGGAATTCAGCCATCATTCATTTTATTATTTACACCTGTGCTACAGTCAGCAAAATGTCAAAATGTCTTCAGTGAAACAAGGCCTTTAACAGCTCCAGAAAATCTGTAAAATGCAGATTGTAAAGGTTGCAGGGTATTACTTAGCCCATGTAAGAGTAGAAATCTTTTTGTTTTGTTTGGATTTTCTGGTGAAGTTTGGTGTCATTATGTTGTTATACTACCATTAGTGGAGATTTATTTACAGCACATCCATTTACATGACAGAAACCGAGACCCTTGAAGCAGTTAGAAACACACACAGACAAACACAGCAGGAGAATAAATAACAGCCCTCTTGAGATGCACACTCCAAGTACGTTTCTCTCCTGGCAATTCTACTCTCACATTTAAGTCATTTTTCTGCAAAACAAAACAGCATGGCATGATTGACTGATCAATTCATTTAAAGGTGAAATATGTAAAACCCTAGTGTTCAAACATGAGTGCTGCAATCTAAATGTTGAGATGGAGCCATTAATGGTATATTTAATAGGTTGAAGCCCTATTAAATACATAATCTATAGTTGAAGCGAGGTGTCTTCCTGCCGCTCCCCCCTCCCCAGACTTGAAGTTCAGGCAGGTTGCCTGCAGGGACACTGGACCCACGTAGAACATTATATTTTGACAATGACAAGCCATGACAAGTTCTACACTGTAAGTTAATCAGCTGTTTGTAACTCTGTCAATTGTCTGTCAACAAAAAGCTAAACCTGTTATACCTAACCTGCTCCTAAAATACACACTCTGGAATTGACATTCAGTGACTGCCTGTCTTACTGCCAATAACTCCATTAACATATCGCCCAATTTAACTGTAATAAACATCTACTCCTTCTAAAAGATAAACAGACACTTACTCATTTTAACATTCTGCATTTATTTTAATTCCATCTAAAGTCAATAAATATAAAACAGGCAAAGATGTTCTGCACCAGCTCGTAAATTTTAAAGGAGAATCTGTTGGCTGTAGCATTGTTGTTGGAGAAGCCAGTATTTCAACTTGTTTCCTTAATCCCTGATGACATATCATTTTCGTTTTATGATTTAGCACAGTGAATATATTACTTATTTCTCCTTTAATGAGGCATTATATAGCTCATGATGTCTATGAACAATATTGCAGTAGAAGGTGACTTGATACACATAACTCACACCTGCACGTTGTGACATGCAAGAAAACTTGCCAACACAGGATTTGTGAAAACGATAACGCCTGTGTTCACGGCACAGTCTATAAACTGGTTGAGAACGCAGCAGTATTCCACAAATAAAACAGGTTTGTTCCAGTGGAAGGTGTATAATAGTTCCACAGTTTGAAAATAGTGTCCTCCCCTATGTATTTGAATATGTTCTGTAAAACAAATTATTTTTTTAAAGATGGGACAATCCAATCCAATGTCAGTATCAGGGCCCGATATTGACATAAAGCATTCATTGGTTATCAGAGTCACGTCACAGATCCGCATTCCAATCTAAATTCCACAATGCCATGTGTTTTCTAATTGTAAATACTATGCTCAATAGCATAGACTGAGAGCTGAAAAGCACTTTTTGTGTCTACTCTGAATGTAATACAAGGGAAACATGTTCCAAATTGTGTCAACACCATACAGGCCGACTGAAGAAATACCACCTTACTCATGAGGTAACAATAAAATTACCAACACAAGCCACAATAAACCACCATGTTCTGAACAAACATGTTACAAATGCATGACAAACACAAAATATGTTGGAACATAAAATAGCAAACCTAAACTCTCAGCAAAGCCTCATGGGAAATTATGCAAATGATGGGCATCTCTCAGCCTATCAGCAGCACATGTGAATGTTACAAGCCAGAAGCCTACAGCGCCCCACAGATGTTGAAGGGAGCCATTAAACAACTTACATTACACAGACTACACAAGTTTTCCAGACTGAAGTTCAGTTTCAGCCTCATGTAATCTTACTACTACAACTAATAGCAATAATCATCATCATCATAATTATCAAGAGAAAAAAAAGAGCGCTGGTTTTGGTAAAGTATAGGTATTGGCAGATATCCAAATTCAGATATTGCATTGGTACACCTCCAGTTATTTTTATGGTTAAAAAGAAGGTCCTGAGTTCGACTCCTCGAGCCGGCAGGGCCTTTCTGTGTGGAGTTTGCATGTTCTCCTTGTGTCTGCATGGGTTCTCTCCGGGGGGGGGGGGGGGGGGGGGGGGGTTGTACCTGACTGAAAACACTGCGTTAAAATGTGCAAGTGTGTGTGCATGTCCGCATGGTCAGTCAGACATGATTGCGTACGCGGACAGGACATCCATCTCTGATTTGGCTGTGTGGTGTGTGTGTGTGTGTGTGTGTGGCCCCTGAGCACAGCAACTTACTGGACTGCTTCTAGATGATTCCTCAGCGGGCCGCGAGTGTGTCAGCAACTGTCTGCAAGCACACTGTCATAAATACACTCCTCTCCACTGGATGGAAGTCAAATAGTAATATGACAGCAAGAGACAGAGAGAGACAGAGAGGAAGAGAACAAAAACTGTACAGAGAGAGGGGAACGACAAGCTGTGCACAAACAGCAGAGTGCTCAAGGACGTTCTTAGTGAAGACCACAATAAAGCTGGAGAACAGTGTGAGGTGCAGTTCAATAAACACATAGACTCATGTTTAAATGGATAAGAGAGGGAGGCAGGGGGAGAATAGACCTGTCTGAGATATATGCACATTAGCATTTAACCCCTCACACATCACAAGACCATCCTCTTACTCTGTCAGCAGCTATAACTCAATAATCAATCACATTGATGCAACCCGTGGAAACACTGAGATTGAGAGCGAGCAGTCAGCCGAAGAGTGTGAAGACAAATCCTCTGCAAGCAAACTCGGCAACTCCAAAAATAAAAACTGATTTGATTTTTTTGCTTTACTCATGTCCCAGAAACTAGCCAGTGTAATGCTCATTTCATGGTTGAGAACGCAGCCCCTTTTAGCCACTTTATTGGGACTTAAAGTGAGCCTCAGAGGGTGTGATGACGATGATAACTATCTCCTCCGCTGTTCCTTCAATCCAATGTTCTAGTCCCATATAGACACCCTGTGTGCTGGTTTTACACTGGCTGACAGAAGCAGGTCACTCAGTCAACACTGTTGCCATAAATCCACTGAAACATTCAAACAAGCCTGCAGCTTCACAGGCCACAATAATTACACAAAACACTGCAGCGGCTGACAATAACAAAACACTCAAAGGCTCCTCAGACCATGACTGCAGGAGACCTGCACAATTATTCTGCACTTCTCAACTCGTCGGGAACATTTCATAAACAAAATACTGGCTGTGTGTGTGTGTGAAATTTGGGAGGCGGGAGTTAAAGCACACCATGTTGACTACAGAACTGATCAATATAAAAGCAGAACCAACAGTAATTAGGCTACACAGGTTGAATTTTTCATCAGTGTGTAATTACACTGTAATAACACTAAGATATGTTCACACTGTAATTCTGATTTTTATTGCTCAGCTCTGTTTTTTGTTTGTTTGTTTGGCTGTTCACTTTATTTTTAAAATGTTCCCAGTATCAGATTCCAGTGTGAACTGGTCACAGTCCTGTTGTGACCCATATGTGCAAAAGAACAATAACAAAGACGTCACACACAGCTGTCGTACAGAAGAAAACATGAAAAAAATATTGATACACTTGAGTATTATGTTTTGTGATACAGTATCAATTCTCAAAAACACTGTCCTGTGATAGTGTGATACATACAAAGATTTGTGGCAGTGGTTCATTTTGTGTTGTGTTATGTCATTTTGTATTGTTGACCGCTAGACAACAGTGTTATCTATCTTCATCTATACTCTGATTGCATAAAAAGAAAACTTTTTAACCCTGACTTTATGCATACTTGTGGGTTGTTTACACCGTGACAGCTTTCCTAAAATCAGATTTAAAAATAGCAATATATCACCTTGAATTGCAACCCTTGTATCGTGATGAGTATCGTATTGCCAGATTGGCAATACACAACCAGCAAATTCACAAGCAGATGATAAAAAGAATGAGAAGGAGAGTCAGTTTTTAATTTTTTTTTTTTTGTGGAGTGATGGCTGCTACTCCTGTACGGTGGTGTGTGTGGATGTCGAGTGAAGTGGTGGGATCGTGACATGAATGCCCCGTAATAGTCGGTGAGAAGAGTCAACCGCCTATTCAGTCGCAGAAGAATAAAAACACGTCAAACTCCACACGAGAGCTGCGCCTCGCCATTAGGCCCAGGGGTTTGTTGCAACACAGACCTTTTCTCTTCTAACACTGGCGTCACCGGTGCACTGCTGATAACTCTGCTGTAGTTGGCATCAGTCACTTAGCCCAGTTAGCTCAGTTAGCAGTCCTATTAGACTGGGACACAGCCTCAGAGACCTACGGAGCCCAGTTTGACGGCCAGGGATACAGTACTGAGGAGATTTATAGTGACTCCGTCCAGGAGTCTGACTCAGGGGGTGATAAAGACAGGGTGGGTTCAGGCAGGGACAGGAGGTATGAGGTGTTTGTTTGAGGAGCGAGTTTGTAGCCAGTTAATTTCTAAGTATACATCATCTGTTGTGTTGATGCGTCTGCCAGCATTATTCTTGTGAAATTAGAAGTTATGTATCTTATGCTCTTGTTATGTCTTTTTTTTAAATGTGAGGTTATATTGTGTTGAAATAATTAATGACGTGTTCAGTCTCTTCGCTGATTGTTCCATCACATTCAGAATCATAACTGCATTTGCTGTTAGCCTTTAACAGACGGTATGCTTCATGTCTGCAAATAGATATTTAAATAATTAAATTAACATCAGATATGTGTGACAACTAGTCAACTATTGGCCTTGAGTGATAATAACTACTTGTCAACTAGGACTGGACAGTCAGCGGCAGCCCTGCTCCCCACAAGAGTCTCAAAAGCAAGACACTCAACTCAGACGAAGGAGTGACGTAAAAGTGGCGTGAATTCTGGTATGACTGTTCACACTGAGGCCGCATTGTAAAAAATCAGACCTGTATGATTTAGAAACACATACCATGTATAAAGTGGCACAAATTAGAATTGCAAAGATCAGATTGTTCACACTGTCATGAAAAAAAAAAAAACAGATCTGAGTCACATACAAGCAAATATATATTTAGATCAGATTCGGGCCACTTCTGCCTGCAGTGTGAACGCAGCCTGACAGTCTGGAGTGTCAGTCAGCAGCTCGCTGTGTATTTTTTTTTTGTGTGAAGTCTGTCTGTCTGCCGCTCACCACACTGTACAGCAGCAGCTAAGAGAATAACATTTCATCCACGGCGGTGCAGGCCTTTTTGGTGAAACGAGCCCCGGCCGTGCTCGACCAAAACAAGGCAGAAAACCGCAGGCTGTGGCATGACGCCTAAACGGACACACCCCCTCCAGGCTGTGGCATCGAACCAGCGACACAGTGATAAACAAACGGCGGCTGCTCCCGGCTGCGATATAATGATTATAGTTACTGATCCTGGTGGACTGAACCCATCATTACGCCTCGTAATTACATTTCACCAACAAACAGGCCTTTGTCCACCTAAACACACATACAGCTTCTCCCTCTAGTGCAGACTGACAGATGACTGCACAAATGACATCTTAATCAAACCAGCTGCACACACCACACACACACACACACACACACACACACAAACACACACACTCTCTCCTCCCCGCCTGTTAAAATCCGTGCGCTCCTGCTCCCTCTCATGCTCATCATATCTCACCTTGCTTGACACATTTGAGGCGGACCGGGTCTTTGCAGTGTTTAATCACGGCCAGCACGTCCCGGGTGGTGAGCCCGGCCACTGGCATGTTGTTGACCTCCAGCAGCAGCTCATCCTGGGCCAGTTTGCCGCTCTGGATCAGTCCCTTCCCCTGCTTCACCTCGCCGAAGTAGGGGAACTGGCCGTTCTCCGCGCCCCCCTTCACCTCGAACCCCAGCTCCCCTTCCTTTCCCCGGGTTATCACCGCTTCGTGGACTTTGTTGGTCCAGTGGTTTTTCTTCTTGAGGCTCTTAGACATCGTTAGGGCGAGTTAATCTCCGCGGGCTGGCCCATAGAAAAGCCTTCTACCGTCTCATCCCTGCCTTTGTGCGGCTGCGGCTTCACAACAGCGCCCGGGGCTCCATCATCATCAGCGGTGCACGCCAGGCGCAGTGTCCGCTCGGCGAGCCGCGCAGTCGGGCAGAGGGCTGCAGTACAGCACGGCGGCGGCGGATGAAATAATTATTACTCTGTCAGACACACAGACGCAAGAGACAGATACTGGCGGATGACCCGGATGTGAAGCCTGAAGGAGGGGAGAGAAGAATGGTTCTGGTTCGGCGTAAAAGGATGGAGAGGAGGGGAAATAACAGAGGAGGAAGGCGCTTCACTCCCACTACACTGCCAGGGGCGCTTCCTCAGGCTCACTGTGATCACACCAGCCGATGACATGGAGGAGGAACATCACTTTACACCACATTACATACAAACCTCACTATATGATCCACCAGCAAACATGTTTGGTGGATTTTGGGAATAAAAATAGCTTTAAGGCTGACTTTTTTTCTTTTCTCCTCAAAGTCCTAGCATGCTGCATCATATCAGAACATATAAGAACATAGTATTTTATAAGGAGCAAACACTGTACGAGAGTATGGCTTTTCTTATTATGCAATATACAGTGCAGTTTTTATGTAGGCTACCCAAAGGTGAGCTAAATGGATAGCTGCCCCAGGGCAGCAGACCCTCAGGGGGCCCACAGACTCCAGGTTCACCATGTGGCAGTTTGTGGTAATTACAAATTAATTGCAAGTTTGTTTGTTACTGCATGGACCACTCAGGCTCGTTATAAACTGAAATAATATAGGAACGCCTACATTACTATGAGTTCTTGAAGACCCATCTTATTGAGGGGTCCCCTGACTTAAAAGCCTTTATTATTTCAAGTAGCCCCGTCACCAAACAAAATTATCATAATGTGATTATTCTGCAAAACCTCAGGTTTACATCGCATGGCAACATTTTCCTTTTAAACTCACAAGTTGTAAGTTCTGCCACTAGGGGTCTTTCACATTAAAACAAAAACAAAAGATGTAGTTTGTAGATGTCAAGAGGTAGCGTGGGATCATGGGAGTTGTGGTCTTCATTGTGAAACAGCCACCATTGCAGATAAAAAATCTATCTGAGGAGACTCAGGCAGAAATCATGTTTTTGGATGAGGTAATATATTAACGTTTTATTCACATTATGTTTAGTTATGTTTGTCAGTTCCTCAGCCTCTGATGTATCTGACATGTCCTGTGATTTTCTGGACGTTACAGCAACTAGTGGCTCGTAGGAAATGCACCATTACCTTGAATAATTGACATGTTTTCTTTGGTTTATTCTTCAGCTTTTTGAACATTGTTGGAAACATTTGGGATAATATAAGTATACAATTCAACAAAATATGTAACATTGGTATAGCATTTTTTGACATTTTAGTGCAGAAATGTTACATATTATGGCTTTAAAGTATTTATCATTTCAGTTTTTAATGTGCTTACATATGGTGCATTTTACGAAATACATTTGTGTGCTTAATATATGCAAATTTTGAAAAACTCTGGGGTTATGTCCAATGACACCATATTCTAAAAATTCTTACTTTCTGCAATATCTGCACATGGCAACTACGGTCTAGTTAAAGTTTGGGAACAACTGTGATTATGACAAATAATCTATGGTTAACTGGTGCCTGAGTCCAGACCTTGCTGACTGATTCTTTGAATATGGAAATAGAGTGTAACGGGTTTACAGTTCAGTCTGTTATCAGACAAGTTAACATGGCTTTACTGCCATGCATCCCCTTGGCAAGTGAATTAGTATGGAAACTTGTTCTCGTGTGCTCCCATCTGCTTAATGTTGTAATACTTTATTAGCATAAATCAGGACCAAATACCCAGAGCCAGCCCAAGGCAAAGTGAACTAAGCCCCCGCTTATGGCTCCTATGGCCACCAGAGGGCCCTGAAGAGAGCATAAAATTGTTTTTATTTTTTGTGATATATTACTGTCAGTGATAATCATACAAAAACATTATATTATTTTAACAGGCTGGCTAGCTAATACTACTGGTTTAATGAATTCCAGCTGCCTCTGTCAGAACTGCTTTCATGTTCATGCACACAGTGAAGTCCTATTAGTTTGAATATTAAAGTGCAAGTTAACACCAGACCAGGCTCATGAGTTTGCCACGTTTTTAAGATAAAGGGGTAAAATCAGTATGATATAGTCAATAGTATTAAAGCACTCAGTCCGTGGGGGGCCCTTCAAATCAAATTCTGCTTAGGGCCCCTTAAAGGTTTGGGCCGGCCCTGCTCATGCATTCATTGAATGAATTTTACTTTTTCCAATTGCAAATGGGGGAGAAATTTCTACCATAGCAGGCCTGTAGGTGAAAAATGGCTGTTTTGCTTTGATAAAAATATAATTTAAAATAAACTATGGTTATAGTGGTTATATATAATTAACATATTGTTGAACTAACACACTTGGTTAAGGTCAGGGAAGGATTGTTATGATTAGTAGAAAGGTCTCCAGACACCTGCATGAAATTCAGACATCACACCAACCTCCTCGCTACATATAGGGCACAATACATCTTGTGTTGGCACTGAACATCGACACTGGATGTAAATCATGAATGTACATAAAGAGTGGAGTAAATGGGGGGAAGCAGTAGGGGCCCACAGCATGTTTTTTGCACTGGGCCCCCTGGTGGGTCAATCCAGCCCTGTTTGTACCTCTACTCTCCTGTGTCTTTTTTGGCACAGGCAGCACTACCTGCATGATCTGTCCTGTTTACAAGTGAAATATTCGTGCTTACATGCACGACAAGCCCCTGAAACTCTAATGGTTAACTCACCTTAACTTCTCTGTGGTCACGGATCAGTGGTCTGTTATAAATGTAGGAGGAGAGAAGCTCAATTCATCATCTCACTTCAACATTGTACAGTTTTACTGTATGAGCAGTCAGTGAGTAAAGAATTTTGTGCAGTGACTCACTTTTTAACTATTATAATGTTGAGAAAAAGCAACAATCTGCATTTGCTCTAAATTCACCCTGTTTTAAGTTGGTCACCGTTATGTAATTGCTCTGATGACATAAATCCAAGTCCAACAGAAAATGACAAATCCTTTTGTTGCCATTATTTTTTCATGGCTGCATGGATTTCCGGATCGGTGAAGTAAAGTTTCATTCAATATTTAACACACATGTCAAGAGCTGCCTCTCCAAATCTACTGAGGATGACGGTCCCTCTTACTGCCACTCTCAGCAGGGCCTCCACGTGAGAGTGTGTGTGTTTTGAGGGCATTGCATGTGCTTTTGTAATGTGAGTATCCTCCTAACAAAACAACATTACCGTACACAACCCCTCTGTGCATTTGCAACCAGTAAATAATCCATGAAGAGCAGTGGATTCACTTTGACTGTCACTTTACTTACTTCAGTGTCTTGGCATGTAGGTCATACTGTAGGCTACACTCCGGTCACAGCAGATGCTTTTGACACTAATTCTGAGCAGATGATGAGGCAGAATAGATGATTATTGAAGACTAACCAACACCAGTGGAGAAATAGAGCTGGTATAATCCAGAAAACTAGCTGGATTAAGAGATTAAACACTCCGAGGTGAAATTAATTTCTTACTTTGCCTTATTTCTGCCCCTGCTGGTGGATGTCAGAACTGCAGCTTCAAGAGGCCTCGAGCATGGACTGAAATGTAGCTCCGGGTTATTCATTCTTAAAAATAATTATTTTATATATTGCTAGGGTTTTGTCTAGAATCTACCCAGGGGGTTCTAACGAGAACCCTTTTATATTTCAAAGATTTCATGCAGAACCCACTTGGGGTGTTCTTCTGAGAACCTTTTTATATTTCAAGGTTTTATCTAGAACCTATGTAGAGGGTTCTACAGAGAACCCTTTTATATTCAGAGTTTTAATGCAGAACCCACCCCCAGGGTTTTACCAAAAACTCTTTCTTTTTATATTATGGTACAAAGAACCCATGATGAAAGAGTTCTTAGAGGATTTCAACGATGCTTGAAGAATTCTTTCTCCCAAAAAGGGTTCTTTGGATGAAAAGATTTCTTAATGGAACCCTTAGTCTTACAAAGAACCCTTGAGGAACCCTTTTTTGAAAAGAAAATTGTTCTGGGTAGAACCTTTCTAAGCGTGTCAGGTTTTCACTCCAACACTGGCTTGTTTAAAATCACTGCTGTACTAGATTGTGAAATCAGCTGATGCTGCCCTCAAAAATGATAAAAATCTGGACTTTGTAGCTTTTTTTGTAACACGAGTAGTATTTCTCTGTGTACAGGACACTACATTTTTCAACTAATCTATATCTGGATCAGAGTACTTCACTATTTTGGACCTTTAGAAGTATGAGAGGAGAACAAAAAGATGAGCCGTCAGCTGTCGAAGCTTTGAGCTGCGGCGTCTAAATTTGGAGTCACTTCAAGCAACTCATCGCTTCTCTTGACGGCGTACAGTACAGCAGCAGCTCTCAGTGTCGGTGTGCGGCCACTCATGTGGACACGGCCTCTGTGTGGGGAGGAGGTGTCCTTACATGAGCTCCTAAAAGCATTATAATGATCCTTTGGTTGGGTGTCACTGTGGCGTATGATGGGGGAAAAAACGACTTTATCTGTTATTTTTCCCCTGAAAACTGCAACAACTCCATCAAACATTTTCTCTTTCTGCCAGAATGTTAATGATCAAAATAAAACAGTTGTATTGGGTGTGATTGTGCACAGCAGAAGCATCCACAGAGGCTTCCTCAGGCTGTCTGTAAATATATTTGTGACTGTGTTTGTGCACGCTTGGTGGGGGAGGAGGATGAAAGAAAAGGATATTACTTTATATCATCATTATAGACAAGAAAGTAATGAGCATCCTAAAGCAGACTGCCAACAACAGAAGGCAAAAATACAATAACACGAGGCAGTCTGCACACTCGGAGGGGGAATTTCAATAGAGATTATATGGATTTAGCTCACTGCCTTCCTCATTGACTCTCTACTTTGTGCATTTGCTGTTGGGGAAGAAATGCACACTAAGTTGTTTTTATTGCTCGGCAAAGACAGGAGGAGTGAGGTCACCTTCAAACAGACACTCTCAACAGGGTGAACAGGCTCCTCATCTTCATCATCTTTGTTTTATACACAGATGTGCGAGAGCTTTAAAAAAAAAAGAAAACAGACTGCAGACAAACATATTAACCATCGTCTAATGTCTACTGAGACTGTAACGATGTTTGGAAGACGTTTCAAACTTTAAAAATTAAATAGACAGCACAGAAGCAGCACCAGTAAGAAACCCAAGGGTGTGCTGGACTGGAGGAGCAGTTAAAAATCAGTTTCAAACATGCGCCCACACACAGACACACGCACACAGAGAGACACTCACACACAGACACACACAACACACATAGAGAATAAGTTAATTAGACTGACTTGCTTCAGGGAATTGGCAACTAAATCATGTTAGCTTTCTCTCCAAGCTCACAATGAAATTTAATTATGTAGTGAAACTTGTGATGGCAGAGAACACCTGTAGAAAGTCCAGTCTGACTCCGAACCAAACACCAAGACTTCCTCACAAAAGCTTAACCGAAAACTCAGCCGAGCTAATATCAGCTGATACGAGTTTATCCCAAAAATGGAATCAGTGTACATGTTGGCTGACACAAGTACATAAATAGAGAAGATATTTTTGAGGAAATTTAGAAACAACAGCATTATTTGTCCACCAGAGAGCAGTGACAAGTGTATTTTTCAACTGTAAAATGTCCTGCTTAGTAGATATCTTGGTCATAATTCTTTTAAAAACAAAACTGAAGTTGCACCAATCAATATCAGTCTAAATTAACAATAGATCAAATGCCTATGTTTAACGTGAAAAGGGAAATTTGTAGTGACAAATCCATTTTTAGCGTGTCCCAGCTCTGTTTGGTAAGAGGTCCAGTTTGTAAGATTTACAGGGTTTTATTAGCAAATATGGCAGAAATGGAATATAATATTGTAATGTCAAACCTCAGCAGCTCTGCACTGGTCCTTTAGTTAGATATTTCCCTCATGAAGTGATGGAGACCACAAACAAAGCTAAAAAGAGAATCAATATTTTAGTAGACACAAACACGGTATGATTGATAATGTTACTCATTATCTGCTCCTTATTATATGCTCATTATGTGATCATGTTTGTGTGATGTGTTCACATCTGTTTATGTTGCTATCAAGAGACCCGCCCCAAATTCACAAGTTCAGGTTTAAAGGAATCTCATGACTTGGTTTGTTAGCGGCAGGTGAACGAAACAGTCTTCTAATCACTTCATCGACTGCAACTATGTTCTCTACCACCATATCCTGTCCTCCTCCTTTGTTATCTGACTGTTCTCCTCCTGTGTTGTCACAAAGTTTCAGATTGACAGAAACACAGAGCGTCCCGTAACCATAGTAACTCATTCCCACTCCTGCCTGCATGCGCACGATGCAGGAGCAGAGGGAGAGATGCTGTGCTGCTGCCAGAAGAGCCACTGACTCAGATTACACCATGCATGGGAATGAATAACAAAATCACAGATTTGTGTCTATTTCTTTTATCCACCCCCCACCCCCCCCCCACCCCACCCCGATAGTCTGAATAATAGAGTTGCTCTTTAGAAAGTCCCTAAGAGGGTCTGTGTGCGTGTCAGATACCTTTGTGTTTGTGTGTGAGGAGGTGGGGATAGCTACATTCACCCCAAAAGATTCAGTGGTTGAATGGACTCATAATTCATATTCATATGAAATATTGTGGCAGTAAGAAAATACACACGGCTGTAGGTAGGACCAACCACTGTATGGCATATAAGGGTGGTGCAACAGGTTTTGTCTGTGCTTCTTGGTTGAATTATATGGTGGAAATAGCAGAAAAACTCACATCCACACTGGTAAAAAGGTTTCCACAATTCTTGCTGTTTATTAACATGAACATTAACCTTACCAAGCCTGGTTGTAAGGTTACTCTTATATCATACATAAAGTAAATAGAAGCCATGTGTAACCTGATTGTTACACTTGAGTTAAGAGTAAAAGTAAAATAGAGCTCAGCAACAAGCATCTGTTCATAGCATGTGCACCATCCAACAATCTCAAGAAAAACAAGGCCCTCTGTGATGATGTTGCTTCTCCTGTCTCTAGGCAACACAGTATGTTGTAAAGGTACATTTCAAAAATTCAAATAACGCATTGTTTTGTGTCTATAATGACCACAGATGCTTTGTTACAATACTGAATCTCAGTAACTAACATTGACCACACACTGATGGACACAATTTATTATTTTTTATCAAAGTTGTTCCTAGGGACAATTCACTAGTCCCTTGAAAGTGGTAGGGACATGTCTCAACCATCACTTCCAAATTCTATGCCACTGAACCTCAAATTGCAGCCATGGGCCAAATCTGGTTCCTATGGGATGCAGGGTGGCTCTCTGACCAGTTTCTAATTCACAGTAAAAAATGATGCTGTTTTTCCCTGGAAGGAGAGACAGATAAGGCTGTTTCGTATGAAGGGATTCATTAGGCTGTTAGTATCAGCGAGAAGGCTGATCTTTGCATGGAGACCTTACAGGCAAAGTGCAGAGCTCTGCAGGAGAAGACAACTACTGACTGAAGAGGGCAAAAGATACTCTGAAATGAGGATAATTCTGATCCCATAAATGTGTATTTCACACTAAACAAGCTTAAATATGTTGTTCATTCTGTCCTTGGTAGGAGCAGTTTATGTTCATGATTCATTCCAACATAGCGAACAAAATTAGCACCAACCACCAGCCAAATGTTGGTAAAATATGCAAGTGGCTGGGAGATTTGGTTCGCTCACCAGCCAACAATGGTAATCTATTGAGTGACTGGTAAAATTTGAACATTCACAAGCCATTTGGCTGGTGGACAATTTTTTTTTTTTTTTTTTTGTTGCACACTGTTCAGTATGCAAAATCTTTCAGTGATTCCATGATGGAAGAGGTTCCAGCTGTGTTTTATGTTGCATAAAGTCTTTCAGATATTACAAAAACATTTACAACTAAAATGCACTAAGTTAATTTAGTTAATAATTTAAATAAACAGGTTTTTTATTTTTTTATTTTAGTTGATGAATAACATTATTATTACTGTTTGTTTTATAACTGGCCCCAGGCCTCCTGTTATTTTGCATAAGTGGCCCCTGGGCAAAGGAAGTTGAGTATCTCTGATCTACGTCCTTATTCTGGAGTCTTATTGTCTTCAGCATTCAAAATGCTAGTATCAGGATTTTGTTGCCTTCGGACAGAGCCAGGCTAGCTGTTTCCCTGTGCTAAGCTAAGCTAACCAGCTGCTGGATTTGGCTTCCTGTTTACCATACAGACACAAGAGCGGTATCAATCTTCTGATCTAATTCTCTGCAAGAGTGTGTTTTCCAAAGAATTGAACTATTCCTCCGAGGGATCTTTATAAATTTGTTATACATTTATGTTTACAATAAATAAATAAATAAATAAATACATGTGAGTATATATTGTCAGATTTTTTAACTCTAACAACATATACCTAATCTGTCTCAGTTGAGCTATATCTCTAAACTTGCACATAACAAAATCTTTCTCATCTTCTAGTAACCTTTTAAGTGGCAAATGTGAGTCTGTTAAGCACAGTCAAAAAAATTAGCTGGTTTTCAAAAGTTTTAGACAGAATGTTGGACGACTCTTTGATTGACTCCCTGGCACTGCAGTCTGCGTGATGTGCTGTTGATATAGATCATCACCTTTCTCTTTTCCCAACTACACTCATTTAGAAGAAGCTTCATATCCAGCTGTGATCTCCTTGGAGGGCTTTGGATTAGTAATGACTCTGCAGTTAGCTTTCAATCACTACAATGCCTCCAAAAATAGTGTTTTAATCCAATATTGTGCTTGAGCAGTATGTGTTAGCTAAGTCCTGAAGAGGGATCCCTTGGCACTGCTCTGACCCATTTGTAGGACTGTTGGTATGCCATCATCTCTGTTTTATAAATTATTAGAAATAGCTTCATATCCACGCTGTTTGATCTCCCTTGGAGGGCTTTGGGGATTAGCTAAATGACTCTGCAGTTAGCTTTCAAATCACACAATGCCTCCCAAAAATAGTGTCCTCTCAGCTAATGCCCAATCATTGTGCTTGAGCAGTGATGGCTTAGCTAAGTCTGCAAGACGGGAGTCAGCCTTGGCACTGCTCTGACCCATTTGTAGGACTGTTGGTTTGCCATCATCTCGGTGTTTATGAAATGTATAAAAATAAAAAAATGTCTGGGAATGGACAGTTGTTCTGATAAGCCTATCACTATCTCTAAACTAATTCCTTTAGTGGTTGATCGACTCATGAATACTGGGAAGGATTCTTTGCCACAGTTCTTGCTTTAAATCACCACAGCTTGGTAGAAAATCGCTCTCTCCGTTCAGGATTAATTAGTCCTAATCTTGGGGTGTTTCCAATTGAGATTTTTATATGAAAGACCAATACATCTCTGTCAGGAACAATCTACGTTAATTATATTAAAACTGGTGATTAGATTTTCCTCGGTTGTTTCTTTTATGACCATCAAGCAGCAATCAGTCTTGGTCATTACATGTAGTTATTCAATGTGACCACTAGAGGGAACTATTTACTGTACTGAACAATGCTGGCAGATGTCTGAAAAATCCTCCACTGCACTGGCTTTCAGTTCATTTCAAATAGTCTCCCTCCATCCTGGATGGATTACTGAACACTATCAAAACTAACAAAACTATCACGAAGGGATACAAAACTACAACAAAGGGACACCTCTTTTGCCTCTTTCAATGTGGGCGTGTTCCTATTACGGAGGGCTGGGGGGCCTTTTACAATAGACAATATTTTGTGTCCAACAGTAAAACCTTTGAAATAAAAGAGAGCACATTAGCTGCTTTAGCTGATCTGCACTGAGTCCTGGTAAAATTTACAACTGGTTTTAGTCTTCAAGAACACTGCGATCATCTGCAGCTGGTTTATCTGAAGTTCCCAGAAACAGCTCAAAAAATCTGGGGGTGCAGCCTTTGACAGTAACGCCCCAGAGCTCGGGAAAAGACTACCTATGGATATCAGGGAAGTCAGCTCGTTGAATATTTTTAAAAGAAAGCTGAAAATGAATCTCCTCGCTTCAGCCTTTAATTAGCTACGACTTCCTTATCCCTTTGCCCCGAAACTTTTTTGCATGTTGCTTCATACATATACACTAGTGCACTTTAAAAAAAAATGCTGTATTTTACTTGGTTTTATATATAAGATGTACTCTATTTTTTAGCTTTAATTTTATTATTGTTCAGTTGATTTTATTTTCCACTTCATGTTATTTGTTCTACATATTCTGTTTATATGCTTAATTTATCTTATCATCAAGGTATTATTCTCTATCACATTGACTATGGCATCATATCCTTGCTTTTATGTTCTAATTTTATGTGAAGATGCATGTTTTCAAATTTAAATTTATTTTATTTTTTTACTATTATGAAGTGGGTTTTATTTCCCATCTTATTTTACATTAATTATGGTATTGTTTCCTCATTTTAATGTTCACTCTTTGTTTTTTTCATGTGAAGCACTTGATGCATATAATTCCTTTGTTGTAAAGCACGTTCAACTGCATCTTGTATGACAGATGCTATAGAAATAAAGATTGTTATTATTATTACTATTGTTTATTATCAAAACATATCTGCATATTCATAGATTCTGGTCTTTGCAGAGAGGAGTAGCTTTTAAGAATCTGGAAGTAGTTTTTTTGAACTGGAGAAGTAAATAATCAGAGCAAAATATTTTATGTATGTTCCATGTTATGAATAAAAGGGGACCTTCAAGGTTCTTCTAACACTAATAAACTTTCCTCCGACAACTGGTTTACAAGATGCAAATATGTCAGTAATGGATCTGTCAGATCCTCAAAGCTTCTGCTCCTCGTTGTATCAAAAACAAAGGCCTTAAGAAAAGCTGCTTTCTGTGGTTCTGGACCCAAACTGCTATTCAGTGTCTCTTGGAAAGACACAAATTCAATTTGAATTTGTTTTTAAACTGTCTGCTGTTAATTTAGAGTGTAGCGCACATTTCATGCATGAAAGGTAACAGAGGACATTTATCATCATTATCAGTGTGTGAGACAGTCAAATGTTAAGTAAGTCTTTGTTGTGGATCTGCAACTATCACTTAACATGACAATTATTTTGTTTATTGTTTTGTTTACCAAATAACATCTTAGTAAAAAAATTCCAGTTTAAAACCCAAATATATTACATTTACAATAAAATGAAAGGGAAAATAGCAAATTCTCACATTGCAGAAGCTGGATCCAGTGGATATTTGGCAGTTTGTCTTGAAAACTGACTTTAACAATCCATTACCCAAGAAAATAGTCGCTGTTAAATCGATAAGTTGATTGATAGAAAATGGATCAACTTATCATTTCAGGCGTGCAATCTGCGATGAACATTAAATATCGCTCCATCAGTCAAAAACAAATAAAAACACGACAAACAAGTGTTTATTGCATAAGTTGCCATGGTTTCACCACAGCAGCTCTTTTATTAGCAAAATCATGGAGATTAGTCCACTAATGTGCCCGTCCAATGGAAACAGGGTTGGGGTCTAGGGGGGATATGTAACTCGAAACCATCACAGATCATGATCAATAACAGTGCACTTGTACTCCGCCACCTGTCCGTCTGTCTATGCACTGAACACAGATCTACATATGGTCCTACTGTCTGCTACAAGGCCGCCATTGGCATCCTCTTCTCAAAGCTTCTCTTTGCTTCATGATTCAATCAGGAATGTTACAGTTTGTAGCAGCGCACCAACAACGTGCGCTCATTAATTAGAGAGTAGCTTCTTTTTTGGTCGTTTAGAAAAATAAAACTTTGAAAGAGGATGACAAGTAGAGGAATAAAGTCCCTTTGTTTTATTTTGTGCACACATTCACACAGACAGACACACACACACACACACACAATCACTCACACCTCAATCAAAACAGAAGCTCCCACTCGCAGCACACATGCAAACCACATATCGGAAAAGGTTTACACGCAGCTCTCACAGTATGTCAGAGTCAGAGTGAATTGGTCTACAGAGTGACTTGGTCTTGCTTGGTTTGTCCAAGGAGGCAAAAATAATGTGACAATGAAATAATTAGAAAGAAAATAGATAATATGAACTCCGGGGTGGAATGGAGGGGTAACATCTACATGAAGCTAACATCTAACGCAACAAAAAGAAAACACTGCAACTAAGGCATGCAAGGCACAAGCACCTACAAACAAAAGACAAAAAGTGTTCATTCATGGACAAAAAATAATGTCAAGGCGCCCCTTTTTATATAAAAATTTAAAACAATGATAATAAGGTAAAACAAGCACATTTTAAAAACTGTGAAAAATCCCCGGCCATAGACAGTTGTACAAATACTTTACACAAAATGTTTTTTCTACACACCGTCTTTAAAACTTTTAGAGATGAACATAAGTTAATAAGAGGTTAAAAGTGACATTCTCAGCAGGGTCCATGAAGTTCCCTCCAGTCAGAGTCCCCTTGAATAAAGTCACTTGGTAAGCCGGCCACCACGCCGCCTGAACACAAAGAAGAAAACAACAACAAGGATGCTGCGATTAGAGGAGAACAAAGAGTGACAGACCATAACAGCTCGGCCTTGAAGCAGGAGACGTTACCTTTAGAAAAGGCCGCAGTCCTTCAGGTTGTTCTTGATGATGACATCAGTGACGGCATCGAACACAAACTGCACGTTCTTGGTGTCGGTGGCACAGGTGAAGTGGGTGTAGATCTCCTTCGTGTCCTTTCTCTTGTTCAGGTCCTCAAACTGGCACTGAATGTAAGCGGCTGCCTCCTCGTAGGTGTTGGAGCCTGACAGAGGGGGAAGTAAAGAGGACACATTTAGGAGAAACACAACAGAGAATTTCATTAAATTTAATTACAGACATCAGTGTAAAAGTAAAATAAAATAAAAACCTATTTACTGTCGAACAAAACATTATAACTGCGCCCTCAGTACTCTGATATGGCAGTGACAGTAGAAATTGTTTGAACATATACTCAGAAATATACCTATCAATAAAATGTAGCTACTTACATTTTGTTCACTTGATTTATATACATGAGGGGGGAAGAATATTAAAACCATTCAATATACAGCAGTAAAACACCACTACTAACAGTGACAGCAATAAGGCCTTGTTCCAACTGCTAGCCCAAATCTGTTTTTTCGCATATCCAGATTGAGTCTGGACAGCAAAAAAACAAAACAAAACAAAACAAAACATTAAATGTGATTTTTGTGCAAATCGGATCCAAGCCACATTTAGAGGAGGTTTGAAATGCAATTTCTACAGATGGGTTTCCAATCTAGCCACACAAACCAGATTTTAAAATGTCTTTTGCGTCACTTGCAACACACAACAATGATGTTAAATCCAGAGTGACAGAAGTGCATCAGAGCGTCTAAACAGGATCCTCCATTTGGAGAGCGAGATGATGGCTCTCCATTTTTATGTACATATGTATGTAGTAAATGATGCCTACATGGTTACCACAGCAACCGATGCAGATAGGCTGATAATGTCTGGACACACAAATCCAATCTCATCACTTGCAAATAAAAGTGCCAACAGTGTGTCTTCTGAGTTGTGAACAAATCTGATTAGCCCGCAGTCTGAATCACATATTATGGCATTATTACCTTTCTGTCAACACAAAATGAACATTTATGTTTTGTAGAAAATTTATTCATGACAGAAACGTTGTATAACATTAGTATTGTACAGGTGTAACTAATAAAGTGGTCAATGAGTGTAATAGTGCATGTGTGTTGACTTAATATTGTTTTTATCTCATCTGACTGCAGTCTTTACAAATTGACTTTTTTTTGCTAAATTAACTGACTGGTTAACAATGTCAGCTTTACCGATACTGGCCTGCTTTCTTATACCTCGTTCAAGAGGGTTATGTCGTTGGTGCTGTTTGTTTCACAGGGGCAGATACACAACACTTCTGTTAACATTGTGAGGTAGACCCTTCAGCCTTAAATGTCATGTATCTTGTAATCCAGTAGATGGCAGTAAAGTTCAATAGTAACAAAACAACCAATTATAGCAATTCAATTACTCCATATCACCATTCACATTCACAGCTAGCAGTAATCCTCTGGGGTAGCCTACATATGTAGTTACTCAAACTCATACAAAAGCAGTCGTTATGGAGCACTCAGGGACAGTGGTTTCATGCGAGAACATGTACAATTACAGCCGCACAATTGTAACAATGCTTTTTTTCCCTCAAACTAAAGTGTAGCTATAGAAACATAAACACACAGATACCATGCAAATAATTATACTCATATCCAAATATGAGTTGCCTGCAGTAAACTTTACTAGAGAAAAATGTGCTTCACAAGAGTTAGCATTGATCGTGATATTTGCACTTGCAGATTTGAATATTATAGAAGACTACTGGCCTTGTCAGGGGTCTGTGCTCTCTAAGTGCTCTGCTAGTTTTTCTCTGCTTCATCTGAAAATGGCCATACTTGTTACAGGGCAATAACTGAGGAGAAAGGTTGGACAAGCTTTGCTTTTGCTTTACAATTTTGTACAATTTTGTACAAGTTTGTTCTATGTAATAAACTAATTATAAAATATTTAATAATATTATAAAGTAATAAACTTGGTTGACTCCAGATGGGAGAGCTTGTTTATCTTCCTCATACAAAAATGTGTGTCTTGTCAGGTGAGATTTTGTTGATAAGGATACATCTGTGAAATATGAGTATCAATAACTATTGGAGAACAAGACAAGGACACATTGTTATAAGCAGCCCACACAGCTTGAGAGCAGAGCAGGAAGAAAATAAAGGAAAATTTTTGTCTCATCTGTAGAGGCTGCCACGCCTTTGAGTGACAACACACAGATGACTGAATGTGAGCGAGTGTGTTCTGGACCTCAGCTCAGAGTCCAAAAACCAAAAAACAAATTTAAAAAGAAAATATTTAAAGCCTGTATGTTTCGATTTGTATGCATTTTTAGCATTACTAAAACTATTATGACAGCACTAGTTTGTAGAAATATGATTTTAGACTCTGTGCAACACTGTCACTCAAAAAATCAAAACATACATGGATGGATTTCATGGTCTATTTGCAACACTAATATGAAGTCACAGTATTTGCATGTTTGTGTATTCGTCTCCCACCTGCATATTCTGGGTAGCAGATTGTGAGCGGGCTCTTTTTGATCTTTTCCTCAAACAGGTCTTTCTTGTTGAGGAAGAGGATGATGGAGGTGTCTGTAAACCACTTGTTGTTGCAGATGGAGTCAAACAGCTTCATGCTCTCATGCATCCGATTCTGAAAGAGAGGAGAGACGCACATTGGTAACCAAACAGAGACGCGGAACATACAGAATTAAAAGAAAAAAAACAAAACGAATCAGGGTATGTAAACGTGTTACCATCTCCTCGTCCTCAGCCAGCACGAGGTCATAATCACTCAGAGCCACACAGAAGATGATGGCGGTGACTCCCTCAAAACAATGGATCCACTTCTTCCTCTCTGATCTTTGTCCGCCCACATCAAACATTCTGCAGAAAGATGACAGATACGCAGTGTTATATATAAATGTGTTATAAATAAATAATGTAACAAAAACACAAATGTTCACTCATCAAACTGTATCATCCTGTCAGTCATCTATAATAATTCTTAATTTATCTGTATCCATGGTGCACTATGAGCAGGATCCTTGGACATATGACTCAGACTCTTTCCACTTCTGTTGCTTTCCTGTGCTGTAGAACGCTGTGTGACAATATAACTCTATCATCTTTGATTCGAGATGTGGGAACATTTGTTGTGTTTTAAGTAATGCTAACAAACCACTAGGTAAAACAACACTTTGAATGCACAATAAAGAGATAAAGCCAAATAATCTGACTGAAGTGTCTTGTCCTAACAATCAGTCACGAGTATGTATATATCAGTATGTTTCCATTCTGCCAAGGTCATTTTCAGTCCACATGGAAGCTGAAATAACTGTTGCTAGGTGCAGAAAAGTCGACTGAAGAGTTATTTCTGTACACGGAGCTGAGTCCATCTCATCCTTTCCTGCTGCCAATTTTCTGATGTTATTTTTCATGAATATAGCTGGTAGAGCTGGGCGATATGAACGCAATAAAATATCACAATATTTTTGACAAATACCTCATAATATTGATATTTATTGATATTGCAGCAATATTGTAGAGATGACTGTTGGTAATTTGACAAAATAATAACACAATGAGATTTAAAACAGGGAACACACTTATGCTATATCACTATAACAATATCCAAAATCTAAAATGATATCTAGGCGCATGTCACAATATTGATATATTGACATATTGCTCAGCCCTAGTATTGAGTTAGCCATGTGGGAAAATGACATCTTCTCAAACCCGTGGGAACAAGCTGTCAATGAGAACAACACCAGACCGTATTTTGTATGAAGGCTGTCAAATGTATCAAAGTATCAGTACTTTTCTAATACCATGAATTTAAGAGCAATAGAATGCTAACATTCAATAGCAAGTTTAAAATTTAGGTATCGTGAATCACTGACCAAATCTGAGACATGAGCTGGCACTCAGAGGTCTGCAGCCAGAGTAGAAGAGAGAATCAACAGCCGTCATGTACTTTAAATACAGGTAAATGACTGGACAAACTGTGCCGAGTTGTACTCACTTGAAGTGCAGGTCCTTGAAAGTGAAGTGCGTTTCCACAATACCAGTAGTTTTGACTCTGGTCCTCAGCACATCCTGCTGGGTGGGCACATAAGCGCCGTGAGATATCCTGTCCAAGTCGTTCAGGTAGCTTTAGGAAGAAAAAAAAAATCAACACACGAGAAATAAGACAGAGGTTTGCACAGTAACAGTTGAGAATGGGGGTTATTCTGCCAAGGAAAGTCCCACGCTAGTTCCTGTTTGTGTGTCGGTGCAAACGACTCACTATGCTGCGGAGTCATTGAGCTGGTACTCTCGGGAGCGGCTGAAGCAGGCCTGAACTCCTCCGTCTTTCCACAGCCGCTGGATGACCCCGGCTAACTCTCCCGTCATGAAGCCCTCTTCTGCTGAGCCCGCCAGCACAAACAGCTGCCGTGCATCATCCTGCCGAGACAAAACCCCTCCAATTTTAGTCATAAAGCATAAAGCTTTTTAATATAAATAGAATGATTAGTCGATTAATTGATTAGCTGTCAAGTATTAATGTAATTGCCAACTATTTTGATCATCCATTTGATGGTTTTGAGTCATTTTCTAGCACGAAATGTACAAATTCTGATTGCAGTTTCTCAAATGTGAATATTTTCTGGTTTCTTTAGTCCTCTATGACAGTAAACTGAGTATCTTTGGGTTGTGGACATAAGACAATCGAGGATGTCACCTTGGACTCTGCGAAATACTGAACAACATTTTTCAGTATTTTCTGATATTTTCTGGACCAAACAACTAATCAATTAATCGATAAAATGCCTGGCAGATTAATCAATAATGAAAAGAATTGTTAGTTGCAGCCCTAAATATGAATATAGATCAGTTTTGCTTGAAAAACTGTATTTTCTGGTTGTACGGTTGTTTACAAAATGTTGAGACTCTACAGATGTCAGATACATTAAACTTGTCAAAAAAACAAAGATTCAGGAGCACTGTTTGGTACATTTGTTGCATCATGGCAAAATTACATTAGATTTGATCCAATAACATAATAATCCTAATTGACTGAATGTGGATTTGCAGTCATTTCTCATGAAATCACAGTAAAAGCTTTCTGCCACTGACAAAGACGCCTGTTTGTAAATGATGTAAGCAACAAATTAAAATGACAAATTACTTTTCTGTTCCAGTGCTTTCAGTCATGACACTTTGCATAAAATTAGATTTCAAAAGCTACATGGTGTCTTAAGCAGGTCAATGGCCAAAAATTGACGTGCAAGAGCATAAAATCAAGAAAGAAAAGCTTTGGGTGTTAAATTGGTCACGATGACAGAGCCAGGCCAGTCACGCTGAGGCAATGACTAAGCCTCTTGTTATGCCAGGAAAAAAACAGATTTGCAAAATGAAACAGGAGTCAGTAGAAGAAATAAAATACTCAGCACCATGTGCTGTATTTATTAGCAGCATGTGGTAATAATATTCTATACTTCTACAAAAACACCAAACCAATGAGCACAAATTCTGCAAATAATAATAATTTCAAATAATTTTATTTATAAATAGCAAGAAAAATAGAGATGTTGCTGATTACTGCTATAAACTGTAAAATCCCGTCAGCAGCACAACATGTATCAGCGCATCAACTGAAGGACCCTGGGACACTTCTCATGTCAGTAAACCTCTGCTTTAATGATGCGTTATGAATGTGATACTAAACCCCTGTCAGCTCTAGCTGACCTGCTGCAGAGGACGGGGTGAGAAGAAAATTGCCCAGTAGGGAAGGGTGACATTTGACTGTAGTTGTTGCCCTCATAGCACCAAGATATATATTGGCACAGAAACATAACCTGTAATGTCCCAAGAAGAGAACGAGAAACGCAGGCTTTGTTTTCCAGCACTCACCGCTCTGGCTGCATCAGCGAAGTCGATCTTGAGGCGTCCCATCGCTCTGATGATGGCGATAATGGACTGGATGGTGTTGCTGTAGACGACGGCCTTGTACTGCTTACATTCCTCCTCTGAGTAGCCCGCTTCGTGGATGATCCTGGAACACAAAAACAGGACATTAGTCTATAAGTAGTTTTATAGCTTTATAGTGGTAGTTCTATTAAATGGCAGTGTTGTGTTTTAAGACAAACCACACAGTTATTGTGTTTAGACTTATGGTACAAGTTCACAGTCTAAAAAAAAGGGGGGCATGAAAGACTAAATTTACGCTCAACCTGGGAAATTATTTGCAACCAGAATTTGAATTCAATGAATTCAAGTTAATTCAATTTTAATTATATAACAGAAGTTAACTCAGGGAACTTTTCATATAAAGCACATCTAGACTGTACCCTATGATATTCAATGAATTCACACATATGAAATTTAAAAAAATGTAATTAAAGCTATTTTCTGAAAGATATCTCATGTTTGATTATTAACCATTTAAAATGGCTGCTATTCAGGTAAGAGACCAGGACTTTGATTGTTTTTAAGTAACATGGAATACTTGGGTCATAATTAAACAATGTCTTTCTAATTATTCCTAGTAAGCTTAAATACGTTTTTGTTTTTTGTTTTTAAATACTTCCTATTCACTACACACTGCACTACATAAACTTACAACTATTTTTGTGCCCACACTAAGGTTGCATGATATAGTAAAAAAATCATATTGAGATTTTTTTTTTATTGTGAACATTTTGAAGGATATTGCAATGGTGATATGATTCACGATTAGTGGAAATGATCATTTCTGCACCACAATTTTCATTTCATCACTGAAAAAAACAACAACATATTCTCTGACATCTGGAGAACAAGATTTGTAGGCATCTCTGTATACCTTTGTTGGTGTATAGCATCTCTGCAGCACTACAGGACTACATTAAAATGCTGTTTTGTCACACATTTTTCCTCATCAAAAAATTGCAGCCAATACAATTTGGATTTATTGCACCTGGCCATGTTGTACGTTGTGTATTGTTTTTGACAAGAATTTGATTAATTCAGTTCATTGCAGTCCCAGTGCAAACCAGACTGTAAAATTAATGACAAATGCTTGTATAGTGCCTTCATGCTTCCCACAATGGAACTAAAAAATCTGGTGTCTTTCTGCTAGAAATGCAACAATGTAATGCTTCCCTTTGAAAGGACTGCAGAAAATTATGGTTATTCATCATAAAACTTGCCGGTGATGATGCAAGACGATGATGGTCATAATTAAGTGTCCGATATCTCAATTTCCTGCTCACTGTGGAGTAAAGACACTGAGTGTCCATTATGTAGGCAACAGTGAACAAATGAATGATGTCACACACCATGAGTGTGTCAGGAGTGTGTCACCTGTTGATTACTAATCATCACAGCTGTGTCAGCTGTTCTGGTGCAAAGTAAAGTATGTCATTTTCACTCTACTCAGTCTGATGTCAGTCAAAGGGACTAAAACACTGCTGTTGTGCTGCAGATGATTCTTTAACCACCAATACTTGACGTGTTAACAGCCATGATCGGTGTGTTGTTACATGTGATGTTGACCATCCACACTTACTTCATCTGTTTAACAATTGTACTTTTCCCAGACTCTCCAGCACCTGAAATAGAAAAAATAAAAATTATAGATACACAATTACATAATGTTAATCATAATAAGTATAAATCACAGACAAGTTGGTACAAGATTCACAATACCCCTCCAAACTGATTGCATTACTTACTTACCAGTGTAGATTCAAACACACCACATGCATACTCCGTTTTGTATTTTTATTTTCATGTTTTCTGTTGAATGAACTATTTGCTCGAACATGGAATATTTGAAGGGGTCATAGTTGTGCCAGTTTTTCCCCCTTGCCTGTCAGATATGTAAATCGCAGTAAAATTATGTTTTCATTTTTGTCAAAGGTTCTGTTTTATTGCTCTACTTCCCGTTCAATGACCCATGATGTGCCTAGGAAGGAAATAATCCCTCAAGAGTCACTTTACTACCCATCTGTGTTTTTTTTGTTTGTTTTACAACAACTTTCTTAGTTGGGACTACAGTTATGTCAAGCTTCATTGGTTGTATTTTCAGAGGTTGCAGTGGCTGTGTGCTGCTGCAAAATCTGTGAAAACGGCTTCCCTTTTAACTCCAAACTAGACAATCATAGTTACAACAATGATTGTTACAACAATTATTATAACAATTTCAGCAATCAGTATACACTGTGCAGTCCTACATTACAAGCACAATAATCATGCATATGCTACTAAATGTGCCAGGTTAGCCTGCATCTCCCACCAAAAAACCAAAATTAATTCCACCAAACACGCACATCAACTTTAACCTGCAGAGTATCAGAGGCTACACTGTCATTGATTGCAGAAGTGTCTAAATCCAAGTTTAGCCAGGTCACAGTGCAATTGGATTAATCAACTGGATCCTCCAGGCAATCAGATTATACACAGCTTAAACGTCCCTGGGTTACAAACTCATGCTGCATCAGACTGGCTGGTTGGACCTAGCGCTGTTATATACGTGTCTTATATGGACCGTTGGTTTTTAATGACCTTTTTAAGATGATTATGAATGCAATTTAAGACCTATTTCATAATGGCAATAAAAAGTAGAAAGGCCATGAAGGAAAATTGGATTACACTGTGATCTGGTGTCATATAGCAACACCTTTCTGTACAGTTTAATTAATTACTAACATGGTAACACGCTGCATGAACTGACTAACATTAGCAGCTAATAACGCTAATAATAGAATCTGATAGAAAAATTGTAATAATTAATTGTAATAATTCTAGGTATGCCTAAAAACTGGTATACTCATGGAGCTGTGTTATGTTTGCTTTTAACAAGTCAGTCTTAATTTGAGCATGGTTTGACGTGATGCTACCTCCTGCTGAGCAAATGTAAGCTTGGCTCCTATTCTAACACACCAAGTACAGAAAACGTGATTTAGCTAAAAAGAACACTGAACCAACAACTTGGCACTGAAGGTTCATCCAATCGTTGTCTGGTGTGTGGACTTCCACTGCAGAAATTATATATTTTGACCATGGCTGCACAGTTTGCATTAGTGGTTATTGGTTCCATGTTAGTTTAATTGTTGTTATAGCATGATCAATCCAAAGTTTTTCCCAAAAACATTTAAATGCAAGACTGCAGTTAATGCAACTTTATAAAAGTAATATTAACTTCATAATCCAGCCAATTAAGACCTTGTACTTTAGATATTTTAAGCTATTTTAGGGCCTAAAACCCTGATTATTGTATTTAAGACTTTTTAAGGACCCACAGAAGCCATGTAAGACATACTAGCCTATAAGAAAGACAAGAAACATAACGGTGTAAATCTATGATCCATTTGAATTAGCCAAAGAAGTGTTTGGTACATATTTTCTCATACAGTTCTCAAGCTCCCTCTGAGATACAGGAGTGTTTTCTGCTGAGCTCACAACATTTTAATTACCTTTCCTCTGCAGGGACTCTCAGCTCCCTGGTGAGGAGAACTGTTCACCAATTCATTGTCCCATATGATAAACAGCCACACACCACAGACACAGAGCTAATATGACTGCAAACATCATAACACATTTAAATTTAATTTCCAAGCACAGACTCACACCTCACTGAGCTGCTGAAATTGAAGGGCTTAATGAATGGCCATTATGGCAAAAAGTGGAAGAGGTAAAATGGTCACAGAGCCAGGGTGTTTGATAAGGCTACACTGGCCGGACCAGGAAACACACATTCCCCTTGGGCCACATAAGACCCAGATATCTCGCCAGAAAACAATAAACACCGAGCCCGCATCTTGTCTCTGCTGCTTTCTCTGTTACATTACATGAAAATGCCGGCACACTGATCAGTCTTTATGATTTGCATTTGTTGAGTGCACAAACAGTGTACATCGGAGGCAATCCTCCCACTCAAAACACTCGTCTCAAGAGCATGTCATTTGCAGATTACTGCATTAATGCAAACTCCCCCAGTGGGATGCCTGACAGAGAGGCACACTGCAATAAGCATGTAAGGTAAAACCGCATATGTTACTGTCTTGCTCAGAAACACACACAGTGTAAAAGACTTTCAACGTCACAAGTGTGGATATAAAATAATACATCCATGTGTTCAAAGACGTATGGTAATTTCCCCATCAGACAACAAATCCACAAACCAATCCCCAACATCTCATGCAGGTGCTTGTGGGAATCGTGACAGGAAAAAACCCAACCATGAAAATTCAAATCAGGTCCATCTCAAATGACGCACAAACACACAAGAACCGACTGCTGCAGCTGAGCCATGTACAGTATCTGTGGTGAAGTCACATGTTGGAAAACAGCCCTGTGATACCTGTGATCATATAAAGACCTGCCTGGGCAGACATTAACTAAAAAAGATGAAGAATACTGGTGCATTTTTGAAATGGCTTGCTTAAGCTGCATGATCCAGGCAGAAATCCAGTTAGCATGCACTAGCCGTCTCTGTTGTGTATACAGTTGTAACAGATGCTTATTGCAGTCAGGCAGGCTGCATAAGTTGCTATGCAACCTCTTCCCTGTCTTTTCCTGACTGAGACAGCCAGCAGTGGCCATTAGCTTCCAGTAATAGCAAGAGCTGAGGGAAGGTGTGGCAGCTTCCCTTGTAACGATGAAACACTTCCCGATAAAATATAATATTGATATAGGGATGTGAATACGGATATCATCTGAAAGATTAGTTAGTGATACATATCAAAGGCAGCACTACAGTTCAGTAATGACTTTTTGAACACATTTGTAGGGCTGCAACTAACATTTTTTTCATTGCAGATTAATCTTAATCTCTAATTATATGATTACTTGTTTTGTCAATAAAATATCAAAAAAGTGAAAAATGTTAATCAGTATTTCCCAAAACCCAAGATGACTTTCTCAAATGTCTGGTTTTGTCCACTACCCAATAATGTTTAGTTAACTGTCATAAAGGATTGAAGAAACCAGTTCTAGTTAGTCAGAACTGTAAACGTAACACTTACTAAGCTATAGTTTGTATTCTTGAGTTCCTGATGTTTTGTGTTTTTGTTTGTTTTAACTGTCTGTTTCATGGACGGTGGTTGTTCCCGCTCCCGATTACTATATGGACTGATATTAAAATTTTACACTGCAACATGTATGTTTAATTGCTTGCACTATCAATGCCCCTCAAGGAACTGGTGTTGGAAATTAGCCTTGGCTATAAACACTTGTACATAGGGCTGCACAATTAATCACAATCAAACAGCAATATCCAAATCACAAAACCAGAACCAAATTGCAATTTTTTTGAAAAAGGAAAAATGTGTGAGATGACCAGGTGACCTGGCTGAAAAATCTTGAAAATAAACATGTTTGTCTGGTACAAACCTCAACAAATATCACATCATCACGATTTTAAGTTTATTTTCAGGGAACATGAAAATTGTAATGCAAACTGATCACTTCCACTAATCATATCACACATATCAATTTCAGTCAAAATAACTGCAATACGATTTTTTTTTTTTTTTAACTTAACCATGCAGCCCAATTTGTGCAGTAAATTGGACACTGCTGATGCAATTGAACGTTTTTCTGTACTTGTCCCTTACTAATAAACCAAGCTAAAAATATTCATTTAAGAAACTGGAATCAGAGAATTTTGACTATTTTTTCTTTAAAAAAATAAAATAAAAATAAAAATAATACTAAAACCGATTATTTATGCACAAGATAAACATTACATCATTAATTTAAAAAAGGAAAATGATTTTTCTTTTTAAAAGTGTGGAAATCCCCTTTTTCAAGCCTTCATTCCAGGTCTGGCCTGAACAGAAAGATTCAGACTTGTTAAACAGCACAGCTTGCATTATCTTACCACTCATTCATGTGACATTTCACACAGACACTGATTTTAAAATCTGTGCAGAAACATTAGCTGATTTCTTCCAGTTTGGAAGATTGGCTCAAACTGCACAGAGTCATCCGGCCTAAAGTACGTTAACTCAGCTAGTGTTTGTATTTTGAGTGAAGGTGAGAAACAGGAAGATAGCCAAGTTAGCTACTGTAACTTAAATTATAATAAAGAAATTCATGTGTGACAGAACGAAAACAGTGCGGGCGTTTCGGACGGGCAGACCTGTTGGAGGATAACATGTCAGACATTGTTTGAGGTGAGGCTTTCTGGTAGCTAATCCGAGCTAGCGTCGCTGCGCTAACCGAGCGTTAGCTAAGCGGCTAATTGCTAAATTAGCTTAGAGGCTTAGCGGCGCTGGGTGGTAGCGAAACTTAACCACGCAGCGAACTGATAACTACCTGAATTACTAAGATTAATTTAATTTGTTGTATAGAAAAGATAGTAAACCTCCAACTTTTTAGCTAACTGCACCACCAGCAGCGTGCCATTCATAAAAAAAACGTTTCAAACTCCACCACTTGTTTGTTTCAAAGTTAAACCATCAAGTTATTCAGCGCTAAAACTTTAGTCTTAACTAATATTAAAAACACATTTTAATATGTGACGGTTTGATAAGAGTTTGAAGCGGACAGTAGAAAGGTCCCTTTCCAGCAACTAGAGCGAGTCCCCGTCCCCTCTGTCCATCCATGTTTCTCTCACCGAGCAGCAGCAGCTTGACCTCCCGGGCAGCCTTCTCTCCGTCGTCCCGCAGGTTCCTGTCGATCATCTTGCTCCGCTCCTGCGCCGCCTTGTCGTCCGTGCTCAGAGTACATCCCATCTTCTTCTAAGCTGACCTCCGAATAAATAAAAAAAATGTAGGCTAAAACACAACTTTAACTAGGCGTGCAACGACATGCAAGGGCTACCGAGCTAGCATCCAGTGAGGGGAGGAGGAGGAGGAGGAGGAGGGGCAGTCTGTCTCTCCAACACTTGAGATTCAAACACGCCCTAACCTCGCACTCAACAAGCTCCCGATCTCACGGACTCAAATATTTGAGTTTGATCACCACAAACAGCGGCTATAACGAAGGACTGGCCCTCCTGCGTGTGTTCAACTAGTCAAATGAGTGGAACAGAGCCAGTATCATTGACAAGAAGGGAAGAAGGGAGTGGACACGCAGCAGAACAGCATCTGCGGCGGAGGACTCTCAAATCGTTCGCTTCCTGTTCTTACGCACATACCTGTGAAGTGCGCATGCGTGGCGAGCAACAAGCTTCTTTCAAAAATTAAACTTCTTAATTTTTGTCGACCTGTCTGCTGTGATTACCGTGCATAACCTTTTTCTCAGAGAAAACGCAAAAACACACGAGTTATGCGTGGTAAAAAAAAAAAAAAAAATCAAATAGTACAGAATGTAAAACAATTGAGATACTTTGTCAAAATGAATCAAATGCTGAAATTTTTGACTTTGCATCATTAGTTCTGATTCAAAATCATCATTATTTCACTATTTTGAAGTAGCAAGTTTGACTTACAATTTCACAGTTTTCATTATTTTAATTTAATGAGTCATAATATGGATTTACTGTAGCAGGCCAATCATAAATTTTACTTAATAAGTTGAAATGTCAACTCAGTCAACCTATCTCATAACTTCATCTCAAAAGTCCAGTGTATAACATTCCATTAGTGTAGTGATTCCATTATTGCCAGGGGCAATTGTATCACACTCAATTGCTCCAATCAGACACGATCTAGAGCAGCCATTCTCAAATTTAAGAATGTCACGGCCCAGTTAGAAATCTGAAAATCTTCTGCCCCAACCCAAACCTTTAATCCTAAGTCTGATCAGCACACAAGATTAATCATACCAATGATACAATAATAAGATACAGTCTGGTGTTAGGGTGACAGGTCCAAATACAGTGTAACACCTGTTAAATTAGGTCAGATAAATGAAAAATAACATAAAATAGAAATCCCATGGCTTTGTTTTATTAGTGCTGGTTAGTTAAAAAAAAATCATAACCATAACCATTTAAATGGTTATTTAAATTTAAATTACCATAACCATATGTTATGGTAATTTCAAACTTCTAAAAATTGAAACTTTTCTTTTTTTTTTTTTTTTTTTTTGTTTTCATGAGGCCCACCTGCAGGGCCACCAAAGTTTCTCTTACATGCTTGGAAGGGGGAGAGGTGACGAGGTGTTTGCAGTATGCAAGCTTCCCACTAGATACCACTAAATCCTACACATTGGTCCTTTAAATTTTGATTCAGTCAAAATTTTAAATTAATCAGTCAAAATATAAATGTTATATCTCACCAGTATTTTAATAATTATCTCATAACCTGACTTCTACATGACTTTTTGTTTATTATATCTTTTTCTGGTGGAAATGGTCTTCCACACAGAGTTTCCTTTTTTATTTTTTTAATATCATGTCATGTTTTTATACGTGACAGCTACAGTGTTTTCCCATTGTGTTGTAAAACATTTCTGGAGTGCAGACTGTCAGACGACAAGTCAGGCAAATCAGCTGCAATAAGAGTGTGGCACATGTTTGTTTTGTATGAGCGTGCAACACATGGGTGGGGGTGGAAGAGAACACTGTAATGGGAACTTCGTCCGTGTTGTCAGCGCTGATTTGCATTGCAAGTTTCTGACATAAGCTGCCAATGCTCAGTAACATGTTTGCATGTGCAGCTCACAGACACACGCAGCTCGGACAGAGACACCTTTAGTGTTGAAAGGTTCAGCTGCTTCAGAATCTGTTCTCTTCAAAAAGACTAAGTCGCCCTAATTACATATTTGGACACAGGTGAAAGAGAACTGTCTTTGATTTCTTTCCTCACCTCTTTTCACAAGATTTGCTGAACATTTCTCAGGCGTGTTTAAATTCTGAACTGACATGTTAATACTCAAGTTCAGCTGCACAAAAGTTTACTAGTCATTTCAGCCACAAACATATACAATTAAAATTAAATACTGCTTCTTTAGGACCAGATTATAGAACCTGACAAAGCCTAACAGACAGAAACATAAAACATCTAAAACAGGCCTATTCAATTCAATGTACATCTTTAAAAGGATATTCCACCTTTACATGATAATCCACTCAATATGTACTCACCCCTATGCGGATGTGAGGATGGGTGAAGATCTTCAGTTCACAAAAGAATTCTCAAGTTTCAGCAGAAAACAGGTTTGCAGCCAAATCCGGTATAATGGCAGTGAATGGTGACCACGGATAAAACGTTAAAAAAAGAACACAAAACAAACACAAAATGTCTCCATCCTGCCGTGTTTACGCCGTGTTTTTAGCTGAAATGTCAACTGTAGCATGTAGCAGGTAACATATAAACATGGCGTTTATCTTGCGATATTTTCATACGTCCATCCATTAAGAGATATATGAAGTCTTGCGAGATCAACGCCATGGTTACATCCTACTGGCTACATGCTACAGTTGACATTTAAATGTAAATGGCGTCTTTTGTGGTTGAATTTTAATGTCGCGGCTCGCGGACACTTGGATTACACCACATGAGCAGGATGGAGACATTTTGTTTTCTGTTCTTTTTTTAACATTTTATCTGTGGTCACCATTCACTGCCATTCTACCGGATTTGGCTGCAACCCTGTTTTCTGCTGAAACTCTGGGATTGTTTAGTGAACTTAAGATCTTCACCCATCCTCACATCGGCATAGGGGATCACTGAGGGTCCTGGATAAAGACTCTTGCCAGTTTTGTTGTTGTTGCTTTTGAAAAATAACCAATACAAAGGAGAACAACATAATATTAAATTTATTGTTAATGTAAATCATGCTGAAGTACAGAAGGGATCCTTTCAATTTTATTTGTCTTTTTTCTTTTCTTCATTCATGTTTCTTCTTTTTTTTATTTAATTGTCTATATTGTTATTTATTTATTTATTTATTTTGGAGTTGCAATGTCTTCATATTATCATGAGTTCATTATTTAAAAAAACTGCCCTTCAATCATTCAGAAATATGACTAGAAATGATAAATACAAGTATTATTAGGCTCATTAGCCCCTTCATTGGTCATGTCTGTTGTTAAGCCAGAGACACTTGCAGAGAGACTTTAGGAGAGTCAAACAGAATGAAAAAAAGTTGTTAAAAGATGTTAACGGTAACATCGTGTTTATTGAAACAACAAGCTCCTTCTAATGTAGGTGTGTAAAGGTGCTTTGTTTTTCATGTACTTTTGTATATATTTTTTTCCAACTGTGAAAACTTATAAAGTGGAAAGAAAAAATAAACAAGGTGCATTGTTTTACACATTTAAATCCCTACCTTTACAGGTCAAACACAGGAAATATAAATGTCTGGCCCCTTCGCACTTCACTTTTTTTCAAATCTGGCCCTTTTAAAAAATAGTCCTGAATAGTCCTGATATAAAGTGTGTTGCATACTGCATAGGAATGGAGAAAAAAAAATGTGTAGCACTTGTCAAAAATAATGAGTGCTTCACAATCAACACAGACTTTACAGATAGTAGGGCACATCACTGAATGAAGACATAGACGCCACAATTATCTTAGTAGAGGAGATTGGAACAACATTAGTTTCTCTGTTGGTGAAGACCTACTGTCCTGCAATGTTCAGCATCCCTGTCAGGTAATGAAAGGACAGGCTGAGGCTCACAAACGCTGGGTTACACCCTGTGGTTAAGTTTTCTCCGTGACCACATCCAGGAATTCAAATGACCAGCGGATGATTGTGTGATTCAGCCTTAAGAGCTCTGTGACCAAGCTACCTGAAATCTGTACAACAGAACAAGAATAGAATATTAATTCACAATTGATGTGATTGTACATGAGAAGCTTAAATGATGGTGAGGGCCACACAATTATGTGAATTGACTGTCTGATTATGCCTATACACTCATGCATGCAGCAAATATGAAATCAAAATCAGTGTCTTTTCATGTTCTGTTGTTCTGATCAGAATTAGTTTAACCTCAAGTGAACCATCATATTCTCAATGGTTTTATGTATAAACGGGTTGGCGAAGGGTTGTGATGTGGTCAGAATTCATCTCCTCACTTTACATACGATTTCCATTGCAGATGGCCAATGCATCATGCAAAGTAGCACATATTTCTTTTCTAATCATCTGCAAGTGAACATGGAAAGATTTTCCACACATGAACAAGGGAGGCCCTCAGGTCAACAGTACAAAACTCTAATAATAATCACCAGCAAACAATATGACAGACTAGTCAGAGTTCCAAAAGAGGACATGCTAGTTCTGTTTTTTTTCTGAATGGAGAGGGATGTTTATTGTTGTTGTCATGACACAACCATGCCACAGCGACCCCCGCCCCAAGCAACAGGAAATGTTTTGATTCATTCAAGTGATGGAGCCTCATGAGTGTGAGATGGATGGAGAAATGAAAGAACGGCTTGTCAGCACTCTGATGCTCATTATGTTGCACAGAGATCAGGGCCTCCAAGTGGGACCTATTAGTGTGTGTGTGTGTGTGTGTGTGTGTGTGTGTGTGTGTATTTATTTTCTTTTGTTTAAACTTTAGTCTGTTTAACCCTGATGCTCTAGTTGTGATATTCAAGTTGTTCTTATTAATCTCTTGGTACTGTCCAAGGTTTCTGTCCATGAGTATCTTTTTAAATGTACTATGGAGCTCTTCACATTTATTATACGTGTATATATTATATATATTTTATTTGTTTTTTTTAAGGCAAAAATATGATTTCTTTTTAACCTGATGTTTCTGCTATGGCAGATTTATGTGGTTTTGAACATATTGTACATATGAGTCATACTTACAGAGTCTATTATATTTATTGTACTTACAGTGCTTACTAATTCATGTATTCCTTTTTTCTTTTGGTTTACTATTTGCAGGGGCATCATAGTGGGAGGAAAAGTGTGATGGTCCCAGGGCCCCAAAGAGGAGGAGGAAATGATGAAACATTTATTTTTGTTTGCAGCTTTTTTTAAAATTTCTAGGTAGTGTCATAACTAAATTAAAACTGGAGAAATAAATCAACTGAGGGACTTAACTTTGTATACGTATAAAAAATAGTGGAGGCTCCCCGAGGCCCTCTCACCCTTTACAAAAGGTGTAAAATGGTTTATACCATCCCTGCAGATTTATCTCTAAACGCAGCTAACTGAACTAAATGAATGCTGATGCTGTGAGTTATGTCTTTTCCCAAGAAATGGAATCGGCGTGCCAAAAAATAAAAGAAAGACTGCAAATTAAGGGAAAACAGCTAATTTCCTTTAAAACAAAGATGACAGCACAACTAACAGTTTAAGAACAGTTTAAGCTATAACATCAGCAGCTCTGTTTGTTTAGACTGAAGTTAGTGAGCCAGGAATCTCGCTTGAAACATATTTGCATTGTACAACATAACAATTTTTTTCAAAATGCATGAGAGACATGGATCAAGAGAGGAAGGGCAGAGACTGCTTAGGACAGGGCCCAGAATTTTGTGCTACACCCTTTATACACCCTGACCATTTATAATCACGTGACCTGTCAGGTGACCGCTCGGACAGGTACTTGTAAGGTGTGTCTCTGAATTTGTTTCATGTCTGAAGAAGGGCTTGCACCTGAAATGTCATATGGTGGTAAAAAGTACTGAAAGTGCTGGAAAAAAACAGACTTTGGTAGTATTTGATAGATAAATTACAGATTACAACTCTGCAACATCTTATTAATGCATTTATCTAAAACCCTGAATTACAATTATTCTTATTGGACGGTTCATTCAATCACAAAAGCTGTAACTGTTTCTACTTATTTAATATGTTTTATTCATTGGAGCTGTCCTCACCTTTTTAGTGAGTGATTCTGGTTTGCAAAAGGATGCAGGCTGGGAAGATCACTTCTAGTTTCATGTTTCAGTTTTCAGATCAATTTTCAGTTTTAACAGCTTCAATCACTGGATCTCTTCTTTTTCACTCGGCCACATAAACTCCACAGATATTTTCAGTCTCATGATAGTAACACAGTGGAGGACAAGTGCTCTACATCACAGAGGTCTGCAGGCCCGTGAGGCAGAGGAGGCTGCAGACGGCAGACATTAGTCCTCTAGATGGCAGCAGAGTCATGGAGCAACCAGTCAGTCAGAGATAGAAACACGAGAGGCAGTGATGGCTGAAGAAGTGACTCTTAATGGGACCTTTAAGTAAAAGACAATGGCCTTCATCGGTGTGTTTATGTGATAGTGAGATGTTTCTAAATGTATGTAAACAGACATTTCTATTTAACCTCGATTACAGACAAATTATTCACAAAGTGATTTCAACAGATCCATACGAGTGATCCTCAGAAAGATTAAAGTTGTTATTATTAATATGTTATTATTATAAGTGGCATTCTAACAATTTGACACGTGAAGTTCAGTTTGTTTATCACGACTCTAACTTAACTATGGTTTAAAATAAGCAGGCATTTTGGGAATTGAGATTCTAATTACAATAAATATTGAACTTATTGAACTTTCTCTATGAAATATTGCCTGGTAACTCTTACTAGGCCTATTTTTTAAAGACTTGATGTTTAGTTTTTTGAGTTTCAGTTGAAAATAAGCCAACAGTCAGGCTGTAAAGAGGAGAAGAGGAGGAGCTGAGTGTAGTGCTGCAGCACATTACCACCGTTTATTTGACAATGATATTGTTTTAGAAAATTCTCAACTGTTAATTTGCAAAGAAAAGGTATGTTGCAAGTTATAAAGTCACATTTATCAATATTACCATTAGATACAGTTACAAAGCCAAGCATCAAATCCTGAAGTTCATTTGCCACTTAATGCTATTCTGAAGTTTTTTTTTTTCCACTAGGGCCTGACTGATGCTGGATTTTTGGGGCTGATGCATGGCATCATTAGTGATACAATACAGGGGAGTAAAAGAATTCGGATATCGCATCAGACAACATATATGCCAATACTGATATAGACTGATATAGCCGTGACAGACTGATATATCAGTCAGGCTCTAATTTCCACAATCCTCAAAGATTCTACTAACAATCTGGATTTAATTTGTGCAACATGAAAAAAAAGTCTTGTTATAAGTTATATTTGTCTGATGTTACTTTGTATTATTTTATAGTGTTGTCAAATATCGTTTTCAAAGATTATTTTTTCAGAAAAAACTGATGTGTTGCTCTGTGACTTGAATCTAATTGTCATGCATGAGATAAACAAACTGGGAATAATCTATCTACAGGTAACATCAGCACCAGTAGTTGTCCAAAGTCCATGTGGCCTAAATCCCAACTGGGCCTGAACACAGTGATGAATTACAGCCAGACTTTGATTAATCAT
The DNA here is from genome assembly GCA_034769285.1 of Lutjanus argentimaculatus. Lineage (NCBI taxonomy): Eukaryota > Metazoa > Chordata > Actinopteri > Lutjaniformes > Lutjanidae > Lutjanus > Lutjanus argentimaculatus. The sequence goes on along the minus strand of JAWZSL010000012.1, from coordinate 11,229,449 downwards.
CACAAGAGATTAAAAAGTCACGATTCGCTGCAGGCCCAGAGAGAAGAGTTACAGTAAATGTCTGTGTGTCATCAACATTAGCCTATTAGTGCATGATGAACTATATAATTATGTGAGCAAAACTGTCAGTTAGAAGTTTTTTCTCTCCTTCTTTCTGATGCACGTTTCTCTGAATTTCCACAGCTTTGTTGAGAACTGAATGCACCAGTAAATTTCAGAAAATGCAAGGCGGTCTTGACAGACGTGTTAGAAGAGCTGCTATTGTGAGTGGCCCTGCTCCATTCAAACAGCTGCTTGGGCTCCAACTAGATGACCTCATTTCCCAGCAGCCTTGGGGCTTTGCTTCATATAGTGCAGGGGAGAGAGCTTCATTGTTAGCTGTGTTTTTTCATTCCTCGTTCACACAAGAGTGGTGGATGGCAACTTTTGAATGAGGGTGTTCTTTCTGCAAGGACACTAAGAGCTGTTTTTTAGGACTGTGTGTGATGCTGCTGCGCTGACACAAACCAGAAACATATGAGGGCGGCAAACGTGTGTAAATAAGAAGAAAGTGACTGATGAGAAAGGTGATTTTGTGTGAAAGGGAAGCGTGTGTGTGTGAGAGGTGACACTTTTTTCACTCACAGTGCTGTGCAATAATACAAATCATATGCCCTGCAGCAGTGCATCCTTTATGGTTTCTGTCTGTCCTCCTTTCAACTCTGAACACACAACAACATTTCAGCCCCTGAATGTGCACTCTTACAAATAAAGGTTCTAAAAAGCTCCTTCTTGAAGGGCTGAGGTTTTACCCAGAACCGTTTGCTTTTGAAGAACCCTTCTTTGAAGAAAAGGTTTGTCAGGGGCTCTTTGTCTGACTAGTGGTTCCATTAAGGACTGTTTTCATCCAAAGAACCCTTTTCGGAAGAAAGAGTGTGTCATAATTAAGTGGTTCTTGGTAGAAACCCCAGGTAGGTTCTAAATAAAACCCTTGAAATACAAAAGGTTTCTTGGTAGAATCCTCTGTGTGAGTTCTAAATATTAACCTTGGGATGTAAACAGGAACCTCCAGGGTGTGTTGTACATAAAACCCTTAGAATATAAAAAGGTTCTCTTTAGAACCCTGAAATATAAAGGGTTTTCAGTAAAACCCCTGAGTGTGTTTTGGTTAAAATCTATTGGAATATAAAAAGGTTCTCAGTAGAACCCCCTGGGTAGGTTCAAGATAAAACCCTTAACATATAAAAAGGTTCTCCGTAGAACCCACTGAGTATGTTCTAGATAAAAACCCTTAGAATTTGAAAAGGTAAAATCCTTGTTGGCACCCTTAAAAGGTGGAGAGGTTCTGGATAGAACCCCCAGAGAGGGTTCTCAGTCTGACCATTACAGCATAGCAGCAAAACTTCCAGTGAAACCTTTCTGAAATGGTTCTAGGTATATATGTTGGGTTCTAGGAGGAACTCTCTGAAAGGTTCCAAGTGGAGTATCAAAGGCTCTACCAGAAACCATAGAGGGTTCTGCTATGGGGACAAGCCACAGAACCCTGTGTGGTTCTAGTTAGTATCTTCATTTCTAAGAGTGTAATGTATACATGTTGGGCTTTTGACCGCAGGTCAGCTTGTGTGTACCTCCACAGGAAAAACACACTCCATATGACACGATAAAACATAGCATGAAGCCTTTGATGAAACTAAGACCTTTAACCAGCCCATTCACACATGCAGACACTAATTCAGTGCCAGCGCGAGGAAGCCTTCGTATGACGTTACCATGCAAAGCAATCGCCAGTAGCCAGCGAGGACTTGACACGACTGTACGACCCTTATGAATTATACATTCAGTGTTGAGCTTTAAAGCCACACAAGCCATTGCCCAAAGGAAGCATCATGAAAACATCTCTTGACTTATGTTTTGACATTTCTCTTGGAATCAAAAGAACCATATGTATGCCACCATATAATACACATGTGGTCTTATTATTTCATAAGAGTATCTCTTTCTGCTGTTATAATAGATACTTATATGTATGATGTGAAAAATATCCATCTTCTCATTTGGTTGTCTGTCATACACATGCTAGGCAACAAAACGACGGACCCTTTTAGCAGAATGAGGTTGCATCACATCTACAGTAATTGAAAAGACTATTTTGGTAAATATGCTTACTCATTTTCTTGCTAAGAGTTAGATGAGAAGGTTGATACCACTGATATGTCTCTATAGAGCCAGCAGATGCTAGATTGACGCAAAGACTGGAAACAGAGAGAAAACACAGCCTAATTCTGTCCAAAGGAAAAAAAAAAATCCATCTCCGAGCACCTCAGTGAGAAGGACAAGTTTTTGCAGGGGGCGTTTGCTGCCTTCGAGGTTGTGTTCATTGTGTTTAAGAGAGAAATCCATATAAACACCCCGTCTTGTGGTTTTCACAACCTTCGAAGAAATTTTCGGAAACCTCAGTGTTTGCATGTTGTGACATGTTTGCATGTTCTTATAAATGGTGGACATCATGGAAGTTAATTTTTCAGTGGATTGTGAGTAAATAGAGTGTAATTTTGGTCTTACACAGTTTTCCTTAGTCATTTTCCATGTCCACGTTCCCACTGCCTAACAACAGTGTTCTCATTTGAAAGCCAGGCGTGTCGTCTACATGACTTCTTTCTACATGATGTAACCACAAGCTCATGAGTTCCATTTGAAGGCAACATATGTGACAGAATGGCTGTGTCCAAAATCACTCCCTATTCACTATGTAGTTCACTTTAATTAATGTCCAAGTGTGTAAATTTAAATCTTTGTACTATATAGAAGCCTAAAAAATGCTTTGTGCCAACAGTCCCACAAAACAATGCACTGCATTTTACAGATACAAAAACTACAATTGCACTCAATGGCTGTTCGTGTTGACGCAACATGATGATGATAAGTAAGTGACTCAATTTACTCTTCACTGCTGACTCTCCAGTATAGAGGGAGTGGTGACTGAGTAAACAAAGAAATGAATTTGGACACAGCCTTTTTCTTGGCCGGTTGCAGTGACTTTTATCCAGCAGTTTCCTTCTGTTCCCAGTCTTTATGCTAAGCTGGCTGCTGGCTGTAGGTCACTGATCATGTGCTCCTCGGATGGTACCATTCCCCAAGTTGGAAAGCCTTTCCTCAGACTCTGGTGCGTTCGTGAGCTTTTAAGTCTGTGGAAACAACATGGACACTAGTGTCCCGGTAAGACTTGTGTTGCTCTTCAAGTCTTCTGAAATTGTTTGAAGCTTTACATTACAAAGTGATTTGGTCCCAGACTTGTTGCTGTAGCAGTATATTCCAGAAAACCACTAAAATATTGCTTTGCCTGACTTGTTATCAGGGTTAATACTTATAAATGATTTTTTTAACTAATCTAGGTCACTATGCCTGGACAGCAACGGTTGCCACCCAATACCATTCACATGTGTAAAAAATTGATTTGCAATGCGTAAATTAATAAAAAAGTTATCAAACATTTATTTTCATCCACTGTATATGACATCAATTGACAACAACTCACAAAGCTACGTACCAAAATTGGCCATCTTTCCGAGTTGAGGGAGTATTTACGTCACTTTTCCTGTTTGGAAACTAATTTTTCAGATTATTGTGACACCATATGAATGCAGGATATTTACTGTACAGACATGTAAGAAAGCAAGTAAATATTTAACTGTTTACTATAACTATTTAGCCCCTTACTATTTTAACATTCATATGTTACTTATCCTTATTACCAGATAGCAGATAATTAAATCTGTCTTTCTTTGTGTTATCATATATCATCAGGGTGAGTAATACTGCTAATAATCATGCTTTTTAAAAATTTAGGATTACTAGAAATATGTCATGTCAGGGGTCTTGGATATTGGAAAAATGAGCTTCTAGGAGACAGGAAACCAAATCCAAACACACACGTAGCGGAGACACGGAGTCAAAGCCTCATATTGATTTGTGTTCATGACAAATGGTCAAACTGCAGAAGAAGCCCATGACATGGATGCACCAAGACAGTTTTCCCCACATCAAGTGAATAAAATAATAATATAATATTCATGTGATACGCATATAAAAGGAGCAGAAGTGCACAGTTTGCATTATATCCAAGCAAACCCACTAACAGACCAATGTTGATGTGATCAGTGTGCCATAAGTCTGGAGCAGGACAAGCACAATAAATCATGTCATATTTTCTCATATCGAATCATGTTTACATGTCCGGCTCGTGCCTGTTTGATGGCACTCTCCTCATTTCATTTGCAATATTATTTCGTGGGGAGGGACCATTATTCTTTGCGGTAATTCCATCAAAGTAAGGTCATCCACCAACTGGGGCAGACTGCGTCATTGGTTTGGTTAAAAGGTCAAAACAACAGAGTTTTAAAGGTTAACGTCCTGCAGCAACAGAACAGCAGTGCGACCCTCTCTTTTTGTCCTCTTTTTAATAGTGTTTGACCATTTTATTTCATGCTGCAGCCACTCAAACTTCTATCCACATAATCGCCTTCAGCTTCAGAAGAATATGAAACTGGAGGGGCCGTTGCTTTCCATGGTCCTGAAACAAACATCTCTCTCTGTGTCTGTATGTCTGTGTCCGTCTCTTGTTTATTCAAATTTGCAACCCTGGCTTAAGGGATACATCACAACAGTCACTAATAGCCCCTGTAACCCCTCCCTGCTCTGTCTGTCAGTCTCTCTTTCTGCCTCTACACTGAAACACACACACACACACACACACACACACACACGCACTGGTTCTTGTCAGAGGAGGAGCGACATAAACGCAGGGTTACTTTCTGCTTCTGTCTCTGCTCCATTTGTGTCGACAGAGGTGAGAGTAACATGGACCAAACCAAAACAGCTCATCCACGTCATTCTCGGCAGACAAGGTAAGATAACATTTATCTCTGTGGATTTCTGCCAAACTGCTGCAGGTAAGAACACTTTTTTTTTTAGAAAATTACCCCAACTTATGGAGCAGCTACTTGGGACAGATTTTGATATCTGTTAGATGAGGCACAAGCATGTTTCCACACTTATAAAGTCAGAAAATCTTTTTCTTGTAGTTGGATTTTGACACAAATCCCCTTGAGTGTGATTTTTTTTATAACCAACTAAAGCTTTCTTATGCTGTAAAGTAGAAACAACAAATATAACAAATATTTTTTAAAAATCTACACTACACCAATATAAAGCATTTATATTACCATGACAGAAAAGGAAAAGGAAAATTCCAGTAATATAATGTGATACCCTATATATTGATTACATATTGATTGAAATGTTACCCTCCACATGCCGTTTCAGCTTCCTGAGGAAGTTTCTATTTATTATAGAGTGTATCTGGGTTTTATTGTTCCCTGAAGGCTGTTCTAGAAATGTTTATCTTCATTTCTATCCCAAGCTGAAAGGTTTCAATCAGCCACCAGCAGTAGATCCAGACTCTGGATTCCCCGGTCTCCCTGCTCCCGAGGAATCCCCCCCTGGTTACTCTATGTTTGTGTTTAAGAGGGAAATTAGATTTCAAACAGGCAGCTCCTCCCTGAAAACTGTGGCTACAAGATAAAATCAAGTTATGTTTTTTTAATTGTTGCTCATTAACCCTCCTACAAATGGACTCCCTCTGGTTACGTGGCACTGCAGTCATCTCTCTTTAAAAAAAACTTAGGAATGAATTTCATATTTTCACGCCCTTGAGTCCTTGGTACCTTATTATGTCAGTTAAAGCTGCAAACAAAGCCAACTATTTTGATAATAAATTACTCAATTTGAGCCATAAGAAAAAACATTCTCTGATTTCAGCTTATCAAATGTGAATATTTTCTAGTTTCTTTACTCTTCAATGACATTAAACTGAATACCTTTGTGCTGTGAACACAACAAGATATTTTAGGATGTCATCTTTGGCTTTGGGAAACAATAATCGACAGTTTTCACCTATTTCTGACATTGTATGGACCAAACAACAAATCAGTTAATCAAGAAAATCAACAGATGAATCAATAATGAAAATAATAATAATTTCAGTTTTATTTTGTAGGCCCTCTTCCCACCCTGGTCCCTCTGGTCTTCTCTCCTCTGCACCACTTGCTTTCTGTGGTTTTCTCTTCTCTTCGTTACACTCCTGTGCGAAGCCGAAGCTCAGGTTGATGTGAAATTTCCCACTCTTCAAATTCAGGACACACTTCTCTGAAATCACAACAAACTTGTGGGGCAAACCATACTTACAGTGACTAGTGCAATAACATCAGGAACTTTTGCTTCAAAATGCTGCCTGAAAAATAATTAAAATTCTGTCAAATGCTTTTACAATTTAAACAATGCCTGAAATTAAGTCTATGTTCTGTATATTTCTAGGTCTCATATGCATACACATTGCGTATAATTTACATTCTCTACAGTTGCTGGTTGAGTTGAAATCCCATCTGTACAAAATGATGTTCCAGATTTTGAGTTAACAACATGTTTGTCCTGAAAAATATAGCAAACAATAAAATACATTTATGAGATAAAAAGCTATCTTGCATGAAATAATTAAAAACTACAACACTTTGATCCGTGTAGTCATTACATGCTCCTCTTGATGAAGTGGTGTGTTCCTCCTCTCTGCAAACAAGCCCCTCGTTTCACCGTCTCATCTGCTGGTAACTGCTGGCTCTGCAGCTGACTGTAGTATCGTTCATGATATCAAAGACTTTTTAAAGCCAAGCTCATACTGCCAGATGAGTACTACAGTACTATATCCTAGAAGCATATTACCGGTACAGCTGTTGCAGGCAGCATCTGCTGGATCTAATTACTATGTTTCTGTGCCTGTCAAAGAAATACTGTTTGCCTCTGTGACTCTCTCCAGTAGCCCTGAATAACAATTAGGGAGGTCCAGTAATGTAGGTCTTATTATCTCCTATGAATGAAGGAAAGAAGTGAGGACGGACTCATGAGCAGGCAGTGATGTCCTGCTCTGTTCCCAACAAATCCCTCATGACATGCAAACATCTTCACACCAGCTTATTAGACAGCTTGTTAACATACATATGTCAGCAAATTTACTTGTAGCCTGCAGCACCTCTCAACAACAAGCCAATTCAAAGTGCTTTACATAAAACATAAAGGCATTAAGACAAGATATAAATGAACACGGCAATACAAAAAGATGCAGAAATAGGAGCAGAGTAAATAAGAAGATTAAAATGATGTTAATAGTTTGAATTAAAGGTCCAGTGTGTAAGATTTACAGGGGTTTGTAGGAAGAATAAAGTAGAGTAAAGTATTATATTCATAAGTCTGTTTTCTTTAGTGTATAATCACCTGAAAATAAGAATTCTTGTGTTTTGGTTACCTTATAATGATCCCTTTATATCTACAGAGGTGTGGGTCCTCCTCCACAGAAACCACTGTGCTGCACAGGCATGTTTCTACAGTGTCTTGGAACAGAAAAAAACAAACACTAGTTTAAGATAAGGAACTACGCAGCAGTGTTCTGATCGACTATCTGATTGACTTTTTAAAGAGACCTGTAAAGACAGCGTTACAGTTGTCAAGCTTACTGAAGATAAGCTGAAGATCAAGTTTTTCGAAATCCTTCTTAGACATAAATCCTCTAATTCTTGATAAATTCTTAAGATGATAGCATGCTGAGTTTGTACTTGTTGTAGTAGTGTAGCTACTGTAATGTACGTTTGAGCCCACGAGTACGTCAAGATTTCTGGCCTGGTTAGTGGTGTTAGAGACTGCAGCTGAGTGCTGACGTTTTGGGTCCAAAAAATATTATTTCTGCTTTAACCTTGTGATATCATATATAAATGTTTGTCGTGTGCATTATTACGGTAAGATATTTTGTTGTTTTCCATAATCAGCGCCAGTCGTGCATGTGGACGTGGAACAGAAAAGCCTCGACATGTCCACAACTCCACATGTCATTTCTTATATGCTCATGTAATTGTATGTTAAAATTTAGGTCTGAGTCTGTGACTACTACAAGATTTCTGCATGGTTTTTGCTCTTCAATGTGACTGATAGGAGGTCTAACAACAATTATTTTTGCTTAATTTTGGCACATCCATTCCTTGATATGTTAAATGCACTTACTCTGTGCTTGTATAATAATCACCTGCTGATGTTAATTTGTCTGCATTTGGTAAGATATTTTGTTATTTTCCTTAATCTGAGTTTGTGAGAGCATGTAGATTTTGAAGAAATGAGGCTCGAGAATAGAGCCTTGGGGAACTCACGTCTTTTTTGTACACTCAGATATGTGCAAGTCAGCACAAAGTAGTCCTGTCCTTCAAATAGGATTCAAACCAGCTTAGCATTGTGCCAGAGAAGGCCACCCAGTTTTCCTGTCTGTCTTGTAATATGTTGTGGTTGACACTGTCAGTTGCTGTACAGACTTCTAATAAGACCAAGACTGATACTTTTCCACTGTCTGTGTTTAAGGGGATGTCATTCACGACCTTAACAAAAGCAGTCTCTGTGCTGTGGTGTCAATGAAATCCAGACTGGAAACCAAACAAAACAATGCTTTATGGCCAAGAGTGTGTTTAACTGTAAAAAAAAAAAAAAAAAAAAGTGTAGATTGTTCAGTTTTAAGAGTGACTTAATAACTACAGTTTTCTGGAAATCATCTGAGAGAGTGCTGACTAATGACACAAGATCTGATGCCATGCAGTTAAAAGCCTGTAATATCAAGGCAGCGGGAGGAAGATTTCCTCTGTTTCCACAATTCCCTCCAAGGTTACATGGTTAATAGGATCGAATCATGTCATGCTAATTGAATTACTTTTAAGAGGCCGCAAGGTGATGTATAGAGCCTATATCTGATATGGAGAAACTAACAGATTGTCTAATTTTATGAATGTTGTCAGTGAAGAAAGAAGCAGATTTACTGCATTATTTAATGGATAGAAGTTCAGGGGCCGCTGACACATTGAGAAACATTAAAGTAAGTGCTGTACTGTTGTCTTGGTCCAAGATTGTGGTTGATAAGAGGAGGCGTTTATGGTAGTAGAAGAGAAGACAGGACAGGGGGAGAGAGAATAGGTTGATGACATGCAGCAAAAGTCCACAGGCAGAAGTCAAACCTACAGCCACTGCACAGGACTCACAGCCTCAGTGCATGGAGCGAACACTCTACCAACTGAGCTACCAGGCCACCAATCTGTGATCTTGCTGACCTTGATTAGTCTGGTCTGCCTGGGCAGGCGAGAGCTGTTCTCACTTTTTGTCATCTGGTTCATCAGAGAGGTTGGTGTTGCATAATGTGCCTGGTTTGGGTGGAGGCAGACACAGTGGCAGTGGTTTTGGGGTGAAAAGATGCCTTCTCCCTCAGAACAGATTGAAATTATTTATATAGATGATCCCTGTCAGACCGCAGTTGTGCTGCACTGTGTTCTCAGTGATAAAAGTCAGCTGAACCTGCTGATCCCTGTGTTGACTGTTGGCAGTGTTTCAATCACTAATAAAAACCTGGGCTTTCAGTTTGTCCAGACAGTTAAACAGTTCAATGAAATCCTGCTTCAGCACTTCTGATGCTTTACGTGTCTTATTACTTATGTCTCTGATAACGGTGTCTTCCACAACCAAAGGCTGAATCATCTTTTTAAATGGCCCTTTTCCACTTTGGGTCCACTTCAGACTGTTTTTTGTCTTTATCTGTCTGCTGACAATTTTCATATTACTCCCATATCCAAACTTATCAGGAGCCATCTTCTGTTGTCTCAAGGAGATATACTAATGTTCTCCAGTTGTCATGATGGAGCTGACTGTGATCTGTTGATGTGATCTGGTGTTTATGCCCAATTTTGGCTGTCTGCCAGATGTCTGGGTCGAAGTTGGCTGGGTTGAATCCATTAATGTTGCCCTCCAGCAGGTAGAAATCACACTCATAGCACAGGCACTAACTGGTTTCATTTCGGTTAGTCTTGGAGAGGTTATGGTGTCATTTAAAGACACCTGTCCATTTAAATCTCATCTAGTTGACTTCTGATGAGCTAGCTGTGTGTTGACACTCTGTTTGTGGTTTAACATTAACCTCACTGTTCTGATGGTTTCTAAAAATGAATGTTTGTAGAATTGAGGTATCACGTTGGAGCAAAGGTGGAAAGCAATATTGGAACCCATCTGTTACTGTCTGATCATGATTTAGTCTCCGGAGGCAATGGCCAATGTTTTGGGTTCAGTGTAGAGTATAACAGATATCTGGGCCAAGACTTCCTCTTCTGTGCGCTGGTCATTGTTTACAGTTTGACTGATGTTTTATGTTCAGACGACATCTTGGGTAATCTTTATAAACAGATATCTGCATATTGATGCAAGTAAATTTTAAAAAGCTAATAAAAAGCTGCATCTTGATTCCCTGATGGGTTCTGAGATTACATTTTGGTCAATGCTTTTCACCTTTTTTGCTCTTCACACAGACCGTTTACCTGAATGCAACAGAGCCTGCTCAGACGTGATTGGTTAAGACCACAAATGGACAACAAAAGGAAACCACACTTTCAGTGCACACTTCATTATTATTACTTATTTAAAAAGTACTCCACTGATCAGTTTAAACAAATATATCAAAATTGATGCATCAAAACCAGAATTATCATCATTTTTATTCCATGCATGTGGATCAATCATAATCATCAATAATCATCAATTATTGCAGCTTTAAATATAATGTACATTTTTCTGATAATACTACTGTACTTTTAAAATTATGAATGCATTATATTTATTTGATGATGTTACCACCGAGACACCACCACCGCATAGGAGGACATTGCACTGAATCACATTAATTCCCCAGAAACTTAGAGACCCTATGTTAACTATTACTGCTGCATGCCCTTCAATATGACAAAAGAGAGTCGCTCTCATTTATAACCTTAAAATCCAATCTCTGCTAATCTCTCATTTTGGGGTCTGCTTTTGCCCCAAAGTGAGAGGTGAGTCCCTCTAATATAATGGTCTCAATATGAGACCAAAATGTCCTCACAGCTCAAACTTAAGAGGCACAGACTGTCAAGACCAAGGTCGTGAGAATTATAGCTAAGCTAAACCCTCTCTCTCACACACACACACACAAACACACACCACACACACACACACACACACACACACACACACAGACACAGCGGCTCTTTCTCATCTGCGACAGAAAAAGCCCAGAATGGGTCTTTGATGAGTAAGTGATAGAGTTAGAGATGCTGTAATGAAGTTTCATCTGGCTATAAGAGCAGGAAGGAAACATCTCTCAGATACAGTATGATGTTATCATGTGGCCTAATGGAGTCACTTACAGGGTTTTAGCAGTATGCAACAACCCTTGTGATCTCAAGTAAGTGTCTTTACATTGATTTTCTGATCACAATACACCAGTTAATCTCGTTATTTATAGGTCTATACCTGATGTTTTTAACATAATAGTAAGTGTAATGATGCTTTGCCTTGTTTTGCTTTTGTTTGCTTCCCTGGGGACATTTAGACTACTCATATATAAATACAAAAGAACAGGTATCTCCATATGTACATGTTGTTTATTAGACTCAGCACTATGAGTCCCTGGATTTTTAGCGTGGGTGGCCCCAATAGAAATCTGTCTGTATACTACCAGAACAGGTTGTTCCGGTGCCCCAAAATATTCTCACTCAGAAAGCTGAAATTATTCTGCAGATAAACCTGCTTTAGCCCCTGAAAACCTGCTCTGTCTTCACTTTAAAACCACTAAGATTTATCTGGACATCTGTCTCAAAAACCACATGAGACACATCTATGCACACAACTTCGGTAGCTTCGAAATGAAAATCCAGTTTTCAAGTTGGGCAGTACCTATTTCGTATCAAGGAGCAGAGATGTGTTAGGAATGATCCTCTATGGCTGCAGGATCAAGATAACAAATTGACATTTTTCAATTGGCTCTCATGTACAGATTAGATACTCTCAAAGGGTATTTTGTGACTTTCAAGGCCGAATGGGAAATGTAAATGAATGCTCTCGAGGTGTAGGTGACCTCCTTAGATGCTCCTGTTCAACCTGTCAGGTCAGATCTGATCAGAGTTAAGACTTCCAGGTCACTTATGACATGGGCGAATAGAGTAACATTCATAAAAATAACTCAAATTAAGTATCATCTGTGTGCAAAATGGTTTAAGGTAAATCATTTTATATGACACCATTCAGTCAAGTTAAATATACTATAACAGTGGATTTACAGATAAGACCCAGTGTGCAGATTTCAGACAGTTTCAACGTGTTATTCCTGATATGAAAATGTGGGGCACTGCTGTATATTTTGAAACACAGCTGCCGCAGCCTTTGTTTGCTCACCTGTCCATCTTTCACACCTGGGCCAAGCTGTAAGCTCAAAAACACTCACGCACCTGCCAAGTGTTTACACGCTGACAGTTACGCACGATTTAGCATCTGTGCAGATGGATAAATGCACACACAAACAGGAGAGAGTTAGCATCACAAAAGGCAAGCGTCCGACCCATGTATGGAGGCTGTTAGTCCTCTGCAGTGGCCACTGGTTTGACTCCTGCCTGTGGCCCTTTGCTGCGTGTCATCCCCTCTCTCTCTGCCCTGTTTCCTGTCTACTCTCCAGCTGCCCTGTCTAATAAAGGTGAAAATGGCCAAAAAAAATAACAACAATAAAAAGGCAAAAATAGTTGCAAAGAGCAAGATTTATTTCATCCACACATGTGTGGACCACTTTGTTCTCCATGCTACAAACTCACATTGTTGTACGATATAAATAAAAGAAGACAAAGAACATACCATGACACAAGCATCATATATAGATCCAATACCAATATTTTTTAAGTGAGAAGAAAAAAAGATGAATAAAGTTAATCAGATAATCATAATCATAAGTTAAAACAAATAATTTAATTTTACAGTGTACAATATGTCATCATAATAGTTCCTAGTATTCAGCTTAATTATAAAACATACTACCCCAAAGACCAAAGAGAGACAAAGAGAAGAAACAAAAAGAAACAAAAAGAAAAAGGAGGTAAAGAGGCTAATTATGTCATAATGTTTGTGTTTACCAGGTACAGATATGATTCGAGCCTGAAGCATCTGTGAGAAGGATATCCATCACCAGACAGTATGGATACTCTGAATTCATCCCACAGTACCAACACCAGTGATGATAACACCGGCCTCTTCTCTGGAAGTCCGTACACGACAGTGGAGATTGTCCTCATCATCCTGGTGGCTGGTTCTCTGAGTCTGATCACCGTCATCGGAAACATCCTGGTCATGCTCTCTATAAAGGTTTGGCTGTTCTTTTTTTTTTCATCTTTTATGATTAATGAGTGTGTTTGGAACATCCATCTCTGGACATCTTGAGAAGCACACCCAGACTTAGAGATAAGAGTACAGCATGTGTACAGTTGTAATCTAATAGAAAGGAGAAAACGCACATCACATCACACAAAAAAAAGATTAGCATCTGACAGCCTGCTCCATGTTATTTCTCTAAAGGTAAACAGGAACCTGCAGACCGTCAACAACTACTTCCTGTTCAGCCTGGCCTGTGCAGACCTCATTATTGGCATCTGCTCCATGAATCTCTACACTGTCTATATTGTGATTGGCTACTGGCCCCTGGGAGCCGTGGTGTGTGACCTATGGTTGGCTGTCGATTATGTTGTCAGCAACGCCTCGGTCATGAACCTCCTCATCATTAGTTTTGACCGTTACTTCTGTGTCACCAAGCCGCTCAGCTACCCAGCGCACCGCAGCACCAAGATGGCGGGCCTGATGATCGCCGCCGCCTGGGTGTTGTCCTTTATCCTGTGGGCTCCAGCCATTTTGTTCTGGCAGTTCATCGTGGGTGGGAGAACCGTGCCGCCAGGTGAGTGCTACATCCAGTTCTTCTCCAACCCAGCGGTGACATTTGGGACGGCCATAGCAGCTTTTTACCTACCAGTGGCCATCATGATCCACCTCTACTGGCGCATCTCCAAGGCCAGCCGCAGCCGCATGAGGAGGGACAGCAGGAAGACCTCAGGGACCAGTCTGGGAGAAGGCCCCTATCTCAGCCAGGACGGAGGCGAGAGCCAGAACAACTGCATCACGACACGAGACACTCAAGAGGAGGCTGGTGACAGGAAGGAGAGGGAGCAGCAGCAGAACGGGAGCGGGCCCTGCAAGGTAGAAAGAACCGACGAGGTGGACTCCACGGCAGACAGCATCCATGCTTCGACGTCTAAGGACGCTGCGGCCCCTGCATCGTCACAGAAGCCCCCTTCCCCAGAGAGCTCAGCCGCTGACAGACAAAGTTTGGTTGCAAGGAACCTGTTGAGGGTAAATTTGATTGCTGTATAGAAGTTTGTACATTGTGATTCAGATTCTAGATTGTTTTGGAGTGAGTTGCTGAGTTTTGGAGATATTTGCCATAAAATGTCTGCCTTCTCTCTAATACAGTTATATGGACCAAAAACCCTGAGACAGAGTGTTCATTTTGAGCACCACACGCTGCCTTCTGAGTACATTTATATTCTAGAGAAGGCAGACATCTCTGCAGCCGATATCTCCAAAACAAGGAAACTCATACCAAAACAATCTACATGGATAAATTGATGTGTAATTTTGTCATAATAAGTGTATTAATCCTTGAGTTATGGTCAAAAATGTGTTTAGTGAGGTTGCAGTGACCCTGACCTTTCACCACCAAAATCTAATCAGTTCATCTTTGAACTTTAAAAACAATGAATTGTAATTTCCTCTTCTCATGCTCTTATTTTCCAGGTAACAAGGCATACTGCTGTGGCGAAGTGGAAAAGGAAGGGCATTTCTTCCAGGGAAAAGAAGGTGACGCGCACCATCATGGCCATCCTGGTTGCTTTTGTCGTCACGTGGACGCCGTACAACGTGATGGTCCTGATCAACACCTTCTGCTCCATCTGCATCCCAAACTCCCTGTGGACCATCGGCTACTGGCTCTGCTACATCAACAGCACCATCAATCCGGCCTGCTACGCCCTGTGCAATGCCACCTTCAAAAACACCTTCAAGCACCTGCTTCTGTGCCAGTACAAGAACATTCGTATGGCACGATGAGGCGAAAACATTGACTGTTTGTGATGGAGTCAAAATAATGTGAGAAATCTTGTACAGACGAGATGACACAAATATTGGAGTGAACATATTGTAAAATATAGACTAGATGTGTTCTTATTGTGCACTTACTCCATTTCTTTTTTCAGTGGTACAACTTATTCCCTCTGCCATTGAAAATGAAACTGTATTTTAAAATTATAATTAATAATCTTTACAGTACATGACATTGTATTACAATGCTCAAGACAATGCATTCTGGTGGGAATGCGGTTTGTTGTGAAAATGTACAACACTTTGACAGGATGTTTTCCTCTTTGCTCTCCTACATGAGCTAGTGTAGTATGTTCTTTGACATGCAACCTGTTTTTACCCCAACAGTATAATTGTGGTAAATGTGATGGTTCTGTGACCAAAGCAGTGATTATAACTCTAGAATAAAAGTATAAGTCTATAGTATAAGAAGAAAATAATATAGAAAAAGACACGGTATTATTGACATGTTGTTGCATAAAGCATTATGGCCGACGCCGAGCTGTGAAACAGGAAAAATAAACCAAAATTTAAAAAATATTCTCTTTAAATTGAGGTTAGAAAAGAGAATAAAAAAGTATTAGTAGCTGTAAACTGATGTGTGTGTGCTTGTGAGGGAGAGGGTGTGTGTATGTGTATGTTTCCTCTCTGATTAGATTTACTCATATCAAGCGAATGACATCTCTAATCCATGTAGTTGTGAAATGAGCCCAAATGTGATATTTGTCCACATCTTCCCTTGTTTCTGTTAATATGTTTTCTGATAATAAAAGTGATAACAACAGAATGTTTGGTTTAGTTTGTTGTTCTTTGTTTCAAATCTGCTCAGAATTAAAATTAATTAATAAAAAGTTAATAAAAAATAAAAAAAAATAAAAAAATACAAGTTAATGCAAAGAATAAATGCACAGAGTCTGATTTACTGGCTCCACCATCACATCTGGGTGGGAATCACAACTTTAGCTCAGCTGCTGCTGGGCTGCTGCCTGACACACTACACCACAAACAAAACAAAGTGCAGTACTGCAGTAGTGTAGAGGTACCAAACCACGGCTTTGTAAGCTACCAAATACTTCACACTGGAAGAAGTGGAACTATAGCAAATGTACTCCAGGGGAAAATCCAGTTTTGTTAAATAAAACTACTACAAAGCACTTTAAAAAAAAAAAAAAAATTAAAAAAGGAATAAAATAATGCAAACTAGAAGAGTGCACTCAGTTGAGTACCACGAGGCAGCAGACACCTACTGCAGTGCCACCACAACTGCCAGATGCAACCTGCAGAGATTTGCAAAGTTCCATCAACATTAACATGACTCCCACATACGCTGTCCCGAACTGAAACAAGACTTCAAACTGGAGCAGTTGTTGATCACTTGTGGCCCCTAACGGCCGGTTATAGAGACTTTATAAGACTTACTCAAACATGGTAGTGATAACATGATCCCCTTATGCCTGGCAGGGTTAAAAAATCACTCATTTTCTTTTATGTTCCCATAGTGCTTTTATAGTTTTAGTAGTTTACTACATAAAATGCTAAAAAAGTAATTAAACTGTTTAAATCTCCACGCAAATATTAAGTAGTTGAACTACCAGCGAGCTAATGTAGTTAAACTACGAGTTTAATTACCGCCCAGCTGACATCTGTGGCTGTAAAATGTGTTGTCTCTACAGGAACAAAACTGGAGATGAATAGAAATTGTAGCTTAATTTCACTCAGTTACTGTAGAATGAAGCAAATGACTGCTGTGTACAAATACGATAATAAATTTGTTGTTAAAGTTTAGCTAACTGTCTAAGTATTCAAGCTATGTCTTTCCTTTTTGACACCCACTACCTTTGTGTCTTATGTAACCTAAACAGGAATAAAGCAAAATGTGCAAAGATGCCGTTTTCTTCAGCACTTAGAACACATCAGTTATGTAAACTCCTGCATTATCATGTTGGATGCATCTCTGGTTTCAATCTGTCCCTCTTTTTACTACAGGTGTCTGTTTATCTGTTCTCGCCCCATGAGAAACTCGCTGGACTCCATGGTTTCTGCTCAGCACAATACTCTGAATACTCTGAATAGGAACTGAATTGCGATACATAGCAAAAGTGAAAATGACAAACAGGCTACCAAAAACAGTAATGCAGTTAAAAAAGAGAATAAGAGCAAAGAAAAAACAAAGAAAAATAGAGCAAAACTGTATTTTTAAAGTTGTTACCGACCAGAACAACTAAGTAAATGTTTAAAGGATGTTACAGTGAGCACCTCACTGGCCACTAACAGAGGCATTTTTATACCCCTCCCACTTTGACACCTGCATCTGAAATTGCTGCACTGAATAGAAAAGAGGAACAGAGAAAGATTTGGAGAGGACTGGGTGCAGTACTAACTCCCCCTCCTGTCGCTCCTCCCTCTGGACTGAGTGTCATAAACCTCTCCTGGTTCCTGTCAGACACAGAGACAGACCAACTCGTCCTGCAGTCTTCACTCAGAGGAGAGAAAGGACAGAGGGCCTCTGTCTCAGCTGAGGGGAGAGTCCTCTGGACAGCTGTTGAACTGTTGCTCCCTCTAGTGGAAGAAAAAGCATGTCTCCTGTTGTTAGTACTGCACCTGAAGGCCAATTTGCACTACTGCCACAATGTGACTCGATAAAAAACTTGGTATTTCTCCAGAGGGTATGCCTTATGTCTTGTGTCACACAGTGTTGTGTGCCTGATTGTTCTTGTTCTTGTTCTTGTTCTTGTTCTTGTTCTTGTCAGCTCACTTCGGTGCTCATAAAACTGAAAGCTAAAAAATTGTTTATTAACCTAATCTTTGCCTTAAACCAACACCAAACCTGTGCCTGATTGTAACATCAAGCAGAGGTGATTTTTTTTTTTTTTTTATGTTTTCAGATCCACAATTTACGATACACTTTTGGCTCTTTGTAGTGGTGGCACAAAATTACTTTTATTATTTATCTGACGGTTGATAAGTTCTTCAGTCGACCACGATAACATTATAATGAAAATATAACAAAATCAGGGATGGTAAATACAGAAATACAATACTTTTTTCCCTCACTGATTGATTTAAAAATATATAAGTTAACTCAGCCTCATTTCAAAGAGGTTGATAAACTGAGTTTACCTGGGTTTACTCCCTGCTACGCCCCTGAATCAATGAGGGCTAAAATATATTGAGAAGATCGAACTAAATAATATCCAACAAGGTCTGTGGCAGGTGATGTGGGGTCTGTATTCTGATATCAGTGTAGTATCTTTCCCAAAGGGGCTTACAAGGCTCATAAAGATCAAATAAATGTATCTCATATTGCTTGCATGCATTATCCAGTCTAATTTGCCAAATTTCCTGAGTTTTAGAAACAAAATTAGAATACTTTTAAAATTACTTAAAATACTTTTTTCATGTACTTAGAGCACGGGCTGGGGCAGTCACGGGGTTCACCCATGAGCCCCCCAAAGCATGCACTGCTATGTCCTGCAGGCAAAATACACCCATCTGGGCAAAATACCAAGTTTTTAGGGAGTACTGTTGCAACATCAGTTGCAACATGCATTTGTTAAACACTTAGTAGGAGTATGTCACAGTGTGGTAGAAAACACGTGGCGTGTGTGATCACTGTGTTTTTACAGCAAGCTGCACAAGAACTGAAGAGACAAACAATCATAACTCAAAAATCAAAAACAATTTCCTGATTAAAATAACAAATATAAGTGTCACCACAGTTACAGGCCAAGACCAAAGTCTCTCACTGACCTTCACCCTGATCCATTTCACAAGAGGTAACCTAAACTAAAATCTTCACAAACAGCCTAAATTTAAAGGATAGATGCACAATTTTTCATGTCTGTCTTAAAACAATTATCAGGTGCCCACATGAACATTGCAGCAGGCTTTGCTTGCTGTAATCATTCCACTTGTTCATACTGGACTTTAAAAGATCCCTTTTCCAACGTGATTTAAATGGGGGTGATGGGGGGCAAAAACCGTGGTTCTTGTTCTGTGCAAAAGCGTATTAAAAAGTTTATCTGAAGGTAATATGTGGCTTCATCAGTGTGCAGATATCTTGTAAAGTTACAATCTTTTTAGTGCAAAATTCACTCTCTTTGTTGTGATCCTCTCACTGCAGGTCAATATGGAAACACAAGGAGGAAATTCTGTAGCTAAACAAGCAAAACGTTTCATACAGGAACTTGATATTTGTTCTTAATCACACTGACTGGGGTACCTGCAGACCCCAGAGGTTTACTTTTTTTTTTTATCATGTCCCAGACATGCTTTTTTTTTAATATCATTAAAATTTTTCATGACTTTATCAATTAATTTGTTCCTCATGACTCTATAATAATTGATTTTCTGTTGCTGTTTTAATAAGTGCTTTTTAAAAGTATTGGGTTCCTGGGTGACCTGTAGCAAAAATACATAATTTTGCATATGTATTTTATGTTTGCCATGGGTCCTAATTTAAAATATCACACACTTTCAGAGGGGTAATAATAATAATAATAATAATAATAATAATAATGATAATAATAATGTTGTAAGAAAGAAATAGGTCAACATTTCACTGTTTCTTACAGTACTTTAGTCTTGGGGTCTCCAGGAAGCTCACTCGGTTGTTTTTATATGTTAAATATGTTGGTAGGACGAGGGTCAAGACAGATTTGAAAACTTGTGAATTTTAGCAATGACCATCCCTAAACTCAAAACTTTGGCATTATATGTTTCAAATATGAAAAGTACACCAGTCTGTCTCTCAGTAAATCAGCCATATTGTTTGGCACATGCCGGTCTTTCAGCCTGGCAACAGACATGGAAACGGAGGTCGGCGGTCACCATGGGGCCACTATTGATGCTGAGTTTAATGTAAACACGTAGCCATGCCTGTTTGTTTATGTTATGTTTGTTTGTGCTTATTGTGATTTGAGCCAGTGTTTTCAAAGACAACACAAAAGTGGCTCCACAAGTCTACATGCCTGAGGTCCTGAGTTTATGAGTGCTTCTTTTAAACAGGAGACCTTTTGGTACAAATAACTGTATGAGGGTGTTTGTTGACAACTACTGAAGCTACATGTCCCCGAAGTGAGTTACATTCCTACATTTTCCAACCCCCTCTCATCACGAAGCAGTGCTCACTTCAGAGTTTACCCTGTAAACACACTGTATCCAGGACTAATGATCTACTTTACATTTAGTCAAAGTAACAAGAGCTTCTGCTGTTTAGTGTAAACAGACTTCTTGCAGGAGGAAATATCAGATGTATGTGGGCAGGGTATGTCTGAGCCGCCACCTGGTCTGCTGTCACATCACCTGAGCAGGAATCTAAATCATTTCATTACCAGCTGCCAGAGAAGTCATGGCGGAGGAAAAGGACCAGACAGACACAGGAGCCTCCTGGGAGGACCTGCCACTACCTGATGAGTATCCTGAACCACATACGGAGGACAGAGCTGTGCAGAATGGAGACGCAGAGGAAGGCACCAAAGATCAGTCAGCAAAATGCAGCCCAAACCTGCTGGAATGCTAAAGGCAGCAGCGAGCAGGTGGACACCTCAGGGTCAGGACAGAGACGAGACAGAGGCATCTGAGTCTGAGACAGGAGAGATGGTGACTGAGGCTTGCAAGACTGATATGGTGAGCAAGGACCCTCTTAAAGACATTATATGTAATCTGTGCATCTGTGAGCATATGCCACAGGACATGTGAATCTGCATATGCTCAGGCTGTTAATGATTTTAGTTGCAATGTGCAGGCCTCCATGACTGTTTGACCAGCAGCTCTGCACACACACACACACACACACACACACACACACACACACACACACACACACACACACACACACACACACACACACACACACCACACATATTTCACTTATTTTGTCTCTTTGAAAAGACTGAGAAGACTTAAAGGGGCAAAGTTCTGATTTTAGAAAGTCTGTAAAAGTCAAGTTAACAGGCTTAAAGGTCCAGTGTGTAAGATTTACAGGGGTTATTGGCAGAATATGGCAGAAATGGAATATGATGTTCAGAAGTATGTTTTCATTAGTGTTTTATCACCTGAAAATAGAGTCACTGTGTTCTTGGTACCTTAGAATATGCCCTGTTATATACAGTACAGAGTTGTTCAGGGACATGTATAAGTCAGCGACCAGCATTATTCTAAATGTGTGGTTTAGAAAACCCAAGAAGTTGTGGTGCCATCTTATGCACTTACACGACCTGAAAAAAAAAAGTCAGTCTTAATGTTTACAACATTTTCACTTTTACTGTCACTCTCACAATGCAACACACAGCGGCACCGTCAGTTCAGAGCAGCTGAGTAGTTACCACAGTGACCCATGTAGAAAGCATGTCTGGACACACAAATCCTCTGATAACTTACGTGCAGACAGTCTGTCTTAAAGATTTGACTTGAGAAACAAATCTGATTTGCCTGCAGTGTGAACAAAGCTTTTGTTTCTAATATTTAATAATTATCCTCCTTGGTTGATAAAGTTGCTCACGAAACTGCAGACGACACCGAATCTCCCGTAAGAAGAAAAGAGGAAGAAAAGGGGGATGCTGGTTTTTGAAAGGATCTCTTTTAGTAAGTTTTTGTTTAGTTGGTGAGCAAACTGTATAACCACAGAGTTTACAAAACGAGGTCTGCAAGTGGGATGGCCCAGTAGCTCAGTTGGTACAGCGTGCGCCCGGGGACGGAGGCTCAGTCGTCAGCAGTGGCAATGGGTTCAATTCGAGCCTGTAGACCTTTGCAGTGTACCTTCCCCCCACTCTCTCCACATTTCCTGTATGTTTAGAGCTGTCCTATAAATAAAAGGCTAAAAAGCTCAAAAAAAATCTTTAAAAACAAAGGTTTGCAGATGAATACAAGAACAAACATAAAAACATAAATATAAGCAAACCAGTAATACCAGCTGTGTCACATCTCCATGACAGATAAATAGATCAGCATGTCTAAAATTGGTGGAGTGCCCCTTTAAGAGACTTTCAATGCCACTGTAGAACTACTTAGGTCATGTAGTGGACAGAAAATAATGACAGGATATAGTCATCCAGCTCATTTGTGTCATTTACTTGAGGAAACCAAAGCTCCCATCTGTCCCTGAATGCAGCTATAAAGCTCATGTTTTTTCACTTTGCCGGTTCTCTGTTGCTACAGCTGCTCTCTTCTTTCTCTCGTTCGCTCACAAATTCTGTCATGAATGTATGTTCATGTATGTGCATCTCCTTAATGTCTGTTTAATGTATACCCCGAGAGCAGAGTGCACTTTACTGTACAAACTCATATTCATCTGTGGCCTCAAGTACTTTCTTTCTTCACAGCTCTCTTTCTTCTCTTCACCTTTAACCTGTTCTTCTATATTTTCCCTCTGTAAGCCTCACAAAGACTCTGTTTGTTTCCACTTTCTTCTTTCTGTCTTCTCTCCACCTGTCACCTGAGCCTGTTTAGAGAGGGTGTGGCATAAAAAAAAAGCGTCACTCTGTGAACTCTCTAATCACTTCAAGCTCGTGGCTCTGCAGAGTGACTGTGGTCAGTGTGAGAGTGCTCTGTCAGCATGAAGAAAGTGTACAGTCTAGTGAACATGAGTAAAGCCAAGGACCAGGAGGCAGTGCAATCCATCTGCATCAAGGTATCACTGCTTTTGTTTTGGAAGTGCTGTTATTCTCTTTATGAGAAAAGTTTTTGAGTTTTCTTTTAAAGGGAGCGAGTCAGGTCTTCATGTTGAATCAAGTAGAGGAAAGCATTCTTTGTTTAAATAGGAGTGCTTTAATAAACTTTCAAAGTTACCCTTTAAACCTGTTTTTAACCACGACAACTGAGAAGTTTCTCTGAGTTCATTGATTCCAAAGACCGAAAAGTAAATTTGAAAATGGAAATTCAGACTTTCTCAGGCTACAAATCAATGCATGAATGGTTTCCCAACATTATTTACACCTTGACACCCACTGTCACATTAATTAAAATAATTATCGCCTTGCATTGTACTTTCAGTAGTAGCTGAATTCAAACCCATTTTCTGAGCCCTTGAAGAGATGGTTTTGTGATCATTAAGTTACCTTTCACTCTGCTCCAAGTCACAGTTTAATGTCTTTTTGTGTTAAAGATTAAGCAGTTCCATGTATTCATAAGTTTGTATTTAAGTGATTATTACTCAGAACAAAATTAGAGCTGAATGTTAGACCAGTCTGTCTTTGAACAGGCACCTGCTTGAAAATGTTGGTATGTGAATTTTTTTTTTTTTTTATTTGTCCTAAATTCAGGAATTTCAGATTAAATCAAACAGGTGGGAAAAGTGGATCAATTCAGATTTTCTTTTTAAAGAAAGGGACTTTGTGTTTACCTTTATTAACCAGTCAAAGTAAGGATTGTAGCATGTTTTAAATCTGTCAAAAGCAACTTAGGTCCAAAAAGTGTGCAAACTGTACAAATTGTTTTGTTGTGCTTTTGTTGAGTGTAAAGGTAACGTTTGCAGATAGCATACAACATGTAGCCTGCATGAAACAGGGGAATAAAGCGAGGGGCCCCACAACCCTTTGTGATGTCATATAATATGAAAAAACTCTAGCTAGAATCAGAGGAAGGCGGAGTGCTGAGGAACCCCCACAGAGATCCTCATTACAATCATTCATGAGCATCTCAGGTTTAATTACTCCTAATGAGTATTTGAGGACTCTTTTTGATTAGTAGCATCTCATGAAAGATTGATAATGATGCCTTTCTCCCGTTCAGCTTTGATGAATGTCATTAGAATATAGCTGCAATAATTCTTCATTATCATGCAGTCATTTTAATATTATACTGTGAGTTCTGATACACAAATTTGTTGTCTAAATTCACACTGCAAAGCAATTACAGAGCCAAATTCGAGGCAATAATTATTTCTGAAATGCCTGAAAATGTCAGATGTGACCCTTACAGTTTGACTTGGAACAAGGTCACCTTGTCATCATTATATACTTGGTACAGTATATTTCTTCCATGTCATGGAGCCCTGAATCCATTTGTATTCTAAAAATATCTGGGATTCTTCAGTGCATGTTTTATCTGAGTGACTTGACTTGACAACTTGACTTCCTTTAACACTGCTGAAGGACTCATGATGACCTTTTACAGAGGTCTCAGTACAGCATGAGAGTGACAACATCTTCACATTGCACCACACTGATTTGCACTTTAATTAATCTGGTGCCCTTTTAGAAAAAAAGGCCAAAATCTGTGCGGAGACAATCTCCACCCAGTCTGTACATCTGCCTGATCAGTGTAGCACATGTGAAACTCTCAACAGAGAGATGGGAAAAAAATGTGTTTTAAAAATTAATCTAAAAGTTCTAATTTCTTCTGGATGCAGTCTAATAAGGTATATGATAAGAGAATATATGGTGAACCATCCCGTACATAAATATGATATACATGAAAAAATATGTAAACTACTAGTGTATATGTCCATGCATAGATGTGATTTAAATATATCACCACCATACATTTACTCATACCATATACTTCATCGGACTACTTCCAGAAGACATTAAATCTCGTTTTTAAAAAAATCTTAATCCATAATCCTGAATTTAACACATTGTTTTTTTTGCCATAGCAGATAAATGGAAGTAACTATGAGTGAGCAGTTTCACTTCCTTCTCATCTCTGCTGAGTTGTGCAGTATTTAATCAGGCAGGATGAGATCAAGCGGTGACAGACACTGGATTCAAGCTCCAAAAATCTGGTTTGACCTAACTGGTGAATGCCCACGGCCAATGTGTAACTCAAGCTAAGTTAAGTTAAAAATGTTTAATCATTGAGCCCAAGCCCACGTAACTGTGACTCCATCACCATTACATCATCAGGGTTATTTTCTCTAGACAAAGTGCCTTGACAGCCACAGAAGACATTACACAACTGTTTTTACCAACTGGGTCATGGTTCCTGTGAGTAAAATGACCTTTAAGATCTGAGTCAGCCAAAGTGTGTATTTGTGTAATTCATACACTTGTGGTATACTGCAGTTCCATATGAAAATACTTTTTGGATGCAGAGCTGCCAACTAAACACTACAATGAATCCATGAAACCTGCAACCCCAAAGCTCCAAACTCTCAATCAATATGTCCATATGTGTTAGAGGTGGGGTCAGTGTGGGGGTGTGTCTGTGTTGGTGGGTGTATGCGTGTGTACGTCTGCCCACATGGGTAAGAAAAGGAAAAAAAAGCTGAAAATTCCCCATAATAAAAGCAGGAGATTGTAGTAGGAGGGAATAAACCCTCAGCTAAGCTTTTGGAGGTGGACTTGAGAAGCCCTGGCACAGGGAGCAGAGTGAGGCGAGCAGCCAGGGAGCGGACATGGCCAAGTGGGACTCCTGTGGCAGCAGCCCAGCCTTCAAACAGCCTCACTGGATGGTGAGACAGCAGCACAAACAGGGATGAGTCAGGAGAAGAAAAGGAGACCTGTGGTAGTGACAGGCTGTGAGCAGAGAGGTGGTAACCTGCTGTGAAGGGTGGTGCTTGTGTGCAATCTTGGCTATTTCAACCACATGAAGTAAATGAGACTTTAAGCTTGTGATCTGCAGTGCAGCAGCAACTAATATATTTGGTGCATTTCTCTTTCTGACTGTTGATGTCTGTTTGTGTCTCTTTTTTTTTTTGTTTTGTTTCCACAGCAAATACAATTCACTGACCAGAAGCAAGAATTCAACAAACGTCTCACCAAGACTGGCCGTCGCTCTCTGTCTCGCTCCATCTCACAGTCGTCAACAGACAGCTACAGTTCAGGTATGAAAACAGGAAAACACACATGCATGCGCTCTGTAAGTCTGATCACGTCTTTGATATAGAAACTGAGCTGGTTCTGATCCCAGCACGAGAACTGCAGGCCCAGAGGATTAGCCTCGGTGCTCTCTCCCTCAGCTGAACATTAATTAAAAGGAAAAGTCTTCTGAAGAATTAAGTCTCTTTAATTTGGTCTTAATCAGCTCTGTGAGCCTTTCTCAAACATGTCAATCACTGACAGAATTTATACAGACTTCAAAGGCTCAGAGAGGAGGACTCACCTAGCTGGAGTCTGATTTCTGAAAAGCAGAGCCAACTCATAACTTTCAAGCTTTCCAACAAATCATGTGTCTCTGTATTTCATACTTAAACTGTTTGCTTTTGCGCATGACATCATACCAGGGGATATTTTTTACATACAGTGCCTAATGTCTGTGTTGCAGTGTGCAGTGACAGCTCCGAGGATGAGTGCTCACCCAGAGACAAGCAGCAGAAAACCTCCAAGGGCTTTTCTGACTTCTGCATCAAAAACATCAAACAGGCTGACTTTGGACGCAGAGAAATAGAAATTGCAGAGCAAGGTAAAGACAAAGAGGTGTCAAACCTCCGTGATAATGAGAAAATAAATATCAGCTATATACTGTTGCACCCATCCATGAGGACTCAACAGAAAGGAAGCAACACACAAGAAGAGATAAAATGAGAATGTTGAGCCTTAAATAAGTAAATGTGTGCATTCATGATCAGTCTGTGTCTGTCGTATTCAGAGATGCCAGCTCTGATGGTCCTGAGGAAACGAGCAGGAGGGGAGAAGCCTCTGGCTGGAGCCAAAGTGTTGGGCTGCACACACATCACTGCACAGACGGCGGTCAGTGAGTTCAAAAACACACAAAGTGTTAGTGAGCGTGGGGGGGCTGGAGCCTATCCCAGCTGACACTGGGCGAGAGGCGGGGTACATATACTACATGTGCACCCTGGACAAGTTGCCAGTTCATCGCAGACACATAGACATTCACATTCACACCTACAAGCTACCAATTAACCTATCACACTGCATGTCTTTGGACTGTGGGAGGCACAGAAAGGCCCTGCCCCAGCCAGCTGGGGGATTCAAACTCAGGACCTTCTTGCTGTGAGGCAGCAGTGCTAACCACTGCACCACTGTGCTGCCCTGTGATATGACACACATTGCATTATTCCTTTCTGATCTGCATTAGAAATAACAGAGTTATAATAAGATGAGATTGACAGAAGGTTCACATTAAGGGCTGACAGAGTATTGGCTCTGATATTCAGCATTTTTACGATGATGAAAATATATATATTTTTTTTTAAATATGATTGCTGATAAAATAAATTAACTGAAAAATGTGCTATTTCGGTTCTGATGTAGCCGCCACTCCCTTAGTAGTGTTCTCGGTGTTCTCCCCACAGCGGTATCTGACGTAATTAAACTACTTTATATACTGCTGAGTAGCTTATTCTATAATAATACATCCTAATTGTTCATAATAGTTGATTTATACTTTGTATCAACAATCTGAAGCCTAGCTTAGTGGAGTAAAATGTACAATATTTTCCTCTAAAGTAGCAGAAAATGGTTATTCTACATTTTGACTGTAAGATGTATTTCAGTTCCAAATATAGTCTAATAATTGGTATTAGTATTGGTCCTTAAAAATCCATATTGTTTGATCCTTATTTACCCTGTGTTTTGTCAGGTGTTGATTGAGACTCTGACTGCGTTGGGGGCTCAGTGTCGCTGGGCGGCCTGTAACATCTTCTCCACTCAGAACGCTGTGGCTGCTGCTCTGGCTGAACGAGGTATGACCCTCTGTGCAACCGGACTCATCTGGTTTTTGTGCTTTATTACTTTGTCTTTGAATAAGCACCACTCTTTTGACTGCAGGCATCTCAGTGTTTGCATGGAGAGAAGAATCAGAGGATGATTTCTGGTGGTGCATCGACCGATGTGTTGGTATGGGCACCTGGCAGCCCAACATGGTACTGTGATCAAATCCCTCTTATCTGTCACAGAGACGTTCTGAACGTGGAGATATGGCACTTAATTTAATAAGGTTGATTCAGCTCATCATTTCAAGTAAAAAGAGTTTGATTTAACAGAAGTGTTCTGAAATTAAACTCACTCAGCTGTGACCTCATGTCCGCCTGTTCTTATCTCACAAACGTCTTGAGCTAATTTATTCAAACTTGATGCAAATGTCCACTTGACCCAAAGATGAACTGATGA
Source organism: Lutjanus argentimaculatus (assembly GCA_034769285.1). Lineage (NCBI taxonomy): Eukaryota > Metazoa > Chordata > Actinopteri > Lutjaniformes > Lutjanidae > Lutjanus > Lutjanus argentimaculatus. The sequence goes on along the minus strand of JAWZSL010000012.1, from coordinate 11,201,352 downwards.
AATTTTGCTCAAAGCTCAAAGTCAAAGGGACCTCACTCAGATTTCATACACTAATTACAGCAAAATTACAGCCAAATATTTAATAGGGTAAAATGATAAGGTGATGACATTTTATGTCCAAAAGGTCAAAGGTCCATTTCAGTGTGACATCCCAATGTTCAGCTCTCTATCAGTCCTCTGTACTCCTCTGTAAAAATAGTCTCTAAGTGAAGACAACATGTTTCTCGCTGGAAATTATACACAGGAATCACTCATGTCAATATAGTAATAACTTCTATTTTAGAAAAAAAAAAAACACTTAATACCTTCAATTAATTTCCTTCAAAGTTATAGGTCAATATAGCAGTGAGTTTCATGTTAAATTCCTTCAAAGTCTAAGACTATATACATTATGAGTCTGGACAGACATGTATGTAAACTGCAACTTAGGACTTGAGTGCAAAGGCTTGAGACCTTCTCATGACTTGCAAAACAATGACTTGGTCCTACCTCTGCCACAGAGGAACTGGATGGATAAGTTTAAACTGTGTTTTACTTTGTGTTTGGGTGAACTGTGCCTTTAATGCATTAGAAAAGGTTGCATCGATGGAGAGTTCAGCTTGCCTTTTCACTCTTGTCAGATTCTGGATGATGGAGGCGACTTGACCCACTGGATCTATAAGAAGCACCCGAGCCTCTTCAAGAGGCTCAAAGGCATCGTGGAGGAAAGTGTTACAGGCATCTACCGGTTAGTTTCACACAAAACCTGAACATGACGTTCTTATGAGTTCTCAGAGTCTCAGCTCACACGTGTGTCTCGGCCTGTGTTTCAGGTTGTACCAGCTGTCAAAGACGGGCAAGCTGTGTGTCCCCGCCATGAACGTTAATGACTCGGTTACCAAGCAGAAATTTGACAACCTGTACTGCTGCAAGGAGTCCATACTGGATGGGTAATGTTGCATTTTGTGGACATACACAGGTAAAAACACTGGTACAGGACAGAGAGACAGCCTGACTGTGTTGAACTCTTGTTTCAGGTTGAAGCGAACCACTGACGTCATGTTTGGAGGAAAGCAGGTGGCGGTGTGTGGATACGGTGAGGTCAGTAAGACTCTTAAAGGAATAGTTCACCTAACAATGAAAATTCAGCCACTATCTACTCACCTTCATAACAATTTAAGGTCAAACGGAAAAAACATTCGACCAAAAAAAAAAACAACAACATAAAATGCCTCCATACTGCTCATCTGGCATAATCAAGTTTCTTAAAGCCCCGACATGCTGTTCACTTGCATGTGCACAACCGTCACACGACACACACGCAGTTCTGACGGTGTGCACATGCATGTGAACGTGGCTCCAAGCTAATTATCTACAGTAAAGATTCAGGCTAAAAACATGGTGTAAATGATGCCTTTCAAGTCAATATGGCATATTGAGGCTTTAGGAGACTGGGGTGCAGTAGGGAGACATTTTCCATTTGACAATTGGTCACCATTCATTTAAATTGTTTGGGAGATTCTTCTTTTCGTTTTAGGGTGAACTATCCCTGTAATGTTTCCAGTGCTAATAATTATTACAGCTCCTCTAGTCTCTTTTCTCTTCTCTTATAGGTTGGCAAAGGTTGCTGTGCTGCCTTGAAAGCGTTGGGTGCTGTCGTATACGTCACAGAAGTGGATCCCATCTGTGCCCTTCAAGCCTGGTATGAACAGAGGACGCTTTAATCAGCACAGATTTGAAGTGTGTTTCACTCTTTTGATTGCACGTGGAGCAAAACATCACAAAATATTGTAAAAAGGTCTTTTCTCTCCTCCTCATAGCATGGATGGCTTCAGAGTGATTAAACTGAGTGAAGTGGTCAGACAGGTTGACATGGTCATCACCTGCACAGGTAACTGCTATTCTCTAACTGCTATTCTTAATCAGAACATTTGTGCAATAATATGAATGTGTTTTACTTCATCTCTGCTTCTCTGCAGGCAATAAAAACGTGGTGGGGAGGGAACATCTGGACAGAATGAAGAATGGCTGCATAGTCTGCAACATGGGACACTCCAGCACTGAGATAGACTTAGTATGAGTGTAGACTGTGTGTGTGGCTTCTGCATGTTTTTTTATGTGTGTGTAAACCTGCTTACAGTAAATGTAAAATACTGAGTGTTGCTTCTCAGGCGAGTCTGCGGAGTACAGAGCTGCGGTGGGAGCGTGTGAGGCCTCAGGTGGACCATATTATCTGGCCAGAAGGCAAGAGAATCGTCCTGCTGGCTGAGGTGATGATCTTGATGTTGTTATTATTATACACCAGCATTACGGGATAATGTACAGAAACCTATTTATTCTAAAATACAGCCCCACAGTGTGCTCTGAACTGGGGTCTTGCTGCACATTATCCTGTTTATTAAACAGCACTTACAGAAAAGGCCTCATTAATCATTTGACATGAAAAAGTAGTGGCAGTCATTTTGAACACTTACAGTTAGGTTGATATTGTTCCTGGAAGCGCACGACTCTCCTAGATTAAATTTTGTTAATGTTACAGGGAGCTTGACATTCTCTGTTATCAATGTTTAACTTACTGGCTAGCTTTAAGTTAGCATTAACTGACATTTAACTGACATACAGACACATTAGAGCATAGTCTCCTCCATGCAGGTATTTTATGATGAAATGCTCACGCTAAAGGAACACAGATGGTTAAAGTGCAAGAGAAATGCTTACAATACAGTTTTTTTTTTATGCTCTTTCAGGGTCGTTTGCTGAATCTGAGCTGCTCCACGGTGCCTTCACTTGTCCTTTCCATCACTGCCACAACTCAGGTATGATCACATGTTTTATGGCAAAACACTAACAGCTCTGAGCGCAATTGCCTACGTCAACATGCTACAAAATTAGTTGGCCTCCACGTGCCTCTAAATGGTTAAATAACTGTTAGTTTCCTGCGTTTTTTTTTTATTATTACAGAGGTGTTGAGCTGTTGTACTTTTAGTCACATAATAAAACGATTTGAATCCAAAACAGGGATTGGGGCTGTTTCACCATAAATGCATCACAACCTTCAGCATGCTGTTTGCCCACTGCACACACCTGCTCTTTATTTTTATCCCCACTCACTAACATTTTTCAAATTATTTTCTAAATGTACCATAGAGGAGCTGTCTGTAGCTTTGTCACTTTGAGGCCAGTATTACACTGTAAATGCCAGTTTGACACTAAATCATAGTGTAGAGACCACACAGATCTGTCAAAATGACATGAAAACTTGATGTTTACCTGACACAAACAATCCTCCCCTGCGAGACTGAAATATGATTTACTGTGCACACTGAAAGTTTTGTGTACAATATGCTTTTGAGTTGAGTGAGTGAATTATCGTTTACAGTCACCTGTAGCTGTGTTAACAGAGACTTTCACTGTCGTATGTCAGGCGATGGCTCTCATAGAGCTGTACAGCGCTCCAGAGGGACGATACAAACAGGACGTCTACCTGCTGCCAAAGAAGATGGGCAAGTCCACAGTTTCAGTATCCTAAAATACAATTTGTATCATGTCTTTATATTCAGAACTTATAAACTCATGTATGTTTTATTATTTCAGATGAATTTGTGGCCAGTCTTCACCTGCCGACGTTTGACGCTCATGTCACAGAGCTGACCGACGAACAGGCCAAGTACCTGGGCATCAGCAAACATGGACCCTTCAAACCCAGCTACTACAGGTGAGGACAAATCACATTTTTCTTACACACAAACAACACACACACACATTTGATTTTTTTCTGTATTTAATAGACATAATTTTTCAAAAAGGTATTGATGGAGCTGAGAGACAGAAGCTCTTCAGATGTGCTGTTATGGCTTTTATTTGGAAACCTCCTCACAGTCCTGCAGACACTGACGCCCTCTACAGTCTGAATCTTACTAAATATTCTGGAGAGACAGTGGATGAGGACTTCAAACTTCTACTGTAACATGGACTTTTCTGGTTATGTGGAGTTGTATCTTTTCTTTATTTGTTTATTTGATAGGGACAGCACATTTTAATAAACATCAGTGTAACGCAGTCCCTTGCCTGGTAATATACCAACACAAATCTGTTTTTCCTTGTTTTAAATGTTCACAGTATCCAGAATGTCACAGTGGAACTGAAACTAAAAGAGTTCAAATTAAACACAAAGTGCTGAATTGGAGGTATTTGCTCCTCTGCTTTTAATAATAATAATAATAATAATAATGCATGCTTTATTGGAGCTGGGATCAGTAACATATATTTAACCGACCATATGTGGACTTTAAGTTGGCATCTCAAGTGATCAACAGTTGTCTGAATATCTGATTATCAGTGTGATAACACTTAGACATAAAATTCAGCGCTCTCCTCTTTTGATCTAACATTACCACTTTTACGGAAATGCAATATTAACTGTTTATGAAGCCTGTAGTAGTTAAGCAGCATGCATAAGATATCCTAATAAAAAGAACAGTTTGTTCTCACAGCTTGTTGCTGTGTCTCTGTGTCATCATTTTAATGTAATAAAAATAGAAAGGCATTCAGATTTGTACCTCTAAACTGCAAAAAAAAAGTAGTAGTAACAGTATGACCAGTATTTTGGTGTCAGAGAGAACGCCAAATTATTTGTGCTCACACTCATTACCATGTACAAGAAGGTAAACTCATTCACTCAAAAGCTATGGAAGTCCATTTCTGCCAATGTGATGTGTTTTATACAAGCTGACCTGTTGGATGGAAGCACCTCACCTCAGAAGTGACTGTTTCTCCACTAGGGGGCGTAAGAGCTCTACAGTCTTTGAATGATAATTGAAATGTCTACAATTGCTTATATTTCTGGCATTTAGTTGCATCACTGTTTATCCTGTTGTTGTGTATTTAGCACCAGTATATTTTGAATGAACCTCCTACTCAAACAGTCATGCCACTCTAAGATGAAAGCTCAGTCCAGGATCCAGTGGCAGATGGACGTGGTTTGGGTCTGTGTATTTGTGCGTGTGTCAAGCAACTGTCCTGGAGATAATCTGTGGGGTGATGAGGTCGACCCTAAATAAAAAAAGGATTTTTCCACAGAAGACATTTTGATAACAGCACAAATCACAGCAGGAAAAGGAACTGGTGTAAATAATTAAATTAACAGTGACTGAATTCCATTTAACTGCTTTAGTTTCAGGGTCCTGAAACTGTGCATGCTGGCTCATTGAATACACAGAGTTCTCTGCAATATTACAACATGTACAGCTGACTTTTATAGTTACAGTTTAATTTTCTTTCTAAAGTTTCTCTGAATATTTTTCTCTTTCTGTCCAGTCACCACAGTCCAGATGTGGGAAGTTATGACTTGATAAAAAAAATATTGATATGCCGCTCCCTCACAGCAATAAGCTTAACAAGCCATAGGAGTTCTTTGTGGTCTTTTTTTGCCCTCAGTTTTCTTACACTAAAGTGGCCTACTAGGAAGCTGAGTCTGTGACCTATAAAGAACATCTGCAAACGTCACTTGGAGATGAAAAAAGGTATTGCCAACTTAGTTTTTTCAGGTAACAAAAATCTATATTTTCTACAGTCTCCTGAACAGCAGAGGAATTTAACAGTGAAAGACAGTTCAGTTCAGTTCAGACACTTTATTAACCCAAGTGGGAAACTTGACTTGCAGTTAGGGAAGTTGAAAAAAGGGGTACAAGACAAAAAACAACTTTACAGTGACAGAAAAGCACAGACACCAACACACCAGGTACAGGTCGTTAGAAGAGCAGCCCCCCTAACTCTCTTTACTGATAACACAGTAAAGCACAGGGCTCTTTGTGGTATAGATGCTAATACAAACATTATCTACCAGTATCAGGTTTCAATTTAGGAAACTAAAAATTATTTTATAGGTTTAATGGTTAATAGTTTTACTAATATGACCGACTCGCCTTTCTTAAAGGAGGAAGGAACAATGCTGCAACACAGCATCATACTTAAGTCTACTTTAAAAAGAACGATAAAGGCATAATCTCATAATATTATCTACATAATATAATACGATTGTGCATGTATATGTATGTAACCAGTATTGTGTTGTTAAAAAGTTTATATTATATTTATATGATATTATATTATTTATATAGAGAGAAGCCTCATTATGCTACACTCTACTACAATTACCTAATTTAAAATATGATTTATTGAGCCTGTATAATTAAAAGAAAAGATATTCATCCCTTGACTATTCAAACATAATTACTGTCTTCACAAGGTTTAACGCTGCAGTGTGTGTGTGTGTGTGTGTGTGTGTGTGTGTGTGTGTGTGTGTGTGTGTGTGTGGGTGTGTGTGTGGAAATAAAGGCTGAAGCTGATATGTTTTTCTTCTACTCTCTAATATTTCTATTTCACTTTCATAGGTAATGATAGTGATCATCATCTCGGAGTGTTAAACAATCAGTCTATTCTCAACCACTGTAATTTCTTCCTCTTGTCTTTTATTCAAACATATATTTATGTACGAGTTTGTTGATCTCCTTCTGCCTCATTTTATCCCTGCAAAAATTATTAGTACTAATTGTTTGATAAATGCCATATTGTTATTTCAGGTCCTTACAGTATATTTATTATTATTCCTCTGCTAGAAGATTTACTGAGTGTAAAAATACTAATTTCTTTGTATTCATTTTTATTTTCATATCAGTTGACAAAAAAATCCTCTGATACTTACATTATGGTAGCTTTATTTGCTGAATTGGCGGCGGTTCAGAATTAGTTTTGGTTCTTGCTAGACACTACGTAATTAACTTCCAAGAAGATCCAGCTGGTCATATGACGATCATTATCTCTTTTCCTCGATTGTTGCATCCTGTCTGTCTCTGATCATGAAGTCCTAAAAATACCCCCCTGTCCCTGGATTACTGTAATCCAGTGGTGTGTGTGTGTGTTGTGTGTGTGTGTGTGTGTGTGTGTGTATCCAAGCATGGCCTAGCTGAAGATCCTTATTGAACTGTACACTGTGTTTCACCAGGGCAGCAGACTAAAGGTGAGTCATTAATGCTGCTGGGGACCAAAACTAGTGTGACCAGTGTTTCTTTCCTCTCCTCCTCCTCTCATCCTCTCTCTGATTTTTTTTATTGACCTCAAACATCTCACCCCCTGACTCTTATCGTATACCGCTGTGATCATCAGGGGCACTGCTCTGAAATTGTTTAGATTTATTTATCAAACAGGACTTCAGTCACCCCTCTGACCTGATGGTGGTGTTCCCCAAAGCTCCATGTTGTTCTGCATATACTGTGTAACACAAACACAAAGTCCGTACCACTGTTATGTAGATGATACACAAATTTATGTCCCACTAAAACCAGTGAAGATCCTGTCTGTAAGAAATAAGATGCTGCATGTCCCCAGACCTTCTTCAGCTGAACAAATCAATTAATTAAATATAATAATAATAAATTAAATAATTATCTTTTGTCATTTTGTATTATTTTAATTGTTTCTTGTCCTACTTCTTGAAATGTTTTAATCCTTGTTTAATGTTTTGAAAAGTCTTGTATAAATAAATCACATTGTTATTATTGTTTATTATTATTAATAGTAGTAGTAGTGATAGTGTTAGATATCATCAGAGTTCAATTTTAACATTTTTTTTAAAACAAAAAAGTCACTGCATTTTATAAATCACACAAAGACTCAATTAATCAGGAAAATAAAAGACAGATTGATTGACAATGAAAATAATCATCACAATAATAATTTGCAGCCCTCTTCTGAGCTACGCTCCTAAATACACAATAAATTCAGACTCAGTCTGCTGCAGTTAGTGTAAAATACCTTTAATGTAACACAGTGATATACAGTACAACAAAACAGTTGAGACAATAACAATTAAACAGCCATTAGTGCAAGAGATTAATGATGAGATCCATTGACTTCCACCCCAATCTAATCTAATGACACCACTCATTCTCCCAGTACCCCATAGTCAGAGTGGGGATGTGTGTGTGTGTGTGTGTGTGTGCGTGCACAGAATATGTGTGTGTGTATATGTGTTGCCTGTTGATAATCCATTGGTTGGTGACGCATCTGATAATGACAGATGGCCTGTGCAGCCTATACTGTTGGACCTGAGCTCAGTTTAAAGGCAGTTTTAGCAACCAGGAAGTTCAGGATTCTCTTTCTCTGTGTGTGTGTGTGTGTGTGTGTGTGTGTGTGTCCTTGCCTCCTCCCTGTTAGGGATTCTCCCTAAAGAGCTTTGATGCCTTCCCTGCCTGCATCACTACACGGTCTAATCACTCGTACCAGCTGTCAGCATGTCGGCCTCCCTCCTTCCTCTCTCTTCGTCCACTGGCACCACTTAACCTCACATCCTCTGCAGGCAGTCATAATGGACTCTCACAGCGTCCATACTGAAACATGAGGAACATATATCAGTCACAGATACTGATAAACACAGACACCGTGCATCCAGTGATATGTTTCTCCTTTGTTTGGAGGTAACTGGAATTTTGTGAGATTTGCAGCTAACTTGTGGTGATTTACCCAACAATGCTCACAGATTTCCCCTTTTCTTTTTCCCCACCTATTCTGCATTTCTGTCACCCCCCAACACCACTTCTATGGTCAACTTTAAAAGGCTACATTGCATCAACAGACATATTATCGATGTGAGTAGGGTAAACACAGGTGTTACCAGTGATACTAATTAAGGTCATGTTGCATTCAGCAGCAGAGCCACTGGAAAGGCTAATTGGCAACACCTGTGTTTATCCAAAAATTTCATGTAAAAAAGGCTGCTGCATACACGTTTTACTGTAATTCTGTCAGAAATATTCAGCATCTTCGGAAACATTTGCTTCTTTACAGGAATATAAAATAAAATTACAGGGCTACAGCCAAGATTTTAGAAAGAGTGAGATAATTTTCCACTTTCTGAGTTTTCTATATCAAACTAATTGTTGAAATATATAGGCCATGTCCAAAATCTCTTTCAAAGCTTTCACCACAATACCAGGAAGAATCATAACTTCCCTGCATTATCACAATTTGCAATTTAATTATGTTAATGATGATCAGAATCAGGCTAAAAATACTCTCGATGTGTGTAGTTTGTAGTGTTTAAACTCCTCCTTAGGTTAAAACCATAGACCATTTTAGTTAAAAACTAAAATACCGGCCTCTAAAATGTAGTGAAGTAGAAGTTTAAAGTAGCATACAATAACAATATTCAAATACCTCAATACTACTAGTCAAGTCCAGTACTTGAGTTAATGTACTTAGTTACTTTCCACCACTGCTGAGGATGTAATCTCAGTGTCCTCAATAGTGGCCATGGTGCTTTAAAGTTCTGTATAGGTTTAATAAATGCTGCTGCATTATCATAATGCATTGTCCACAGTCTCTGATGGGTTTAATGGTTTGACGCAGCATTAACATCACTTATGATGAACCTCTGCAGCACCTCAACGCAGACCTTTCGTGACTGAGCAGGATCAGGTTGCGCCTGAAGCTGAGCTGCTGCTAACACCAACACTGAGTGAGGATTTACAACTACAGGACTGCGGCTGCAGGTTCCACAGCCAAACACATGAACACCATTGATTTATTGATCAGCGGAGATAATAGTCAGTGTTCAGTGCTTAATGGCCTGTGTATGGATTTATCGGTTGTGGCACAACAGTCAAAAGTCTCATCTGGTTCATACCTTCAGTGTGATCTTCTTGGTCAAGAAAACCTCAAGGGGATGTCATATATCTGAGGGAGGAGACATGCAGGACAAAGAGGACTTAGAATCTCTGGGGATGTTTTTCTAACCAGCAGACTAACTGGACTTTCTGCATGTGGCTTGTTTTGTGGCTTTTCCTCTCAGAAATAGTAAACGTCTTGTGTCCTTGTGCAGTTTCTGGTGTTCTGAGACTGCAAGAACGCTCAGGGGGGGATGGTCAATTTGAACCCCTCGCTGCTCCGCCTGCAGTCACTAACACGCCCAACAACCACACCCTCACCCTCAACTTGCCACCCACGAGCTTTTGTAACATCCAGTGCCCAGTTGCATAAAACCACTTAGGCTAAGGCTTCTCTTAAGTTATCATGGAAGGATGCTTTAGGAAAAAAATAGTTGCATGAAATCACCATAAGGATTTTCTTAGGATGTTGTAAGAGAAATCCCTTTTCATCTCCAAATATTTCCCCTTAGCTGCTTAGGTATTCTCTTGCATGTTGCTTTAAGATTTTTTAAAATAAATTTATATTGTTTTTTTGAAACTGTCTGACTATCTCCTTTCTTTCTGTCACAATAATTACTTGCCATATCTTGCCACATCTTCTGCTTGTGCATATTTGTTAAGACTGCGTTAGATTTTCTTTGGATTATGTGATTGTGCTTTCCATATTGTTAAAGGAGAACAACATTCTCATCTTCAATAATAGGCAAGATGCATACTATTTCTGGCGAAATATTACAATATGCAAGCTTTGGACAGTACACTGGCATAAATATCCCACAATGCAATGGAGTAGTGATGACAACAACAACAACATAACAGACAAAGGTGGACAATGACCATGGCAGCTGTGGCGGAATGTCAATAATGCTTCAGTTTGAACATAAGAAAGTTGTCACTTTGATAGTGCTAGAAGTAATATATTTTTAAAATTAGTTGGCACAGGTTACCAAGGTTACGCATCTCCAATCAGTGAGCAGTGCGTTAGAAAAGATGTGTACTATTGTTTATTTACACTAAAGTATGTTGAACGATTTTGGCTACTTAGTGCAGAGTATGTGATTTCAGACACAGTGACTGACAATAATGCACTCTAATAACATTTAAAAATGATGTGAGTGAAAGGTAACCATGGTGACTGAAGTGCACATATGTTATTTTATGACAGTAACTGCTGCAAAAGCCTTTGCCCTCATGCAGTGTAGGAGGCCTTATGGAATGCACAGGGAAATATTTTGTTTAAGGGACAAACTTAAGTTTGAAACTTAAGGTGGTTTATGCAGCCGGGCACCGGCCTGTACTTGTGTTTAAAAGGACTTGGTCTGAACCTGTCTAACACACATGCCCACAAGATAAAATAATCTTCCTGTGATGAGCGCTGGGATGGTGGCAGGCAGGTTAAAGCTCTCAGTCAGTTGTTGGCAAGTCTAGAACCACCGGATCCTTCCAGCCCACCAGAGTGAGTTCTACCATTGCCAAACACTGTGGGAGAGTCACGGCCACCAGATCTGTGTGACGAGTAGGGTTCAGGTTACACTGCAGGGCAGCGTCTCAGAGACATGGCACTAGCCTCCATGGTAACCAGTGATATCTGAGAGGGACGGAGTAATCGATCAGATCCATAGCTCATCCTCTCCTCTCTCTTATGTTTCTCTCTCAACACCGTAACAGAAAAACGCAGCTGAGCAGCTGAGTGTCTCTCTTGTCCTATATTGGCACTACACATGATTGCTCAAACAACAAGAAACAAAGCAAAAATGTGCTAGTGCCAAAATGGGCAAAGAAGATGTGAGTTCAAACCTGTCAGCTGGTTTCAAGCTGGTTTTGAAGCTGAAGCAGATGAGAACACAGGCAGTGTGGTTCTGTCTCTACTCTGTTTATGGCCCTATGGTAATTCACTGATAGTGTGCTGTGACAGTGAATTCTACCAGTGCCATACACAGAACAGGAGGAGATATGAGTGCAGTCCTGCATCAAGGCTAACAAAGTAGTAACAGCTGTCTTAAAACCTGCCGTCCTGTCTGCTGCTTCATGCTCAAGTTTGACCTTTACATCCACATGTAAAACTTCTGCTGACCTCTTTAAAGGTTGTGGAGTCTCAGGGTGTCCTCCTCTCATCATGACACACACACAGACCTGTACACTCTTAGAAATAAGGGTTCCAAACGCTGACTTCCAGAAGGCTGAAGAAGGGCAGGGTTCCTCAAGGGTTTGTAAGACTAAGGTTTCCACTGAAAACCCTTTGGGGCACCTGGGTAGCTTAGTTAGTTGAGACACTTCAACCAAACGCTTTTATCCAAAGCGACGAGAGCTGATACAACACAAGCAAGGATCTAATCAATAGATCCAAAACCAAAATGGCTGAAGAACCTTTATTTCTCAGAGCATAGTGTTTGCTCCTCAACCCGTTTCTTTGAGAAATTCACAGAAATTAGCATGTATTCACATTCTTCTAAGAGTTATCAGAGGGTTACTGTTGCTGTTAATATTTTAGGACATTACTGGCCTCCATGCGAGTCCTCCTGTCCTGATGCCGGTGGAGGAGGAGCAGGTCTGCTGCTGCTCAGATTGATTCTGGCTGTAGGGAATGATGCGCTAAGTGATTTTTGAGATGCTCCAAATGGGTCCCAAAGCAGGGCTCATCTTCCCGTTTCCGGGAGAGATCAATAGAGTAAAAAGCTTGAGACAGAGACAGACAGAGAGAGAGAGAGAGAGAGAGAGAGAGAGGAGAGAGAGGAGAGAGAGAGAGAGAGAGAGAGAGAGAGAGAGAGAAGAGAGGGGAGAGAGAGAGAGAGAGAGAGAAGAGAGAGAGAGAGAGAGAGAGAGAGAGAGCATAAACAGAAATCTCCTGAAGTTGCTGCATTTAGTTGCTCCTTATGTCTTGGTTGCTCTTACCGCTGAGTGACAGTCTCAGTGTCTGTGATGATGATTAGCCCACACATCACTGACGAGTAAGAAAGTACACATGACACTTCACTGATAGTTCAACAGTAGAACAATATTACTCATCTCCTTCAATAATGCCAGTTTATAATTAAGGCTGCAGTGGTTTATCTTGTTCAGTTTAGTTCAGTAAATTTAGTTGTATCAGGGACCATATACCAATACATCTCATAAAATTTGTTTTGTACCAGATTTATCCTGCAAGCTAATTTCCATCTGTAGTCCCTTCTTGGGTGATCACCTCTTCATTTCTTCAAAATTTTACTTTATTAAATGTGTCTGAAGGAGAAATTAAAAGCTTTAATTCATTAATTTCAAAGAGCAACTATTATTTCCTGTATTTGTTTGCCTTGTGATGGTTGTCAGCCTGGCTAGAAGTCTTACTTTTTAATCTACATATACTCCTTATAAGAACAACACAATCAGTGTCCACCTAATTATTGTCATTTTGGAAGGAGGCCTGTGGATTTTGTCATTTTTCTTACCTTATAAATGATCCAGTATCCTCAATGGACAGATCAACCCGTTGGTTTTAAAAGAAGACAAGAAGAAACGTATTAGTTGAGCCTCCAAAAGCATCCAGCAGTAGAATATCTTGACAACCGAGCCGAGAAAGACGAGAAAACAGTCTAGTTGAGGTCTTGAGCTGGATGAAGTGGGCTGGTGGAGGAAAACAGACTTTTATTTTGGCACTCCTTCAGTCCACTGGTCTACATTGGGTCAGTTTACCCTGCTTTTCCCATCTCTCCGTCCCTCACGGCTCCCTGCTTGTTTTGGGCTGTATGGCAGGGGATTTTAGTGGACAGGTAATTAGTTGGTAAGCATCTTAACCCAATGGCAGTATAGTAATCCACGCCGCCCTCCTCCCTCTCCTTCTGCTGCTTTTATACGCAGGCCTACGGCACATTTCCTCTGCGCCTTTTACGCACAGGACGCGCACTGCAGTGGTGATGATGAGGGACTCTGAAAACCCGGCTGATTGGTATTTTAATGCTATCAAAATGAGTCAGGTAAAATTAGGATTATTGTCAGACAAAAATAAAGTTAATTTAATATTGAACTAGTCTTACAAGCCTGAAACAAATCAGACTTTAGCCCCTCACAATGATGTGTTACTTTAGACGCAGAAAAAAGAAAAAAAAAAAGAAAGAAAAGGTAACTTCTAATAAAAAACACAAGTCAACACAATAAAACCCTGATGTTTGGCACCAGAAGCAGACCTACCAGCATCCCCCGGGTGTGGCACCGTCCTGCAGCCAGGCCTGACGCTCCGCTCCGTCTCATCCCTGCTCGGGACTAAAAGTTTTTCCGAGCGCACACAGGCCTCCTTTGCTCCTCCTCGTTATATACGGGCACCCAAAGGTCCCTGCAGGTCTCATTTACCTGCTGTCGGTGATTATTAGACAGATTGCAGGTGGAAAAAGAGGCATCATCCTTTCAACTGATGTGAAGCCGTTACGGTGGCACAGGACAGGTTTGGATTACGGCTCTTTCAAAGTTGACGCTGAAATCCACCCGTGCAGCCTTTGTCTTCTCCATACATTATGAAGGAGGCGCAGCCAGCCGGCCAGCAGCGTCCCATCATCGCCCTCAGCACACCGCCGTCGCAGCTGATCAGCTTACTCTCAAATAACTTTACTCATCACCAGCTCCACTAACAGTTTAAAAAGTCATATATCTATTTTATCACTTTAGACACTCATCATTTTCTTGATTATTATGCTGGTACTCTTAAAAAGTAGCTCCACACAAAAATTAAACGTACTTCTCCTTGTTACATTAAAAATATATTTACCTTTAAGGCTGCCTAACACTATAAGTGTTAAGTTTTTGCAATCAATTTTCGGATAGTTTTGTCAGTTTTATTTGTCGATTCTGAGCAGAACAAGGAGGAAAATGTGTGAATAAAATATATTATTAATCCAAAAAAATTTTTTTTTTCATTGGCATATCATAACTATTATATTTAAAGTACTTCTCGGCTCAATCAAGAATTTCTGGAGAAAATGATCTCAGTGGAGTGTGTCGTTACCCTCCAGCCAAATTAAACTGCTTCTGAAACTAAGAACCCTGACTGTGCTCAGAAAGAGGCTGCACGGCCACACGACAATGAATATTTCATAAGATCATTATAAGCTGCTGTGTGTCTGTTGAACAGCATCATGCTCCAGCATCTCAACCTTCATTCAGTCAGTCATTCACTTACTTACCAGTAACAATTTAATAACACGTGGTGGCACCATATTACAATGGCGCTTATGCCTTTTAAGACATTTTTAGACATTTTAGACATTTTTCTAAAAGTAATAATATGTGCAAAAAAAAAAAAAAAAAAAAAAAAAAAACACTTGTGGAAGCCAGTTCTGCCATGTAAATAAAAAATGCTTACAATTATGAGATGGTGTGTCAAAATCATGAGATATAATATCAGAAGTCTGGCCTACTAAATCTAAATTATGCAATAGTCAACCGTGACTAATTTCCCTTCCTTTTCCTGTTCCTGTTCCTCAGCTCTCACCAACAGGCCTTTTTCACAGCAAACATTTTGAAAAGTCACAGTTGGAAGAGCACAGGTGTTACTAATAACACCAATGATGAATCTGTTGTATTTTGTCCCACTAAGTCGTGACAGTGAGCCACTGTGCACAATACAAACAGCTAAATGAAATTCAGCCATCATTAATTTTATTATTTACACCTGTGCTATTCCTATTGTGAGATGTCAAATGGCCTGTCAAGGACAAAAAAAACAAACAAAAAATAGAATATATATAAAAGAATGCCTAAACAAGGCATAAATAATGACAACGTAAATATATAATTTTCCACTGATATGGGTGTTAACTAGGTCTGTACAATGATATTGTAAAAAATAAAAATAAAATAAATACTGCAATTATTTGACAGATATCAGGAGTGAAATTACTACGATTATGATTAATGGAATGAAAATTTTTGCATCAACATTTTAATTTTCACAGTAAAAAAAACTTAACATCTTGATGATGTGACATTTTTTGCGGTTTGTTTCAAACAAACATGTTTTCTCACATGTGGAGAACAGGATTTGTAGGCCAGGGCATCACTGCAGCACTATAGTACCACAGCATAATACTGTTATGTTACATATTTTCCCTCTATTTCAGCTAATTGTATAGCCCCATGTAAAACATTAACAATTTGATTTAATTGGGCGTTTTCTTATGTTTAAAAAATAAAGCCAGGGGGGTTCAAAAAAATGGGGGAAAAACAAATAATGAAGGTTCCTCCATAACTTTGTTAGTGGACGTCATTGACCTCTACAGTCTCTTAAACAAGCAGATAGGACTGCCATCTAGTGGCAACACATGTTAAAGTCAATTAATCAGTGTGAATTTCCCCAGAATAACATAACTCTGCTCTAACACATGACTTTAAATATATAACATGTGCCACATGTCCCATGCCCTGTGAACAGGTTCAATAAATCAATCTGAATAACTCATTTAAATGAAACAGAAACATTGAGAATAAATGGCAGAGTTGTTTCTTACCTAAACAACTGAGACAGTCTACCACCATTGTCAAAGAAAACAACATACAGACATAAATCATATATTTTTTGTTGTTTATTTCTTTCTTCAAGTTACAAGGGAAGCACATTTATTCATTTTTTGCTTTTTAAAAATCAGCGATATCTGGACTCGTATCCTGGACATAGGGCTTAAAAGACAAAAATAAAAACATTCAAACAAATTATAGGCATCAAATATAATGAGTCTCATTAATAAAAATACATAATAGACTGATGGATCCAGATCGTGACAAACAACAAGGCTGGACAGTGGTTTGTTTTTTGTTGCAAATGACAACTGACTGTGACATCATGTAGTCCTAAAAGACCACTCCAACATATATTTGGTTACCGCAGCTAACTAGAGCCTTTTCATCTAGGCTATTTAACAAATATGTCTTTTATGCCATGTCAAAAAATAAAATTGTACATGTTAGTTTTACCAACCTATGTTAATTCTCAAACAAATGTAAACCTTCTTGCAAGATCTTTATCATTTTAGAAAATTATAAAGGGATTATTAAGTTTTGATTATAATTAATTTTTTTCTCCAAACAAGAAGAAATAGTCCATTTTGATGGTGATAAAGTAAGATTCAAATCTTTGTTTCCTCTCAGAAATAACACAATACATACTGATCTATAATGCCATGGGCGCACGTTACAAAACTCCTATCAGGCTTCAAGACTGTGCTGACACAGACCACTGTACCATCATGAAATTTAACATAAAACGTCACAGCTCGGGTATAAAGCATTCTCCGCACAGGTACCAACAGGCACGTGAATCTTTTCATGGGTAACCAGGACAAAAGCTTTTAAAACTGTCCTCAGTAAAAGAAACCTGTGTCTGAATTTAAGTTTGAATTAAGCCAATCAAGAGTGTGACACTTTGAGGAGCATTAATCATTTATCTTCTCATGCAACCTCTTCATCCCCAAATCCTGTCAGAGGAAGATTTCCTTGTCTTTTTGGGGGGATATTTATGAAATAGGGATGCCCAGATCGATCAGCCAAGAGTCATTATCGGACGATTTGTAGTAAAAATTCTTTCTTACTAATGCTGTCTAGTTGCAACACCTCCTGTTGCCTTGAATTCCTTACCACTGTCAACACTTTTCAAATTAAAAGTCCTGTAGCATTTCAGTGTAATGTTCTTAAAAAGACTTTTATTGTGAAACATTTGCAGGAAAACTCACAGACTTGCAAATCCAGTCTCATTCATGGTCTCATATTGTGTTCCACTTGGGAGCGGCTGCGTCACCTGCACCGCCTAGTGGTAAAATTAGGTATTACCTGTCCAGTTTGGCTCAATATAAAACTGACCTGTAACAATACTGCTATACAAGCTGCTATAAGAACACAAAAAATGACTGATATTGGCTGAATAACTGCCGATAAGGCTCATAGATTATCAATAATCAGTATTGGCAGCAAAAAAGAAAATAAAACATGATCAGGGCATCCCTATTATGAAACTAAGTTTGTACATCCATTAGATTTTGGTCCCACCATTTTGGAAAACAAGAAAACAATAAGCCATCAACAGCATGAAAAAGTGTAGGTGACAGTGTTGAATGGCTGAAACAAAGAGCACTTCTGTCTGACAATGTAAATCATCTTTCATGGACATATTTGCATATAAGAGGGGGTGCAGGGGTGCGACATGTCTTTGGAGGATTTAATTCAACAAAGAGTCATCCCACACAGACTAAAAGATGTATTGACTCTCCTTATCTTTACAGGACAATTAGTCTTTAAACTAGTGTGTTATATAAGTATTAAACCATACAGTATGATAGGATTCACCACCCGCGAGAAAACTAACTATCCCTACGCAAATCAAACACCTATTATAGTTCAACACAAGCAATAGGCGAAGTTAAGAAGTTCAATAATTCAACAAGGACCTGGATAAACCCCACCAAACCCCACCTGCTGCACACGCAGGCAGAGCCCTCCCCACGTCCACAGCGTTACAGCTCCACAAAGCCCTACACAACTTCACTTCTGTGTCATGCCACAATATACAAAGATACTCAGAGAATGACAAACACTTTCCTAAAACGGAGAGGAGGAGGAGGAGAAAGGGGAGATGGGTGTTGAAGAGAAGGATCAGGGTGAACAGAGCTGCAACTGGCGATTATTTTCATTATCGATCAATCTGTCATTTTCTCAATCGATTGATTAGTTGTTTAGTTTACAAAATGGTGAAAAATGTTGAGCAATGTTGCCCAAAACCCAAAATGATGTCCTCAGATGTCTTGTTTTGTCTACAATCCAAAGATATTCAGTTCACTGTCATTGACAGAGAGTAAAGAGTAAAGAGACCAGAAAATATTCACATCCAAGAAGCTGAAATCGGAAAATCTGGATATTTTTACTTACAAAACAATTAATTGATTATCAAAATAGTTGGTGATTAACTTAATACTTGACAACTAATTAAGTGACTAACTGCTGCAGCTCTAATTGTGAACCTTCTCTCCTGATTTCTGCTGAGCATCAGGGGTCAACAACACAGGTTATCAATACGCCATAATTCTCCCTGGGTTACATTCATGCATGCACACACATGTTGTTGTCATGGTTGTTTGATGGTGTGTGTGTCTGTGTCTGTGCTTGTGTGTGTGTGTGTGTGTGTGTGTGTGAGTGTGAGTGTGATGTGTCAGCAGGTTTACACAGAGGGCAGTCCTGTCAAAGCCACACCTGCACTGTCTGTACACGGTGAACACATGACCGAGCCGTGGCCTTCTGGTCCTCAGCTCTGCGGAGGCGATGATTGTAATGGCGACTCCTCGGGGAGGCAGCAGTGTCAGAGAAATGATGGTGACAGCTCAAAAAAAAAGTGAATCCACGCTCTTTTAAAGCCAAGACCACTTAGAAATGGTGGATTGTCATCCTGCCGTCCTCTGTCGGTGATCATTCAGTAAAATGTCAAATTAAGATGAAAAAAAACAAACAAAACAAAACAAAACTCAATGTTACATTTGAAGAGGTGGTGATGTGTGGCTTGTAGAACCAGATGGGATTGTGTAAACAGTCTTGTTTGAGTGACAGTCCTCCTGCCTCCTGCCCTGGTCTCTCTGCTCAGTCTGCACTTGGTCAAGCAGGTGAAACCCTCAACTGAAGCTGCTAAAGATCATGGAAATGAATGATGCACTCCTTTCTGATCTCAACAGGCTCTCAGGGGAAGGTGAAGAGGAAGGCGAATGGCAGGTGGTCATGAATTCCTAAATCAGGGTTAATATTCTGCAATATCATACTGCAAATCCTCGTGTAGCAATAAAAATCCTTGTGTCGCTGTAAAAAATTGTCTTGTTTAAATATGAATATAGTACTGAGTTTCTGCTCTTTAGGAAACAGCAGTCTTTTGAGAGGCGAAGGGGACGGGATCTTCTCCCGCCCTTCACTACAACTCCATGTCCTGAGCCTCGTCCTCCGAAAAGTCTGACATGGAGCTCTCAGAAGAGGAGTCGCCCCCTCCCTCCTCCTGCTCCTTAAGAGCCTCCTCTGTGGCGTACCTTTGGATGTACTCTGAAAAAGACACACAAGGAGGCAGAAAGATGAAGAGTCCATGTCACCTACACAGCAACACAACAGCTTCAGTGCTTTGAACACAAATCACAGATAATTTTTAGACACAGGTAACACGTTCACACAGACTTTGTTCAGTTGTCATGGAAATACCTCAGGGATGAATCTTCTAAGCTCAAACAGATCGGTTCTTAACCTAATACATAGATTTTGACATTGATTACTTGTTGAAAATTGGACAATATCAGATATCTGGTCTGAATGTCTAATGTCAACCAGTGAAAATGTGGTTACAACGCCAATGTGTCACACAACACAACTTTGTTTAATCAGAAAGTTGTCTGCCAAAAGTGCCAGAAAGCTTTCTGGCAGAAAGGTTTTAGGAAGTCAGGAGACATACTATAAATAGAGACAAAGTCTACAAAGGCAGGAATATGGGTTGGATAAACGGGTTAAACATTGGACCAAAGTTCGTGTCCCATGTAAGGCAATTTTTTTCCCAGCCTTTTAACTAAGAAATTTTGATGTGGTTACTTTGTTATGCTCCAATTTGACGATGGGCTTTTACTTGCAGATGTGAACATTCAATTGACATCTTCAAATAGTTCAAAAAATTTTTTTTAATTCGACCCAGTTTTGAATATTTCATCACCATTGACCATAGTTGTTTTTTAAATGTCTTTTCCACAGAAAATTGCTCACTGGAACGAATCAAAAGTTCGGAAATCCACATTGCAATGATTACTGAGCAAACTGCTGATGAAGAACATGTGATACAAAGTGTGTTTCCACCCCCTGATTTTATACACACTTCAGTTTGTGCATAAAAAAAATCACAATTAAGTTTTCAGGCTTGGTTGAGAAAATAAAATACAACAAAGTGTAATGGAAACAGACTTCTTCTACAGGGGTTAAATGGCACCTGACTAGATATGAGGCAGCTCCACATATTTACATAACAGCAGTGGATGGAAATGCACATTAGTTGGTCATTTCTTCTGTAGATTTAATGGAAATGCAGTTAAAATTCGCACTACACTTGGATGGCTTTTGTGCCACGGGCAAAAACTCCCGTGCAAGCGAGTATGTGGACTTTATGACAGATGTTTTCACCAAGTCTGGTTCTCATTAAACAATATCTACTGATTAAAAAGAGGTAGTTTTATTAAAATACAACCTGTTTCCATTAATATTCCCATGCATACACACCTTTGGCATTATTATTTATAATGCTGTCTGTTCTCTGTTTGTCTCATCATGTCAGCACCTGACAGAAACCACAGATCTAAACTACTACAGACACTATTTTCATTGCAACTTTCAACCATGTTTCACATGGCTCATGAAGATATTTGGACAACATATGTTAAATATCTACAGTAGCCACTTGTAAAATCCCAGATGCATTCCAGGTCTGCACAAAGTCTTTTATTTTCCCTGAATACCTGAATACCCTATAATAAACATATAAATGTTTTTTTTTTTTTTTTTTTTTTTGTCTTAACATGTCATTCACCATTTAAGATTTTCAGTGTAAGACTGCTGGTGTGCTACCTTTGATCTTGTGTTTATAATCCTCTGGTCGGTGCAGGTACATGGCTGCTGCGTCCCCGTTCAGAGGGTCGATGGGGTTGGGGTAGGCGAGCAGCTGAGGGAGGAACGACTCAAAGATGTTGGTGAGGTCTGGTGGATGCGAGGAGAAAGATCAGTGAGTTCAGGGAACAACAAAGACACAGAGAAATATCATCAAGGTAGACGAGCTGTCTTTATTCCAACACAGAGCCATTTGATCATGAGTGGAACTAAAACAAGATCCACTAGAGGTCTCTCTTAAAATGAAATGTTCACTTCAAACAGCTGTATGGCTGTATAACCACGTGGTGATAGATGTATTGTTCTCTGGTCACATGTAATCAACCTCAGCACTTAGAGGTATAAATTAAGACAGACAACAACTCCTCTACAGTAACCTTCCTGCATGTATACAAATACTCAGTACTGTATTTCTAGTTACACACATACAAGAGAAAAGAAAGAAATAAGCTTTGGGATGTGTTTATGTACATGTAGTGCAAGTAAAGTGTGAGCTGTTAGGTGGCCTGTGATAGCTGTGAAAGCTGGATTGATTAGTAGTACAAGTACAACAGTGATTATTTAAAAAGTACTTAATATGCAGGTCCACAGAAACATTTTTCATACACATAAAATGTAACATTGCTTCACACAAAACTATGGAAGTAAAGGTGAGAATCATGCTGACTGTGCACATTTGACAGAAGGTTACATTAAGTCTTGTGTTTTTTTTTGTTTGTTTTTTTTACATGAAAACTATTTTGAAAGTAATTCAATTTGTAGAAAAGAGTCGGCGTCACAAACTACATCCATTTGTTTCTCTGTGTCTTTGAGTCATTCTGAATATTTTAAACTATTTTGGGCTTTTTATGTGTGTGTATCTGAAAATGCCATCAGCTCCAGCTGAGGATGACCTCTTTCAGTCTGTCAGCCTAAAACAACTTTCAGATACATAATTAAACAAGTGCGGGATATTTTAAAGGATAAACGCTGATCAAACACACATGATGAAACTCGCTATATTCAATATTATGATGTTAAGTTTCCAGTAACACCTGCACAAATCATAATGCTACTTCAGTCAATGTTCAGACAAGATTACTGGCTGCATTCTTCAGTGTGTTCAACTGTTAGTCATCATAGCTAAAGATTATCATCTGTGCAAACTGCTCATCACACTGGTGTCACACCACCCCCACAAAACACACAAATACTTATCAGGGTGTTTTTACATACACAACACATGTCTCAAAACAAACAAAGCTGAGGATCAAAAACAGACTGATTAACAAATAACACTAGTTGTGTCTTCAGCTGTGATACAATCTTCTTTCTTTCAGTCTTTCTTTCTTAAAAAACACAGATGGTGTTAGATTTTAAAACAAATGCCACCCTTTTGCATCAAAGTATAAAAGATCTTTTTTTAAAACAGTGACGCAGGGTTGAGATAAATCACCGATATGACTCACAACTCGATCAGCTGAACTATGATCATCTGTTGCACATAAAAGGCCAGAAAACTACAACCAAATCTGGATGCTACTGATAGAAGTTTTAAGCTCATTATGACATTAACTTGAACAACAAAGTGAAAAAACTTCCTTCCAGGTGAGCGAGTTCACCACAGCCTCTCAGCCTCAGGACCTTCTTATCTATCGGTGCTCAATGCATGACCTCAATACAAGCAGCAGTTATCACTGAAGTGTAAGCCGATTAAACCGAGATGCTCTGCCTGAGGCTGCACTATAAACGTATAAGCTGTTCGCTTTGTGCGTGATTTTATTGACTATTACTGTCAGTCAGTTTGCCCGAGACCAGTTAAACTACATAAAGCCGTCACACGATGAGAACTGTGGTTGTGACCTACCGTACAGAGCCGTCCATGTCTGGTTAATGACATCTAAACACACAGTTCCTGACCTGAAAAAGACAAAAATACTGTGAGGACAACATAAAACCCAAGCAGAGGTTGTAAAACGTGATCTCAACAAAAACATCAGTGAATAATTTCTTACATTTTTGCCATAAAATCAACTCAGTCTTCACCATGTTGAGTGATTAAATAAAAAACAACCACTGTGGAGAAATACGTGTAATACTGGAGGTATACTTACGCTTCATCAATGTTGGGATGAAAGATTTTATTCATGAATCCTTTTAACAAAAAAGAAGCAAGTTTTAGTTATTGTAGAGCAAGATTTTATAAGGAGGTGTCAAGGCTGCACTACAGCACTTTCAGACATATTTCATACCTATTGAAGGAGATTTGAAGGGGTATTTATCTGGCAAGTCCACTCGCACCTTCCACACACCTCCTTCATACGCCGCTGCAAAGAAAAGATGGAACTGAAACACATTTCCAGACTAAAACAGTGACACTCAGAACAGTTTTATCCAGGATGTTTAAACTGGTGAAATGCTGTCAATGAGAAGGAGAATAAAAGTGAAAATAAGTCATTTTTTCTTACTTCCAGGTGGTCCATGGAACTTGACCACAAACTCATTGAGCCCACTGAGGATGGTGACCTCGTGTTTGCTCTCAATGCTGACGGCTGGTTGAGGAAAAAGCAGCACCAGAAACAGAAGCAACAGGACGGGCAGAGAGCTCAAACATTATCACACAACATGTTCAACAAAAACGACGCTGCTGTGCCCAGACGGTTGTTACCATCCTTAAACAGATTTTTCAAGTATCTGTACTTTACTTCAGTATGGGTTTTTCTGACAACTTTTTACTTTTATTCTCACATTTTAAAACAAATATCTGAACTTTCTACTCCTCACATTTTCAAAACAGGCTCGTTACTTTAGTTTTAGAGCATTTGAGGGGAATTATTGATTATTTTTGTTTTGCATAATTGTACACCGTCTTCCCAACATCAAGATTGATTTCAATTAAATGGATGAGACAATAAAAGGTGCCGATTCCTCAGTGTATCCATCAGTGCATATAACGCACGATAAGGCTGTGTATTTGCAGGAATATGACGGTACGGTATCACTAAACAGGGGTTACAATTCTATATAGTGCGATAGTTTTTCTAGATTTTTCAAAATCTAATTTTAGGAAAACTCATTTCACAATGAACAAATCACTATGTGTACAACATTTGAGTTAAAAAACAGTTCACTTTTTATGCAATCAGAGCAGGGAGGTTAGATAACAACACAGCTAGCTAACAAAATAGAATTAACCACTAACATGAATCTTTGAATGTGTTACAATGTCACAATACAGTGTTTTGAGAATCTATACAGTATCTAAAAATATAATATCCCGTTACACAACAGGTATTTTTTCACACCCCAAACAAACGACTGACGCAACAAGACCAAAACAACATGAAAGATGCACCAAGATGAAGCAGACGGAGAGAGAGACTCGACCGTGGAGAAAATGTGTCTGATGAACTTGTCAGCTTCCTGTTTGAAGCTTTTTAGTGCTGCAGGACTGAATTTTAGACCATGATTCGAACAAATTTGAGAACCAGCTTCTGCTGAGGCTGAACAAAAGATTTTGGTTGTCCTGTAAGGACGAGGGAATTTCTAAACAAAATTAAAAAAGGCCTAATTAGACCTGAAGTGTTCTCGTGTTGATTATAATGTTAAATTTCTGTTGCTGACATTGGAAATTGATTTGCACTTTGAAGAAAAGTTAACATTTGTTATTTTCAGAGCCTGTACTTTTTCACTTATACTCGAGTAAAGAAGTTGAATCAGTACTTTTTTTTTTTTTTTTTTTTACACAAGTATCTGTACTTCTACTTAAGTAAAAAACATGTGTACTTTTGCCACCTCTGGCTGTGTCAAAATTTGAGTTTGGTCTTTGTCTCTCTGTGTCTGGACAGAGGTCAGACATAGGATCAATAACATGAGCCGTGGCAGTGAGATCAATAATGCACTATCAGACAAACACAACCAACAGACGCAACAGTTCTCCTTAACAACAAAACAACCGCACAGTCAGCACAGAATAGAAAGTTATCAAACTTGAAGATAGCGTCAATCTCACTGGAGAAAATTTACCCAACAACTAGAAGACAGATGACATGAATGATCACATCTTCACTTTTCTGAATGTACAGGAAGCAAAGAGCTGCATTATTGTCACTATTGATTCATCAGTCAGTTATTGTCACAATGAATCGATTAATCGTCCAGTCTATATAATGTCAAAAACTGTGAGAAATGCTCATCACAATATCTCAGAGCCCAAATAAATCTTAAATCTTCATATTTCTTCTTTTTGTCCAAGCAACAGTCCAAACTCCTTCATTTACTATCAGAAATGACAAAGGAAAAGAGCAAATCCTCACACAAAGAAGCTGGAACCAAGAAATGTTTGACATTTTTGAAAAGTGACTAATCACCACATATTTATTATTCCTTATAAACACTCTGAGAAGGGAGAACAATGCTGACAGCACAGACATAAGTGGAGGGTCTTTCAACTATCAAACATTAGTAGGCTCAGTGTATTCAGCAGAAATGTGCTGCCTGCAGCCAGCCAGCTATCTGACTGATGGGAACTTTGATCTGTTTTGCAGGTAGCTTCAGCTGGAGGATATGGCAGGTGACTTGGGTGGAGAGGATGTGTCATAATCACAGTGTGTGGTGACAGCAGAGAGGGCGAGCGTATTCAATCAACGACTGTGCGAGTTTGACACAACGACAGATGGAGTTAAAAAAACAACACAGAAACCTCACAAGCAACTGTCACACCCTGTTTCATCATCCTGTCATAAATCTTTCTGTCATCTCCAGCCCAACAATCTAACCAAGGTAACGTATGGATGCTAATTTAGCCAAACTGCTGGAGCACAAATAATAGTGCTACACAGTTTGATTACATAACTGTCAGGAGGCAAAAGAATTGTAAACATCTACCAGAGAAGACGGTTTAAAAAGCTCAGTCACTCAGTAGAAAAAGGTTTTCAAACCACTGACCAAGAAGACACGGTAGCTCTAAATGTGATCTGAGGCAATGGCTCCTATAAATAAAACCTGTTATAGACTTGTGCAGTAAAAATGTGCATCTGTCTCTTCTGCCTTTCCCCAAGGGTTGACCATAGAAACCCAAGAATATGCTCACTCAAGAGTAATGTAACTACACAAGGGAAAGGCTTTATTTTCACAAAAGCTCACAGTGCACGCGATTTATTTTCCGATGAAAAGAGAAGACAATATGTTTATTTTTTACCCAATCTGTAAGAGTGAGTCTAATCTCATGTGCAATTACACTACACATTTAAAAGACAAAATTTATTGACCTGCAGTTGGTTAGTATATGGCAATACATTTGGTCGAGCCCGATGAACATGTGTTGGACGTAGACTGATGTTTGTGTCCATTTGTAAGGACAGTAAAATAATCTGTGAGCAGCCGTGACAGCAGGTCAGAATCCACTTTTATCTGTTACAATTGTTCAAGTTTTGATTTCAAGCCACAACATGAAACTATGAACATCATCTCCTGTTAAAACAGTTGAGCTACAAGAACTGATGGATCCCGACATGTTTTTCCAGAGTGATTCTCACTGTCTATTCTTAGATTTCTCATTCATATTTTATAATGGCGTCAATAAAACAAAACAATGGCATTAATAACAAAGACAACAAGATTATTTTGTATTTTTCCTGTGCTTGCATGCATTTTTTCATAGACATGACAGTACACCCGTGATTGTACAACCGATAAAAAGTTTTACAGGCAGAATTTAATGTATATTTGATCCTTTTTCTTAATTCAAGTTTACCATCTTGTTCTATTGTTTTTTTTATTGATATTTATTCATGATTATCAAAAAATACCAATGAAAGTTTTCTGTTTCAATTGATTGGCTGATATACTGCTATCAGATTTTTTAACTCCTCTGGTTTAGTGCTACATTATTGACACTTGACACAAACGACTCTTTACATGAACCCTGATTAAATCTCATTAATCCCTCCAAAATATTGTACATGTTTGGCAGAATTAATTCAATCGTTTTCTATTTTAAAACTGATTGTATCTAAGTGTAGAAAAGTTTTATGTAAAACTCAAACACTCTCACAACTTTAAAACTGTCTTTAAATGTAACATGCTCAATACTAACCTCATTTTTATTCATTTATATCATCTGAAGTAAAAGGATTTTAAAAACTTAAACCTTAACATACTCATACTTAAGACTAAAGCTACGCTCAATAAGTATGATGTCTGCAGGTCTGAAACTGATTATCTCCATTCATAATTAACATTAATAACTTTGTGATTAAGTGCTTAGTCCAGTGTTTCCCAACCCTGGTCCTCAGGGACCCCTGTCCTGCATGTTTTAGATGTTTCCCTGCTCCAACACACCTGAATCAAATGATCAGGTTGTTATCAGGCTTCTGCAGAGGCTTGATGATGAGCTGATCATCTGAATCAGGTGTGTTTGAGCAGGGAAACATCTAAAACATGCAGGACAGGGGTCCCTGAGGACCAAGGTTGGGAAACACTGGCTTAGTCTATAAAAATGTCAGACAATGGTGAAAAATCAAGGCAACTTCTTCAAATTGCTTGTCTTGTCTCACCAAACTGAACAATAAAACACAAATAACTTTAACAAAAGTGTTACCTATGGTTTTTTGTACTTAGCTGATTAGCTAATCAATTAATCTACAAATTGTCTCAGTTGTCTGTTTGTTCTACAGACGCTATGTTGTGTCAGTGTTCACCCACTCAGCCTCAGTGTACAGTATATCCGTCCTGTCCCTGGCTGCCATGGCCTGAATGCTCCCAGCCCCCATCCCTCCCTGCATGTGCTCCGTTCAGCACGCTTGTTGTTCCTCGATCAGCTGTGTGAGAAGCCCCGCCTTCTACCATGTTCCGGATGGTAACAGGCTGACCAATCAGAGAGCAGCATCCTAGCTGCAGGACAAAAACAAAACAATTCACCTCACGCTGTCAGAAACCCTTTCTTGCAAACTTCAACTCAATAAGTGCAAGTATTAAGTAAAAACACAAATAATATACATTAAATATACACATAGACTTAACAAATCAGCTGTAAAAAACTATAATCATTACATTGAGAGTGATGTTATTGAGAAAATATAATGATTAATAGGATAATACATCCATTGTCTTTTTTTTTCTTTTTAGCGTCGTTTAACTGAGATAAAATGATCTTAGGATTCAATCATTATTACTGTATAGTTTGATGTAAACAACCGTGACTTACTCACTATGAACACTAATTTATTTTTTGTTTATCTTCCATTTGCATGATTTTGTGGTATTTGGGCAAAAATTTCAGAAGCACACAAGGTCAAAATCTGGTTTCTCTACTCTCTAACAATAAATAATGTAGTAATCTGTCGACTTTGCGTTTGTCATTTGCCAAAGATCGCTTCTGATACGCTACATCGACCCTGTTTGTTCTCTCTTAATAATAGCATGCTACACAGCTAACAAGCTACCTTGGGGTTAACGTCACAAAATCATGTAAAAATAAACGTGTCTTTCAAAAAGGCGTTTTCAAAATGTACAAAAGTCCTCGCTAATCCTTCGCATTGTGTTGTCAGTCCGGCGGGACCACATATTTTTAGCTAACTTATCGCTTCCAAGCTAAGGCTAACAATGTTCAAAGCGAACACAGGGTCGTGTCTATAAGGGAACTCCAGATCCGCGAAAGCTCTCGCGAGAGTGATCGTTTTAACACAAACTATGATCTTTACTTAACCATACACAAGTGTTTTTTGTTAAAAATTCTGGTCAGATCCTACGAACCACGGCGTTATCACAATGGAAAACATAATTACCATTTACAACATTCACAATACAGGAACAATACGTAGAAATCTCGCGAGATTTTCGCGAATCAAGGGTTCCGTTCTAGACACGACCCGAACACAGAGTTCACAGCCAGCGTTATATTGCGACAGATTGCGTTTGATACAAACAAGAAGAGCGTTGCTAATGTGTTAGCAAGCTAACGCTGGCTAATAGACAAGTGAGTTCACACAAATAACTAAACGTGTAGCTTCTTAGCCTTTCTGCTAACTTAACAGTGAGCTAGCTAACCACAGAATCTAACATAACACACAGATGCACATTCACATCAAAGTGTTTAGCGCTACACACTTTTCACAAAATATATTAACCTCACATAACCTAGCTACTAGCCACATACATCATTACAGCAGCCATCGGGAACAAACACTTCAACTGATCAACATTTAAGAGCTGACAATCATAAAAATATCTGATCTGTCTCTTCAAGCTTGTTGTTTATGTTCTGGAAAGGATACAGTTTCACCACGTCGGTATCCATTCGCCTCTTGCCCGGACTTGGAGACGACATTTTTGTATTCCTCTCAGAAGTGATCTAAAAATACTGCGGCGATGAGGCCACCTCAACCTTTCAGCTCGAAAATACCTACAAGCCCTCAACAGCCTTCCCACAATGTCCATAAACAGGATCCTGGCTGCAACATCGCCCACTTTTTCCCCGCACACACAGTGAATCTTCAGCGCTTCTCTGTCCAGCTCTGCCTAGTTGAGTCCTGTCCTGAAGACTCTCTGTGTCCAGTGACATCAGCCTCCAGCCAGCACACCGAGCAGAGGAGGGGCCCACATGTGTAGAAATACACCACACAGAACACAGCTGCACTCTCAGCGTGCTGTTTGTGATGTTTATGACAGAAAAATAAAAAACTATTCAATTCAATTTGACTTTTTTCATTCAAAAAAAAAAAAGATCTATTAACAAAACAATTGGCAATTAAATTAATAGTTGACAACTGATCAATTAACTGACTAACTGCTGCAGCTCCAGGTAAAAGTACTAATAGCATAATACATTGTGAAAGTACTCTAGTAAAAGTGAAAGCCATGCAATCACTTTTTTTTTAACTTAAATAAAAGTATTAACAGAAAAAGTAGTCATCGTTTAGTAAAATTGTCCCTGTCAGTGTTTTACTATTATATGTGATATTTTTGTATTAATATTGCTGCCTCATCAATATTGTGTTTTGCAGCAGCAGATATTTATATTTGAGCTAATTTAAACGACTTTATACATACTGTTAGGTAGTTTAGGGCCCGACCAATACTGGATTTTTGGGGCCAATGTTGATAGTAATATAAGAGAGTAAAAAAATTGTGATAGCTATATGTGGGTCAATTTCCTTTATATAGAATATAATATACATTATTATAATAATAACTTTATTTATATGCACCTCAAATTAAATTGAAACACAAAGCAAAAGACACAAAAACATAGGAGAAATGAGACCAAACAATAAAAGAGACAAGAACCACTATAAAAAACAAGAAAAAACAAAACATGTCGTGTGTGTGATGGGGGCAGGATATTTTACAGGTTAACTATTATTATTGTCCAAAGTAATATCGTAGCACTAAACTTTCACTGCTATTTTTGATAATTATAATGAACTAAATAAGAAACCTGAATAGAGCAAATATGTATATATTAATTTATATTATTACAAAGCTAACAAATGAAAACAATCTGCATTAAGTTCATATAGGCACATATCGGATAACATGTTATCAATATAGACCGATGTAGCTGTGATGGGCCAATATTTGGCTGCAACATACTTTATAAGATCATCATAGTTTGTAGTGTCGCTGTCCTGTGAGAACCACATATAGCCTAATATCTTCACTAAAAGTCAACTTTTCATGGTGTCAGAGAATCAGCTCTGTTTTCGGCTTTGTGACGTCACATTTTCCAGCTAATCCAAGAGTGTTTTTAAGAGTTTTCTCAGCTTAAGAAGTAGGAGACATGAAATCAAATATTGGAAATGATGAATGTGGTGCCTTTCTATCCTGCCTACATCTATGATGAAGTTAGCTTATTGGAGGGCTGAAACAAGCACTTAAGGCTAAAGTTGTTTCTTCACAGGCACTGCATGTTCAACAATGAAATGATTAATGAATTATAAATATAAACAGTACATGAGTAATTCTAGTCTCTTAACCCACACATTATATTGTTAAATATTAACCGGTGAAGAAATAACATGTTCAGTACTGTCAGTACAAGCATACTAGATGACACAGCTGGAAGTTTATTAACTACACTGAAAAATAATTAAGTATAATAAAACATTCCTGTAATAAACCCTACTTTGATGATATTCAGTTTTGTTTTGTTGATTTCCTTTTCTCAATTTTCTTAACCAAATTTGGGGCCTGATAATGGAGTTTGGGTTCCAGTGCAGATATGGAAATGTTATGGAGTAAAAAAATTCTGATACCAATATAAATACAAATATAACACATTGAATATAGAATATGTACATAAACACATTTTTTTTTACAATGATCCCTCAAAGATGGTTAACACTTGTGACAAAGATACATGGAGGCAGGATATTTTACACTTAAACAATAAACTTTATTGTCTAAAATGATATCAGGGCAGTGAAACAGTCACCAGTATTTTGATCATTATAAACAGTGATTTATTAAAAAAACAAAACAAAAAACAAACTGAGCAAAATATTTGTATATATTAAACCTGAATTAAGAAAAAAGTAAGAAAAATGATCAAATATGAACAAAATGCTGCTTATAAAGCTAACAAATAAAAACAATTTGCATTACGTTCCGTTAAAAAGAAGTTTACATACAGGCACATACTGGACAACATATATGGTGATACTGATACAGACTGACATACCTGTGATAGGCCAGTGTTGGGGTGATAATATTGGTTGGCTGATACACTGTAAAGCCCTTTGATTCAAATTTGTGATTTGGACCATAAAAATACTAGAGATGTGTGGATTGTGAAATTCTGGGCCGATACTGATGTTTAAAATAACAATACTGGTGTTTGCTTTTTTGTGTGTGTTGCTTATTTTGCTTTTGTTGTTTTTTGTTCCCCTCTGTGCCAAGGAAACCAAGAAATCTTCATTATAAAAGACACGGCCCTCTTACGTCATACCAGAGTCGAGTCCAGACGGTTGTTTCTTCTCTCTGCTGTTACACTCGGTACTGCTGTCAGAGTCCGACTGCATATAACCAATACAACATGTAATGAGTTCAAAACTGATGCAATGCAACAGACAAAAATCTGCCTCTGCCACTGTGAATGCTATCTTATTTGCTGATAGGCCCATTACAGTCAGCAAGACGAATATGGGCCAAGACCAGTGTTTATTTTTTATTACATTCCATTTCTGCCAAATTCTGCCAATAGATCCCCCTAAATCGTACACACTGGACCTACTGGCAAATAGAATTAAAAAACAAAACTGTATCTATCATAATTGTTAACGGTCAGTGAGCTTTCCAAACTCTGCTTCCATGTCTACAGTTGTGTATGTGTATAAATATAAACAAACATGCATGTGAAAACACATTTAACACATGTAGAATAGTCAGTTCCTCTGGTCACATGGGCCCTGAGAGTCTCACATGACCTACGATGAGTCTCAACATGATCGCCTCAGGTCATGTGACCCTCACTTGTTATAAAATGACAGTACCAAAGCCTTTGTCTTGCTGATGTCCATGTAGAAATGACTTCAGCACATTTTATCTCAAAACTGTGTTCCTCCAGCCACATGGAGCCGAGAGGAGAGCCATGGATGTGACTAAAAATGCCTGTCACTGCTGTTTGTCAGATATTGCCTGTGCTTGTGTTATCTACATCTGAGTGTGTAAATCTCTCTGGTGGCTTTAAAATGGTGTCACCATTGTTTGCAACTCTGTGCAACACGTTGCTCACCCCTCACCAAACCACAAAGACATGACAAAGGGCTCAGTTAATGAAACCAGTCACACTTTAGTTCAAGTTGTGAAATGTGACTCCAAAACTGTTCATATAAAGACACTGTAAACCTGCTGCATTATAGACTCTGTCCCTAAAGATTTGATTTAAAGCTGTAGCCTACGTGTTGTGATGACATCCTGTCTCATGAAAGTTTATAATGGACCAAACACGCTCAGTCTGCAAGTCAGAATCTGAGCAGGAACATATTTGTGCAGAATGTAAAACTGTAAAACTTTGATTTTGTTTGCATTTTGCTCAAAATGTTGCTTTAGAGGCTCCTATAAAATCTTTTCAATACCGTTCTCAATGGTGCTGGGTGCCAGTAGAGGTCTATTGACCTTCAGTGTTTCTAGGTTAATACAGAACAATACAGCAGCTCTTTGTTAAGCCTATCTTACATGGCAGATTGGATGAGATGGTATCAAGTCCTGAGCTTTATGAGTAGTTCACTGGATGGAACAAAAAGGTGACGACTCGTCTCCTGTTTAATCTCATTAACACAGCTGTAACTCACTGTTCAGGCATTTCTTACTGTCAGTGACATTTCCTGCTCGCTGTCAGTCTGTTGAGGATTTAGAGAGGCAATGTTATATTAAGTGACCAACTGAGGCTCAGATTCCTTCTGCTGATAAATGTCTGTTAACATTTTAGCTACCTGTTGAAGTGAAGTTTTAAAGGGACAGTTCATCACAAAATCCAATATACATATTTTTCCTCTGGCCTGGAGTGCTATTTATCCATTTGTTCTGTTTTGGTGTGAATTGCCTAATTTGGGAGATATTGGCTGTAGAGATGTCTGCCTTCTCTCCAATAGGTGCCAAAGAATACATCTGAAGCAGTTTTGTGCAGTAGAATCTACCAGAACTACTTTTCTTTCTAATAGAAAGAAAAGTAGTCCCAAAATGAAACTGCTCACAACAAGGTCTGTGAATTATTAGTAACCAGGTCATGATTTTTGGAAAAAGACACTGGTTTTGAATTTTTCAAATGTATTTTTTGGTGGTTTGAGCACTAATCCCATTAGATTGGAGATGGGCGATATCCCCAAATTTCTGCAACTCACATTTAAAAAAAATCTAGATGGATAATCAGCAATACAGACCACGGAAAAATATGTGTTTTTGATTCATGGTTGAATTGTCCCTTTAAGTTAGAAGGAAACTTGTGAAGGAACATGGTGGACCCTGTAAAACAACATGGATCTCTTATTGATTGATTGGTACATTGTGACAACAAAAAGTTACTTTATCAGAACAACTGTAGGGTCTTGTCAGGCACCAAGGGCCTTAAATGTTAACCATTAACATGACTGCATGTATATAGTAAAAAAACAAACAAAAAAACACTTCAGCTGCTAAGTGTTTCTAGTGAAATGTTAAGAGTGTGACCTGCAGGGAAATGCTGAAAAAACAAACAAAATAATGTGTTTGATCCAGTCTTTTCATGACCATTCTCTGCTCAATGACAGTCACTGATTACAATTCTTAACTATACAATGTTTATTTTCACTCTATGTGAAAAAAGCAGCGTCTCATGGGATTGGTCAGTTTGGTCTGTGTTGCTCCTTCAGCCTATCCCAAAGAGCTTCAGATCCAGATTACCACATGTCAGCAAAGCACCCAAGATCTGGGGTAAAGGTTGACTCTTGGTTCAGCTGATCAAAAGGAGTCAGCCCGACCACTTGTTTATCTGAAACTGTGACTACACATCATCCAGGGTGCAAAATAACTTTTTTGTCTGCCAGCTAGTACATGTTCAAATTTTACCAGTCACTTAATAGATTACTTTTTGGGGGGGGGGGGCGGGTGAGTGAAGAAAACCCACCATCCACTTACATATTTTACCAGAATTTTACTGGTGACCTTGCAAATAATTGAATAAGTAAGTTGTTTTTTTGTTTTTTTTTTTGTTTTTTTTTGTCCGGTTAGAAGCTACCAGACATCTTCAAACATTTTGGTGGAGAATGCATCTTAACTTAAGGCTATCGTCAACAAGCAGACAAATTACAGTTAGAAAAGGTCCTGTAACATTAAACTCAATGTACAATACTAACATAAATCAAGGCTTTTCATGCAGCGACTCATTAGCGTTGCCACTAAGCTTTTTGATCCCTATATTTCACTTTTTTTTACAATTACATGATATCCCTCACACCTTGTAAATCCCCGATGTTTAACATCAGATTCAGTTATGCCCAGCTATCTGACAGAAAATAGACGTAAAACAAGTCCAGCAAAGATAATCAATGAATTGTTTGCATCAGTTTTTATTTAGCAAATCTTTATTTTAGAAAAAAAAAGTACCAAACCAGTATCTTGGTTCCAGTATCTTACTTGTGAGAATTTGTTGCTTTTTTTTTTTTTTTTTTTTGTCATATGAAATTGTAAATGGACAAACCCCAATTTCAATAAAGTTTGGACGGCATGTTAATGTAGATAAAAACATAAAGGAATGATATGCAAATTCTTTTCGACCTATATTCAATTGAATACAATACAAAGACATGATATATTATTATAATGGACTGTAGATGGTGAAATCCCTACATTTCTTAAAATTGTGGTGAGAAACGTCTTTAAACTGTTGGATTATTTTCCATGCAGTTTTTTACAAAGTGGTGAACCTCACCCCATCCTTGCTTGTGAACGTCTGAGCCTGTCGAGGATTCCCCTTTCATACCCAATCATGATACTATCACCTGTTATCAATTAACCTGTTTATCTGTGGAATATTACAAACAGGTGTTTTTTGAGCTTTCCACAACTTTCCCCCCTTCTGTTGCCCTTTACCCAGCTTTTTTTTGAAACACATTGCAGGCATCTATATTTACAAAAAAACAATAAAGTTTATCAGTTTGAGCATTAAATATCTTGTCTTTGTCAAAATGTATGTGCAAATCACTGCATTACACTTTTACTTGCGTTTTACACAGCGTCCCAACATTTTTGGGATTGGGGTTTGTATTAACTTTGGATTTCAGTCCGTTCATTGCACAAAAAAAGATATTCAAAGACATCACCTTTAAGAATATGAGTGCTGTGTTGTTTTTTAATACTTCTTTTTAATCGTAGTACTTTGTGACTTCTGTATGTTAATATTCTGTAAAGTCTTTGCTGTATTTCAGCTGTTCTTTTACATAGGGTGCCATCATTTAAGGCCGCTGCAGTTTTTTAAAACTACAAACCCCTCCATGAGACTCTTGAACGCACCATGACGGGTCCCCCTGCTCTGATTGGTCAGTTGAGGCCAGCTGGTTGTGACGCTGCAGCAGCAGCAGCAGCAGCAGGTGTGGACGGTCGGGCTGTTGTTTCTTTATTTTGGTGTGATGATTGCCGGAGGTGGCTGCGGTCCGGTCAGAGTGCAGCGGGTCGTCGTCCAGGTGTGAGGCCGGTGTGTGTGTCTCCCTGTCGAGATGTCTTTGGCCGAGCAGGACGGGACCTTCAGTCAGCTCAACAAGTTTGAGAAACTGTCGTGGAGGCCCTTCATCCGAGACTCAGGTTTGTAAACAAAACGAACAGGCGGCCTGAGACAGCCAGCAGAGCAAACAGAGGACTAAAGGTTAATCTAGGTGACATCACTCATCGTTGGTTTAGTCTTTGTGTAAACCAGGATGCTCATTTGTCTCAGTTGGCAGTGTGGTGCAGCTCACAGGCTAAAGCTAAGCTAGCTAACCGTGCTACGGAAGTCATCAGAAATTACTGAGTGAATGGCCCCTCCAGCAGGCGTCTGCAGCCCCTATTGTAACTGATGGTGTCCTTTTAAATAAGGATTAACACATGAGAGAGACAGAAAGAGAGAGGAAGAGGAGCATTGTCGTCGTGTAGATAACTGTATGGTTATCATTACCTCAGTGACACAATTCAGAAATCATCAATTACTTGTATACAGTAGTAAATTTAGAAAAGTTAAATCAGCTATATTCAGTGTGTCAAACACCCCTCAACTCCACAAATGTTTGCCAATACAGAAATGACTTCTGGATAACCATTAACAAACAGGTTGAAGTTGGAGGCCACAGCAGTCACTATTAACTCACAACCAGTGAAAAGAACCACTTCTAATGGTGTCTACTTGTTTTGCCTCATATGTTAAGATAATTCCCGATGGTGTGGTTCATTTATAGAAGAGACTGAGCATTAAAAAACCTTGCTTATGCAGGTTCTACCTTATGCACCAGTGATCTAGAAATCTCAAATGAACACAAATGAAGGTCGTGTAGGGTTTAGTAACTTTTTTTGAAATAACTTTTTGGTTATGGTAGATGAGATTAATGCCAGGCAACATATTATTCAGTGGACTATGTAGTGGGTTGATAAAATAGCCAAATATTTAATCACTATCTCATGAAGCTAATGCAAGTTCGCCGCTGGCTTCATGTTTGTCCGAAACTGCAAAAGCCCGACATAACCAGCAGGAAGATCACTTATGTCAAGTCTGGACTTTGACTTTGTTTTGAGATCATTTCCATGTCAAAGTAAGGTTTTACAGATTAATACTTATACTTGGTTTTCTGCCTAAGTCATATTTAAGGAAAAAAAATGATTGTAAGATTAAATCTTGAATCTGAAAATCTCAAATATAATTCATCTATCATTTATCTAATTTCTGAAATACAGGCCTTGCATTAACTGTCCATATTTCTGTCTCTCTGACCTATCAACAGGCTCCAAGAAGCGGGCACGGTGGCTTCAGGCTCGCCGCATCTTCTCCCCTTCCTGTCCAAACCTGCGGATCCCTAACAGGTTCCTGAGAGAAGGTGCTGAAAGTACATGAGCTGCCAATCAGACTTTTTTTTTGCCTCAGAGAAGGAGACCAATGTCAGATAAGCTGAGTGATCCTGCAAATGCAAACTGTATAATTTAACTGTAATGTTGTAAAACTCACAAAGTTCTATCTCTTTAACATGCATTATAGTTAGCTAGAGAAAATAAGCATACATTTGAGGTAGGGCTGACCAGTAAACCAATTTTTCTTTGTCATTGCGATATGAACATGTGCAAGAAGCACATTGCAAAACACTACCTGAAAAGCAATGAATAAGAAAAAAAACTTAGATGAACTCAGATGGAACCCTCGATTCGTGGGCCACGCATTCATACTATTTGACCAATCAGATGAAACACCAGCTAGATGTCAGCAACTAATTTGTGCCAGTTTGGTGGTGACTGATCTTAGATTTTATGTTGGGACAATGAGCATCACTTCTGATATTTTGAATTATTTTGGATTCAGACAGAGAGGATGTGTTACAAACACACACAGGTACTTTGTAAAACATGCTGAACATTTGTGGCAACTTCCAAAGGAAGCAACCTAATAAACACAGTTAAATATTTATTTATTCGTGGCAAGTCATATCGTCATTGGAGTATTGAATAATGTTATCACACACTGCAAATTTTCCTTGCATTGTGCAGGCCTAATTGGAAGACAACTTGACTCATTAAGACGCTCTGCTTACATCATCTCCATTTCCTTTTACATACACATCAGGGCCTCAAAAATTCTGTGTGTCTTGAACGTCCCACAGGACACTGTGTGCCTCCCGCCCGGAGTGGACACCGTTGTGTTGCAGACAGCGCTAACCTGTATGTGTTTGGAGGCTATAACCCAGACTTTGAGGAGGCAGGCGGCTCAGAGAATGAAGACTACCCTCTCTTCAGGGAGCTTTGGCGGTTTCATTTTGCCACAGCCACCTGGCAGCAGGTCCGCACAGAGGGCTACATGCCCACAGAGCTGGCATCTATGTCAGGTAAGGACTGATGTGCTGCCCTTTATTAGATCAGAAGTACCCCTCCTGCACACACCTCCAGTTGTTCTCATTTAGAACCAGCTACTGGTCTTATTTCAAGGTACCTGTTGACCCACTAGTGGGACGATGCAGTGAAGGTAGGGAAGAGGACGACGACTAGTGAGGAAACAAAAGCCGTCTTCTAAATACTACAAATACATCTTTTTACTTTTAGTAAGTACTGCAGCTGCCAGCTGCAATATTGGTACAACTGGGACACACTACTTGGTCATAACATTGCGCTTTGAACTTTGACTGTCTTGCTCATGCAACTATTGTAGTCCGTAGCGAGAAGTTTGAAGTAAAAAAGAAAATATGTGATTTGGAGCGCCGCTAACAAGCTTTCCCCTGTTTATGCTTCCTCAGCTGTGCAGAGGATTAAGGGTCAGAATAGCCAGAAAAACATGCTTGCTTGCATACTGTAAAATACAGTCGCATGCAGTAGGACATGCTGGCATTTATGGTATGTTGCTTTTGTCATACTACGTACTGGGACATACTGAATCTTTTTCTAGCATACTAAACAGACTGGGGATTGGAATGGAATGGTTGTAAACAATACTGGTTTTAAACTTACAAGAAAAATCTGCTTTTCAAATGTTTTCTCTGGAAGAAGATGCATTCAGCACAGTTGTTAGAGCTGAGTGAGTGAATGTAAAAATAAACTTTGTTGACAAAAAAAGCCCAACAGGACACTTTTAATGCCGTTATGTAGGCTGTCTGACACTCTGCAAACAATCAGTGTGTTTACATGCACGCAAGTAACCAGATTACAGTCAGCTCTCTGCAGTAACCTGATTTCCTCCGTGATTTAATGCTAAATGTAAACTATCTTAAGGTATGTTCACGCCTAACCTGTTTGGTTCGTTTAAAACAGACCATCCTCTGCTCACCTGGTCAGTGCAGTTCTTTTTGGCTGGTGTGAAAGCTGTCAATTGAACCCTGGTGCAGAACAAAGAACCAGACTGAGAACGCTTGAAAAGTTGGGCCTTGGTCTACTTCCAACCAGGAAGCGATCATATGATTGAGCCATGTATATATTTGTGCAGGTCAGCGTGCATATTATCCCTGATTAATAGGTCAAAAGCTGTTATTACAGTACAAGACACCTGTTTTTCATTCTGTCTCTACCTGTTAGTCACTTTTCAGAAAACGAGGTGATTTGCTAAATAATGCTTATAATTAATTATTTCTTCATGAGCTCTTTGTGATACCAAAGAACATAAATGTACATGTCAGGAGTGTTAAAGTGTTGCATAAACTTCTGTCAGTCACCAAAATTTGATTTCCACATGTGGGGCCTGATGATGCAGGATGACAATCGCCAAAACTGTCCAATCATGGAGTTAGCTATCAGTTTGTATAACTTCATGTTTGCTTCTCTTGGTTCGTTTGTAAAAAAAAAAAGTCAGTGTGAACACCAAGACCTGAACTAAAATGCAGCAATGTTTTGTTTGTTTCCATGGTGTGAAATACAGGCGGTTACGGGAGATCTAAGACCCCTTGATTGACACGTGAGACCCCCGGAATTTTGAGGGTGTCTCTGGAAAAATCTTATTATTTGTCACTTGCAATTGTCACAAAAAATTATTTTGAAAGCGTACCATGTCCAGTATTCATTATTCCTTCTTCTGGGTGGCTGTAAATAGCCCACAATCCAGACTTTTGTAGTTTAGAAAACCATTGCCCCATACAATCTGAAAAGCAGTAGCGTTTCTTTTATGACTCTGTTTCTGTGCCTTGGTCCGAACCAGGTGAACCTAACTACGCGTATTAAAGCACACCTGTTTTTCTCTGATGTGTTAGACTTTAGCTATAGCAAAAAGAAAAATAAATCAAACATTTCCAATACTTTTTGAATGTTCTGAAAGATGTTTTATCTCCATAATCTTGAGGTTTTTGTCTCTCCTCATTTCCACCTTTCAGTGTTTGTTCAGGGTTTGAAGATATTATCACTGCCCTCTGCAGACGCAGAGAAGTCTGTCACAGCACCCTTGGGCTTGTGCTGTGCATTTGCATCATTTAAATGCTGATGCAGCATTACCCTGTATGGTGGAAGGAGGGGACCTGCTGCAGCACAAAGCTTCAGCGAGTGAAATGATCCAACATGTAGATTTGAGCCAAACTCATAAGGGATACCCAGCAAGACACAAAACTGTGGTAGAGACTGATTGTGTTGATGTCTCTCTTGCTCTCTCTCTTAGCTGTTTTACATGGCAACAACCTGCTTGTGTTTGGTGGCACTGGGATTCCGTTTGGTGAAAACAACGGCAACGATGTCCACGTTTGTAATGTTCAGTACAAACGATGGAACCTGCTCAACTGCAGAGGGAAAAAGCCCAACAAGATCTATGGACAGGTAGCATCTGCTTTAGATATACACATATAAAGTCATTTTTATTAAGATCTCCTTCACTATTGCATGTAGCTGCTTATTCCACCCTCTCTAAATCATTCTCCATTTCCAGGCGATGATCATCATAAATGGCTACCTCTATGTGTTTGGAGGGACAACAGGCTACCTTTACAGTACTGACCTGCACAGGCTGGACCTGACCACCAGAGAGTGGACCCACCTCAAACCCAACAACGCACCCTCAGATCTGCCTGAGGAGAGGTTAGGCATACACTTAACAGCTATTTTATCTCTGATCTACAGTAAATAGTCATTAAAACAGACTGAAAATAGATGCATGATTTTACAGGTACAGACATGAACTAGCTCACGATGGACAGAGAATATTCATCTTAGGAGGTGGGACCTCCTGGACATCCTATCCCCTGGACAAGGTAAGAAGACTGAGCACACAGAAACATTTTTTTTTAAACAGTGTGTTACTCCTCTGTTTGATCTATTTAATGCTATTTGTCCTCTCAGATTCACGCATATAACTTGGAGACAAATTACTGGGAGGAAATAGTCACCAAACCTCATGAAAAAATAGGTTTGTGGTCCATGTTTAGCTTTTATTTCACTAAAGAAAGCAATCAAGACCACACATTGAATTTACTTAATTTGCCATTATGATGACAGGATATCCTGCTGCGCGTCGGTGTCACAGCTGTGTGCAGGTCAAAGATGGTAAGGAGTATTTCACACAATATAATCTGGACACACCTGTCTGAAATGTTGTTTCAACCATGACTGACTCTGTTTCTGCCTCCAGAGGTGTTTATATGTGGGGGATATAATGGAGAGCAGATCCTGTCCGACCTGTGGAAGATCAACCTGCAGACGTTTCTGTGGACCAAACTGCCCGCCGTCATGCCAGAACCAGCCTACTTTCACTGTGCAGCCGTAACTCCGGTTAGTTATCTTTCATATGTCCACACTTAAAGTGGAAGTGGAAAATTTTTTTTGCCTTAACTTCTCTTTATGAAGTAAGTAAGTTGATTCTACAGTGTAATGATTGTAGAATAATTGGGCCCCTATAAGCCTCACTTTCACTATGCAAATCTGTGTGCCACTGGGCGAGCCTTTTCGCTGGAAAATTGTCTCCAACAAATTCAAGCGTCTGTTTTTGTGAAATAACAGGCTAACGTTACTGTGCAATGCACATCAGTACAATATCTTTTAATTTATTTCCTGAATGAACATGCTTCTGTCTTCAACCAAAGTGGTGATGATCATTTCCCTACAGAGAAAACAAAAAGCGATCTAGTGTTGTTTTTGTGACAGCACCACAAACAATAATACCACTTAGAAAACTTTTCAACTCTCCCCTGAGCCTTTCGGTTTTCACTTTAACTTGGTCAGCAGATTTCTGTTTTTGCATGGGTTGAGAAAAACATTTTTATTTAATGTAGAGCTGCAACAAATCATTATTTCCATTATCAATTAATCTGCAGATTTTTTTCATTAATTGTTTACTTGTTTTGTCTATAAAAAGTCCATCATAATTGTCCAGAGCCATGGGTAACTTCTTCAGTCTTGTTTTGTCCAACCAACAGCCCAAAAGAAGAATCTCCTGCATCTGTTTAACTAGCTAATCTGACCAGGTGACAGGCATTGAGAATAACTATAGAAATGGCTAATCTTTTTTCTGGTGGTCTTGGCTGCTTATGTAGAGGCATCAGTAATAAACTGAGTCTGCTTCATAACCAGTTAAAAACTCCTCGTATTATGTACAATCGACTAAATGTTTCAGCTCCTCGTTTGTGCCCTTGTTTCTCTCCTTCAGGCCGGCTGCATGTACGTCCACGGCGGTGTCGTCAACATGTCTGGGAACAGAAGGACTGGCTCTTTGTACAAAGTGTGGTTGGTGGTGCCCAGCCTGCTGGAACTGACCTGGGAGAAACTGCTGAAAACTTTCCCTCACATAGCCCAGCTGTCCACCCTGCAGCTGCTCAGTCTGGGACTGACACACACACTAATCCAGCGGCTCAAATAGACGAAGACGCAGAGACTGAGGAGAGCGGTACGTGATGCAACAGCACTGACTCTAAAATCGCTGATAACCTGGCAAAAAAGTTCTTTAAAAAGGACAAAGAAAATGATGTCAGATGGTTATGAAACAACTTTGAATGCCTTTTAGCTTTAGTCTTATGTAAATGTGTGTACTTTTTTTTGAAAAAAAAAGAAAAGCATAGTGCAGTGTTTTGAGTTTCTCTGTATGTGAACGTGTCAGATTTGAGTTTGCACGCGTCCATCAGAAGCCATGTATCCATCAGAAGCACTGTAGTATGCTGAGTACACTTCCAGGTACTTGCTCTTGTCATTTTGGGTCCACTATGTAGTTTTTTTTTTTTTATTTTTTTTTTTTCTACCACATCTCACTGTTGGAAACTTCCACAGCATGAGCATGAATAGTTAAATGTTCCAAAGACCACTTCTTAAAATGAATGTTGCTTCTGCTAGTGTAGTGTTGGCTTCCATTCAGAGGCTGAGATCAGCTTATTTCACTGCTGCTGAAGTGACAACACGTTACACGCTGCTGCCATCTTTGTCACATGTTCAGTCAGCTGCTGCTGCACCCACTGTGACATTGGTTAGATAAAAAGAATGGCTGTCAAACAGTGCAGATGTGAACTTAAAGGGAAGGTTCACCCCTAGATACATATTTTTCCTCTTGCCTGTAGTGCTATTTGTCCATCTAGGTTGTTTTGGTGTGAGTTACCAAGTTTTGGAAATATCAGCCAAAAAGATGTCTGCCTTCTCTCAAATGTTTTGGAACTAGATTGCACTCAGTGCCA
The DNA here is from genome assembly GCA_034769285.1 of Lutjanus argentimaculatus. Lineage (NCBI taxonomy): Eukaryota > Metazoa > Chordata > Actinopteri > Lutjaniformes > Lutjanidae > Lutjanus > Lutjanus argentimaculatus. Next base: position 11,157,305 of record JAWZSL010000012.1, on the reverse strand, counting down.
AAAAATACACTGAGAAGCTCAGACCCAGTCACACAAAATAATCCACAGACCTACTTGTGGGCAGTTTTCGTGTAGGAATGTCTTTCATTCTATGTTAGAATCAACAGGAAAATTCCTATTCCTACATGCTCACAGCAAGGTCCGTGGATTATTTTAAGTTGCCGGGCCATGATTCTTGGAAGGAGACATTAGTGTTGAATTTTTCAAATGTTTTTTTGTTTGTTTTTTTTTTTTTGGCTCTTTGAGCACCACAAGCTGAGTGCCTTTTGGTCTCATTGTAATGGAGAGAAGGCAGACATCTCTACGGCCGATACCTCCAAAACTCGGCAACTCATACCAAACCAATCTAGATGGATAAATAGCACTACAGGTAAAAGGAAAAATATGTACTTTTGATTTTGGGGTGAACTGTCCCTTTTTATATTTCTATTTAGTTAGCTGGAAATCATCCCAATTGTCTGAAAAGAGGCATGCTGCTGATAAAGCAACAACACATTATGACTGTGACACGTCTTAACTGTCAAATTAGGTCAATTATTTAAGGAATCATGCCTCAGCCTCAATGTCTTTGTGACTGCATGCTGATATGGAGCTGTGATTATAACTCTAGTGTTCAAACTGAAAAAGGTTCCCCTCATAATCAGCCAAATGATTAGACATTTAAAACATGTGACATGGCATCACTGTGAATCTTCTTGTGCCTCCTCCATCCTTCTTCCTCTTTTTGGACAAATGAAATGAGGTTAGAGATGAATTTATACACCTGTAGCTCCACAGTGATCCTTGAACCTTTTTTTGTTCTTCATTCGGTGCCTTCTGAATTTTCCAAAATGTCACACACGTTGTTTTTATATTTCTGTAAATCAGTCATTTTAAAGCTTTTTATTTGATCATCATTATTCTCTGAACTGTGTACATGTAGCCCTTCTCTCCCCCATGAGATTTACCTGGTGCTCTCCACATGAGCATTTTGATGCTGAACCTTTCTGCTCATGATCAATCAGGAGATGACACTTGCAGCTAAAGATTCTAATTTAACTTAAATCCACAAAGACATTTTTACCTATTTATTTTAATCACTGTGATGCTGTTTTTATTTTGTTACACAACTTTGAATTGTAGCAGAACATGTTGCTACATTTCTTTTCCCCCTGCTTTGATGTCATTTCAGTTCCCACTTCATGACTTAACTCCATTTTTACCTTTTATACTATAACATAGGCTGTCTTATTTTTATTTTTCCTTAACACTTTCAATCTTGTTTTTCTAGAGAATAGTGCTGTGGTACTTTGAAAAATAAGTGGCATGGGTCTTTTGTAACTAGTAATAAGGTAGAGTATGTGAGGCGTACTCAGGATGTCAAATACTGTGATCAGACTCAGTCTGTAGAGCTCCGCAAATATTTGCCAAAATGTCAACAGACTCGGTTATTTTTGTGAAACCAGATTTAGGTACGCCGAGATGACTTTGATTACAATAAATCTTTTGCCGTTACTGTGGACTGTAAAGCTTAAAGAGACAATTCATCCCATCTCATATTTTCCCTCTTACCTGTAGTGCTGTTTATCCATCTAGATTGTTCTGATGTGAGTTGCAGAGTTTCAGATATTGGCCGTAGAGATGTCTGATTCTCTAGAATATAATGGGATTAAATGGCACAAAATCGCCAAAAATTACATTTGAAAAACTCAACAGTGTCTTTCCAGAAATCATGACCTGGTTTCTCAGGATAATTCACACATCTTGTTGTGAGCAGTTTCATGGAGTAACTATTTGCTTTGTAGTAAAGAAGAAAAGAAAGTAGTTCCAGTAGATTCTGCTGCCGAAGAAGATATTTAGTCCATGAAACTGCTTGCAACAAAGTCTGTGGAGTACCTTGAATAACCGGGTCATGATTTCTGGAAAGAGACACTGCTGTTGAGTTTTTCAAAAGTATATTTTTGCCGCTTTGAGCACCCAAGAGCCATTATACTGGAGAGAAGGCAGACACGTTAGTGGCCGATATCTCGCACCACTCCATCAACAATCTAGATGGATAAATAGCACTACAGGTAAGAGGAAAAACATATATTTTGGATTGAATTGTCCATTTAAATACTGTAGTAATACTCGCAGCTGCTTGTATCGAGTCACACGTTTGCCTCTTTTTTTTTCACCTGTTTTGTCAAACTCTACCTTGAATTTGATTATCAAGTCTGTGCAGCATTTTATTTCACACATTCACTCTAAAACTAAAGCTTATTGTATCATGATGCCCATTTTCACAGTTCCTTCTTGTTATGTTATGGCCTTATTTATATCTTACTGTGAAGCAACAGTCTGCTTCAGTATGTGCTCGGACTTGGTAAATGTACTGCCTTGCTTGAGATTGAGATGTTTGTATTTGCATCATTTTTTGATGTTTAAATGATCTCTTTTGCATGTCGGTATGGTGTGCATGTCACTTTACATAATCTCTTGAAAGAAAAAGTGAATGTGTCCTCAAAGGCAAACATGGCTGTAATGTACATTATGTTTTGTAATTCCTGTCTGTACAAACAATAAAAACACAGGCAGCCAGTTTTTCAAAATGTTGTATTAACTGATGTCATTATTGATCTTGCTGAGCACAGCCAGCCATTTAAAATGTCACTTCTATATTAACTTTAACAGACACATACCAGTTTGAAAGTATACAAAATCTATTTCAACAGTACCTTTAAACAAAATAGCATTAGTGCAGATTCTTTACATTATAATATCCAGTTGTATTGTAAAAATACTGCTTCTCTTTCTTTCACCACACTTTACAAAGACCATACAAAGTTATTAATCTAAGGACACATAGTTCAGTAGGATTAAGAGGTACCTACCTGAGATTAAAATTTTCAGTTGTATAATTTAGGAAACAAAATGCGTAATAAAAGGCCCATGTCAGGATTCACACACAAGCATTAAGTCATCCTGTCGGGATAAAATCATCAACAGGGAGTGGTATTTAATGTGGTCCTCCAGGCTTAAACGTGTGCTGAAAAGCATCGGTCCCACAGTCAGCAGCCTGCCGGAGATGGAGCGAAGTAATACAGAGCCAGCAGAATAAAGTAGACAACCACCAGAGCCGTGCCTGAGGGAAGAAAAAATAGAAATAACAGAAAAAAAAACACTGAGTACAAGACTGACATGTCATTGGGGTACACAAGATGTGACGATCTGTCATGTTTTCTGATGGCATCCTATCACGCCACCAAACTGGATTAGTATGTGTCCATTCTTCAACAAAACTAACTATATTATCACGATAACAACTAATGTATATTGTAGCAAACAATCATTTCATTGTTTAACAGTTAAGTAACTGAACTAGAGTTTAATTATCAATTTAACATTTATTAATGATGGTTATAAGGTCTTACCACACGGAGTCACAGGTAAAATTTTGTCCACATTCATATCATAATGATACTCAGAGGCACCCCAGTAACTGTTGTAACAACTCTTCCTGGGGCATGTGGGCCAGGTTTATTGAGTTTAATAACTTTGTTTAGTTTGAAAAACTGAATAAAATCCACAACACACTCTGTATCACTGACTGATGATATTTTTGATCAGCAGTAATACAAAGTTTATGCAATCTGTAATTAATGACCCATGACAATGAGGCAGCAGATTTTGAAGTGGGGCTGTACGAGGTACTTATTGCTAGTCAGTGTGTTATCTACAGTGGGTGGTGGTCGGTATGCCTCCAGTTTGGAGAAGCAGCAGGAGTCCCACTGTAGGAAGTAAGTTTAGCAAGGTACTGCTGTGGACGGGGTCAGCAGCAAAATGTATTCTAGCTACTTAAAAAGTCCCACCTAAAAAAATCTGTTTAAGTGTACACTATATTCAGAATATTTTCACTGCTTTACTTTGCTGTCAGACAGCCTTTTCCAATGGGAAACTGGTTATATAAGCCAAAGATTGCTCTCTCCAAACCAAGACTCCTTTGGTAAAAACAGTAATTGTACCTCGCAGGACACAGGAGTTGCTGCTCGACCACTGTCTCGATCGAACGGTTTGGTTGTTGTGTGACTCCAGTGTTTTAAAGGGTACGTTTGGGCTCAGCAAAGTCACACAATCACACAAAAAAATCACATATCAAGGCAGCACTAAACCAGCAATGCCCATGTTCTAAGAGGTATAAATGACAGTTTTTACTAAAAGAGCATGGTGGCATTAGAGTGACTAATATTTAGCTTATATTATATATTTTCCAACAAAAAAGACTGTCTGATGACATCATTTTGTTGATTTTTTTAGGTTACTAAAACATGTTTAGCTTCCTACAGCAGTACTCCTGCTGCCTCTGCAAACTGTGGGTGTGCTGACTGCCATCTACTGTAGGTAATACACTGACTATTGGATAAGTGCCTCATACAACCCCACTTCAAATAATCTGAACTATCCCATTAAATGCAGGTTTTCCATTTCCAAAAAATCTTAAAAGACCTACCCTGAAAATAATCAGATTTTCCGTCCATGAAGATGTAGTTGACGAGAATCACACTGAAGATACTGGCCCACAGGTGCAGGTCACTGAATAACAGCACAAATCCCACATCCTAAACAAAACAGAGAGGGTGTTTGATTCCAGAGGCAGCAAACAGTAGGTCTTTATATGAATGAATCAATGATCAAAATAAAGAAAGTGGTGTCTTACAAAGAAGGCATTAAATAAGACCAGGATTGGAATCTGTAGCATGCAGACCTGGACAGCAATACAGATTCCCACCTCCAGGCTGAAACATGACAAATCATTTACAATACAGATATAATTTCTTATTAGTATTCATTAAAAAAAAAAAATAAAGACAGTATTTACCTCAGACTGATGTTGTTTTGGAGTGCAAACTGGATCCCATTAACAATCTCTGGGATCTCAGGAACCATAGCGAGAACCGTCACCCCGATGAAATACTGGAGACACAAATTCAAACTTCAGATCAGCCGGAGCAAACAGCCAAACAAAACAACTGCCTGAGAACGCTCAGATCCTGACCTGAGAGATGCTGGGCTGGTTCAGTATGGGCTGGATATGCTCAGTGACAAGATCGGCACACGCAGACGTGAGCACGGTGGCCATGATGAGGATGACCAGAGACCTCCACCGTGACCAGTGGACCACCGCTCCATGGTGTCCACTCACTGCACAGACAAACAAAAACATAACGGTGTGTTGGCATTACTGCACTGTAGTGCAGTGTAATAATACAAGATGCAATTTTTGTGTTCGCCATCAGGAAGACTCTTACCCTGTCCTTCTCCGACATGGATGTCATAAATGTGGGAGTGCGTCTTCAGTGTGAATATCAGACCAATGATGTAAGCGAATGGCAAGAGGGCAGACACAGAGTACACCAGTGGCCTGATGACAAGAACACACACAATAAATAAACAAGAGGGAAGAAAAATAAAGAGGGTATAACAGCTTAGTGAATTCTTTTAGGAACTCAAAAGACAGGGGTTATAGCTCTGTTTTATTATTATTACTTTGGCAAAACACTTTTCACAGCACAGACTAGCTTTAGATTGATTTATCTCTTGTTTTGGATTTGTACCAAAATCAACTTAGAAGAAAAGTGTTGGAAACTCCTTGTTGACTTTAGTCTGCTGTTGAAAAGTAAACTGAGAAGAAAGATAACAAGCAAACATGGACATTTGGAAAGAGTAACGTCAACGTCAAGAAGCGTTTTCACATGAAACTGCTCACAGCAGCACACACAGCTCAAGTGACTGTGCTGAATGTAGCTGGAATAACTCCACACCTACAACAGATCTGCCAACACTACAGATTTCCTGGGTTTCTCACGTATTTCAAAAGCATCTGCCAGTGCCCTCCAGTTTTTCCCAGGAAACTCCTGTAATTTGCAAGGCCCTCAGACATTATTATGAATAATCATCACACACGGAACCATAATTTTGCATGTTTGTCTGACCAAGCTGTGAGATAATCTATGAAACACAATTTACACAGATAATCCACAACTTACATACAATTTCAACCCATGTGTCACTGCAACCAGGTAACCCACAACGTAATTCAACTGGCGTTGCACAACTGCTCTCTGCACAGGCAGACAAACCAGTTGTCATAAATACACCTGCAAATTTAAGCATAGTCGGAATGAATCCTAACTCCACCCTGCCAAAGAAAACTTATTTCAAACCTAAATATTGGCAGGCATGCCTAAAATCAACTGCTAAAACATGCAAAAACATCAGTGTAGTCCTTTAATTTCAGCATACATACATACATATGTACATAAACGAAAAATATATAAATTACTTACTGAACATGGTTGTGGAACAATGTTCCATTGTTCTGTCAAAAACAAACAAACACATTATACAAAACACAGTGTATGTAAATCATATATTTTTGTTATGATGAGACTCAGAGGGTTTGGCTGATGATGCTGACCAGATCATAGTGACAGTTGTGGCAGATAAACGGCCCGCTGCTGTTGCTCGTGCTGTTTCCTCCTGTGGAGTTGGTGCAGGCGTCACACACCAGGTTTCCATAAGCCTTGGAGAACAGCGTGGGGGCAAACACACCTGCCAGTGACAGTCAGGGGAGGATGAGTCGTGTATAACATTTCGGTAATTTCCACTTTGACAGACAGAAATAGTGTGTTAAAAAAAACACTTGCACAGCTGGTTCTGCCACCTGAGCATCATCAAATATTTTCATATCAATCACATGTCAGATACCTTTGGGGCGAAATGTTTACGCATTACGCACGAACTTGGGCACTGAAATCATTTACACGTTTCTTCTTTATTAGTAGGTTGGTCTGAATTATTTCTCTGTTTTTTAAGTGAAAGATTCAAGATTTAAGTAAAAGATTCATGTTAAGGTCAGGTCTTAGACAGAGTATTTAGGAAGGGAAATGTGTTTTAATGTTTTAAATTAATTTAGAAACACTTCAACAATTTGAACCACTAGTAGAACTGTTTCTTTATTTGATTATTTAATATCCACTGGAGATTAGTGCAACAGAAGTATTTTAAATCTTTAGAATTTATTTTACAAGTGGTGCAAGTGTTAGATATAAAAAATACAAGATATAAAACACAATGAAAACAGCATCTACAATAAAAGAACACAAATGTAGCTGTAATATTTATTGCCTGCAGGGGGCACAATCATCTAAAAACAGCTACTATTTTTTTTCTTTAGGATGCAAAAACATCATATTTGCATCTGAAGGTTTAAACTGCTGCTGCTGCTGCTGCTGCTAGTGTTGTTTGCTGGTAATGTTAAAAAAATAAAGTCTGAAAATGACCAAACAGATTCTCCTGGTGGAGAAACTGCAGCTGACTAAATGAGAATGGATTTGTGAGGAAGAGAGGAGCCAGCTGGTTGACATCCTGCCTCAGGGAGGCGCTACAGACCTCTCTGTTCCAGAGCCAGCCAGGGTCTGAGCAGCTTCTTCCCCTGAACTCTGTCGCTTCAGGACTGTCTCTGCCTCACTGGCTGCTGGCTCTGACCTACTTACTGTCATACTACTGCACATACACTTACCTGTACTATATATGCTCTCACATACTCAGACAAATCTATACTACTGTCTATACTATATAGTTTATATACATCTAACCATATTCAAATCATACCCCAAAACTGTATATTCTGTATATAATATTCTGTCTTACTGTTGCCATGACTTATATTTGCACGGCAATACTTTTTGTTCCTACTGTATATGTCTCAACATATTTAACTTTTTTTGTGTATTTCTCTCTAAATGGAGCAATATGTAACAATTGCACATCCAAAAAAGAGCACTGCAGTCTGAACAGCAAGATCATTAATGATTTTTTAAGACTCATAAACAGGCACTAACTCATCTGGTGGACATTCAGGATGAATTTGAGCTTGGATTAACATGAAACGGGCAAACTGAAACTATCATTCCAACCTGGAATGGAGATTTCAAAGGAGGACATCGCATTTGTAGTGTTACTGTCAGAGAAGCGATTTCAGCTTAGCATGTTTCCTTAATCTCTGATGACATATCATATTAGTTTTATGATAAATTACAGTAAACATATTATGTATTTCTACTTTAACTGCTTTTTGCACTTCTGTTGCATTTAGTTGTCTCAGTATTTGCTCTCTGTGCAACAATGATAAACCATTCTGGAGAGAGATAGTTAATTGTGGAGTCTCATTCCCAGGTCATCAGATACTGACGTTGTCGGTATGAGACACGACAATCACCTACCTTATATCTTACCCACCTGTGACTGGCCAAAATCTGCCATTCACAGCTAGATTTTCTTCACTATTTACTTTTCTGACTTTTCTGGGGGGGTTATGCCTTTAATGGACAGGACAGCTGAAGATATAACAGGAAATGATGGGGAGAGAGAGTGAGGGAATGACACGCAGCAAAGGGCCACAGGTGGGATTCAAACCCATGGCCGCTGCAGAGGACTCACAGCCTCAGTACATGGGGTTCTTGCTCCACCAACTGCGCCCACGGCCACCACAAGTATCTGTACTTCTGCTTGAGTAAAGACTGTGTACTTTTGCCATTTCAGCAGATCATCTGAATTACATTATGCTGAAACGTTATTATGAAACTCTGCTGAATTACACCATGAATTAACTGCCTACCCTGGCTTTAATTTAATATGAATCTAATCTAGTCTAATCTAGGAAAGAGAAAAATCTTCACCACCTGTGTCTGACACTTCTAAAAATGTATAGCTGTGTGATTGCATACAGCACATATGTTTTGGTTTACTTGCCTCCTACAGAGATGAAAAGCATGGCAGAGCTCACTCCTGTAGAGCGACTGTTGAACGTCTGCTCGCTGTGTCTCAACCCTCCGATTATCATGCAGATGCCCTGTGAGAAAAACAAAACAAAAAAAGGAACTTCATTCATACTGCACATGCTGTGTTAGTGTTGTGTAACGTGACTTTAGCCTCCACAGTGATGAAACTGATTCACTAATTTAATTTAATTCCTGACTGAGTGTACAGATTGAAATCAAGTTAAATAAAACTGCTTCTAATTTTTAAATGTTTGAATGTTTTTCACCAATGTTAAACCCTTTGAAATGTAAATGCAGGTTGGCTCACAGGGATGAAGAGGATGCATCCGAGCAGCGTGCCAGTCAGCGCTGCTTTGACAACCTCCTGCAGACACGGGTTGGCTGCCTGGTGACCTCGGAGCAGGGCCGTGATGTAAAAGGTCAACTCTGTGATGGAGCCGAAGCTGGCGTTCACCACCGCACCCACAGCAAAGTTACTCTGGGCCGATATACTGCAGGTACCGAAAAGATCAACAATTAACATCAGAAACACTTTAGAAGAAAATCTTGAATCGTATGCATTTTAACATATTTAATACAGTAGATGCAAAAGCCAATGTGTGTTTATAAGGTGATGGAAACAGCTCACCTGGCAATGCCCATTCCAATATAATACGACAGAGGTATGATGGAGCCGATTGCTATGGCAAACTTGACCTCAGAGCTGGCGTACTGGTTTTCTCTGTCAATATAGCCAATTACCATGGCAACTATTACAAGAGGGAGGAGGTCTGGGATGTGGGTCAAAGATGATAACAAGTCGTCATATGACACATTGTGCCTCATGCAGGAAGTGATATACCAACAGATTTTCTCAAATTCTTGTTTGATTTCTTCTTATTTTGTTAGTACACACTGATTTCTGAGGTTCAACAATATTTTCTTATTTTTGCTCTCTACTTAGGTAAGAAAATATTTTAGAGTGGTCTTACCAAGATAAAAAAAAAATCTTGCTTGCAGTCCACAAATTGATTTTCCAATGCAAGGAAGCATAGGTTTAAAAATAGTTAAGTACTAATACGCAAATCTACTTCCTGCTTCACAAAGTTGCTGCTTTTATCTATTCTATATTGTCTTAAATTAAATATTTTAGATGTTTTTTAAACTGCTGGTTGGAAAAAAACAGTAATTTGAAGACATCTATGAACCCAGAAACTGTCATAATGTAATAAAAGGTTATCAGACAAGTCAAAACATAACTGAATACAGTCATGAATAAGACTACAATATGCTGATTTCAGCCTTTTTGGTGGCATCTCCACAGTTCTCGGGAATGTGCACACAGCACACCTGCCCTCATATTGTCTTTAGGGATCTTACCTGTGCTAATAACAAAAAATTGGCCACACACTTTCAATTAATGATCAAGTGGGATCGTTCAGCACACCTGGGTAAAAGCAGATTTTCATTCTTATTAATGTTTGGTGCATCTGGAGTTGACTTCCATTAATTTTTCTCTTGGCAGAAAATTAAAAATTAATATAAGAGAAAACACACACACACACACACTTGACATATACTGGTTAAGGATACTGACGGCGAACACATTGATCCCATCAACAGTGTACTTGTAGTAGTACCAGTTGACAGCGTGGTAGCAGCACAGCAGCGCTCTGGTCTCATAGCCCTGATGCTGAAGATCAAGTCAAAAGAAAAAGAAACTGTATGAGCATCAAATCGACACTGAATCATCTCTCCAGGTTTATGTGCTATGGATGATAAATATTAAATCTCTCCCTTGCCTTCCTCTGTGAGCAGGTGGAGACAGAGACGTCCTCAGGCGGCAAGAGAAGAATGACGCCCAGGGTCCGTGCGTTCATTTTGGAAACGGGGATGGTGAAGACCAGGATCCAGGAGAAGAAGCAGGCCAGGGAGTGGATGACCACCAGAGGAGGATATCCCAACAGCAGCCAAATGTAGGTGGAGAAACGATGCTACACAACAACAACAACACTCAGAAAAAATATCCTGCAATTGATCTTTCATGTGGCAGAAATGAATTAGTCATATACTGTATATTAAGGTGCTCATGTCTATGTGTGTTTTTTAAGTTACCCAGTAGGGAGTGCGTTGAGGTCGTCCTGGCAGCTCTGGGATTGGCACTTCTGTGGGTGAAGGCAGCAGAACTGGCGAGTTATCTTCCATGCCCTCTATGTTACACTCACAGTCTGGTGCCTGCTCACAACATCTCCTCAAAGTATTTCCAATCTGGAGAAACACAACCAGAGGATCATTACAGCACCAACATTTAACCTAGTGTCGTTACAATCACATAAAGAGCCAAGGTGAATCATTATGTTCCATATCTTATCCGACCAACATGCAAAAAAACCAAAGATATCCCATTTACAGTGCAAATCTTGACATTTGAAAAACTGGACGCCATGGATATTTGGCACTTTTGTGAATTTTGGGGGGATTTGAAAGTAGCTCCAAATAAGCTAGTGTACAGATTCATTCAAAGAGACGGATTTTGAGGGACTTTCAGGACAGAAGATGAAGTGATAGCAGGTTGTTTACAGAGGTCATTACTGTGATTTTGAAAGTGAATTAAGTTAACTGACCCACGGCTACACTCAAGGGTGGAGCAGACATGAAACTAAAATTTAAAAATCTGTTAACTCTATAGGAAAGCATTCAAGGAAGGCAAAAAAGCCACTGTTCTTGGGGAAAGAAAAGACAACGTAAAGTGACACAATTTTTGAAGCCAAACACTTCATGACAGTCATCTGATGAGACTTGAACACTTGGTTGAGCAACACAAAGATATTTGGTGTCACAGAAAGATGCAGTTTTGTATCTTCTGTGTAATGATGATATATTATATTATATACTTATATCTCCAAGTGAGAGCATATACAGACTAAAGAGGGCCTAAAATCAAACCTTGAGAAATGCATTTGTAGGTAGGAGGCATTAAAAGATCTACTTATGACGCCTACTGACATCTATTAGAAATCCATGAACTACCTCAGTGTATCAGGACTCTCGTAACCTGCTGTTTACAAAAACTGTATTCCCATTATTACGACAGAAACAACTGAGAAACAACAGGCAAATACAAACAGTATTAGTATTAAAGTGACTATACACTTTTTTGGATTAAAAATGAAATATTTCCAAACACCAACTCATGACCTCCATCACTAAGTGACTGAAAATCTATGTAGGTGTGTTTGTGTTTCTGTGGGGTTTCTTCTGCATTTTGTGAAGTAACAACTGAGTCTCTGATATCAGTTTTATCATAACATTATTCTTCCTCTTCTCTAATAGGGGCGGAGCAATCATACTTTCAATACTACATCTCAAATTTTAAGACTGCATCTGGCATTAAAAGTATCGAAACAACAAAGGGATCAGTTTCAGTTCCTCTCTTCTCTGTTGTGCTGTGTTTTATTAGAGAGCAGAACTGTCTGTTCAAACAACGCTGAGGTGTGAAGTGCATGTGCTTTTTGCTCCTCTACTGCTGCCTGTGTCTGTGTGTAGTCAAACAACACGTGTGTCATGGGCAAGACTAGTTTAATCCGACACACAGTGATAGGCGAACGAAAGACGAGCTTCGTTTGGAGCTATTTCACAGCTGTGAATGAAAACGTGTGTTGTAGGAAGGCTGTTCGCTTGTTCAAACACAAAAGAAAACATCATGAGAAAGAGAAGCTGAGCTGCAACAGAAATGAGGTGAGGAGGAGGGAATGTCTCAGCATCCAGACCCCGACACAGAGACAGAGCTGTCTGACAGAGTTTTTGTATATCCACGTATACAGTAGTTAAATTAATACTTTAGTCAAATCAGACCTAAGCATTAATTAATGAAACTGTAACTGCCCACCAATAGCTGCTACTTTAGCAAACTAATGAAATATTCATTCTGACATTAAAATAATATATTCACCCAATTGAAACACATTATCTTAATTAATTAGATCACTTAATGTTAATGGAATTGAAAATATATATATGTACTCCAAAGCTGAAATATGAAAATGGCTGAACTGAGAAAGGATTCAGTGTATTTAGGCAGATTTAGCCTCCTGATGATGCATTCACCTCATAACTCATGACACACTGCTCTCCCCTACATAAATATACTTGCTTACTACTTACTTGAAACCAAATCTTGTGGTATCGCTCACCCCTATTCTCTAATCCCTAACTTAAAATAAGAAATCTTCACTCAGCAGAAGAACATTGATGTTCTTATTCCATCTTCACTGATGTATTGCACTAACGAGTTGCAGCATATGTGTTGTGCAGTGTTGCACACTTGTGGTTTCATTCAGTAAAAAAAGACCCCTGCTTTCATGACCACAGGTCAGTGAGAGACTATGAGGAAACTGCAAGATTCACGCTGCTTCTTCCTCATTTCAGTTAGTACAGAAAGGAAAACAGACAGCAGCAGGAGAACATGAACTGAACCCCGACAGTACCTCGTGGATTGACTTGCCGAATGGCCACAAAAAGTAGCAGGACAGCTTCCAGCAAAGTTTGCCTGAAAAGTGAGAGAAATACATGATTGAGGACAAAATCTGATCAATAAAAAACATCACCATTAATCTCTATGGATTGGGTCACATACCATATGGTACACCAATGATAGTGATGAACATGAGAATGCCGACCAGGAAATATGCCAGAGAGACCCACCAACCGAAGAGACACACGTATGCTATGTTTCCACATGTGATGAGACGACCTGACACCGAGAAGACACAATCTTTAGTTCACCAACAGCCACATAACAATCTGTCTGACCCACGCAATTTATATATGTGGGATAATGCTGTTTTATTACAACGTGCTTCATATTTTTGTAGTTTAATCCAACATGTCTCTCAGAAATAATAACATTATATTCATCAAATTCATTACTGAGATCTGGGAAAAGATTGCAAAACATTCAGCACAGTTTACAGATGGATTTCTTGTCTTCTGATCAATTTGTGATGTTTTGGGTCCACTAACCTCCACATAAAGTTGTTGGTAAATTTTGTGGCTGAACTATTGGCTTGTTTATAACCTGTATGATTTCTTGACTCACTGATGATATTATTTTGCTGTCAGAAAATGAGGAAAATTTAATAACGATGTATTGCTGAACAGTGCAAAATGTGGAGACTTTGTTTAAAAAACACAAGCTATGCATTTTCAAAAACCAAGTAGAGAAAGGAGGAGGAGGAGTTTTCAATTTTATGCTAGTGACAAACAACTGGAGTTTACATATAAATAAGTTTTTTTTTTTTTTTTTTGTAGATGAGTATATGTATTTTTTACACGGTAGATCAATTTTAGCAGACTCAGTAAAAACATGCAATGCAAATGAAACCCCTTTGGGACCAGTCCAGACAACATGAGGGCGTGATGACACTCCTCAGAGGTGTCTATAATTTAAAACAAGTCTATCTAGTCTGTCAGTCAGGGTTTAATTACAACTCTGAACTAATGCAGGATGGAAAGTGGACTGACATTGACTTTTGATTAAATATTGGATTTGAAATGTTGATTAGTGGGACATACTGGGCAATATGGATGCAAATATCTCAGTAAATAATAACCATAATCATCCAGTATTCAGCCAAGCCTTAGTATAAACAGTATTTCATATTTTTGACTATTTTGAGACATAAAGCTGCAGCCATAGCCTATAGGCTTATGATTACATTGTACAGACAAAGCTAATTGTACATTATTACCAGGCAGCAGAGCCAAAGCGCAGTGTAATATTTCACTATTTTCAACATTTTATATTTTCTACATTTTGTTATTTATGTTAATGTTTATATTTATATTTATATTCACTTACCCTATCACTTATCTTAATCTATATTGTTTGTTTATACCTCATTCTGTTCTGTGTAGATCTACTTATTCTTAGACAGGCAGATGAACCAAACTGGTTTGAAGGTGGGAGGACTGGAGTGGAAGCACTGGGGTGTAACGTGTGACTGTGTGGCAGTGAGTGCACTTACAGAAAGATTTTATTATTGTCATCAGCTGCAGTTTTGTGCACTGCCAAGAATGACTTTAAATGATAATCAGAAAAACGAGCATCAATGTTCGATTCTTTCTGGGACTTTTGGAACTCCATCAGATATTGTTGTAGCTATGTTGTAGTGTTCATGCATCTCAGTTATCACTTTGGTGAGTATATTGTTATCATAACAAAGACAGAGAATTGGCCACATCTCCAAAAGAAGCTCCAAGTTGTAGTAAACCTGAATTATCTTTCAACACGAGCGCTACAACCTGTACCTGAATGTGGTTTGATGACGTTCAGTTCGGAGTAGAGCTCTTTCACAACCTCTGACCTGACTTCAAACGGACGCTCTGTGACATGGCTCTTCCATTTTCTGAAACCAAACTGACACACACACACACACACACGGTTTGAGGGATGAGCCATCCTGCCTGTTGAATCACGTAGTAAAACATTTGCCTTCAGATGTCTTACCCTGTAGTTGTTGACCAGCTTGTTGGCCTCCACTTCGTTCTCCGCTCTGATGGTTCTCTTGCTTTGGATCTCCACCCAGCTGTCATCACAGACGTGGTGGCTCGGACCTTAAATGAGAAGCAACAACATGACAAAAAAAAATACAGAAAAACACAACAACATTCCTGTTAAAAGAATCTAAGTAAGGTGTTGCCAGTACTCACATGAGTGTGCTGATATGCACTTTGTTGTGCACAGTGCAGGACTAATGGAGTGATTTGAAGACGGAGCATCGGTTGATTTAAGTTGTGGACTCCCACACAGTCGGTCCTGGATCTGCTCATGATTGTGACCTGGTTGAGGATCTTCAAACCAGGCAAAAAGGAAGCTGAAATATTGGTCAACATGATGATAGAATTATTAGAGGAAATCCATTAGGCCTTGAGTTGTGATTTGTTGATGTTTTGAGGATTTTATTGATTTATTTTTTTATTGGTATGTCTGGGTGGATTCTTCATTGATTAATTTTCTGCATTTTATTCATGCTTATTTTCTTATATTTATGTTGCTTATGTCACATATTTTCTCATGTTTATGCTTATAATTTATATTTTGTCTCTCACTGTAAAGTAAATTGAGTTTAGGTATAATCAGATGTAATATATAAAACAAAATTACCATTGTGACTTGATTAAAAGTACAAAGGCACTACTGAAACTCTTTGTAGTCATGGAAATAGAATGATATTATATTCAATCATCAAGTAGGCTAATTAAAATGATTTAATTTAACCCATATAAATATAATTCAGTTTATTATCTTAGTATAGCAGTGAATGTACAATGACTTTCAGATGTTATTAACACATTATTAAGAAAACCAAATTGAGTGCATGATTGATTGTGTTGCTCAATCATACAGCCTGCTGTTCTGTTTATAAAATGAGTTTAACTAAAGTTTTAATTTAAAAATGTCCTGCAGACATGTTTTCAGACATATAAATACATTCTGCTTTGGAAAAATTACCTTGTTTTTAAAATTACATTGACTGCTTCTCTCTCACTGAAAAATCCATAAAGTTGCACATTGGACCGCAACTGACTTCCAAACATTTTGAGTGGAGTGGGACTTCAAACATTTAAAGGAAAGAGGAATCTCAGATCTGCCACATAAGACAAGTCTTTGTCCTGAGAACAACGTCCACGTGCACTGTCTTGATGCTGGTCCGTGTCAGTTACACACTGTATCTGCACTGCAGCTCTTTCTCAACAGAGCAGAGTCAGAAAAGCTGAGTCAAGTTACTGACCCAGCATATATTGTACAGACCAGTATATCCAGACCACCATGTGATGAAAAAAAAAAAAGATCCTGTAGCCTGAATGACAATTTTTTTTAATAATATAGTGTGACTTAGCCTCATATTGCAAAATAATGACTGTCTTAAAATAATGAGAAACTTTCTCAAAATAATGACTTATTTATCTCAAAATTACTTCACATCTCAAAGTAAGGAGAACCTTTCTTTAAAGAATGACTTAATAACTCGTCATTATGAGATACTCACTCAGTATTTTGAGATATTACATCATTATTTTAAGATATTAACTTTATTTTGAGATACTGACATTATTTTTGATACAGTAGCTCATTATTTTAAAAAACTAACTAGTTGAATTAAATGTGGCAGTTGAAAGTTGAAACAAAGTTGAAACAAATGACTGACATTACACAAATGACATTAAATGACATGGGCTTCCATAGCCTTGAGTCACCATCTGTAGTGACACAGCTGAATTGGTAAAAAGAGGAAAACAAACACACCTATCACAAATACACAGCCTCCAAAATCATTACCCTCCCAAACCTACAACCTGCCAACAGAGCCATTACACACGTTCACAATAGCAAGTGACCCAGGGTATAACCTCCATGAATTCTTCACAGTACTTCAAAGATGCTAAACTTTTGTCTGGATGTATATGCATGTTAACGTCTTGAGACGTACACTGGAAAAACAACTTTTCTCTTGGGGCGGAAAGGGTTTCTATCTGTGAGCTGATTCCAGCCTCTGACAGCCTGACAACAGCTGGATTTGTTCTACAGGGAAACCAGAGGCATGACTCTAATTACGTAAAGGACAAAAAACGCCTCGGGTCATTCCTTCACTATTTCAAGGGTTTGTCTCTAACAAGATACAGCCTTGATGAATGAATAAATACTGACAAACCACTGGTATCATGGGACAAGCGAGAACATTAATTGTGACTTCCCCTTTTAGGTCAGGACAGTTCAAAACGGTGCCTACACAGACTTTTAGTAAAAAAGAGTCTTGTTTTGTTTCCTCTTTCTGTTTTGTATTTACTTCCTGAAACATACACAACCTTAAAAGATTCTGCAGAGTGTTAGTGACTCTGCACAGACAGCGGTAGTTTAATTCAAGTACTCACCATTTCATTATTACTTACATAAAAGACAAGAATAAATCAAAGTAAATTCACGAATTCAGGACATTATGAACTTGCACTTGGTATCTCTATTTTAGACTCTTACAGATTTGGCCGTTTTTGAAACTTTAGAATCAGATATGTTGCTGCCATGGAATGAAAAGTCTGGACTAGTAAGACTGAAACAGTCTTTTAATTAATCTATTAGTTATTCAACTGACTAAGTTGAAAATTGACTGATCATTTAATCCATTTATATTTATAATATTTAGGTTTTTGCATAGGGCCCACCTGACACTGGATTTTTGAAGTCCGATACCATTATTAAAGTAGAAAAATGCTGATATCAATATATGCCAATATTCTTTAAACACAATATAATATACGGAATGAAGAATATACGGCCATATATGAAGCCACATTTTTTTTTTGCAATGATCCATCAAAAGTGGTTAATACTTGTGACAAAGATATGTAATGGAGGCAGGATATTTTACAATTTAACAATAAACTTTACTGTCTAAACTTCTATCGGGGCACGGAAACAGTAAACTTTCATGGTATTTTTTAAATTTATTGAGTCTAAATTTTTTTTTTTTTTTAATGAAAGAGTTAATTATGTATATATTAAACCTGAATCAAGAAATCTTAATCAGGAAAAAGGATCAAATACACATAGAATGCTGCCTATAAAGCCAACAAACGAAAACAATCTGCATTATCATCCGTTATACAGAAAAGTTTTCATATTGGTGCATATCGGACAATATATGTGCGATACCGATATAAATGTGATAGGCCAATATCAGGCCAATAATGTCGCTGCTCAAGCCACGTATTAGTCAGGCTCGAGTTTTGGGCCAAAACAAGCAATGTAAAAATGTCACCTTGGACTTTGGGAGGCTGTCATGGTCTGTTTTCCCCTATTTTCTGGCATTATATATATAAATAAAACAATGATAATAATGATAATAATAATAATAATAGATTAATCGATAATACAAATAATCATTAGCTGCAGCTCCAGTTTGCATAGCTGCAGATGTCTGTTTCAAAACTACTCTTTTATGTGCACTTTTATTATTAGGAACATTTGGGCACAGACAGTACTGACACACACACACACACACACACACACCACACACACGGGGACGGGTTAAGGGGTTGGTCCTCGTCGTAATCAATACGGCGTGACTGATACAGTACTAAGCTGAGCTGACCGTCTGTGCTCTTTATTCACATCATGATATCACGCTAAATAACACCTAGACAGCACGCTAACATACTTAAAATGGAGAATGTAAGGCCAGTGTCGTTAAAGACGCAGTCTAACGCATCAAAGTTTTTTAATAACCACGTTTCTCACCCTGCGTGTGTTCAGCCGGCCTCCTCCTCCGGCTGGTGGTGTCGGAGCTCTGTGAGGAGGACAGAGACATCTCCGCCAGTAAAAAAAAAAAAAAAAGCACCTAAAGTCTTATATCAGCTGCACTGACTCGCTCATTGCCTCAGTGAATGGACGCTACTGTCGCTCCGCTACTGCGAAGAGGACGCACTGATTCACGGAGAATTACGCCGCTTGGAATTGTGGGAAGTGTAGGCTATCATGGCTGAGCGCCTTAAACGCACCGTAAACCAACAATGTGGTTTTAGCAGGCCTACAGTGCATGGAAAGTCATTTTTAGTCTATATTAAATAAATAAATAAATAAACAAACGCTTTTATTTCTTTCATTTCTTTCACAAATTCAGACCAAAGCAACAGCAACCAGAACATCTAAATCATCCATGACCTAGATGGTACCCTAGATTTGCTATACTATCGCAAGATCTTTCGTGGGTCCCCAAAGCAAAAGAGGAACCCCAAAGAAAAAGATCTTTCCCGAGTGGATATATTCGTGTCCATGTGTGAAAGGGGACAGTATGACTTTTAAAAAATAATGTTAACAAAAAAAGTTATAAATAAAAAACAAAATGTTTCACAAAATTTATTGAGAAAACAGAAACAAAACATTTTGGCAAGAAAAATAAAGACTATTATTAACGACTTATTTACCTCATGTTGTTGAAGAAAATGCAGTTGTTGATTCCAAAGCAGAATCTGAGGAAAACGAGGAAATTTTGATTCACATACAGTTTTGTGAATTTCAAATATAACATAACCGCATACTCGTGTGTTTGTGTGTGTGTTCTACAGCTTGGTCAAACACAAGTATGACATGGAAAGTTTTTTTTGTCGTGTTTCACATCCCCAGCTTTTCAGTTTCTTTTCGTTTGTTTTGTGAGCAGCTGTGCATGTATGTGTTTTTACCCCAAATAAACTGAATGAAACTGCAGCTTTCATGTAAGGAGATCCAAAAACTAGCACTCTGATCATGATAATTGAGTATTTCTGAGCATTTGAATTTTTTGAGTATATGGTCTAATTAATAATTTCACTTGCGTTTGTCTTTGACTTTTGGCAGGACAAGAATTTTGTTTGTTATCCTATGGTTTAGTCACAAGGATCTTCCATAAAGAGCAAAACTACACAAATTTTATCTTCCTCTTACAAATAAAAAGTTGAAACACAATAAACCACAATACACCAAAAGATGAAGGGACTCTCCTGCTACAGCTGGGGGCATTGCAATATTGGTATCGACAATAATCATGATATTTAAAAATGAAAAAATATCATGTTAATTACATACACATAATAATATTGTGTAAATAATTCAGTGCCTCTTAACATGTGCTTTTTAAAAATTCATTTTTAATCAATCAAAATGCACAATAAAAAGTTAAAGACGACTTTCACTGCAAGCTTTTTTTTTTTTTTTTAATTTTACAGATATTGTGATAGTATTGTTATTGTGAATTCCTTTGACCATGACAATATGTTGTGAAAATCTGGTATTGTGACTTATACTGGCTAATATTAATGGTATCAAACTTCAGACAGATATTTGTGTGTAACTCTCTACTCGTACAGTGTTGCGTGACGTATATCTGTTTTACAAGCTGCACGTTTGTTTACTTCCTGTCGACGCTGTAGTAACATTACCTTCACCTACAAACTTATTCATTTTTCATCCTTGAGTTAGTCACGTCACTTTTCAGTTAGCTTTGCACATAACAGTACATAGTAGTATAATAGTAATAGTATATACCATTCATTTTGAAGTGTTTTTGAACATTTTCATATTCACCTTAGTGTTTTAGATAACTGTTAGCAACAATGCCAGTTAGCATCACCCAAAACATCTTAGCTCATCCTCCCACTTCTCCAAGAATCACCAATTCTGGTTTGGTCAAAATAAACTCTTAATTCTCTATGTTAGATGTGAAAATATCACCAGGAGTTGAGCGAGAAGGAAGTTGGGCATCAGAGAAGCAGCGAGTCATCTAATGCAGTGAATTAAGACCTTATTTTGACCAAAAGAGAGTTGGTGATTCTTGGAGCATGGGAAAAATGAGCCAAGACGTTTATAGTGAGCTGTATTTTGTTTCTGTCAAGTGTGAATGAGGTTGACGATGCTAGCTAGCTAACATCACTAAGGGTTATCTAAGACACTAAGGTGATCGTGACAATGCTCAAAAACTCCACTACATTGTGCAAGTAGAAAACAGACAAAAGTCTGATGACTCTTCCATACTCATATTACCTTTAGGCTACATTTTTGCATGTCACAGATAGTTATTTCAATTGTGTTATCACAAAAGTAAAACAAGTCTTTCAAGCTACTTACACAAGAGAATCTTAAAATTAAATGAATGTAATACTGCAATTGCTGCTTGTAACCTCAAAGTCAGCAGTTTAACAAAGGCTACATAGCCTTTAAGAAGAGAAGAGTTTGACTTTATGTGTCTGCACAATGCGAACTTTCTGAGGAAGGCTTCTGAAGAAAAAAATGGTCAACACTTTAAAGACCATAACTGAAGTGAAGAGGCTTTAGTTGGGATAGCATATTAGTTTAGAATTAGTTTGAGTCAGAATATCATATTGGACCATTTGCACAGAATGTAAAATGTTATACACAAAAGCTACTTTTGTAGTGGATTTCTTTAGAGCACAAGTGACCTCTGTTTTAGCAATATTTTATTCAAGTAAAATATTTCATTTTATAGTAGATATTAAATAATTCTTTCCATGCCTGGTTTTAAGTTAAACTAAAAAAATTCCCAGACACCTCTGCATTGATTTATTGAAAAAAAGTTTTATGTTTCAGCCACAAGGACATTTCTCAGGACATAGCAATCATAAAGTGACATAGTGCTTAATACAGACCATAATTGCATGATAGTCCACATCTGTGTTGGAGGTGTGTCCATGTTCACATACAGCAGCTATTAATTCCCTCAACTGTGAAAACATAAAATATCTATTTTCCTGTTGATATTACTTAAAAGGAAACAGCTCAAGTCTACAGTATATAAATACCCTGTGGGGTCCTATGACTTTAAATTAATTCATGTACAAAATATATATGTGTATAATGTATAAACCAAAAACATTTTCAGTACAATAGGCCAACCCAAGGAGACATGTGCATGTTATAGTAGGCAGGGGGTTTAAAGGGCACAAATCTTTCAAAATAAGCGAATGTTTAAATAGCAAAGGGGCAGGACATACATTGCTTCTCTACCCTGTTAAATCAGAAATAGTTGGAAAGTCTAGGTTGGCAAGCCCCCATACATTAACCACTGAAATCTTTCTGATCAGTTTGCAAAGATGTTCCTAAAATAGACATTCCTCAAACGTAACACTGTTAATGGTGAAGACAACATCTAGCAAGCTGGGAAGGCTCATCAATCATTTTCAGTAAAACATGCCTTAGCAAAGATATTTTTTCTTTGCTAACAGCAAATAAATTGAAGGGCAGTCTGGCTTATATGTATAAACCTCTGATTGTTTAGTTATATGTTTAAGACAAACTGCTAACTAAACCAAATCTAAATCCTGTGCATTGTGCACTAGCAAAATAAACATCTGGTGACAAAAGTCTGGGGCCATAATGACCTTTAATGAAGGCTTTTGTGACCCAAATGTTTGACCTGTCAATAGATAGTTTTGTGTCAAACTGCCATCCACCCCAGTGACCTGATCTGACAGGACACGTGTTTCACCCCCTTGTCCCACCCATGTAAATGATTTGTGAACCTGCCAAACAGCTTATCAAATATACACCTGAATAATGTAAAAAAAAATTGTATAATACACTGGAAAGCTGTGATTGGTTGTGACTGGACCTCTGAGGTGGGATTTTCATGTCTAGCATTATATAAATGTGGCAGTGCACGTAAGTGGTACACTTGGGGACTGGCCAGGTCAGACTGCTGTTGAACCATGGCAAAGCACTGGAGTGTCACCTCTTTGGTGCCACTAGCACTGCTATGGTGCTTAGTTGGGACAGAGGTAGAAGCTCAGGGCTGGTCAACAAAGGGTGCTCCACCTCCTCAAGCACCACAGGTCCATCAACCTCCTCCACCGCCAAAGGCTGCTCAAATGCCAGAGGTCCAACAACCACCACCACCACCACCGAAGTTTTCTCCGTACTCTCAAATAGCACAGGTCCAGCAACCACCACCGCAAAAGGTTTCTCAAACACCGCAGGTCCAACAACCACCCCCGCAGAATGTTCCTCAGTATTCTCAAACGCCGCAGGTCCAACAACCACCACCCCCGAAGGTTTCTCAGTACTCTCAGTACCCTCAAAGGTCACAGGTCCAACAACCTCCACCACCGCAGAAGACTCATCAGTACAATCAAATGACTGTGGTCCAACGCCCTCCGCAACCTCAGCCACAAAAGAGTCTTCAATATGAAAGACAACCGGTTCTTCCAGCACAGCAACAATATCCTTCAGCCCCAAAGGTCCAACCTCAACCACAGCCTTCTAAATATACTCAAGCGCCACTGGTCCAACAACCACCAACACCGCAGAAGACATCTCAATACAATCAAATGACTGTGGTCCAACGCCCTCCGCAACCTCAGCCACAAAAGAGTCTTCAATATGAAAGACAACCGGTTCTTCCAGCACAGCAACAATATCCTCCAGCCCCAAAGGTCCAACCTCAACCACAGCCTTCTAAATATACTCAAGCACCACTGGTCCAACAACCACCAACACCGCAGAAGACGTCTCAATACAATCAAATGACTGTGGTCCAACGCCCTCCGCAACCTCAGCCACAAAAGAGTCTTCAATATGAAAGACAACCGGTTCTTCCAGCACAGCAACAATATCCTCCAGCCCCAAAGGTCCAACCTCAACCACAGCCTTCTAAATATACTCAAGCACCACTGGTCCAACAACCACCACCACCGCAGAAGACGTCTCAATACAATCAAATGCCTGTGGTCCAACCCGCTCCGCAACCTCAACCACCACAACGACAGCTTCCTAGATATCCCTCAGCTTCAAAGTTTCCTGCATATCCTCGAACATTTTATGAATATCAGTCTCCCCAAAAGCCGCAGGTCACTCAACCACAGGAACCACGGGAGCCACAGCAACCATATCAACCCTATCAACCACAGCAACCAGAGCAACCACAGCAACCATATCAACCCTATCAACCACAGCAACCAGAGCAACCATATCAACCATATCAACCATATCAACCAAAACAACCGCAGCAACCTACATCGCCACAGGTACCACAGCCAAATTCTGTCCAGATTTGTGAAGTGCCTGGGAGCCACAGAGTCCCATGTGGAGGTCCTGGTATCTCTGCTGCTGAATGTGAAGCAATTACCTGCTGTTTTGATGGCCAACAGTGCTACTTTGGAAATGCAGGTGGGTTTTTGACAAGGCTGCTATTGGTCGCCAAAGATCCTTTTCTGACTGTATTGAGTAAAGACTACATTGTGTCATCATGGGTGATTTTACTTAACTGCTGAAATGATCCCTATAGAACGGTAAAAAAAAAAAGTTATTTATCATACTATCACTTTTGTTTGCTGTAATTTTAATCAATAGTCAGGTATCCAACCCTTATACACACCTTTTCCCCACAGCCCACATACTGTGCATCCTATAATGTGCTCATAATGAGGCCAAGATGCCAATGTGTTAACATTTAGTTAATGGCACAGCTGTATTCTATGTAAACCCTGAAGTAGTGGCTCGAAGGCTATTGACTCATAGTCTTGTTACGTTTTCTTTGGTCAGTAATATCTAATCCTTTAACCTATAATACATGTTTTTATATCTCACCAGTGACCATCCAGTGCACCAAAGATGCCCAGTTCATCGTGGTAGTGGCCAGAGATGCCACTTTGCCCAACATAGACCTCGAATCCATCTCACTGTTGGGAGAAGGTCAAGGCTGTACACATGTTGACTCTAATTCAGTCTTTGCCATCTACCAGTTTCCTGTTACTGCCTGTGGCTCTCTGGTCATGGTAAGATGTTGGTTTTCTCTATTTTCCGACCAATAAAGATTGTTATGCCACCGTGCCACTTTTTAGGGGCCGGGCAGCCTAAGCTGCCAGGACCCTATTGTAATCCTGCATGTTCTTCTTCTTTCTTCTTCTTTCTTTCTTTCTTCTTCTTCCGAGGAAATCCTACTTCCCATGCACGAAAAATGACCAAACTTTGCACAAAGGTCCAGTCCCATGTCAGATTGCCTCAGCTGCAAAAGCAGGCCAATAGTCCTGATGGTGGCGCTACAGCAAGCCTCTAAAGTTCAAAATTTTGAAAATTCATAATAAATCAACCATATGTGCTACAGATTTACAACTTTCACCACAATGTAGCCCCAATACTGAAGAAACTTTTGTACATTTAAACCTATTGCAAATTATGAAGTCCATCACTCTGTTTTTCTCAAAAACTGTAAAACTTATTAAACCTATCTCCTCCCACAATTTTTGTTCAATTGACTTGCTACAGAGCATCTTCAGACTGTCCTACACAAACGATCACAGATTTTTGATTTATTGAAAATTGAGCCTACAGTGCATCAAAATGTTGACTGTAAACGGTATTATAAACATATACTTGCAAATTCTTGCTAAATACATTTTCAATGTTCATGAAAAAAAATGACAAAATTTTG
Source organism: Lutjanus argentimaculatus (assembly GCA_034769285.1). Classification (NCBI taxonomy): domain Eukaryota; kingdom Metazoa; phylum Chordata; class Actinopteri; order Lutjaniformes; family Lutjanidae; genus Lutjanus; species Lutjanus argentimaculatus. The sequence goes on along the minus strand of JAWZSL010000012.1, from coordinate 11,131,549 downwards.
GAGTCATGGTAGATGATGTTTGGAAAATATCAGAATTTTATCTCAAAAACTGAATTTTTTACAGCATTTTGAATTTCACTCTCATGCGAACAATTGGAGTCAATGCAAAAATGGCATTTTTAAACATCAGTTTTTCACTTTTGGAGCCAATAAATCATTGTTAAAAACTAATGACCAACATCTCCATGCTGTCTAGATGCAATTTGTGTATTTTGGGATTTTTGTCTCAATAACTGAATTTTTGACAGCCATTTGAAATCTGCCTTTACATGCTAACAGCTGCTGTCTTGCACACAGGTGACTGGCTTAGTCAATTTGTGAAGCTACAAGTGGTGTTTCCATTTGCCAATTAGCTCAGTGAGATAGAGGATGGTTTTTGGTGTTGAAGGTTGTGAGTTCAAGCCCAGCTTGTACAACATTTCCATATGAGAAATCTACCCAAACTTTTCACAAAGGTCCAGTCCCATGCCAGATGTCCTCAACTGGAAACACAAGACAATAGTCCTGATGGTGGCGCTACGGCAAGCCTCTAAATTTCAAAACTTTGAAAATTCACAACAAATCAACCATATGTGCTACAGCTTTGGAACTTTCACTTTGAAATGTTCTTTTCCATGGTATGGATGGCTGCTGCCTGGCACCCTGATCCTTGGCTTAGTCAATTTGTGAAGCAACACATAAACTCTTATTGCCAATTAGCTCAGTGAGATAAAAGACTGACTTTAGTGTCAGAAGTTGTGAGTTCAAGCCTCAGCTAAGGCAGGATGGACTTTCAAATGTGAAAGCCTTATGTTTAGGTATCATGCTATGTGGATTAGAGACTGCTAAGATTTAAATAATTATGATTCAGGGAGTTTTGGGAAGAGACAAATACTCTTTATCAACACGTTTCCCTGTTATCCCTTGTCTCTTTTCCCTGTTTATTTGGCTTAGCTATCAGTCAATAAGCAGAGTCTCTTGTGCCAGAAATTGTGAGTTCAAGCCTCAACTGATGTAAAATGCACATTAGAATGACACCTTTTTTTCATCTTCCTACACTCTGCTTGTTGCTCAGAATTGCCTAATTTTGCCTAAAATTGCCTGGCCCCGACCATTGCTGCGCAGCAGCTATAATTTTTCTTGCTTTTCGTAGGAGGAGCCTGGTGTTATAATCTATGAGAACAGGATGTCTTCCTCATTTGAAGTTGAAGTTGGGCGTGTTGGAACCATTACCAGGGACAGCAGCTATGAGTAGGTGATCATTGTTTAAGAAGATGTTTGTTGTCTCAAAAATGAAAGTTCTGACCAAGAAGCATAACACCTCTTCTGTTTTTCAGATTGATTTTCCAGTGTAGGTACACTGGCACCTCTGTCGAAACTGTGGTTGTAGAGGTGTTTCCATTACAAGATCCTCCTCTACCAGTCGCTGCTCTAGGGACCCATCAATGTACACATGAGGTTGGCTAACGGACAATGCATGACAAAGGGTTGTAATGAATGTAAGTTTGTGTTAAACTGGCAGTGATCATTTTTTTAATGTTGGCTGTCTTACTAACTGGTATCTCTGCTCTCACAGTGGATGTGGCCTACACCTCTTACTACACGGAGGCAGATTATCCTGTGACCAAAGTACTGAGGGACCCTGTGTATGTGGAGGTTCAGCTCCTCGAAAAGACAGATCCCATGCTTGTCCTGACTCTTGGTCGCTGCTGGACAACCGCAAGCCCTAACCCGCACAGTCTACCCCAGTGGGACATTCTGATAGATGGGTAACTAAAAACACAAAGTTACACTGTTTTTATGACAACATGTTCAGTTTTTGTCAGGGTTTACACTTCTGTCAATTCTGCGCCAGAAGAATAGTGAATAATAGTGAATAAGAAAATGATTTTGATGTTTTTAATGTCAGTGTCATTGCATTGACCTAATTTGCTCTCCACCCAGGTGTCCATACAGGGATGATCGCTACATGTCTTCACTGATTCCAGTCGCTGGTGTGGACCTCCCTGGTCATTACAGGCGTTTCTTGTTTAAGATGTTCACCTTTGTGGACCCCAATTCAATGGAACCCATGAGAGAACACGTAATAAAATATATCAACTAATGAGAAACCGCTGCAACAAAACACTTTTGTATTGCTCTGCCAACACTATTTTCCTTGTTCCATCCTTGTTCAGGTGTACATTCACTGCAGTACAGCTGTTTGCGCTGCTGCACCGGGTCGCAACTGTGAACCATCGTGCTTCAGAATGAGTAAGAGATTAATTTATAATTTGCAAAATTAAGGAACAATATGCACTTAAATCTTACCATGTTTGTATGTGCTTCTGCAGAGAGAGATGTCAAGGCTGTGGAGCAGAGGACAGCTGAGCCCAAGGTTGTGGTTTCTTCCGGACCTGTGATCATGAGCCAACCCGAGCAGTAAACAGCACAGTGTTGAGCTGAGAACATTTAATAAAAGATTTGTAACACTGACATTGTTCAGTTATTAGTGGTAAATGAAAATGGTGATGCACATATTTGGAATGTCTGCAAAACGATTAGTAAAGAGTCATAGGTGTGCTGCAGGTAAATCCGCAAATTACTGCAGTTACATTTGCATTGAATATAACTGGCTATTTTGTTCATGCCAGTGAGGTGTTGATTTAACTGTTGTAATGTTTGAAGTTGTATTTAGTGGTGACGTTCTGTTGGATCACATTGTATTAAGAGTTTATCTATTGTTTACACAAAAGAGGCTAACAGAATATTAGAAACAACTCTCAGTATAACAACAGCATCAAAAGTAACCATATAGTTAAACCAACTCCTGTCTGACTCTGTCCTTTTTCTGCCTCACAAAATAAATACTGCACAGGAGTACCTTATTATTGGTAAATCAGAGATATTCTAAGTTGCATTAAAATGTGTCTGAAAACATTGCTTAACTTGAGAAGTGTAAATAAGCAGTTATTACACTAACAGATGGGCTGAAACTGTAATGTGTGATCTTTTTTTCTGGAACCAGTTCTAATAAACATGGAGTGTTGATACTGAATTTTGTTGAACATGATCAGCTTCCAAAACAATAAAAGCTGTAAATAAAGTAATTTATAACTCATGTTTTTATCAAAATCTTGTAATGAGTCATAAGTATTCTCTTGGACCTAACTGCCCTGACATGGCATGAGAATTAAGTCCTTAAAATTGAATATTTTCACTCACAATTCATATAGTGGAATAAACAGTACAGTACTTCTCTCTAAAAAGTTTGTGTGTAGAGGTGTACTGCTGTAGTGCAAAATAAAAATACTTAAAATACAGTACTTGACCAAATGTACTTAATTTCAGCCCCCAGTTACTTTCTACCTGTGAAGAAAGGATATTTCCTCCTTTTATTCACTTTCTGTGGAGAAGCTCCAGGATTTGTTTTGACATGACATGATCACCACCACAATCTGTCTATGTTTTTCACAGCATAGGGAGAGAGTTGTTTAAAGATCAAACAGAGCTGCGTTAACAACGTAGAAATGCTGACTTGTGGATTTTTTTCCATTAATAACAAGGATCTGATTAGCTGTAATGTCACTGAGGTTCATTTTCCTAAAAATGTATCAGGTCTGTTCCCAGAATGATCTCAGAAAAAATGGTCACTGTAAACACTGTGATTTCATTCACTAAATTATTTCCCACTGATTGTTTTAATCTGCAGTTTAAAGGCTCTCTACAAGAATTTCAAGTATCCTCAAGATGTGTTTTAACTGACGTTTTAAAGACACTGTACTTCAATTCAGCAGACTTTGAACTGAAGTTATTTACAGTTATGTTGAATCACCTGAGCCTAGCTGAGCTGGTGAAATCAGCAAGGAAGCTGTTGTCCCGACTGTAAATAGATGTTTTTTAGAACAGCCATTTTGACATGAAATGGTGGGGGAAACAGGTTTTACCAATAATACTAAATATGGTTCACTTCAATTAAGGTCAAACTGAGTCAGGGCACTGCTATTGTGCATGCTGGCTCACTGGAAAGGCTGGAATGTGACCTTAATCAACCCTTCCTAACGCTGTCTTCAAATGGAACTTGTGAACTTGTGCTTAGGACTTGGGAAGTTGTGTACACAACTTTTGAATGCAGAGCTTTCAGAAAAATTGCACTTACGATGTCATGAATACCATGGGAGGTGTGGGTGGTGAACACTTGCTACCCAGTGGAACCTCGGTCAAATTTCTTCTTTCTTGTTTCCTGTAGGCCTTAGACATCCCATGATATCTCATCCAAAGCCAAACTTTGAAAATGGCTAAAAGATAGATACTAGCAAACTAACGATCGATGTAGATAAACTAGCTAGCTAGCATTTTGCTAATATTAGCTATCAGATACAACTAATTGGCTTATGATTGGTGCAGATTAGCTAGCTTTTTTCCAATATTAGCTAACATAACATATGACTATATATGTGATTTTTACAGGTCCCTCAGCAACATAATTTAACCAAAATTAGCTTTTTTAGATGAGCCTTACACACAGCAAGTGTGGGCCGCGGCCCATACATGAGCCGTGAAGGTGCAAAACACTGAAATTAGTATAATCAGTAACACCTGTTTTTACCCCACTATGTCATATCAATATGGCTGCCATGAAAACGGTCTACTGAAGTGGGCCAGGTCATAATACAAAAAAGGCACAGAACAGAGACATGTGTTGAAATTTCAAGATTTTTTTTTTTAAAGTTTGCACTTAGCAATATTTGTTATTAGCTAACTACTTCTGTCAGATATACAGTAACGTTACCTTGCCAAGTTAAGGTTGGTTAGCTTACTTGATAAATGTCAGCTAGACAGTCAATGTAAACTGAATCATGCCTGAAAATCTGGTAAAATCTAAAACGTGGTTGTGTGGGACAGAGTATAGTATATCTAATTTTATCTTGTTAGGTTATTAGCAACATGGATGAGGTGGATAATTAGTGGTCAGCTAGTTAGCTATATAAAGATTACAGCCAGGGCTTTAAGCTTACATTTTCATGGACACTTGTGCATTGAGTAAAAAAAAAAAAAATAAGGGCGCAATTCAGTTTTTATTAATTGCCAGTTTCTGATTATAATTCCATAGCTGTGCCTTAGCAAACTAACGTAGTTGGCTAAAACTATAGCTCAAAAGTCAGACTGGTATTTTTCAAAAGTATTGTGGGAGATCATTAAATGATTTAAATAAAAACAAGCTTCTCTAAAATCTTACTTAAAAATGACAGACTGGACACTGGTCTGTAGTTGTCAATTACTGAGGCATTTAAATTATTTTGCTTCAAAAGAGGTGTAACCATGGCAGTCTTAAAAGTAGTGGGGAAAATACCTGTCTGAAATGAATAGTTTACACATTAAATTTGTTTTTAAGTGAAATGTATGTGCTAGTAAAACATTTTCTCCTGTATTCAAAATATCTCATCTAACTCATCATAAATATCATTCCATAAATCAGTACCACAAAGTGAAGTATTCAGATTTTAAATTATAAAGACTGGTGATACTCACTCAGTAAAATATGGGTCAAGTATAAAGTTAGTTTTCAACTTCATTCAATAAATTAACCAAGTAGCAAGCATTTCCAGTACATTACACTATCATCATTATTACACTACACCATTGATAATACAATAATGATTTTTAAATAACACAAAATGAAAGGTCTACAGCATGTAACAAAATGGAGCACCAGTGGCTCCACAGTCTGGATGAAACCTGACTGAGGAGGTACACACAACAACATTTATGAACATTTGACTGGCACTACACCATTGTGACCATCATAGTACAACTGACAGTTATGATAAATAGACAATAAAATACCTTTAATACTGTTTAGAGTCATATCTAGCAAGGTCTTCACAGACTTACAGATGTATTGATGCTGACATCCTCACAGTTGACTGAAAGCTCTCTGTTTGCAAAACTGCAATGTGGTTGTGTTTAAATAATGGAAATAATAGTTAATATGTTCATAATAGGCTACATAGCAGCAAGGCAAACATATAGACCAACCTAGTTTTGGGCTGAAGTGCATATTATGGTAAACTTTGTAACAGACTCAGGGACAAGATCAATATGTCCGTCATAGCAAAGTAAACATTTGGTGACAAATAAAGTCTGGGGCCACAGAGACCTTTATTAAAGGTTTTTGTGACCCAAATGTTGGACTTGTAAATAAATACTTTAATGTCAAACTGTCACCCACCCCAGTGACCTGAACTGATGACATGTGTTTCATCCCCTTGTCCAACCCATACAACTGACCTGCTGAGCTTGTCAAACAGCTCATTGAATCATCCATCATCTGAATAATGTTAAAAAAAAAAAAAAATTACATAATACACCCACCGAAGCCTTTGAGTGGCTATTGAAAAGGTAAAAAGCTGTGATTGGTAGTGATTTGACCTCAGAGGTGGGGCTTTTAATCACATATAAATGTGATAGCACACACTAAAGAGGGACTGTCCAGGTCAGGCTGCTGTTGAATCATGGCGAAGTACTGGAGTGTCACCTCTTTAGTGGTACTAGCACTGCTATGGTGCTTAGCTGGGACAGAGGTTAAAGCTCAGGACCCAATCTGGCAGAATCCGGCATCAAAGGGCGCTCCAGCTCCTCACCAACCACAGGTCCTTCCACGTCCTCCAGCGCCAAAGCTTTCTCAGCATACTCAACAGCCAAAGGTCCCACCAGCTACACCGGCAAAGCTTCCTCAGCAACCTCAGCCACCGCAGGTCCTCTCACGACCTCAAGCGCCAAAGCTTCCTAAAAACCCCCCAGCACCAAAAGTCCAGCCAGCTCAACCGCCAAAGGCCCAACCAGCTACACCACCAAAGTTTCCTCAGTATGCTCCAGCGCTCCATGATAATGCTCAGGAGCCACAGATCCCTCAACGCGCACCGCAGCAACCGCACGCAGCAACCGCAGCGTCCTCAAGTGCCACAGGCCCCTCCCATTTACAAGCCAGGCGGTGCAAAGCAACCTACTGTGCAGAGCTGTGAGGTTTCAGAAAATGTGAGAGTCCCATGTGGAGGTCCTGATATCTCTGCTGCTGGATGTGAAGCCATAAACTGCTGCTTTGATGGCCAACAGTGCTACTTTGGAAAGGCAGGTGAGTTTGTAAAAAAGACTTTTCTTCTCATACAACTTTTTCCTGGTTGCCCTCTACTGACTAAGTGAACAGCAGTGGAGGATGCCAAAAGTTAAAGCATGATTATACTGGAAGAATAATCTTTTCTTAAAGAGGTGTTCTACATTTTTATGCTTTGTACATTTACTCAATAAAATCTAATGTTTTAACCTATCAAATTTTATCTCACCAGTGACCATCCAGTGCACCAAAGATGCCCAGTTCATCGTGGTAGTGGCCAGAGATGCCACTTTGCCCAACATTGACCTCGAGTCCATCTCACTGTTGGGAGAAGGTCAAGGCTGTACACATGTTGACTCTAATTCAGTCTTTGCCATCTACCAGTTTCCTGTTACTGCCTGTGGCTCTCTGGTCATGGTAAGATGTTGGTTTTCTCTATTTTCGACCAATAAAGATTGTTATGCCACCGTGCCACTTTTTTTCTTGCTTTTCGTAGGAGGAGCCTGGTGTTATAATCTATGAGAACAGGATGTCTTCCTCATTTGAAGTTGACTTGGGCATGCTGGAATCATTACCAGGGACACCAGCTTTGAGTAGGTGACATTTTTTAAGATGTCAGTAGTATCAAAATAAGAGTTCTGGCCAAGAAGCATAACACCTCTTCTGTTTTTCAGATTGATTTTCCAGTGTAGGTACACTGGCACCTCTGTCGAAACTGTGGTTGTAGAGGTGTTGCCATTACAAGATCCTCCTCTACCAGTCGCTGCTCTGGGACCCATCAATGTACACATGAGGTTGGCTAACGGACAATGCATGACAAAGGGTTGTAATGAACGTAAGTTTGTGTTAACCTGGCAGTGATAATTTTTTTAATGTTGGCTGTTTTACTAACTGGTATCTCTGCTCTCACAGTGGATGTGGCCTACACCTCTTACTACACGGAGGCAGATTATCCTGTGACCAAAGTACTGAGGGACCCTGTGTATGTGGAGGTTCAGCTCCTCGAAAAGACAGATCCCATGCTTGTCCTGACTCTTGGTCGCTGCTGGACAACCGCAAGCCCTAACCCGCACAGTCTACCCCAGTGGGACATTCTGATAGATGGGTAACTAAAAACACAAAGTTACGCTGTTTTTATGACAACATGATCAGTTTTTGTCAGGGTTTACACTTCTGTCAAGAAGATGGGTAACTAAAAACACTAATTTACATCATGTTGGATCTTAGTTAAAGGTAACATTGCTGTCAAGTCAGCTCATTGGGAAAAATGAACCTCAGACATATCTCTGGTAGAAGAGGCCGCACAATATGGTGTGATTATAATTGTGATTTTAAACATTTTGCAATACCCTGAGTATAGCTATAACATTGAAAATCTTTTCAGTTGTTTTCAGTCATTTTTATTGTGGCAAAGCTGACAGACTGACCAACACTGTCATAAAAACCTAATGACAGCGACCTCTGCTGACCTGACCTGAAAAAAAGCACCATCTACTAGACTGAAAAAGTCTAGTAGATTTTATTATTCTAATACCAAAAAGTGTAATTCACATTTGTAATATTAACAATTTATATTATAAAAGACTGATAATTTGGTGTCTATGTATCAACATAGTATTGCCACACAAAATATCACAATACTTTGCTGTATCAATTTTTTCTCCCACCCTCTTTGGCGTTTCTGTACTGCAATTTCTTGTTACTTTTTGCCCAAAATATATGCCAAAACGAAATAGTGCTAATAACCTAATATGTAAGGTATAATGTACAGTGGGCAGGTCATTATTGTGAAGTAAAAGCAGACAGGGTGATGCAGGACCCTGATGGGAAGCCAAAAAAAAAAAAATCAATAATTTGATACAAAATAATCGTAATTAATTTAAAAATGATTTTATTGATTTAAAAATGATGCTCCTCCAGAGCGCATGATGAGAACTGTGTCCATAGCAACAGTCTGCTATACAGAAATAACGGCTTAAAATGCTGCAATTGACCAATCAGAATTGAGTATTTAACAAAGCCATGTAATAACAGATGATAAAATCTGCCATGTTAATGCATCACTAGGCTTCAATGGAAACCCTGACTTCCTTATTCAGTTTCATTTAATTGTCTCCTCCGCCATCCAGGTGTCCATACAGGGATGATCCATACTTGTCCTCACTGGTCCCAGTCCCCGTCACTGGTGTGGAGTTCCCAAGCCACTACAGGCGTTTCATTTTCAAAATGTTTGCCTTTGTGGACCCCAATTCAATGGAACCCACGAAGAATCAGGTAATGAATAGATCCACTGATGAGACACTGGTTCAACAAAATATTTTCATATTGCTCTGCCAACACTGTTTTCCTTGTATAGGTGTACATTCACTGCAGTACAGCAATTTGCGCCGCTGCACCGGGTCGCAACTGTGAACCATCATGCTCCAGAATGAGTAAGAGATGAATTCATAGCCTGCAGATTTCAGGAGCAACATGCACTTAAATCTGACCATGTTTGCATATCTTTCTGTAGAGAGAGATGTCAAGGCTGTGGAGCAGAAGACGGCTGAACCCAAGGTTGTGGTTTCTTCTGGACCTCTGATCTTCACAGCTGAGCAGTAAACAGCGCAGAGTCGAACACAAGAATTTGGCTAAGAACGTTTAGTAAAAGATTTGGAACATTAACATTGTTCAGTTGTAAGTGTTAGTGTTAGTGATGTCAAATAAAACAGAAACAAAATGTGGTCTTAAGAGCCAAAAGTGTGCTGCAGGCAAAATGAAATGGACCCCCAAAGTATCAAATCTGTATTAAAAAATATTGGCTTTGATGTGCTGTAAATACTTTCTGATTATGTTTGTGCATACTATATATATTTAATGTTATTGGTATTCTAACAAACAGGAACATTTAGTAGTAAGATTTAAAGGAACAGTTCACTCCAAAGTCAAAAATACATATTTTTTATCTTACTTGTAGTGATATTTATCCATCTAGATTGTTTTGGTGTGAGTTGCCGAGTTTTGGAGATATCCATCGTAGAGAGAATATAATGGAACTTGTCGGGACTCGGCTTGTGGTGCTCAAAGTGCCAAAAATACATTTTAAGAACTCAACAGCAATGCCTCTTTCCAGTAGTAATGGACATGTTACTTAAGATAATCTACAGACCTTGTTGTGAGCAGTCTCATGTAGGAGCTATTTTCTACCGTTCTACCATCCACCAACCGTGCAGAAGGATGCATGCATCTACTGATGGACGAGAGGTCTGTGGTTGTGACATCGCAGGATGTTCTGATCTCTTGTCCATGACTAGATGCACCCTTCCTTCTGCGCTGTCGCAAGTGTAGTCCTGTAGAAAGAGAATAGTTTCTACATGAAAGTGCTCACAACAAGGTCTGTGGATTATCTTGATTAACCGGGTCATGATTTCTGGAAGACATTGCTGTTGAGTTTTTCTAAGTGTATATTTTTTTTTTAAAACTTTGAGCTCCACAAGTCATCTGCCTTCTGGTTCCATCATATTTGACAGAAGGCAGTCATCTCTGTGGACGATACCTCCAAAACCAATCAACTCACAGTAAGACAATCTAGATGGATAAACAGCTCAACAGGCCAGAGAAAAAAATATGCATTTTTGATTGTGGGATGAACTGTCCCTTTAACTTGTGGTTTTAAAATGACTATACAAAATACAATACAATTTTCAATAAATGTTGACTGTAAATGATAAATAGTAGCTATTCCATTTTACCTAATTGTCTTGATGTGATCTCAGAATTAAGTCTGAAGAAATGTCAAACTGATCTTATAAAGTTCCTGTGATCTTAACAGTACTGTGTCTGTGTCACTTTGGTCAGCAGACACCCAGTTGTATTTATGAAATCTGCCTGAAATGCCTCTTGTGAGGCATTGTAAAAGGGTTATACTATTTTACTTTTTAGTGTTATATGCAATTTTTCCACCATTTCTGCAGTTTTAATGATATTTGGTATATTAACATGGCATATTACAATGGTGCCCCTTTAAAACAAATTGTACTTCATTCTATCAGTGTTCTTTATTCGGTATTTAATATACTAAATACAGCATCACAAAATCAACCATGCACATCTTTATTTAATTGTGAACTGACAGTTTTTAGGATTGAAAAATACCCTCTCTGACTGGTGTGATCCAAAGGCCACAGATATTGTTTTGCGGAGCTTGTTCATAAAGTTTTACATTACAGACTGATCGTAAGGTTATACAGTTAATGAACTACAGAACATGATCAGATCTGTGTGGTAGATGCTTGTTTATAACTAAGATACAGACAAACAGTAAGTGAAACACCAGTTTTGTATTAGTTGGAAAAAAAAGTAATGAAGTTCCAATATCTGAACTATTAATTCCACTCTCCTAAACTACAATAAAAAAACAGAGTCGCTTTAAACAGTAAAAGATAATTTTACAAAATCTCAATATTTTGTATATTAAATGTTTACAAATGCACTGAATGCTTTAATGTGATTGTTATTTAAAACAGTTTTAGTTTATATACTCAATGCTTTCACAAGACTTCAACTGATGAAACAATATATAGACAACCTTCAGCATGTTTTATTTAAACAAGTTCAGAATATAATATTGACATGTTTCAATAAATTCTCACTGTTCAGCAAACTTCCAAACACTCTGCAACACTGATAACACAAAAGCTTTGAAACCTTCGTTTTGCGTCATACAAGGCTTGAATGGTAAGGGCAAAGGTAAATTTACAAAAAGACCTCTTTTTTATTAAGTGTACTTTTACCAATTTGTCACCTTAAAAATGCACTTGACACATGAGATTCTGAATGTAATGTCAAGAAATCCAGCCATCAGATTTCTACAACAGTAAACACAGTGAGCACATGAAGGAGTATGTCATGCTTTGGTCGACTGGGAGAGATCTGCGCCATTATGAACGTCTGTGTCCAAAGTGGCAGCTTCACTTTTCCAAGGAGAGACATTACAAATATCATCTACTTGATTTGCTAGTGACATCAACCAGCATGCCAGCTATCAAAATATAGATTTAGTCAAAAGAAGAGTGATGTATAAAAACAAAATATTCACACTATTTATCGAAATAAATCAGATTCTGTATCAAAACTAGAAGTTGCTTTCCATTGAGCTAACTATATATAACCACCAGAGGGCGATATGACAAGCGAAATATCCACAGTCCACAGCCAGCAAGTGGTTGAGATAAACTGGACTGCATTTTTCAAATCATATCTTTGATCAGCCGACAGTGAAACACCTCCATGTCAGTTATAGATCATCACTGATCAATGATTGTCTTGCAAGTGAAATTTAAGTGTATTTACATTCTGAGCTTTTCTCCTCTGATACTAAAGTTAGCTAATGTCACCAATTCAAGAGTGAAAACTGTTGTGGTTTGTCATCAAAAAGGAAACAGGAGCATTTTATTGGAACAATTTCAGGCACAGGTGATAATATTTTGGTGTGTTTTCCTTTAACAACAGAGCAGGAGAGTCTTTGTTAGTTCTTGCAGGTCCTTAAAAAAAAAAAAGAAAAACAAAAAACAAAAACAAAGCCCCAGACCCCTCACCAAACTGTGTACACTAAACTTGAGTCCTCAGTTGCTCTTGTCCTGCTCATGAATGCTAAAACAGGCAAACACAGTGCGAGCCATACACCTGCTTTGTGTCAGTCTCCACGTCAGTCAGACTTGTCCTTCTTTTTGCATCCTCCTCCTATGGGAACTTTGCTGACTACCGCAGAGCCGACAGCAGTCACTCCTCCAACTACAGCAGAGACTCCTCCTTTAACCAGCCCCACTCCAATCCCCGGCACAGCGGCTACAGAGCTGACGGTGGTTTTGGTGAGGTCCAGACCCTTTCCTCCTATCCAGGAAACACCGTTCACCGTCGCTCCTAAAGCTCCTGTGGTGGCACTGTACAAGCCCCCCGCCACCCTGCCAAACATGCCTGGCTGTTTCTGTGGATGGTCCTTGTTGTTGTCTGATTTAAAAAAGCAACATTTCAAGATTCAATACATCAGTGCCAAATAACAAAAATGTATATTTAAACATCAGAGAAAAGTGAAAAACATTTTCATAATGTGAGTAAAAGAAAAAGTAGCTAATTTTCACAAGCAGGTGGAACATTTGGCATTTTCTTGAAAAGTTACTTGATAAATCTATTATCAAAATAGTTGCAGATTCCTTTTCTGCTGATCAGCTAATTAATAAATCACCATTTCAGCTCTACGCCAAACATACTGTATCATCACAGTGGATTCATTTATAATGGGGGAATTGCAACTTACAAAACAATACAACTCTGAAGTCACACTGAGAAGGGATTCATACAGACAAACCTATCATTTTGAATACTGACTTATCATTAGACCCACTGCACAATATTCTATTGATGGAGGTATAGATAAGAAAAAGGTTTCCTTCTTGTATTTAGTTTTATTGGTGGAAATTTTGTAAATTTGGTAAACTTTTGTTTCTTTTAAGGTATTTTTATTTGACTGGGGACTCCTTTCGATGTTGATGTAAATGATGCCATTATTTTTGAAAATGTTGTGTTTCCTGAGCAGTGAATAGTGTTTTTCTTTTTTTAATTTTCAGACAAAGGAGCTATAATGTATAATTCCAATGTGCATAGATACAAATTAAAATTTTGTAAAAAAAAAAAAAAAAAAAAAAGTCATCCATAATAACATGCTACAATGGTGTACAAAATTATGACATTGTCCGACCATGACACAATGGCTGATTATTTTTATTGTTGATTAATCTGTTATTTTTGGCATTAACTGAATAGTTGCTTAGTCTATGAAATGTCAGTGAAATATGTCCACCAAATTCTCGCAGAGCTCAAGGTAAAGTCTCCACCTGTTTTGTCCAACCAACATTAAAAAGATAATCAGTTTACAATTATATCGAACAAAGAAAAATCTGATAATCTGGAACCAGAGAGAGGTTGGGAGTTTTAGATTAAATATTACTTTTAAAAAATCATCTAAATCAATTAATCGACTCCCCTTAAGTTTAATTAGAATTTAATTTTATGGGCAGCTGAAATTAAACAGTGACAGTGCATTCTTTGTAACATACGCAAAGCAACATTTCCACTTGTGCCATCATTCATATATAAAAAACCCACGATGTGTCAAAACTCTAATCTGCCAAAGAGCATGACAGTCACACAAAGTTTTCTTTGGGAAAGAAAAGACACAACGCTGCCTAACAGGAACACCTATATATAACCTATTGAATCTACATGTTAACAATCATGCTAGCTGATTACTGCAGAAATCATAATGTAAAATCCATAATTCTTTTTTCCATATATTTTGTCCCACATCTATTTCTCTAACTAAAAACAGAAAACAACATGACCTGAAACCTTTGAACACACTGGGCTGAATTAACAGAAATCTCTCACTGGATGCTTGCACCTTAACTTACCTGTAGGTGCTGGCTCATCGTTGAGGTATGCAGGCATGTCCTCAGGCACCTGCTCCGCCTCATTCATCTCTCTAGGAAAATAAATGACCCAATTATCAAAACAGACAGTAACATATCATAAAAACACATCTACAATGTATGGAACTAGACTCAGATATTAATGCTGCTACCTGACATAGCTTTCCTCCTGGCATGCTTGTGTAATTTCCATTCTGAAAACACTGTCAGAGATCTGTGCCTGTGCTTGTTGTTGCATGCTTTTCTGTGGTTATTCCAGTCTTGTGTGTTAAGAGGGCAACAGCAGGAAAAAAGCCTGACTTTGTGAGTTTTTATCTTTTAAAACTTGGACATTGTTACAGAGAAGAATACCAGGCTCTACCTGTTGTGCAAATGGGTTCTCTTTGTCTTTCATACTGTGATTTTGACGAGGTTACATACTGTATATGTTATAAAATGAGTGACAGTCTCAAGAGAAAGCCTTAGCTGTAATGTCAATAGTTAGGAATGGAGCTGCAGTAAAAAGCACACAGAAAATAAAGGAGCTTGCTTTGGGTGTGCTGCTGATTCTAAAACAAGGCAGACCTGTTCACAGTCTGCCACAGACATGGTCAACAATGTGAAAATAGTTGACAAGGACAGAATTTCTAAACTTAAAACAAGCGATGTTGAAAAACAAAACAAAACAAATAATATTTAAGTAGTATTTGTTCATGTTAGCTTCTTTTTTCAACTTTATTGATAACAACACCTGAGCAGTTTATATGAAGAAATAAAAGAAACAAAGTACCAGTGACTTCACTTATGATGTAAGGGTGAATTAATATTTAGTAAAGGGATTGACATTCAGTAAAAGTGGAGTAATACATAGAAGGGAAAAAGAAAGAAGTAAAATAAATAAGTAAAGCAGACAGATTAATACATGAATAACATTAGTCGATATTATCATATGTTCAAATGCTGTTTGGGTCTTTGTTGCTTTTTTATTTTTCAGTTTGGCTGGTGAATTATAACATAATGTGAATTATAAGTTCTATGGTTCATTTCATTTTACGTATGTGGAATTTGCCAAAAAACGATAAAACATCTTTATTCAGTGAGTTTTTGTCAAACTAAATTAAAATATGACTATGATGACCATTTGACTATTTTCCTCTAATATTAAAGTAGTTTTGAGAGTCCTTGTCTTGTCTGGACTTTTGGAAACATGAACAATAACGTAGTTCACACCCCTCCAAAGCAGACATGATCTCAAGAAGATGTCAGACACTTAGTTTACCTGACTGTTTCAGTCTGACACCGCTGTTTTGGGGGGTTGGTGAAAGTTAAGGCCTCTTCAATGAAATCTGCCAAAACAAAGGCGTTATTAACAGTGTGCGTCTGCCAGCTGTGGATAGTTAAACAACATTATCGCCCTGTGCATCCTGGTCAGGTTTCAAACTATATATATGAAAAGTAGCAGTTGGCTGAAATGTAAAAAACAACGCTGCGCATATTACGTAAGCTGACGTACAGCGTTTGTTTGGTAGAAGGCTGAGTTTACGTTAAAAACTTACGATAACCTACAAAAAAAAAACGACAGCCGCGGATGCTTACGTAAAAGTTACAAAATATCCATTTCTGCTTAACTTTAAATTGAAACCCTCTCGCTTTTAAAAGGCAGAAATAATTAAACCTGGTATTTAACTGACTGTCTCGTCTTTATGACTGTTTTTGTCTTTAGACGTCATAAGTTGACGTTAGCTGAAACAACCGAGCAGACACGTCAGCCCCGAAACACTAAACGTCACTTTAACGTGTTTTTCCTGCGTAAATTCATCGACATTCATTAGTATTTCATCGATATATCTGTCGCGGTGATAGCAATGGTTGAGGGAGTTTGCCTTGAAACTGGTAGATGAGATAAAAATGGCTCACTTTTCTGAACACAACTAATGCTGGCGGTGCTGCAGAAGTTCTCACGGCTGACTACACAAACTGACCCCAGAACAGCTGATTCAGCGCTTACCTTTGTCCTGTAACGTTACCAAATGGGTCCAATGTTACTGTGCGGGACTTTAAACTAACTGGCCCAGATAATGTTCAGGGTCTACGGCCTGTGATAGTGAAGCTTGTGTTGTCTGACTGATATTTTGGAGGAGGACCTCAGTCTCCACCCATAAAAACACACAGAGGTACAAAGTGTCCGCAGGCTGGAGCTCCAGCTGCTGGCTGCCTTTACAAAAAACACATGCATGCAAATTTAAGTGGTTATTATTATCTGGACAAAAACATTTAGTTCACCCTTTGGCACACATAAACACAGGGAATTTGATTTTCAAATTCAGATATTTTATATGTTTTCGTAATTAATTAGGAACAAAAAATTCCCTCGCTGTTTGGGCTCCACATTCAGAAATGATCGCAGGCTGTAGTAATGTATGGAGGAACAGCAAAGATAAAATTAAGGTTTTGTTGTGCACGGACTGTACAACTTTCGCGGGAGGGAAAAACCAGTCCCAAATAACCCCAAAACAACCTCCCCTCAAAGAGGAAGTGACGTGCTGCATCCTCTTTTTAAAAAAATCCTGATTCAAAGATCGTCTCTTTCATAAGAAGAGGTCACGTCATCTTTAAAAAAACAACAGACAAGAAACAAAAAACACTCACATATACACACAATTGGAATATAATGTAATGTACTGATTACATGTAAAGGGATTATGTAATCTGGATACAAAATAAGTAACTGTGTTCCATTACAATTACAGACAAAAAAACGGAATCAGATTACAGATATGTTCAGCAAAATTGGGATTATCAGTTGGATTACAATTTAAAAATAAAGAACATTACCCCATGTACAATGCACACTTACCAAATCATTATCAGCTCTAGTGAAAAAATGGCTTCACTGAGTGGAACTTTTGCCATTTTTTGTGAAAAAAACAAACAAAAAAAAACAATCAATTGTGTACAACAAAGAAAGGAACAGCAGGACAAACTAATAAACCTAAAAATTAGCATAAAACATTTAGAACTGCAATGATTAATCTATTAAACGAAATTAAATTAATATACTTCTATTTTGATAATCTATTCATCATTTTGAGTCATTTTTTAAATAAACAAAGTCTAAATTCTCTGATTTCAGCTTTTTCAGTGTGTATATTTTCCAGTTTCTTTACTCCTCTCTGACAGTGAGCTGAATATTTTTGACTTGTGGACAAAACAAGACATTTGACGATGTCATCTTGGACTTTGATCAACATTTTTCACCATTTTTAGATATTTCACGGACCAAACAGCTAATCTATTAATTTAAAAAAAGTGACTGATTAATCAATGATGAGAATAATCATTGGACAGGCTTGGCAGGCCCAAACGTGTTGTGAGGGTCTGTTGGGAACGTCTGGCAGAACCCTCTGTCAGAGGGGTTTTCAAATCTCACCTCCAGGAGAGCTTTGACCAGATCCCAAGGGAGGTTGGAGACATTGAGTCCGAATGGACCATGTTCTTCACCTCCATTGCTGACGCGGCCACGTCGAGAGGAGCCAGCTGAGGTGGCTTGGGCATCTATATCGGACACCTCCTGGACGCCTTCCTGGGTAGGTGTTCCGGGCATGCCCCACCGGAACACCCCAGGCCCCAGGACACGCTGGAGGGACTATGTCACTCGGCTGGCCTGGGAACGCCTCGAGATCCTCCCGGAAGACCTGGAGGAAGTGTCCGGGGAGAGGGAAGTCTGGGCATCCCTGCTTAGACTGCTGCCCCTGTGACCCGGCCCCGGATAAGCGGAAGAAGATGGATGGATGGATGGATTATTAATCTGTTGAAGTGAAAATTCTGCTACCTGACGGCTCCACTTGTCACACAATGGCTGCAGCATTCATCAGTGTCCCACACCGAGCTACCTGTCACATGTGTCTTATGCTTTGTATAGTAGCTGCCAAATTTCTGTCAAATGTGGCTGTAAAGTAGCCTTGTCATAAACATTTTTACTCTGAGTTAATTAGCTTATTGACACTACTGTCACAACAATGCTCCTGATATGAACAAGACTGTACTGCACTATTGCCTTGAATTTATGTATGTTACTTCACTTTTGAATTTTACTCGGAAGCTAAAATTATTATTTTTTAAGCCTATAATACATTATTGACAGAAGCCCAGATAGCCTACTTTGCTAATTTAATCTCAAAACAAAATCCCAAAATTCTGTTCAACACTATTAGCACCGTTGTTTCACCACAGCTCTTTCTATGACCATGTTTTCTATTGATGACTGCAACAAGTTCCTTCCTTGTTGAGAAGGTCATGTCTATTAGGTCCAGCATCTGTCCTGGGGCCTGCCCACCCATGTCTTACCCCTCTCAATCTCAAACTGTTTTAGACTCTTTCCAATTTAAAAATCTGTAAGATTTAATGGTCCAGATTTGAAAAATAAAGCTATCTTCTAGTCCTGTAAATATAATACCATCTTCTCTATTCTTAAACATTTTGTCAGTTATTGCCCCCACTGTATTGTAAATTGTTGTTTACATTGTTACAGGATGTGTTTCCTCCCTAGTTTAAGCATGTCACTATCCAGCCCATATTAAAGAAAAATGACTTAGACCCTGCTTTGCCAATGAACTGTAGGCCTATATCAAAACTCCTATTTTTATCAAAAATTGTGGGCAGTCAACTCACTGCTGCACTGATGAGTCGCAGTATTTATGACAAGTTCCAGTCAGGGTTTCGTAAACAGCACTCTACTGCAACTGCTCTCTTGAGGGTTTCTAATTATATTCTAATGTCCTTCTAGACCTCAGCTCTGCGTTTGACACAGTTTTGTGATATGGTATTGCTTTTTATAGTAGTTGAATTAGTGTCATAAAAATACAGCATGCTGATTATTAATGCCAGTCAGTGCTGTGATAACAATTACAGTATTGTGATTACATTTACAGTAATCATACTTTGAAATGTATTTACAGCAACTTACCAGCTAATTGCTGACAGTAAGTTACTGAAATTTTTACAGCATTCTTGTCACAGTGCAAATTACTAGTGATCTCTATCAAGACAATAATTTTTATCCCTTTTGAAGAAAGGACACAACAGTATGGCATTCCACATTCCCATTTCTATAGATATCTTCAGGTGCGTAATTTTGTCAAGAAGCTCACCTCCACTACTACAGGGCCAGATAGATGATTTTCTAGGCTGCGACCCTCTACAGGCAGGCCTGATATCAAAACTATACAATTCAGTTCAAGAAATGGTCACCCCTCCCTTGACTCACTTTAAGGAGCAGTGGGCTAAAGACTTTGAAACATGGCAGTCTGCAGTTTCAAGAATCCATTCTACATCCATATGCATTAGACATAGTTTATTACAGTTTAAGGTAGTACATAGATTGCACTTAAGTAAAAGCAGACTAGCAAAGATGTTCCCAGGATTAGATAAGACTTGCCCCTGCTGTCATCAGGATGAAGCCACTCTGTACCATTTGTTTTGGAGCTGCCCAAGTCTTGTAGCATTCTGGTTGGCCATCTTTGAGACATTCTCTACTATTGGTAGTAAGCAGATACATCCAGACCCAGGAATTGCATTATTTGGAGTAATTCATGGAGTGTTTTCACTTACAGGTGCACAGGGTGATGCTCCAGTCTTTCTGTCATTATTGGCATGACGTTTGGTGTTGATTCACTGGAAATTCACCAAACCACCGTCTCACAGTAAATGGGTGGAAAGTGTTATGGCACATCTCCAGCTTGAAAAACTTAGATACTCCATTAGGGGCTCTGCACAGATACTTTTTAAAGTCTGGAGGCCTCTGATCTCTTATTTTGAACAGAATTTTAAACCCAAACATTAAGTATTAAGTTTGGGTTTCCTAAACCTCTGTCCCCTGACCCCAGGGTGTCTTGGTTGTATATTAAAGTTTATTAACCAGGTCTACACCTTGTCAGATCAAATGCAGTCTCATACAACAGGCCTGCAAGTCCTGCAGTTTTTGTGGAAACTGTTTTTGAAAGGTGTCAAGTGTTTCTATTATTTTGTCCACCTTATTTACATCAATGACACTGGGCTAAGTAACAGAAGCACTTCTCTGTAAAAGGCAGCATGGTTCCACAGCACCACAAACTGTTTGAACTCCACCGTTCCCATTTGTCACACATTTTAATAGACCTATTTCACAGAAGATAGTTTGGTTTGTCACAGTAGGAAAAGCACAGGTTTAATAATAAAATCAACAATGGCTGAATTCCATTTAGCTGCTTCAGTTTATGTTGATATAAGTGGTAAAATTAGAATTCATGTCCTTTATTAAGTAAAAGCATTAACACCACACTGTAAAAATACTTTGCTGCAAATACATAAGTCAAAGTGTATAACCAGGAAAATGTAGGCTACTAAGTTATTAAAAGTAAAAGCACTCGGCTATTAAAGCAGTATTTTAATGTTATAACTGGTTGAATGGGAGCTAATTTTTAATTGTTTTGTAAAGGACTGCAACTAAAGATTAGTTTCATTATGTATTAAGCTGCTGATTATTTTCTCAATTAATTAATTGATATTATGAAAATGTGATGAACGGTGATGGTGTTTACCATTTGCCAAGCCTAAAATTCAAAATAAATTCAAATACAGCTAATTGTCACATTTGTGCATCTGGAAACATAAAATGTTGTGTATGAAAAGTGATGATTATCAAAATGAGCTGTACGGGTCCTTTTAACAAAACATGAGCTCTTCACATGTTTTGAATGCAAAAAAAAAAGTACAGTAGGCCTAACGAGTAACTAAAGCTGTCAGATAACTGTAACGGAGTAAAAGTAGCCTATTATAATATTATCCCTCTGAGATGCACTGGAGCAGAAATAGAAAGTTGAATAAAAATGAATAAAAAGACTCAAGTAAAGTACAAATACCTCAAATTTGTACTCAAGTAAGCTAGAATACTTGAGTACATGTACTAAGTTACTTTCCACCACGGGTATTGTGCTTGCTGGGGATGGAAAGCGGAAACAGAGAGTCACGTGACCGCAGCTGTGTTTCCCGCCTGTATTCGTAATGACTTATTTAGTACCCGGAACCAGCGGCAGAGTGACAGCTCTCTCCTCCTAAAACCACAACACCTCAGGCTGCATGTGTGGATAAAGTTCCTGTATTTCAGCAGACGGAAACACCTTTATCACCGCTGGGTCCAGATGTTGAGGCGCTCGCAGCGGCTGTTGGATCACAAACTCACAGTTTAGAGTTTAAAGGAGCTCTTCAGTTTCCTGTTTGGATGTGAAACATCCCGAGTGGACCAACGCAGCCTCCGCCGTGTGTTCAACATTCAAAAGCTCCTCCGTCTGCAGAGACAGGTAGATAATGGCTGTGATGGTAATGATTTCACTCTTATCATTTTAATGCATTATTACTGATTGTAACGGAGGAGGTGTGTGAGTATTTTCTTTCACCTTTTCAACCACAGTGCCAATGATTTCCTGCAGAGTGGAGCTACATTAGCCCTGCGCATATATCTGTGAAGGAAGTCTCCAACAAGTATTCATTATTTCAGTCAGTATAAGAATATTAGTGTATAATCAACAGTAGCTGAGAATGTAATGAGTGCCTGTGTTTTTATAGTGAAATGAAAGTCTAAATGTTGAGATCATCCTCGTCCTCAGGAAGTCTGTTTACCTCAGTATACACACGGCTCACTCTGTTTTTCTCTCATGAAAAGCTCTTAATATGTGTCCCATTAGTTTAAACTCTCCCTCCAAAATGTGTTTTGGTTATTGTTACCCCACTGGGATGTTTGAGCTTCACTGTGAGAGAGGTGTGCAGTGTTTGACACTAAAAGACTGTTTCCACTTTCAGCTGCTGAAAGGAAGTTTCTCTGTGGTTGCATTAAATCTCAGTTTAAGATGTTTAGGGGAGAACAGGATTGGAAGCCTATCGCTGCACAATATGTTAAAAAAAAAAATATTGTAATTGTTTTGACAGATACTGTGATTGCGATAAGACTCATGATTAGTGGGGATGATCATTTGTGCATAACAATTTTCATTTTCACTGCACAAAACTATTAAAATCCTGATGATGTGACATTTGTTGGGATATGTACCAATCAAAACGTGTTTTCTCACATCTGGAAAACAAAATGTGTGGGCCAGGGCATCCCTGCAGCACTACAGCACTTCATTGTAATGCTTTTTTGTCACACGTTTTACCTTTATCAAAAAATATGCAGCTTCTGCAATTTGGACATAGCGCTTGCCCATGTTGTGATTAATTGTGCTGCCCTACTCCAGGTCGCATACACATAAACTTTTGTAATAAATTTGCACATTAATAGATTCAGTTTTTTTCAATGAAATCGAAGGAGTAGATATAATTCTTAACATGAGTTTAACATAATTTTGACATACACTACCGTTCAAAAGTTTGGGGTCACCCAGACAATTTTGTGTTTTCCATGAAAAGTCACACTTTTATTTATCAAATGAGTTGCAAAATGAATAGAAAATATAGTCAAGACATTGACAAGGTTAGAAATAATGATTATTATTTGAAATAATAATTTTCTCCTTCAAACTTTGCTTTCGTCAAAGAATGCTCGATTTGCAGCAATTACAGCATTGCAGACCTTTGGCATTCTAGCTGTTAATTTGTTGAGGTAATCTGGAGAAATTTCACCCCATGCTTCCAGAAGCCCCTCCCACAAGTTGGATTGGCTTGATGGGCACTTCTTGCGTACCATACGGTCAAACTGCTCTCCCACAACAGCTCAATGGGGTTGAGATCTGGTGACTGCGCTGGCCACTCCATTACAGATAGAATACCAGCTGCCTGCTTCTTCCCTAAATAGTTCTTGCATAATTTGGAGGTGTGCTTTGGGTCATTGTCCTGTTGTAGGATGAAATTGGCTCCAATCAAGCGCTGTCCACAGGGTATGGCATGGTGTTGTAAAATGGAGTGATAGCCTTCCTTATTCAAAATCCCTTTTACCTTGTAGAAATCTCCCACTTTACCAGCACCAAAGCAACCCCAGACCATCACATTACCTCCACCATGCTTGACAGATGGTGTCAGGCACTCTTCCAGCATCTTTTCAGTTGTTCTGCATCTCACAAATGTTCTTCTGTGTGATCCAAACACCTCAAACTTCGATTCGTCTGTCCATAACACTTTTTTCCAATCTTCCTCTGTCCAATGTCTGTGTGCTTTTGCCCATATTAATCTTTTCCTTTTATTGGCCAGTCTCAGATATGGCTTTTTCTTTGCCACTCTGCCCTGAAGGCCAGCATCCCGGAGTCACCTCTTCACTGTAGACGTTGACACTGGCGTTTTGTGGGTACTATTTAATGAAGCTGCCAATTGAGGACCTGTGAGGCGTCTATTTCTCAAACTAGAGACTCTAATGTACTTGTCTTCTTGCTCAGTTGTGCAGCGGGGCCTCCCACTTTTCTTTCTACTCTGGTTAGAGCCTGTTTGTGCTGTTCTCTGAAGGGAGTAGTACACACCGTTGTAGGAAGTCTTCAGTTTCTTGGCAATTTCTCGCATGGAATAGCCTTCATTTCTAAGAACAAGAATAGACAACCGAGTTTCACATGAAAGTTCTCTTTTTCTGGCCATTTTGAGAGTTTAATCGAACCCACAAATGTGATGCTCCAGATACTCAACTAGCTCAAAGGAAGGTCAGTTTTATAGCTTCTCTAACCAGCTAAACTGTTTTCAGCTGTGCTAACATAATTGCACAAGGGTGTTCTAATCATCCATTAGCCTTCTAACGCAATTAGCAAACACAATGTACCATTAGAACACTGGAGTGATAGTTGCTGGAAATGGGCCTCTATACACCTATGTAGATATTGCATTAAAAACAAGACATTTGCAGCTAGAATAGTCATTTACCACATTAACAATGTATAGAGTGTATTTCTGATTAGTTTAATGTTATCTTCATTGAAAAAACAGTGCTTTTCTTTCAAAAATAAGGAAATTTCTTTTGAACGGTAGTGTATAAACAGAACAGACAACATTATTCTCATCATTCTAGGAAGAGTCTAATGTTTTAAAACATGTCTGGAGGGAATCTTTAATATAGTTGCATCCAGTAGTGTTTGTATTCAGTACATGTACGAGATGCAGATGGTCCTCTGCTCATATAGCAAATGCGTGTTTTTTGTTTTTTTTTGTTTTGTTTTTTTTTTGCTTAATCTCTTATAAAAATGTATAATATGTTAAAAACAATTATGTCCACCACAAGATTTCATACTTGGTCCAATCTGCTCAATTATCAATAATAATAACAATAAATATTTTAGTCAATATGCTTATCATGTACCTGAAACATCTCCATTTTTTTGCTTGTGCAATATATTTTCTTGTGAAATCTCTATGTCACTGGTATTGACTGTATTTACTGAGTTTATAGGGTGTGTTACTTGATTTCACTCAGTTTGCAGTTTAAACAGTTAATCAGGTTTGGTGAAAATCAAAGGCTGCGGCTTTTTGTGAAGCAGTAAACTAACTAAGTTGGTTACAGTTACCACAGTGTGTGTGTGTGTGTGGTATTGATTGTTGTCCAAACTGATGGTTTTCATTTGTAATGAGG
Source organism: Lutjanus argentimaculatus (assembly GCA_034769285.1). NCBI lineage: Eukaryota > Metazoa > Chordata > Actinopteri > Lutjaniformes > Lutjanidae > Lutjanus > Lutjanus argentimaculatus. Next base: position 11,106,456 of record JAWZSL010000012.1, on the reverse strand, counting down.
TTTAGTTTCCAGCAGGTGTCAGTGTTGCCTCACTCCTCTGCAAGACCTGAGACTGGATGGAGAAATGAGACAACTCATTTTTTTGAGTGCCTCAGTTTATCGAGCACTTGGTGCAGCAATGGAAATGTCTGCACATAATGGCCCCTTTTCATCTTTAAAAAAGGACTAAACGACTAAACTTTTCTAAAGCCCTATTGTTTAACTAAGACCGGCCCTTTGATTAGTTGATTATTCACTACTAAAAACTGAAGCATAAAAAAAGTATTTTGTTGATCAGTTTATTGTTTGCAAAAATTTTAAACATTCGCTGCATGGTTCTAGCTTCTTAAATGTTTAGATCTGTGGCTTTTGCCTGTTTTTTCCTGCATTTTTTTTTCAGATAATAAGCTATTATCTTGAGATAGTAAGTCATTATTTTGAGATACCAATTCCTTGCTTTGAAATAATAAGCCATTATTTTTAGATTCTAAGTCATTATTTCAAGAATGTCTCATTATAATGACTTACAGGATCTTTTCATCACCTTGACCAAAATGGGCTCCCATACATTTCAATAAATACCATTTGATTTGGTAACTTTAATGAACTGTACAACCTTTATTTTTGCATCTCTTGTGTTTTTGTATATCTAGTATTATATGTGGTGGCTCGACATTTTTCTCCTAATGAGAGTGGATTACCTGTCAGCTGGGACGTCCTAAAAACACAGTGTTTATTTCCAGATCCCATTCTTTCAGAGAAACCACGTGGTTGTACAAATAACACCACATTCCTTTATTGGTAGATTGGTGTTTAATTTGGGGCCGGTCTGTCGTCAGAGGAGTAACAGGACAAGAGTCATTAGTTAGCCATCGACCCACTGGGCAAAATTAGCTCTGCACCACCCTTCCTCCTCCTCTGTGTGCACAAACAATATACTAACACAAATTAGGACTCGCTGCTTTTTGTCAATGGAGAGAGCAACAAAGATGCTACACACAGTGATATGTCATTAGCGAGCAGGTGGGGTAGGAGAACTGAGAGCTGTTGCCTCTCCAACTAAGTAATGAAGAGGTTTCCATGGCAACCAGGCTGCCTGTTGCCGTCCCTGTGTCGGGGGGCAGCAGAGATCAAAGTCGGCTGTCCTCAATTCTGCTGTAAGTGGAGGGTTAAATGCTGGGGTTGCAGGGGAAAAGCTCCTCATTAAACTTAACCAAATCTCCTTTAAGACACAGCTGACATGTTACTCAAATGTTCTTAATACTCAACTCCTCCAGAAAAAAAACAACAAAACATAATGGTTGTGCACACTGCTGCTGTGGACAGTGAATAAGGATCTATTTATTTCAGTTTAGTGGACGGTTTGTGGTTTATAGCACTGGACCACAAAATATATACAGATAATTAAAGTGTTGATTTTGGAATTCACTGAAAATAAGTATAGTTTTAATACTACATATATTCAAGTAACGAGATGAAGAATGTAAACTGGATGAACTGGATCACTGTATAGTTTTTAGGAATTTAGAGGAAGATTTACTTCTCTAAGTTACCCTGCTAGTAAGCAGACTTGTTGAAGTATTGCCTTGCCTTGAATTTGCAATTTTATGTCAGTGGAATTGTATGTTATATTTTAACAATTTTGATAATTAATCAATCATTTAAGTCATTTATCAAAGCAGAAGTGTCAAGAATATCTCTCAAATGTGACAATTTGTTGCTTTTCCTCAGTTTTGTTTTATTTTAAAGGTTTTGGACAAAACAAATAATTCAGAGATATCAATAATCTGATATTTTACAGACTAAACCCTTTTTTTCCCCTAAAAGTAAAAATAAGACATATATGATTGTTTGTTGCAGCCTTAATTTAAAAGAAATTTCAAGTTATTTCTATGCAGAAAAACTCATCTGAGAAAAGTTTACAAAGAGGCCAGTACTTTAGAAATCAAATTTTATGAAAAGTCTTTATGAAATCAAACTGGTGTCATGACTGTAAAGCTTCTACAAGGTGTTTTCACTTATGCTGCATGTTTGGACTTCTTTACACAGAACTAAGGTTATCAAAAGTATTGATACTTGGATAGTTTTTGACACCATGTGTTTAAAAGGATACGATATCCGTTAATTACAGTATTGAAAGTACTGAAGCTATTAAAAAAATAGCTAAGTGCTCATTCAAGGCCTCAGTTCAGTTCAGTCTTTATTGTCCTGCCTCAAATTTGTCTTTCAACAAAACCAGACGGTGTTCAGTCAGTTTTTCTGTACCAGCTCAAAGTGCTGGTTGTTAATAAAAAAAAATAAGGAAGAAAATTCTATTTTGTATGCCAAGGATTTTTTTGTTTTTGCCAGCATGCACTACCCTGAAATTGAAGCAACTAATTAGCAATTATTATTAGTGTTTTTCCTATCGTGACAAGTAAAAATGTGTTCTGTGGAAAACTCCTATTGTTGTTGTTGATGTACTCTTATGGGTCATTTGTGTAAATGCTTTCAGCAGTTCAAACTTAGCAAAAAGATGCATCATTGTGTATCACAGAGCCTAGAAATCTCTGATCAACCAGCTCCAATAAGAACGCCAGTGACTGTAGTGAGCAACATACATGTTGATCAGAGTGTGATGAGTCTTAATGATGAGTAATTCTATTACATTGAATTAAGAAAACAAACAAACAAAAGAAACATATCCTTCTCTCGCGGTGATTTTAAAAAAGATTTTATACTGAAATGGTGAAAACAGATCCAGCTGCCTCCATGTGTTTGCTGACAGATCATAAATTTAGACATCAAGTCGAATTTTAATCAGGATGAACAGAGGTCAAGACTCATATTGTTATTATCTCTATGGATGTGTTTATTTTTTCAAAGTAGAAATTATATTATTGCATTGTCTCCATTTTTAAAATAATTCTGTCTTGTACCTTGCATTCTTTTCAGACAGGAACTTCCTCTGTTTCGTCAATGCACAGCTGCTACAGCTGTTGCATTTTTGTTGTTCTGACTTTTCAAACTTTTTTCCCCCTGCTTCTCTTTGTTGTTGTTTGGCTTTTGCTCCCAGCCTCTTTAAGTTGTAAAAGGATTATCCATCAGCCTGACTGTTTGGGTGGCAATCACGAGCACTGAGGTGTACCCGTGTTGTAGGACTGTCCTACTTAGATAACTGTAACCCTCATATGAGCAGCTACACTCCTGGTGGTCCGATGTTGGCTATTGGGACACACAGCTCAGCTTTTTGACTGTGGAGAGCTGTGAGGACAAGCTGTGTGAAAGGCCAAGCAAAGAGGGGCGGGGGCTCTCAAATCCTTTTTAAGCCTTTTGTCATTTATACTCGGATTTGTTTGTCATTAAATAATAAATAAAGCATTTGTGGCATAATTAGATCTTTATCAGTGTACTTTTGTGCATCTGCACATGGGATTTTTTTTTTTTTTTTTATTGGAAATTTTAAAAAATAGCACTATCATATTGTTGCAGGTTGTTGCTGAGGTGTCTTACATTTTGTCAACTTTGCCCTTTGCTGCTCTGTTTTGACTGCTGCAGCTTCTCCGTCACAGTTTTGTCCAGATGAGCTCCCATATTCAAGTGTCTCCTCTCCCATGAGTCAAGTTTAATTGAGTGAAGCCATAATATCCAAGGAGGAATACACTTGGTACTTATATTTATTGTTTCCAGGTCATGTTACTTTATTCAGGGTAACAGTTTCAGTTTGCATGCAAGACTTTTTCCTGCAACTGTAACTTCTCCAGATGTGATTAGAGGCTGGGGTCCGATCGTGTGGAGGTACTGGGTCTGCTGCTGCACTGCACCATCTGTGTGAGACCTTAATAACTGGTCTGGTGATTTATTGCCTGTACTCAGCAGTGTCTTTTTGAGAGGAGCCCAGACAAAAGCCGAGACCCTCACCCTCCCGCTGCTTTTAATAGTTCTTTAGGATGTGCCGGGGGAGAAAAACACAGTAGTAATGTGGGGGCTTCAGCCTTTAAGGAGGCAAAGTGAAAGAAGATTGAGTGCATAAAATGAAAGTAGTTAGAAGAAAAGATTTTTAAGAGGAGAAATCTGTAATATATTTAGTGTACTAAATCATAAAATGTTCATGATGTGTCATCAGAAATTAAGGAAACGTGCTAAGTTGAAAAACTGGTTTCTCCAACAACAGCACCACAACCAGTTCTCCTTTAAAATTTCCATTCTGGCCTGGAACAACAGTTTTTCTTTGCCTGTTTGTTTGTTTTGTTTCTTTGTCATGTTTATTAGAGTTAAAATTAATGCTGAATGTTCACAGAATGAATAGGTGCCTGTTTATGAGTCGTAAGAAATCATTAATAATCATTTAGAAGGAATTGATGTTTATAAGTTAAAGTTAAATTGACCAACATATTAATGGAGTCTGGTAGGCAGTGAGACAGGCAGTCACTGAACTTCACCCCCAGAGTGTGTATTTTTTCAGAGCAGTGGTCTTTTGTTTTCTTTTTAGGATAACCGTCTTAACTTCACATTGACAAACAACTGACAGTTATAATCGGCTGATCAACTTAAAGTGTAGAACTCGTCATCGCCTGTCAGTGTCAAAATATAATGTTGCACTTGTCTTGCGTTTGTGTTCACCGTCCCTGCAGCCTGCAGGCAACCTGCCTGAGCCCCAGTCTTAGGAGGAAGGTGCAGGGGAAACAACTTGCATTGGCCATAGATCGTACATTAAATAGGGATATAACTTATTTAATGTACCATTTAATGGCAGCACTCATTTTTGAATGCTAGGGTCTTACATATTTCTTTAAGATGGTACAGGGGTTGTCTACAAATTAAACCAAAATTTACTTCAGTTTAAAGCTTGATAATAACTAATTTTCTTTAATGCTACCACAAGGAGTTTTTGACTGGTTATGAAACAGTCTCAAGTGAATATTGATGCCTCTATATAACCTACATAAGTTAACAAGACCATCACTGAGAAGACTGGCTTTTTCTATGTAGTTATTTTTAATGCCTGCCACCGGGTTGGATTCTCCTTAAATCAGATTAAACCAGGCTGTGTTAACATTTTCTGAGTTAAATTTACAATGAGTAATATGTTAGCCGAGATTTTTATTAAGATTATCTTATGTTATATTTTATGGTTGGCGCAGGGGAAACACTCCTATTTTTGTCCACAGGGGGCTCAAAAATCAACAAAATATGAAAGTTCCTTGCAGTAGCTTTAAATTTAACGCATCAGTTAAAGAAAAGCTTTGAGGCTACATCTTCGCATCATCTCATATTCCAAAGGCTGCAGTTTTCTGGCCGTGTTGCTGCTCTGTGAGCCCTCAGTGACCCCTCTCCTCCTCTCCCATCCCCTCCGGAGGGCGATAAGGTGCTGCTGGAGAAAAGCTTGTGTTATCTCCCTGTTGCCCTCTGAGGCAGTCGTGTTTTATGGGTTGTAGCCCTTTTGTTTCCTTGTTCGCAGCCTCTCCCTGATCACTCACACTCATTCCTCATGGAAGTTGTTTGAAGGCCTAGAATAGCTTTGGAAAAGAAGCCCCCACCTCCTCCTCCTCTCTCCTCTTCTTCTTCTACTCCTCTGTTCCCTCTTTATTGAATCCCGCCTCCGTATCATTTATCTCTGCAACCCCCCCTTGCTCACTCAGCCCCTTTTTCCTCAGTTTGAGGGGGCCGTTAGGGGGCATCCTCTTTTCTCTCCCAGCTGGGTTTGTTGACACACAGTCAATCTACGGTTCCCTTTCACCTCTGCCACCCCTCTTTTTAACTCTCACCCCCCTACACACCCCACCCTTCGACTCTACCCTCCACTTTCCCTGAACAGTAAAGCTGCCACAGCTGTGGACTGTATTAGCATAGCTGCTGAGGAGCAGAGGGGGGTTGCTAAATATATTGCAGCCATTAGCTTTTGTTCAACAGTTGACAGTTTTAAAACATTTCAGCTCCTCTCTGTGCAGAGGGAGGGAAAGAAAAGGATGATTTCAGTGTAACAGCTTTTTAAATATGGGACCCAGAAGATGGAGGGAGAGGAGGGAGAGCAAGTGGAAAACAAGTCAAAATCTAATTAGTGCAGTTAGGGGAAAAAGAGGGAAATTAAAAGAAAATGTCCCAGAAAATAAACATATTTTCCATTTGCACAATTAAAAATAAAACATTGTTTTCATGTCTGACATTCAAACGTCATTTGGATTGATAGCACACAGGAAAGGAAATTTGTGATTGACAGTGATTGATGTTTCATTTAGGCTTAGCGATGTGATTTTTTTTTTTTTTTTTTTCCTGCTGTCAACAGGTGTTGGAATGAACAGGTCCAGGTCCAGCTGGGATAAAAAAAAATCCCAGCCTGCTCGTCACCAGGATAACTCGCAGCTCCAGCAGCTCCCAGGCCCGGCACAGCGACCCGACAGAGGGCCAGGACTCTGTTCCCGGTCCATATGGAAAACAGCGAAAGAAGCAGACGGACTCTGCTTTGGCCCAGGACCTCAGTCAGATGAGTGTGAGCGGACAGGATGGTTTAAAGACAAGGTGAGGAAACCTAACAGGAGGCTGCACTGTGTCATCAAGACTAGTGGCCAACAAACAAAGAATTGTGTTTTATTAAGTACATGCATGTACACATAATACGCATTTATACAAACACATGTACAGTTGTCCATTTGCCTACGACAATCACATGTACATGCATTAAACTCCAACCTGGATACAAATGTCCTGGTTGGAGTTGAAGCATTGTCCGGCCCAATAAAAAATTAAAGTGGTTTAAAAAAAGGTGTTTTCTGATTTGAAAAGAAACCGCATTTTTTGAATGTCAAGAATTGTTCAAGTATAACTCTGCCAACTGGCTTGATATGGTTTCAAGTCTGTGATCCAATTTAAAACAACTCTACAGACATGCTAGTGTGCCAGTTTGTCAATTAGGTATGGAGATATTTCACAGGACAAGTGAAAAACTTTTTTGCTAGAGCAAAGGTCAGGGGATCACTGAATTCAGCAGGTTTTATCCTCTGGGGAACATGAATGCCTGTACAAAATTTGGTTAAAAATGCATTTGAAAGTATCTGAAAAAATGCTGTTTAGAAAGACTTATGTCTCATGGTTATACATTAACTACATTAACTATCATGTCAGGGATTGTCACATATGAGATCAGGATGTCTTCATGTGTCTTTTCTTGTCCTCTCCAGTAAAGGAAAGCTGTCCAAAGGCAGCAGGGACCCTGTGCAGGCTGCTCAGTCCTCTGGGTCCCAATCTGATCAGGGCAGTCCAGCTGTGTTTGCTGCCAAGTCCTCATCGCGAGGTGGCCTCGCCTCTGTGGTTCGCCTGGTGAAGCTCGGCCGCTGTAAGAACGTGGTGGTGGTGGCCGGAGCAGGAATCAGCACAGCCAGCGGCATCCCAGACTTCAGGTTGGTGTCTGTGGGTCTTATTCTCTCTACTACACCCTCATCTTCATCTTTCTCTTTACTAGAAAATGATTCTTTATATTCTTTGTGTTTTGTGCAGTTTCACTCTAAACCTAAAGTATAAACCATTTTAGTGGCTATAGAAACTGTCCAGAACAGATTGGCTCTGGTGTGTTTTGGTTGGAGTTTTTGAAAAGAGATGTTAAACACTTGGAAAAACTGAAGTCACTTATTGTTAGTTTTCTTAATTGAAAGAATCACCATGATGTCCTAAAATGTACATGTCAAAATCCCTATATTTTCCAGAACTCCGGGAACAGGTCTTTACGCCAACTTGGAGAAGTACAACATCCCTTATCCAGAAGCTATTTTCAACATTGACTACTTCTCTGACGACCCGCAGCCTTTCTTCTCCTTGGCCAAGGCTCTGTATCCTGGCAGCCACCGACCCAACTATATACACTACTTCATCCGCATGCTCCATCATAAAGGCCTGCTGCTGCGGATGTACACCCAGAACATCGACGGACTGGAGAAACGTGAGTGAGACCCTAAAGAGAACAAAAAACAGCTGGACATACATCTTTAAATTAACTGTAGGCTAGCTTAAAGTGGCTGAAACTTTTCAACACTGACTACAAACATACACAGACTGGTTTTCACTTTATTAATTATATTTATCAGCCAGAATATGCATTAATTACCAGCAATATGATGTAAATATATGATTTCTTATCCTCTGACATGTTGTTCCTACTTTCCAGACAGCCATTGGTCGACTTTAAAGATTCAGTTGTCCTTATTTTATGACAAACAGGAAGACAATAAGTGGTATTGGTCAAAACATTTAACATGCCATATTTTGGCCGCCACATTTCTTGAACAGACAAAACAAGTATAACCACACTTGTATAATAGCGCCAGCCAAGGTAGGCAGGTGAAACATACCTGGCACATCACAGAAAAAAGTTTTCTTTACATAGTGATGCAGCTGCCAGCAGGGACGGGTTGTGACAGCTGTTTTTGTTTCAGGATGGACATTTTGGCGATACATGGCTTTATTGAAGAGTGACAATATAAAACATTCCTATGCGCAGTACGTCCATAAACGCACTGCCAGGAGACGTACTGGATGTGTGCAGACTTTCTCCTTTTCGTGACCAAGTTGTGCACTGACACTTGGGATGTTGAGTTATACCGGTTTTGACGATAACATGATATTTCAAAAATAAAATAATGATATCATGCTAATAATACTCATGACAATATTTTCTAAATAATCAAATGCCTCTTAAAAATAGGGTTTGCTCTTAAATGATTTCTGTTTCTTTTGGTCATGTTTGTCATAATATTTAATAACTGTCTTCACAGTATGCGGTATTCCAGATGACAAACTTGTGGAAGCTCACGGTAGTTTTGCCACAGCGTCCTGTCACCTGTGCTACACCTCGTACCCTGCTGAGGAGGCTAAGGTAGGTCTGACTCTCACTGTCGGGAACATTCAAATGTAATTCACTGCGCTTTTGATGCCACAGTAATTTCTTCCTCATTTGTTTGTTCCACAGCGTGCCATAATGAATGATAATGTCCCCATCTGCACATTCTGTGCTGCAACAGTCAAACCTGATGTTGTGTTTTTTGGAGAGGACCTCCCTCAGAAGTATTTCCTCCACACTAAAGACTTTCCTAAAGCAGACTTGCTCATCATCATGGGCACATCTTTACAGGTTAACATTTTTAATATCTTTATTCACTTCTTCAAATGGGTATTTAGTACATTTTGTGAGTAGGTGAACCCTGAGGTTAATTATGTCTGAACAAAAACCCATTGTTTCAGATTGAGCTGTTTGCCAGCCTGGTGAACACGGTGCGTTCCACTGTGCCACGTCTCCTCCTGAACCGACACGCTGTGGGTCCCTTTGAGAAGGTCCCGCTGCGGAGAGGAGACCACGTGGAGCTGGGTGACCTGGAGGACACAGTACGGAGGTTTGCAGAAATGCTCGGCTGGAACGATGAGATTGAAGCGCTGATGAGGAGTCAGGAAACACTGGTGGGTTCTTTTTTAAGACCTTTAAAATAATCCTTCTGCAGGTTATGCAAGTCTCTCTGGGTTCTTCATGAGACAAATCACACCTTTCTGTGAAATCAAAAAGTAAACTAGAGAACACAGAACAGAAGAAGCTCTGGGGGTATTGCAGTATGCAAGCCAGCATGCTTTTCTGGCTACTCTGACCCACAATCCTCTGCACAGTGAAAGATTTCTCAAATCCACTGAGCCACAGAGAGAGCACAGACCAGTGACTGTAGGCTGTATATCTTTCATATAGTCAAACAGGTGACAGCTCGTTGACAGAAGACAGAAGGTAGAATGACAGGGCACTCACATCACATCCTCTTACTTCAAGTTTCATGCTACAGACTGGACGGATGTTTGAGCAAGAGGGTCAAAGTTCAACACACAATTTCATGATACAGTACGGTAGTATGTCCCAACTGTGTGCATACTGCATGCAACAATGTGTACAGTGCAACTCAGCTGCCAACAGTTCAGTCAGACATTTAGGCGTGTTATGTCAGTAGTAGGTAATGCAGCATCAAGTTTCAAGTAGGTATGAGAAGGGCGCTACAGATGTCTGGTGAGCTCACTTCTTTCAATCTCCACCAAAAACTTGTAGTCTTCAGCTACAAAGGACGCTGACTCAAGTGACATCACTTGAGGCAATTTATCAGATTTCGTGCAGCTCCTTCTGGAGCCACAAAGGCTTAATAAACTTTTTTCACATATGCCGTAGTACTCCCCAACAGACTTTGATGTGTTCAGGTTTTCTGCTGGTCTTTAAAAAGTGTAAAATCCAGTAATCTGAATTGGAGGCCTTAAAATGTGTCTGTTTTGACAGATCTTAAAAATCATTGTTTTGAAATATGTTGATATTGGTGAAAGATTTGTATTGATCATGCCGTAATGACTACAAAACGGAACTGACATGGAACCAATAAGTCAGAATTTATCAGAGCAGACCAGCTAGCTTCATGTTCAAACTTCAAGTGTAGAAAGGACAAGAAGTCTTACATTATGGGATATAGAGCCTTTAAATATCTCTGGGCTGAGATTACAATACTTCTGCTGACTATGGCTCTACCTTCCCTTCTGCAGATCATCCCTGCATTGATGAGCAGCCAGTCAGTGAGCGGACAAACAGCAGAGCCTCCAGGCAGGATGGAGACATCCAGGTCCAGAGCAGGAGCTCCACAAGGAACCGGGAGCGGCAGCGAGGAGACTGACTCCGAGACAGACAGCAAGAGCTCTGCATCATCCAGCCTGAGCAACTGATGCTGCATATGTTTGATAAACGATGGCACTGGAAAGGTTTGAGACTGTTCTGTTAACTGTATACACACACGCCACTGTCCAGCTGGTTATTTTCTGATAGTTTCAAAATGGTTTCGAGTGGGAGTGAAAGTGCGTCATCTTCCCTCTTCATCACAGAGTATCATGTTCATACGATGTTCATATGTATATCAAGAAATCATATCGAATACACTTGATCAAGCTCAAAAGCACATTTAAAGCACTTATTATAGAGGAAGGGTCCATCCAGAACACTAGAAAATCAATGTGAGCCCTGTAACAGAAATTAAGACGTTTCTTCAGGTGTTTTTATATGTTCCATGTCAGTAAGCTTGTTAATGTTTTATATCAGCACAACACTGTATTTTAAACAATATTTAATAAAAGTATTGTGTATTTTGCATCTTTTCTGTCTTTTTTCTTAAATGGATAGTTCACCCAAAAATGAAAATTAGGTCATTAGGTACTCATCCTCATGCTGATTGGAGCCAAATTCATGCACTGTCTGAACTGGGTGTGGTGTGACGGTGTGCGCACACAAGTGATGAGCATGTGGGGCTTTAGGACATTTTGATTATGCCAGACAAGCACTAAGGAGGCATTTTATGTTTTTTTTTTTTTTTGTTTGTTTGTTTGTTTCTCTTTGAAAAGTGGTCACCATTCACTTAAATTGTTTGGGAGATTCTGCAACACAGTTTTCCTGTGAAACTCCAGCAGTATTTTGTGGACTAAAAAACTAAACCCAGCCTTCAATCGGCACTGAGGGCGAGTAGGTAATGACAGAATTTTCATTTTTCCGTGAACTATCCCTTTTAAATATATGTTGTATGGGACCAAAAATGACCAAAACTCTCATTGTCCAGTTTATTAACGTTTCAGTGGAAGCCTCACTACATAAAATAAGTGTGGTGGTGCTATTTACAGTATGTAAAGAATCTGCAAAAAGAACAAAATTGTTCCCATAACATATTCTTTTCACATGAAAAAGTGATCATACATGCAATTTTGATTTATCCCACTATGATTGTGAAGGAAAAAGAGCACAAAAGAAAAACTGATCTACAGATACCTGACAAATTAAAGGGAAAAGACTGAAGAAATGAGCAGAGAAACAATAAATGGCCACTGAACGGTTTGTGAAACTTTGCAAACAAGGAGCACTGAAGTTGTTTTTGAGGCTTGTACACCTCAGTAAGACACTTAACATTGCTTTTCCCTTCAATTTGTGACACATCTGTATATCTGACCTTTCAGAACATGATTCAGGAAGTTGACTCATAATGTTGAGTCACCTCTTTTGTGCCTGTGTGAAGCTAAGTCCAGACAATTTAAATCCTCTTTTTATCTGAATTATTCTGTTTGTGAGCAGGCAGTAGTCGTGATTTAAAGTGGGCTCCATGATTAGTCACCATTAAACAAGTGAGCTGTTATCAATTCCTGTAATAATGACACATGCCTTTTTAAAGCGATATTCACTTTCTCTGGATTTTTACATGTGTCAGTGATCCAGCGCAGGGTTTTAGCACAGGGTCCAAATCTGTTGTGAAGTCATACAGAAACCATGCAGCTGACTTCACAACTGACAGCTTTTACATGAAATTAAACTGTACCAACATAAAGAAACATTATTAGTTTATACATACACTAAACTTGTGGATTTGTATAAAATTGGCAAAAACTTCAATCTAGGAAAAAAAAAAAAAATCACATCACCGAGAAATTATTTAACATCATGCAGATTTGGCAAAAGTAACATGGATTAGAAAACAATCGTTGCAGTTTACACATTTCTTTGTCAAGAGGCGAAAACAATCTGTTTACTATCAGCCACCGCAGGAAAATGTTGCATCTTTCCATCTAAAGTTTGAATTTTAAATGAAAAGAAGTCGTCATCTTGTCTGAAACTGTGAGCAAACAAGCCCTGAATTCAGAGTTTCCTTGGCGACCAACTGGTGTGCAACATTCATGATAATTACACAACCACGTACAGACTCACTGTGAGCTGCAAGTTCAAACTACCCACACTGACGCTGCCTGACGTCTAAATACACATCAATCCTGTGGTCCATACTGGACAAGCTCCATGATTTTTAACAAAAACTAGGCGCACTGCTAACAGATTTCAATGATTTCATGTTCAAATGTGCTTGTATAATGTGCACTTAAATTATCTAGAAATACACAAAATCATCAGGTAGCAGAAAAACATTATAGAAACTTAAAAAAGTGAAAAACAAAAGCACAGGTGAAGGAATGATTATTCAGACCCAATTTCACTTTCAACATTAACAGTTTCTGATACACACATGATCCAGCAAAAATTATATTATTACCTCTATTTTCTCAACTTAGGGAGCAATAAAATAAATGATAAAGGTGCAGCAGTAACCATGGAGGCTTCCTATGCATTTTGAGTCTTTCTGCAACATGTAACGTCCACTTCCACTTTGGAGAACGGCTTAAGGCTGTGACACGGCCGCTGGGGTTTCCTGTGACATCTTGAGCTGTGTCCCAGTTCAGATAGGGATCATCAAAAGTCCATTATTTACAATGCAAAGTGTAAATAATGGATGCCAGACATAAAAGTTATGTGGATAGATGGATTTACCTTTTACTTGATACACTATTAGCCAGTTCTGATTAGTCTGTTACACTAAACATTAAAGCACTAGTGTGCAGGATTTAGAGGCATCTAGCCTCGAGGTTAACAACTGCAACCAACTGCATACAGCTTGCCTCACCCTCCCCTTCAAAGCGCATATAGTGGCTGCGAAGCACATAAATGCCCTCTGAGCCAGTGTTTCAATTAAGTTTGAACTTTTTTTGCTAGCCACACAAAAAAAAAATAGACCATTTCAAACTCCATTTGGGAGCTGCGCTTCTTCCTTCATCGGCCTGGGAAGAAATTGTTGCAACGCGTACCTTTTCTCTTGTAATACTGCTGCTAATTGTTTAAACACAGCCTCCGTGACCAATGGAGGCCAATTTGACAACCAGACAACCGAGGTGATTTACAGTGGCGCCAACCAGGGCCTCAGAAGATGACAAAGACGTGGCAGGTTCAGGTAGGGACAGCAGGCGTGAAGCGGTTTGTAGCAGGTTAATTTGTTGATGGGTCCCTAAGTATTTGTTTTCATGCAGTTGGAAGTTATTTATTCCCATGTTTTGAACAATGAGACTGGTTTAATGTTATGCACTAAAATAAATCAACAAAATGTTCAGTCTCCCTGCAGATTGTTCAGACACATTCAGAATCATTACCACTTTATCCATTAGCATTTAACAGCCAGCTGGTTTTGTGCCTCAAAAAATATATATTTAAATAATTAAATTAATATTATAAACTGGCAACTACTAGTCAGCTAATGGCTTGAGCTAACAATGACTAATGGACTACGAAAATCTTTAGTCAGGGACAGTCCTAGTGATCATACACTAACGAAAACATACTTAGCAATATTAGTCCAATTCTTTAATATTCTGCCAACAAATTCCCTAAATCTTACACACTTGATCTTTAAAACCTGTAATGTTAACTTAGAAATTTCTCCCAGTTACCTTGATTTAAACTCTCACTCAATTTAGGGTGACTTCCTGGTAATATAAGTTGAAAATCTGAGCCTAAATCCCACCTTTAGTTTGGATTTGAGAGGTCTTGACAATAGAGCCGCACAGTATACTGATATCTGTCAATGCATTTAAGTTAAGCAAGGATGATTTATTGGGAGACATCAGTACAGTGTGTGGATCGTCTGACTGACTTCTGCTCTACACTTGCGAAGGCACAGGTTCAGTCTTGCTCCTCTGAAGGACCCACCTTTGTGGGCACATCCTTCCAAGTATCCACCCCTTGAACTGGGACACAGCTTTAGATGTGTTGGGGCCAGGTGAGCTCAGCCTGGAACTTGTGGCCTGGATGTTCAGTGCACTAGTCAGAGTCTGATTCTGAGTTGTCCTCAGACGGATCACAGAGAGTTTCCTCCAGAGGTGCTAACGTCCCGTCAGGCCTGACCCCCATTGGCCGGATCACGTTCTGCCTGTAGACACAAAAGAAAAAAACATTAGAAATTACACTTTAGATTATTGTCCAATAAATTCACATAAAATGGACATTTGTCTTTGGTACTGGCATATGGGACAACGCACACCATACACAACAATACAAATAATACATAACAGTTCCACATTAAAGAGATAAGATCTTAAAGTGACTGAGTGGCTGTGATAAAGTGATGACTACACTGACATGTAAACCGTCATCACCATAACAACCATAAAAATGGGGCGGGTGAGTTCTAAGTAGCCTATTTAAGCAGTAGTTTATTGAGGATGCTCAGAGCTGATGGAATAAAGGATTTCTTCTAAGTACTCCTCCTTGCCACTGAGACTTTCAGGCTGCAGCCTGATGGCAGCAACTGAAATGTTGAGTGGAGCGGATGGGTGGGGTCACTGTAGATCTGGATTGCCCTTTTGGTCGTCGAATGAATGAATAAGTCCTGCAGCTGTGTTTGTGTCCAATTATCTCGTTGGCCTGTTTGACAGTCTGTGTCAGTTTGTTCGTTTGTTTTATGGTGATATTTCCGTACCACCGGATAATATTAAATTTGACAGCACTCTCAGTCACTTTTAGACCATGGACAAGGTGTTCTAGCTGGTGTTTAAGCTCTTAAGTTTCATGAGAAGAGTGAGGCACTGTCTTGTTTTCTAATAGGTGTATTGAACACTGTTCTGGAAGGTGAGTTTAATGTCTATTACTGTTCTCATACTGATTTGCTCTTAGGAAGGATGTACGCCGCCTGCACTCCTGTTGCCTTGTAAACATAGCTCCTTGGTTTTCTTGACATTAAGGTCCAAGAAGCTGTTGTCAAACCAGGAGGCATGCCTGTTGATGCACTGGCCATATCATCTGCGTACTTATTAAGGAGGAGGTCAATGCTGTTACGCTGTGCTTTATTTGTGTATATTGAGAACAGCAGGAGAGATGGTACACATCCCTGAGGGACACCTGTATTCAGGGCAAAACAGTCAAAAAGGATGTTGTTGATGCAGACATGCTAGGGTCAAGAATTCCCTGACCCAAAGGACCAGATTGCAGCTGAAGTTCAGGTCTCATCTGTGTTTTAAGACGAGGTGAGGCTGGACTGTACTAAAGCCAAAAAGAGGTCCATGAAAAGAATATTGACAAGAGCATTGTCGCAGTGTCACAGAGCACAGTGGACTTTATCCAAGAGAGTGTAGCATCTTCAACACCACAATTAGCTCAACAGGGAAACTGCATGGGGCCATAAACTCAGCTGTTCGAGATGAGATTGGCATGAGGTGTTTTTGGGATGATGGTCGTTGTCTTCCAGGTCTGGGGGACAAAGCTTGAGTTAAGGGATACTTATCAATGGACAGGACTGTCTTCATGCATATTTTCAACGTAAACAAAATTTGTAGACAAAACCCAACTCAGTTCAGGACCCTTTGTATCCATGGAAAGTCTTAAGAGGCCTTTCACTTGTACATCTTTACTCTCTTTGCATCCAGAGCTCGAGGACCCTCACTCAACAACCCCCTTCCCCCCTTTCATGGACACTCGCCCCTGTCTGGCCATCCTCTCTTTCTCTCTGCCCTCCTCCCCTCCCCTCCTCTCCTCTCCTGTGGCAGTTTAATTACAGGATCAACGCTCAGACTAATCTCCTCAAAGCCACGGCTGCCCCTTCATCCTAATCCAATTATACCTGCACTGTGTGTCACCACTCCCTCTAAGATGACTTATCAGAGAATTATCCATCAGAGATTTAAAAAGGAGCCATTTGCATTAATTTGAAAGAGATTCAGATATAAATGGCCATGTAATTCCTACTGATTCCTGCAATTAAATTGAACTTAGCCTGGGAAATCTACAGGTTAAGTTCTTTAGAGGTAGATGGGGGAGACCTGTAGTGTGGTTAAGTCTGAAAATATGTTAAACCTGCAGAGAGGCAGTCCACAGCCTCATATTACTGGTCAAAGTCAGCAGGAATAATGGGGACAAAACAAACAAAAAACATGTAACATCATCTCCCAATTAGACCAAAAAAATCCCTCCTCTAGTCATCAGAAGTGACAGAGAACTGGTGTTCTGCAGATGTAAGAGGGGCTGGTGGGTGGGGATGCAAAATATGTGCTAATTGGACAACCAGTTAAGCAGTTTGGGGAGCACATTCTTGCAGGGCTCTGAGCGATCTCCTTAGCGGCTGTACTGAGGAAACACCTCTCCTCCGTCGTCACATCTCCTTTTACCGAGGAGGATGCAGCCTCGGGAAGGAATCTTCCTCTTCTGAGCGCACGTGCCTCATTACAGCTCAACCCCCTCTTTGGCTCGACAATGACAGGGTCAGCTTTCTTATGTCTGCACATTTGTTTACCAGGGTCTCTTCCTCTTCATCCACGTTCCACCCAAATTGCTTTGTCTAGTTGTCTCAGTCCACTCCCTGTCTGACCAATGACTGACTCCTTAGAATGAGAAGAATAAAGTCAGGACATATGTGCTATTAAAAACCTGACATAAAAGAGCCAGGACCAACAAGCCGGCAGTGTGTGCCAATTAGGTGATAATTAACGGAGTGGTGGTAATGATGGTGCAGTGGCGTGCCAGCAGCTTCCCTTTACTCCAGCTGAATGCAGCGGCGTGCTGGAAGTCTAGGTCTAATTGAAGCCGCAGCTAACGGCAAGAGATTCTTTCTTTGATGAGAGGGTTGGCAGGGAGCGTGCTCACCGTTACCTTTGTGCGGGCTTGACTCACATTAGCCTCCGCTCCCTAAGGAAAAGGTCAACACAAATACAGTGGGGTTCTTTGCGGAGGTGAAAATAAATAATATGAATAATCTGAACAGGGGAAGCGACTGGAAAAAAAAAGTTTATCATATTAGTCAAGCCTTTGCAAAACAAATTATTATTCAGTTTATTATTTGTATATACGACTCTTGTGGCATATTATGTTTTTATGTGACTGTTAATTAGTTGCTGAAAACTTTTATTTAATTTTTCTTTACATACAGATGCCAGACTCTGTTACACAAACTGTCAAACATCTCAAAAACCAATCAGCCGATTTTAATGAAAATTGTCGGGAAGTCATTTGGTACATGTTTTTGAAAAGAAAGAAAATGTGACACTTGTATCTCATGATTTCATGTGTATAACTATGTGTATTATCTGATGATTTCATGTGTGTATGGTCGTGCAAATACTGGTGGAGCCTACAAATGTTTGAACCTGGGATTGGGATAAATCATTACCAGAATCTCCTCAGCTGTTTGTTAAGAGAGAGGTCTCTCCCATCACCAGGTTAATCCACACAAAAACTTGGACTTGCATTGGCAAGGTGTGTCAAGGATTGTTCTTCAACAGTGGAAAAGTGAGACAAGGCCTGTTTTGATGAATGAAAAATGAACGATGGACTTTGCCTCTGCTGAATCTTTAATAGCAAAGACTAAGGAAGTTTTATGAAGTCAGTTCTCCTCAGCCTGACAAGACAGATGTGCTGTGCAATACTTAGTTACATGTCACTTTAAACCACTGACTGTGCAATATTTCGACATTAACCACATTTAACACTTCAATACACCATCACTCCATATCTGTCACAAGACACCTTAAACTGCATTTTGTTGCTGAATGCTTTTGCATCTAAGTTAGGTGTATTTATTGTTAGTTGTATTACATACTTCATATTGCTTATTTTTTGTAATTTTCTGTACTTATTAATCACTAATATCTTATCTCAATCCTGTCTATTTGAGGACGATGCAATAGCAATTTCACTGTTTTCACAATAACAATAAAGTTATAGAAAGTCTGGTCTCATTTTTCATGATACATAAAGAAAGAAACATAATGGAATGAAAGTATTCCTATTCTTCTCTTTACTTTTATACTCACTTTTTAAAAATTAAAACATGCTACTTCATTTTGTTTTATTGATGTGGTATTTTATTTATGCTTTGTGTGACTTGTCTTATATTAATGCCTATATGTGGCCAGATTTGTTTTATCTTGTGGGTGCTTTGTTACCTGATTTTCATTGATTCACTCTTATATGTTGTCGTCTTGTGTTGTTTATCTATTGGAAAACTTAATAAAAATGTTAATTACACTTACCTGTCTCTACTGTCCCCAGAGAGCTCCTCTAAAGGGAACTTTTTATAAAATATTTACAGTATTACTACTAAAATAAACTGAGAGGATTCTGCAGGCCTCAGCAGAGTTATCTGGTCTCTGACTTCTTTTGAGTTGAGTATATTTACCTTGACAACTTGTCAAACATATTGACAAGTTTCTGAGCTTCATACTCCTTCTGCTCCTCCGTCATCTCTTCTATGGGGTTCGGCATTGGCTCCTCCACGTGACCAGTGATGGGGTTGATGCTGGAAAAAGCAGATGAGCAAGCTTAATGTACAGCTGCAAACAGATTCATGCATACCAAAGCAAACCCCTTGATGTATTGAACACGCTGACATGTGACTGTCTGTGCTTTATTCTAAACCCTGTGCAGAGCACTCACAATGGTTTTGCAGATTTGTATTCCTCTGTGTCTGAGTCCTCATCTTCTGAGTACTGAGTCTCTCCTCTTCCTCCTGCGAGAAGTCCTCGAGCCACCAGTAGTCCTGCTGCGTTTCCATATCCCGTGTACTTCAGCAGGTTGTCCACTACAAGACGACACCATGGATACACAAGGTTGTGAGGTTACATAAATGCTAAAGTTTGTGATGATGAGCCACAGTGTGGTTACAGCTGCTCTCTCATTGTCATATTTTCTCATCTGATGTGCTGTAACCCCCCCTCCATGTTCCTCCCATGACCCTCGCTCACCGCTTTCTTTGCAGAGAACGAATAGAAACTCTGCAGCCGTCTGCTTCACCCCCATGTCAACATGTGTCATAAGGCGAACCAGCTTGTTTCTGATGGTGGTGCCGATTTCTGGCCTGATCTTCACATCTTTCAGTGGGGGAAGTACCTGAAGATACAGAGATTAGAAATAGCACAGATTATTGTTTTATGAGGTAATTAAAACCTGGTTAGGATCCGGGTGAGTGTTCAGTGCTTTACAAAGACACATCAGTAAGGATGATGCCCGCCTCCCAGATTTAAAAAAGCAAAGAAATGAACCAGAAATGTCACATACTTCATTATCATCTATATTTAAAGTTGTTTGCAGCTACCGTACCTGAGCTTTGATGTATCTGCGGATCTCCCTGTGGTGTCTGGATCCTTCAGTCAAAAGGCTGAGCACCGGAGTCAAACCCTCTTTGTAGTTTGAGCCCTGCTTGGAGTGACACAAACCACAGAAACTTCACAAGCAGGTACAGTGGATACATTTTAATCAGCAGTGCACTCATGGGTAATATGAAGGATAACTGCTCAAAATTAGCTCAAAATCTGTTATGTCCTGTAGTGTATATTTCAACATTCTTACAAGTTTTTTAGGGCCTACCAAAGTTTCAGACTAAACATCAGCAACACATAAACAGATATACTGGACATGTAGTCAGTAATATTCAGTGTGTAAACAATGCTGCCAGTTCTCTGTATTCGCAGCAGAGGATGAACTTTACCTTGTCAATCCTTTTCTCCATGAAGTCTAGTAACTTCTGAACTGCATCCATGTTTTTCCCACCATATTTCTCTTGTCCTCCCTGGACAGGTACGTCGATTAGCACATCCAGGCAGGACACAGGCAAGTTATTCAGCAGGTTAACAGCATGGCTAGAGACAAAAATAATAACATTTTTCAATAATCGTTACAATATTTTAGATATTTACCAGAGTAAATAAACATGACACATAAAATCTTTTGAGATGGAACACAGGGTTTAAGAGGTGAAGAGGATGAGAAACAGATGAAAGCTTTGGAACAACAGCTTTTGAAAAGATTAAAGCTTTTTCCCTGAAATAAGTCACTCTAAAGTCAAGAAACCCTCGTGGCAAAGGACCAATCACCTCTTGTTTTTAATCTACATTTTGGAACAGCTGATGGGGTGCTGCCAGATGACCTCAGGCTGCGATCTGGCTCACACGAGGTAAAATGACCTTTCAAGTGAACAATCATTACATCCAGCTCCCATCTGCTCCACACTGTTAAATCTACACAAATCTATGTTGTACAGACATCAATGCACAGAAAAGTGTTGGAGAAATGTTTATGGCTTTGTGATTTGTACATTTGTCAGATTTAGCTTGCAACTTCAATTATTTTCATTGATGATTAATGTGATCATCATTTTCTTAATTAATCAATAAGTTGCTTGGTCCATAAAATGTCAGAAAATTGATGTTGATGTTGTTGATGTTGATCAGTTTTTCCCAAAGCTCGAGGTGGTGTCCTCAAATGTCTTGTTTTTCCACAACCCAAAGATATTTAGTTTACTGTCACAGAGGAGTAAAGAAACTAGAAAATATTCACATTTGAGAAGCCAAAATCAGAGAATTTGGAAAAGAGTAATCATTGCAGCTCTAGTCTGATTTGTTGTGTAAATGTATATTAATACTGTCTGAGAAAACCTGCAACAAACAATTCAAGACAAATAATGAGAAAGATTTTGGAGAAGAGAGGACCTGGTGAATTTGAAAGGAAAAAGCTGCTGTTTGAGATAACTGGACAGTACAGATGGAGGAAAAAGCTTGAAACATTGTGTGCTAGTGAGTACTGAAATCAAAATTTCTTCTTAACTGCGTGACAAATGCTGATTTTAAAGTTGATTACAATTTTTAAACACCTCAAAGCTTAAATTTGGAAAAATTCTAAGTATGATAGAGCATCCTGTAATTTTACAATCTTTTATACAAAAACAAAAAACCCATTAAAACTACTCTATTTAGAGAGTTCTGTCACATACTCACATTCAAACAACAGTGTTATGTCAATGGGCCAAACTGCCATGACCAGTTCAACCACGCTGACAGGTCAAGAGAAACATCAGTCACTTATACATGACACTCTTTAAATCTCAGTCTATGGCCACAGATTCTTGGCATTCCTGCATTAAATTACCATGAAAACAAGATGCTGCCGCAGTGTTACGACAGCTAAGAGCATTTAGAAGATGAAACACCCAACAAGGCACCAAAGAAACATCTCTGTGTTTCCCACGACACAGCAGTCCACTATCAGACGTATCAGTCTTAATTTGCAGTGGTCTCTCTCTCGTGGACACCCATCACCTGTCCAGAGGGGTGCTTACAGGGTGCAAAATTAACTTTTTTTTGTCCACTGGCCAAATGACTAGTGAATGTTTGACTTTTTGTCTGTTGTCTGGTGCTTATTTGCCAAAATCACAGCAGAAGACGTGGACACAAATTACTTTGCAGAGTGGTGGAGCACTTGGTGTCTGTGTGCTTTTCTATGCAAATCAGTTTCAAATGAAGTTTAGCAGCGCCAATCTAGTAAAACAAACAATCACCAATAACAAAGGTGAGGACACATATTTATACAATCCAAGCTAAGAAACACAGAAGCATCATGGGACTGGGCCATATCATTGCTTGTTTTGTGTCCTTTCACAGGCTGCAAAGTGCAGAGCGCCTTCATTCAACATTCATGGTGTAGCTTTACTAAACGAGATGAGGCTATGACGAGCAGTGAGGACTTCCCACCTGTGTGCATCCTCAGTTTTCTCCTCCGTCTCAGTCTTCAACATCAACAGATGACGCAGGATGGCAGCGATGATTCTGAACTGGTGGTCGTCCTCCTATCAAATCAAGGGTGGACACAAACATGACTCCCTAATGCAAAATCAATCAGGTACAAGAAAAGAAAGAAAGAATCTTAGGCTAATGGGACAGGAAGCAAACGTACAAAATAAGTGCCTTACAATTCATTAAGGCATCACAGCCAAAGTCTAAAGTGCAAAAACAGGAGAGCAGAGAGATCAACGCTTTTTATTCTAGATTCACAAAGGAGGAGGAGGTTTGGATTTCTACAGTATCAAAGAGGAGAGCAGGGCCAAACTTGAGCCTAACAACTAAATTTGGACTTACACTCTGTTAGAAGCAGCCTTTGCCGTCATGTGTCCCATGTTGCATGAAATGTGGCAAGCATGTTTGAAAATACCTTTTTGGAAAAGACTACCAGGTTTGATAGTGATTTTCAGAAATCAGCTGTTGCTACAAACTGTTACGTGTTAACTACACCATGAACGACATCAATCACAATCAAATATAATTGTAATATACTGTATACTTGACACTTGTTTCAAAAGCATATGTATCAAATATGGAAAATACTGCTGGTGATTTTGTGTGAAGAGGCCTTTTTAATCGAATACATTTTGTCACAGTAGGAAAAGCATAGGTGTACATGATAAAATGAAGAATGGCCAAATTTCACTTAGCTGCTTCGTTTCAGGGTCCTGTATCGCACCTGTATGCTGGTTCACTGTCATGATTCACTAAGACACTTGAATAGTTATCGTTAATGTTCTTAGTAACACATGCTTTTCCTACTATGACCAGTCAAAATGTCTACTGTGAAAAAGGTGTATGTTGGACTGGATACTGGTGACAGTGACTATGTTTACATGCACAAAATATTCCTACTACACTGTTTACTTAGGTAATGAAAATGATTATTCCACTCACATTCCTGTTTACAAACAAATATGGGCTTTTCTGTTGTGCATGATTTCTACCCCAGCCTTGCAAACTGATGGCTAGTTTGTTTGTTTATAACACACAGAGCTGACTGTAAACAGACAAGAAGCTGTATGTCGTAAAACAGCAGTAAAACCTCCAGTTTAGACACATATTCCATATTCACATATTCCTGAAAAAAATGCTACTCACTTACACACAGGTGTAACTAATAACATTAATGATGGCTGCACCCTGACACTAGTAGACCTATTCACAAGGACTCCCACAGACACCTGATGATGATATTCCCAATAATTGTCATTGTGGTTCTGGCTCTTTAAGTACCACACTGATCAGAGCTTCTGGTAAGTTGCATTTGTGGTCCTGACAGTCTGTGAAGTCATGAAATGTTTCTCTTCCTGATACAGTAGAAAGTTTGGGCATAAACTGAATTTTGGAGGCATCTATACTCAAAAATTTAAAATGCAATGATTTTGTTTATTCTCCCTTTTTTCATGAGGTGAAGTAAAAGATCTAAAGCTAAATTCTTCTATAAACAAAAGTTTATTTATCTCAAATTTTGTTGACAAATTTGTTAAAATTTGTGTTAGGGAACACGTCTCCTTTGCCAAGATCCATCCATCTGACAGGCGTGGCATGCAGAGATGCTGATTAAACAACATAATTATTGCACGGGTGTGCCATTGACTGGTCACGATAAAAGGCAGCTCTAAAAATGTACAGCAAAAAGACATTTATTATGCACTGAACAATGGCTGTTTCACACAGAGCTACAAATACTTTTTTTCCACTACGGCAAAGTCATGAGCCACCCTGCTCTGCTTCTGATTGACTTACCCTGATATTCTTACCCTAACTGTATTCATGGGTCATGACTTTGACCTTCTGGGGAAAAAGGGTATTTGTAGTCCTATGTGAAACAGCCATAGTTCAGTGCCCAATACATGTCTTTTACTGCGAGCAGTTCAAGGAACACTTGTGCAGTAATCATACAGTTTAATCAGCATCTCTATATGCCACACCTGTCAGGTGGATGGATTAACTTGGCGAAGAAGAGGTGTTCACTAACACAAATTTAAACAAATTTGTAAACACATTTTGAGAGAAGTGTACCTTTTGTATGCATAGAATTAGTGTGAGATCTTTACTTGTTGAATATATAATTGCAATGTTTTAATCAAGAATGAGTTAAATGTCTTCCTCACAAAGACACAAACAGGACAAAATACTGGTGAGATATAATTGTGGCGAGCAGAGGTATCATCTTTGTGGTTTAGGACAGTCTAATCTGGAACTGAGTGAATGACTGAGAAACACTGATTTTTATGGTGATGCATATCTGACCTGCTTCTAACCCCTCCATACATACAGTACTTATCACAACAAACCCAAATAACTAGTGTGCAACATGAATTCTTAGCGTAACATTACACCCTCTTACAGACATATGACAACACACTCACCTCACCACCAGAGTTAGACAGTGTGAGGTTGAACAAGGCTTTGAGTGCTTCCATTGCCCGTTCATTGTCTTCTGCAGGCATGGGCAGGGCCTGGGGATCTGGACGGGCGGCTTCATATGGACCAATCCAGCGTACATCCAGGGTGTGCTCCAGCACCTCTGACAGCAGTCTCACGGCGTGCCATTCTCTCCTCAAAACCCCTCTCACATCAGATCTCAGGGCAGACAGAAGGAAGAGAAGGCGGAGGGTGAACAGGCCCACCTCGTGGTGCCATGTGCGGGCTGTGCGCAGGCTGGCACACAGGCCATGAGCCAGCTGCACGTCTACACAAACCTGCTGAGCTGCAGGACTGTTGTACACCACGTTGCATAGGCACTTCAAGGCCTCCACCACCACTCTCTCCTCCTCCTCTGACAGGGTGTCTTCCTGAGAGCTTCGCTGGTTGTCACCTCCTTCCTGCTCTCCAGCACGCAGCCTCGCCATCCTTCCCAGGATGAGCATGCCCTCCCTGGTTGCTACAGGTGCGAGGACACGCTTGTCTCTGGACAGGATGCGGAGTGTCTCCACACATGTCTTCTGACAGCTGGACTGCACTCCCTCCCAAGTACTGTCAACACACTCTGACACAGCTTCTAAAATGACACAGAGGGAAAACATTATAGATTATAACATAACTGGCCTGCTTTTATAATCTAATAAACAGCTGCTCAGATGATCAGTACTTACACTCCGCAGGCTTTCTTCCTTTGGTTCAAAAGCGAAGGTGTGACTGTACTGAAACAGATCAGATGCTCACTGTGAAACCAAACAAACTCAGCCTACATGTCACAGACTGACATACATGCTTTATCACAGTCCAAGTCCTTTCAAACAGGCATGTTAAATGCAGAGATATTTCCCAGAGACCCTCGAGAAATAGCTCAAGTTTTGTGTTAACTCTACGTGCAGTGAGTTAGCAAACATGATGTGTGAGCAGGAAACATTAGCATTACAGTAAAAAGTATAAAGGTCCCGTTTATCTCATTCATTCATACGTTTGATGAGATACGTTTAACGATGTAACATATAACTATCATATGACAGTGCTAACGTCGTTGCTTAACTGGCTAGTAAGATGTTTAGCCACCGCAAAGCTGGTCGCAAAGTCAGTGACTAGAAGGGAACCCAAGATTTGCAACTCCCGCGAGAGTTGTACGATTTGTTCCTTAATTGTGCACCTTGTATGAACTACTTATGTCTTATAACGTGAAAACGCTCTGGTTAAGATCTACGTATGGTTAAGGACAGAAAACTCTTGGCTAGTCTTAATATATAAGTTAAAATATTCGCTCTCGCGAGATCTTTCGCGGGTCTGGGGTTTCCTTCTAGACACGACCGAAGCTAGCTGTTTAGCTAGTTAGCTGACGTTAGCACCGCCGTTTGTTTTGGTTGACGCGAAAACGAACAGCAGAGCCGCGACTCACCTCTCGATTATACTGCTGCAGAAGCTTCTCGATCTCCTCTTCGTTGGCAGTTTCAAGCTGCGACAAGATATTGTTCAAATCCATTGTGGATATCTGAAGAAAACGGATGGTTAGCTTGGTTTTGATGTGAGCAATGAGTGTTGTGGTGCAGCTAGCTAGCTAGCTGGCCAGCTAGCTTAGTGTATGTGTGTGTGTGTGTGTGTGTGTGTGTGCGTACAGTCAGTGTGCTGCTGTCATCAGGGAAACTCCCCTGTCTGTCTCCATCATCAGGCCCGACCTGTCTCCACTGGGTTTATTCACTGTAAAACTTGATAAAGATCTAGCTGTTTATCTGTGTCAATAAAGACGGGGGAAAGGGGTTTATTCAGTTTTGTACAAATACACAGTTTTATAAATAAATAAATAAATAAATAAATAAGTAGTGATTACACTGCACAATATGAAATGCATAGTAACACACCCAACTAAGCCTGAATGTGCCTCGTTTCCATATAGCAGACATGTTGTCTCTGCAGGGAAAACTGTATTTGGTATATGTTGTCCAGTATTTTTTACATACCACATTGCCATTGTTTTTATTTTTAATTTATTTTCTAAGTTTTATAGGCACCATTATATATGTATTTGATCATTTTTCTTAATTAAATTGTGTTGTTTTTGTAATCTGAAGCTATTTATAATTGTTAAAAATACCAGTCAAGTTCGCAGTTTAAGTGCCCTGATGTCATTTTGTTTTATATAAATATAAATAAAGATTATCGGCTGATATATTGATACCAGAATTTTTGTATTCATGAATATCAAAATCCACATCAAAAAGAAGAAAGAATGAGTATGCAGGTATAGTAAGCCTGTACAGCAGAAATCTGAGGCACTTGTATTTTACTAGAGTATTTCGCTTTTGTACAGCTTTGTACTTGTACTGCACTACATCTCAGAGGCAAATATTGTACTTTTTATTCCACTACATTTTTCACTGAGATAAATGTCTTATTTCAGTTGTATGAAGTAGTGCATAGATTCTTTACATGAATCTGAAATGTCTTGTTGTTCCATGTAGAAAATAGAATTTATTGTGTCACTATAAAAAAAATTCTTTCCTTATTAACTTAACATTAGTATACAAGTTTTATTTATTCAAATTGATTAAAAAAATGTATAGTATTTATTTTCAGAACACTTCAGTTCTTCTTACTTAGTCTGTTATCTGATGATGATATTAACAGACTTCACAGCATGTATTATTTAAGAATTGAAACTCACCTCAGACTCTTCTTTTTTATAATGAGAAGAAAACATGTATGATGAGTATTCTCTATGTGAGTATTAATTCAGTCCTACCTGCTTACAATTAAAATTTAATAAATTCAGCAGTTTCACATATTGTCTGTGTAGCTCCAACAGGAGCAGATGAAGCCCTACATTCTTTTCTGGGAAACAAAGAACTGACTTTTCAAACTGAGAAAATGTAATAGGAAATCAAATTTGTTTGCGATGTTCATCAGTGTCAAGTTTATTTGACTAGAAAAGTTTATTTGCTTTAAATTTTAAGGCAGCCTGACATAACTTTTTTAAGTTAAAGGATTTACAGAGTATAGCAGTGAGGGAGGGAGTGATGCTGCAGATCAGTCTGTACAGAAATAAAAAAACACAGTTGAGCAGCTTTCACACACACACTTGGACTTGCTGGAGCCACTGGCTCTGTATGTGACTCTGCAGAAACAGTATCACTGCCACTCTTCATTGAATGGGATGTGGAAACACTGTGGCTGCAGTTGCCTCACAGTACAACCTCCAGGTACTGAACCTCAGTTGTTACTGTGGAGTTTGCACATTTTTTCTTTGTCTGTGTAATCTCCCCTCAGCAGTCCAAAGACATGCACATGGATTGGAGAATCTAAACTACCAATAACTGTGTTTCCCTCCAAGTAAATGTTCCCACAGGTTAGTTTCTCTTCATGACTCCAAACAGGAATAATTTATTATGGAAAATGAACCCTTGCATGTGAATTTAGTATTATTTGAAATAGGCATATTTCATCTGTATGAGAAGATATGTATCTGAAAATATAAGATTACAATTATAGAAAATATTAGTTCAAATATTGGTTTATTATTTTTAAACTCAGTGTTTATATGTACATGGATAATGTAAAATTTCAGTGGATAGATATTAGATATTGTAGAAGAAATCTACTTGAATCAAAGTGCAACAATCTTATTTTAAAGCACATAACTATTTGTAAGAAAAAAAGGGACGTGCCTGTTATAACCACAGTGTTTTGGGGACATCAGAGATGGAAACTACTTATCTGGCAGCACGTTTCTCACAGCTGATGTCCTCGTGCACACTCTGGATCACCATCTTCCTCTGAAATCTCAGCGGATATTGATATTGACACTCAGGTCAGGTGATTAAATCACAATAGCGTGTCGCCATTTTTTCTTCTTAACAGGTTTTCCTGCATTCGAAGTCTTGGTTGTGAATCCTGCAGGATTTCTGAGAGACACGACACAGAGGATCTATGTTCCAATAAATACAAACCTCGGCAGGGGTCAGAGGTCAAAGGTTACGGGACTGAGGTGCAATGACCCCAGCACAGCAGGGACATTCTCTCTATAGAAATGCAATTCTTTCTGCAGTGTGGCCCTGGTGCTACTGGCCCAACCCCCGAACTGTGTTGTCACCGCATGGAGAGAGAAGTTAAAAGACGAATTCAGAAAATGTTTTTTCCTTTTACAACATCAACATCTAAACTGGAAATTAAAGGGAAGGTAACAGATGTCAGTACAGGGTTTCTGCAGGTTTCAACATGTTCAATTTAAGATTTAAAAAGACTTTTTTAAGACCATTGTGAACTTAATTTAAGACCTATTTCACGTCCATAGTGGCAAAAAGTACATGCACAGTTTGCATTAGTTTTTATCGGTTTAATGTGGGTTTCATCTTGTTGTTGTTACAGTGTGATCAATACAATTATTTCCCCAAAAACACATTTAAAAGCAAGACTGAAGTTAAAGCCAACTTTAAAAGTAATGTTAAATTCATAGTTTAATTTAAGACCTGTCAAAATCATATTTAAGACTTTTTAAGGACCTGCAGAAACCCTGTCAGTTGTTTATAAAGTATACATATATGGCAAATTAGTGAAATACATCTTTAATTATATTAAACACTTTCTTCTTTTTTTTAAATCAATAACAGCTCCCATAGCTGCACACAAAGTATAGAGAGAGCAGCACTTAAGAGATCAGTGTAATTCAAGAATTTTCTCCAGTGCTGACATCGATTGTGATGATTAAATAGATACAATAATGTGCTTGCAATTTTGTTAATATTTTGGACATTTTTGTGCATGATTTGATGGGCTTTTCACAGAAAGAATAAAGAAACAGTAGAAAAGGAGGAGACAACTTGACAAACACGACTCACTGTAATAAACTGTGAAATTATTTATGTGGCGGCATTTTTACCACATATAGTACACATCAGTTTCAACTGCGATAGTTTAACAGTCACCACAGACGGTTTCCAGTGCTTTTATTTACAGAAAAGTGACTAGACCTTATGTTACTGTACACTTTGATATTTTCCCTTTTTATAAATACCCATAGGGTAATAGGTCCTCAGTAGCTTTGAGTGCATCATAAAACACACAACCCTAGGTTAATGCGTCTTTTACTAACCATACAAAACAGAGAACAAAGTACCAATTGTAACATAGAAAATAAAGGATACACCATGTTACAAAGTTATAGAACATACATACATACATACTGCATATATATATGTATATATATGCATGTGTGTGTATATATATATACATATATATATATATTATAGTCACATGAAAACAGCAAAAAGATTGTGACAGAATACACTCGCACAGTTGTTTTTGAGTCACAGCATTCAATCATTTAAAAAACTATCAAATATGAAGACACCATAACACACTGATCGAGGTCTTTCATGAGTTTATATGATGTTGTATGTTTTCTCTTTGTGTCACTCTATGTAACTGGTGTCCCAAAAGAACGTTAAGGCAGTACAGTTCATGCACATCCTACAGCAAACACATCTGCTGCAAGGAGCCCGACGACAACGAGAGGAGACAGCGGTGTCACTGAGATTGTACCGGTGTGTCAGTAACAGCTTACAGCAACCCGATCCGTCAGTCTCAGCAAAACCGACTGAGGCTTGGCGGGATGCTCCGTGTGCCGCTGACTTGTGAGACTGACGAGGGAAACTCTGGCAAAGGTGTACATTCCTTAAAACAAAGGCACAGCTTGGCAGCAGCATTGCACTCTTAAAATGATTTTGCTGCAAGTTTTTTGACAATCGTTATGATTTGAATTGATATTTTTTCCTCCAGCAGTGAGCAAAAACATCAATTGTTGAATACATTTCATCAGACCTCCGCACATATTACACCACAATCATCAGAGAGTCTTTTCAAATTGTCAGCATATCCACATCATGATTCCTCTCAACTCTGCTCCTCTTTTTTGATGTACTTGATTGGAAGTGTTCAGAGACTTTGCATCCACCAGTTTGGCAGGCCTCAAGCTTGTACATGGCTGTCCAAAGCAGCGTCTGCAGGCTATTTCGCCCAGCCTGTGGTGGCCTCCCATTGATGTAGGCAAAGCCAGGGAAATGCTGTGAGTGTTCGTACTCTGAGTTCCTGCGTGGGCCCAAGGGAGAGTACATGTCCCCAGAGGTGGCATAGCGGGATGAATGCATAGGTGGGCTGGTGTAACAGCTGTTAGCTGGCGACACATCTGGCCACCGGGGGGCGACAGGTGCAGGGTGCAACCGAGGAGTGCTGCCCATCAAGCAAGGCTCCATTCTAGACATCTGGCCATTGAGCTGGTACTGTGGAAGAGAAGAGGAAGAGGAAAGAAGTTAATGAAAGCAGAAATTTTTACACTTAATAGCTGAGCATAGTGGTTCTCAAACTTTTTCTGGCATGCCCCACTGAAGAAGCTGATAAAGTTCATACACCATAAACCAATTTTTTTTAAAGCTAACCATTAACAATGATTGGGGTAGCAACTAATAACAAATGATCTAAGTTAAAATTAAGTGAAAAAGGGTCAGCAACCTGAATTCTGTCGCTCAGGGTCTCTCTCACATTAGAACAATAACAAAAGATGTAATTGGTGATGTTGTGAAGTAGCATGGCATCATGGGAGTTATTATCTTCTTCTGAAGCTGATGAAAATCTGCCTGACATGACTCAGGCAGAAGTCATGTCCATGGAAGGAGTAATGTATTAGCGTTTTATTCACGTTACAATTAGTGCAGAGTTCCTTCCTCTCTCTCTGATGTATCCCGTGTTTTCCTGGAAGTAACAGCAACTTGCAACTAGCTAGCAACGGTTACCAGGAATGCACCATTACCTTGAATAAATTACTTATTTCTCTGAGTTTGAATATTGCTGAAAATATTTGGGATAATGTCATACACAGCTCAATAAAATCCATAACATATATTTAGCATTTATGGACATTTTAATGCAGAAATGTTACATATACCTTTAGGAAGCTGAAACCAACACATGTTAGAAAAAAATGACTCAAATAACTAATTTATTATGAAATAATATTATGAATAATTAATCAATTAACTGTTGCAGCCCTAATGCTAAGCTAACCTTTTCAGCTGCAAGCGTCAACTCATATTTAAAAACAGATTAGAGATTTATCAATCCTCTCATCTAACACTTGGCAAAAAATGAATAGTGTTTTTCCAAAAACTATTCCTTTACAGTAGAAATATGTAAGACCATAGTGTTGAAAAATGAGTAATACATTTCAGATAGTGAGTTGGAGCCATAGGCGGTATATTAGATAGGCTGAATCCCTATTTCATAGGGATCTACGCTTGAAGAGAGTTGTTTCCCCTCCCGCCTCGTACTCCCCAGACTCGGGGGTCAGGCAGGCTGCCTGCAGGATGCAGCAGCACTGAACACAAGTGCAGGACGAGCACAACATTACTGTGATACTGATAAAACAATGATGAGTCCTACACTGTAATTTGATCAGCTGTTTATGACTGCCAATTATCTGTTGATGTAAAGTTTGTCATCTTGACAACAAAAGCCCACTGCGCCAAAAATATACACTAGAGATTTAGTTCAGTGACTGCCTGCCTAACTCCAGTAACATATTGCTCAGTTTAAGTGTTATAAACATCTACTCCTTCTAAAAGATCATTAATGATTTCTTACAACTCATAAACAGACACTTACCCATTTGGTGAACATTCAGCATTCATTTTAACTCTAATTAATGTGAAATGGGCAAAAAAAAAACCCAAAAAACAGGCAGCCGAACCAGAGTGGAAATTCAAAGGAGGACATGCTGGCTGTAGCGCTGTTGTCTGAGAAGCCAGTATTTCAACTTAGCATGTTTCCTTAATCTCGGATGATATATCACTATCACTTTATGATTAACTGCAGTAAATATATTCCACATTTCTCCTTTAATGAAGGTCAAAATGCGGCATCCTCACAATGTCAGGAATTAACTAACTGGTGAAGAAATACTCTTATTGACCTAAACTTGCCCTAGGTTAAAAAAAACAAAACAAAACTGCCAGAACATTTCCAGATGCCATGAACTCAAGTGTCCTCAAAGGTAGCCACAGCCTCACTGATATCATATTTGATGCTGTGTTAGCTGTGTAGCTCGGGTGTGACCCTGCCAATGGTAATTTCCTGTCAGGGGAAATTGCTTCACAAGTCGTTCCACAGTGGTCAAAATAGAAAATTAAGCCACTTAAGAAAATTAGACATTAGACAGAAAAAGTAGTTTTCCTGTGTTATTTTTGTTGCCTATGGTGACTAAAGCCAAACAGCTTGGACTAAATCTGCCTGTTGACAAGAACGTTTTGGACAGATGGTGATCCGACAAAGTTTTGTGTTCGTCTCAGCTCCGTCCCCAACCTCTCGCACGGACAAAGCACAGGCATTGTGCCCGATTTAAGCTCAGACAGGCTTAAAAAAAAGTGGAAGTAGGAGCCTTTTCCTTTTTCTCACTAAATATAAACACGACAGTCATTCCATTATAAGGGATCACGGCATGGAAAAAGACAGTCAGAGCAGGTCAGAGAGCAGAACAGACGGCTCAGCTGCCTCTTGTTCACGGGCAGAAAAGAGACCATTGAATAACATATATTTTAATAAACGCCCCCTTGCCCTGCTCTGTGGCCACTGGCTCAAACAGATGAAGAGACTATTGAGAGCTGGAAAGAGGAGTAACAGAGCAGGGCCCCTCTTGGCCCCGGCCGAGCCACCTTTCACTGTCTGCTTCCGCTGTGTGGAGAGGGTGATTCTGGGACTTTTAGAAACACTGCGACTGCTGAGGCCCAGCTGATCTCCTCCCACTATAAAGGCAGCGGAGGCTGGAGGGCCCTTGACAGGAAATTACCATCAAAAGAGTTAACTCACACCAGTCGCTACACGAGCTGTAACATCAGTGACTCCATCTCATCATAATGGCCTTTTTTTTTTAGTCACGTTTAAATCTTCAGTCTGTTTGCTCTCTTTAAAGGACAGTTCATGTTTTAACAGACCACTCTGGTGATGTTCATCCACTGCTGAGCAAAGTGCACCGACCAGTGCTTCAAGAAATCCCACACACTGTCCATTGACATATTTCTGAACATATTGTATCTTGACTAAAGGCCAGCGGCTTGATATTGGCTTATCACAGCTATATCGGTATCAGCATACATGTTATCCAAAATGTGCTGAGATTAAACTTTTTTTCTTTTAATAGAGAATAATGCAGATTTGTTTTAATTTGTTAACTTTGTATGCATTTTTATGTAAATTTTTACGTATATTTGATCCTTTTCTTACTTCAGGTTTAATATATACATATATTCTTTACTTAGTTATTTATATTTATTAAAATGCCAGTGGATAGTTTACTATTTCTGAGCCCTGACATAATTTTGTGTTTATATTTTTATATAAATTGTAAAATATCTGAAATATCTGAGAACCGCTTTTGAGGGATTGTTACAAAAAAATGTGTGTGTTATGTATAGATTCTATTTATCTTATTCTGTATAAAGAATACAAGTCGATATACTGATATCAGAATTTTTTTACTCTACTGATCTGGCCCTGATGTTGACACATTTATGCACATATGCCACTTCATCTTCTTCTTCTTATAAGCAGTAACACAGCACATTTGTCCACAGCTACAGTACTGTGGATGAATACATTTCACCCAGTAGTTACAGTTTAGACATAGACACACTCAGGAAAGAAAGTATAAATACTTTGTTACTGTACTTAAGTAGAGTTTTCAGGATTCTTTACTTGTACTTGAATATTCATTTTCTGAAAACTCTTTGCGTTTACTCTGTACATTTTAACACAAATAGCTGTACCTTCTACTCTCAAATTTGGGGAATTATTATTTTTTGCACCATTGTGCACTGCCTTCTCAACATTTCAACCTAAGTGGACAGAAAATTATGTAAAAGACGTAATGAGATGACACAGACAGAGAGGAAGACTTGACCATGGAGAAACGGTGAGGTTCAGTTACCTTTGCACAGAAATAGCTGGTAGAAATCTTGTTCAGAGGGACACTTTTTACTTTTATTTTTGAGTTAATTTCAGAGCCTGTACTTTTTACTTGAGTAAAGAAGTTGAATCAGTTCTTGTCTGACTGTATCTGTACTTCTATTTGAGTAAAATTGTGCGTATCTTTGCCACCTCTCCCTCACAATCATCATCCACAACCCACCAGAAGTCTGTAGCAGAGTCTGCATCCACAGAGACCCAGCCCTTCTGTAGTACCATTTTATTTTCTCATCTGACCTTTTTTTATTTTTTCCAACATATTTGACATCTTAGGAATGAGACCCAACAATCATCTATCTCTCCGGTGCGTTTACAAACAGCAACTGCCAAATCGTACTTATTGTACCTTTAAGTCAATTTTTTTTTCTGATAATACTTTTAATCATGTACAATTTCAAAATGTAGGTGTTAACTTGAAGTATTTTCATGCTGCTACTTTCACTTTTATTGTTTTTTATTGTTATTACCAGAGAGTAACGAACAAAACATGTATCATGTATCTAAATACAGTAACATACCCTGTACTGTCTATTATCTGTCTGGCAAAACTTGAGATTTAGTTCCCTGAATGTAAAGAATTTAGTTTTAGTTGTTTATAAATGAATCAGTTCACCAAACTAATTGATTTAAATTCATTTTTAATGCTTCTGAACCCCTTTTCTAGTGTGCGTGGGACTGACCTGTGCAGACGACCGGTGGTAGGCGGAGTAGTGGAGGGGGGCTGGGATTGCCGGGTCATGGGCCAGACTGGGATACTGGCTCTGGATGGAGTGAGGATGCTGGTTGGCGTAGCTGCCATAGTTGTAGCTACCAGTATACCTTTAAATGGAGTAACCAAAATTCATTCCAGAAACACTCTAACAAAATTAAACTGTTTCCAAAATGCCTTGAAAATGAGTTGTAATACTGAAATCATAATTACCCATGCTCCTCTCTGTGGGTGTAGACTGGCATCCGGTGGGTGGAGGACGGAGGTGGGACTGGAGCGCTGCTCCTCATACAGGACAGCTGCTGTCCGGCCTCTGGAGTGGAGCCGCCTGCTGTTGTCACTGTGTATGTAAGGGACCAGGTATATGACTGAACAGCGCCTGGTAGACACATGTACAGACACAGAGACAAATGTGTTGGCACTACAGACGAACTATATGAGTTCTGCTTGCTTAAGATATCTATGTGTGTGTGACTGTGAGGACAGCTGACTCACCTGTGGTGGAGGTGACTCCGGTGTACTCCGGGGACACGGCCGCTGTCGGTGAGCTGGCCGCGGAGACGCCCACAGAGTGGACAGACCGAGCGGGAGAGTAGGATCCTGGAGACGGGGAGGTGGGGGTGGTTTCTGTCAGCGTGAACTCCTCCTCTCGCTCTGCTGAAGGTGTCAGAAGACGACAGACCATCAGACAAGTCAATACAGCAAGGACCCCAGGTGATAAAAACAAATCTTCCGTGACTTTTAGAGGGTTGAACTATTAGTCATAGCAGAGTGTGTGTGTAAAACACATATATGAGGGCAAAGTATAAGTAATGTGTGCAAAAATAAAGTGATAATACCTGCCAGATATAGAAACGGTGAGGTTGACTCAAAATATTCCAAAGAGGTGAAGATTTCTGATCATCTTATCCAAACTGACTTTCAAAGACTTATTATCCTGCATTCATTAGGGTTTTGATAGAGGCCTGCTTCCAACGTGTTCATGTACAGAGGGTAAAATTCATAGTTTTACTGATCTGTGTTTGTGTATGACGATGAGGAGAAGTGACTCGTGCCAGTATCACTATGAATAAGCTGTAACAGTAAAATCTTCATATAATAAGAGTAAACTAACTCAGTAGAGCAAAAGAACAATCTTAATCTCATTTCTCATAATTCTCATGATTTCAGTAGTTTGAGGTTTGAAGCTATACAGTAAATATATTTTTATACTTTGTTTTGTTTTCTTGAGAGCACAGACAGAGCTCCAAAGAGAAACCAGTAATGTTCTTTAAAATAAAATTATTTAAACAATTTAATAATTAATTATTATTTATATATTACATATAATATATTATTTTATCGCGAGCACTGAGGCTGTCAGCAAAACCAGACAGTGTTCAGTGACTTTGTCTGTGCAGGTCATTAATTTAAAAAACGAAAATTTGCACTACTACTTTTTTTTGTTGCTCTTTTTAGCCTTTATTTGATAGGATTGCTGTAGACTGACAGGAAATTGGGGAGAGAGAGCGGGGGAAGACATGCAGCAAAGGGCCGCAGGCTGAAATCAAACTCATAAGCTGCTGCTGTGGACTGACGGCCTCCATATATGGGTCACACACTCCACCACCTGAGCTACTGGGGCTCCCCATATCGAAGAGAATTGTAGTATTGTGTTTTAGAGTTTAAAATTCTAGTATCATGATTATTCTAGTTTGGTGCATAAAATGTTAGTGATGTTCTCAATTTTCTTGTTTTGTCATCTTTCACATAAAGTAAAGAAAAGCAGCAAGTTCTCGCAATTCATGAGCTGAAACCACCAAATTATTTGTGATTTTTGTTTTAAAAAGCACTTAAACATGAACGACATGGTACTTTATCTTTGTAATTTTAAATCTACTAAAGATAATGTACAGATAAGGGTTGGGTGTCGGTGTTGTTAGTAATTATTGATTAGAGGTCCAGTCCAGGTAGCGGTCTCTCACCTGTGCTGCCCTCTCCCTTCATGGCCCTCATGAGGTCGTTGGCTCTTTCCTGACAGTGCAGAGATTCCAGCAGGTAAAGCACATAATCGTCAAACATGAGGTGGATCAGGTGGAAGGAGCCTGCGAACAGACACACAGGACGAGTTTAATACACAGAAACGAGTGTCATAACAGGTCATATGGAAGGCATTGTGTGTTCAAAACTGACTGATTAACTTGAGTCAGACTCAGCTGTGTGGAACAAAGTCTCTCCATGTATTGGATTAGGACATAAATGATGAGTACCATTAAGACTGAAGCGTTTCTAAAAGCATCTGAGTGATGACATCACATCCTGCACACTGACAGGAGGGCCGCTGTTATTAAAAAGGAGCGAGTCAGATTTTTTCCGTGTACCAAGTCAGTGCCAGAAATATGTCAGCTGACCCCAGGGTCGCGCGGAAGATGGGACCATGGCATGTGAGGGAGTGTCACAATTGTGTCATTGTGCCGGTCGCCGCCGCCGCCGTGCGCATAGTAAACACTGCGTGCCTATTCAGGAGAGCGGGGTGTAATACTACTGACCGGTCATAAAATGGAAAAGACAGGCAAACACATCGGGAGAGGGGAGGGGAGGCTTTTGT
This sequence comes from Lutjanus argentimaculatus, assembly GCA_034769285.1. Lineage (NCBI taxonomy): Eukaryota > Metazoa > Chordata > Actinopteri > Lutjaniformes > Lutjanidae > Lutjanus > Lutjanus argentimaculatus. Next base: position 11,068,309 of record JAWZSL010000012.1, on the reverse strand, counting down.
TAATTAGCTGTTTGTGCACAGAGACCTGCTTTATCAAAACACTGCAACCAGCTGTGTCTTTGATATTCACAGACAGACCTGCAGAGGAAAGAGAAGCCATTTTCTTTTCTTTCATTTTTACAACTCTGCACTTACTTCAACCCTTGGTGGTGCACAACAAGCTGTTAAAGCAGCCATTTTACTTGATTCTCCCATTTTAGACTTTAAACGGTTGAGGAGTGGTGAACCTGTATGGACATGCCAGCATTAGTGATATGAAATCTCTACTGTACTGTACATAAAATCATTTCATGTTAAATCCTAGTGCAATAGAGCAAAGTGCAATAAATACACAAGCACTTGTGCATTTTAATTCCTAGTTCTGTCCGGCAGTCAGTGTCAAATGTATCGTTAAATGTCTTTTTGATTTAAGATGTTTTCATGGGATGTGACTCTGTTACATTGTGTCAAACACTTCTCATGTCATTGAGATATGTGAAGTAATGGACTGTAGGACTGTGCACAAGACAAATTTCCCCCCAGGGACAATTAAGTTTACTCTACTCTACTGTACTCTCTACCCAGTCTATGCTCAGTGCAAATCATTTCTTGTATATATGTAAGGAAAGATGGTCCATTAATGTTTGGTACAAAGCATACAGTATTTCCTCAGGAAGAAAAACAAATAAATTCTACCTGATGTGAAGCAGAATTTAACCAGCAGTCACAAATCTCTGTGTGCACATTCAGGTAGATTAACAACAGCCTACAGAAACTAAAGGAACAGGCAGTTTTAAAGAAGTACTATCCAGGGTTTAAAAAAAAAACAAACCTTCTCAATCATCACTTATGACCCAGTAGAAGTGTGTGGTGGTGGCTGTATCCGTAGAGACCCTGCCTTCTGCCTGTATTTCCTTATTTTCCTCATTATTTTGCTGGGCTCAGGATGCTTTACCAACACAAAAGCATCTGTATTTGACGTCCAGGGAATGAGACTTAACAATCAAATATCTTTCTGGCATGTTTACAAACAGCAACTGACAAATGTTGCATATTCTACCTTCAATATTCCCCCTGAAGAGGTGTTTGTGATTTAATTTGGTGAAATTTAAGACAATTTAATGTTTTATTGCTCATCATATCATGATTTAAGGCCTATACTTTTTAGTAAAATGTCTACTTCTGATTCCTCTGAGTTAATGGATGATTAATAAAGTGTGAGCTGTGTTTTAGACGGGACCGTTTATTGCTTTTTATTACTTTACTTTTTTCACCACTGCAACAGTATTTTTGGTATCTTATAAGCATATTCCGATGAAACCTCTGCAGAGTTCCATAGATTTTAAACTGAAAGACACAGGGCCGAAGCAAGGATTTTAGAAATACTGAGGTCATGAGCCCAAGCCCTAATAAGGAGATTCTGGGGAATGCCCCCCTGAGAAAATATTGAAGACTATAAAATAAATCTATGCATTTGAATGCATTTTAAGTAATTAGAGTAATTATCACTTAGGAAATAATGTCAATGCCAGCACATAGCTACTGGCCTTAATAAAGACACTATTTGTAAAAAAAAATGTATATGGTGGTAATCTCTGCTCTAATTTAAACCTTGCATTTTAGTACCCATCTGTCCTCTATTTTATGCTGACTGACATTTCCAACAAATAATCACACTTTGTTTTTAACTGTTGTTAATGAAATAAAACCTCAAATTTAAATCTTCTACTAGAATCTACTAAATATTTCTTTCAGACCAGCTTGAAATCATTTTAGCTTGACAAATGAAAAGACATTGACAGCACTCTCCTGGCAAAAAGTTCAAATTTGAAGGCTTTTAATTTTTTGCCAGAAGAGTGCCTTTGATCATTTCTCTTTAAGGAACTTTTGTGTTATATAACAAAGTGCATCTTCGTCAGACTTCTTTGAACTGCAGAATGCTCCTTTTTCTTTTTAACTTTTTCTTTTTTGAATGCAATCGTAGCTTGCTTTAATGTGTTGTGTGAGCTGATTCTTGCTGAAAAAAAAATCTTTGTAATCTTAAAATTAATATTTTCTGTCACATTATGCACAAAAAGACATTCAGCTGATTACTGCAGATTTTCACCCTGGGTCACTGCTGAAAACTGAAAAAAAAAAAATCTGCAGATTCCAGTTGGGCCTGTGTTCTGGACACTTGTCTGCACAGGACACAATAAACAACTTTTCCGCATGTTCAGGAAGCACTGTCAAAGTTGTGTATTTCCACGTCTGTTGCATTAACGAATGATGACAGAGCATTAGCAGCTCACCAAAGCTGGGTGCGCTGTGGAGGGTCATATCCCGGATGACTCTGGTCCCAAAACACGACCACATCAGCAGGAACTGTTGGGCCACCTTCTTCAGGCACCCGGGCCTCTTCCCTGCCACCTAGAGAGAACATTTCCATGAGAAAAGAGGGGGAAGGGTCGTGATGCCGGGGTAGAATTAACCCCTGGGTCCGCATTGGGGCTTAACCCTCAGGAACGAAAAACATGTCAACAAGTCAACTATTTAATTTGCCCCCAGGGACACGCCTTCCTATTGAACTATTGTCTGGGCAATCCAAGACGTTGCCAGGGCGACCAAATTTTACAAGCCCATATCTGGCACATAATGGACGCAAATGGGAAGCTTGAAGACATCATTAACTGGGAGGATTGCAACGTAAGTGCCTCAGTGTAAGAAAGACATGCAGAGACGAGTGGCTTTCAGCTGCAGGTGTCTCTTTAAGAGCAAAATAATCAGACTTCTGCTGCGCAAACACTTCAAACATTAGTTCAAATCACTTCCCAACTTAAAATGTGGAAAATATTTAAAGTCTGCTTGTGCAACTTGAACAATAGACAGATTTATGCAAAAATGCTGAGTCAGACCAGAATCAAAAACCTGTTAAAAGTTTGTGTTGTCTGACCTTGACGACACAGCGGTCCACCATCGAGTCCAGCCACTCAATGTATGCCTCGATTGGAGACTGCTCCTCCAATAGACGGTCAAACTCCTGATACACTGTGACAGGAGGGAGAACGTCAGGTTATTTTACAACACTTGAGAGCAGAAAACCAGAAAGATTTGGATGCAAATTGTATCTTTTACAATATTTTTTACTGACTTTTTCTCAAACACGAGACAGTCTACAGGAGAGTACACGGAATAAAAAGATGAAAATAAACAAATAATTAAGGAAAGAAAAAAATTATGTCATAGGACCAGTCCCTCCAACCCCCAGAAAAGACCCAAAATAAAAGAAATGGAATCAAAGGTGAAGAAAATCCACTCAGACATTATATCCACATTACTGATTAATATTTATCAAATGTCTCATAGTATTGATATTAAAATATTGTCACAATATTGATATTGAGGTATTCGGTGAAAAATATGGTTATTAGGGCTGCAACTAACAATTATTTTCATTGTCGATTAATCTGTCGACCATTTTCTCACTTAATCAATTTGTTGCTTAGTCCATAAAATATCAGAAAATTCTGAAAAAGCCCAAGATGACGTCCTCAAATGTCTTAATTTATTTTTTTCTTTTAAAAAAATGACTAAAAATGATTACTCAATTATCAAATGAGTTGGGGATTAATTCAAATAGTTGACAGCTAATCAATCAATCATTGCTGTTCAAACTGTGATGTTTGATTTCGTCCCAGTCACCCAGCCCTATTATATAATGTTGAGTAGTTTAATTTACAGCAATGTATCATATTCCACAAGATCACGTGTCTGCACTATTTTAGATTTAACAGTAGTGTTATTTTAGAGAAAATTTGTAAATTAAGATATATAGCATATAATGCGCCATAGCCTATAAATTTTGAGATATAATTAATAAGCGTATAATCCAGCCCTAATTTCCATAACATATGAATAAGGTTACCTGTCTATATTTACAATATAGGCCAAAGGTCTAAAATTACTATGTTTATCCTGTGGAGTCTCTCTGATGTAAAACTGTGGATCATGATGAAGTTTATGGTGGCTGCTATATGAGAAGTTAAACGGCGTCTTTATACAACAACGTCTACGTATCTGTGACCTCTGCTCCCGTCAGGACCGATTCAGAGCAGTGAGGTTGCAGTGAATTGGAGATGCTCCACAGGGTGTTTGAGAGGAGAGTGAACTTGTTTAACCTTTTGGTCTCCATCATTAATGCTTTGACTCTGCTGGTCGTGGGAATGATTGTCCCTCTGTGTGCTGTTTGTGTGAAGTAAGAGTGTAATTCTGTACCCGGCCGTGTGTGTTCGAGTGGAATCAGCTTAAACGTGTGAACTTACAGTGGATAATAAGCTGCCTGTGCTCCTCTTGTGAGTCCTCCATGGTGTAAAGTGTCTGCTTGGTGATGCTGTTCAAGTCCACATTCCTCCAGTCCTCCAGCATTTGAAAGGTGATGTCTGCACTGTTTATCACAGTCCGTGACGCCTGGGGACAGATGCATCAACAATATTACTTACACAAGCATACCCATATCGCTTATCAGCTGTGTTTGTTCATATGGATTTTATTAAAAAACATTCAGAGCATGATAGGCACCTGACATAGATGGTTTAAGGATGTTTGCCGCTTTAGAATCTGAGAAAATCTCCTGGACACTGCAAACAAAAAAGGAGAAAAATATGAGCGTCATCATTTAAAGTTTCTGTTTACAAATAAAAATGTTAAGATGTACAAGTGATATGTGCAGTAGATGTGGCTTCTCGCTAGCAGATTGTAGTCATATGTTTTTTATTGTCTGGAATTATGCCTCACTCATAGCCCGTAGATGTATTCTGAAGTCCAAAACAACCTTCTTCCACATCCTGGCTACTTAATGTAATTTCTGTCCTCAGAAAACACAAAATATTCCTTAAGAGGTTTGACTGCCTCGTTCTATAAAAGATACATAAATACTCTGGGCTCTGGACTTCCCTACCTATTTCTTTTCATTTTATTTATTTATTTTTTTTATTTCATATAGTTATTTGTATGTGTTCTTTTCTCTTTTCTCTCTGAGAGTTTGGGATGGGTGGGGGGTTACAGGAGGGTGTTTTCACAAACACCATAAAAGGGGAATAAAAATTTTGGAAGACAGTTCTGCACTTTGCATTTCATACTTGTTTAAAACCAGTTTCCAGTAAAAAATATTTTTTTTAAATTTCAAGATGAAAACGATGTTGCGAAGGTGTGGATTTTATACTTACATTCAAATTTGATATTCCTCAGGTTTTCAGGAAGGTCGTGAAGTGCGATTTTTAGCCACTCATCGAGCTGTTTGGCAAATTTCCGAATAACCTGAGTCAAACTTGTGGGATGAGAATAAACAGAAACATATTCAATAACTTACACACCATTCATAATTTCATTTAATTAGAGCAACAAAGGACAATTATTTTGATGAATCTGCTGAATATTCTCTTAAATCATCAATCAAATGTCCAGAAGCTCCCAGAATCCAAGGTGAGGTATTCACGTCTTTTGCTGAACCAAAACCAAGATATTCAAATATGAAACCTCAAACTGATGAGGAAGAATGACGGGCTGTAAAGCTCCAGAAAAAGCTAATAAGTGGACCATGAGTCAAAGTGCTGTTTCCAAGCATCAATTAAGCATTAAAGATTAAACAATTAATCAAGTAGTCGACCAAAAGAAAATTAGTTGCCGACTTTTTTCATAATCAATTAATAATTTCAGTCATTTTTCAAGCAAAAATGTCAAAACTTTGCTGGTTCCAGCTTCTTAAATGTAAAGATTTGCTGCTTTTCTTTGTCATTTATGATTGTAAACGAAGACTCTCTGCGTTAAGGACTGTTGTTTGCTTAATAGACCCAAACAATTAATAATTTAATCATGTTTGGCAAACAGCTTCATTCACTGAGCTGAATGATAACCATGACATTACTGTTCATGCAGCAGTTTTAATTCACACTGCAGGTTGGCACAGACCTGCAAACTCTTGTTGCTAAGTCAGAGCAGTAAATACACACCATCCTGTCCAATTTTAGTAGCAGCATGCAGGAAAATATTCACTCATTTAAAGAGTGAAGGTTAAAACATGCTCACCTGTCAGGCAGTGCTTGCAGGACGGTGGGCATCAGCACCCCAGAGATGGCCTTGTAGAGGATGGAGTCACAAACGCCCACAATGTTCACTACTGTGGGGGAGCCGAGGACAGGGAGCATGTGGGGCGGCATGCCCTGCCAGAAGTGCAGCAAGAAGCTTTGGACCTGAAAGTATCACACACAGTCAAACTTTTTGTTGAGACAGAATTTGATGTGTTAAATGATTTGCTGTGCACCTGCTGCACTGTTCACCTGAGAAATGAGCCAAAATAAACCCTGACACCAACCCTGAGTGCTTGAGATGTCGCCACAGCTCACCTACACAAGATCACATGCTGTGTAATTCACTAAGTCGCCTCAGGGAGAAGATTTTTGAAGCAATCTCCTACATTTGTGGTGGGACAGTGGATCCTAGCTCCTTGCTGTCTTTGGAGCGTCTCCCTCAGAGGAACAACTTTCTGCTCTCCAGACTAATGCTATAACATTTGTAACACTGCTGGCTGGCCCAGAGGCTGATTCTTCTGCGCTGCAGGTCAGTGAAACCTCTCTCATCTGAGGGTACATAATGGTATGTGATGTTCCTACGTTAAACACTGCTAAATAATGTAAATATCAGGAATTGTGTGCGACCTAATTTTATTCATTAATTATTTTTTCTTTAAAGGAGCGATATGTAGCAATTGCACATGCAAAAATAGTACGGCAGTCCAAATACTGAGTTGGAGCCATAGACACTGCATTAAATAGGTTGAAATCCTATTGAATATATGATCTATGGTTGAAGCAAGTTGTTTCCAACTGCCATCTAATCTCCAGACTTGGGGAAGCTCCACAGGCTGCAGGAAGATCGCAGGAGCGCAGGACACATGCAACATCGTAAATTGGCAGCAACAAGCGAGGTCGAGTCTGACACTGTAAGGTGATTGGCTGTTTATAACTGCCAGTTGTCTGACGATGTTGATGTCTGACCGAAAATGCACAGTCTGGATGTGGAGTTCAGTCGATGCCTGCCTTCTGTCTGCAAGACTCCATTGACAGATTGCTCAATTTAGCCGTTACAAACATCGACTCCTTCTAAAAGATTATTAATTATTTCTTATGACTTATAAACTGAAATGGGCAAATGATATCAGCTATTATGGTCCCAGAATAAAAATGTCAAAGGGGGATGCTGCAGCTGTTGCGTTGTTGTCAGAGAAGCGACTATTTCAACTTAACACGTTTCCTTGATCTCTGATGACATATTGTGGTCATTTTATGATTTATCACAGTAAATATATTACAGATTTCCCCTTTAAATCTCTTCCTCTTTTTGTCTTTTTCCACTACGGTCTTGGGGGGTGGAGGGTGGGGATCCTGCACGACTGACATACTGACTGTCTGTTTTTGTTTTGGAAACTATACATGGAGCATCTAAAAGATAGTCTGAAACAGGAGAAAGCTTGCCTCGTCGAAGTTGGCTCTGATAACAGTGTCCAGTATCCTCTGACAGTGCGTTCTGTACATCATGATGAAGGTTGACACCTGTGGGCAACAACACAGTATTAATCTCATTGCATCACAAACTTAAGAGCTCCATTCTCTCTTTTTTGGGGGGAAACTTTAAAAAAAGTTTTACAAAAACAAGAAAATAAATCTTGTACAAAGCATGTGAAGCAATAAATACATGTTACAGGTCTAGGCTGGAGCGGAGTAATATAAAACGAGCTTTAGAGATCAGCAAAACACAAACCATTTAAAATCATGGCCCCTCTTTAAAAGCCGGACAGCTAGTGCCTGTCCTTTGTCCATTGCTAGATCTTATTATCTCCCCCAAAAGATTAAGAGTTAGTGAGGAGCCAGCATATAAATCCTCAAGGTCCTTCTCTAAATGCAAACCCAGTGAAGGTCCCGGGGCAGATAAAAGGCTGGAGCCAGAGGGGGCGCAGAGATGGTGAGATGGCAGGGAGAGGTGGGGAGGAGGGGGGGAGGAGGAGGAGGTGTGGGGAGAGCTGTAAGGATGGACTTTTAAAACTCCTGTTTACCCTCTCCTCTGGCAGGCTGGCAGGCAAATTTAGGTCTTTGACATTTGGAAACTCTGGCAGGAGCGTCCCCAGTTTGGAGCGGGGTGAATACGCCACTGTCTGCTTCGTGACCTCTTTCTTCCCCGTCTCGTTCACCCACGCCGCTCCCTTCTTAGAGTACATCACGTCATAATACTGAGAGGTCTCCTTCACCGCAATGCCATAGTAGTGATACCTGAGGAGAACAGAGGGGGAAAAGGGTGAATAACATCTTTTATGGTCAAGTAGGATCATTAAAGGGTACAGAAAATTGTGAAAATATATATATATATATTAAAATATTTTAAAAATCAGTCATATAAATATATGTCTTTAGAACTACAGTAATACACTTATTATTTATTATTTCAGTCATCACTTATGACCCACTAGAAGTGTGTTGTGTCTGTATCTGCAGACGCCCTGCACTCTGCCCGTATTCTGTTTTTTCCTCATAATTTTGCTCTATTTTGGACAACAAACAATCTTTCTAGTGCGTTTACAAACAGACAAAAAATCCAACTGCTTCTACCTTTAAAAATCCTGTTTCACATGTTTACTCATATCAAAACGTATATATAGTCTACAATTTCTGATCTTTTTTAATATCAAATGTGATAAATCTGGGATGTGGCAACACCCAAAACTCAAGGTATGATAATACTGCAATAAAAAGACCGTGATACAAAAAATGACAACTTGAAAAAAATGCTCTTTATTAAATAACACGTGTACAGCATTTTTTTGTTCATGTAAAATTTGTTTTTCTTTTTAACTTAAAGTACCTCTGCTTTCCTTCTTTAATAAAATAAAATAAAACCTAAATATGTGCAAAAAATAGCATGAATTGTCGTTGGCAATGCAGTGCATTTATAAAAAATAATAATGAAAATGATAATAAAATAATTAACCATGTAATATGGCAGTAGATATTGTCACAATGCGGTACAGTATTGAGGCATTGATTTATCCTGATATTGTGATCTTCAGTATATTGTTAAATTATATTGCATTGTTTTAAATCTTTTGATCAAAACTCAGAAACCAAGGAACACAATGAAATTTAGTTATTTTAACTTTAAGTGTTGTTTTTCTGTGCCGTGCTTCTATTTGAACTTAACACCATTTTTGTGTTATTTATTTAACCTTTATTGGCCCAAGTAAAAAAAAAAAAAGTTAGAATTACAATCACACACATTAAGTAAAATACAAAACAAGACATTACAAGCAATACAGAGAAAAAAATGTCCACCCATCAACAAAGGAGTATAAATGAACACACAAAGTGTATGACCAAATTAATTATACATTGTTGGATTGTTATTTGCTGTTTATAGTTTGTTTCATGTCCATGCTACTTCTCTCTTTTTTGTTGTTGTAAATTTTGTGTCTTTTGTTTTTTTTTGTTTTTTTTGTTTTTTTTTTTTGAGTTTGTGAAAATATTGTGTATGTGCGTGTGTAATATGTAGATAATTAAACCAACTCACTTCGACTGGCCTCTTGTCCCCAGTCTTCTGGTAGTTAATGCTGGAAACTGTTGCCTTATGATCTGTTCATTGCAGGAGAGAAACACTTGTCAGTGGGCTGTTAATTACACAGGGGTTTAATATCAAATTCATCTCAGCCTTTCACAGTAATTCATACAACAGGGTTTCTGCAGGTTTCAATAAGTTAAAGGCTTTTTAAGACCCTTATGAATGCAGCTGAAGACCTATTTCATAATGCAAAAAAGTACAAGTGCAGTTTGCATTAGCGGTTATTGGTTCCATGCTGGTTTCGTTTTGTAGTTGTTACAGTTTGATCAATGTAAAACTTTTCCTAAAAACACACATTTAAAAGCATAACTGAGGTTAATTCAGCTTTATAAAAGTAACATTAAAGGTAGAGTTTAGGAGGATTTATCCGAGCTGTTGTAAACGCATAAGGACGTCAAATACTAACATTTTGGGTTGGCCAAACTTCTCGAGCAAAGCAAAACAAAACAGAAAAAATGAGGAAGGAAAATGCAATTTGGGAAAATGCAGCAGATTTTTTTTTTTATTTTGTTATTCAATCAATTTGTAAGACCTGCCAAATTGCACTTAAGACATTTCAAGTTCTAAAAAATAGATAAGATGGATTTTAGACTTTTTAAAAACCTGCAGAAACCCTGTAAAAGTTAGGAGGAAAAAAATCTGGTGGCAACAGGTGCACAAGGAACCAAATGAGATCTTTATAAATCATCAACTTGAAAAAAAAAGTTAGGGGTTTATTTCGATTCTTTACTTAACCGTAAATCCTGCACTTGTACAGTAGCGTCAGCTCTTTATGAGTAAGTGTCTAATAAAGTTTGTCAGGAGAACGACGTGAAAGTCTCATAGCTGTATCCACGGGGAGGTCTGTGAGGGAAAAAAAGCTTTGAGAGCCATCCATTTATGACATCCAGGGGTATTACTTTTTTTCCTATATCAACAGTCTCCCCTCATCCATCCTCCCACCCATCCTCTCTCCTTCTCACTCTCTTTCTCTCCTCCACTCCCTCCTTCTTCTTCTTCTTCCTTTCCTCTCTTTTTGTCCAAAAGAGATTGGCTCCTTGGTCCAGCTCCTGGTGCAGAAACTTTAGCAAACAGTGTAGCTCTCCATTGTGTGGGATGAAAAAAGAGGCCAAGCTGTGAAGTTTCTGTCAGGCCCCGCTTGATAAATGAGCAGACAGGGAGGCAGTCCGGGCCCTCTCTCGTTTTTTTGTCCTGAATCAATGAAGCCTTCCTAAAGGACACCCCACACTGCTCCAGCCACTGATCTAACATTCCGCAACATCTCACCCTTCCAAATTTCCTTTAATTACACATTAATCCAGGCCCCTTCTCTTTTTCAATATCTTCCGACAGGAGCTGCAGAGGGGCGGGGGTGGGCCGGGTTGGGGGTTGGGGCCGGAGTCCAGAGTACAGGGGATGGCTGGGGGTAGCAAGGCTGAGGAACTTCTTGGGGTTGTGGGAACAGACGAAAGCACATCTCCTTTGGCTCTAGATTATGTGTTCAGTGAGCGACCGCAGAGCTTAGCTCGCTTCACACTGAGCTGCAGTTGATATTACTTCAACAGCAGCCAGAGCTGCAGCACCAAACCAACCCAGGCATGAAATGGTCAGACTAGTGCTTATGGCTGATTTAGTGCGTGAGATTATAGCTTTCATAAGGGTAATAATATCCAAATGTTGGTTTGTATCTTCCTCTGTTCAGTCACTTCATTCTGGTTACTTTAAACGTACAATGCAGGTATAAATGTGTATTAAAACCCTAAAAAGCTGAGAAGATTCACTGTATCACCTTATTTTTTTAAAGAAACACTCGCATGCACATTATCTGCATCATTAACCAAACATTTTAAATAGAGACATCAACTATAGATGTTACAGAATTAATGGTTTACACGTGGTTTCAAGACATTTAACAGAGATTCTGAGTTTAACTGGATGTTAGTGGATATGATTGTGAGTTGCCAGACTGTTAACTTTCACTTCCACTTGAGTTTGAATCTCACCTTTCCGAAGCTGGCTGCATTTACAGGCTGCGTGTCGTGCTTTTCACTGAAGTCTAGGTAATGCATGTAGAGGGCACTTCGGGGGATACACACGCCTTCGGCTATCTCATAGTTCTCCTCTAGCCTGTGGGTGACAATGGGAGTTATCAGTGCACAAAAAGTGAATATATGGAAGTTTGAGCATTGTTAATATGAATGAGACGAAATGAGAGAAACGGGCCTCTCATGATCATGGCATTTTTGGAAAAAATGGTGAAAAATGTGCAGCTATTTAATTTGTAGATGTTTAGGAGGCCTCATTCATGTCAGCAGAACGAATCAATCAAAACATTTTATTTACTTATGAGAGGACATTAATAAACAGAATATAAATGTACCAGATTTAACAATCAGTACGACTGCATGGTAAGGTAAAAAAAAAAGGATATGATGATTATTTTGAATAATCGTGTTGCAGTATGATTCACAGTTAGTGAGATCCGGGAATGATCATTTACACATCACAATTTTCATTTTCACTGAATAAAACTATTAAAATCATGATGTTTTGACATTTTTCATAGTCTGTACCCAACAAACATGTTTTCTTACATCTGGAAAACAAGATTTGATGGCCAGAGCATCTCTGCAGCTCTACAGTCCTTCATTACGATACGATACGATACGATACGATACGAAATACTTTATTGATCCCCAAGGGGAAATTCATTTGTCTGTAGTCTCATCTATTTGTATAAGAATTATAGAGTCTGATGGCAGTTGGTATGAAAGATCTTCTGTATCTCTCTGTCCTACAACGAAGAAGAGAAGCCTTCCACCACCATTATTTCTTTGGTCCATCAAGGTGTTATGCAGTGGATGATCCATGTTGTTTATAATGCTGCTTTATCCACATTTCACTTTAACAAAACATGGCAGCCTCTGCAATTTGGAAAAAGCACTCAGCCATATTGGGATTTTGTTAATTTTCGAAAAATTCTGCAGACCTAACCATCAGGGTTATCAGCAGTCCCTGGATAGGTTAAATGTAACACACAACAGCCCATGAAAAACAACAGCTTCATGCTAACTAAAGAAATATTAAATCTGCACATTCACAACACATAATAACATCAGCTCACATGCAACATAAAGGATCAACACAGACATTGAAAACTACAGGTAGCATCAAACAGCAACTGTCGCAGTCTCATACACCCCAACAAGATTAAATGTTCAGCAACTCACAGCAATCAGCTGATGAACTGCAGCGCACAAGTTTACACTCAGCATGACAACACACGTATCACTGATCTCACAATTGTGTCAATTAGTCAACAACACTTGCTCCTGAGCGATCACATGTGTAATAGACAAGTCCAAAAGATCATTTCCCTGAGTGACCTCGTCTTATTGACAGCTTTAGTGGACAAATTCTGATACAGCTGCATATACAGGTTTTGGAGCAACACATGCTGCCATCCAGACGACATCTTTTTCAACAACGTCCCTGCTAATTTACAACAGCATCGCTTCGTGTTAAGAGAACGTGGGTATGAGACAGGCCTGCCTGCAGTCCAGAGCTTACTGGAACTTACTGCAACAATTAGTCAACTAATCAATCTCTGATTTCAGCTTCGCAAATGTGAATATGTTCTGTTTTTTGTCCCTTATGACAGTAAACTGTATATTTTTCAGTGGGCAACAAAACAAGACATTTGAGAACGTCTTCTTGGGCTTTGGGAAACAGTGATCAGCATTTTTTTAACCATTTTCTGTCATTTTATGGACCAAACAACTTGAGTTATTGAGAAATTGATCCGACAGATTAATCCATAACGAAAATAAATTTTAGTTGCAGACATTGCAGACCTGGACTGTTGAACAACTGAAGTTGTCATATCATTTCTCAACTTTTTGGGAAAGTGTTTCTGGAATCAAATTCAGAATGACTGTATATTTACAAAGACGTTAATCCATTTGAACATTAGATAGGTTGTCTTTCTACTATATTCAGTTGAATATGGGTCAGAAAGGGATTTGTTTAATTCTGTTTTAAGTTATGTTTTACACAACGTCCAGACTTTTTTTTTTTTATTATCGAGTTTCCATTTGATATTAACAAAGAATAAAATTCTAAGAATTGAAAGTGTTTGCTAACATAAGAGTGATGCGGCTCTGGACTGGTTCATCTCTTATCTGTCCAACAGGTCCCTCTCTGTTTGTTATGCCTCCTCCTCCCATGCTTGTCTCTTTGTGTGGGGTCCCCCAGGGGTCTATTCTGGGTCCCCTTTAATTTACCATCTGCATGTTGCCCCTGGGGCAAATCATGCAAAGACATAATATTGATGTTCATTGCTAAGTGGAAGCTTTTAATTATTGTATTGTGTTTTATCCTTTATATTTTGGGCTTTATACTTCTTTGTTTTGACTGTAAAGCACTTTGTAACTTTGTTTTTGAAAGGTTATATAAATTAAGTTATTATTGTTATCATAAACACTTGATAATCCATTAGCATGTCACCGCCATGAGGCTTTAAGATTGTTTTGGAGTCTTTCTGCCCCCTAATGGTCCAACAAATGAAATCACTCAATGCATCTTTAAAGCCTCTTCACTGTCAATAAAAATCTGAACGTGTATTGCAGTTTGCTGATATAAACAAGCTGATATGTTTGTCAAAAGGATCATTTTAACCCTGGAACATTCAACAGAGAAAATTTCTCTGATGGTTGAAACTGATGTTTAGAGGAGGAACAGATTGATTACAAAGAGGTTGAACTTCTAGAGTTAACAAACTACACATCCTGCCAACACTACACCTGCATCTTGACTTCCTTTCTATGACTTTATGAGCTTTTTTAACCATATTTTTCAGTCTTATACAAACGTCTCTTATATTGCACTTTCTGGTATATGTACGGGAACTGTAAGACGGTGGTCCTGTTGTTTTATGAGCTTTGACTGTATTGTTTCATTAAGCTGAGACAGCTGATCTCTTTGACATGACTTAACAATTCATTTCAATCAGAAAAGTTGTTATCTGTCTTTTGAAATACAGTCAACAAAGAATTAGTCGACGTTAATCTTATAGGTGGAATAACATTCATTCACCTTTATTTATAACTTACTGCATTTTGACTAATAAATTCAGTAACAGTTATGCTGTACTGTTGTGATATAAATGTATAAATCTAATTTTAATGACTCTGTCCTCCTGATTTAACAATGAAAACCAAATCATCAAGCCAAGACTCGTCATTATGGTTGTAAACATAGACGTATTGTTTACTTTTACTGCATCAACAACAAATTTGTAGTAAATACTACCTGCAAGAAAAAAATGCTCACGATGCCCAGGACAATTACATCAGCATTTATGTCCGTAATGCTTCAAACAGTACAATTACCCCCCTCATGTTCTTCACGCTGGGTTTCAGCCCCCCACAGTACAGGTTAAATCAGTATAAATATTCATTTACGCCCATGTGCATTTCTGAATGCTATTAAGTAAAGGGAGTCATTGGTAATGGAGCTGTGCAACAGGCAGGCACAGAGACATGAGTCGGCACATGCAGATATGAAAGATGCGTTACATGTCAAAGCTGCTCTCTCAAACAGTCCAACAAACACACACACACAAAAAAATCCTTCTGGAGAACATTTAAAACATAAAACCTTATTCGATGAGATCATCATGATCAGATTCAAAATTAAGATTTGAGAAAATAAATTTAGATGTTTTAAAATTCTCTTTTTTCTTGTTTATTAAAATGCAAAATCTTTTCAAAATGTATAAAGGAAAAACAAAAATGAAAAAAAAAAAAAAATTCAAAAACAGGACATCAGTTAAATCTGTGTTGGTGATTTAATGACACACAGTGTAAATCTTAACTATGCCGACGTAATAAGGCCAGAGAAGAAACCAGTGTGTAGACAAACTGGCGTTCACAGCGTCATCTGTGAGCATCGTGTGAGAAAACATTAAAACTATTTTTCTATTTTCTAACACGGCTGAAGATCATGTAGGCTATATTACCAAATTAAAATGACCAGGATTAAGACAACAAAAAAATAACTTGTGTGTATTATTTTAAACCTTGCTAAATAATTTTAGACTTGATATTTAACATTAATGTTTCATGTTGGTGAGTGGAAGCTCGAGGTAAAAATAATAATTTATTTTTTCTTTTTTTTAACGTTGGTTTCACTGTTTTTACATTAATTCACAATATTTGCATTTGATTACTGCTGTTTGACATAAAAAATGCATTGAGGTTTTTTTCTTCTCACTTTTCTTTCACTTATTTTTAAATATGACTGAACACATGTACACATATACAAATTTATTTTTATTAACTTACCATTCCAGAGTAGCCGGTGTTGAATGTGGTTTAGAGGCTCTGTTGTTTTCTTTTTCTTCATCTGTAAAACACATTTTGGATTTTAAGGCAAAAATTAAATTATTCAGGTAAAATGATTTATATAATCAACACAATGATGTGCAAAACATAAACTTTTTAAAAACAGTATTTCTGTGTAGACAGTTAAGTGACAATTATTGTAATAAACTCTCGACAGGAACTATAATAGATGAGGTCTCAGAAACACAAGAACAGTTAACAGGATTCAGCCTGTAGTTTAAATGTTTGAGTGTCAGTGTTTGTGCTGCTTACGTTCATCGTTGGACATGTTCCCCAGAGACGTGTGACTGGAGTATCGCTTGCTCTCACTCTCATTGAGGCATCTTTCAATCCAACTCTCTAAAAAACACACGATGGGCCACAAATTACCGAGTTGGACAAACTGTGACGCTAATATGACACCTCTCAGGACAAATCAGGACAAAACAATTTTATGGTGTTATTTAGACTCATGTGATTATGAAATTATATATCTGGTCAAAACAATGTGGTTTTTAAAGATGAAACAGAGGGAATTTAATTGTCATTTGACTAAAACATCAGTTTTTAACAGTTTTGGTGTATTTTCTGTATGAATTTTCATTGAAACTTAAACTGTCAATTTAAAAACTCACTTTCTGGAGTGATCTCATTTTGACCTGCAGAATAGAGCCAAGGCTGTATTTACATAAACAGTGCAAATCACTGCCTATACAGGACTTTTTAAATGTCACTAATGTGACAGGGCGAGCTGACAACAATCGATTGTATGGGCAGCGGTGCAGCCATGGCTCTATTTGAGATGTTTTCACCAGGACGGCAGGAATCCAGCATTGTTCCCAGGAGGCTACGAGCGTACACACTCGCTTAAAAGAGCCTGTGCACATTACTGACGCAGTCTGCTGGAATAGAGGCCATTGTCCTGTTTTAATTTCTACTTAGAAATAGCTCGACTGGTGTGCTTTCTGTGAGCGAGCAGCAGCAAAACACCAAAGCTTTCATGTTGAAACAGCCTGATAAGTAGAGTGGAAATCCATTTTAAATTCTTGCTTTTTTTTTCAAGAAATGTATTCACTGTTTGATAAATGTAATTAAGAAGGAAATCATACATGAGTAATACTCACTTTTGTGAGTTTCATGTTCCTATTAGAATAATAACCTACAACTTCTTCTTTACTTAACTGCATGTCCTAAAACAGCAATAAAAGTGGAATGTTTTCCATTTAATCTGGTGAACAAAAATTATTATGTAACCTAAAATGGAAAGATAGTGTGCACTTAAACTTTAGTCCATACAGTGCTAAAATAAAACAATATAACCAGTTACTTTTAAGCTCTACCACAAAATAAAAACTTTTTTTTTCCTCAAAATTGTGTTAATCTTTTTTTTATCTGCATGTGAACTGACAACAATCACCATAGCAGCTGTTGCTAGGACAGACTGCTGGCAGGACGACCGTGGGGGGATTCAGAGGAGGTCACCGATATTCAAAAGTTTTAGAAGTTTACACTTGATGAGGAATCTACACCTCGATGTTCGGCACGTGCTGACAGAAAAGGTCAGACTGCAGAAACTGAAAACTCACGGCCCTCTGAACACAAGGTTTTACTTTCTTTCCAAGAGAAACATATTCATCAGAAGCTTAAACTTTAATGATCTGATTACTGTGTTTATGCTTATCAACACCATTAACACTACTAACTGATTAATAGCACTCTACATGCCAAATATAATGCCTGTTACAGCTAAAGAATTTTAAAAAACCTCCTGTGGATTTGCATTTTTTAACTTTGAATAAAACACCATCAGTGTCACTGACATGTCTCATCATTTACTGACAGTATTTACTTATTTCTACCTAAAACAAAACAAAACAAAAAAACAACAACAACAAAACGAACCCTGGAAATGAAAAAGTGAACCCACTGAAGTGAAGCTAATTCCCCACAGAGGCTCAGACCTCAAGCTTCATTTGCCACAGGAACAGATAAGTTGGGGATCTAAATAATTGGATTAAATTTGATCAACAAGTGAAACAGATGCTCACTCATTTATTAGCACACATTCAGGGCTAAACTTCTCCACATTGCACCAGCATATCACAAATGTAAATTATTTACAAAACCGTTTAACCAAAGATTTAATTCCATTAATAACCTTTTTAAAGTACCAATTTAAAGTACATTTAAAACCTTTAAAGTAATTTAATTTAGTAAAGTAACCAATTCTCAGCAGATTTTAATTGAATTTGACATCAATCATTAAAGCTTCTGAAAACCCAGTGACATACTCACTTTTGCCTGAGGAGATACAAAAATATTTTACTGATAAATTCTCAGAAAAATTCAGTTTTAAAGTTGAATAAATACTTTTGTTTCCCCATTTTAGACTGAAAAACCTCCAGAAAAACAATCTGGAAATAGCAGGTGCATAAATACTTTAAAGTGCACCATGATATGCAGTCGCTGTTTTTTATTTCTCACTCCTTATGATAAAGATTTTTTAAAAATGGTTTAACTGGAAAAAAAAAACAGCAAGAAGCCACTTTAACGCTGGAGATTAAAGGGCTATTTCCCTACTTTCTGCGACTTTTCTTTAATCAATGGACAACTGTGTCTGATAACAATAACAGCACTTCTCATAAATGTGTGTCACCGAAAACACTCAAACTTAAATAACTTTATAAAAAAAAGTGATTAAAAAAAGGTAAAAAATTGGCAGCCAAGCATCCAGACACTTGCTCTGAGTGTCTGCAGAGAAAGTTTGAGACGTCCAGAAGAGCAGTAGCAGCAGCTCGCACAGCGTTTCTGAACAGAAGCTAGTTTTTTCTCAACACCATCCACACAGAGTTGAACAGGACTGACCTGTGGAATCCATATCAGGCTCCTCCAGCAGCCCGCAATGCATCCTCTTCCCATCAACGACACTGGCTCCTCCAAGAAAATGGCTTAGTGCACACGTTTCCCCCTCCTCAGTGGCTCTCCCCTTGTCTCGCTCTGTGTTTCCGTGACCACTGCCCGTCACAGGAGATGTTGAGGATCTGAGGTTCGCCCAGAGAGGGGTGGTGTTGGCGGAGGAGAGGAGGGGGGGGAGAGGTGGGAATAAGGGAGGAAAGGGGGGTAGAGACTCCAGAAATCCAGCGGGGGGAAAGCCAGACCCGTCAAAATGTTTGCTGATGTTTCATGGGAAAGGGGCTGATTTTATAGGAGCCCTGATGGGGACATGTCATTGATAGGCTTGGAAGGCTGATGAATGGCCCCAAGTCAGATGGGGATGTGGCAAGGCTCACTGGAAGTCTTTTGTGGGGCTGTTTTGAATAAGAAAAGCTCCCTCCCAACGAAAAAAAAAGAGGCTTAGATCTACGCAGTCCTAACACTGTGGCCTCCCCGTCTTCCATTATGGCATTTAATACGTTTTTATACACCCCAGAGCTCCATATAAACATACATCCCTACACAACCGCCGCTCCTGCCTCTCCTTCTCATTTTAACTCCCGTTTCACATCCCACGGACACTTGTTGCCACATTTCCCACCTCATCCCACCATTCAACCATCTTTGCACTAACTTTTCCACAGAGTCTTCACATCACGTGCTCAGACACTCATCCGAACATGCTAAAAAACTGCACCAGTGTGAATTTTCTGGTGTGAGTTGTCAGCCTCTATTTCGCTCACTCTTTCGCTGTGGCAACCTTATTTTTGGTGTGCCTCTGAGAAGAGGGAACGGTCACAAAGGGGGGGAAGTAAAAGTGCAAAGCCCGAGGCTGGGAGGGCTCTGATGGAGTGCCTGAGAGCTGGAGAAGGGAAAGCTGTGATTAGAATATGAATGGAACCACAGGAGAGGGGGAGAGGAGAGGGGAAAGAAGAGGGGAGAGGAGAAAGGCGGATTATGGCTGAATTACTCACCACACCATGGATAGCAAAGGAGGACTTTCTCCACCAATGCGCAGGCGTGGGCATCAACGCTGCTGCTGCTGCTGGTGCTGCCACTCTCTGACACACACCGTGCAGCCACCTGGGAGCACGTGTGGGACTGGGTGGCAGCAACATCACAGGGTGATACTTGGTTAAAACACACACTTATGCAACCATTCAGACTCACACAGGAGGGAAAAAGTGATTACACTTTATTTTACGCAACACTAATAAGATGTAACAAGGTGTAATTTGTATGAAATAAGACAAAAACTAGAAATATGTTCTTTATTAGACAGTATTAGACTCTTAATTAGACTAAAGTGTTGTATTTTCCATTGTTAGATCCTTATTATTCTTTTTTAGAGGGCGATGAAGTACATATTATTCTAGGTTTTGTCTAATTTAATACAAAGTACAGCTTATTATGTCTTATTGGTGTACTGTCAAATAAAGTGCGACAGAAAAAGCTTTGAAAATGAGTGACAGGTCAAAGAGACTTTCTAAAAATCTAAATTTAGACTTGTCTGAAAAGATGCTTGATGCTTAGAAGATATAGAAGAAATATACCTAGAAGGTAATGTGGGACATATCACAACAGAAACATGATAACCTGAACAACCAAGCAAAGGACAAAATTATAGAGATAGAGGAATATGTTGTCGGTGACTGCACAGACTTATTGTAATAATGTAGGCAAAAAAAAATAGTAATTTGCATCCCCAATTACCCTCTAATAAAGTCAATAAGGGTCTAACAGTGGGAAATAATACACTTAGTTTACAGCTCAGTTCTGTTATAATGTGTTTCTAATTACCCCATACTCTGACTGTCTAACTAAGAACATATTGTTCCAGTTTTTGTCTAATGTAATACAAAGTACAGTTTGCTGCTGGAAGGAGTAACAGGTCAAAAGGACTCTAAAAAAATCAAAACTTAGACTTGTCTGCAAAGATTTTTGGAGCTAAAGAGATTAAAGAAGAAATACACTCTAACAACCCATTAATGACAGAATAATCAAAGGCGTAAATGGTGGCTGGTGCAAAGCTGTGACCTCAAAGGAGGATCTAATTAATTTCAGTCAAATAAGAAGGAGGTGGAGTCTGCATCTCCCTCCGTGGACGTCCTTTTCTCCGTCCTGTTATCTGCTTATTAGAGCCTCATAAAATAGGACAGGTGCAGCCACCAAAAGAGCCTCTTCCACTCTTCCTATTCTCACACACTCTGCCCGCACAAACGGATGTGTACTGCTTTTGTTCACTGAAAAGGCCCCAATTGAGTTGTGTGTGTATGTGCGAGCGGGGGGTATGGTTACGCTACATACAACATGTTGGTGGTATTAAGGCTTCGGTTTAAAAGAGGAAACCATAAAGCAACTTTCTCCGCTTACTGACATGAACGAGGGGGTATATTTCTATACGCTGTCGCTCAACATTGTCGTATTTAGCATCCAGCTGCCTGGTCATCACCTGATGAGTCTACTTTTATCAACTAAGACTTCAATCACTGACATTCATCTCAGGTCGTAAATAAAAACAAGAAACAAAACTCATTTTGATGGTTTTATGAGCAGCAAATTAGCTCCTAATGCACTCGCATTTAAATGGAATCACGTGGAAACCCAAATTTAACCTGAATGGACCTGGATGATAATTCAGTAATATTGCTCATCAATTTTCCTAAGAATCACACATGTATTGTGGTGATCTTACACTATCAAGAGCTGTAAAAAACTAGAAAGCTGTAACGATTAGTTCATTAATTGATTAGTCAGTTGAGAGCGTTAATTGGCAACAATTTTGACAATTTCAACTTGCACTTCTTCAAGCTTCTAAAACGTGAATATTTGCAGTTTTCCTTCGTCCTGTATGACTGCAAACTGAATATCTTTGGGTTTAGGACTGCTGGTCGCACAAAATAAGAGATTTACAGCTGAAATAATTAACCATTAACTATAAAATTATTTGGCAACTATTTTAATAGTCAACTGGTCTAAGTAATTTTTATAGAAAAAAGTTCCAGCTTCATAAATATGAATATTTTCTTGTTCAGCAAACAATCAACAGATTAAGCATCAATGAAAATAATCATTAGTTGAGGCCCCAAAGAGATTTGATGAAATTATCTTGGACTGTGAAACTGTGACAGCCATTTATCACAACTTTCTGGCATTTTTATAGAATATTTAATCAATAATCATTAGAATTATTTAATCAAAAAAAACAAAAACAAAACAATTATTGTATTAACCACTAATGGAAATAATTATTTGGAAAAGTGGGCACTTAAGGTCTAGTTTTACACATATGAAGATTTTAGTACTATGGGATGCACTGCAGTGAATTTCACTTTTTTCTATGTGATTATGACCATACATTTGCTAAATCCTGACATATATGTGTCAGAAAATACTTATTTTTATATTTTTAATAGACAGTTTTCACAGCAGCCATATTGGCATGAAATAATGTAAACATAGGTCCCATTCCATTTAGTGTAGCAGAGCCTTTCCAGTGAGCTAACATACAACAGCAGCACGCTGACTCTGTTTGTCCTGAATGTAACTGAACCTTAGTAAGAATCACTGGTAACATGTGTCTACTCTACTATTTCATGTCAAAATGGCTGCTGTGAAAAAGGAGTATACTGTAGTGTTTTTGCCTGATGGTACTGTGACATTTTACTTCTGATAAATGCAGATTTTTTCTCTCTACATGTTGTCTGTAAATATGAGTTGTGCATTTCAGTGTATCTGCTTTTTAATCTGTTTCTGATCTCACAGAGGTGAATTCAGACTTTCCATGAGAAGCAGACATACGAGTGCTTTAGTGTTATTAGGTTTTAAATATTCAGTGAAGCTGATTCATATTTTATTTGTTATGACTTAATGAAAACTATTTCTTTTACTCTGTAAAACTCTTACAAAAATAACTAGACCCCACTGACTTGTGCACCGAGTTTGTACTTTTTAAGGTTAACGTTTTGGGCATTTTGTCTTTATCAGGTAAAGCACAGTATAGAAGCAGATCGGGGAGGAGAGAGGTGTGACATGCAACAAAGGACAGGGCTGGATTCGATACCTGGACACAGCAAAAGTAAGATATCCTTGACAAAAATAATACAGATACAACGACTGGAATGTGTTACCTGTAGCTCAAGAACATTTCAGGTCTCTGATTTGAAAAGTGGAGGCTGCCTGAAGCGTAGGAAATCACATTTAACCTAAAAGACTCTGAAAGATTTGTTTTGATTTGAAAATCATTCATCATAAATAGAAAGAATAAAGCAGTCAACTGCAGAAATGATTCTGCAGTGGACTGCTGTTATTTGTTTCCTCGTGTTGTTATTTATGTTGGATCAAATGTATTTAGATCATCAGGTATTGGAAGTAACTATTTTGATATTTAAGTTAAAAGTGATCAAATAGTCCCACACACAGCAGCAGATTATGAAATCATCGTTCTGTGTTTATTATATGTACACATACAAAGAGTGAAAGTATCAACATAAACAAGAAACTTTACATTGTTTTGGTTTGTGAACGCCAACAAAAATGTCTTTTTTTTTTAAAGCTTTCGCCTGTTTCTTTCTGCACTTACTTCTTTTACAAATTAATCTGTTTCAGACTTTGTAA
Organism: Lutjanus argentimaculatus; assembly: GCA_034769285.1. NCBI lineage: Eukaryota > Metazoa > Chordata > Actinopteri > Lutjaniformes > Lutjanidae > Lutjanus > Lutjanus argentimaculatus. The sequence goes on along the minus strand of JAWZSL010000012.1, from coordinate 11,044,778 downwards.
ATCATATCTATCTTACTCTAAACCTTTCACTCACACAGACTGTGTCTCTGTCCCTGTCCTGGTCACTCGTTGTAGCGCGACAGTTTGAGTCGGGGGATGATGTTCATGGACTGCAGCTCCTGGAACAGCAGCTTGCAGGCGTACGGGATACGCAGGGAAGAAACATGGCACGAAGACTTACAGTAGTGACACCTGGAAGATAAAAAAAAAAGTGAGAATCAGACTGGAGATAAACCAGGAGATTAATGACTGTGCTTTGTTCTGTGTCTTGTTTTCTGGCTCTGTCCTCCAGGAGACAGTGTTTACTCTGCATTACAAGATCTGCTAAAACATGTTTTGTAAAGAACAAATCTTTAAGAGCATCTGAAAAATCCCAAACCACAAAATTAGACTTATCCTTATTAGGGATGAAACAGTTACTGCTTTCATTACAACCGTGTTTCATTGCTGTGCTTTGAAAAACAACAGTCTCCCAGACGCAGGCGGAGCAGGTGCAGCAAGCAAGGTGGGTTTGTTTTTAGTCAATAAAAACATGGCAAAAGGCAGTGACAGCGCTCTGGAGACGGACTGAGCAGGATGTATTGTTGGATTCTGGTTTTTATAAGAGTGCAGAAGAAACCTTGATGAAGATATTCATCCTGTCTGCAGAACATGCAGAGAAAAAAAAAGTCATCTTTGTGACCACCACCCACTACTTTACAGTGAATACAATGCAACATTAAGTTTACTTTTAGCTCTATGGGTGACGTGGGGATTTCAGAATGGGGGTAAATGTCACGGCTTGTCTGTCTAACTTGCTGTAACGCTTGTAAAAACTATTAATTAAAATTAACTGTGTTGCCCACTGCACATGACAACATGCTACGCAGTTTAATCACCCAACTAACATATTTTGTTCATTAAAAGTCCAGCAGTCGTTGAACTGGATGTAAAAGTGGTGCAACAGGAGATGACCTATTGACTCCTGTACAAAACTGTGCATGGAGTCACTACATATAAACACAGAAGATGGACTCTGTGATGGAGGGTGTGCGTGTGTGTACGTTTGACATGGTTTTCATATGTTTATGTAAGGTATTGGCAACACTATTATTTTAATTAACAAAAAGTACATAGTGCTGCTACTCGAATTTGTGGTTTTCAAATAATCAGTTTCTATCAGTAAACATCAACACAGTGGATCATGTGAGTAAGAGACAAAAACTCTGACGTTCATTGTTCCACGTGTGTCCTTCAGCACCTCTTTGAATCTGACAGCAGTGTTCAACTTACCACCCAGAGTATCCCAGCAAGCCACACTGTCCACACACGTCCACCTCAAAGGCATCACTGGAGATCATGAGACGCTCCAGCAGTAACATACTCGCTCCATAGCCGATCAGACAGTCACGTTCCATCTCTCCCAGACGCAGACCTCCGTCTCTGGAACGACCCTCTGTCGGCTGCCTGATGGCAGAAAACAGAGGACATTGGTTTATTACTTGACCTCTTCCATGTCTGGAAGTTTAAAATTTCTTTTTTTTTTTTTTTTTAACAAAAACATTGACTGCTTCTCAAAAGTTATCACTGATGCAAAGTTACAAACGATAACATTTGAGGCACAAACTGCAGAAAAATGTCATCAGAATGATGGAGACACTGACATAAGAGAGCAAAGCTATGTTTTTTGATATTTCTATATAATTAGTGTTCAATAAGACCATTGATTTTACCTGGTGAGAACAGCTCTGGGGCCGCGGGCTCTGGCGTGCATCTTGTCGAGGACCATGTGCTTCAGTTTCTGATAATACACTGGGCCAAAGTAGATATAAGCTTCCAGAGGCTCCCTGAGGAAAATAAAGATATAGAAAACATAGATATCAAGATTATGCATCAATAAAGATCTAGACAACAATAAAATACACAAAAATCCAGTATTTAATTTAATAACATAAACATCTGTCACTTGTAAGTAAAAATACCAAACATGAGGGATGGTGCTTCTGTTTCATATGATTGTAAAATGAACATTTGTGGAGTATTTTAACTGTTGGTCCATAATTTGATTTCATCATTTCATGCTCTGATAATGACAACTCAAGTTGCATTACTGTCATGTGGTAATGCAGGAGCGAGCAGGGGTGCTCTCAAAACACTTAATGCTGAAAACATCATGAGGACGACGCTGCACTCAGGAGTACCAACACGGAAGCTTAGCAACAGGGTTCCCAGCAAAACATTTGAGTCACCTTTAAAAAAAAAATCATTGTCCGTTTAAGTATATGCTATATTGAGAATATTTTCAATGCTTTACCTTGCCGACAGCCTTTTCTAATGGAAAACCACTGTTCTATAAGCCAAGTATCACTTTCTTTCACTCAACCAGACTCCTTTGACAAAATCAGTAACTTGTAGCACACAGAAGTTGCTGGTCTACCGCTGCCTTTGTTTTAGTTATTGTGTGATTTTGGTGTAGTACAAACTAACCTTTTTAAACATTGAAGTCACTCAAATAATCTAAACTGTCCCTTAAATGTGGACACTGTGAGAAACATCATATTCACAGTCCTTTATCAATTTGAGAAAAGATTTTAATATATTTAAAATGATGTTCTAATACAAGCTAGCTTTATTTCTACACAAGCTGTTTTTTGGTGCAAAGAAATAAAAACTGGCTGAAAACAGCCAAAAAGAAAACCTATAAATATGAAATGCTTTGTAAAATGTTAAAAAATGTGACGTGTGCTTAGTGGGATAAGACATGATCTCTTTATTACCCAGTGATTCCTGAGGTGACGTAGTCTTTTCCCTGGTAGTTGTATCCATAACGGATGAGATCCTCACACACATCCTTCACCTTGCTGCCTCCGAAGGCTGTACCGTAGTGAAACCGACCGTCCAGGACTCCCGCCTTCCCAGCCAGCAGCTCAATCAACTTTCCCACCTGACAGAATCAGACAAACTCTTTATAAGAAATGTAACAATGGCTCTGGTCATTATCATAATTCTTTACTGGTTTACATTCTCTCCTGGCACCAAATGTTGATATTGTGGGTGAGATTAGATTACACATGTACCCCTCGGGGTGGGACCAACAGTCTAAGGATGACTGATTTCAACAATTCCACTGAGGTCGCACCCAGGGGACCCCTGACCCCATCACATAAAAGGAAACACCTACTCTCATTTCACTCTCAGGCCACAGAAACATCCTCCCGAGCCAAACATTTCTGAGTCTTTGCCATGACAACCACAGCGAGCAAACACGCTGGCACTGACAACTTCAGCAGTAAAGATCACTCTGGTCTTTTTACAGTGTACGGCACAAAAAGCCGGCAGAAACGGGGCCAAAGTTTCATGTCATTCACATTCAGCACCACCCTACAGTTCAGATGTACTGTGCATGTTTGATAAAACTTCCACACACACACGCTACAGGCGGCGGCTTCGCTGGCAGCCGTCTCCGCAGCAACAAATATCTGTTTGTGAACAGTAAGATTGCTGCTTAGCGGCGTCAATGGACGTGTGCTCTGGAAGCCAATGATAACCCAGAGAGGAGAGGAGCGGGGATAATGAGGGTTTTGTCTCAGGAGAGCTGACACAAACTTATGAAGAGCGACGGTCAACACAGAGACAGAGGTGATTCAGACCGAAGTCACAGCCAAAAATCACTAACAACAACCAACTGTCTACAGGTTTTAGATTAGGTGTCAAATTACCAAATTTTACACAGAATATTAGAGCTGAACTGGTAGCCAATTAATTCATTAACTGCCAGAAAATTAAGTGATAACTATTTTGATAATCAATTGATCATCTAAGTTAGTTCAAACATTTACTGCTTCCAGCAGCTCACATATGATGATTTCTTCATTATAAATGACGATAAACTGAATTTCTTTGGATTTTGGACTGCTGGTCAGACAAAACAAGACAACTGAAGACATAATCTTGGGCTGTAGGAAAACACAACAGGCATTATTCTCTATTACAGACCAAATGAATCAAACAATTATCTAATTAATCAACAATAAAAATATAAAATAATTTGCTGCTCCAACTTGAATATACAACCCTGGGCTGTTTACAGGGTTTGTACAGCTTTTCATTATTATTTAATGTTTTATTTAAAGGATCAACAAAGGACTTATCTTGCTATGAACGACATATGATGAAAGGTTGTTTCATTTCCAATATTAAAATATTTTGCCTGACATGAGCGACTTCATAAATTAAACACCAGATTATGTGAAAATCAAGCATTTTTAAGTGAGTATATTCAAATTCAAGCACATTCCTGACCTTGAAAACACAAACGATAAAATCTTTCAAACTTTCAAGATGTTGTACGGACCCTGTCTTTTCTTTCTGACATTTCAGAAACAAAATCATAAAATAACTCTCCAGATTAATCTAATGAAAATGACTTTCAGCCCTACAACATATGTTCTTCTGCTGTAGTGAGGAGTCGTACCGTCATTCTGGAGGGATATCCGTGAGGGTTCATGATAATATCTGGACAGATGCCCGTGTCACAGAACGGCATGTCCTCCTGTGGAACAATAAGGCCACAAACACCTGATAGGCAGACATACACACAGACACAGAAAAAAGACATATTAAAGTCAACGCAAACACCAGTGCACACAGGAGGATGACTGTACTTTTACAGAAATTGCAGAATGAGCACAAGAACTTTAGTGATTATTGCATTGTTCCAATTTTATTTTATTCCAATGTTACAAAAATTAGCTAATTAAGTCATCAGCCTAGAGCTGCAACGGTTAAATTTTACACACTAATCTAACAAAACTAACTAACCTAACCAACCACACAGTTCTGATTTGTTGTAACCTTCGATACAACAGGCTATGAGTATAAAAAAAAAACTTGATACCTCTTTCGATACTGCAAGCCAATTTCTGGCAGGACTTGAATGAGCACTGAGATAATATTTTTATAGTAGGGCAGCAACTTCAATGATTATCTTCATTATCAATTAATTTGTCAATTACTTCGCAAATACTGATTAATTGTTCAAGCCTATAAAATGTCAAAAAAGCTCATTGCAATTTCTCAGATCCCAAAGTGGTGTCTTCATATTGTTTCTTTTGTCCAACCAACAGTCCAAAACCCAAAGACTCTTCATTTACTCCCATAAATGACAATAAAAAGCAGCAGATCCTCACATTTAAGAAGCTCAAGCAAGCAAATGTTTGACATTTTTGCTTGAAATCAACTGATCGATTACTCTACTAATAGTTGCAGCTCTATTTTATAGCTTTGATTCTTTCAATACTATAAGAGTTATTGCACAATGTTGAACACATGGTATTAGATATTGATACTTTTGGCAACCTTACTTCTGAGTATCACATTGGCAAACTTCTAGTAAAACTTTTTGGTGTGTGTATTGCTGCTGCTGGGAGGTTTGGTGTGGACCTCTGGCAGAGCATGACATTTCCATACTCATGTGGACAGACAGGGTCATCTTTTGATTCACATGACGTGGGGGGACGAGCGCCCTGGTAGCCAGGAGTTTAAGTGTGAGTGCAAATGTTTGCCGAGGGGCCGAAGCACTCTTCCCTGGCCAGGGTAAACAGATTGTAGACCCATTTGCAAATGAAAAAAAGAGAAAGAGGAGAGAAGAAGGAGAGCAGGAAGTGGAGAAAGGTGCTTAGCTTGACAGGGAGACCGGGATTACACATCCATGACTTTCAGTTCAACTCAGAGGAAGTGGAGGGGGATCAACTGGAGAGGAGAAATTGAATCCGTGCACGTGGGAAAAATTCACTATTAGCCGACCGGTCTGCGACACAGCAGACTTGTTGATGCCTTACAGGATGTAGTAACAGGATGTTGACTGGGAACAAGTGCAGCGATTTACTGGAAAGTCATCCAACAGCAGGAAGAAAGTGAAAAGAAAAGAGAAAAGGCGAGGGCCAGAAGAAAAGGTAAAAGGGGAAAATAAGAAGAAAGAAAAGGCGGTAAAAAAAAAAAGCTTGAATATCAGGGTAAAAGTTGGATGAAAGAGAGGAAGAGGAAAGAGAGTGGAAAATGGAGAAGTTGAACAGAAAGATTCAGAAACAGAGAGAGAGACACTAGTTCCCATAGCAGACATCCTCGGTGTTGTTTGTTTTGTGTGAAAGTGAATGATAAAAGAGGCATGAAATCAGCAGAGAAAGGCAAGACAACAGCAAGGGTCCAGAGCCCTCCATCACAGCTCATACAGCTCCACGCTGGCGGCTCGCACAATAGGCCCCTACTACTGACAACCCCTCCACCTCCTCCCACCTCCACAGCTGTGTGTGTGGTGTGGGGTGTTGTGTGTGTGTGTGTGTGTGTGTGTGTGTGTGTGTGTGTGTGTGGTGTTGTGGTGTGTGTGGTGGGACCGGTAAATAATTAACTTATTCTGCTCTGCTGACCAGGACTTATGAGACTAGTCATGAGTAGCTGGGAGATCCATCACTGCAGCCAAATTCACTTCTAATAATAAAACACTGATTTAGGATTCTGTTTAAAATTAGTATAAAATAAGAAAATGGGGTTATTCATACATTACAAGCTTCATAAGTATTTCTTAAAAGGGACAAAACTAAAACCATATATACATATTTTTCCTTTCACCTGTAGTGCCGTTTGTCGTTTTTGTGTGAGCTAACCGAGTTTTGCAGATATTGGCACACTCTGCCACTCACACTCTACCAGAGCACTCAGCTGTGGCGCTCACAGCTTTCTTTCTTTCTACAGAAGAATCTATCAGAAGTATTTTGTTTCTATGTTATGATCCACTGGAAGTACTTTCTCTCTAAGGTGGAACTACTTTCTACAGTGAAATCTACCAGCACTACTTTCTTTTTATGGTAGAATGTATTGGACCTATTTTCTTCCTACTAGAAATAAACTTTTTTTTTTTTTTTTTTTTGGTGCTTTGAGCACCACACGCCCAGTGTCATTTCATCTCATTATATTCAAGAGAAGCAGAAATCTCTATGGCAAATATTTCCAAAACTTGTCAAATCACACCAGGAAAATCTAGGTGGATAAATTGCACTACGGGCCAGAGGAAAACATTCATTTTTGATTTTGGGGTGAACTTTTCCTTTAATTTTTAAGTAGCAGTGAACAACTCAACGTGACTTCTAAGAGCTCTGATTAAAAACTATGCGTCCATCAACTCCACATCTGGGACTTTCCATCCAGAGCTCTTCCAGCTAACCCCCCAGCGACCCCTCTCTCTTCGTCACTATCTGAGACAGAAGACATTGTCCCATCCTGAGCTGACCGCCCAGTGGCCACGGCGTTAATGAGGAGAGTAAATTATGCATGGCGCCAGTTAGCTTTTTGATTAAAACATCATACAAGCCCTCTATAGGGGAGGTGCTGCGAAACAATGGAGGTTGTAAACACTTTTTCCCCAGTAGCAGCAGAATACTGCTGGGGTGTAATAAATTTGCATAGTCTGGCACAGGACAAAGAGCCAATTAATTGAAAAGAGCTCTTGAAAGATGAGGACAGGGGGGCAGTGACAGAGCAGCAGCCACTGGGACTTGACTCAACAAATGCTGCAGCACAGAGACGACCAAAGTTTTTCTTTTTTTCCCAGTCATTTACAATCTTTCACGACAGGCAATCCTCTGTGTTGTGCACATTTAGGTTTGAGCTCTGCGTGCCAGTGTGACAGTGCTGAGGTTGGCACCTTTCTGTCCGTGCCGACTGCTGAACTTGTCTCCTATCTCTGGTCTCCTGGTCTGCCTCAGGAGGATCTTGATTAGGAAAGCATCTTCGGCGTTGGATGAGATCATGACCTTTTCGATGTATGAGTCCGTCGAGCCCTTATAGCTGCAGAAAGAGAAAATAGTAACTGTGATTTTCTTTACAGCAGGACTTGTAAGATGGTCTAGATACAGGAGCTGAACAGGTGGGTCGCAGCGAGATGACAGTGGACATGTCGAGGTGGGTGTGGTGGTGTTGGGAGCTCTCACCTGATGGGCACGTCTCTGTACTGGGGCTGGCCTGGCTGGGTACTGCCCTCCAGTGGTGTCTGGGTGACTGTTGGCATGGACTTGTTCACCAACACCTGCTTGTTCTCCACTCTCTCACCTGTACCACAGACACAAGAGCGTTAGGACGGCCTGCATGTGATGCGACACTTATCCAGCCTTCCTTTGCAGAGGGAGTCGCCCAAGCTGAATAATTTTGTCTAAAATCTGGATGAAGTTCTGAATAACAAGCAGAACAGATGTGAACAGACAGACGGCCTCTCGCTTCCTCTCCACTCCAGTTTTTTGAGTTTGACATGGTTATTTTGTTTAAAACACACACAGGAATGTGCAGCTATCTCTGCATTATCTGTCAATGCAATATTTGAATTCTTTGTAGCCTGTTTATTGATCTCTGTAGCAACAAAAACAACCAGCGTAACACTCCACCTACAAAAGTAGCTGCTCAATAGCAATGTGTACATTAAGAATAAAGAATGACATACTATCATGTGCACTGTGCACACATCACAACACCTCACAAGTCTCACAACACCACTCTGGTCTCAGTGAAACCAGCTAATCTGACAGTTGCCGAATTCATTATCTCTTGAAAAAATGCATTTCACTGAGGGAAAATTTCACCATTATCTCTCATTATCTCAGCATCTAATTTAAAGAAACATTTACAGGTAAGACGCGCTAAACCTTTAAACTACACAGACAAACGCTAACGTTAGAGGTAGTCCAAAAGTAACGGAAAGTAATCAAGCCACATTAATTTAATATTGTGATACTTAAGTAACCGCCCCAACGCTGTCTATATGAATGTTTGTGTGCCCACGTTCAGCTAACAGATTGTTTATCAAATTTGCATTTTTGATTATCCTGTCATTGAGTCATTTTCTTCTGCTTTGTTATGTGTGTGTTGTGTGTGTGTGTGTGTGTGTGTGTGTGTGTGTGTGTGTGTGTGAATGTTCAGTTTTATATCATACCTGCTTACTGCCCATAGGCAAACTTAGAATATGAAATAATTAGGATGACTCCCAACAGTGACATTAGTACGTGCGAGAGACCACTAACATCCTTCTCCAGGAGGCATGCCCCCGGACACCCTTTTCTGGCTACTGTTTCCCACTGGCTGGCAGATCAGTATCTTTGTGAAAGCCTAGCAGACACTGCACTGTCCAAGTTTGTACTAAAGACCATTATCGAACTTAAGCTGTTTTTAACTTCTTATGAAACAGTATCAAGACCGGCTATTTCTATATAATTCATAATGCCTGCCATCAGGTCAGATTCTTCGTGAAATCAGATGAAACTAGTCTGTGTCAGCCGTACCTTCGACAGTTAAAAGAAGGAAGGAGATTTTTATTTAGATTATTTTATTTTAATGTAATATTTTGTGGTTATTAAATGGAAACACTACCCCCTTTACTCCAAAGGGGTCTCCAAAATCAACAAAATATGAAAGTTCCTAGCTTTAACTGTTGAATTCATGTCAATTTTAAATAATTCTGGATGCCATCAGTATCTGGTGAAGAAATTTTAAAACAATTAAATGTATGGAAGCACATTGAGTGTGCTAAATAACATGCATGATGAATATTGTCCTTCATTGGGTTGCGGTCTGTGTTTAAGTCAACACAAAATGAAGTTGTAATAAAGAAAGCTGGATACTTTGTTACTGTTGTACTGTCAGTCTGTGATACAGTGAATCTTTAATTTTCATCTGCAGTAATTCTCTACAAGCAGGCTTAAACAGAATTAACCAACAAAACCATAACAGATTTTTTAGAAATCCCACTACTCCGACCTTGTCAAATTGAAACTCTTTTCTACACCCCTTTAGTTTACTGGTATTTATGAAGAAATTTATATGTAATGATATAATTTCATGGAATCCTTAAACACCTGAAAAACTGAGTGAAACAACAGTAACAAACAAATGCGATTCTGTTCCTGTATTGTGTTGTTGTCCTTTGCACGATTGCATATATTGTCTGTTATTTATATTGTTTGTCATGTATGCTGTATTGCAACTGAGACACCAGCGAATAATCTTTTCGTAAAGATGTATACCAAAGTATGATGACATTAAGTTGAACTGAATGAATACCAGCAAGTAAGGAGAGTAAAGCATGCTGGGTCTCTTCCTGTCTTGCTGGTACTCACCGGGAGAGCAGATGCCATCAGCGTCCAGGATGCTGTGCCTCCAGATGGGTTTTCGTGTGGCAGCATCCAGCATGGGCCCCATCACCTTGTCAAAGGTCTGGTTGGTGTAACGCCGCAGCGTGCATTTGGCGTTTTTGTAGACAAGGCACCGGCCAAATCCTGTGAGGAAACAAAGAGACTAGGCTTTTTAACCATCAGCTACGTCAACAGATTGTTGACACGTAAATAGGTTGTAATAGAAGCCTTTTTTAAGTAAAATCCTATTTGAAATTTGCTTAAATCCCATGAGGCTGGCGACATTGTCGCTGTCACCTCTCACCTCTGTCGAGTGAGGCTTTGTTGAGGACCAGAGCGTCCTCAATGTCGTAGCCGCTGTAGCTCATCACAGCCACGGTGGCGTTCTGACCAGCAGGCAGCTTCTCAAAGTCGATCAACTCGATGGTTTTTGTTTTGACCATCGGCCTCTGAGGATATGCCAGCAGGTACATCAGAGTGTCGATACGATTTCTCTGGTTGTAGCCAATCGTACCTGGAGAGAGGAGACATGGAGAGTACATGAATGACTTGTGGAAAGTTTTATATGTGTAACTCACTCTTTGGTATGGAACTATATTGTTAATGTTTACTGTGTATGTGTATTAAAGGGTTGTATGAGGTACTTGTCCATATTCAGTGCATTACTACAGTAGACGGTGGTCTGCACGTCCCCTGTTTAAAGAAGCAGAGAGGAGTACCAGCATGGAAGCTAAGCAATGAACTGCTGTGGACGGAGTTGGCAACAAAAGGTAGTTAAGCCTCTTAAAAATGTCTACCTAAAGAAATTTATCAGTTTAAGTGCACACTATATTTAGAATATTTTCACTGCTTTACTCTGCTGTCAGATAGGCCTTTATGACAGGAAACCGCTGTTGTACAAGCCAAATATCGCTCTCCCCAAACCAACCAAACTCCATAGTCGAAGTCAGGAATTACAGTAGCATACATTAGTTGCTGATCTACCGCTGTGTCAATCTGTTAATTTGTGTTATTGTGTGACTTTAGTGTTTTAAAAAGGATAGTTCAGAGTCACCAAAGTCACACAATAACAGAAACAACCAACGGATCAATGCAGCGGCAGACCAGCAACTCCTATGTTCTGCAAGGAAAAATTACAGATTTTGCCTTTGGTTGGTTGGGAGAGTGAGATAACTGGCTTCTATAATGGTGGTTTCCCATCAGAAAAGCCAAAATAAAGTGGTGAAAATATTCTAAACACAGCATACACTTAAACTTACACTTGAACTTTTTTTTTAGGTAGACCTTTTTAAGTGGCTAAAGTACCTTTGGTTGCTGACCCTGTCCACAGCAGTTCAGTGCTTAGCTCACATGCTGGTGCTCCTCTCTGCTTCCTCAAATTGGGGGAACGGCCATCTACTGTAGTTAATATACTGAATATCGCTAATTATCTCATACAACCCTGCATCAAATAATGCAAACTATCCCTTTAAGTTCCAGTGTCTGTACAGATTACGGGTGTTTAACGTGTTGGTCCGGCCTGGTTAGCACAATCTCCGAGGAGCGGATTGGAGATACGGGGAGAATTATGGCATAAAGCCTGGCCTCCCTGGAAGCCTTGACATTTGTCAGATGCTATTACTTCACAATCAGGCTACAAGCACAGAGTCTGTGATAATAGGCCCGAGCCACACAACCAGATTTGCACATGTATAGGCCCGTCCACACAAAACAGACAAGGCAAAGGATATTGGGCCAAATATAGTTCCAGTCTGTGTTTTTGTAATAATGGGGGGAGGGGAGGAAGGGACGGACGGAGGTAAAGCGGTGGGGTGGGGGTGACCGCGGCTCTTACGAATGTTAGCAGGGCCGTTTGGGGAAGTTTTGGTTACCAAGGAGCTGCGGGTGCGCACTCTGTGGTCTTTCGCAGCTGAGCACACTGACCCTCTGAGCACAGCCAGAGCAGACACAATGAATTGCTAATGACACTCTGGGTGACTGGCAGGGAAAGGGCCTCCGCACACACACAGCACAATAGAGAACCTACGCAAGCGCCCCATGTTTGATGTCCATGCGCATACACACACTGACACACACATAAGAAAAAACACTCAATCACACATACAAATGTATTCTGACAAGAAGTAGAGCAGGAGCAGAGTTTTGGGGGAGACGAACCAGCAGGCTGCTTGTATCTATAGTGTTTGTTATTCTAATGTCCCTTTGTATGATTTTAACTTGTGCAAATACAACTCTAAACTCTGAACCAGCAGATTTAGGGGGCTTAAGAATAGTGTGGATGCAGATTAAATTACTGTCAGTATCTGTATTTGTGTGTATGCCTGCACGCTGCAGCTGTGTGGAGGATGTTTGAGGAAGGATTTGAGATCTTCACAGTGTAATGACTTGCCAGCTGACTGAAGCTACCTGCTCAGCTGAGTCTTACCCATCGCCTGCTTGCCCATAGCGCACTGGTATGTGTTCCTGGGCGACTGGTTGTGGTGGGGGTAGGGAATGAGGCCCGCACACACCCCGAGAAGTGTGAAAGGCTCGATCTCCAAGTGTGTCGTGTCTCTACAAAAATAAAAACAAATGAAAGAGCGTTGTGGATGACATAAACAGATCATCAGAATGTTTTTTTAATTTCCTAAATATGTCAAGAGACCCATGTATCACTCACTTGTTAATCATGTGTTCATAAAGGGCGATCTGACAGTCATTCTCCTCATTGACATCCAGGTACTCCACCAGGCCCTCGTGCAGAAAGTCTTCAAAGTTTCTGGAGACAAGAAAAGTGCATTTCAGAAATATTAAAAATCAAGATGAGAAGTTAGACAAAAAAATAAATCTTCACAATCAGCGGTTTTATATAAAAAAGATTATCTGCAAACAAATCTGCTTTAAAAACTCCTTCTCCTGACTCCCAGCCTCACCTGTACCCCTGTGACAGAGCTTCAATGTGTTTGTTTTTCACCATCGGCTGTCCCTTCTTCACAATGATGTACGGCCTGGTGAAGAACAACAACATAGACCAAAATAGAACAAAGTACTAATGAGTCACCTTTTATACGTTCTTTGTTATCAAACAAGAAAAAAAATATTGGAACATTGTTTCAGGACAGAATTAAAATTTCCCCATGAGAAAATTTGAAAAATGTTTCTCACAAAGATCTGAATGATAAAAATGCGTCCTGTAGCATATATTTTTAATGCCTTGTGTAGAAGTCCTGCAGCCCACCTGCACAGACGACCTCCATCAGAAGAGATGTAGACGCAGCGGTCGGTCAAGTTGGTAGAGATGGACACAAACTCGTTGATGAAACCTGCCCTGCGCATCAGTCTGAAGGTATTGACCAGCTTATGATGATCTCGAATGACACCGAGAATATTACCTGTTGACATGATACAGATGGACAGACATAAAGATAAAGACAATGCACATTTAAGTAACTACAGAAACACTCAAGTGCTGTTATCCACCATCACCTCTCAATGCTTAATGGTCTTACATGAAGAAATATTGTGTCCTGCAACCTGTGAGTTTAGTCATTGAGTCCTGTACAGAAGTAACTGTCTTTAAAAGGATTCAGCTTCAATTAAAGGGACACTTTGGGAATTTTGCTTTCTTATCAGGAGTTAGATGAGAAGATGGATGTGTTTGGCTACTGATTCTGTAGTAGGAGTGAACATTTTTGCTTTAACTTATCATTATGAATAAATGTGGATTGCACACTGTAACAACTATGGAGGAATGCTAACATCCATGTTTTGATTGGCCCTGCTTTCTCTACTGTTGGGTTTCAGTACTTGATTCCTTAAGGTATCAACTGAATTAACCCAGCACATATTAGTATTGCAACTTCTCCTCTTTGTACCCAGATCTATAAAATCCTAAAATTTTAGGGTTTTTTTAAATATGTGATTAAGCTGTTAAAAAGGTATCAAATGAAGTACTCTCTTGGTATCGGTATCACTTTAAGGGTACTGGTGTCATAATTTTGTCAATGATACCCATAACTTCCTTTTACTAAACATATCTGTGTGTCACTGCTCCCGATTTTTCCTGGGAAAATGATGTCTCCATTATAAACTAAATTAATGAACAAATTCATGCTTTTTTTCTTTGTTTTTTCTGTTTACTTCTAACGTTACTGAAGCCACATCTTTGAGAGTGAACAAACACGTTGTTCATTTTGTGCAATTTTGTATTCATTTTGTGTAAAATTGTCAGATGCATTTGTTTTCTGCATTTGTTTCCCCACTCAGTTTGTGTCTAAAGTATGGGTGTAACTAATGACTATCTTCATAATCAATTAATCTGTCAATTACTTTAACACAATTTACTAGAGCCCAGTGTGACGTCTTCAAATTATGACCAACAGTCTGTGTTTACTATCGTATAAGACAAAGAAAAGCAGGATATCTGGACATTTCAGAAGCAGGAACATGGAAGTGTTTGGCATTTTTTCTTGGAAAAAGGACACACGATTTATTGACAATAAAAATCGCAGCCGATTTATTTTCTGTCGATCAACTAATTGTCTGTAGTCTAAAGAAAAATCCAGAACTGATCAAAACCTTAAAGCACATAATTTAAGTTACTATGAGAGGAACAAACACTGAGCAGATGCTACTTTTGGGTTAAATTGTGACTCAAAAACTCACATCCACAAACTTTAAAAGGAAAGAATAAGAGGAACAGCATGCACATACAGTAGTGTACTCTGAACATCCACGACTGGTGAAAGCGGAGCTCAAACTGCCGGCAGGGGTTTGTTCATATCAAGTCTGACAGACAAATGACTGGAGAACAGAGGAGACACTGTGCTCTGCCTCTGTGTGAGGGCACATTTGCAGTGAACACACTCTGAAGGGTTTGACACCTGCTGCTACCAACTAATTAAATGGTATGGCAGCTAATATAATTTGACAGTTATCAGTGGCGAGACAAACATATACAGTAATTAAGGGGCCAAGTTCTGACTCAAGAATAATACCTACTGCTGCCATGAAATTAATGACTTATCAGCCTCCCTGCAAAATACAAAATTGCCTTCTGTAAACTAAACAGAATATTTTCCCTTCATGTTCATAAGCAATGCATTCAAAACAGGGAGGATTAGACTTTCTTTTCAAGTGATCTAAAGCAACAGCAGCATCCAGCATTAATACTCTGTGTTTATTTATTTATTAGGCTCGACTGCTGCGGAGGAGTTTTACCGTTGAGGAAGACGAGGAAGACACTCGGGTAGGACAGCTCCTCGCCGCACAGCAGGTTGACGTCTTCTACGCCCAGGTTGAAGGCCAGTTTGATGATCGGACCGTCCTCCATGTCGGTGGTGATGTGGGTCATAAGAGCCAAGTTCTTCACCAGACCGCACGCCTACAAACCAACACAATGATTTAATAAACCATGTGGAAATACTGTAAATGGGTGTTTCTTTGTGTTTACACATCATATAAGCATGCAGCATCACAGGTCTTAATGAAAACCACTTCACTCCAATGCAAGACAATATTTAATGGGCATGTGGTGACATTTAGATAAAAATAAACAGTGCACACAACTTGAAACCTGATGAATGTATTGGATGCATGGTCAAAGTGAGGATCAAAAATGAAAATACAAAAATGTGAACTGACTTAACAAATATGAGGGATTGCTGCTATTATTTGTTCTGTTTTACTGTACATGGAACAGTTTTTAGGTTTTAGACTGTTGATCTGAAGATGCTGATCTCTGGGAAACTGACATTTTGATGTATTTAATGATTAATCAAATAATCAACAAAATATTAATTTGTTTAATGAATCATGTTAGATATCATGAACATCAATACAGTGCTAACTGTACACTCACACTCGGGACAGAAATGATCATCACAGCATTGAGCCCTGGTTGCCTGCTGTTAGTAAAACCTCCTCAGTGGGTGAGCAGGAGCAGGTCAGGTGTGGCTGCAGCTCACTCACCTCTCCCTCAGGAGTGTCAGATGGGCACAGCATGCCCCACTGTGACGGCTGCAGGGAGCGCGGCCCGCTGACCTTCCTGGTCTTCTCAAACTGGGAGGAGATCCTGGTCATCATGCCAAGAGCCGAGATAAAGGAGAGACGAGACAGGACCTGGGTGACACCCTGACGGTCCATCTTGAATCTCTTCAGAGACCAGTTGCCCTGCGGACAGAAAATTCAGGTTTTTTTCACCCTTCAGGAATAAAAAATAAAAATGAACAGAAAAGACTTGATATTATTTTATCAATTAGGCTTAAAACAAATGTGCTGGTGCCTTCAATTTTTTTTTTTAAAGTCATTTTTTTGGCCATTTTTGCCTTTATTTGAGAGTACAGCTGAAGAGTAGACAGAAAGGGGGCAGAGAGAGAGGGGATGACATGCACAAAAAGGGCCGCAGGCGGGAGTCGAGCTCCATACATGGGTCAGACGCTCTACCAACTGAGCTAAACTTCCGCCCTGGTGCCTTCAAATTTTTTGATTGCAAAGAATGCAGGATTAAATTGCAACTCAATTTAAAAACCTCCACCTGTTAATATCATACTGCTGTGATCAAACAGTGTCGCTGTGACTAAGAACTGCTGTAGATTCATGACTGACTCAGCCTGAACGGTCGGAAAAAGCTGAGATATGTAGATGTGCAGTGTTGCACAAGTTCACACATAACAAGAGCTCACTCATAGTTTATAATTTACAATTGTGAACTAAGTTCACAGCCCCAAGAATGAACTAGGTCACATTCATTTCTTCCTTTTTTTTATTTTTTGTTTTTAATGGTCATTTTTAAATTTGAAACAGAACCTCCTACCAGGGACACTGAAGTATGTATAATGACATCTTATTAAATGGTTCATATTCATATTTCTGTAATAAAATACAAAATTATGTCCCACACAAGAAACTGCTCCTTATAGCCATTTTAACAGTATCACCACAAGTGATCTTTCGGGCCCAAAAGTACATCTTGAATGTAAATCTTGAGTTTAGACTTTGAATCACACTATACATGAACATACTACCAGAAGTTTTTAACTGGTTATGAAACTGCCTCAATTTAATATCGATGCCTCCATGACACCTATATAAAAAAACAAGACCATCAGTGCAAAGTCTTCCTATTTCTACATCGTTATTATTAATGCCTGCAACCAGGTCGGATTCTCCTTCAAATCAGATGACACACAGACTGGAAAAGTCTATGTTTTACATTTTCACAGGCAAAGTTACAGTGAGTCATACGTTAGCCAGTTAAAACAAAGTAGAGGGACATTTTTCTTAAGATAATTTTATTTTAGACACAATAATTTGCAGTTATGGTGGTGGAAACACTACTGCTTTTGTCTAGAGGAACTAATGAGAGTGAGAGTAACTAATCTCCGAGAGTAACTAATGACTGTTTCAAGTTTTAAAACAAGTTAAAAGAATATCTAATTAATAGTGTTGTCTTCCAACCATCCAAAAAGATGCAGCTAAAGAAAGAAGCTGGCAGGGAGCTCGGCAGGCCAGATATTTGTTGAAGCAGGTTCCTCCAGGGGAGACGTGTCTCCTTCCCATTGAATCATTTCTTTATATTTATGGTCTGTGCACACTCACCGTGGAGATGGCATTGACCATGCCATTGGTGATCTGATCCTGCCGCATGTGCTTCACCACGTCAAACTGAGCTGCTCTCTGCTTGGGGATGATCTGGTCAGCAATTTTCTTAAGTTCAGAGTTGAATTTTTTGAACAGATCTTCAAAAAGCAAAGACAGGAGCTAGAAAAAAAAACAGAGAGAGACATCCTCAGTAAAAACGTTTTTGACTGATATGATTCACTTGTCAAGTCTTCAACAACTTATGCTACGTTCACACTACATGATTTTAGCACAGTTTTCCACTCTGACAGTTTTTGGAGGTCACTGACAAAAGCCTCCAGATCAGAGGCTAATTGGTGCATGTGGTAACAATCATTACGTGTGGACTGCTCAATGTGAGAGCACGCCGAGGCTTCACAGAAGCCTGAAAGAGATCAAGCAAAATAACATGTTAGAATATTTAGATCACTCACTTTTTGTTTATTCGTTGTAACAAACATAACACATTTGTTTTGCAATTCGAGTACAGCATTATTTAGTTACATTTTTCATGACCTTTCAAGGCCCACTAGTGGCCATTGCCCACCCTTTGGGAATCACTGCTGTATGCTATACGAACTGTGTTTTATTGTTTTCATAGAGGCAGCTGTGTAAGTGCACTTACAGATCATCAAGACAATATAGCCAACCTGAGGAAAAGGAAAGGAATCACAAAAGAACTCTAATGAGTTACTTTTCTCAGTAGGTAACACTGTAATGTAACAAGCTACTTTTTAATGGATGTTCCCCTGCACTGTTTATAGAGTAGTAATAGTTATAAAGTAGTTCAAACTCGTTTCATCTCCAGCAGCTGCAACAGTAACACGCTGCAACATGAGTGTAAACCACAAAGGCTTCAAGATTCCTGATCACAAGACAGTAAGCTGTGTAGCGTGAACAGAAGAGCGATGTGACGACTTTAAAAGTCACGTAGGCATTTGATGCTGTGTGAGAACATTTCAGAGATAGAGTCGTCATTGTGTCTTCACACAGTCTGACTCTCAGATGTCCTGGCACCCGACACCTGTTCCCGTCTCTAATCAGTGCTGAGGTGCATATACAGTCAGATTTAATAACCAGGTGTGTCGGCTCACTGATAAGCCTGACCTGGCCTCCGTCCCAGGTCCCTGTCCTCCTCCGCCGGGCCTACAGGAGGCAACCTCTCTCACAACCCCCGCCCACCCTGTGCATTAGCATACATCAAAACAAACAGGCAGCGCTGCTTAAAATTAATAAAGAAATTAAGCTTCCGTTGCGCAGCCAGGCCAATTAGTTGAATGTCAGGGAACCATAATTGGAGAGTGAGGAGATTGCTGGCGTTGTTAGTGTGTAAGCCCCCTATTGAAAGAGGGCTCTGTGGCCCCCCTCCTCCCATCTCCTGCTCCTTATACAGAGCAGGTTGGGGGGGAAATTAAAGGCCTTAAGACAGCAGTAATTACATTATCAGAGCCGGGCCTGCGGATTAGCTCAATCGCTCCCGTCAAGGCAGCAATTCTATTGTCACGGTGCTGAAAAATCCCCATGCTTCCACAGCCTCTGGATTTTGGTGCCACCGCATATCTCTCTCCTGACAAAGCCAGGCTGAAATACAGGGGGAGGGGGAGGTGGGGGGGATGAAAACAAAACAGGGAAAAACAAAGCTGAGAGAAAATAATGAGAGTCTTATTAAAAGAAGGAGGCAGGAACAAAGATGCAGGTGAGAGATCAGGGCTGGAGCAGCCGCTGTCCTCTGGTCCAGTGCTGTGATCCTTTTGCACCAAAGCATGTGAGCGTCACTGGTGCTTTTCTATACATGTATTATTACTAAGAATAAAGCCTGTTTTGTATGTATGAGTAAAGAAAAGGTAGTAAACACCTTTCAGAAATGAATTAACACGCAGTTCAACAGGGTGCCTTTTAATGTCGCACCTGAACTCCGGCTCATTAAATGTCTTGTTGCTCGGTTGACAAATAAACTGAACTTAATGGACCTTCATGTATTTGTCACGTTATGACTGAATGGTTGATTAAATGTGGTGTAAATGAGACCACAGGTACGGGTGCATAGAGGCTTACCTGTCCAGCCAACTCAAGACGTTTGTTGCCATAGTAATCTCTGTCATCCACCTTGTTGTCCCCTTGAGCCAAGATCACCCTACGCACCATCACAGCCAGGTAAATGCACTTTGCCCGAAAGTTAAACTCTTTGACCTGCAGACAAAATTCAAAATGACCGTTACTTTCTGGAATATACCAAGTATGATTCTTGTCTGTCAGTTAACATACAGGAACATGTGTGAGGATGAGAGACGCCAAGAGCTCTCTGGCCTCCTCCATCTTGGTCTTCTTGGGGCCTCCCCACATGCGCTGTCTCCGCACTTTATTCCCGAGGTACCTCAGAGCCTGAAACACAGATATGGCAGATACAGCAGAGGTCAGAGAGAGCAGTCAACAGGAGAGTGGAGTGTTGACTGAGAGCCTTTTCTACATAATCTTATTCTCTCGAGCTCGATACAGTTCAGTACCTCTGTGGGATTTTATTGATACTCATACTCTTGTTTATCCCGTTCACCATAATAGGGTGCAAAAATGAAGACATGACTTGAAATGATGTGAAAGATTTGACAGTTATTTTATTATTAATTTTTTCAGAAGTAACAAGTTAAATTGTTTCTAGAGTTATTTTGATTAAATTTAATAAAGTGAGCCCACACTTTTGAACATGTTGCTCCATCTGTTGTTTGTGTAACATTACATAAATACCAACAGCAGTATCATTTGTCCAGGAGCAATTGACATTATTTTTACCCAAGAGTGCTGGTTCTCAACACCCATTCTTACTCTTGATCCAACTTTCAAATTATAGCTAGTATAGTAGTAAAAGCCAAGACATAGACAGCAGTAAACAGATGTTGTAAACAGATAGAGAAATTGTAATTTAATTGCCATTTTGCAGAGTTACAGATATCTTACTCCAATACTAAAAAAATGGGCACAAAACCAGAGCATAAACATGTTTGAACCCCTTTGCCAAACAACATGATGCATCAGTGTTAAATAAACAACTTTTTAAAATATGGCCCTTATTTTTCTGTGTTCATCCATATTTACTGGCCAATATGGTCTCAAGATTTACTTAAGGAGATATGATTCAAAGAAAGAATAAATAAACTTCTGACCAGACATGTTCTGTTCTCATTTTAAGTATCTGTGTATATGTTATGTGTGTGTAGCATGAAGGGATTTAAACTTTTGTTTGTATGCAATCCTGTGTTGTATAATAATAATAATAATAATAATAATAATTAATAATAATATAATAATAATAATGATATAGTACTTTGATACATTTGATGCAAACTTTCTGCACTATTTTTAAGTTTTCTTCGACTTCTTGTGAAATTTTTTAACCCTAGGCAGTAGGAAAGTGACAGATAATGTGGAGAAAGACAAGAGGGAGGAAATCCATCAAAAGTCTCCGGCCGCAGCCAAACCAGTGATGCTGCAATAACATGGTCACAGTCTTAGACCCGTCAACCAGCCACCATGGCACACTGCAACGTTTGAAACGTTACATTTCTCAATGCGACAGACAAACCGGATTTAGTACTCAAAAATTATTGAGGTTCAATACCCAGCTCTGGTCACTGGTTATAAATATTAAATAAGTTAATAAAATGCGCATTAAAAGGCATTTGGTGTATGTGTGTTTGAAGCCAAGTCATTGTAAAATGATTCATATGTGGAGAATTTTCAGGAGAAGGGGGACGGAAAATGCATATATCCGGTTGTGGGAGGTCAAGTGAATCACAAAGGGCATGACGCACACACAAACACACATATGAACACACCACCTGACTCAGTGTGCCTGTGGAGCCCACTACAGATCTACAGAAAGGTCAAAGGTTAATGAGGGTGAAGACTTTTAGCAAGACCACCCACCCTGTCTGCCATGATGCACAAAATACATAGCAAACATAAACACATAAATACCCTGAGGATAACTGTGCAGCAAAACAAGTTTACTGTCCAACTGAGAGAAATTAAAAATATATTATTTGTTGAAATGCCGAGTCTTAAAATCCAACGTGTAAGTATATATCACCAGAAAAAAAAGATGACAGTCAAATTTGGTTTAGGCAGATTACTTATCATAATCTGATAACAATGTTTCTTAAGCCTTATCTGCCTTTAATTATATAGATTTAGGCGTCATTGTGCACAATACAATGACCCAATGAATACCATGAAAAGACATCAGGGAGGCTGGCAGACAGAGGAACATGAGAGCTGCGGCGAGCGGTTGCTAGGAAGCAAATATGGCCTCATCAATGCATCAGCGGTTCCTCTAACAACATAATCTTTATGAAAAACAAATTGGCCGATTGCATTCATCTGTAGATGTCAAAGAAAACATGCAGGCCTCCTGAATAACCCATGAAAAGCATTACTTAACTGGCTGGTAAGACAAAACCTTAGTCATCTGATCACAGAGGGACAAAGAGAATACCTTCTGTCAACAGGCAACAACAGCATCCTGCTCCTCCTCAGACAGACCTAATGGGCTTATTAAGGCTGACTGATAATTCAGTCTGTGTTTATTGACTTTTAATAAACAGGAAGCTGAATCATACTGTAATGATATGTTTTCATGTTATCATTCTACAAATGTTTGTTGTTTAAATTAATTATTTTGAACAAGCTGTAATTTAAAATGCTCTCAACAGAGTTTTTGTTTCACATAAAAACTCCAGTAGCTAGATGGTTTGGTCCCATGTAATGCAAAAAAGAGGAACAGTTATAGCTCTCAACTTCTGTTTGAAGACTTAGTTTGTAATTCTGCATTAATTTGTCAAGTAAAAATAAAGGTTTTTGGAAATTATCCCTAATATTTCAACATTCTGCTCACTCTTAAGTCTGTGCATATGATATTATTATATGAGGATGGTTAGCTTAGCACAAAGACTGGAAACAAGGGGAAACAGCTAGCCTGGCTCTGTCCAAAGGAAACAAAATCTGCCTACCAGAATCTCTAAAGCTCACTAATTAATACGCTACATCTTGTTTGTTTAATCTGTACAAAAACTAAAGAGTAAAAACAACAAGTTGTGGTTTTACAGGAGGCTACATGACCTCCTGAGTCTTGTCGTCACAGTGAGGTTGCCAGGAAACCAGCAAAGACTCCAATTAGTGAGTTTAAGAGGTGCTGACAGCCAATTTTCTTTGCCTAGGATGGCGAGGGAATGACCTTACTCTGCCTCTGATTTGCTTGCACTTGTTGCCTTCATTGGTTGGGTTGGTTAGGTTTAGCCATGAGGAGTGATGATTGGTGGGGTTAGGGTAAGAATATCAGGATAAGCCAGTGAGAACAAGAGCAGGGCAGGTCATTCCTAAGCCATGCTAGAAAAAGAAATATCGGTATGCAGATGTTCTTACCATTGTGCAGTGCCAGGCTGTTCCTGGTTTCAGTGGGGGCTGAACAATTATCAGTTCTGATATTCAGCATTTTCTTGATTATTATAATCTTTGTTTTATTTATTTATTTATTTTTTTTCAAATGAGATTGCAGATAAGATAAATTAATTTTGAATGCACTACTTTGGATCTGATGCAGCTGCTTATGTCTGTATTCACCATTCTATGGTCTGACTCAATGTCCCGTCCACAACACTATCTGATTGGCTACAGGTCACAAGTGCATATCAGCAGTGACAGTGACAGACAGTGAAGAACAGAGGAACGCATTTGCGGACTGGAACAGCTCAGTTGAACGAGCGGACCTTGAAAGT
Source organism: Lutjanus argentimaculatus (assembly GCA_034769285.1). Lineage (NCBI taxonomy): Eukaryota > Metazoa > Chordata > Actinopteri > Lutjaniformes > Lutjanidae > Lutjanus > Lutjanus argentimaculatus. The sequence continues at coordinate 11,021,260 of JAWZSL010000012.1, read as the reverse complement.
GAGGCAGCAGATATTTTAGAGCTGAGCTAACAATACAGAGATGAGTGGTATCAATCTTGTTGTCTAACTATCAGCAAGAAAGGATAAGAGTATTTCCCAAAATGCTGTCCTACTCCTTAAACAAGCAGTTTTTAAAAAATGGCCAAAATTGATGCCGAAATATCCGTATATTCAGTACCTGTGTGGGTCAAGATTAAAAAAATGCTGGTAAATTTCTCTTACCGCAACAAAGTTCATCTATTCAATAGGCCACTCCTGCCTGAAAAACACTTCTTCAAACTCCACATCCACATTTTGGACCACATATACTCTGTGAAAAGCCTCAAGTTCAAGCTGAGAAAACCTTCATAACAACTCTATCCCCTTCTATAGTTATATTTTTTGTCTTTTAATTTCTATACATATTTTTGCATAACTTACGATTAACAGTTTTATTTTCATCTTTTGATGCATATTGTTTAGAAAAGCATGAGCAATCAAGGATTGTATGTCTTGTTACAATGACTGCATTAAGTATTTTGAGGGCTTTTTTGCCTTTATTGTGAAAGGACAGAGAGTCAGAGAGTCAGGAAAGGAGGGAGAGGTGAAGGGATGACACACAACAAAGGAGCACAGGCTAGAATTGATCCCAGGTCCCTGTAGAGGAGTGACAACCTCGGTACAGCCTCTGTGACTAGTTGACTGACTTTTATGGGTAAAATCATTAGCATTTTCCTTTAAATTTATAATAATAACTCTGGCACACATTGATGAATGAAGTACCTGAGTCTGTGTGAAGATCTGGGCCTTCTGACACTCCTCCAGGCTCGGTGCAAAACTGGCCATGACGTGCTCCTCTGTCCCAATCATCTGCACAATCTCTTGGTCACTCTCTACGCCCATACCCTGCAAAGAGTGTGCAATGTTGAACATGCAGGCGAAAACAAAATAAAGACAAATTTAAATATCTGAGGCAATATCGGTGAGGTAAGATGACATTTTGCAGACAGTAACAGGAACCAGAGGTGAGCCAGGAGGCATGAGGAAAGGAGAAGTGTGTATACAGAGAGTGTGGGAGGTGAACTGGGAGTCATAAGTTTGTCTGACATTTGCTTATGGAAATGTGAAGCTGTGGGAACTGATCCTTCTGTCCCACACTGGCTCTGAGGTTGTTTCTGCAGCCGCTGCCAAACACAGCGAGAGACGGCCGAGCAAGAAGAAGTCACCCAGGATATACAAGTGCACAGCAAACAGAGCGAGCATGTAAACAGTGTCCTGTGGATAATAACTTCAGCTCCAAACACTCGACGCTCACAAGTTGACATGTTTGGAGAGATTTGTCCTCAGAGGGGGAAGAAGTTAATGATGCCAGCTGGCTGACTTGACATTTTATTGAGAGCAAAGGGCGACACGTGAAAATGAATCTGATGAAGAAGTCATGAAAATACTGACCTTCAACTACATACTAACCTGCAGCAAAACCTCTAAATACATGCATTATTTATGTTGTGAGGAATCATGTGGTACAGACAATTTTGGGGGCTTTAGTAAAACAGAGTGAAACATAAAGTTCAATTCAATCAGATAACGTTACCGTGGAAACAGACAGAAGTTTATAATTCAGCCTCTGGAGCAACTATATAACAGCTTCATTCAAAATGATCTAGCTGTCTTGTAGCACCCCCTACTGGCCACATAGTGTCACTTCTCTGTGTCCATGCACATCAGCACCATCAACAACTCTTTTACCTTGAATATGATGGCGATTGGGGCGTCCTCTGACAGTGTGTTGTGCCTCAGGTAGAATCTGCCTTGTTTGACAATCATATTAGTTCTGCTCTTCTTCTCATGAGTAGAGCTGGAATTGAGAATGTATAGAAAAGATTTTTTTTTTTTTAAACAGAGCAGATGAGGACAAAAAAAAGTTTGACAAAGAAAATTACAAAAATGGGAGGGCTAGAAATTTAAGATATTTATAAATCTATCTGTCTTGCAACTGCAACAAAATGCAGTTTTGGGTATTAAAGGTGTTTTTTGATAGTGATATAGTGTTTTCATGGTGCGTCATCAATTTAGAGGTCGGCCATGTTGGCGGTACTGACCGCAGACTAGACATCTGAACTAACCACCACGCCTGATTATTTGCTTCTTATGACTTTTGTGCAATTACTTTATGAAAGGCATCTCTGCAACACTTGGATTTAGGGCATCATGCAATACTCTTGGGGTGCATGCATTTTGGGTGTATGGATCTGGGGGTGACACTGTATGTTAATTGTACGTGTGTGTGTCGCCTGTGTTCTCTAAATGTCCAAGACAATTTTTTTCTTAGGGGGACAATAAAGGATAACGTAATCCACCAAAATGGTCAATTTTGGTCAAATATAAGCTTGTAAGAATAATCGCCTAGTTTTTCATCAATTTACTTCTTAAATAAATTAGTTTAAGACCGATGTTTTAAATGTTTACCTGTTAATGACAGATGAGCATTTTGATCCAAAAAGTTGTACTACAAGACTATCAGGCTTGAAATCTTAAAACTGGATATTTAGTTAAATGTCCAAAATGTTAAGATCAGTTGATCACCTACATGTTATTGATCTACTGTTTACATCCCAGTATATCCGAAATGCAAACACGCTTTAAGCCATGTTTATTAACGGCTCGTTGGACATTGTTTGACACTGATAATGTATGTTTTTGAATGTGTTTTTTTAAATAGCTATTAATCCACAGCAAGGCTGTCTACAATTTGTGCTGGGAAAAATTTAATAAAAATCCACCTTTTAAAACTGCTGCTGCACTGAAAATAATTAGGACAGATGTTACATTACCTGGTAACCGAGGCTCCGACCGCACCCTTCCGGTCCTGCTCCACAATGATTCGATTCTTGGACAGCTGCTCTTGGATCAGAATGACTTTCTCTTGACCTTTTACAATGAAATAACCACCTGTGAAGAAATACAAGACAGTGCATGTAAATCACTATCACGGGAATAAACTGATAATAATGACTTTATTTTCCTTTGAAGAAATTCATCTTTTCATCCAGAATAATTCTGATTATTATTAATTTTTACACACACAGGTCTGAGCACACACAGAAGCCTATACACATGCAGTTAATGTGGGAGGATGTCAGAGCAATGGATCTGCTGCAGTACAGTGTCCCAAGCTCTCAAGGGTTAGACAACTTGCTCAAGGGCACCTAGGCAGCAGCCCAGAGGTGAACTTACCCCACCTAGTGCACCTCCACACTGAAGGGGTCTTACAGAAACTGACTGGCCACCCTATGGTTCCCAAGCCAAGTCACAAGGTTACCATTTCCTTACCTGGATCCAGAGGACATTCATTGAGTTTTGAAAACTCCATGGGCGTCTTTCCTGTGAGAACACAGTTTGAGCTTCGCAGCATGATCGGCATCCTGGGAAAAGTAGAGTTAAATACATTAAAAACAAGAGCATATGTGTAATTACATTATACTGTGCATGATTGTTGATTGTTTTTAGAGGAGAGCAGCATTTGTTGGTGAGGTGGGAGATGTTAGATTCAAACTGACAAAACAGCTTTTGGGCTTTTGACCATGAAGGTCAGAGAAGAAACCACCTGATGTGACTCTATGGACCAAAAAGACAAACCATGATACCTTCCAATAGGTAGTGCATTGCGGATGATTCTCTGACTGCCACGAGTGTACTCTATGTCCACTGTAATGGGCGCTGAGTAGGTCATGTCTCTGAGACGACACTGTGGACACAAACATGAACAATGAGCTGCATCTCAACAGCAGAGTGAAATGTTCAGATATTTGGTTATATTTCAGAACGATTGCCAAATAATCCTGTTAGAGCAACAACTAATGATTTTTAAATTGATCTATTGATTTATGTTTTAGTTTATTTAATCATTTAATCTTTTAGTACATGAAATATCAAAACATAGAGAAAAATATGCATCATACTGTAAGTTTAGAACAGAGAGAACTGTTTTGTTGTCTGATCAACAGTCAAATATTTAGTTAACATTAATAATGTCAACAAAGTTTAATTTTCTTTAATGTTACATAACAAAGAAAGCTCACCTCATGAGGAGATACCGGTCTGGTTACATTGAAGCTTTCTTCAACATCAGGCATGCCAACATAGATATTGAGGTATCTGCATGAAACACATTTAAATATTTTTAACTCAAAACTGAATCTAGAAGCTGCTACATGTGCGTCTTTGGGTCATTTGTGTTAAGACTGCTGTTGATTAACGTGACTTACTTGAGGTACCACATGGGATCAGCATCACTTGTGATCTTTTCATTTGCTTTCATTATTTTCTTTATCTGGAAAAGAAAATTTTGATATTTATATGCAGAGGCAGCTAAAACAGCTGTAACGGACAAACACACTCGCTGGATGGTGTTTTACCTCCACATTGATGAAATAGTTGAACGAGTCGATGTGCTGCTTCACCAGCCCTTTCACCTGGAAGACAGATTGAACAACAGGTTGCAAAATTACAGCAAGACTATAAGTTACACACGATGAAATAAAATACGGGTCGGGCAATATATTGTTGTCGTAATATGAGAGTAGATATAGTCTTGGATTTTGGATTAACATAATACTTTTCCTGCCTGCATTAGAGTAAAGACGGATTTTTCTGATTAAAGACTGTTGTAGCTATTCTACTATTTGCCTTTACACACTTAGTCATTACATCCACATTACTGATGATTATTTATCAAAAATATCATTGTGTTAATGTTTTGTGAAAGCACCAATAATGCTATGTATTATATTATTTTTGTAAATCATCATAAATCCAGACCCAATGTCAGTACCCTCACTTGTCTGTTTACGTATCCATCACTTTAATATCATTGGGTGTATGATGCAACTGTAGGAAAGGTTACAAATCGATGAGTAGGTCTGTTTTAAGATAGTATCAGATTTTAGTATGATTTTGCATGAAGGTGATGAAGCCCCTTGATATGTAGAGCATTTGATTCATTAAATTAAAGAATTTATCTTCTGATTTGACTAAATCAAGCAATTTCTCAGTTGATTTTCCAGAGAATCCATATCAATTATCATCACAAGACACAATTATATATACTGTGAAAGAGGATTTATAAAATCAATGTAGGGTAAAATTCAGTGAAAATGTTTGGGATTAGGGCTGCAACTAACTCATATTTTCATTATTGATTAATCTGTCAGTAAAAAAAAAAAAAAGGTTGATCAGTGTTTCCCATGCCTTCAAATGTTTTGTTTTCTGTCACAGAGGACTTAAGAAAGAAGCTGGAATCGGAGAAGTTGGACATTTTTTCCACTTAAAAACATGACTCAAAACTTTAAATTGATTATCAAAAAGGTTGGTTAATTAATTAATTAATCAACTAATCGTTGCAGCTGTATTTCGGATGCACAGCAGGTGAATGACGGTGTGTTCTGTTACCTTCAAGAAGGCTGGTAACAGTTTCCATTTTTCCTGTCAACAAGACAAAAAAAAAAAAAAAGAAATAAAAAGCACGTCAGTTTGTTTTTAAGACTGTGTTGTATTGAAGCAGTGAGACAACAATTCACTCGACACACATTTGATCCTGCAACTTGTTTATTAAGGCAACGAGTTTATAACAGCTGTCAGGACAAACAGACACACTGTCTGTAGTTCAGGTTCATGCACTCCTCCACACTGCAGCTGAAGCTTGTCGGGTTATTCTCTGCGCTGCTGTTAGCCACCATGCTATGCTAGCTCCTGTTTTAACGGGTGTGAGACTTTGAGAGTTTAAACTCACCTCCACAGTGTTGACAGGAGCCGCCAGCTCCTGAGGAGTCAGGTCACAAAACTCTCCTCCCAGCACCTCCATGTTTATCTCTACTCTTCAGCAGCAAACACATTCAACTCTGTTCACGCTGTCACTGTTGATATACGGCGTCGGAAGTCGCTGCAGCATGCGCCCCTGTCGCGTGCTTCACTGTAAAACGTCCGTGCGGGCGGAACGAAAGAAAGTGTTCCGCTTTTTCATCTGGTCCTGAAAAAAATGTTGTGAAAATATTTTACTTATGTTTTTCAAGCTTTTGAGAACGTACGCGTTTACTGCATTTATTTTTGAGCTGCAAATTACTCCACACTGATGAAGCCAATCCATGCCAGAGTTATTGTAATTAACTAAAAATAAATACAAACTCTAAAAACTGGGTGTGAAAAAAACACTTTAGCTAACAAATAAAAATAAACAGTTTATAAGAAACCTAACTGAAAGAATATTTTCCACAACTTACAAAAGTAACTAAGATGGAATAAAAATAGAGAGGAACTGTCTTTAGTTTTCGTGTTTGGCAATTTGGTCAAATGTGTCAACACAAGCATGAGGAGGCATTAGTGTATATGTTTATAGACTGAGATGTTAACATGACTGTGAGTCAACTTACCTCATAAAGTTACATGCTGATCTTCTTAAACCTTGCAAATACCAACAAATTATAATAAAATAACTGCTGCTGAAACTTCAGCCACCACCCCTATGAGGCAGATTTTGAGGACAGTCACACCACACACACACAGTTCAGACAGTGTGCATGTGAATGTGGCTCCATGCTAAGGATGTACAGTGAAGATTCAGGATAAAATCATGGTATAAATAACATTTTTTAGTCAACTTGGCATGTTGGGGCTTTAGAAGACTTGGATTACACCAGACGAGCAGTATAGAGGCATTTTATGTTTTTATTCTGTTGTTGTTGTTGTTTTATATTTGAAAACCATTCATTTCCAGTGTTTAGGAGATTCTGCAACACTGAAACTCCAGCAGTGTTTTGTGGACTAAAAAACTAAACCTGACCTTCAGTCAGCATGAGAATAAGAAGATAATGACCTTTATTTTTGCGTGAACTAGCCCTTTAAATGATATTTGACACTCTTAACAACTAAAAGCAAAAATATAAACAGGCAGGCCTTGTATGTCTTGTCACCTGATTAATTAATTTATCAGACTTCTGCACTGTTTTAAAGTAACTAACTAACACAGTTTTAAAGTAAAATATTTGGCTAGTGGCCTGCATTCACAGACCTGAGGGACCTGCAGCTTCTCTTCCAATCTGTGTATGAAGCAAATCACAGCACAGCTCTGAACTATTCACAGACCAATGGCAATGGCAACATTAAAATACTGCACATATGTTAATAAATAAAAAATCTGACACTCTTGGAGGAATCATTCCTCATTATTAATACTTTTTTGATACCTGATAACATTAAGGGCCAATTATATAAAATAATAAAATGGAATGGAGTACTTTATCATTGTTATTGGTCCTCCTACTGAAGTAAAGGATTTGAGCATTTCTTCCACATACCCACAACTTAGTTAATTACATCAATGCAAAGAAGTGATTTAATGTTAAATGTTCATTTTATTTTCCAAAGACATAAACATATCAAATATTTATTTTTAAAAGTACCAAAAACCTTAATTAAAAAAGCTTTTCATGACAAGTTAAAAGTTTACAGTCGTCCTGATAAAAATGACAGACACGTACACATCGATGTCTGCGCTATTCTGCGCTGTTTTAACCAAACCACAGTACATTTGTGCCTAAGAATCTTGGACGTGGACGTTATGAGGAAGTATGAGTATCACATGATCCTCCACATCAGTGTGAGCGCTGCTGCCTCAGGTGTCTGCTGTTGCTGCTGATCAGTTTGGGGTACGCTGTACCGAGGGAGCGTCCATGTCTGATGACCACCAGCTCCATCTGACACTGGTCGATGTTGACCACCACTGTGGTGCTCCTCTCTGTGTTCATGAGGAAGACGATAGTGAAGACCGCCATCTCAAACTCAGGACTAGTCCCGATGAAGGCGCTGGCGACGGGCTTCACCAAACCGTGCCAGCTGAACTGGAGGTTCAGAACGTGGTCGTCTTGATCAGGCTGTGGACAGAAACACGTGTGACAGAGTTAGATACTTTTTTTTAAAATTATATATATATATATATTATATTATATTTTTTAATTGAAGCAAAATAACCATTTTTATGTGTGCAATATGATAAAAAGACAAAAACCAAACAGTACTCCCTCCCTCAGTACATGCGCCATCCACGACCCTGATATGGTAGAAATTCAGAATTGGAAGATAAAAAATAAATAAATGGATGCACAGGAGGTATTTTTCTTCACTATTTCACTGGTCAAGGGAGAGTAATGATGGTAGTAGGGCCAGAAAAGAGCTCAATATTTTTGCATACATTGCTGGTTTCCTCCTTAGACTGTAGAGAATCATTTCAAGTGTACTATAAGATGTTTGTCAACAGTTTATGAAGTTAACAAAAGAAAAGCATCTATTTTATGTGATAAACTCTTACACTTACTAAGTCATGGTAACCGGCCTTGTATCCTTTGTAGTCCAGGTGTGCGTTTTTTTCTTGCAGGTAGAACTGGACCCAGTTGTGAAAACCGATGATCTCTGTTCCAGATTTCGTCTCTCCAACAAAGACATGCTCGAATCCGCAGGAGTCCAGGCTGAAAAATCCACAGAAAATGAAACATTTAAAACAATTATATAATCGTTTACTCAGTTGCAGTAAATCCCTTGGTTGCTTTGTGTTCACACACTGATTTAATGCTGGTGTTTGGCAGGATGTTTCGGTGTCTCACCCTGCGTTTCTCTGTCTGTAGTAGAGGTTGAACCAGATCAACTGCAGCTGATTCTTAAAGAGTCTTAGGTTGGAGCTGGACTGCCCTTTGCTCACCAGGTACTTATGAGCCCGCTGTGGAGAAATCATGTTATGACACATCAATGAAAACCAGACTCTGGTACAAGACAGCTTAGCTTTACTGTGACTCAATACAAAAACAAAGTGTACAGACAAATACATAATTCCTATTCAGACGGATTTGTAAAATATAATTCTTTTTAACTTCTTATATGAAGACACCTCTTTAACTTGACAAGTTTGTGTTTTCAGAATTTAACAAAATATTTTAAATACACCAGAAGCATTTTACTGAGACATGTTTTAAGAGTGTATTATTAACCTTTAATATTTGTTGAAAAACTTATTCACATTTGAGAAATACACATTTATTGACACTGAGGAAATACTCAAAACAATATTCAGATACAGTATTATTCACACTATATTCATATATATTCCTAGAGCTACTTTACTTTTTTCTCTTTACTTAAAATGTGATTATTAGATTTAAAAACAATGAATAAGGCACAGTTAGTGTAGCTCACTGGTTCTCAACCTGGGGGTCACAACCTCCACCAGGGGTCGTTAAAGCCTCATGGGGGAAAACTTGTATTTAAAAGTATACAGTAGGCCTATCTCTCAGCATTTCACTTATTTCTGCGAAGAAAACTAAATGAAATTGTTGTGCTTAAAGATTCAATTATTATTTAAGAATTAAACTTCTCTCACAGGATAAAGACCTGAACAGAGGCTGTATTCACAGAGCCTTCACTCTCCGCTACACAGCCCCGTCCTGCATGAGAGAACCACTCAGTTCAAACAACCAAAGAGCTAAGAGAGCAATGGTCAGGGACGAGTAAATGTGCAAAAAAAAGAAACCTATTAAATATGTAGGATTGTTAAAAAACAGAAAATACATAATACAGACAAGAATTCTATTTAAAAAACAAAAAGCAAAATTATCAGGAAAACTCATCTCTGATGCAATGTTTACAATAATCTGCTCAAAATTCATCCACTGTGATCCACGTTTGGGTTATTTAGCAGAACATCTGTTCCACTGAGATTTTCCGATAACAGTTCTATGACTTAGACAGGCAATGTGGTTTATCAGTCGTTTTATACTGTTATTGTGATACATTGAATATACTGCGAAATATCCACAAAATACACCGTGTCACTTAGTTTACTCAGTGATAGTAAAAGGGGTTCTTTTCATGACTCCCTTAAGGAAATTGTTGGGAAACACGGGTGTAGCTTAACAGTTGTTGTGAGAAGCCTCTAACTTTTAACAGGCTTGATTAACAGATGGAACGAAATACTAAAATGTGTAATTGTTCTCTGAAGAAGAATACTTCAGTCCTGATGTCAACTCCAGCCATCAGGTCCATTGAACAAACATGATTTTCTTCCAAATACAACAAGTACTTCATGTCCACATTTTTCCACTGGTCCTCTTCAGGGAGACCACCGAGGCCAACGCAGCATTCCACAGCTGCACACAGATGTTTTTTTTTTTTAAGCTCTCTAACATCATGAAATAATGTGTTCAGTGAGGCCGGAAGACTCTGAACTCCCTCTGGAGTTCAGCTGCAGCCTCAAAACCACAAAATGTAGGAAAACAACCACCAGAAACAGACAGTTTGGAACAAAACAACTTCTAACATCTATTATATGATTTATCTTCTTATTGAGAATCCTGACACAGCCAGACTGAAAACTAACAGGTGTAAGAAATGAGCTGTTGTGCAATAGAAACTAGTGACAGAGCTGTTGATGTCTGTGTGGCTTTTTAGGTTCAACTGGTTGGAACACGTCAGATTTACCTTCATGACTTCTGTCTGTAAGACGGCATCCAGGAAGAGATTCATCTCTGTCAGCTCCTCTGTCGTGACTCGCTCGGCCACACCTGTGGACCGCTCGTAGTTGTCCAGGAGTCTGATGAACCCTGCAGGCACAGAAATGCAGTTTTATTTATTACAGTGAAGCCTGAGCTGGATTTTTTTTCTGTTGCAGAGACACTTACGGGAGAAGGTGGTCATGTTGTTGAGTTTGTTCTCACTAACGTTGGAGAACAGAGGCAGTGAGGCGTGATCCTGCACAACATGGCTGCCCTGGGTTACATAACTGGCTCTGCCCTGGACAGTTCAGACACAGAATATACATACTTTGTAAAAACAGAAGATGAGAAGAAGCATCCATCTTTTTTTTTATTTTACTATAATCCCTCCACATTTTTTTCTCTTCTTCCTACTTTCTCTTAATTTAATGCTGTTTAATATTATTAGTGTTGCTGTACTTTGCACATGTGTGTGTGTGTGTGTATCCCAGACATTAGTATCTACTGTTACTGTACAGTTCAGCATATGTTCAAAAAGACAACAAATCTACAGTTTGAGAAAAACAAAACAGAGTGCTGTCTGAATAAGAACATGTTCTGTACCTGAACAGAGAGTGTGTAGTCCACCCCAGGCGTCAGGCGGTTCACATCCAGCCTCCACAGCTCATTGAAAAGGTTGGAGAGTTCCTGGTTTACAGCTGGTCTGTTAATGAAGTCAGGAAGGAGAGAAATACAGAAAACTGACAAATACAGCAAACACAATAACTCATGAGAAATGTTGTTTGTGGCTGCTGTACCTTGCTGCATTCAGTCCAGTGAGAAACACTGTAAGAAGGACAAGAACTCCACAGAACCTGCACAACACACGTTCACACATTTTATATAAAAAACATCCAAAGTGGGAAAACAACCAATTCTAACTTAATGTAGTCTATTGTCTAACAATAAGGGAAAAAAAAGTCTCAAAAGTTTTAGAAAGTGCAATAATTGAACGACAAAATCAAATGCGTTGTCAGATTCGGCCAGAAGTTAAAGTACACACCTTGCAGCCATGATACTTGTTGCAGGATCCTTCTGCTCGAACCACAGTGAAGCTCTCACTCCGTCTGTTTCAGCCTCCACCCGCACTGAACATCCTGCAGACGTCGGGCCTCGTCCACCGACTGCGCATGAACAAACTGTTGAACCGTGCAGCCACCAGAGGGCGCTCTGTCCCATTGATTTGATGCACTTCGGCAAAGCGTGATGATCTGTGGTGTTTCTCATCTGTTCATCTTTATTTACTAAAGATTCCAGCTGTTATTTCCTGTTAGTCTGCATTTGTTTGTTCTTTAGAGAGACAAGAATAGAGGAACATAAGGAGGATTTACTTCAACAACTCTTTAATCCCAGATTTCAAAGAGCTAAATGACCTGTCAAAATAAAAAAACTAAGAGGAGAAAGAGCATATACATACATACAATTTGATTAATCTCTATAAATAAACCAATATATTACTAGCAAAATAAAAATTGTAAGCTTATACACATTGTTCTTTTGTTTTTATTTCACACTTCCTTGCTTGCTAAAAATCTGTTTCTCATGTCAACAGAGCTGAATGAGGACGAGGTTGATATAGAAAAGGGAAAATATCAATTTGTTTAATGTCATTGCCAGATTTCATAAAGTTCATTTATCTGTTCATAAGTTGAAGTTTTTAACTATTGCCTTTTGTTGTTTTGTTTTATTACCCTTCTTATTTTACCTTTGTCCATATTTTATTTCATTTTATTATTTATTTCCTTTATTTCAAACATTTGTCCTTTCATTTCTAAAATCAGATTTTGTGGTACCGTTCTAATCTAAAAAGATATTTCTTATACATTTATATCATCTGCATGAGTACTGACACCACAGTATACTGTATCTATAATTTCCTTTGGCTCAATTAAAAATGTTTGAAACAATTTATGTCTTGTTAACACAATTCACGTAGTGATGAATAAATAATCTGTTTTGACTATAATGCCCCTCATCTTCCATTTGTCTTTTAGAGAGAAAAGAGGAAACGATGTAAAGGTAAATATCAACTCATTTTTAATGTTATTGTCAGAATTTAAGTGATGAACACGTTAGCTGTCCAATCAAGTAAACATATTATACCTGTCAAACTACACCTACCAAATAAAATGACTGAACATGGGGGCAGAGAGACGAACTTCAAATCCCCCCAAACGTGACAAATGTGTCTCTAAAATGATTTTCAGCAGCAGTACCAAAAAGTATTTAAAATAAAAAGTAAAACAATAGTTAATATCTGTTAGGTTTCTAAGGTTTACATGCTTTAATTCATATCACATGTTGGAAAATCAAAAGGATCTATAATTTCTTCAGAAAAGTCTGCAAAAAAATTTAACAAGGCAAACTATTTCCTGCATCACCCATTTCCAAATTTCTGCTTCAGAAAATGATAGTATGGCCTCAGATAAACTATGTGACCCTAGAACACCCTCCAAAACCCTTCGGGTACAGTAAAAATATGCAGCAAGTGAAACTAATAAGATTTCTTCTTGTCTCTAATCTTAACTTATTTTGGAACAAGTGGTGTTAGTTTCTTTGAATTATTCAGACCTACAGAGTTCGACTTGGGCCCCATTCCCCCCGTTTGATTAGAGGGTCCTTTACTGAATACTGGATGTCAAATCTTTTTGTGTCTCTTACACATTTTTTCAATAAACACACTGACAACAAAGTCTCAGTTTCTGAAAATGTTGGTTGTCCACAGCAGCTGTGAAATCTGAAATGTTAATTACAATATAGTCCCTCACAGCTGTTTGCATGTGGTGCTTCATTTTTCTCTCCTCCCTCCTCTTACATGTACTTGTCCTGCAGGTCACTCAGTACAGTCAACAAGATCAAAGCTGAGCTACAATGTAAATACAGAAGAATTAAGTTGATATAAGGTCTTTAAAGAGCCTGTATAATTGTGAATTCTATACTACAGATAGAGGCAATAAATTAAACAACCATGTTTTTATGACACATGTAATTTACTTTTCACCATTCAGCAGCAAAATCCCGTCGTCTCCTCTGTCTTCAGTTTGTGTTAAAGACTTGACTGTGTCCATCCAAGCTGATTTAAATTACTTTATTGATCTTAGAAATGGATAAACGTAAAAAAAACAAACAACACATCTATCTTCTCAGGTATGGTTGAGGGTTGCATTACAACATTATTATTTTGAAATAAAAACCTGACATTATCTCACAAATATGCCACAACGCTTTCCCAAAAATAACTCTGCGTCAGCCAACATGGTTCCATTAAAAATCAATTTATAGTAAAAATAAAATAAACAACAAACTCTTATATTAACGCGTTGAATGTCAATACCATGCAATGATATCCATTAGACTGTATGATATGTATTGGTGCAAATGCATGTAGAATATTACTGTTGAGTAAAAACCTGTAAAATGTTCAGCATAGGATAAAATATATGACAACTTCCATTTAATTAGCAAGGTTTAGTTCTGTAGAAAACATAGCAGCTGCTTCGGAGTTATTACTTTAAACTAACTTACAAAGATGGGGAAAATCTACGCAGCATATCACTTCTGAATGAACTCCATCTAATTTTTTTTCAATATTTCTACAGTCAGAAGGCAATTTAAAAGACATATATTAAAATCTATATTGGCATATTTTAGATTCTTTTACCCGCTGGTTGACACTCAATGCCAAAGATGTCAGTACACAATGTGAGTTCAAAATATGTCTCCAGAAACCAGCTGGCAGGCGAGCAGTGGTGTTGCCCTAAACGTTCCCTCTGTCATCAGACGACAATAACGGACACAAAGTTCAGGAGTAATAGTGGCTACTGGACTGTAGGCTTTCTTAACACCATCGATTCAAACTGGAAAAAAAAAAAGACACTAACACTTTTGGCTCATCTTTGAATGTAACACTAAAAAGGAGATGTGGGAGCATTCTTGGGGTTTGTTGAGACAAGTCTGTGTGCGAGTGGAGAGGGTTGGCACAGAGTTTCATTCACAGCAGGACCAGGTCTCATGGCGCTGACAGTCTCATGCATTTGAGTCGTCATCTGTTACGCTGGGGTTCGGTGAATTTGAAGATTCTTTGAAGAATTCGTCATCTTTCAGCATGCTCTGGTAAAAGGCATAACACAGGAGAAAAAAAAGTTGATTTACGACCAAAAGCTCCTGGAGCTGTATTACAGAAACTTCCTAACTTGCAGATTATATCTTAACAGTTTGGTACCATCATAATTAGGGTTAGGAAAAAGGTCATTACAGATGAACAGTTCCTGAGTCAACGTTGCCATCCTGACTTAAGACAGGAAAAGTGAATTACACAAGCATTCTCACTTCCAAAAATCATTAAGCTGTCTTACTTTCACTTTTGCACCTGGAAAAAATTAACAATAATAATTTGTATGACTGCTCTTTTATTGCTTTATCTGCTATCTTAGCCTGCTCTGTTTTAGTTCGTAGCGTTTGTCTACAGATGTTACTATCAGCCTCAAAGTTATGTGCCCATCATTGTTTTTGCACCACTTTTTGTATGTCTCTACAGTTAGAAAGTTGTTTAGCTTGATGAGATGAGAAAAGAAGTGTTGGTTGCTAGGTAACAGACATACAAGTTGATAAGCAAAGCTGGATGTGACACCAAATTGAGAAAAATCCTGTCTCAGACTCTTCCTATAACAGAGGATGTTATTATAATATGACTTCTGAAACAATACTGTCAATGGAGTACAATGTGCTATATGTCCTGGTCAGTGTTTATATTCTTACCGTCAGGTTTTGAATACCCTCAGAGAAAGCTCCGATCTGTCTAACAGTCCCCTCAGAGTCCTCCATCTGTGAAACGAGAAGTAGCTTTCAAACTCAACAAACTGAGACCCACAACAGAACATCTGTTTAAATATCTTCCAAAAAAGGTCGCCTTCCGAGCAACGCTGGTAAGAAGTACACACAACTAAAAAAACACAAGACCAAACCTCATTAAAACTGGGAGTTTTTCTTCCACATGGTGATGATAATAAAGCCTCTGATAAAAGTAGATTTCAGATATTCTTCACAAGCAATTAGACACTAAATTGTTCATGTTTTCAGTGACATAAAATCATCATTTAACAGACCTCGTGAAGAACAAGCTCACCTGTTCTAGCCTGTCAAGGTCGTCCTCGTAGATTTGGAGCTCGAAGCCTTTCTGAAAGCTTCGTCCCTTTGGCATCTCAACATCCATCGGACACACATACTCCTCGCTCTCATCCTGCTTCTTCTTCCTCAGACTGCCAAAGTTACCAAATGACAGTTTCCTTGGCTGGGATGAAGGACGAGAGGAGACAAAGAACAGCACATTACACAAGATTTCTTTTTATTAACACTTTTTAATCTTTTCAATAAGAAAATAATCAGTTTTTGTGACTACACAAATGCAGTGTACTATAAATAAATCCTTATGGTTCTTGTAATCAAAAATTATTTGGTTAGGCAAAGTTTAAAAAGCCAGCATAGTTGCATTTCAGATTTAGTCTTTTTATTTTAAGTTATTCTTTATAAGAATGTGCATTTTCAAGTAAAAATGTTGAAATCACTGCCTTACCTTGACTTTAGTGGTGGCAGTAAGCAGAGTGTAATCTGGGTTTTCAAGACACTCCTGTTTGAGCTGCTGGGCCTCTGAGCCAATGAGCAGGTTGAAATGTGTGGCGAGGTGGCGCCGCAGCAGCGTCTTGTTGGGGGGGATGTTCAGCAGTAGAGCCATCGTCTCCACATTGAACCGTGGCTCCAGAACCTGAAGAGAGATGAGACGTTTTAGGAGTGGATACTTTTAGGAGAGAAACTGTTTCCCAGAAAGACTGATCAGCGGAGCGTCTCACCATCAGGCCTCCGTGCACACCGCTGCCTCTCAGGTTGGGAGCGTATTCAGCGAGGTCCACAGACCGCAGCCACTCCATCACCCTGTGGTTGGTCCACTGGGAAATCTCTGCTGGGGAAATATTGTTCTGTGGGCACAAACACAGAAAGATGAAAAAATATGTTAACATAGAGCCATGCTTCATGAAATGAGTGTGTCAAACAGTAGAACAGGCTACTAATCCCTGTCAAATCATTTCTCAGAACGCACCTCATCAGATGGCCTACGACGCAAGCAGTTGGGCTCATAGTTGTTGAGTCGGAGCACTTGGATAGCTCTCTTGATACTGAGGTGATGCAGGACACTCCCCACTTTCAGAGAAAGCAGGTCATCCTGAGGGGACAAAGTTAGACAGCAATGACTTACTGTAAAATTCAAACAACAAAAACCAAGTACAGCTGAAGATCAGACAAAATATAAATTATAAAAACAAAGACTAACATTCTCTGGCACAGAAGCCCCTGTAAAGTAATCATATTGTTTTTACACCAAAATTAGTGCCTACATGCAGGTTTTTAAATGTGGGTAAATCAGGTGATTGACTTTTCCATTGCCAGCAGGCAGGTTTTTTGTTTTTGTTTGTTTTTTGCTTTTTTCCTGTGAGACTTCAGCACTGTCCCAAACATGGAGGGTGAGACCAGGACATCTTCAGTGGAGCTCATCAGACTCTACAATAATCCTAATGTGAGATGGCACTGGAATCATCAGACCTATTTATCCGTAGGGTCTGTGGAAGGAGCGGATGTGTCTTGCCAACAACAACTCACCACTGTCATGTAGTGCAGCATGCGACCGTCCACCCTCCCCTCATCAAACTGGGTCTTATACTGAGGCAGACCGATGTCATCCAGCCATCCTGACAAGACAGGGAAAACACAGAGAGTCATAAGAAGGAAGGTATAACTCAAAGTAAAACAGGACGAAGAATCTGAAGACCAGCAGACTATTGGTAACTTAGTTTAATGTCTTGGACTGGCAGCTGCTACTCACTCGTCACCCAGTTGTAGTCCAACTTTCCTTTATTATCCTCCTCCTCTGAGCCGAGGGCCTGCAGGGCCAGCTGCAGCTTCTTTCTGTGCAGTGGGTGTTTGATGCCCAGCTCCTGAAAGTCAACAAGAAGACATGCAACGATTACACACAACATCCCGGAGGTACTACGCAGAATACTTAGCTTGTTTGCCAGCTTATTAAATTCTTCTGCTTCGCCTCACCCTCTCCAGGTCCTGTTGTGAGGCCTGCAGAAGCGTCTGACCAGAGGAGATCCACACACGAGCCATGTTCACATAAAGACCAAGACCCTGGTCCTGCAGCCAGTCACACACCTGATCCTTTGACCAGCGTGCAAAGGGAGCATCAACATCACTGAGAAACAGAAATGAGAATAGAGAAGGGAAAACTTTCAAAAGGTACACCCTTGTGGCCGTATAAAAAGGAAACTGTGAGTATCTGATGTCTTTGTTATCCCAGTAAAGACACAGTCACATGGTCTTTGAATTTCACTTTACAACAGATTCCAAACAAGGAAACCACATTCTGAGTCTCATTATTCAGGCTGAATGCGCAGACTTACTTGTTGACTCTCTGGAGGTCACGAGACCAACCCAGTCTGGGTCCTGCTGTGGCTCGCACTCCACCCCGCTTGAACTCACCCTCTGGTAGGTTGTCATCCAGGTTAAAGGTGGTAGACTGACTCCTTTTTAACCTTAAAAACATAAGACATTTAAGTATGAAAAACCTCATCACAGTCATACAAAATATGGCCATAGTGATCACATAGTTGGCACATTTTTCATATTTCCTGCTGAACTGTTAAGTGTCACATGTAAACATTTATGTCCATATATTTTTTTTTACCTAAAGGGATACTTTGGATTATGAGTTGGGTGGCAAAGAGGGGCAGCAGCACAGCTGCTAAGCAATATACTGCTTTGGACAAGGCCAGCAACAAATGGTATTTTAGCTACTTAAAGGCTCACCTAAAAAGTCAATGTCAATGTGTATTTTCAGTTTTAACTTGCTGTCAGCATTTTCTGACAGAAAACACCATTATATAAGTCAAATATCACTCTTGGAGAGAGCCAACTGAAAACCACCATTTTATAAGACAAATATGACTGTCTGGCAGCAATGTAAAGCAGTTTAAATATAGCATACACTTTAATAAAAAGGCCCACCTTAAAAAAAAAAAATTAAAAAAAATCCAATATCAGTTTAAGTAGCTAATATATTTTTCCTCTCTGTCCTCTATCTCTGTTTCCTCTATGCTGTAATACACTGACTATTGAAAAGTACCTCATAAAAACACACATCAAATAATCTGAAATCAGAAGCTAAAGATTCTCACATAATTTTCTACTCACTTCCCAAAGAGTTTCTTTATTCCTTTGGATTTTTTCTTGCTCTCTGGGGTCGTCGGGAGTGTGTGGGTGCTGTCGCTGTTTGTCGACCTCTGTGGCAGCCCAGCCAGATCCAGATGGTCAGTGCCCTGTCGCTCTGTTTCGGCTGTACAAACAAATGCCCACAGAAAATCATCAGCATCATGAGCAGCAGCGTGGTAGACATGCACAGATCGGCGGAGACAGAGTCGCTGCACAGGGGCCAGGGTAGAGACCCGAAAAACACTGAAGACAGACACATGACGTCTCCTAGACCTCGATGGACTGGAAGGTCATGGCGGTGTGCATTAAAAGCAGTACCCTCTCTAGTATGCATGCATTACACACGGCCGATGTCTGACTAAGACTGGAATAAAATAGTTGTATTAGATAAAAAGGAAGTTCATTAGTTGTTTTCTTTTTTAGTGGGAGGCTTTCAAGATCCAAATAAATCATTTTAGCTGATGATCTGGATCTCAACACAGATTTCTGTATGGGGAGAGGGTTTGACGGAAACACAAGAGTGTAAACAAATACATGCAGGCACACAGGCAAATCAACATACACAGCAGACTGGCTGTATGTTGGACATTTGTGCAACAGTGGGTAGTGACAAGGGTGTGGCTGTTTAAGCGCTGCAGTTATTGAGACATGATGTGATAAAAAAAGATGTCAGCTGAATGGATGAGTTTAGAAAAGGCACAGTTGTACACTGATGTAGGAGATATTCAGTAGTTTCATTTGTGTCCTCAGAGAACTACTGCAACCCTACCATGACCTGCGGTCTATACTGTACCTAGCATAGGCGCACTTGCACTCCGGCTGCGGTCTTCATGTGTAACAAACCACACAACACACGACAGGGTCCAACAGCAAAGGAACAAGACAAAGGGCAGAAATTATAATTGAAATAACAACAGGATTGGAGAGGTGGAACAAACTCTGACACACACACGAAAAAGCACATAGACAGAACGCAGGGCATTCAACGGCACAGAAATGGACTTCCACAATTAAATGGGCACCACAGTTTGTGTGGGCTGCAAATTATGGTGTTGGTCCATATAGTATATTCCATGGGTGTGGCTTGGGAAAATAAAAAGTGGCCCACGTTTGGAAAAATCTCACTCTCTAGTAAACAGCCAGTCAATTCTAAAGCTAGCTTAATGCCAAAATAGCATCAAGTACAGACTAAGTCACCTTGTAGACTTATCCAGTTCTTATCCAGCTGCTGACTCATGTGGTTTGCTCTTACCGAGGTTAGGGGTACTGGATGTCTTCTTGCCGCCACGGATCTTGAAGAAGCCCTTTCCAAAAGATGAGCGAGCCTTTCTCGAGCCAAAGCTGTCGTCCTCCAGGGCGGCAGGCAAAGTGGCAGACGGACTGATGGGTGGCTTTTCACTGATCTTACTGATCTCTTCACTTGTATTCTGAGAGAACAAAAACAAATGCACTAAAATATGCTAAACCTGTAGCTAAATATTTTCCTTTAGAATTTAAATATCGCAACATTTACTGCAAAGAAACATTATTAAGCCTGTAGACTGCACACAACATGCAGGATATTTCCAAAGGCTATAAACATTATGAATTCCATGATGTATTTTATAGACTTCTGAGATGAACTGTATGAGGCAAAGACAAAACGAGATCATGTATAAAGCTTGTAACAATGGTGTCTGGAAAGTTTAAAGACTCAAAGTAATTGTTAAAAATCAGGTTTTGATAAGTAATGCTATGCATTAATGTTTTTGGCACTGAAACAGGACATTTCCCCCATAATCAAACATGTTTCCCCAACTCTTCTACCTTTTCATTATTGCTCTTATCCAGCTGGTCCTGGCTGCCAGTCTTTGTGGTGTCTTGGCTGCTGAAATGAGAAACCATAACAATGCACACTTGACTCACAGCAGTAAAGTGAACTGTAGATGAGTATCTCCACTGGAGCTTGTCTCACATGGTCATGAGACGCAGCAGTGAGGGGCTACGGGATATGAACTTATGTTACTCATGTGTAACTTAATGAGACACTTCCTCACACTGTGTTTGTGTAAGAAGGCTGACACCTGTTTTGCCCATTTGCTGCAGTCATACAGAGCACATGACTACTCTGCTCTCAGCAGCACTCAGTAAACAGCAATGAAAGTAAATAGTCCACAGACAAAATATTGCAATCACAGCCCTATTGATATATTACAATATTTGCTATGACTATTCAAAACAATATAGTAAAAGTGAAAACCCTGTTTGTTCTATTATGGCAAAACACGTTTTCATTGAAACAGAACCACAACAGAACTACAACTTCTACAACTTTCAAAAAACTATATGAGTTCTAGTATTTAAGATGTTGTGTTAGGCCTGATTCTATTAAAATCTGATTTCCATTTAATTACTTAGGAACTCAACATTGATATGGAAAGAAGAAAAAGTAAAATATAATCCTCTGCAGTTAAAGTTACTACAAAAAACTTTCATCTTTTGTCAATTTTAGCGGCCCCTGTGGACAAAAACCGGTAGTGCTTCCACCAAAATAATAAGGTTAAAAATGAAATGATCAAAAAAAAATTTTTTAACCAGCTACGGTACAACTCACCGTAACTACGTCTGGGAAAATGAAAACACAGGCTGGTTTCAATATGATTTCAAAGAGAATCTGACTTGATGCCAGGCATGAAGAATAACTACATAGAAATAAAGATGTCTCGTTTTAAGTTAACAAAAACACAATGATTCTTATTTTCAGGTGATTATACACTAATAAAAACAAAGTTATGAATTTTCTATTCAATTTCTGCATATTCTGGCAATAAATCCCCACAAACCTCACACACTGGACCTAAGTTGTCTGATTGCTTGCCACTTAGGTGCACACTACCGTGCCTTACACGAATGAAGAGACAGCATTGTATTCATTTTAGCAATGGAGTGTGAGAGGAAAGTATGTGAGAGACGCGTCGATCTTGTGACACAGCACCACATGTTACTTGCCCCAACTAAATACAAGAATGTGCCAGTCAATGTCATCACTAATACTGAAAATCTGTCAAATCATGCACGTCAGTTACTTAAAAACAGACAGTATATCCTGCAACACTTTATTTATTCATATTTGTTCATGGAAAAAATGAGTAGTGGCACAAAAATCATAACTTAATGCATGTGGAAGGGGAAGTGTGTTCACACTTTACCTTTCTAAATCTGTCGGTGCAGACTCTGATACTCGCTCTGGATCTGAAGCGCTTGGTGTGGGTGAAGGCTCTTCACTCAGTCCATTGAGGATCTCCAACTAAGCAAAGATCAGAATGAGAAAAGAAGACAGAAAAAAAACTGTTAAAAAAAATTCAAGCACTGTCTTAAGATGTTAACTTGCATATTCTCCCGAGGCCTTGAGAACACAGTGGTCTAATTGTGCACACAGGCTCAGAGAACTGACAGGAGATGTTATTCGATTAATTGGATGTCGAGCCCTTCAACACTTATTTCACAAGTGTGAAATTTCTGTGAGCTATTAGTGTTTTATTGAGCATGTTAGAGTTTAATGAGATTTGAAGTTGCTTGAGGGAAAAAGGTAAAAAGGTAAAAACCTTGTGTATAAGATAATTTGCTTTGTTTCCACTAAACTCTTTGTTAAACTACTCTATGCGTTCAACACTACAATTTCTCATGACAAGCTTTAATACATATCATCTGCATTTTTTTTAGGCTGTATATTGTTTGTATTTACTTTTCCAATTAAATCCCCCCACGAGTTACTGTTAGATTGATTTTTCAATGCAATAGGGACACCACATCATATTATGCCACACAAACCTCATCTGGGCTCTTCCTTCTCAGTTGTTCAGCCTCGGTCGCTTCATGATTTTCCGACAGCACAGACACAGAGTTGCTAGACGAGACTGCGTCGTCACCATGACTCTCGACATGCTCATTATCTTTGGTTTTCTCTGTAGAAGACAATGAATAAAATGCAATTGAAAAAGACCGAATAATTTGACAAGTAAAATGGAAGAATTGATAAGACCATCTCAAAGTTCTGACCAACAAAACAAAAACTCTTGCCTTCATCTATTGCCTTTAGATAAACTTACAAGACAGCCTAATTAAAAAGCTACAGAACAGAGTTGTATAACCAAACGTATCAGTAAACAGCAGCCTCAGGGAAATACAAATACATCTACTGAAGGCAAACAGAAAAAAAGGTATCCGTTTGACAGCTGACTCAAGTTTCAAATGTAAGAACATCATTTAACACACCAGTAGGAGCAGTTTTCAAAGCAGCCCCTGCCCTCGATCACATAGTTTTGAGAAAAAAAAGCTGACTTATGATTCCCCGTCTGGTTGTAGTTTCAAGTCTATGGATTTATTTTCATATGAAAAGAAAATCACCTTGCAGGGTCTGCATGGAAAATTGGAAATCATAATAAAAACTATGATGTGAAAACAGTAAAGTATGTATAATAATGGGCAAAACAGTTTAAACTCCCCTCTGTTGCTTTCAAAGCTAACTGACATTAGTTTCATTTTCTTCAACATTACAGATATAATATTATTCATCTACTCGAACAGAAGAGTCATCTGACCTTTCTTCCCTTGCACTGACATCACCATGTCTTGAACTTTCTTATACCGCAGCAGCGACTGTTTCAGTTCCTCAATCTTACGATCCTGTGGAGGAAAAGGAAATTAAAACCAAAGTTTTCCAGGAAGAGAGATGAATCACTTGGTGGGATACAGAGCGAATCACAACTCGTCACATGTACCTTCTCTTCATTGGCTGCCATCAACGATTCAACTGCCTTTTTCATTCTCTGGACTTCGACATCTAGTGAGGAAAGAAAAATGATTACACACAAAGAACTGTAGTGTTCACATGGGGTTGTATATTAGGCCTGAACACACAGGGTACAACTGGAGAATTTAATACCTTCAGACCCTACAGGCTGTAACATTACTGACTGTCATAGTGACTGTCCAGTAACATCACAGCCACAGTCTGTTTTTTAAGAGCCCTTTAAATTGAAGCACCATACCCTTGTGTGAGCAGGTGTTACACATTTCACTTTGGTAGAACATTTTCACTCTTCACAACACACAATCTGCTACAAGGCTCTCTGAGCAATCAACCCTCAACATCAGCAATCATAGCAATCTTCTGTTATTCAAACCGTTTCCAAAAGGTCTCTTATCTGTAAGTAATCCAAAATAAATGTAGTACTTCAATGTAATCTCTAACAACAAACGAGAAGACACTGATCAAGCTGTTGAGGGTCAAAAGTTGAGGGCGTCAAATGAAATGAAATTGTTCTACAAAAGTGAGAGATCACATATGGGGGAAGGCACAGATATGAAGACAGCACTCACAACAAAGATACTGTCACACAACATTGAACATGACAACAACATTACAGGTTAGCAGGGCACACACTGGTCGTTGGTGTGAGGAGGTGAAGGTTTAGAGGAGTTTGAGGGGAGATACTGAGAGGAACAGGAGGTGATTATTGTTGGAGGACACGAGGCAGGGGGATGAGTGAGCAGCCTGAATGGTTATGACAAACAACACAATTCATTCCTCATTCCTGTTGAGAACACAAAGCAGACATTCCTCGCTGCTGTTTCAGGTTTGGACATTAAAAACACAGATACTCAGCTGTGGGATGACCTTGGTTTTGTTCAGCTCAAAGTCCTTAAAAGGTTGACATCAGTTTAACAGATCGGTGATGTGGTGCTCTGTGGTCAGGTATTAGCACTCCGATGGGTTATAATGGACAAGCAGAGTTCAGATGGCTCATGCTCGTTCATGCAAACAGGGGTTGGGATGGGTGCAGTAACAAAGTGCAATAATAAACACAAGCATAAAAACCCCCCTTACGTTTTTCTTTCAGCCTCTTTCTAAGAGTTTCGTCTGGATGAGAGACTAAACAGGACAAAGAATTATGAAACAGAAACTGGTTGGTTGCAGATTCTGACTTCTTGAAGAACTACTCCTAGAGCTTTGCTAATTATACATAGATAGAGCTGCAGTTAATGATTATTTTACTCATCTGTTGATTATTTCATGATTAATCATTAATTGTTAAGTCTATAAAATGTCAAAAAAAAAATTCATCACAATTTCAGAGACCCCAAATTGACGAATCAAACTGCTTCTTTAGTCCAACCAAAAGTTCAAAGACTCTTCATTCATGATCATAAATGATCAAGAAAAGCAGAATTTTTTTTACTTTTAAGAAGCTGGAACCAGCAAATGTTTGACATTTTTATTTGAAAACTGACATGACATGATTAATTGATTAAAAAATTAGTTGCCAACTAATTTTCTTTTGATCGACTAATCCATTAATTGACTCATCATAGCAGCTCTAAGTCACTGATTAGTTGTCAACTATTTTGATAATGATCGGTTCAAATAATTTTTTAAGAAAAAAGTCAAAATTATATGATTTCAGTTTCTTAAATGTCAATATTCTCTTGGTCATTTACTCCTCTATGACATTAAACTAACTACATTTGTGTTGTGGACATTCGAGGACGTCATATTGGACTTATAACACTGACGCGCATTTTTCACCATTTTATGACATTTTATAGACCAAATGATATAGATTAAACCAGTGGTTCACAAACTTTTTCTGGAATGCCCCCTTTTTGAAGCTGAAAAAAAAATTGACACACACCCACCCTACAATTATTATCAATGATTAAGAAGTCAGCATGATAGCATCAGCAGACTTCAGTTATTTTTTTTATTTCCCCCAACATAAATCATACTAATCTAACTTTGTTTCACTCTATATTTCTCCCCTGGTCAACCACACACCTGCAGTCGCTCTTCAGTTTGAGAAACACTGGACTAAACTATAATTGATCAACTGAAAAACTAATCACTAAATTAATCAACAATGAAAATAATCATTAGTTGCAGCCACAGATATTAGCACTCAATCATATATGAAACATGAATGAACATGAGTAAACATCATGCATGCTCATCTTCAGTGAGGCTTGTGATTTGACTGGTTTTCCCACCTCTCTCTGTGGGATCTGCGCTGCTTGAGGCGATGGCTTTGAAGCCTGCCTCATCCTGTAGCCTCCTCATCTCTCCGTCTTTACCCTCCAGGTGCCTCCTCAGAATGGCTAGCTCCTCCTGTCCAACAGAGGACAACAGTGAGGATATTTCCACCGCACAGACACATCCTCCCCCTACCCCAACTCCGCACTACAAACAAACCACAACACAAAGGTTCACAGATGCTGACGTGGCGTACAGGCAGGCAGGCCACACCTGCTCTGAAGGGTAACATGTATGAGGTGAGTGTGTGAGCACTGAGGTGGTAACAAATACAGGAGTCAACATCCAAAACATACAAGTTTTAGTGACCAGAATAGGAAGCAGGCACAGAGACAGACAAATTAAACTGCAGATGTTTTAATTAAGATGATCAGAAAAAAAAGGAAATCAGTGGGGCAAGTGTAAGGAGGGATAAAGAAAGACACAGAAAAACAGAACTTTTGCCAACTCCTGACAAAACCCCCAAATTAAGACATACCTGTGGTTTGAAAAACTGGTGCAGACTTAAAAAAAAAGAAGCTACACTTGACTTTTTGCATTTTGCTGAACTACACGGTTCAGTAAACTACGTGATTTCATTGTTTGCAAAGTGACATAATTTTGCCTAAAATGGTTTAAAAAACAGACTTGGAACACAGCTGTGAACCAGATTTGTCCCTCAAAAATAAAAACAGAAGAGGAGCCAAAGGGAGAGGTCAAAAACCATAATCATACAGCAAGCAAGAGAGTCATCCTGAGAAAAGCCAACCTTCATAGCCTGGAGTTTGTGCTCCTTCCTCTGTTTCTCATACTGCATCTGGCCCATTTTGATTTTCAGGCTAGAAAGCTTGGCCATTAGCGACTAGCAGTAGAGAGACGAACCAAGGAAGAGAGAGAAATAGAGATGCAAGAAGTGAAAGATAAAAGAAGACAAGAAGGTGGGATACCCAATATTCAAGCCAAGATATTTACATTATAAAAGTACATTAAAAAATAAGGGCAGTTTTACGCTGTATGGGTAGCAACTGCAAAGGTGCAATTCCTCCTTAACACATAGATCAGACCTATTAAATTTACAACCCGTAGGCTGAATCTGGCCCTTCAACAACCTCAATCCGCCCCTTTGATCATTCATGAATAGAAAAAAAAGCAGTGTATCACTGTGATTTTATTTAAAGCAACTACAAGGACTGAAACTGTCAATGAAGCAGGCTCCATTTAACACTGATGCCTCTATATGACGTACATAAGTGAACAAGACGATCTACGAGAAGGCTGGCTATTTCTGTATAATTGCTGCTGCTGCTGCCGCCAGCGGGTCACATTTTCTGTGAAATCAGATCAAACAAGACTGTTTTTACATTTTCACACGCAAAGATACAGCGAATGTTAATGCATGATCATTTTATTTTTGACGTTATATTTTGTGGTAATTATGGTCTCCACAAATTACAGGCCTCCCAGGACTCCAAAATTAACAAAATATGAAAATTCCTTGTAGTAGCTTTTAAAAAAACCTGCTAAGATTCTAGGTTTGTAGCTGTTTACACTGTTTATTACAAGATCATCTGTTTTCAGTTATTTTATTAGTAATTAGCTAATTAGTCGACTGTTATTAAGCAGAGATATGTATTTTATTAAAACAAGCTATGTCTAATCTAATTACAAAGGAGCAATGTTTTTTCCTGTACTTTTGAAGATTTTTTTTTTATTTTTGAAAACTAACAACATGCAGAAAAAAAATATAAAAGGAGCATCATTTTAAACATTTAAATTACTTATGTTACAGGTCACACAGAAAATGTGTGAAAATGCACTTTTTTCAAATCTTGCTCTTCTAAAAAAGTAAATGAACGGGCCTGACATACGAGCAAATCATCCAACACCCTCATGTTCAATTGGTAAGGTATCCTCAAGATCAAAAAGATTCATAACAAATAAAAAACTCAGTTCAGAATTAACTTAGTGATAAATTGAATAATAGATACATAACCTGAAAGAAGATGGCATGTTCTAGTAAAGCCTACCCCGAAGAGTTTTTAACTATTGTGACAGCAGGAGGGGTTCCCTACAAATAAAAAATATGTTAAGCTGAAGGAGACAGCTCCTGAAGACACATAAACACCCAGGAAAGAATAAGATGTTAGTCAAGAAGAGTTTTTCACATAAACTCCGGCAGAGTGCAAACCTCCCTCTGACAACTCACCTTTGTGGATTTAAGTTTCTTTTCGTACTGTAGTTTTTCACTTTCCAGCTCTGTCAACCTGTACCGCAGTTCATTCATTTCAAGAATCAAATCCTGAAAGAACAGAGAGTGCATATCACAAAATTGTAGTGAAAACACAATGTAATACCTCAAAGCACCTGCACATTGTCCAACAGAAGTGCTTGTTTTTGCAACTGACAGGCTCAGACTGTTATTATAAGAGTCTGACATCACAGAAATACAGAGACCTTCTGATTCATTTTGTTTAAAAAGAAACCGCCACTATATCGCTCTGTTTAAAGCGACCAGACTCTATTTACTCCACTTGCGTCTCCTCTAGCTAGTTTGTGTTATTGTGTGAATGTAGATTTCAGACACAAAATAATGATTTACTATTGAGTGCCGTGTGAATTTAAACATGTATCTGTCAGTGGCTGGTAAATGTTCACATTTTCAAAAGTTAATTTCCCATCCAGCCGTTCAAAACTGATTTAAGTCAGCACAACTGGTACAGTAAAGTGTAAACACACTCTGTAAAGCAACTCTAGATGCATTTGAAGAAACTGAATTCCCTGAAGAGTCGATGCTTCAAAGCCACAGCAGTGATTAAACGAGAGGAAGCTGCTTGTAGAAGAGAAGTGATTTATGTGCAGTGAGGCGGAACATGGACAGCAGCTTTTTTGTTCCAGTGGAGTGGAAGAGACAGCCGCGCTGCGACAACAATAACATGACGTGTTTGAAAGCTTTCCAAGCACTCTGCATGGTTCATCTGGGAGCAGAAATCTCTGCATCTCTAGTAAACAAATGATCGACATCTTAATGTTTGTAACGCCTTTGACCAGAAGGTAGTAAACTCACATAAGGTCAAAAACAAAAGCAATCCACTCTGTGCAGTAAGGTTTTTTTTTAAATTCACAACAAACACAGCAGGCATATTTCCCATAGATAGTTCAGTGTTGTTTCCTTGAGGTGCTACAACATTTAACTGACTTTTTTTTTCTTACTCAACACACAGCTGCTTCGAGACTGACCATAAAATAACAAGTCCCTCTCCCACACAGGTGTCAGACAACATGAATGAGTGTTTGTTTGGTGTGTGTGGGCAAGTGTGTGTGTGTGTTGAGGTGAGAGAGAAAAGACACAGGCACAGAGGAAGAGAATTCCTGTCCTGAGAATCAGCCCACATACCTCACTGTCCCTAAATCTGTCAAAGTCATGTCTGTCCTTCTCCATGGTATTCAGCTTCAGCTTAAGGTTGGACACTTCAGACATCAGTTCTATCTTCTGGGACTCCAGTGCAGTTCTGCAGAGAAGCTCCTACAATGATAAATGCAGGCTGTTACAAAAAATGTTATGGTACCTATGCCGTCAGTTTTGACAGCGCCAACAACATCGGCAGTATGGGCATTGTTTGTTGTAAATAATTAAAATAACAGTAATGAAGAGGACGCTGACAACAACATGTACAAGCATGTTGTCTGTCCAATGATGATGTGGAAAAAATGTGAAGATTCAATGTTTTGTGCTAAAGGTAGACATGGAAATCTCAACATTAGCTAACAAGCATAAGGAGAAAGCACTGCTGCACCCAACACTCATAAATATGTATTTATTAAACACAGCAGATGTTTGCTGACAGAGGGACATAAAGTCAGATGTTCCATTTACAAGTCTGTGTCCCACCACACATGTGAACCATGTGTCGCTTTCACTGCAGGATGGGTCTGGATCTTATGTACAAACAGTTTGTCTAGAGCTTTTTTAGGCCAATTGGCAAGAATGTGGTGATACAATATGTATCATGATACAGGGGATACGATTCAATATTGCAATGTGCTGTGATACTGAAAGCAGGGCAATATATGCTGATTTTTTAAAATCTAATTTTAGGAAAACTGTCATAGTATAAAGAACACACCACCATTTGCAAAATCAGGAGTAAAAAAAATTCCTTCTACGCTTACGTCTTCCTGTCTCAGCTTGTGTTGTCACGTTGAGAGTCTGTTTGCTGAAGATAGATTACAACACTGCCACAAATGTCTGCATGTAAACTATTCATTAAAAAGTGTCTTTGAATATCAATACAGTGTCACCAAACAAAATGTTGTGATACTCAAGTGTCGCAAGATTACATTTTTATTGACCGAATCACTGTGGTGCCATGGTAACAACAGCAGTCATTTCTAGGTAGGCAGCTGGCAGTAGATTTGAATTGCAGAGATTGTAAAATCAATAAACTTGTTCGTTTCTGTTGCATTTTCAGCCTTAACCATAACATTTAAAGATTATATGGTTACAAATGTGGTTTGACCTGATTTTATGTTCATGTTGTGCTTCTTTTATGTACTGTGCTGCCCTGCTTTTCTATTTGATAAACCACCAAACAGTGACATCTCATCACTGGTTGGACTAACTCAGGGTGAAATCTCTCTGAAACAGGGCATTGTAGTCCGACCAAATGATGGTACTCAGATTATTTTGTGTAAGCAGCTTCAACGTCTGGGTCTGGCTTGCAGTTTATGCTACAAAACAGTGTCACCAAGATGCTTGCTTTGGTTTGTGCCAAAGTGAGAGAGAGAGTGTGCAGCGGCGGTTTAAAATGATAGACTGAGGAGAGGGAGTGGTGATAGGAAGAAAGCTGGTGAATCAGAGAAATATAACGTTATTTTCTGATTCATAGCAACTTTGTGGAAAGCATGAATAAACACCACCTAACCCCCCAACACCTCTGCGCTAATCACCGTAATGCCTGACTTAGTCTGAATATAGCTTAATTGCTAGTTTTGGGTAAACCCAAGCTGTCGTTTTCTTTGGTTTGTGGCCTAACAGGTTAATTAGGTCTCCAACCTTACATTAGTCAAAGTAAAACATGCATTTTAGATAAATGATATGTATACACTTGGAAATAAGATAATGAAAAAGGGAAACAATCAACATGTTGCTGCCGGGGGCAGGTCCATTATTATTAAATTTTTTAGGTTTTTATATCATTTTATCATTTTCTATCATCATGTTCCTTTTGTATCTGAATTGGAACATTCAAATTTTGGTCAAAGTACATATGTTTTACTATCAAAATGCTATTTTCCCCAAGTCCTTCTATGAACACTTTGTCACGTGACCTGACATAGGTTTCTGCACGATGACGTTGCCACATTTAAACCCCCTAACTTGAGGAAGGGGAGAGGAGGGCATCAGTGCTGTAACCTATGTCACAGCTTTCTGCTAAGAGCTGAGTGGGAGTTTCCATTTGACAAACCCGGAAAAGAACACAGATGTCGCCCTTTAAACTGTATGTACATGATGCAGGGCTTTTCTACCCAGATTGTGATTCGTTCTATACGACACACACGCACCTGTTGCAGCATCTCTTCAGTGGCGTTGAGTTTCTCTCTGTGCTCGTCCAAACACAAATCCAGGTCTCGAATTTTCTCTCCCTGAGCCTCCACCTGGTCTGTCAGCACGCTCACCTGCATGAAACCAAGCGGTCACTCCTTTTTTAATTCCAGGTAACACAAATATACATCAGAGATTAGAGTCTTTGTGGAACTGCTAACATTATCTAAGCATTACTGGATGGTTACCTGAAGAACCAGAGACTCCTTATCGCTCTCTAGTCGGGAAAGCCTTTCCTGGTAGTGGTCACCCCCACCCAGAGAGATGTGCCCATTGGACTGCGGGGACAGATGAAAATTTGGATTAGACAAAGAACCATAAGAGGAACTGCTCTTTGACCTTTTCAAGTGCAGACATGATTATGTGGAAAATAATCAGTTCTGCTGACATTAACAACTTTATCACAGATGAAATGCTTCACATCAAAGTGTGACTGCCTGCGCTGCCTTACCCTGCATAAACAAAACCTTACATGGCCGAGAAGAAGGCTCACATTCAGACTGCTCTACACAGAGTGAGTTACAGCATTACACAAAAGCTCTGGCATTTATCTGGCCTGCAGCCCATCACTCTCCCAAACACCCCTCTGGTTCCCAAGAAGTCAGCATGTTTCTTGCAACACACTGGCTGTGACACTGACAACACCAGCATTTCATCTTTCATTCCCAGGGAACTCAGCAGAAAAGGACAGTTATGTTTTTGCTTGGCAAACAAGCCGGCCGTCTACATGCACACAGGACTGTTTTACTGCATTCACAGTTTTAATGTAGCACACAGAGTGAGCACAATCAGAAGCAAACCAGATGTGCTAAAGCCTGTTTGCAGCACATTCTGTCCAGCAATCACAGACAAAAGCTTTTCCATGGTTACACAACTTAAATTGATTTAGTTATTGGAAGTGTTCTTTCCTTCAACAATATATCGAGGTTGAAATGGATAGCCACCATCACGTAGCTGAAAGCAACACGACTCCCATATATTATATCTTGTATGTCTAGATAAACCAGTTATTTGACATTACCAGTGAAACCGATCCCACCTGAGGTTGCACTATTCTGATGAAGAGATAAATACAGTCAATGTGACTGTATTTTATGATCTACATTTCCAGTTATTGCACTTAAAGGTTAACACTGAAAAACACAATTACTTTCGACTGATGCTGAAGTCTCTAATACAGAGAGTCTCACGCAGCATGCAGTCTGCATTTATCCTGCATGTATGCATCTTACCAAGTGACCATGGAGCCATTCGGCCAGACTGTCAGCTGTGGAGTCAGGAATCTGGCAGCGTAGACTCTCCCTTTCCTCTGTGTCCATCAACTCAAGGACACTCCTCAGGTCCTCCAACAGGTGAAGTGCCCTCAGGCTGCCCATGAAAGGAGAGGTGGGTGACTGGCAGTCAAACAGCCCATTAGAGTAGTCCAGAGCCTTGGAGCCTGAGATATAGAGGCACAACAGGAGTTAGGAAAACATTAATAGGAGTTAGAATCCAAATAAAGTATATAGTTCAGAGGAGAGGTGAAGGAAACATTTTTGACTTTGGTTCTTATAGTGAATAAACAACATTTAATAACAATTCACTGTGCCATACATCCCTATAGGGATATAGGGATAGTTTGGATTATTTGAAGTGGACTTGTGAGGTACTTATCGATAGGCAGTGTATTAGCTACAGTAAATGTCATTGGACACACCCCCTCTTTGGGGAAGCACTCAAAAATACACCAACACCACTAAAAAGTTTTTAAAAAAAAGTGTAAGTGTGTGTAAGTGTACGCTACAATACTAGAATATTTTCACCGCTTTATCTTGTCATCAGTCAGCCTCTTCTGATGGGAAACCGCTGTTACAGAGGTCAAATATCACTCTCTCTCTCTCTCTCGCTGAACCAGACTCAGTTGGTAAAATAAGTAGTTTTACATTGCAGAACACAGGAGTTGCTGATCTACCACTGCCTTTATCTGTTAGTTTGGGCAATATAGTGAATCTAAACAAACTGAAACGCCAAAGTCACACAATAACACAAACAAACTACCAGTTCCAGGCAGCAGTAGACCAGCAATTTCCATGTTCTACTAATTTTGCCAATAGGGACTGCTTGAGTGAGAGAGAGCAGTATTTGGCTTATATAACGGTGATACTGGTCAGAAAAGGCTGCCTTGCAGTGAGGTAAAGATGCGACAATATTCTAAACATAGTATACACTTAAACTGATATTGAGTTTTGGGGGGCTGTTTTGAGTACTAAAATACATTTTTCTGCTGACCCTGTCCACAGCATTACATTGCTTAGCTTCTGTGCTTGCACTCTTCATCTACTATAGGTAATACGTTTACTATTGCCATGTACTTCATACAATGCCAATTCAAATAATCCAAACTATCTCTTTAACGCCCTTTTTTATGTATAACTAATAATATTGCAGTTCCTAAATGGCAGTCAGCCAACGTAAGTTGAACTAAAGTGAGTAATTTCAATCACATCATTTAGAACCGGCTATTAATGACTCTGATTTGACATCTGATCCTCCAGAGCCACAACCAGTGTTTCTTAAGCCATTTGCAACACTACAGTACAGGAAAATTATTTCAGATGTTCCCTTGATGCACAATACAAGTTGGTAATTTAACAACATTCCATCACTGGTGAACATGGCTACAAGCCACACAGCCAAAATGAGTTCAGAATAAATGCTACACCCTCCAGCTCCAGGCATCATGTGACATCTATCTAAAATGTCAGCTCTGCAAGAAACCATAACAAGACACTAGGCACTTATCAATGTTGACTCAACCAGGAAGAGTTATATATCAGAAACTTTGTTAGCATAGTCACTTTGACACAATTGTAAATAAAAAAAGGAACCACAACGTGACTGCTTAAACAGTCTAAGTCATGATAAAATATTATGTCGATGCTGTGGGAGAACTTTACCTGCTATAATGCCGTCCATCTGCTCCAGGGCCGCTGCCAACATGTCACTGGCATCAGACATCATCTTGAGTCACTGATAAACCTGGAAGGAGCAATGAAATGATGTTAAGTGGTTGTTAAGTGTATATTTTGACTCTTATCGAACAGCATCAGAATCCAGATGTTGCACTGATATAATACACTGAAATGTACAATAAATAAAAAAATATGTGCAGTTAAACATTTTAATTATATATAAAAAAAACTTACTCAAATGTCTTTCTGCACTTTCTTTGTGTGCCAAGCAGTAACACATAAAAATAAAACAAGGAACCTTATATAAAATAGAGAGGAATTTAAAATGAAAACAACCATGATTATTTTGACTACTAACCAAGCAGGCTGATGTACTGATAATCACAGTTTAGTCTTTGGAGTAACAAATCATGCATGACAGCTGCTCTGTGGACCTGAACTGTGAATGTCAACAGTGTAGGAAGAGGACAAATCCAGCAAACAAGTTGCAGTGGTTTTCAGCTTTCTAGGCTAAAAAGTGCAGCAACGTTCCATTTAAGCATGTGATTACAAAAGGTTCCCACCCAGGAATTAGGCTGTAACTACATCCTCAACAGCCGTCCATGCCTAAAAAAGGACAGTGCCTGGTAAAATAGCATGTTTCTGAGTTGGGTTTGACTGTAGCGAAGCGGATAAGCTAGAAAATCACCACATCTGAACAGTTACATGATAACCAGGGGTCATAGCAGCTAAGAAAATGAGACTGAAACAAAAACAACTGAAAGAAAATGATACATGCTCTGTTGTTGTTGTTGTTCTACCCACTAGTAAGAGTAAGTAAGACTGATAAATAATGCATTTCAGAATATCAATTAGGTCATTTACCTAAAATATTGGCACAATGAATATCCCGCCAATAGGACACTGGACAGTCTGTTTGGAGAGGAGTGAAGATACATTTTGGTGTCCCAGTCTTGGACATCTGCCCGAACAGCACAACAGACCCTTTATCTTTGGACGTTTAATCAAAAGGTTCTGCTGTACATTCATGCATGCTTTAACATGCACGCACACACCCTCATCTGCATACACACATCTTCCTTTCATCGGCTGCCTCACATCCTGGGAGTGCCCGACACTGAGTCGTAGCACCGTTTTCAAACTTTATGGAAACCACCCGCAGACCTCACACTGTTATTTCAGCATTCCTGTGGTCACACTTTCCATTATGTGTAAAATAAGAGTGCCTTAAAACATAAGGATCATCACAACACACAGCAGGCCAAGAGGAGATGAGAGGAACCAGCATGCCATCAGTCAGCTCCATAGTAAACTGCTGAGTGGTTCTGAAGCAGTAAAATTCTGAATGTGGATAAAAATGCTCCTCTCAGGCTGCCTACAGTAACTGCCTGTCCCACTTCTCGTACAAATGGGACAAGCAGACACAAACCATGTCCATTTACAATGTTCTAACATTTTAAAGTGTTTTTATACTTAAGGAAAGAAGAACTCAAATTAACTGAAGAATTTAAAGATGACATTTAAATGGGTGTTTTTGCCAAAGAGAACCTAAAAATATCATGCGCAATGAAAAACTGGCAATCAAGAAGGAGCTGGTATCAGCAGTAACCCATCAGTGGCGTCTTATCAGAGAGACATGCAACATTAGACAGAAATACAGAAGAAGAGTGAGACAATCAGTACTCCATGTTTATGAACACATTGATACTAGCTTTCATTCAAAGCTTTTAATTCATTCTGCTAAAAGAAAAAGACATATAATTGGCAAGGCTGAGTATCATCATTCAAAAATTTTCTGGTAGCAGTAGCGATACCTTGGCTTCAATACTGATTCCTGAACAATAATGTTTTCAATACCAGTTTTATAAAAAACATTCAAATAAAATGATTACAGTACAAATCTTTAGCTTTATTTTTCAGCTTCTTTATACATACTCAGATCAGTTTCATAACATAAAAATATAAACCTATTTACCACAGTGTGGTTGAATTTCAGTTGTCTGCTTCAGCTCTTTAGTTTTATGTTTCAGCACCTTGGCATTTTTCCATTCAAAACATTTTATAACATAAAAATAAACCACAACTTAAGAAATTTATTTCTAATGTATCCAAATCTGGTATTGAATGACAAGGCATTTTTCGATAGTACTTAAGCAATTTGGTCGGTGCCATAAAAGTATCAAAGTTCAGTACCCAGCCCTAATAACTGAAAAAGACTTACACAGCAGATTCAGGGAAGGGACCTTCATTAAACGACCTCTCAAAAAAAATGCCTCCATGCTGTTGTGGATCTGGGAATGCACAACATTATCGAGACGTCATCAGTTTCAGATGATAAAGGCTTTAAAATGAAATATCGTATCATTTTTGTCTGTATGATAGGCAGATTAAAATAACATTTTAATTATGCGAATGTAATGCAAGCATGTCTGTGGTGTGGGGCAACAGCAAAGTTGCTATTTGCAATGATTACTCAGCTTTGGTCATGTGAGAAGCCAAATCACATTCCTTCAACACTACTAATTTAATTGCCCCTCTTAAGAACTGCCATCCAGATCATTACGACAAATTTGTGAAGAACAAGGGAAACATGCACCAGTAAAAACAACCTGTCAGCAGTAGTTTTCTTCTTCTGCCCACTGAATGTGTACATTTTGAAAAGCATTCTGTTTTGTGTCTATGGCATGGTAACATTAATTCTACTAAAGGATAGACTCAATGTTTTCTGCAATTAGGTAGAAAAAAAAATGCATATATTGCTATCAGCATCAGCAATCAGCCAAACTGAGTTGGAAAATATCGGATATTGGCAAAAATCCAGTTTTGTGTATCCCTAAGTAGATCAATTGGAAAAAAATAATGAGAAGAAGCATAACAAACTCACTACACTCCAGCAACCAATACCAGCAGAAACCTGGTCTTTCACAGCAGGTAACACAGACAGAGTTTGGCTCATGATGACTCAAAGTGGAATGAAGGCCTGCAGGGCATCCCCCTCAAAACCCAGAGTCAGCTCTTTTCTCACAACAGAAAGGCAAATATGGGTAAGGTTAACACATGGCTTACAGCAAACATACTTCAAACACACCCAGCCAAGACCAGACACGCTGCCCAGAAACCTGCTGTCCATGTGTCAATCAGTGCTAAACAAGTAGAAAGACCCTGTCTGAGCTCTACTATGGCATCATCCTGGATTCAGTGGACTCCAGTCCACAAAGATCACAAAGAATGCCTAATTACAGAGAAGTGCACCGAGTCTGTCCTCAAGTCCCAGGATGCTTCCATGGTATGTTAGTCATATGTAAACATAGGAGGGTTGTCTAGCAAGCAGACAGGATGACTTTGCCTTTGTTGTCTTTACTAAATAAAGGCTATGGATCAGAGTGTTTAAGGGCTGCAACCAGGGATCATTTTCTCTCATTCTTTATTCATTAATTTAAGGTTGCAACTACCAATAATTTTCATTTTTGATTAATCTGTCGATTATTTTCTCATTTATTTGATTATTATTTGGCCATAAAATGTCAGAAAATGTGGAAAAATGCTGATTGCTGTTTTCAAAAAGTCAAGCATGACGTCCTCAAATGTCTAGTTTTGTCTGTAACCCAAAGAAATTCAGTTTACTTTCATGGAGGGCAAAAGAAACCATAAAATATTCACATTTGAAAAGCTGAAATCACAGAATTTGAGCATTCAAAACAAACAAACAAACAAAAAACATTGCTCCTCTGCATTAATCATTTGTCTACTAAATGTCATAAAATAGTGAAAATGCCTATAATGATTTCCAAGAGCCCACAGGGACACCTGCACACTGCTTGTTCTGTCCAAACAGCTGTCTTAAACCAAAAACCCACTAATCATTTAAGCTCAGTGTGTTTTCACTTTTTAGGGTTATGGAGGATATATATGTACCTATATTAGCCCTTAAGTATATAATGCATATGTAAAAGCTTGCTATCAAAGGAGACATCTCAAAAATCCCAACGAGCACGCATCACTCACAAAAACAAAGTCTCACTGTCTGCCCTTCTATAAGCACCACTTACACCAACCATAAGATACACAGAGAGGGCTATTGTTCATGTTTGACTGAGAGGCATGAGAAGACAAAGATGGAAAAAAAACTGCAATGCAACGCTACAGTACACATGGCATTTGCAATAACACCTGCCTGCATGATCTCTTCAGACAAAAAGAGCCTCGAAACAAAACCAAAAGAAAAAAAAATTGCATATAAAAAGCAATCTTGCCCTTTGGTGGAAACAGCCATATAATTCATGGAGACATGTGGAGAATAATGAATACAAGGAGGAGAGTGGACCATTATAATGGCTTTTCAAATCCTTCAGCTCTGGTCCCTTCAGGCAGGGAGAACCATCATAACCCATCCACAGTAGACAGCCTACAGGGAGCTGAAGTACTCCTGGGATAAAAAAAGAGACGATCTTGTAATTCCTCCATTCTGAATGACCAGTTAACTCTGCACTTGCACACACAGGAAATAGAAAGCAAAATAGAAGCCTCAGGGCCACTTGTCTCTGGGGGGAGAAAGTGTTTACAGCAGCCATGCAACTGGCTTTAACAGCTTGTGTTGAGACGAGTTGCGCTGGCGGTAAAAAGACACAGGGGGAGAGGAGAGGAATTTACAATCCAGGCATAAATCATACAGCACTTTACTATAGGCCTACTTGTTCTTTTTTATCCAGGTAAAGCTTTTTGATGATTTCTGTGGGCATGAGGGGATAAATCAAAGTCTCACCACATAATAACACTTTCCATGTTTTGAGTCATGCAGGCCTTGACTCAGTCTTCACCTTCACACAATGTTTCCATGAGAAAAGTTTAATTCTGGCTTGCACACCTCATCCTGTTTTACCTCAAGCTGTGAATTCTCTATTCAGCACAGCAATCCTTAGAAAATGCTAAAGACTAACAAAGGTAAGCTTTTCCTTAGGCATTAACCATATACTGTGCGCCATACACAAGATGCTCCAAATAGTTACATTATGAGCAAATTGTCTGCTGTGATTTGATCTCACT
The DNA here is from genome assembly GCA_034769285.1 of Lutjanus argentimaculatus. Taxonomy (NCBI): domain Eukaryota; kingdom Metazoa; phylum Chordata; class Actinopteri; order Lutjaniformes; family Lutjanidae; genus Lutjanus; species Lutjanus argentimaculatus. Next base: position 10,981,801 of record JAWZSL010000012.1, on the reverse strand, counting down.
TGTGACAGAGCTTCTGTTATTGTCTCCAAGATGAATTTCAGCAGTCCAGTGAGCAGCAGGCTGTGTGTCTGCTGGTTTACTGGGTGACCACACAGTCGGGGCATTCACCAGCCGCCTTCAGGGCGCTGCTCTGGAATAACCTGCAGCTATTTCCAACCTGAGTGAGCAGGCAGGGTATACATCATCACTAATTTTATACCACCAAACAACGAGGCCTATATGAAAACGAGAAGCTGAAGGAGTCTTTCTTTAATGTTTAGACTGACTGGAACTAAAAATAAGAAGCCCACAAGGCATCCAAGCAATGTGTGATGCAAGGTAAACACAGTGAACAAAAGATGGAAATTGAGGTTTTGAAATAAAGAGCTTCCATGTGATAAAATCTTCAAGAAATTTTTCCTGCCCGTATGTACGCAAGAGATCGTAACAGGGATTCATTTATGTTGGACAACAGCACACATTCTTTTCATATTACTCACAACTGCACTGCTTGTACCTGAACTTGACTTAGAAGTTACTTATCATTGACATTCATGCAAAAAAGCAATGCATTGCAGAATAGCAGACACGTGGTGCAGAGGGTTAGGTTATGTAAATCAAAACAGCTGAGGTTTTACACACAGTTGTTGTATTGCTGTATACAAGACTATCCAGCATCACTGCATATCAGTAAAACAACTAAAATATTTTTTACAGGTCAACTTCAACTTTTTTTTAGCACTCTTCCAGAATAAATTCCTGGCATTTTTTGCTGCCGTACAGACTAGACGAAGGTGAAATGAAAAGCCCTGGGGGTTTCTTTAAAGGTAGAAAATGCAGGATTTCCCAACTGCTCTTTGTAAACGCACCAGAAAGGCCACTGGCTATTGAGTCTCATTCTCTGATCATTGAATACTTTTGACGCTTTGGGGCATCCCAAACACAGTGAAATGACGAGAAAATAAGAAAATACAAGCAGATGGCAGGGTCTCTGCAGATACAGACTAGACACATCACAATTATAGCGACCAAAATTATTACAGTTACCATAATTGTCGCGTTATTGTTAAAATGTGCTGAAAATGCTCAAAACGTACGTCACACGTTGAAATTATTTCACCACGTTTTATATCGAAAACTTCTCAATGATTTGAAATTGTATCATGTCTGCTGGTGGGGGTGTAAGAACATATTAATACACTGGAGTATTGCAATATTTTGTTTGTTACACTGTATCATTCTCCAAAATATTGTATTGTGATACTGTGACACATGCAAAGATCAGTGGCAGTGGATAGCAGTTTTGTTGTCTTTCTTCAATGTTCTCACTGCATCAAAAAATATATTTTAACTCAGATTTTATGCATATGATGGCGTGTTCTTTACACAATGACACTTTCATTGTTACATCTGAGACATATCACCAGATTTTTGCCAATACACTGTCTTAGGCATCTGGGAGGCTATTGCTCCCTTTGGTTGATGATGAACAGTGTTTACTGTGGGTTTTTTTTGCTTTTGGTCAAAGTGTCTTTTCAAGATAATTAAAATTAAAATTTGTTATTGCAGTTGCCTTTAATATCTGAATGATGATTAACATTCTGAGGAAACCTGCGCTAAGCACCAAAATAAAAACCTCAAATGCCACACTTCAGTTTGACACAATACAACTTCATAAGGTGTCCCACACTGCAGAGGTAGGAGTCGGTCAAAACTTTTTAAAACTGATGGGTGACTGTGGTGAACACTGAAGCACAGTTGACATTTACCCTGAGAGCATCTGGTATCTGGTTCACAGACAATTCCGCTGTTTGGGGAAGCAAACTGTTTTAAAGAGGTCGACTGGAGGGCAATACAACAGCTGATCAAATTCCCACAGCTTTTAAACAAAACCCCAGACAGTAAACTCCTCACTTAATTTACAGTCTGGGTTAATTCACCTCGGATAACACCATCATATTCTCCACCAAAGTAAAATCTCACCAGTCACCACCACCTCCTCAGGAAACATCAAACCAGATGAAGTGCAGAAAAAAAAAAAAAAGGTGGCCTCAGGCACTGGGAGTGACTTCACTCACCACAGTGTCTGTCTGCGGCAAAGTCATAAACTAACGTTAGACTGACTGCTTTTCTCACGTCAGATTTTTACGTGTTAATGTGCAACAAGTCAAACAAAAGTGAACATTTACTAAAGTTGTGAGGATGCCCGAAAGCCCCTGAATGCAACATTCAACAAGTCCACCGTGGAAAAGAAACGTGAAAAAAGGAGACATTAACGTTATTCATTTCACGAAGTGTGCACATTGTTCTGTGGGAGACACAGCAGCCGTGTGTTTCGTCTCAAGTTAACATTAGTAACTCCTAAACTTAAGTTGGTGGAAACAATAAATCACAGTCCACACATCTACGGTTTCACTTACCGAAACTTCGCTCGAAGAGATGGTGGGGTTTTTTTTTTTTTCCCGTTAGTTTATTCCCTCTGTTGTTATTTACAAAAAAAAAAGTCCACAGTGTTCGGTTTCTGAACTTCTCCGTACCCACCAGAACTACCCCCCGACCGTCCACATTGCTACGCCATGATGTCGAAGTGACAAAATTGCTGGAAAACTTGGGACGTCACGGCTGGAAAATCCCGCCCTGCCGCTGCCTGGATTGGCTGTTGGAGCAGGAACGTTTTATATGATGGAAGTCCTGCTGCGTTCGCTGTCGGAGGGGAAACATGGGAGAAAACGAGCTTCTTCGTGGAGAAGACCTTTTCACCGTTAATATCAGAACGATGAAAGTGCCGTGAAAAAGGGAGAATCTTTTGTCTGTTTGTCTGTGGGAAAGCTGACCAGGAGAAATCATAATCAACGCTCGCTCCAGGTGCAAAACGGCTGTCGACCTTGTGAGGAGGGTGAATCACCCAGCAAATCCTCCATGTTTTGCCGAAACTTGAAAGCAGCATTTTCCTCAAAATCCGGAAGTTTTAAAAAGCACAGGCGACATCAAGTGGTCTTTAAGCACAAGTGGTGGGAGAAGCAGGCTCGATCCTTACTAAATAGCAATAACTACAATGCAAAAACAGTTCAGTACAAGTTAAAGTAATGATTTCAAGTTTTATTTAAATGAATCTACAGACACACTAACAGCAAAATGCATCTTAGTAAAAGTAGTCAATGAGGAGAATGGCCCTTTTCATATTGTTACATATTGAATTATTAGATTATTGTTACTGACCCATTAACATCTCAGTAACATTTTAATGGTGTAACTGATCAAGGTAGAGCTAGTTTTAACAACTATATTGTACTTATTTTTTTTATCGGTGATAAGTAATTTGTAACTATAGATGTCAGACAAATGTAGTGGAGTAATGCAAAAAAAATCCATCTAAAATGAATCATAGAATAGTGGAGTAATAAGTGCAGTATATCCATCTAAAATGATTAGTTGTATAAAAAGTGCAATATTTTAATTTAAAATCAGCCCTTCTATGTGTTTCAACAAGTTAAATTTAAGACTTAAGACATTATGAATGCAATTTAAGACCCATTTCACACCCACACTGACATTGTAGTTGTTACAGTGTGATCAATACAATATTTCCCAAAAAAACGTATTTCAAAGACTGAAGTTTATGCAACTTTATAAAAGTAAACTTCATGATTCTTTCAATTTTTAAGACTTCAAAATCTAAGTCAAACTCATATTTAAGATATTTTAATATAGTTTTAATATATAGAGATTTTAAGACTGTTTAAGGATCTGCAGAAACCCTGAAAATAAAGTGGAGTAAAAGTACTAAGTGGCATACAATGGAAATCCCATTTAAAGTACAAATATCCAATCCAAACATCAACTGCTGCAGCTGAGAACTAGACATGGATGGAATACCAGGGTTATCTGGGTATTTATTTAGGTGATAGCAGGGTCTCAAGCAGTCAAGGGACAACATCATTGAAAATGCTATTACAAAATATTTACTATTTATTTTGGGTCTATTGCCTGATAGTGACAAGTAAGTGAGTTAATTTGGATACAAGTGCAGAATGGGTATCTACTAGGCTAATGTAATACGAGTGGGACAAGTACAATTTCATTGTTTTATGATAGTCATAATGCAATCAGATCCTGATAAACAGAAATGATCAAAACTATATCAACTTAAGCAGCAAAGCAAACACCAACAAAAGAACATGACTCAGCACTGCAAAAAGCAGAAGAAAAAAATCAACATGGCAGAAATGAGCTCCTTTTATATTGTGGTAACTTAATAAAACCAATATCTACATTTTCTAGACTCGCCAGCATCTACCTTGAAGTTACTCAACAGGCCGTGATATAATTGTCTCAGTGAATGGAATCTGTGTTGCTGCAACGATTCCTGGAAAATTTTAGTCCAAACATCGCCTGGCTCATTTCTCTGCTCCCAGTGAATAGAATAACCCACTTCAGGTCAACCATGGGTCCCTAAAACGGTGTCCCTCCTCAGGGGCCTCTCCACCTTCACAGTGCTGGGGTCACATTCCAGCATCTCCCTGATCCAATCATCATCCAGCGCTCCCTCTATGAACTCCTCCAGACTGATGATGGCTACAGACAGAACAAGGACAGACGGTTACAGACAAAGGACACTGCAAGGCTTGATATTAATGAGCAATGTTATCAAACTATTGCCAATATAAATAACGATATTTTAGGAAAAATATTAGTCGTCTTTAATGTTTTCTTAAATGTAAGCTTTATGTCTACATTCCACATTGATTCCACATTGAACCACAGTCTTGAAATACATATAGTAGACTGGGTGGGGTATTTTATATTTGCATTCTTCTAGAAACATAGATTTAACCCTATGAGATTCCTGAGGGGAAAATAGAAACACAGTCACTATAGCTTTTTGCACACATGCACTATAAAACATCATAAATTTATAGAATCTAATCTTTTCTAGTTAATTTAATGTACATGCATGTCGAATTACTCAACCCACATTTAGCTAACTCACATTTTTAAGGCAGCAGGGGAACTTACATTTTCAAGTTAAACCAGCTTAAAAGTTTTTACTGTGGATAACCTCTGTCACCACTTGTGACTTTCACTATTCACACACGCAGGTTTGCTCAGGAACATTTCAGTCTTGCACCTTGTCACACAGGCCATGGCAATGCTGAAAAGATGGAATAAGTCCAGTAGATGGCAGTAATCATGGGGCCCCATGTTAAGTGGGGTGCAAAAGCAGGCGAGGGAGGTTAGTCAGTGTTGAAAGTGCTCTTTCACTATCAAGCTCCATTTATATGTATAAAATGTTAGTTTTTCATTGTGTTCTGTACTTCAGCAGTCAGAGGCAGGTAAAATGTTCTTTTAGAGTGCACATTTCTCTGGTCTCTTTCTGTCCTCCCTTCTGCATTGTCAGATGGATGTAACCTTTTACATGCTTGTCCCTGTAAAGTTACTGCTTTCATTCACAACACAGCCATACAGGTATTGTCCCTGAGATGTCAGTAGGCCTTGAGGTGAGAAAATGGAGTTACAGATTTACCTGAATATGCCTGTCCTCATTCATGTTAAATGTTCCTGAACAATTAAGAGACAGACTACATGGGTGAAAGTTGTTCATGGGTGTGATTTGGTTCCATGCTGAAATAACACCATGATTTCAGGCAGAAAGGAAAAATCATTTCCTCACCGTTATTGTCTTTATCTAATCGTACAAATATCCTGTTGGTACATTCTTCAGCTGTAAGTGGGTTGGGTTGTGTTAAAGCAGCTGCTACACTCATCTTATAAACGGCCTGTGAACAAAAGGAAATACACACGTTGGACAGAAAGATGCAAAATCTGTTGCATAAAATCTACTGACTTTTGCTTCGGACAAAGTTTGTGTGTGGCACAGCAAAGCACACACGCACACACACACCTGCATGATCTCCAGCATTTCCTCCCTTGTAATGGCTCCATCTCTGTCTTTGTCATAGAGTTTGAATGACCACCGCAGCTTCTCCACAGCTGAACCTTCAATGAGCATGCTGATAGCCATGACGTACTCCCTGAAATCAACCACCCCGTCCTGAAGAGAAACACAGTCATTTACACCTGTGTGTGCTCAGTGCATCATTATGATACAAGAACAGCATTTATTTCAGTTTTTCTCATTCATTTTGGCTCAATTCCTGATTGTAATTTTTGTTTGTCAGTTTGTTGTTCATAACAGACTGACACACAATTGTTTTGACATACATGTGCAAAAGAGTCAGCAGGGCTGATGAGTTGATTCTCAGTGAAACTGTCAAATTCTTCACAACCTCTAAACATCACAATCTGTCAGACATACATGTATATTTCACTAATATATATAATATAACATAATATGACATGTAATGTTTGTGATGTCTGCTAAATCGCAAATGAACCTCTGCCACAAGTTTTTTTTTTTTGTTGTAGTTTTTTTAATGTCATTTGGAGGTAAATTTTCTGATCACTGTATATGACTTCACATGAAAGTAAAGAGGTGAATTCTCAGTTTACAGTACATGTAAAAAATTGCTACACAAATAAATTTACTGTATACATAACAAATGTGCATATCCCTTTTCTGTGTTCTGCAGTATGACAGTATTGATTTTTCCCAGTAAACTTTTACCTCCTGATGAATTTAAAAAGCTCAGTGCGATAACACACATAAACATTTTTCACAGCAGCCATTTTGACCTGAAATAGTAGGGTAAACACAGGTGTTAAGACTCTGTTTCACAGAGTCAGGGTGCTGTTATGGTGCATGTTGGCTCACTCTAAATTAAACAGGCCCTTAATTAGCATCATTGGTAACACCTGTGTTTACCCCATTTAATGCAAGTATAGCTGCTGTGAAAAAGGCCGGTATCATTCAGCCAGACCAAACAGACTCATGTCTTATGTTGTAAATTAAGGAGTTAGTGTCAACAAAGAAAAGAAACAGAGAAAACAGAGATTTTATAAGAAACATTTCCAAAGTTGACTGCCATTGTTAAAAAACATCAAACCATTTTGATTAGTATGGCTCACACGATGACAAAACAACTTTTCATTTTGGTGACACTGACCAATTTACTGACATAATAACTTGGTTGTGAAGCACGAATGAAATGTTTTGGCTGAGTCACCACCTTTTGCAGACATGCAGTAGAGTTGTGATGTTCCATGAAACAGTTGTGACAATTGCACTTAAGTTTCAGAAAATGAGCCAAAGTAATTGAAAACAAAAAAAAAAAAAAAAAAACAAAAAAAAAACAACATTTATTATCCGTTAGTGCTGCAGGAAAAGTATTCCCTCCTAACTGCTTAAAGGGATAGTTCGGATTATTTGAAGTTAGGTTGTATGAGGCACATGTTTGGAACTCTTCTCTGCTTCTCTAAACTGGGGACGTGCTGACCACCATCTACTATAGGTAATACACTGACTATTGCTAAGTACCTCATACAACCCCACATCAAAAAGTCAGAACTATCCCTTCAAAGTCAGTCCTTTGCTTACCCCGTTACTGTCCAATGTTCGGAATATCTGTTCGCCATACTCAGCTGACTCACTGCCCACTGTTCCATTGCAGAAATGCCTCTGAAACTCATGAAGAGTGATCAACCCACTTGGACATTCATTAATAAACTTTCTATGACAAAAAGACAAAGAATGACATTTTTTAATAAACAAAAAAGAACAATTTCACTTGGAATGCAGAAGAACACAGAGGCAGTTTGGATGAAGGGTCAGATTCGTAGCAGGGGAAATGTGTCCTTTTTGTTAAGAGAATTAGGGTCAACCCATCCCCAGTCTGTGGAGATTACATGTGTTTGAGAGCTTGTTTACACCCTGGGACTGAGTGCTAAGATAATTAGGCCAAATGATTTTGAACCACAACAAAGAGAAGCTAATTAGTATGTAGTCATGGAAATAAAGTAGAGTTAGAGACAATATCCCTCAGGTTTATACAACTGAACACACAGCAAAATGAAACAAGTAAAGAGATAAAATTAAAAAAAAAAATTAAAAGAGAGACAAACAGCCAAGGAAATGCTTTATAGATTTGTCTGGAAAATAAACTCTAGTCAACAAGAAGACTCCTTGTAGTATACACTTCTTGAGAGTTACTTCACCAAAAATCTGCATGTGTACAGTAGCAGATGTGAATGTAAAAACTCCTCACAGCTCAAACGGGAGGCTTGAACGTTTCCACTTCCTCTGCCCTTTAATTAACTTAAACAGGCACTTTCTACCCCAATATAAATAGGACATGAAATTAATCAACAGCTTTTCTGTAGAAATGTCAAAAGACAGATGAAAATCTTACCTGTACCACTCGTACAGCTCTGTAACATACGACTCCCCTCTCCTACAAGGCAAGGTAGCAGCTTGGCCCATTCTGTGAAGGAGCAGCACCAGCTCTGCACTCACCACTGACTTAATGTACACTACAAATCCCAGCTTATGTCATGCTTCTTTAATTGCACGGACCTCTACCTTATCACACTGGACAAATTACTCAAGGCTAATCTCCTCAGAGGGGTGCAGCACAAAACGAAGGTTGTAAGTGGGTTCACTAGAAGGTAAATGTAATTACTAAAAAAGCAGACTGCTGCTTCTCAGTCTGGCTTGTCCACAACAGACAAATGCAGAATGAGTCATATTTTATTTAACAAATAAACTGTAACAAGCTGTACTTTGTATTAAATTAGACAAAACTAGAAATAATATATTCTTTATTAGTCAGTAAACAAACACAGCTATACCCTAATTAGACACTGTACACCTAAAAATACACTAATAAGATTATTAGAGAGTAATTAGGGACACATTACAGCAGAACTGTACCATGAACTAATAAGACATAACAAGCTGTACTTTGTATCAAGAAACAGAAATAATATGTCCTTTATTGGACTCTTTATAATTTATTAGAGGGTAATTAGTGACACATTACAACATAATTGTACAGTCAACCAAATTGTATCATTTCCCACATTTAGACCCTTATTAGACTTTCTTAGAGGGTAGTTAGGGACACATTACAGCAGAACTGCACTGTAAACTAAAGTGAAATCACATCTTCTAATTGAGACACACCTTGTTTGGCTGGTCCCATACGATTGGCAGAGTAGCCAAGACTGATTCCTACTTCTTTGATCAAATCACAGTATACGCCTACAATATCACACGTCTATTACAAAGTCTATGCAGTCACCCACAGACAAAATATGCCTATTCTATTCTGTATTCTTGTAAATTTCGCCTTCTCTTGTTTCACATATTGTTTATGCAGTGCAGTTCATTAGTTTATTATTAGTGTAATAAATAAACTCATAGAAAGTCTAATAAGTGTCTAACAGTGGGAAGTACAGTTGTTTTGTAATGTTCCCTAAATTACCTTGTAATAGTTTAACGCTGGAAAATAATACATTTCAGTTTACAGTACAGATCTGTCATAATGTGTCCCAAATGACTAAGAAATTGTCTGTTGAAAGAAAGTGTCTAATAAAGGGTCTAATACTGCTTAATAAAGTACATTATTTCTATTTCTATTATTTTGTCTAATTTGATATTAAGTACGGTTTGTTAGGTCTTATTACTGTACTGTAAAATAAAGTGCATCAACACTTTAAATCCAACCATGGCTATTTAAAAACCATCTGTTTGATCCAAATACAGATATTTGAAAATATGTCCAAAGGTCCCGTTTAGGCTTTAGTAAACTAATATTTATTAACATGACAGCCTGGGAAGACAGCCCAGACATGCTGATAGTAGCAGCAATAATAGACACATACAGTAAGTCCTTCCTCTGGGGCCCAAAAATCAAACACCATAATCAAAGAATGAACCTATAAAATGGCAGGATGTGGTACAGTGGAGGCAGTAACAAGCACCCAACAATCCAATATAAGTCCAAAGGTGAAGGTCCCTCCTCCTGAGCAGTGCCCACACAAACACCAGTCTGTCTTAATTTCCCAAGTCTAACGATGCAACAAATTAAAAAAACAACAAAAAAAAAACCAAAACTAATAACAATAAATGATACAAACACAGCATGCAACTAGACACAAAGCAGGGCATGAATCAAAACATTACATTCCCTAGCTTACAAATCTACTGGTTTATTTCAAACGGAGACAGAAGCAAAATATGTGACCTCTCAGCAAGGTGCATCACCGTCACCACACAATGAACTGAACAGGGAGCCAAGTTTGAGCTTTCTGCAGAAATTACAGCTACAACAGTGCATTGATTGAACCAGAGGAACCAAAGAAAAAAAAAGGACTTATAAACAAGACCAGTCTGAAATCTAAGGCAACAGACATCCATAGCTCTGGTTGTTTGGTTAGGTAGTGAGTGCTAAAGTACAACTGTGTGAACAAACTTTCACTTCATTCATGATGTGTGCACAGTATGCCATGTCGCGTCAAGTTAATCCGATGATACATTTTAGCCCTCCTTTCAGTCTGCGGAGGTGCCAGGTGGGGGGGCGGCTTCTCCATTAGCAAAACAGGTTTGCTGTGTCCGAGCAGACATGTCCAAAGGCACTTCGGACACGGGCAGGCGGGTCCTTGTGAGTTCAGCTGCTCCACCCACTGGCTCCTCAATATTAATTCAAGCATTTGAGAGAAAACATGGTTTTCTTCATGATTCACAACAACCCTTTCTATCCTTGAAAACAAAAGTTCTTACTGGAAAATCCTTAACAGTCCTCATGGCCCGAGATGCCAAACTGAGGAATGGGAGACCATCAATGCAACACAGTTCCACTATATTTCATATTTGGGCATCAACAGTTGCTGATGTTCTGACTGACTGGTTTCGGTGCTAATGACCCAGAGTAAGGTACACATACACAGACCAAACACTTTGACAAAAAGTTAAAAATACTTTGCGCTGTACAACTCTAGCAATGTACAACACACAAATTATTTTGGTAAAAGAAATGTGATTTAATAAAAGTAACATACAAGACCAGGGTATCAAATATGCCCAAATTAAATATGCCAAGTAATGTTTTAATTTTCTTACCCAACTCTTCAATAGTTTGCATTCACCATATTTTGAGAAATGTTTACATTTTGGTAACACTTTACAATAAGGGTACAAATCATATACTTAAGTAATGCTTAATTAGTGCATGACTCATGAGGATTTAATGCATGAAATCCTGCTGCTCACCAACAAGAGTACCACCATGAAAGATTGGAGTTAGTTCACTCTTGTAATAAAATAATAATCAGGATTGTTAATTCATACATTTATTGATATGCGATCAAATTAGTTTGATTCCAGTTACAATGAAAGTTCATTTCAGCCCCATTTCAGAACAGTACCTATTCTCATAGAAATATTATTTTTTTTCAATCCAGCTGGTCGTCAGATGCAAATATTTATATAATGAACATAAATACACTTGAATAAATAGACATTTATGTATTTTCATTTTATTTTACTTTTATTTATCCATAAGTAAAATACTCGTTGAGATTAAAAATCTCTCTCTGTAGAGTTGGGCTGACCGAGACAGGCAGCAGCGTTTATATATCACAGTTAAGTTAAATCCAGCTAACTGGATGCATATCAATTAATGTATGAAATAACTGAATTAACATTCCTTAATGGACAATCTATTAAGAGCAAACTAATCACATAAAGTCTTAGTGACTTGATCGTTTGTTAGTGGTGAGTAACAGGATTTCATGATACATCCTGCATTAATTCATGCATTAAATCATCATGGGTAACACATTAGTGAAGTATTACTTACGTATATCATCTGTACTCTTATTGTAAAGCATTACCAAATTTTTCATGACTTGGAACAGGGGAAGTGTACCAAAACAATAACATTTTTTGTTGTTTTTTTTAACAAGCCAATACAATAATTTTCTTAAACCAAACATATCTGTGAGAACATGATTTCTGTATTATTTGGCATCAGCTGGGTTCAAACCGCCAATCTTTTTAAAAAATCACTGTGACAATACTTTGACATACTTTGGTAATTCTAATTTTTACGTTACATGACCCATAATTCCATCTGGCAGCCACATGATTCTCAGCAGTTGAGTACTAACATATAGGTCATCACATAATGGCTATTAAAGGATAACTTCGGTATTTTTCAACCTGGGCCCTATTTATCCATTTGTATGTGTGTGTATGATTGATTGGTACAACTCGTTTCAAAATTGGTTCAGTATTGAGGGAGGCGGATGCAGCCGGCAGCCGGCAGCCGCGAAACGAGTTATAACGGTAGATATGAGGGGCAAATACGTCTGTAGTCATCTTGGGAAAAGTGTGCACTGCAGACCCGATGGTTTTGCAAGGCGCAGTGTCTTGACAGATGTCTTAGCATTCAATTGAAGCTCAATTAGCCACACACTCAGCATCTCGCTGTCTGACAAAGGCAGCCTATGAAAGCCGTACGGGGTGTTGCGCAACATCCTGTTCTTGCAATTAGGCTAAGCACAAACACGAACCACTGTTTTCAATAGTTGCAGTAAAACTTTCAACTGAACTCCGGGACAACTAACTCTGCTCTGAGGGGCTCTCAGCATGACTCCTCTGTTTTCTTCCAGCAACAAACAAAGATCCCGCGAGATGCAGAAAGCAGAAAGTGAAGCATGTTGTTGACAGAGATTACACTGGCAATCTGAGCCGGACTGTGGTGAAAAAAAGCACTTTTAATGCACATACTTTTACGGGACATGTTTGCCCTAATATCTACCGTTTTAACTCGTTTCGCGGCTGCTGGCTGCATCCGTCTGCCTCAATAGTGAACCAATTTTAAAACGAGTTGTAGCTATCAATCATACACACACATACACATGGGGAAATAGGGCCCAGGTTGAAAAATACCGAAGTTATCCTTTAATGCTGTGTTAGTAAAATCCAAGATATGCATGTGTAAGCATGGGGAAAATAAAATCCACATGAGGTAAATCACAACGGGGTCCACACAACTCAGTGACTCATTCAGGCTCTCACCTAATGTCATATTACAAGTTAGCAGTATGTCTGATACCTTTTTTTTTTTTTTTTTTTTGAGTTGAGTCATTCATGATATGGGAGTGACAATTACATGGAGACAAAGGAACACATCTTAAAATATACAAGTTATGGAATGGTAGCTCTGCATAGCTTAATCCCTTAATGAATGTACGCATGACAAAGTTGTGCGCCTCTGACAAGCACATAAACATGAACATGTCTTTTGAAAGACTGTCAGTGCATAATAGTACACGAAGAAAAAAAAAACCAGCTGAAGCTATGGCTTACCTGCAAGATTATAAAGCTGACAATAAATGTAAGAACATGTACAGACTCATTATGAAACATGACGTAGAGAATGTGGGGAAGTTGGAGAACAAAATACTGCCACAGTCCCTCAGAACTGTGTCACTGTATGTTCATACGGGGCGGCTCTGTTTCCGTCACTCCCTGAGTTAACACTTCTGCCATCAGACTCGAGAGATCATCCTCAAACGCGTTTTGATGAAATATCACAGATGTGAAATGGGTTTGCTGCTCAGCTGCGCTACCAAGCCTCCATTTCAGCACCTCTAAAGTGCTGTGTCACTTTGAAGTCATACTGTAGTGCTCATGAACCCATAAATGGTCAGCCGCCAAAACCGACTGCTCTCCAATAAAAATCTATGAAAGTGGATCATTTGTGTGAAGAAAAGTTCAATATTTAGCACAAGGGCAAATAAAATCCTGGGCAGCCAACAGTGGGGGCTTAAAGGGATAGTTGGGTTTTTTGATGTGGGTTTGTATGAGATACTTATTGACAGTCAGTGTATTAACTACAGTAGATGCTGGTCAACGTGCCGCCACTTTGGAGAAACAGAGAGGAGTACCAGCAGGGAAGCTAAGCAATGTACTGCTGTGAACAGGGTCAGAGACAAAAGGTGTTTTAGCCACCTAAAAAAAGGTCCAACTCGAATATTGCTCTCTCCAAACCAAACTCCTTGGGCAAAATCAGTCATTTAACCTCACAGAGCACAGGAGTTGCTGGTCTACCTTTACCTCGATGTGTTCATTTGTTTGTGTTGTTGTGCGACTTTGGTGTTTTAAAACGATAGTTCGGACTGTCCAGAGTCACACAATAAAACAAACAAGCTAAGAGATTGTGGCAGCAGTAAATCAGCAACTCCGGTGTTCTGTTAGGTTAAATTACTGATTTCGCCCATGGAGTTTGGTTGGTTTAGAGAGCGTGATATTTAGCTCATACAACAGTGGTTTCCTGTTGTTAAAGGCTGTGTGATGGCAAAGCAAAGCAGTGAAAATATTCTAAATATCCGTAAAATAATATTGTTTTTTTCTGGCTGGATCTTTTCTTTAATGGCTGAAATACCTTTTGTTGCTGACCCTGTCCACAGTAGTACATTACTTAGCTCCCTACAACAGTACTTCTCCTGCTTTTTCAAATCAAAGGCTAATGCCGACCTCCATCTACTGTTGGTAATAGACTGCCTATTGATGCCTAATCTATTGAGTACCTCATACAGCCCCACATCAAATGAACTGAACAGTCTCTTTAATGTCTATAGAAGTGTACATACTAAGAAATGAAAATATTCTTCCAATGCAAACTATCCCTTTAAGACAAATATGGCCTGACGACACGGTGTTTGCAACCACACTAAATCCACACGTATAAAGTATGTTCAAGTCAGTGTACAAGAGGTTACTGGACTGTTTCCACGGAAAATGTTCAGATACTGACAAGTTAAGAGAAAATCTCCGAGTGGCACGTCACTGGGTGACTCTCAAAGAGTTAGAGGTTATGGAAGTGTGGTCTGCCGTGGTACACTGGCTACCTACGGCTTGAATCCTGAGGGGGTCACAGAGATGGGCCAGTTTGTCAAGGTTTCTTCCTCGCATTTTAATTAAACATACAGTACCTAATCAAATTACAACCTTTTAAAAACATGAAATAAGTTCAGTGCAAATTGTTCTTGTTTTTTTTTTTTTTTTTTGCATCATCTCTCCCAACCGTTCAAATGTAGGTGTGAGAGAGAAATATAAGCAGGAATCCCGAGCCATTGTACATCACGTCACTGTCATTTTTGCTCATGGGTTCTTCAACTTTGTGAAACCTCTTTAGTTAAACAGAGGATGACGGTAGATGTGAGGAAAGCAGTGAGGAACAGCGTTTCAGGGCAGGCAGACCGCTGTAAGGCTTTAGAGGCACATCCTCCTACTGAAGAGGGGAAGCAGGTGTCCCTTATTGTCGTCGATCCAGCTCCCTGTTTAGAGCAGCCACACGAAGACTACACAGCTTATGTGGAAAAGGTTACTAATAAATTAAAAAAAGTTCTTAAAAAAAAAAAAAAGAGGAATGCTGCAATCTTAGGATAAGCATTCAAGCGGTTCTCATCATCAAAAAACTGATGGTCCAAGTGTTTTTCAGTGTGCTGCTGTGCCACACTGTAAGAGCAGATTCTATAAAGACCAGTGCATCTCTTCAAAGTCCACAGTCTCGCCCAAGTTTGTGTCTGTCTCCAGGAGGCTCATAATCACCGCCATGGCTGCTTCATCATTGCTAAGACTACTAAGGCCCGGTCCAACCACGCTGTCCAAATCCAGCTGGGAATTCTCCCCTGAGGTGAGAAAAAAATGCAACTTAACAGAGTTATAAGAGAAAGAAAGAGAAGAAAACTAAACAAGGTCCTGTATACAATTTATAAACAGAGTTCCTTCACAGTTTTATTCCAAAATTTCATTACTTGCATTTAATTCTATTGACTCTATTTTTCACTTTACTTTTATTATTATTCGGTAGCTTTTATTTTCCATCTTATGTTATGCATTCTATACATTCTATTCTCATCCTTACCTTTTATCTTACCTTTTCTGATATTATCCAGTAAGTTTTAATCATGTGAAGACGCATCCTACATATTCTATTCTCATGTTCTTTTATTTTTATGAGTGGGTTTTATTTTTCATCTTATTTTACATTAGTTATGGAATTCTATTTCTGTTTTTATGTTCATTTTATGCCTTTTTTATGTTCTAAAGCACTTTGGGTTGCATTTCTTGTATGAAAGGTCGACTCATATTTTTAGACTTCACAGTAGATTTTTCAGGCCAGTTTTGACATCCAAGTAGAATAGCTATCTGTTTACTATATAAAAAACGGTTTAAAAATACAACTGTTAGCATACATAGTCAGCATGTAACACATGTTATTATGTTGCCACTTTATTGCCAGAAGAAGGTAGCTAGGTACTTTTCTCATACAAATCAATTAAGACCAAACCCACACAGACTTACGTTCTCATTTGGAATCTTTAGCCAACCAGGCTCTATATTTGGGATCATCAAGCCAGCCCTTGGAAAACTTACATTTACCTATTGTGGCCATTAAGTCCACACTCCTACACAGACAGGACAATGATTCACTGTCAAAAATCTCTGGATAGAAACAAACTAACCGGTGTGACCTATACTTGTATTATTTTCCTTTAACATACTGAATAAATAATATTATATTATCGCTCTCCCCATATTTTTGTCTCTTTAATAAATAAGACCTGAAAATGAGTTGATAAAAGTTAAATAATTTAATTTTCATTGTGTCTGTGTGGCCTTGTTGTGACCTTTATGGCTGCCTGTTGTTTCCATGGACACAGTCCACAGTCCACGGAAACAACAAGCAGCCATAAAAGTTTGATTTCCTTATACAGAAAAGATAGTCTGTTTACTTTTCTGATAATTGCATCACTGCATAACTCATAAATGTTCAGATAAGCTTAATATAATAAGTAATTTGGTCGTGGACGTCTTGTTTTGGTTCAGCTTTAAGGCACTTGGGGCAGAGCTGTGCTGCAGGCTGTGACGTGTGTATAGGCAGTTCTGTGTAGGAGTGTGAGTTCAGTCACACACCATACTTATTGAATTGCTTTCAAAGACATCAAGCTTGCTCCTTCCTGCGCTCTCTCCATAGTGGTAAACATTTCAGATGGGTTGGTTGCTCCAAACGGCATGAACAACTCTAAGATCGATTCATTTATAGAACTTCTGAATTTTCTTTTTTTATAAAACGGATATAGGCGAATATTTTTCCATATTTATCCACATCTGAAAGTTACTAGAATCAAATTCCATACATTTCCATACTGTCTAGGAACCCTGAAATAAGCTTACTAGCAGAATCAGAGAGAGTACCCATGAGTGTTTCTCCTCCCGAGAATGCAGCTCCCTGCGGCTCGTCCTCTGAGCTGGACTTTCCTGGCATCTCCATGTCTGTTGCCTCTCCGTTTGGCACCTAGAGACCAAAAGAGGAGCAAATTACAGACCTAGCAGCAGCATGGCAGGAGTTAAGTCGTGAGGAAAAAGAGAGGAGAGAAACAAATCTGTGCAGGCTTTGATTATGCCTTTCAACCACTGGAAGAAATTCACCATAATTTCCCAGCACATACAGCTGTGATTGCATCACATTATGGTTGTTTTAATCCCTTGCCATTACTGTGCAACGCTTTAACAAAAGAGACGGCAGAACATGAAAAACCAGACGGAGCCTGTATAGTCCAAATGACAGTTTGAAACGTATTTCTCTTCTCCCATACGCTTTTCTAACATATTCTTCTACATATTCTGCACCATTTTGTTAAGACAAAACAAAAAAAATGAATGATGAACAGCTGTTCACCTGTGAAATTTTTTTTATTGCATGCTAAGTTATGCAAATTTCTCCCCTATTACTGCAAAACTAAATATATTTCTACAGATAAAATTCAAACCTCACTCAGGTAGAGATGGGTATTTTCACTACATTTGACCAAATACTGGGACATTATCCATGCTCTTCCTTCAATTTTGCTTTACACCAATAAAAAAAAATGTTACACTGAATGCTGATTTTTCAACTTGCAATAATAAGTTGTTTGCTTATACACCTCTAGTTAGGAGAAACAGCAGCATCCCAATGGGGAAAGATAAGTGATGTACTGCTATGAACAGGGTCAGTACCAAAATGTAATTTAGCCACCTAAAAAAAACATATCAGTTTAATTATTATATTTAGAATATTTTTACCTCTTTACCTTTTCCAAAAGTAAACCACCATTATATAATGGAAAAATAACTCTCTTCAAAGCCACCAAACCAAAGCCACCTCCTCCTTTACTATTCCCTGTATGAAAAGGCTGTCTAGCAACAATGTAAAGCAATGAAAATATTTTAAATATACCTTCCACTTAAACTGATACAGATTTTTTTAGGTGGATCTTTTATTGCTGCAAATGTTTTGCTGCTGACCCTGTCCTATGAATAAGTGTCTCTTATAACCCAACTTCGAAAATCCAAACTATCCCTTTAATTAAGATACGACCATTATCAAAGACATGCACGTATTAAGACTTACATTGTTGCTGATTTGATTGTGAGTTTGTTGACACTTATCCTGTGGCATACTGAACGGACTGACGCTACCACTGGAGGGTGAAGAGTTCATCCTAAAAGGAACACAGACAGAGATCAACTCAACACTGCAAAAAAAAACAAAAAACAATACTGACAACAACTGACAAGCATGGCGACTACTAGGGATGGAAGGCCCCAAGATACGATATTATCAGGACACTTAAGTCATGATACAATATTATTGCAATTTAAAACATTTTGCAATATGCTGAGTATTGCCATAACATTGTATTGCAATTAATTGTTATTTATTGCCCTTTTTCAGATGTCTGTTTTATCTTATAAGATTAAGTTTTCATTCTCTTTATCTCACTTCTGTAATTTGTGCAGCAACATCGACCAACATCATCATAAAAACCTATCAATCCCACTGACTGTGACCTCTGCTGACTTCACCAGGAGAAAAAACAGCACTGGACTGAAAAAGCAATTGATTTAGCCTAGTACCAAAAAGTTCAACTCACAAGTCTTTTAATTAATAATTTGTATAATAAAAGGTTGATACTTGGCACCTGTTTATCGATACAGTATTGCCACACAAAATATTGCAATACCATGCTGTATTGATTTTCTCCCCAACCCTAGCAAGCAACTGTAGCTTTAAAGGGACTGCTGCACTGATGTTCAAGGACAAAATTGAAAAAAAGCCTTGTTGATCGCTCTCCTTGGAATTTACACAACTCTGTCACAAAAAGTTAAGAGGGCATGCTTTGTTGTGGTGCCACACCTGTTGAAATCCAGCAGCTCGTTGGCGATCTGGGTCCCTATGCTTCCAGCGTAAATCATGGCTCCGGGTGTGGTGGAGATGCCTGGTATAATTGGAAGGGACTTCTTGCCATCTTCTAACAGAAAACAAATATTACAGGTGAAAAGAACAGACAACATGTACTTCACAGAGTACTATGACTCTACAATCTGCATTTTAAGTATCATGTACATCAGAGGCACCAATGAGCAGGGTTCAAAATTACTTTTTTTGTCCACCAGCCAAATGGCTAGCAAGCAGATCTTCAAATTTTACTTGCCACTCGATAGATTACCATTGTTTTTTGGCTGGTGAATGAGACAAGTCTGCCAGCCACTTTTATCAGCATTTGGCTGATTCCAACTTTGGACCCTGCAAGTGAGGTAATATAGTTAATATCAATACAGACTTTTTAAAGTTTAAACTGACCTTCTGAAGTCTTGGAATTGCTCGACTGTTCAGACTTGTTTCCCAAGCGACTAGTTCGACTGTGATCATGCCTTGACATGGGACGAGAAAACAGGTGAAACTCTGATTAATATACTGTGTATCTACCTCAGATACAAAGATATTTGGGTTACGCACAAAGAGACTAAAACATATACTCACGATATAACTGTGTTAGTTGACACTATGTATTCTACTTCTTTGGTCCAGGGATTTACAAAACTAAACCACTGACTTTGCAGAGTGACAAAAGAGCCGTGTTTTGTTTTGAACTTGTAGCAGTTTGTCTCTATTTTCTCTTTACTCCGCAGCACTGTGGAAGAAAAACAGTGAGAAGATGAGTTCAAGGACTAAACACTGGAAAATAATGCATCAGTATCAAAAGCACCAGCAGACATAAAATAAGGGAAAGCCAACACATATAAGTGACCAACTTGAATAAAAACATCAAGATGGACAGAAACATAACACGTGCGTCAAAACTGCATCTGTATTATAAATAATTATCTAACTGAAGATTGTGGGTATCATCTCGACAGACCTTGAAACAAAGGATCCAAATCAATAGAAAAAGGTATGAAGTCACTGAAAAATGGAATTTACCTTTTCGATGTCTGTCAGCTAACTGCGGTAAGTCGTCTTGATGGAAGTACTCATAGCATGATGTCCCAAGCAATTCTTGAGGAAGATAACCAAGAATGGTTGTAGCTCTGCCGCAGAAAAGAAAAAAGAATTTTAAACATCATCTACTGTATTATTTAGAGTTAGAGTCAAAGATGTTATGAATGTTAATGGAAGATGTTTAAAATGTCTCAGAGATTTATACATTAGTACACCAAAACAACACAACACTCTACCGCCGACTTGCTGGAACTCAACTCTACCTTTGATCGACAAAGGTGAACTTGCCATCCATGGCATAGCGCGTGATGAACTCCGTGGGTTTAACTCGGACTTCTCCATTAACCTGGGGAGATGAGTGGGAGTGGACGCGTCCCACCGCCACCAGGCAGCTGAAGTGGGAGCTATCCTGCTTGTCTCCCTCGCCCTCCCCCTCCGCTCCCAGCTGACTGGTAGGCCAGCTGCGCATGTAGCCTGTACAGTGGACCGTGCAGTACTTCTGCGACTCTGTAAGCACAAGCACACGCAGATCACAATGTAAAGACAAAGAACTAAAATTAAATTACTGTATTCATTCATGCCAGGGGTTTTAAAGGTCTGACAAAAGTCTGTGTCTATTTGCACAGTGAGACCCAAATTGGTAATCAAACCTATTGTTTTAGAGTCAAAAATCAATGTAATAGCCTTCGAATGTTGGACTGGTTGGACTTAAATGAGTAGTCGGCTGTTTGGCACTTATGGAAATCTTGCTCACATTTTGAAAACCCCTGCTTTTCACCAATACTTCTTGTGAATGGAAGCAGGGCTGATAAATATTTTACTGACCCTGAAAGCACAAAGGAGATGTGCTGAATAATCCACTGGATAATTTCCCTACCCTTCTTTTTGGAGGTGCTGGCTTGGAACTCCTTCTCCTCCACTTTGACAGAGATTTTATTGTACTTCATGCGGCAGAAGAACGAGCGCCGTGCGCCCGAACACAGTCGTGCTGCACCGACTGGCAGATCAGCCTGGACCTGCAGACCGGCTGACAGGAGACATGACAGGAGTGTTAAAGGTGCTCTGACACACACACAAACTCACACCTACAGAAATAATTGCTTTACTTTTAGCATCTATTAGCCGTTCACGAGGGTATAATTCAGAAGCTGACAGCTGCTCCTTCACTTTTCCCATGTCCTTTGGGTGTATGTAATCAAACAGGCTCTGTCCAATCAGCTCTGCCTGTAGGAAGAACAAACATCTTATCAAACTGACCTGATGCTGATAAAAACAAATGTAAAAACCATTCTGCATCTAAGGCAATTCCTGCTGACAAATAACAAAGTGAACAAAGTACATTGATTGTGGACTGCTGACCCCGGAGCACACCAGATATTGAATGGAGCAGAGATGGAGGAGATTTAGATTTAAGTAAGAACGAGGCAGAAAAAGCAACAGCTCATCTCCCAAAGCTTTCTTTAAGAACAGCTTATGAAGGTTTATTCCAGTAATAAAAGATGATATATTTACACTACACTGTGCTCCATTGCCCAGTGAAAACTTTTCATGCACCAATGGCTTTGTTTTAATCATCAAAGCAGTCTTTGATGTGTGTCTACTATGATTATTTTTCAAGTGAGCATTTTAAATTATGAATTTGGCAATTTGTGGAAAAACCCAAAAAGATCTACCTGGATTTAAAATGTACCATTAATCACGCTACAATATGATCTAATTATAATTCACAAAGGTGACCGACTAAGAATTACATGAATTAACATTAAGTAAAGACATACCAATGTGCTTTTTTAATATCATGAGACAAATATAACCATCAGTTTTGTATTTCTGAAGTGCACTTCTGTGAAATCTGTGCACAAGATGCCAAATGTGTCACTATCACTGGCTCCAAGACAACACAATCCATCTGGTGTGTCCGGGGTTTCACATGAGCAAAGATGCTGCAGATAAAATAACAAATGTAAAAATCGTTACCCGACTATAATTTAATATCTTCGTGACGGACTCTGAGACAAAAACTATTTTCCCACGATCACAGCCCACTACAAACAGGAACCCATCTGCTGCCTGCACAACAAAGAAACATGGGGGAGAATAGGGGGATCCAAAATGGTGACTTGGTCAAGACAAAAGTAAGAGGCCATTTACATATTTTATTGTATTAAATAAAGCTTTAAAACTAAACAGAAGCATTTTAATGATCATGAAAATTCAGAGAACAGCTTACACAATGACTGAAATTCAACACGTTAGCAATTCTGATCTCTCTCTCCAAATAAAGAGTTTTTTGTATACAATTTCAGATGAACAGAACCCACAGCAAGGCAGAGGCATTGCCGCAAGCTTCAGTTTATAGCCTGATTTGTGGCTTTTGAATAAAAATATATCCTCAATGATTAACAGATTATGAACTAAGCTTTGTAATAAGATCAATTAGCGGGTGACTGAAGTAATTATCTTAGAACTAAAACAGTATTCCATTGCAGTGTCAGCTTCTCAGATTGTAGGCACATAAATAGTCAGCTGCCTTTGTCAATGGTAGGTTTACCTTGAGGACAAGATGTTTGAGCTCCTCATCAGGAAGGAATGATGGTTTGTAGTTGGCTTCAGAAAAAGAACTTCCTGAACCTGAAAACTAGACAAAGATGTTATACAGCCAATCCAATGTGAGATTACTACATCACATGTAGACATTAGGCTTATTAGGATAATTCCAATTTTTAGGTCATCAACTCTACCAGTAATAAGACTGTGCTCACTAGCCCCTTTCACACACACACTACAACTCTGCACTTATCTGGACAGCACCCTGAGGAGCTGTAAGTGAATGCAAATGTCCACATCAGTTGCCCTGGATTTAACCCTGCCAGCTCCCTAATCCAGAGTCCTGGCAGGCCACATGTGCGAACAGAGCAGGTCATTGCCCAGAATGAGTGAGTGGTGAGTTTGTGCTCTTTTCTGCTCACCTATAGATTGCTTCCCACTCTTTTGCTGATTGTTTCATTATCTTTGGCATATCAGCCTCCGTGAGTCTAATTTTTTTTACCTCATGTCTTTCTTTGTCACCTGTGATGTGAAAACACTGGGTTTCTACGCAGTCCGAGAAAGTTAAAGTGTACGTCCTGCTCATAGTTCAGTTATAAAATCTCAGCACAACACGAAGCATCGCTCCTGTCGGGCAGGCAGACTGGAATCACACTGCCCTCTATTTCTATCACAGTTAGTTAGTTTTGAGACTCATTTTGTATTAATATCAGCGCATTAACAGTCATTATTACAAATGAGTCCGCACGCTCTGCAGGCACCACCCCTCACCTAAACCTTACAGGTTATTTCCAACGTGTGTGAACAAGACATCTGACATAGATAATCTCCTGTTGTGTGCTACATAGGTGAAAGGGCATATTCAGATGGTGTCCTGACATGATTTCAAATTTGGAAACTGTACTCAGCTTAAGTTGACTGTTAAGAAAAAATGCTGAGAACAAGTCAGGCGAGAAACATGTACAGTCATGAGATCATCAGACAGGTTTACACAAACCCTCAGACAAGCCAGACGTATACATAAAAGAAAATAATGAAGGCAACTGGTTAAATTATTATCAGTCACCGGTTTATAGACATCATTCAACTTGAACCTGACATACTTGACGCAGTTTTCCTGTTACACAAGAGATTGTTCAGAAAATAATACTACGTTACATTTATTTAGCTGATGCTTTTATCCAAAGAGACTTACTATAAGTGCATTCAACCATATGGATACAAACCACATATTTGCAAGAATCACACAAGTACATCAACTTCATAAAAATCTTATTTAATTTTTACCTCCAAATAAAGTGGTTTAGATAGTCTTACTAAACTGTGACTGTAACCAAATACCAGGCAAATACTGTACATAACACTGAACTGTGCATTGCTGTTATAACCAAAATAATTGTCGACAAAACTACAAAACTAAAACAGCCGCAATAAACCGGAATTATCCCGTAATTAACGGAATACACAATGACAAAGTCAAGGCCATCGATTTATGTGGTACCTTTGAGAGATTTGAGGTGCTGCACAGCCATTCTGAGCACAGTGAGTTTGTCCAGCTTTCGGGACATGGGGTTACAAGTAGGGATCATGGCCGATAGTTTGTCTATGAGATTGTTCATTTTGTCCCGTCTCCTCTTCTCAATTTGGCTGTGTGGTTCCCTGCAGAGACATTAAAAAATAAATAATTTAGAAGATTCAGAGGAGTTTTCTAAATGGACATATTAAGATTGATGGTAAAATTACAAATATGTGGAAATGTTATAAATATATAATCTACCTGAAGCATTTAATTTTGACGTGTTGGTCCTCTCCATCTGACCTGTAGAGCAGAAAAACACACATGTTAAATGTATTTGTAGACACACATGCTCAATAACACAAAATAAAACAGGTCATCTCTGTAACTCTTAAATTAGCACACGGTACCCATTTTGGTCATCTTCCATATCTGCATCAGGGGTGGAAGCAGTTTTTCTATCCCTGGGAAGAGAATTCACAACCATCAATAACAATTACTGGATTAATGAGATTTTCTGCAAGCAAAATTAAAGCAATCACAAAACCCACTGGTTGTCCATGCTGCCCTTGCGTTTTCTGGGCATCTCCATGTTCAAGGACATGCCAGCAGCTGAGGACGGGGTCATCAGGCTGGTCAAAGACATAGAACTGCATTGGTTTTCCTCAACCAGCACATCCTCTGAAACACACAAGATACAATCAGCTGTAACTGGTCATACATCGATGTTGTCTTTTGTATATTTTTCCCTATCTGATTCTCCTCTAAGCATGTTTGTCATGTCTTAAGTTTGTCCAGTTGTTAAGAATCTGAAGATGGTGATATATCTTTGTTTTTTTTTCTGTGAGCAGCCAAAACAACCACAAGTATCCAATTTATAATATTAAACACGGAAAAGCAGATCATATAATTTACACTTACATTCACCATATAATTTTATGTTTGTTAAAGGCAGAATATGCAAGATTGATTGTAAACGCACCATTCAATGAATGAGAGAGGTAGAGAGTGAATGAAGTGAGGGAGCTGCGTTAGTTAGAACTGAAGGGCTGCAAGATGGATTGACCACTACAGAAAACAGTCATCAGCTGGATTTCAGCTCTTTACTCTGTATGTGACTTGTTACTGATGGTTAGCATTAACTAAAAGCATATAAGGACTGTAAAATGAGATCAGCATACTCTCTGTGTGAGTGTGTGAATACTAAACAACTGTTGCATTAACCACATAAACTATGTGTTCATAGTAATACAGGGCAAACTAGCTGAGATAACCAGTTAGCTTATCACTTGGTGAGGCTAATACTGAAACAAGTGTTTACTGACATTATAGCAGTTCAATAAATACACTTAACATTGACAAGGCAAAGCAACATCATGACAATGGAGTTATTGTGCTGCATGAACCTGACAGCACATCGTCACTCATCACAACAGCAGAAAAATAGCAGAGAATAAACGGAAAGAATTAAAAACATAGACAATGGTAGGGGAAACATTGTTATCAGTGAAATCACATGCTGTCATTTGAGTTGCAACATAAACTTCTATACATTTTGCTCTTCTTGGCTCGTGAGTGAAGAACACAGAGCTAATCGATTAATCAACTAATACTTTCAGCCTTACATCAAACCCCAACTAGAGGCAATCCATGACTGCTAGGCAGCCTTCAAACAGAGACATGCATGCTGGCAAAGCCAGAATAGTGTTGCTTGCCCAGAGGTATCTTTATTGTGTTATGCCATTTGTTAATGGAGATTATTAAATCTCAGGCTGCTGTGTTGGAGCTCTTCAGACAAGACAAGACATTGCAGCTTTACCGCTTCCCTCTCTGCAGCCTGTCGTCTATTCTGGCAAGATGTGGAGATGCCATGACTGTGACTTAGTCATGGCCTCAATGTATGTGAGTGTACGTGTGGGAGTGAAACTCGAGAGAGCAGCACGAGACAGAACAAATGCAGCCGATATCCATGGCGCCTATTTTTAACTCTGATCCACAGACCTTGTGACCCAAATAGCCATTAACAGATCAGCAACAACCTGATTCTTAATCCCACTCCCTCTGTCAAGATGTGTTGGATTATAGGGTTACAGTGAAGGCAACTAGATGACTCGACATCAGGCCACACAGACATCTCTCTGCCAGCTCCCTGAATCCCTCTCACGTGTTCATTAACTTACTCATTCACTCAGTCCATGAATGAGCATCTGCTGCACCTAAATAACCTCAAGAGCTGTACGTTATGCCCTACTCATTGTCACACAGTAATAACATCGCAAGAAAGAGGTAGAGAATTTATCATATTTAAATTATATTTAAATTTAGTAAGTATTTAAAGAATCACCCCATTTTTACAGTGCAGTCCTGTCTCATCATTACTTAAAAAATCCAAAACAGGTAAGAAGATGTGGATACAAACTGGAATAAAGACAACTTGTTTACAGCACAAAAAAAACACCACCATATCATTAATTTCATTTAGATAACAATGGTAGGGAGATTATTCAGCCCATTATTTACACCCTAAATAAATTATAAAATAAAACAGCCAGGTTCAATGGCACTAAAGTATTGCATCCACTTAACCCAGCATGACTGAAATCAGCTTACTTCAAAGAAATGGTCAATTTCTCTTTATATTAACATCCTTCATAACTTCAATTAAGTCTTGTAATAAAGACGGTTCAGGCTGTAACGATTTTTTTGTTATAGTTGTCTTACTTGCAGCCAAATTTATTTTATTTATCTTTTTATTTTTCAGTTTAATTTGCTTATTTGACAAGGACAATGGCCAGCTTCTTGGCCTTACCAGAGTTAGCTATAAGCAAATTGTCATCTGTAGCCCCTGGGCAGGCAGTGTTTCCCCTATCCTGGTCCTCAGGGCTCACTGCCCTGCACGTTTTGGGTGTTTCCCTGCTCCAACACACCTGATTCAAATGATCAGCTCGTCATGAAGCCCCTGCAGAAGCCTGATAACGAGTTGATCATTTGAATCAGGTGTGTTGGAGCAGGGAAACATCTAAAACATGCAGGGCAGTGAGCCCTGAGGACCAGGGTAGGGGAAAACTGGCAGGTAACAGAGAACAACATCTCTGCTAAGAAAGAAACTGAACATACATGAAACCTAAAACTGAATCTTAATAAGTACACTCTTTATAACCTTATGTATGCCCTGCCAAATGGAATAAATTAGATCACAGTCCCAAAACTTATGGTAACGACTGGCATTAACAAAACTACATTGTCTCCAGCAAGTCGAGCCTTCTGAAAAATGTTTTTTTCCTGAGCTGGCGTGATTTTAAAAAAGTGCACCACATTCTTCCTGCACAATTCTCAAATAATACCTTCATCAATTTTAGTCTATATCTCAGGAAAAACTGCCACCAAAAGTAACCTGCAGAGGTGTTTATATGTTTACAACAACTGTTAACTGTGCAGTCAAACTAGGTCATGAGCTAACCTCTGCATTACTTCCCATTCATGAAGTTAATCATACACACACACCTGGGATCTGCCCAATAAGTCCACAAGGTTGCCAACACAATAGCTTGATTTGATAACACTTAGTTTAGTCCCCATCAAACATTTATGCTATTTTATTACACTGCTTTTGTGAATACTTGATTCTGATTGGTCAATTACAGTAATTTTATGGTCTGTTTTTTTCCAAAAAGCAGAGCGCTGCTATTACAGACAGCTGCTATACATGCAGCTCTGATTATGGAAGCAATACAATCATTTTTAAATCAATAAAATAATTTTTAAATCAATATGTTGTATCAGATTATTATTTTTTAGTAAGTAGCCATGTAATAGCTGGGATAATGTACAGTGAGTGGGTCATTATTGCCCAATAAACCCTGACAGGATAATACAGGACATTACAAATAGTTAAATGTAAGCTGATTTCATACCAATTAGTGTTTTGTGAGAGAGAAAAACAAGTTCTACAGGAAAACACGAGAAGGAGTAATGACTTGAATATTTTTGCTCAGATATATGAATTTGAACAATCCTCCATCTGTATCCATAACAGCTTATCCTTTGCAAGGTTGCGGGGGCTGGAGCCGATCCCAGCTGATACACCCTGGACGGGTTTAGAGACCAACAAGCATTCAGCTAACATTCACATCTGCAGGCAATTTAGTCACTAATTAACCTAATAACCTGCATGTCTTTGGACTGGGGGAGGAGCCAGAGCACCTGCCTCAGAAAGGCTGGTGGGTTTGAACTTCCTTGCTCTAAAGCTGGGGACATACTACAAGATTTTCACAGTCTTTGCAGATTTTGAAAAGACTTGGAGCACACACTACACAACTGGCTTCAGCAGATTTTTTAAAGACTGGGGATCACACATTTAAGGACTGCAGCATATGAGGATCACACACTACACGACTGCATCCAGAGTTGGCTCAAAAAAATTCAAGCATGTTGAATTACAGCGACTGAAGTCGGGCGGAGTCTGTTCACCTCACACACTTGCTGATTCCAGTCTGTACCACATCACACACTAACAGATTCTGCACTGACTTGCCACGACGACTGTCCCCAACTAGAGCTGACTGGCGCAAACTAGCCCCAACTGCAAATCGTGGGTAAAATCTGGCCAAAAATCTTGTAGTGTGTCCCCAGCTTCAGGCAACAGTGCTGACCACTGCACCACAGTGCCACCTATTTCAATGTGATATAGGATTATTTGTGTTCATAACTAATCATATGAACATAGAAAATAAGCTCCTTTGGAGATTACTGGTTCCATATGGTGAAACGTCCACTGGGGACATCCTTTCGGACTGGGCATTTCGATGAATGTGCCCTACAAATCCTGCTCTAATTCACAGATGCTTTCAAAAGAGGTGGCCATTTTATTCACCTAAAATTCAATCAAACTTCAAGCACTGATACTTTATTTGACCATCACCTAAACATGGTTGTAATCAGTAACTCTAACCAGAATTGTACATTTAGTAACTACACTTTGACAGTTTTGACATTTGACTAAAACACATAGTGCATAGCAACAAACATTTGTCAAGTATCTCAGCAGTCTCCATTTTCTTAAAACTACAAAATGAAAGGTCAAAGAAATTAAGTTGGAAGTGTGTTATTTCACAAAATTGCTACGTTTGACTCATCTACACTCAACGGGAGCACAGCTGTTGATTTGATTGTCTCCTCTATTGATTCCAGCTCTATTAGCTGATCACAGAAAAATACCAATACAACTGAGCTGGTGCATATGTCTAAAAGTTGACCATTTGAGCAATAACTATTAACTAAAGTTAACAATCCTGTTCTAGTACCTATAATTTATGTAACTACCATGCAACACCACTGAGCGAAGTAAAGTGACAAATGGCATCATCTTAACACATTTTGACCTTTCTTGCAGGAAGAACATCTGACTTTCTTGACTCATTATAAATCTAACTGAATAGGCTTTAAATAGCTAAAGGTTGCTGATTGTTACATCAGAAACATTTTTTATTAAAAACCTAATGCCCATAGTTTTGCACAGTTTGAGCCCTCTGGTGGCTGTACTTTGATGTTTTCCGTGTGAATGAATGAATGAATGAATGAATAAATAAATAAAGATTAAAGGATGCTCCTTTCACAGTTTACCATGGATTTATGTTGACATTAAGTATGAGACACTGATAATGCTAATGTTTATTTTGCTAGGTGGAGTGAAGCTGGTCTTTGACTAAGAAGAGTTCTGACACGTAACCGTACAGTCACTTTGTAAAGAGACCGTGGTACAGCAGCTAACTTAATGTACAGCAACATCTGCTTTGTCATAGCTTACATTAAAGGGACAGTTCACCCCACAATCAAAAATATATATTTTGCTTCTGGTTTGTAGTACTATTTATCCATCTAGATAGTTTTGGTGTGAGTTGGTGAATTTTGGAAATATCAGCCATTGAGGTGTTAGAAAATATCAAAACACACATCGAGTATCACGATATTTATGTTTTGTGATACTGTATCAATTCTCAAAATTCATTTCATTTTGTGTTGTGTTTAAAAACTGAATGCTTAACAGCAGGTTATCTATCTTTACAATTCTCAATGCATAAAAAGCAAAAATTTTCACTCATATTTTCAGCATAGTGGTGTGATTTTTTTTACTATAACAATTTTCCTAACCGTTCCCACCCTTTTTTCCTTTGGAGCCTGAACTGCAAGTTCATACAATTCAATGCAAACAAATACACAGCCCTATGTAGGAACTACTTTTTTCTATTTTATGAAGAAAGTAGTTCCTAAAGACTGATCTCCAAAACTCTGCAACTCACACCAAACCTAGATGGTAAAAAAACATAATAAAATAAAAAATATGTATCTTTGATTTTAGAGTGAACTGTCCCTTTAATGCTATACCATCAGAGTGAACGACCCTTAGCTGGTTATCTAGTTAGGCCTGAACAGCACCAACCATTAATGCCAGTTTAACACATCGTGACACCAGTTCAGTCAGAAAACACAGACTATGAAAGTGTAAAAAAAAAAATAAACAAAGCGACAGATTATTATGGGCTGTAAAAGCGCCTCTAACAGTTAATGTGACACCGGTGTCCTGGTAACCAGGCCCTGCTGCCATTGCTAAGCTAACGTTTGCGTGCTTCAGTCGTGTAGGTTTACATTAACAGACACTGTGAATATAATATAATTATAAATAACGCTACAGTTGATGGCGAGCCTAAACTATAGGGTTAGACGCGCTGTGTGTGTGAGAAACAGCGTCGTGCAGTGTTAACGTTACATAAATGGCGTAGAGGGGAGTGAGTTTGCTCTACTGATCTACTGACCTAGTTTCTGAATAGCGCAAAGTTACGGTCAGCCGGTGACAAAAACACGCCGCCGCTGCGCTCCTCTTTTCCGGTAAACATCTCAATGCCACGCGTATGTTGAGTTACCCACAGTGTGAACGTTCAAACCGGTTGATAGATTTAATAGTCGTTCAGTTACCTGCCGGTTCGCCTCCCGCTCTGTCACCGCCGCCAGCCGCTGCATTCCTGGCCGACATGGCTGGAGCCCGAGCCGGAGCGCTGGGGCCCAGGACTC
The DNA here is from genome assembly GCA_034769285.1 of Lutjanus argentimaculatus. NCBI lineage: Eukaryota > Metazoa > Chordata > Actinopteri > Lutjaniformes > Lutjanidae > Lutjanus > Lutjanus argentimaculatus. The sequence continues at coordinate 10,950,454 of JAWZSL010000012.1, read as the reverse complement.
CAATGCATGGAGGAGGCGGTCCACTGCTCCGGGGTGCTGCTGTGTTAACAGGACAGGTTGTGGGGGGAGCCGAGACGACGGCACAATGTGGTACAATGGACTTATTTTTTCTGTGTGAAGAGAAGAATCGGGGACGGGGCGCAGTGACGTGCACCGAGGTAGCTGTTTGCGGTGCTGTCGGTACAGAAGTGCGGGGAAACGCGGAAGACAAGACACAGTCTCCTCCTACCGGTGCACCGCAGTCACCGCTTCACCGCTCCAGCGCTCCAGTGCGGTCGTGATGCTTATGGGAACCCTAGATTTGACAAATTCCCGCGAGATTTATATGCGTTGTTTCTACATTGTGCATATTATAAAAAAATAATTATTTATACTGTGACAGTGCTATGAATATTAACTGCTTAGGGACAAAGAGACACTTGGTTAGGGTCTGAGGAAAGTTCGTGTTCGGGTTAAAATAATTATTCTCGCGAGATATTTCCGGGTCTGGGGTTCTCATCTCGACACGACCATCCTGTGCTCTGTCGAAAACCTTACTTCATCTAAATGGTGGTTAATTAAAACTAAACTAAAAACGAAAACAAGGTGTGAAATAAAACAAACAAACATTTAAACAACTGAAATAAAACAAAACTAGACTTAGAAAAAAACAACTAACTGTGAACTAAAATTAAAACTATATCAATTTGGTCAAAAATTGTCAACAGAAACAAGCATAAGGAGACATCGCTGCAAATGTCTTTTAGACTGGGATTAGAGCTAGACATTATAATTGATCAGCCAATATATCGGGCCAATATCCCTAGCACAGCATATGAGTGTATTTGTTCAATTTTTTTTACAGAACATAATGTAGTTTTTTATGTTTGATCCCTTTTAAATTTCGCATTACTCTATTTGTGTTTTTTTTATTTCTAGTTATTTCAATAAAATAAACCAGTGAAAGTTTACTGTTTCAGTGCCCTGGATCTTGGATTTTAAATATATATAAATAAAGAATATTGGCAGTTATATATCCATTTAGAATTTTTTTACTCCCTAATATTGTATCGGCATCGCCCCCAAAAATCCAGTATCGGTCGGGCGCTACTGGGATATTTACATGACTTTGAATCAACTGCCTTCACAAAGTGTTGTTTGTATTGTAATGCCTGTTCTGAACATCCTAAATCTTGCCCCAGACAAATACCCCTAATAAAAAAATTAACTAATACAGAAACTAAGAAAGACTAAACTAAAATCAAACCTTTTTAAACAATAAAAACTCAACTGAAATGAACAAACCCACTCTGGGAAGTAAATGAAAATAAACTAAACTGAAAACACAAATTTAAGATAAAATAAAAAAAAAACAAAAAATAAAACCATGGTAACTGATTTCCACCAGGTGAAACAATTAAACATTTGGAGAGATTTAATTTTATCTGGAGGAATACACCCCACTAATTTAAGATATAGCCTACATGATGGTCAAAAGAAAAAAGTAATAAAGTAATAAAGAAAGAAAGAAAGAAAATTTCTGTATTTGCAGTTTAATACATTTATTTTACAAATATGGATTAAATTGCTACTAGAAAAAATGTAATGAATTGAAGCATTTGTTATGTTTTATTGTTTTATCCATCTTTATGTGTCTGTATAAGTATTTTCTCGCTTCATGCACGTCCTTTAATCTGCTGGTCCATTCTTCTCTGTAAGTATAGCCTCATTAAAATGACAGTCACACATTTCCTTGCCACTGACAAGAAAAATCATGCATGCATACCTACAATTTTCATTAAAAACTCCCAATATTTCAGTTTTTGGATTCATTTTCAAGGAAATTTCGAAAAACATATCTGAAAGCAAAAACTTTACAACCAAAGCTAAAGGGACAGTTCACCACAAAATCAAAAACACACATTTTTCCTCTGGCCTGCAGTGCTATTTATCCATTCAGATCGTTTTGGTGTGAGTTGCTGAGTTTCGCAGTTATCAGCCATAGGGATGTCTGCCTTCTCAAGAATATAATGGAACTAGATGGTCCCCAGCTTGTGGTGCTCAAAATGCCAAAAGATACATTTAATAAACTCTGACTGTAAAGTTGCATGAAAAAGGAGGCAGTAAGTAGAATCATGAAGGTAATCATACCATAGAAGACAAAAAAAAAAAGAAAAATTAAAACAGAGAGAAAGACAAGACAAAATGCTTCAATTTTGTAGATGCAGTATCTGTATTTGTAGTGCATTGTATTGCACAACAGTAGAGTAAACACAGGTGTTACCAGTGATACTAATTAAGGTCCCATTAGTGCAGCAGAGCCTTTCCAGTGAGCCAACATTACAACATTTTATTTTTTATTTTTTTTAAATGGAGTGGAAATTTAATTTTTATTTTTTGTTAATATGCAAGTTTTGAGGAATTTTATAAACATTTATTACTTAGCTGGAGGATAATATTGACTTCATCCTTGCATGGCTCCACCTTGTGGAACAATGGAGAAACTACAATTAAATTGAAATTTAAACTTGAGGCATGAATGGTATGAAAAAATGTAACTGATGGTACAGATTTGGCTCATCTGATTAGGCCATCCTAAACAACATGGATCATCCACTGCATAACACCTTGATGGACCAAAGAAATAATGGTGGTGGAAGGCTTCTCTCTCTTCGTTGTAGGACAGAGAGATACAGAAGATCTTTCATACCAACTGCCATCAGACTCTATAATTCTTATACAAATAGATGAGACTACAGACAAATGAATTTCCCCTTGGGGAGCAATAAAGTATTTCGTATCGTATCGTATCGTATCGTATCGTCTCGTAGATTTGTTTGTAAACTGTATGTGCCGTTTAATTCATTTATTTTACAAATATGGATTAAATTGCTACTGGAAACTGCAGAGCAGAACCCCTCTTCTTAAATTGATCAAAAATACATATTAAAATGTATGAATTAAAGAAATGGAGAAATTATTCATGTTCAGTTATATCACTTTTGAAAGTATCTTCATTATGTTTTAAAATAACAGGCCTAATATACCCCATTTGACTCAATCCCAATTGTATTCTCTGTCAACAATCTTTCAAAGACATGTTAAGTATCAACATCATATCATTAACATATCATATCATATCATAAACTTGAACGAATATCATAATGGAAAATCCTGGATTAAACCTTTCCGCTTTGTACACTGTAACAAATGTCATTTTCACAGTATTATTACTGTAAAATGAAGAAATCCTTACTGTATAATATGTATACAGCAAGTTTTGTAGTTTTTACAGCATGATTACTGTAAAATGAAGAAATGCTTAATGTGTAATATGCATACAGAATATTATTATATTTGAATAATTTTAATTTATAGTTAATTTTGCCAAAAGCTGGATGATTAACACACAGATTAAACTTCCACTGCTTGTCTACATTAGTATCAATGTATATTAGCCAAAGCATCTCATTTGATTTGTTCTATTAAAGCTAAAGTATGTTTCTGAAGTTTTATGCTGACCTTTACTGGAAAAAATAAACATTTGAAGAGTCAGAACTGCTGAAAGAACAACTCTGACCCTTCAAATGTTCATTTATTTTTTTACCAAAAAACAAACATATTTTTATACCTTTATTGAACATTTTGCTGAAGAATTCAAATGAAATGCTTTGACATCATCTGTCAAATCAGACATTATTAGAGCCAATATTTATCGGCTAATATTTGCCAATATCAATATAGACTGATATACTGTGATAGGCCAATATCAGTCAATAATTTATCAGTACTGCTATTTATTGTGTGTCCCTTGTTATATGAACTTTTTTTAACAAAAAAAAATTATTGGTTTTCTTATCAATATCGGCCATGAGAAGCAGGCAATTATCAGTTATTGGTATCAGCTGAAAAAAAATCCATAATGTGCATCTCTAATGTTATTTATCTGCTGAAGTGAAAATTCTGCTACCTGACAGCTCAACTTGTCAAACAATGGCTGCAGCGTTCATCAGTGTCCCAGATCGAGCTGCCTGTCACACGTGTCTCATGTTTGTACTGGATGTTTACAGTAGCTGCCAAGTTTCTTTCAAATGTGGCTGTTAAGTAGCCTTGTTATAAGCATTTTTACTTTGAGTTAATTAGCTTATTGACACTAATGTTACAACAATGCTCCTGATATGAACAAAGAAGGAGGATAAACAGGCTCAATAACCAGCAAAACCTGACAAGTTGAGCAAAATTAACAGGACATGTCAGAAACCCAGAAAGTTGTTGTGATTCAGCTTCTTTTAGTAAATATTTATTTGAATAACAAACTTAGTGGGACAATTTCATTCAGAGAGCTGATGACTATACTGACAGTCAACTATTGTTAGCTAATATTTTATATTATATATTAATATGATATGAAAGACAAACAAACAGATCCAACTCTGAAATGGCATTTTATCATTGAGTCATCAAGGATTTACAAAACCATGCTGAATGTACAATGATTACATCTGTTGACTATAATCTTTTGACCTGCTACCAAAGCTGTTTTGCCCCTGAATACTTCGCACCCTGTAATGTTTGTAAACAAGAAACCTGTCTGTATTATCATACATGCTTGATTATTTAGTAACTAATACTTCTTTATTCTTCCACTGCAGAGAAGAAGACTCCAGTCCAGAAAGAGCATTTTTTCAGCCCAGAGAGAACTTGTTCCACAGTTTTGGTTCAAATTTCATTCCAGGGTTTTTATTCATTTTTACTTTTAAAGGAGCAATATAGAGTAGTCTGCCAGACTCCATTAACATTTTGTTCAATTTAGCTGTTTAACTGTTTAAATATCTGCGTCATCTACAAAATTAATAATAATTTCTTATGACTCATCGACAGACTCTAACTCATTCAGCATTAATTTGAACTCTGATTAACGTGAAACAGGCAAATAAAACAGTTATTCTGGCACAGAATCTCTGATCTGATGATCTCTGCTAATATGTCATGGTCATATTACAGGAAACATTTAACAGATTTCTCCTTTAACTGAACATTAATTTTGTATGAATTTTTAAGTTCTGGTTGTAAAAAAAAATGCTTTAAAACATCTCATGTAACATTTTTCCACAATGTGCTTTTTAATTTTTTAATTTTTTTTTTTCACATTTAATCAAAAGATCAGGAAAGGATTAACCACTCCTTCCTTTGAAAGGCAACTTGGCCACTTTTCATGGATTAGAAAACACCAGGACTGGAGTGAGTCTTGAAAACAACAGCAGAGGCAGAAAGAATTTGTTCAAGAAACTTTAGTAAGAACGAAATTAAATTGCTCAAACCATCCAGTTATTGAAAGTAAAAAAAAGACTCATCTGGTCCCCTGTAATGCCTGTTGGTCTTTATTTAAATCAGGGCTGCCCAAAGTGGGGCGCTTGGACCAAACTCGGCCCACCATAATGTTTGATTCGACCCGCCAGATATTTCTACATTAAATCTTTTTTAAAAAGCTATAAATTGTTATTTAATCTGTTTTATTTTTGTTTGTTGTCTCCCTTGTCTCTCTGTTACCTTCACTTGTCTTGTCCAATAGAGGCAAAAGCCCTCACAAAATCTAAAAAAACCTCCTAAATGATCCCTAAATTATTTATTTGTCATATTCAGAACAGACATGATAAAGGCACTCCTTTGTGCAGGAAGTTTAAGGGAATTGGGATTTAGTGTCACTTTGTATCTTTAACTTATATAATACATTAGTGTTGTGTATTTTGCGTGCTCATGGATCCAACATGAAGTTTCAGTTTTGGCTCTTGAAAAAGTTTGTCCACCCCTGATTTAGATATTACAAACAGTCCATGCTCCCTCCCCTCACAAACAGCAGTGAGCACAAGTTAAACCTGCCTCAATGAAGTCCTGGAGCAGCTCTAATCCTCCATCTTGCGATTCAGAACAGGGTAAATATGACTATTGTAAGATAAAACTGTGCAGTCACTTTGAATTCAGACAGTTTAAAAATGTGTTTTAGTTTGGGACTAGTTATGGGCCCTTTAATGTGTATTCATTTTATCTGATGTTATTATTAATGCTTGTTTATTAACTGTCCCCTGGCTTCTTGTCATTTTGCAAAAGTGGCCTCAGGATTTTTGTCTTAATAACTGAATTTTTGACAGCCATTTGAAATCTGCCTTTACATGCTAACAGCTGCTGTCTTGCACACAGGTGACTGGCTTAGTCAATTCGTGAAGCTACAGGTGACATTTCCATTTGCCAATTAGCTCAGTGAGATAGAGGATGGTTCTTGGTGTTGAAGGTTGTGAGTTCAAGCCTCGGCTTGTATAACATTTCCATATGAGAAATCAACCCAAACTTTTCACAAAGGTCCAGTCCCATGCCAGATGTCCTCAACTGGAAACACAAGACAATAGTCCTGATGGTGGCGCTACAGCAAGCCTCTAAATTTCAAAACTTTGAAAATTCATAACAAATCAACCATATGTGCTACAGCTTTGGAAACTTTCACTTTGAAATTTGCTTTTCCATGCATGGATGGCTGCTGCCTGGCACCCTGATCCTTGGCTTAGTCAGTTTGTGAAGCCACACATGAACTATTACTTGCCAATTAGCTCAGTGAGATAGAAGATGGACCTCAGTCTCAGAAGTTTGAGTTCAAGCCTCAGCTAAGGCAGAACAGACATTCTAATGTGAAAGCCTTTATGTTCAGGTATCATGCTATGTGGATTAGCGACTATTAAAGTTAAAATAATTATGATCCAGGCAGTTTTGGGAAGAGACAAATACTCTTTATCAACACGTTTCCCTGTTATCCCTTGTCTCTTTTCCCTGTTTATTTGGCTTAGCTATCAGTCAATAAGCAGAGTCTCTTGTGCCAGAAATTGTGAGTTCAAGCCTCAACTGATGTAAAATGCACATTAGAATGCCACCTTTTTTTTCATCTTCCTACACTCTGCTTGTTGCTCAGAATTGCCTAATTTTGCCTAAAATTGCCTGGCCCCGACCATTGCTGCGCAGCAGCTATAATTTGATTTGGTTCAGTGAAGAGGGTTTACTCTGGCCAAATTTTGAGATACTGAACAAACTGAGTTCTTTTTGCTTTTTATTGCTGAAGTCCTGAAAAGTGGTGTTTTTCTGTTGAATTCTTAAGAGTTCCAGAGAATATTTACTTTGGACTTTCTTGAAAATGACTTTCTTTCTGGTTAAATTGTCCCATCAATACACTGATTTATACTCAACTGACTCATGCTGCATTGTCCCCCTGATTATTTGCTGTGATTATTTGTGTGCTGTTGGTTTGGTGGCTCATTTTTATGAAAAGTGGGTTCATAACAGAGTGTATTCATGCATCCATGTCGGGGAATGACCTTTAAAATCTCAAACAGGAAATTGTCAGATGAACTCTGGCTGGCACCATTTAAAAACAATGATGAAATATTTTGCTGACAATCGGTGCATCATAGTGATTTTGCAAAATGGTGAGCTTGGGTGGAAGTAATGACTGACTACCCAAACTACCATGATCTAAACATCTTTTCATAGACTAGGCCTCATTCAACAGAATTTTTCCCACAATGTGAAATGTGGTTACCCACATCCATCTGTTTAGACATGTTTTCTCATATTATTTCAGTCTGCTGACCTACATTTTCTATTCTTTCAGATGATCTGTGCCGCAGACTGTCGTCACGAAGTTGGAGGGTCGGTTCATCACTCTAGAATCTGCAACAGTCACAGGTAGGCTATTTTTAATACTATGAAACACAGGGTTATGAGACATTTCTGAAAATGATTACTATTATTGTGGTTGGCATGATTTTCAAACCTTTATGTGCATTCTGTGTATAGTCAATCCTTATTTCTTAATTTGGGTTTTGTTCTATTTGCATTTTTAAATCATAGTTATTTCTAATTATTAAAAATACTAGTTAAAGTTTATGGTTTCATTGCCCCGATATCATTTGGGACAAAGTAAAATATAATACCTCCATTACTTGTCAAAACCACTTTTGAGGGCTCAAAGAATGTGTTAATGTATATATGCTGTTCAAAGAATATCAGCTGATATTTTTCATGTAATTATAGAAGACCAAGATGAAATAATGATGTGGATGGCAGGAATGATTTAAAACTGTTAATTTTTGAAAAATAATATATTTGCTGCAACTTTACTCACTATATTTAACTTTTAGACTGTACTGCACTATTGGCTTGAATTTATGTATGTGGCTTGACTTTTGAATTTTAGTTGGAAGCTAAAATTTTTAACTATTCCTTATATAATTTTATTTTAACTTAACCACCACTGAATTCATGTTTAATTGTAACTCTGTGCTATATGTCCTAAAGGGACAGTTCACCCAAAAATGAGAATTCAGTCATTATCTATTTGCATTCATGCTGATTGAAGGCCAGGTTTAGTTTTCTTTTTTTTTTTTTTAGTCCACACAACACTGTTTTCCTGTGAAACTCCAGCAGACAGTTAAAGTCAATGGTGACCAGTTTTCAAATGTAAAAAAACAACAAAATAAAAACATGAAATGCCTCCATACTGCTTGTCTAGTGTAATCCAACTCCCATAAAGCCCCAACATGCCAAGTTGACTAAAAAAAATGTTATTTACACCATGTTTTTAGCACCTATATTTACACCAGCTATGAAGCACATGTGGATATGCCAATTTGGTTGTTGTTTTGGCATTGTTGAGTTTTTTTTTTTTTTTTTTTTTTTTTTTTTTGCCGTTTGCTGGACATTTGCCCTCGGGGCAGTGGGGGTCAATTAAAAGTTCCTTTTAATATACACTAACTTTGTTCTCAGTTCATGTTATAGTTAATCAAAGTCAGTAATTAATAATAAAGTGCTTCAGTGACAAAACAACAACAAAATAATATATGAAATTTAATTTCATTGAATAATATTTAATATTTATTTATATATTAAATATTTTTATTAACCTAACAATCTGTCTTTATCTGTCATTGTAACAAATGTTACCAGTCATAATTATCAAAGACAACATAATATAAATACATAACAGGCTGTAAAGAATCAACATATTACATGATAATCTATATATTAATCTCTTTAGGAATGACAGTGTACATATTTTAAATTAATCAAATATTTATTTACATACATTTCAAGAGACTAAGTTTTGAAATGTATTGGTTTTTGTTTCATTCAATATTTTATTTCAGTCATGTAAATTTTTCACACTAGCATCAGTTACCATGGTAACTGACCCAGAATTTCACTTAACCAAGAATGCTAAATTCTGTCCTTTGGGAAGATGTACAAAAGGTGTTTGTTTGTTGTCCTGACAGTTGAGGTGCCCTGAGAGTAGAGCCTGCTGACTTTTACCATATCATTACATCATTTTAACTGCTTTGTATAATTGGGTGTATGTCCTTTATTTCTGTCTTGTTAATGCATATTGTTGGTTAAACTTTCTCACAAATAAAGAACTTTTAAAGTCATACGTATAATAGCAATGTACTTCAATTAAAGAAGATGATCAATATATATTGAGTTGTTGCTGCTTGTTAGAGTGCTGCCATTTTGTTAGGTGAATGTTCACCTGTGACAAGTGAGTCAGGTAAGCAGGGAAACAAAACATTGAGAGAAACCAACTCTGACATTACAAAACTTATTGTATTGAAATACAAGCAATGTGAATTTTGTAACTGGATTTATTAACAACATACAATGTTCATTCCAGCAGAGATAAACATGCAGATTATTTACAGATTATCATGTAATGTTGATTGTAGACAGACTATTAATGGTATATTTATAATGTGTTGTCTTGAATAATTGTGACTTAGTTACAACAAGAATAACTACACATGTAAAGTGGATATGAATAGGGAAGTATTAATTATATAAACATAAAAATATGTGGATATGATGGACCCTTTTACAGCTGATGTCATCGAAGAGCTGCACGCGCATTTTGGCAACAGAAGTAGCGGTCTCCTCCAGTCATCCAGACAAGTTATTAAGCTGCAAAGGTTGAATTAAACATTTTAGCAGCACCAAAATCACCAAAACATTTGTTTGAGCATATGATACTTCAGAATTGATATTCCAGTGGTCGATATAAGTTGCTTAAGCTTCTGAAAAATTGTGACTGTTTAAGAGCAATTGGTGGCGTCTATGGTTGCAAGCTATTAAACATGTTGATTAGACTGAGAACGCGATTAAAAATGCTCGTGTTTGCAGCAGCCCATTGACAAACTATTGTGGTCCGCTGTACTTCTGTTGCCAAGATGTGCGCACAGCTTTCGCATTGTTTACTAACTGTAAAAGTGTCTATATAAAGCAATGTGTGCTCCTGTGCGAACTTTGATTTTGACGCTACTGAAGAGTCAGTAAGCTGGGACACCACCACACCACCACACACCACCACACACCACCACACACGCCACCACACGCCACCACACGCCACCACACGCCACCACACACACCACCACACCACAACCCACACCACCACACCACCACACACACCACCACACACCACCACACACCACAACACACACCACCACACCCACCACACGCCACCACACCACCACACACCACACACACACCACCACACACCACACCACACCACCACACACACACCACCACCACCACACCACCACCACACACCACACCACCACCCACACCACACCACACCACACACCACACACACCACACCACCACCACACCACACCACACCACACCACACCACCACACCCACCACACCACCACACACCACACCACACCACACAAACACAACCACCACACCCCACCACACCCCCACACCACCCTACAACACCACACACCACCCCACAAACACCACACACACATCACAACACCACCCCACACCACCCCACCACACCACACCCACACCACCCACCACACCACACAACACACAACAACACACACCACACCACCACACCACCACACCCCCACAACCCACACCACCCCACCACACCACACCAACCACCACACCCCACCCCACACCACCCTACAACACCACACCACCCCACAACACCACACCACACCACACCACACCACAACACACAACAACACACACCACACCACCACACCACCCACCACACCACACCACACCACACCACACCACACCACACCACACACACCACTACCACCACACCACACACACACACACACACAACCACACCACACCACCCACCCCCACAACACCACACCACCACACGGGCGCCCGACCTCGCCGCACGATTTTTGAGGGGGCGTGGCTGTGGTGTGCCATGGAATTTTGATGTCTCGCCATGAAAAACTAAATTGCTATAACTTAAGTATAAATTTTCCAATCTGCACCAAACTTAACGTGTTTGATAACAGTCCCGCCCTGAACACTCTATCACAATATTTCAAATTAGTCATAGCACCACCTACTAGCAATAGAAAATGACATGTTTTACACTTTGACATGCTCCTTCAAGCAGGTTGACCACATCCAACTCAAATCTGGTCAGAAAGGCCTTATGACCATGGTAACGTTATATTGTGAAGATGTTGCCATGACGGCACGGCGACGGTCAATGATTCGCCTTAACGCAGGAAGTTGCTTTAACTTCCATTTACTTGGTCAAATCTGCCTGAAAACATGCCTGGATAAACATTTTCAACACTGATAATGAGAACTTATTTAGAAGAAAAAACATGTTTGACATAGAAATATCAAGAATACAGAACCACATGATCTGTCATTGACATAATGGATAACACAGGATATCGAGTTCAGCACAGTTTTCTGTCTTTCAACCAGTTTCATAAATTAAGAACTATCTATTTTTAAAATTCCTGATAAGGAATACAGCAGAGTCAAACAGAAACAAGAAGACTGTTGATAGAAAGTATTTATTTACTTATGTTTTAGCTTCTGTTTGCCATTGTAATGTATGTGTGTGCCTTTGCACCACATTACCATGTGATTTTATTTATTCTTCATATAACCAGGTACGTCCTGGTCAAGATGGGTGCAAGAAATAAAATAAGGGGTTTCAAAAGTATAGACAACAATCAGATACACAACAAAAACCATATCAAGACCCAAGAAACAGATACAATACATACATAAATCAGGGGTTACAAAGAATCATTACAAATAATGGCATTTATTAGAGCCAGAGACCTTATTCTGTCAAAACTGATTTTGAAGTGCTTTTGATCATGTCAAAACAGGGTAAATTTTGCCATTGTTATTCATTAGCTTGAATTAAAAAATGTATCATTGAAACATTAAGTTTTGCTGGTTGAATTTGATAATCGTGTTCATATCAAAAATTTTACGAATACTAAATCCTAATACTGCTATTTAGATGTCACATAGGTCTACATGTAACGTTAATCTAATTTCTGAAGTAGTGTTTCATTCCATACTGCTCTGGCTCCAGTTTGTCCTGACCCCCACAAGGGGTCGCCAAAGCTTCATGGGGAGTTATAAGGTGAAACCTTCTTAACCTGAAGGGCTGTAGGAAATATTTTTTAAAATATATACATGATGCCCATATCATTTATTTCAGTGAAGAAAACTAATTTATTAAAATAAAATTTATATATATATTATATATATAATCCAATTGAAACTGTGAAATACTCAACACAGTATTAAGTAATTTTAAACACAGAGTTCGTGCCCGTGTTTTGCAAATCACATTTTTATTTGCATACCCCCTACATCACTTCACGTACCACTGGGGATACATGTACACCAGATTGGGAACAGGGTTTTTAAGATATTAGAAAAATCTTAGCATATAGGGGCCCAGTAAAGACCTCAACACAAGCTGTATTCACAGGCCTTCAGCAGAGAGTGAACAACCTCATCCTGCATTAGAAAAGTACAGAGTTAAAACAACCAGAGAGCTAATAGAAGAATGGCCAAGCATCAGGGAGAAAAAAATATTGAATTTGTCAAAGAAAGAAGTCTATTGAGTTTGTATGATTGTTAAAAAATTTAAAACAATACATAATACAGAGAGAGAAAATATAAAAAATATAAAAAGTTCCTAAAAATATTTGTAAAACTCATCTTTGATGCAACATTCACAGGACATAAACTGCTTAAAATTCATCCAAATCTTTTGTTTTACACAAACTTCCTGCAGTTCTTGCGTTAACTGTTCAGGTTAATTGTGCAATTGTCACTTGTTCTGTTACTCTTATGCATTGAATATAATATGAAATATTCATAAAATATGCCACTTTGTCAGGGGTCACCAGTGATAGAGAAGGAAAAAGGTTGGCTAACCAGTGCCATACCCACAAAAACAGAAGGCACTTCCATTCATGTTTCCTGTAATGGGGCTGTGATATTTCTGGTATAAAGAACCTTATTTATTCAAAGAGTGTCCACTGGGGACTGAGCTCAGTTTATTTATGGAGTGCATGAACAGCTGGAGTACCGGCATTGGCCCATTGCTAAAACAGGCTCTTTTAGGGCTCAGGCTCACATCATCTGGCCTACTGTTTAAATTTTAATAAAATCTCCCTGAAATGCTGCATATTTGATCATCTGCAAAGAGGGAAACTCACTCTGCAAAATGACGAGATTCCCCCTGCTGGCAAAATTTGAGGAAAGTGCCCGTTAGTGTCAAACAGTGAGAGAGATGCTGCAGCTTTATGCCGTTCAGCCGTTTTGATTTCCGTCACTCTCTCATGAATGCAGAAATTGTAAATGGCGGTCATGGAAAAGCGGGAGCGTAAACCTGGAACTTGATGGCTCAGTCTTGGGTTTCACCTGCTCCCATATCTTGTCTCTCCTCAATGCAACTTGTCAAGCTCATGCATATTTAACTGTGGGCCCACTGGGCTGCTATCAGATGAACCTCACCGGCTGAAGGGGTGGTGCTGGGGAGATGATGAGGATGATGATGAGTAAAGCGAGGGGGCTGGGTTTTGGGAATCCATAGCTACACCTGCCCCTCCTCACCAGGAATGGATGAGTTATGAGATGGAGAGGAGATCTGAGCGGTCCATTCAGTTCAGCTGCAGACAAAAGGACGATTACAATGCTGAGCAGAGACTGAAACCTGGATTCTACACTTTCATTTGCTGTCCTCCTTCCTTATTCATCAGTTCATCATCTAAACTGGATCTTTTGGAGATGAAACAAGGTGCATTTTGCTTTGGACATTGAGGAATACTTCAACATCATCCTCCCCTCCACTTTTACCACTGAATCCTCAAAAGGTGGAGAGGAAAAGTCTGTCTTACCTCTGAGGGACCCGTGGCACCACTGAAAGGTGGAGCCAACCCCTGGTGCCACAAACTCAGCAAGGATGAAGAACAGCTTGTAGTGGATCTTTCTTTTTGTTGCCCTTCTCAGAACAAAGTGTGTGAGTGAAGTATCAAGACACTGTTTTGAGAGAAATCAAGTACGTGGAGAGAAAAATGCCTTTTGGTGGGTTGTCAGGGTTGAAGGAACAGGTGCTGAAGCCTGGGAAGGAGGAGGTGAAGAACACAGTGGGGGACTCTCTGGGAAAACTGCAAAGGTGAGAGGGTTTGTGTGTGCAGGAGTGTTTGATCCACAGATGTTCGACTGCATTGAATAAGCATTTGACTCATTATTGAGCGTATTGTATTCATGGTAGAGATTAATTTTTAAAATAACTGTAAGAACGCTCAGCTGAGAGGGCTGAAACATCTGCTGTCAGACAGATGTCTGGAGGCGAGCGCATTAAGCCCAGTGTGTTCTCAGAGATCCTGACGATAAATAAATATTTGATTCTTCTGCTTGCCAGTGATGTAATCACAGATTTTATTTTAAGACAGTAATACATATTTCATATCTGATACATATTTCACAGATGTGTGTGTGTGCGTGTGTTAGGTGGTGGGGGTATGTATAACGAAGCTTGTTGTCATTTTAAGAGATAAAGCACTAAGTAGGCAATTTCCTGCTAAATGAATTTTGTGTGTGTATCAGTAATGTGCACACACTTTGTCACATATAATAAGAATGCTTTGACTCGTATTATGAACAAGTGGAAAATGGGAATATTTAAATTTTTGCTGTTGCTGTCAGAATAGATAAGATTAGAAAAGAATAATTCATCAATTCGTTCAGTTTAATTGCAAAAATTGTGTGTTACATTTTTCATTTAGCAGTTGATGTAAAGCGAAGAGCCTGACATTCATCAGGACCTTGTGCTACTCCAGACACACAAATAAACAAAATACTTGAATGGCAATTAAAATTTGAATTGACAGTTTGCTCAATTCTATACTTGTTAACAGGGGTGGGTGGTAATAGATTACTGTGATCAGGATTGCATAATCAGATTACAAAAAAGGAACTAGATTACTTTTGAAAAATGTGTAATTAGATTATAGTTATATTGCCAAGGATTACTTGATTGCTTTTTTGATTACATCTTAAAATATGGCAGTTTTAAAAGTATGAAGCCTTTCTTCAAGATAAAAAATAGTCTGTTCACTCATAAAAAGCACATACAGGGGTCCCCAGGCAACTGCTCCACTTTGTGACGGACCTGGCGAAAGAAAAAAGAATCCAATGGAAAAAAAAGCTTTTTTTTTTGCATTGAAAATGTTTTGAGATGTTTAAAAAGATAATTTGTGTCCAGTTTTTTAGTATAAGGAGCAATGTTTTCAGTGTTTGATTTTGTAGTCATCCAGAAGTATTCAGATGAGATTACATTTTTTCATTATGCAATGGATTATGTTACCAATTACAAAAATTGTGATTTAATTTCAAAATTCAGTATCTGACTACATTTAAAAGTAATCTAACCAATCCCTGCTTAAAAAATCAATTTCTGATGGAAACATCACATTTTACAAACGGCACATGAAGTTAGTGACAAGGAATAAACCTTTAACCCTTTGTTTTTTTGAACATATCTTGTAATTTACACCTTTAAGACTGCTTGCAGTACATTACCACTGAAAGTACATCACATTTTGTTAAGATAGCTTTTGAATCTTAATGCAGTTCACAGTTTATGATGCAGCCATTCTGTTAGAGGCATTATCAACCATACTGTTCAAAGAGAAACAAAAGAATTTCATGTTGTGACATAACAGACAACATATACACCAATACCGATATACATGTGAAAGGCCAATATCAGGCCGATATTATCAGCTGACCGATATATCTGTGTTGCTTCAATACAGGGGTTCCCCGACTTTTCCATGTCGAGGCCTCACAAATAGCATTAGCTTAAGGCCAGGGTTGAATTTTGTAAGGTAGTTGTAAGTTTTTGACTAAGATAAAAAACTTTCTTTTCTTTTTGGAAATACAATACAATACGCCATAATAATATAATAGGACAAACCGGTTGTTAGGAGCTTTAAAGAAATTAGCCCTTTTAACATTAAGCCAAAAATATGATTTGAGATTTGAGTGTTTGATATCAAAAACTGATCCCAGTTTCTCATGAATTTGTATCTCACTGGCAGAGAATTATTAATTAGCATATATATGACCAAGTCTCTGGAGTTGGTCAAGGTTCTGCACAGTGGCTGTCCACTGCTCCTATAGGGTGAGTTAATGCAGAGAATGAATTTCCCTGCAGGGATCAATAAAGGATAACATAACTTAATGGCATACTACACTGGATTTTTACAAAAAACAATGTATAGACTCATTTAATAATCCTTCTCAGTAATCACCCACGACCCACCAGAAGTGTGCCAGCATCCGCAGAGACCCCACCCTCTGCCCGTACCTTCTTACTCTCTCATTATTTTGCTGTGCTCAGGATGCTTTACCAACCCAAAATGATGGTATTTGACAACCTGGGAATGAGACTCACCAATCAACTATCTTTCTGGCGTGTTTATAAACAGCAACTGACAAATCCTATTTAACTTTAACTTTAACTTAACTGCTGCAGGCAGGTGAAGCAGTTCATGGGTGCAGGGTCACAGTGACAGAGATGGATTCTGGGTAGTGGAACAGGTGTTGCGAGTGATGCACCTGAAAGCAACCTGATAACAGCAGAGCTGTGACCTTTTTAGTCGTGTTTCTTGGCTTCACCTGCTGCCCTCTGTAAAAGAGCAGAGAGACTTGTGTTTCTCGTCTGTTTTTTTTCCACATTTTTATAAAGTTACAGACAAAAGTGAACAGATTTTGAAATAATTATCATGTGAATATTGTACAAAATTACTTTAAGTATATGCTTGTTGGTCTTGCAGCCTAATTTACCTCAAACAGTTGCAGATAACAAACTGGCTAGTACCACTGACAATCACATGCTCTTACTGGGATTTTTTTTCCCCCTGCTATTTGCTTCTTAGGAAAATAGATGGAAGCAATGTAGAAGAAGAGGACAATATTGAACTGACAGAGGATGGGCGTCCAGTGGCATCAGCACCACGTTCTGCCCCACTGCTGGACTGCAGCTGCGGTGGTCTGCCCAAACGCTACATCATCGCCATCCTCAGTGGCCTGGGCTTCTGCATCTCCTTTGGCATCCGTTGCAACCTTGGTGTGGCCATCGTGGAGATGGTGAACAATAACACTGTCTATATCAATGGAACTCCTGTGCTACAGGTAGCTGGATCTTTAAGATTTTTACTTTTTATTTATTTTACCTTTATTTAACCAGAGAGGTCAGTTGAGAACCAATTCTCATTCAAAGTGACAACTTGGCCAAGAGGCAGGAACACGAAGCATAATTTGCATAATGTGTCTTTTTTCTTGTTGCTAAAAAAAAAAAAAAATCTCAGAGAAAATTGTACTTTAACCATATTTAACCATGCCAAATGAATGCAGTTTGATGGTAAATGGGTAAATCTTAGCATGCTTCTGTTTTGTTTTTTTTTTCCCCTCTGCAGAAAGCTCAGTTTAACTGGGACCCAGAGACAGTGGGGCTGATTCACGGCTCCTTCTTCTGGGGCTACATCGTAACACAAATCCCCGGTGGTTTCATCTCCAACAAGCTGTTTGCCAACAGGTGACGTGCAATTTATGGCTGTCAGTATATCCACTGTCAAAATAAACTAGTTGTTTCAAAAGTTAGAGTCCAGGCCCTAAAAAAGTTGAGTGAATTTGAAGTTTGAGGTCATTTTGTAATGATTCTAAACAAATAAGCTTTTATAGTCTAATAAACTTTAATAATTCTGTTGTACTTGAGAAAAAAATTAAATAATTATTAAGCTGAATCAACAACTCCAGTCACACTGACGAATATATTACAAACAAATTAGTTTTTCTTTTACATTTTCTCAGCTTGAAAAATGAGTTCTTCATTTTGCACAAAGAATATACAGCTGCAGCTGCTCATATTGGAGCTATGTCGTTCCAGCATTGACAATATGTGAGACTGCTCCCAGTGAACTTACTCAATTTTAGGTGTCAGAGGCTTGGGACTGATTTCAATACTAACCTTCATCATGGTTCACAATGTTTTCATTATTGTGAAAAGAAGCAACTATGACTTATTTTAAAGTGTATTAGAGACATGACATGTTTTCATTATAAATGTTTTCTTCGAATGCTAATGCTAACCTTTGCCTAGCAATGATGCTAACCAATGTTAAGAGCGAGTATGATTGAGAGGAGAGTGATTCAGCTACGGCAGCTGACGTTTTTGTTCCTGGTGCTGAGGGAAGTCTGTTTCCCTGTCGATATGCGTTTCCCCTTAACTCAACCTCATTTCAAATCAAAAGACTCCGCATTAGAAAAACTCATTTGTAACTTCTGAAGTGTTCTGAAAATAAATACTAGAATTTTTAAGTTGAGTCAGCTTGAATAAATAAAACTTGTATATTTACATTAAGATAATGAGAAAACACTACAGTCCTTTATGATTTTTTCAGTATTACACTTTAACACTGTAATCTGATTATGCCATTATAAACTGAATACTTTTAAGATTTTGGACTGTTGTTTAGAAAACCCATGTGATGATGATGCTTGAGAGCCATTTTTTCCTTTCTCTGCCATTCAGTAGACCAAAGGATGAATCCATAATGAAAAAAGTTATTAGTTACAGCCCTAAACACAGTGCAGAGACAACTGATGATGTTGCTCATGAGCCGGAAGCCAGTGTTACATGTGAGGTGTGAAGAGACAGATTATTGTTTCTGTCTTTCGTTGAGGATGAAGTCATGGTCACTGCAGCCCTGACCACATATGTTATGACAGAATCACAAGAAAGGCTAAAAAAAAAGATTAAGGTTGTGAGAGAAGGGGGTTTTCCTCTCCTCAGCCTGTGCGTTTAAGGGTTAAAGCTGTACGGCGTGGTGAGCGGTGCTGATGGAGCAGATAGCAGTCCTGTAATAAAAGCTTCACAGGAAAAGAGGACACGCCACTGACAGAGTTAATAATGAAAGATCCTGCCTCTGATTTCTCTCTGAAACACCAGCCACTGGAATATTACAAGTGTCACTTACACACTGTTTTGGAAAAAGAGAAGGAAGGGGGATGAGGTGAAGGAGAGAGGAGAAGGGAGCTAAGCGGCAGCGTGGTGATGAAGCAGAAACTTTTGGATTGAATGGGATGTCTTTATCTCAGAGTATGAAAGGCAGAGGCGTGAGATCTGTCTCATTATAAGCCTGACAGAGATGCTTTGACCGGGAGATATTTGGAGATATAATGCCTGCCAATATTAGACATCTACACTATTTCTCAGACACTGAATAGCATGTGTTTGTGTGTTTACCTGTTGCAGACAGACCTGACGAATATCACCATATAAGTCAGGGTTATAATTTACTAATAATTTATTAGGATGTTTCTTCCAAAGAGCTGCTTCATTTAAACTTGAGTAAATATCACGATCCCTTTATTATTAGAACATTTACACTCCATGTCTAGTTTATTCAGTTTTGAATGTAAAAAATTCAAAAATAATTAAATTAAATTAAATGTAATAGAAGTGTACAACCTCCTCCAGGATGGCAGAGATAATTTTAGTAAATTATTTGAAACGTTTGTATTTTAACAGTGTCTATATCCCCTGTAATCAATATAAATTAGCTGTTTTTCGCTTAAGAAAAGTCTTTATTTGTATGATTTTTACAGGGTGTTTGGAGCTGCCATTTTCCTGACGTCAGTGCTCAATATGTTCATCCCATCAGCAGCTAGGGTGCACTACGGTTGTGTCATGTTTGTTCGCATCCTGCAGGGCTTAGTGGAGGTAAGAGAAAAAATGTTCTAGGCTAAAAGGTTAATGAAAACTGGGACTGATCCACTTAAAGGTGCAATATGTAAGAACTGGCCACCTGTTAAATTCATACTCCAAACAGGCTAGCTGTTTTCAAGTTGTAAGTTAGTCTAAGATAACTGGCTCAGTTCAGTAGCTTCATATTTATCACTCAGGTACAGAGTGGTACAAATCTACTCATCTAATTATCAGAGAGAAAGCCAATAACTGTATTTCCCAGTATGTCAAACTATTCCTTTAAAACATTTCCACTTTGTCAGATGAATCCCAGGTTTCCGCTGAAACCTCTGACCTTTGACATCTTCCACACCATGTCCCTACTAGGGTGTCACCTACCCAGCATGCCACGGGATGTGGGCCAAATGGGCGCCACCTCTTGAACGGAGTCGACTGGCCACAACTTCATTCTGTGGTGAGCGAAGCCTCAGTTTCCTCTCGTCCAAATGCCCCAAATTACTCTGTGAACACCAAACTGACACCCAGAGTTGGGAGGGTTACTTTAAAGATGTATTCCAATTAATAATTACCTGTTAAAAAATGTGGTCAGTAACCTAATCCAAGTATCACAATATTATAGTGATGTACAGTTACTTTTTGAATAACTCAATACCAAATATGGTGAATTAGCCTCATTTAATGTGTTGTGTTCATTGTTAGGTTCTTATATGAAAGCTTACTCATCATTGCTGGGCTGTTCAGTAAATGGACATGAAAGAGAGCAAATTTTGTTTTGCAGATTCAGCCTACTGCTGTCTGCGCTGAAATGAAAATAACCACATTGCACTTTAAACTGGTGCCATGACAACCCACGCATCAAAACCCTCTTGACATTGTCTGTGAATGAACACAGCTCACCTGCGCGCTCTAAAGGAGCTTCTCTCTCTATTCACCTAAATGAAGTGTCACATTGCTTACTGTCCAAAAGCACTCTCTTGCTCCGGGCTCTATTCAGAACGATGGTGTTCATGAATCTGTCTGATAATAGAAAACACATTAAAACACCCTCTCTGTCATTGCCGTGCCAATGACCCATTTTGACAGCGTTTATTCAATGAATCTAATGTGTTTCTTTGATGTGCTTGTATTATTAAGACACATATTCACACTGTATGTTTTTGTGCAATTGAAAGCTGCTGCACTGTAACCACATAAAGCTAAATATTTCTGTTATATAATATTCAAATTTCTTAAATATAAACGACATGCAATGTTTTTGTAGTATGCCAATCTTGAATATTTGATATGTCTATTTTTAGTTAATATTCACTGAGATCTGATGTTACCACTGGTATAATTATACCATGACACTGAAATCTGACACCAATTGTTCTCAGGATCCTACGCAGGAGCAGTGATCGCCATGCCTTTAGCAGGAGTGCTTGTTCAGTACGTGGGATGGTCTTCGGTCTTCTATATCTATGGTAAGACTGATGTTTGAATGCACACACAGCAACAACATAAAAAGTGCTAAATATGTTCGGTAAATACAAAACAAAAGCAACAATTTTAGAAACATTAAAAGACCCAAGAGTTTTAGGCTGCAGCCAATACATTTAAAAAAAAGAAGAAGAAGAAGAACCACCTTAAAAAAGTTAGTGTATGGGACAAGTTGTACTTGAGAAAACATATTCAACAAACTTAAGATATTAAGTTGAGCCAATAATTATTATGTCAAAAAGTCCAAGTGCGTTTATCAGTCTGAACACTGAGTAAACTAGCTCTCCCTCTTTCCTTTAAAAGTAAAACAAAACTCTATTTGTTTTATGTATAGACTCTAAAAAGCATTCCTGAAGTCATAAAAACATATGTGTTCATTGACTGGATATGTCTCTTTGAGGACTTGACAGTTACCAGCGAGACTGCAGGAACGCATTGTTCCTAGCCAAGAAACAGTCTGGCACACAACCCCACATAATTCCACAATGTGACACTTAAACAATTCAGTTTTGTATGGATTGTGTAATAAGATATAATGTGTTAATTAGGGCGTTTTTTTGTACTAAACTAAGCTAAGTGTCTGCTGGCAGTAGCTTTATATTGACTGCACAGACATAAAAGTGGAATCAATCTTCTCATCTAACTCTGAGCAAGAATATTTCACAAAATGTTGAAATATTCCTTTAAGCTGTGCAAGGGATCGCTGTGTTTTGTTAGAGCAGAGAACACCTTGTAATCATTTCTGTCTTTCAGCGTCCTTGACTGTCATGCTGCTCTGTGGTAGTTGTACTTCGTATTCTTTGCACATTGAGCGTTATCTGAATTGCTTCAGAGTTTGATTAAAATGATTAACACTGACATAAAACTCATACTTTGCCAAATGTGTTTTAATAAAAATCTACTCTGGTTCTGCCGTGATATTATCTCATGATTTATTGATGTGAATTAGCATTTTCCTGTCTGGACTGTGTGACTCATACCTTGTTCATTTTATTTTAATAATGAAAATTCTTGTGGTCCAGAGAAGGTCTGGGCTTGTTTTAATTAGTCTGTGCTGTCCTTTGTAAAGCCTTCAGTGCAAATATAAATGTCTTTACAAAGGAACATTCACTCTTTTGTTGTTGTCACTTCCTGAAAAGGTGTTTTTGGGATCATATGGTATGTCCTGTGGCTGCTGCTGGCATATGGAAGTCCTGCTGAACATCCCACGATCACTGAGGAGGAGAGGACGTACATCGAGACCACCATCGGTGAAACAATGCACCAAATGAGTGTGACTGAGGTGTGTAAGTGTGATATGTTGCCTGTTTCAGTTTCACAAAAGTTCTATACTCAGCATGAATGTCGTACATTGACTTCCACCTTCCCATCACAGAAATTCAAGACTCCGTGGCGTCGTTTCTTTACCTCCATGCCCGTCTACGCCATCATCGTGGCCAACTTCTGCCGCAGCTGGACCTTCTACCTGCTCCTCATCAGCCAGCCGGCATATTTTGAGGAAGTCTTTGGCTTCCCTATCAGCAAGGTTGGTCTCATAGTTTCTCATAGTTTTTCAGACAGATAATTATTGATAGGACTGATTTACATCATGGCTTCTTGAACATATGATCTCCCAACAGGTGGGGATCCTGTCCGCTGTCCCCCACATGGTGATGACAATTGTAGTTCCTATTGGAGGACAGCTGGCTGACTTCTTACGCAGTAACAAGATCATGTCCACAACAAATGTGAGGAAGCTCATGAACTGTGGAGGTACGTCATGGTAAACTAGAGGCAGCAGGTTTCGTCATTCTTATCTTGATATTGGAAGCTAAGGCCACGTTAACATGACAACGGTCTTGCTAAAAATGGAAAAGTTTTTTCTTTGCATTTTAAAAAAAAGTTCTGTATTCTAGTATGTTTTCATTAGTTTAAAATCACCTGAAAATAAGAACTGCTCCATCTTCAGTATCTACAGTAGCCTAGAATGTACAAACCAAACACTGGCTCTAGATGACGCCTTTGGAGAGGGAGGGTGACACAAGCATTCAGTCGGTTGGTTCTCTGATGAGATGCCACTAAATCCTTCACACTGGTCCTTCCAGTAACCACAGTCTGATTTCTTAAAGATCCCCTGCATATATTTGGAAATGTTTCTGTTGTTTCTTACATGAGCTCTTGACTTACATTTTCTGTTGCTGTGTTTTAACAGGATTTGGTATGGAAGCTACTCTGCTGTTAGTGGTCGGTTTTTCTCACACTCGAGGCGTTGCCATCTCCTTCCTCGTTCTGGCTGTGGGATTCAGTGGATTCGCCATCTCAGGTATTAACACATCTGGCCTGATATCAGGCAGAATTATCAACTCATTACCACTCCGTCTCCATCTTCAGTCTGACATTGCCTCAACTCTTACTGATTTACGTGGGGAAGGGGCAGCAAGGTAGATGAGACTCTTCCCATATCCAGTGGGGAAAACGCAAAAGAACACCTCCCCTTTGATCAAATGCCTTCAAATCAGAGTACTTGTTTTTTGTTTTTTGTGATCCAGGACCCATCCTACTGGGTTTATGAATGTGTATGTCTTTTAATTTTTTTTTTTTTTTTTTAATTTTTACCTGTAATTCAAAAGCTTTAGTTTAACTGTAGACTGAAATGTAAAATTTGATGAGGGTTTTGTTTAAATCTTGAATCAGTTAAAAAGTCTCAAATGCGCAGGATATTGAAAATAAACTTTTTTATTTTGCACCATTTTCTCCACCGGTGGTCTCAGGAGGGGCAGGAGGGTGAGCAAAAATGCCCGTTGTCCAAGACAAAGTGCTAAAGTGCCCTCTAAGATGCCCCTCCAGTGGGTTGGTACACTCTTTATTTATTTATTTTTTTTTTTTGCCCCTGCCCCTCAGACAGCCTGAGTCCACCACTGCTTTTCTCTGTTTCCTTCATCTTTTGGATTATGAAAGACTTGTCTAAAAAATGAAATGCAGCACTACTTTTCCTCTGGGTGTGATGCAGTATACATGCATTATCCAGCCAAGCCTTCACAGGCACTTGCTCCTGAATATTTTATAGACTGTTGTCACAGCAACCAAAAAATCAAAATGTGGGTGTGGAAATTGTGTTTGCGAAATATTAAAACACAAAAAATGAGGGATTTTATATTGTAATTTTATCGCTCTTTACTTATAATTGAATGTTCTTGTGTATTACGTATTCAGGTTTTAATGTCAATCATTTGGATATTGCTCCTCGCTATGCAAGTATCCTGATGGGCATTTCTAATGGAGTGGGAACGCTATCTGGAATGGTGTGTCCTTTGATTGTTGGAGCCCTGACTAAACACAAGGTATAACAAGTTGATTTTTAACACTACAGTAACTGTTTTGCATATATATTTCACATAAGTACATGAATTAGTTGTTTTGCAAGTTTTTTTTATCTTAGATATGTAGATATTTTGCTCTTATGTCAACTGTAACTGAAGATTAAAATCCTTTAATCTCATGTTCTGTTGAAATTCTTGTATTTATTTTTAATTATAAGTGTATAAAACCTCATTGCATGTATGAAACATATCAGGTTTGCCTTTAGATCAAGCACAGAATCACTGTATGTGATGTTGCACTTGAGAGTGGCTATTGTTAATAATTTATAGCCCTGTAAAATTTATTACACACATTGCAGTCGTAGTTTTTCCAGTGCTATGAGTAAGGCAGCAGTGGATTTACAACATTACCTCAGTGGTGCACAATCAAGAGATCAGTAAGTCTGCTTTGGACAGGAAATTCATTGACTCTATTCATCTCCCCACAGACTCGTCTGGAGTGGCAGAATGTCTTTGTTATTGCGTCCATGGTGCATTACTCAGGGGTCATCTTCTACGCTATCTTTGCTTCGGGAGAGCAGCAGGACTGGGCCAATCCTGAGAGCACCAGCGAGGAGAAATGTGGCATTATTGATGAGGACGAGCTGGCTGAAGAGTCGGAGCTCAACAGCGAGAGCATGGTGGCTCGCACAAAGAGTTACGGCACCACAGACGATTCATCCGGTCGGAAGCAGGGCTGGAAAAAGAAGAGAGGGATGACCATGCAAGCCGAGGACGAACATTATGGGAATGGCGACTACCAGGACCAGTACCAGTGAGACGCCCTGTGGAGGCGAAGGACTTCCAAAACACTCTGATCTGGTGAAGGCTTCACACCTGTGGAAGTAGAAGAAATATCAGAGAAGGGACAGGAGCAGCATTATCATATGTACCTCAAAATGGCCCTTTTTCATTTTTGGTCACTCCTCCATTTTAACTGAAAACATCATATGGAAACACAACACCAAAAGAGTCAAAATGCTGCAACCCCAATTCCAGAAAATTGGGACGTTGTGTTAAAAGTAAATAAAAACAGAATGCAATGATTTGCAATAGCTTTCTGACCTATATTCAATTTAATCCAGTGCAAAGACAAGATACTTAATGTTTAAACTGATCAACTTTATTGTTTTTATTCTAAATATAGTCTCATTCAGAATTTGATGCCTGCAACATGTTCTGAAAACGGTTGGGACATGATCATGTTTACCACCTTTTCTTTTAACATTTTAGCATTTAGGACCTGTTGAAGTTTTAAAAGTGAAAGTCTTTCCCATTCTTGCTTTATATATGACTTCAGGTGCTCTACACTTCAGGGTCTTGTTTTTTGCTTGCACACATTTTCAGTAGGAGACAGGTCTGGGCTGCAGCCAGGCCACTCTAGTACCCAAACACTTTTACTATGGAGCCACACTGTTGTAACACATACACAATGTGTCACTGCATTGTCTTTCTGAAAAAAGCAAGTACATTTCTGAAATAGATGCCGTCTGGATGGCAGCATATGTTGCTCCAAAACCTGAATGTAACTTTCAGCATTAATGGCGTCTTGATAGATGTGACAGTTACCCATGATGCCATGGGAACTAACACACCCACATACCGTCACAGAAGCTGGCTTTTGAACTTTGTGCTGGTATCACTCTG
The DNA here is from genome assembly GCA_034769285.1 of Lutjanus argentimaculatus. Classification (NCBI taxonomy): domain Eukaryota; kingdom Metazoa; phylum Chordata; class Actinopteri; order Lutjaniformes; family Lutjanidae; genus Lutjanus; species Lutjanus argentimaculatus. The sequence goes on along the minus strand of JAWZSL010000012.1, from coordinate 10,923,900 downwards.
GATGGTCCTTTTCCTCTGTAACCTGAAAGTTTACACACTTTTCCACTTTGCGTCAGTCCATCTCAGATGAGCTCGGGTCCAGAGAAGTCTGCAGTGTTTCTGGTTAATGCAGTTTTTAATGCAGTGCCACCTGAGGGGTGAAAGGTCACAGGCATTCACTGTTGGTCTTCAGCTTTGCCCCATACCTGCACAGATTTCTCTGGATTCTCTGAATCCTTTAACAATATTATGGATTGTTGATGGTGAAATCCTGAAATTCCTTGCAGTGTTGGGTTGAGAAATTTTGTTTTTAAGTATTAGACTATTTGCCCTTGCAGTGGTAAACCTCGCCCCACCCATGCTTGTGAACGACTGAGACATTAAATATCTCATCTTTATATTCAATTAAATATAGGTCGAAAATGATTTGCAAATCATTGCATTCTGTTTTTATTTCCCTTCTACACAATGTCCCATTTTTTTTAAAACTGGGGTTGGAAAATAAAATGCTTTTTTATTAGAAATTCATTGGAGCATAAATAATAAAGAAAGAAAGATCAACAAATACACAATATATACTCAGAAATTTAACAATAAATCTAGACTGGTGTATATTGTAGACTAGTATGAATAGTATAAAGGAAACAAAACCACAGACCAACATTCATGAACCAACTAGTGCTGTGTTAGAAGAACACCAGAAACACATACCAACTTTCAAACCTGATCGTACTCCATCTGTGCAAGCAAACGTTGGCTGAACTTTATGTAGCTTCCTTTGAACCATGTGAAAATGCAGTTTTTTTTGTGTCAGCTATGCAACATGAAAAGAGACGTGCTTCTGGAATGTAATAATGGGTTTGACTCAGACCACAGTGTTAATGTAATGAGCCTTATTGTTTTTTTGTTTTTTTGCTTGTATGTATTTGCTGTTGCTGAATGATTGCACTCTTGTCACCACTTAGCTGAGCTGGTCTTTGTTCACCACTCGTTTCTTCCAGCATTACATTGGCTTCATTATTTGTAGCGTTCCGATCTCATAATGGGATGAAATGGATGGTGAGTTCAGTGCCGACGTTACTCCATGAAGCATTTAGTGAAACTCTATGTATTCTGCTGGTGTTTGGCCTTTTTTTTTTTTTTTTTTGCAATGTTTGATACATGGAGACCCAGTTTGTTTCTACAACGTACTGTAATGTTTCACTTTAACCATTACTATCATCAATGCTAAAGAAGAAAAGATCAATTTTGTACAGTAAATTATTATCTTATTGTTTGAGAGACATTGATTTCATTTGCACTTTACTCAAACACACAGGAGATGTAAAAAAAAAACTACATTTCTATTCTGTATTAAGATTGTTTAGAAACATAAAATGCCTGAAGAGCTTGAAGGTTCTGAATTATTGAGTTCTTTTCATGATATTCAGTGGATTTACATACATTTACATATACACTTGATTTTTATTCTACATTTCATGCGACTGTGCATCGAGAAAATTATAAAACTAATTCAGCTGATGTAATGGAAAACGGGAAAAACAAGACTGCCAGTCTGCAGCTATGCTAGCTGCTCTGTGGGGCTATATTTGAAGTCATGAGTAAAAAATGGTTGAGACTCAAAATCTCTAGATGAAGCCTGGCAGCAGCCGCGCCCGTTGAGCCACACTGCTCACACAGGCTGTAGGGCTGCTCTATTGGCACTGAAATAAAAACCAACAGGTTCTGTGACTTACGTGCAGCCTGGGCGAAATCCAAAAATGAGCAAAGGGTGGAGGGTGTGTGGAGCTGAGGGGGCCAAATGAGGTGGTGACCTGACAGCTAGCCACCTGTGACAGTACACACCTGTCGCTCAAAGAGAGCAAACCCTTAATTATGCATAACTATAAGCCTTAATATAATTTAAATGAGTGAGTTATATTAAAATTCATCCCCATACAAGTGTCATGAAGGAAGGAATTAGCTACGTTTTTTTTTTGTACCAGTCTCAAAACATTTCTGCTGTAAAGTTTGACATTTGAACGTAGGGCCCTGTGGGAATTGACTGGCTTTTGGAGCCAGCCTCAAGTAGCCATTTGAAGAACCTCAGTTTTTGGTATTTGGCTTAATTTTTTAGTCACTTGTTAGAGGATTGCAATATGTAAACACAATTCATCCTGAGACAAACATAAATATCTGGGCTTAATTTTATTTCAGGCCATCCAATACTTGTCAAGAGTTTTAAAACCCAGAAATGCCAACCTGCTGGTAGCTTTAGAAGAAAAGTCAGGGGATCACCAAAGTCCAAAGATTAATAATCCTCTGGGGAGCACAAATTTCTGAAGGAAATTTCATGGTAAACAATTTAAGAGTTGAGATATTTCAATCTGAATCAAAGTCTGCCTCCACATCTCCAGCTCATTTAAATTATTAACATAAAGCCTCATACAGACACAATGTGCTCTTTATACAATCTTCTACAGCTACTTGACAGGCTGTTCCTAATGCTGCCTGTTTATGTTAGTGGGCTCAAATTAGACATTTTTAAATATTCTAAAGACTGCTCTGTTTCCCATCACACTGTGGTAAACATCCTCTGTCTTATCTGTCTTTACCCGCCTGCTTCATTTTCACCACGGAGGATAATTACTGGACAGGATATTCCTCACCACTGTCAGACTCGCTCTTCGACTACTGCTGCTGGGAAAGATGACTTTATTACTTTAGAGGAGTGGTTTCATTGTGAAATATACACATATAACACTATTATAACACAATACAATTGCTGCTTTGTGTGAATTTGTTGATCTGTTAAAAAAAAGTGTAATGATTGTTCCCTCTTACGAGTTTCAAGGTTATGGACTTTATTGCTTGACGTCCTCACAGTTCTCAAAGTCCTTGAGAACATGTGGTGGTTATGTCACTTTCCAGGGTGTTTTCTGTTATTTCATGTGCACGTAACTGACAACACGGTCTGTCTGTCTGGGACAAGTAACAAAACACCAAGGTGAAAGGTGACACCGGCTCTAATCCTCATCATACCACATGAAGAGAGATGTTCAGATTAGGTTTAGATTAACCTTGTCAGTACTCGTGAGAACTTTGACTACTGTAACTTATAAATATGCTCAGAGGAGTTGTGTCCGTCCCTGCTCTCAAACACAGACCAGATAGTACACAAACAGCCGGCAGCCAATGGCAAAGGTTCTGTTTATTTCAGAGAGACTGTCTGTTGACTCAGAAGGGCCTCTTTGGATGGAGCAACAACCCATCAATGATTAAACTATTGTGTTTTTTAGACAAATTATGGATTATAAAGACAAGAAGAATTTGATTGCAATCCATCTTAGAGTACACAAAAAACAGCAGGGCAGGTACACTGAGGTATGAAAGTGCCAATATAAACAAATCTGCTGTGGACTGGTGACGATAAAATGGCTTTATAACCAGTTCAAGGACAAATGACACTGAATGCCACGGTCTGCCTTTCTATGACCTTTTTTGATTTTATATATCCTCTTCCTTTGCTTTTGAAAATATTGGCAATATATAGGCAAGGGACAGACTCAGCCCAGTTTTTACGATGCATCTCTTCTTTTTTTGAGTCCCACTGATCCATTAAAACAGTCTGCCAGTTGCTGCCAGGCAGTTTCTTTTTTTTTTCCTTACGCTGTTGTCTGTTTTTAATCTTCTCTTTTTTTGGCCATAATGCTCCATTAATTCATGCAACAAGTTTTTTTTAAAGGAGGAGAAAATGGAGCTTCTCCACATAGCCATCCTGTATAGGCTAACAAGGCTAACAAAGTTCTTAGCTAGCTAGCGAACAACATAACATTTTCTTAACATTTCAGCAAGTTACCAAACAGTCATAGTGTTTTTTTAGACCTTTTGGCTAGCTACCAAACAACGTAACATTTTGTCAACTTTTTAGCTCGCTAGCAAACAATGTAATGTTTTGTTAAGGAATGCAGAGCAGCTGAGAGAAATGGTTTCACCCCTCTTTTATACTTATTACGGACTAAAAGCATGTTATTTATTTATTCATTACTTTTATTTTGTGTAAGCAAGTGCATCCATGTTGATTAAATGGTTTACCATCAATAAGGTTTAATAAACAGAGATTAGTTTTCAGTTGTGCAACAGAGCTCTGTTGCTCTGATATACAACTAATCTGAGATTAAATGAATCTTTGTTGGTGCAGCTCACTGTCAGTGTAGTCTGTTCCAGTGAAAAGAAGATGCAAAAACACACCATAATACTTTTTTATTAAAAGATAACACGTATAAACTACTGGCCTGATAGCAACACTAGACTGGATGTATGTTCCGTGTGTGATGTTTGTGTGGGTGGGTGGGATTTCTGGTCTGCTGGAGGATTCATGAGGCAGCCTCTTGTCTTGGTGAGATAAAGAGGGTTTTTTTAGGGAGGGGAGGGGAGGGGGGGACATGACATGGACAGGAATGGACAGTTTAATTAATAACCACCATCCATTTCTCCCTGACCTCAGCTGGTCACACATGTTCTCACTGGAGTCCAGACACAAGCAGCTTAATGTTCATTAGCAAATATTGATTGAGCCGCAGCTCACAGCGTGGATATCAGAAACAAGGCTGAAAAAAAGAGGAAAGTTAGCCGGCAGGAATTCAACATCAACTGACCGGGATAAGGTAAGAGCTATGAGATCGAGTCTGAACATATTTCACGTTCACTGGTGACTTCTTATGAGTCCGCGGTGTGCCACTGTGCCGGAGGTACGTTTGGCTGCTGTGTGGGTTGTGAGAGTGGACTGGAGTCCTGGTGGGTTGCTTTTGGATCTCAGGGGAAATTACACTTCTGAGTTAATTAAAAAAAAAAAAAGGCAGCTGATGTCTATCAAAGTAATGTTTCAACATGTGAGCATGTTGTGGCCTTGACACCAGAAAGGCCATGGACAAGTTTAAAAATGTGCCTGTTATTCACCTTCAAGCTCATCTACATTTCAGGTTTGATCTGTATATCCTAACTAAGACTGAAGGCTGGCATACGCTATGTTTACTAAGATTACATTAAGAAAGACAACACTGATCTTTTGACACCCTATCAAGTGAGCCCTGATGACACAACGTGTACTTGTAATGCATCAGGACATATTCTATAATAAATGCTCAGAAATGTGCTCAGAAATGTGATAGAAAGAAAGAAAAGACTCTTTCCATGACTTGCTCTTGTTGTGGCCTGACCTTCATCCTCCACCTCTCTGCAGGCAGCGACTGAACATCTCATCCCTGTGTGGGAGAGAAGACCTGTCAGGTGTGTTGATGCAGGGGACTCCCAGGCTGATGTTTAATTACATGGTGGTGCAGGTTTCAGAGGATCCTGCAGGGAGTTCACAAATCACACTGTTTTTATGCTTGTTACAGAACTAAACAGAGGATCACTACTACCTGTGTTTTCTGAGTTGGTCCCTTACGACCCTCCTGAATGAATGAGTGGGTGGGCCCCGACATCAATGTGGTGGGACCACTGGAAATCCCACCCAGCGATGAATTCTCCATCTCAGAGGGCTCCCACCTCTTTGGTAAGTCTGCTTGGCATCAAAGAAAGGCGAAGCAAGACAGCAGTAGTTTCTGCAGTCACACAGTGGTGGTTTGAGCTAAATGCTAGCATTAGCATGCTAACATGCTCACATTAACATGGTAATGTTTGTCAGATAAGGGGTAGATCCTAAGTCTCTTATTTGTTATTTCCTCACTCCTCACTCAAACCGGAAGTTCTTCTTGTCTACCATCTTGCTGGCCTGTCCCAAGTCTCTTATTTCGTCTCGGAGGGATCTCGGAGGGATCTTGGAGTACCGATGAGCAAGGATACATGAGAGCAGCCTTCATTAAAGTATTTTAATCATCCAACACACTGCCTTATTTACTGGTTGGACGCTGCGTCTGATCAGACTGATTTGATTGATCAGATCATGACTGGAGTTTAATTCCCGAGTGAAGACAAATAGCAGATTAAATCAAAGTGTATCTGTCCCATGTTTCATTTTTGTTTCCTGATTCACAATCCAGCTAAAATTCTGTGTTACCTGCAGGTCTGTGACGCACAGGTTTCAGTTAATCTGTTGAACAGGTGAGCCAGTTAATAAAAATTAACTTCATGATTAATAGTGGATTTGTGTGTGGAAGCGTATCTCCACCTGGAGAATAGTAAATCATTAAAGAAAACACTCAGACCTAAATACAACTTACAATAAGGGAATCACCTGGAGGTGGCAGGTGGATGATTTATGTGCACGGGAGGATTCAGATGAACTCAGAGCTGATCTGCTCATCATTAAAAATCACCACAAATACACAATAATCGTACTCTGAGTAATTCAATAATTAATTCACAATCAGAATATTAATAAACTCAGATGCAAATAACAAGTAAAAATAGAACACAGCGACACAGTCACAGAATAAATGTAGAAAGCTGGTTGTTTTTTATGAGCAGGTGTTTGTTAAACAGGTAACAGGCTGCTCCTCTGTCACTGGTGGTAACTGTGAGTCTTTATTAGTGTTAACACAGCGCACATGTACCGCAGTCATCACAAATGGACGTCGCTTCATGTGATGCCTCACAGGAAAGGACGTCTCATGTCTCTTAAAACAGATTTCCTTGTGTCCTCTCTCCTTGCTTGCTTTCCTTGCATGTCTCCGTGAATCTTCGGTGGGAAGGACTAAGACGGAAGGAAAGGACACCAGTTAGGGATGCATGGATGCAATTTAAGAGACCTGGGATGTACCCATAATGTTTACCATGCTCAATAGCCTTAGATTAGCATGTTAGCGTGCTAATAGATGCCATTTAGCTCTAAACACAGCTGAAAGTGATGGGCATGTCTTTAGTTTCGCAGGTAGGCCCATTTGGTCATCAGTCAAAATACTGTATTGGACAAATTGAAATTCTGGCCTGCAGCAAACGATACAGTTGGAGCTTCGCATGAGTCCTCTAACTCCAACCAACTAAACTCCTGCTTGAGGGATAATTGAAATGCTTGCGCTTGTGCTTCAGCCCATAAACTTTGTCTTCAACCTGTCGCCCAATTGGTACTGCACATGTGCAACTCTCAACAGAAAGGTGAGATCAGCTGCAGAAAAAACAACGTGTTTAATTTTTAGCCTGATCGGGAAAGTAAGTTGCTAGATTTACTAGCACAACATGGCATTTTTTTTGCCCCAGGAAATCCTCAGTCAAAACTTATTAAGCCCTGATGTTATTGTGTAACTCTGGTGTTTTAAAGGCTTACTTCAGAATCACTGAGTCACACAATAATACAAACAATCTTATTAATCAAGACAGCCGTAGACCATCAGCTACTGTGGTCTGTGAGGTAAAATTATTGTTTTTGCTAAATGAGTCTGGTGGTTTTGGAGAAATTGGCTATATTTGTCTTTTCTGGTTGAAAAGGCTGTCCAACAGGAAGGTAGAGCAGTGACAATTTTCTAAATATAATGTATACTTAAACAGATATTGATTTTTTTTAGATGGGCCTTTTTTAAGTGGCCAAAATACATTTAGCTGCTGATCCTGTCCACAGCAGTATGTTGCTTAGCCAGACAATTGCCTGAACCAGTTCACCTCCATGTCTGGCCCCTCACACACCTAAACAACACAACACAGTAGCCGTCCGCTGGTACCGTTGCCCAAATCTAAAAATGATTTCACACGCTAGTCAGCTACTTGTAATGAAGTAAAGAAATGTGACTTCATGGTTAATGAGTAGCTGTGGCAACCTTTGCTCCCCTTGAGATTTCTCAAGCAAGTGCCAAGTAGTTCAGTGCCTGATCTGCCGTTCTCATGTCTTTGAAGTAAGGTTTCACATCAAAAGACATAAATGGAAGATGATTTGTTAGTTAGAGGAAAAGGAAGGACTGATCCACACGACACAGCCGGGATCAGAGAGTGCGGTCTCTGAATAGTTTGTGTGTTTGGTCACACGGACATGGCCATGGTCCAGAACAAGTCTTCAGGTCAGTGGTCAGTGCTACATATGCTTTACAGATGTTGCAGATGTTACAGATGTTGTTGTTGTTAATAACAGATTTGAACATGTGACAATATTTCAGCACAGTTGAGAGATTATTCTTGTGGACTACACATGGTCTTTCACATGGTTTTTACAGTTACCACTCTGCTGTTTTTAAAGGAAATGTCATGTCAGTAATATACCACACTTGGTCTGAAAATCATGATGAAATAGCAAACTGTAATCCTGGTAACTGTTTCAAAAGTGACAACTTGTTTGGCATGGAGGTACATGTCATTCTGAAAAGACACAGTGTGCCCTGTGCAAGCGCGTTGTTAATCATTTATGGCTTTATAGTATGTGTTGTGTGGGTTACCGACTACTGCTGAGCCAGTTTCTGTTCCAACAAGCTTCTGCTGGGAAGCACCTGAAATAAAACTGTTTCTCTTAATCAGAAATGAGGTTTTAATGGTAGAAGGTATCATGTTGCACTTCAAGCCTCCTGAGACAGATGTGATTTCTCAGCATAAAACTAAAAATGACTTGGCTTGACATTATTCAAAATGGATTTCCTGGTATTTGACTGCTTCTGAATTTTACTCAAGGAACCAGTCAATATTATTAAAACTGTGTGAATCAATATTTTATATTAACAATGGGGTTGAATGACTACATGTAATGCAAAAGTGACATTCGCATAGATAATTATCTCATGACTGTGCAGCCCTCTGGAGCATTTTAGCCTCTTTCTGCAAATTTTTGGGGTTTTCTGAACAATAATTTATTGTTTTGGTTCACTTTCTTCACTCTTATTTGCATCATTTCCAGATGCAGCATGCAGCTGTTTTCTGCAAAAAGGCTATGACAAACACAATGTAGGCTAGGCTACCTGATAAGAAACAAAATGGCAGCCAGACAAAGTTAGTCATTATATGTCAATGTTGTGTTTACAGCTTCCTTTGGTGTTTGACTTGGCTTTTTGACACTTTAGCTTAGTTCAAGTGATATTTTGTTAAGTTTAGTTATATCAACTTTACTGCGTGTCAAAGCATTCTTCACCTCAAAAATTGCAGTTTAATCTTCAACTCAAGGTCCATTCAGTTTGCTCAGCTGACATGGAGATATCTGTCATTATTTGGTTCCATATTTGTGCCATGCAATGACAACTAAGATATCTTCATTTGCTGAAGAAGGCCATTAGCTGTTGAAGGCGTGTGGAGGATTTTGTGACATCTAATGATGAGCTTGCAGATTGCTCATTGGGGAGGACCTGCGCCCTATGTTGGCATAAACAGCTCATTTTAGGGAAATGAAAACACAATGAGTCTTATTTTCATGTGATTATACGTTAATGAAAACTTTTCCGCCATATTCTGCCAATAAATCTCTGTAAATCTTACACACTGGACCTTTGAAAAGTCAAAAAAAAGCAAGTGGACTTGGAGTAGTTTTTTTGTCAAACATCTGTACACGGAGTTTTAAGAAGATTTATAATCTATCTCCTACTTCTGTCTCAGATATTCTGGCAGATCAAGGCAGTCCTCTCCTGCAGGATACCGACATCTTACCCTTCAGCAACTATCCCAGCATGCAGTACGTGTCCATGGAGCCCACCATGTCTTCCACACCATACTACTCCAGTCAGAACTACTACCCTCCGTACAATGGAGACGAATGGTACTCACACATGGGGATATATGAACTGAGGAAAGGACCCCTGGAGGTCAGCTACGATGCTGAGATGGAGGTGGAGGAGGTGTCCGCTGTGGTGCCTGCCGTGTGCAAGAGGACCCGGCACATGTCGCAGGCTGGAAGGGTCAAAGGGGAGGAACTGTGTGTTGTGTGTGGAGACAAGGCCTCTGGATACCACTATAATGCTCTCACCTGTGAGGGGTGTAAAGGTGAGAGAAGATAGCAACACAAATACAGTGGATGTAAATCAGCAGCAGAGGCAGAAATCACAGTGTGGTGGGCACAGAGAAGATCAGGTGGGCCTAACCCGTACAAGACTAATCATTCTCAATAGGTTCTGAAACTCCATAATCACACACACACACACACACACACACACACACACACACACACACACACACACAGAGAGAGCTAACAGATGCAACCAGCACCAACTTTAAAAATTGTAAAAATTTAACTTGAACATAGCCGGGCACGGTGGCCACTAAAACCACACACAGGCAGCAGACACGGCAACATCAGCATGAAATCCAATTGTACAAGTGTACAATTGTCATCGAACAAATGTTACTGAACAATAACAATGAAATAGCTATTATCGTCCGAAATAGTACATGAGTTTCCTTTTGATGATTACAGCAGGAGGTGACAGAGCTTTAATTAATTAATTCATTAGTTTAATGATTCAGTTAGTTCTCTTTCGAAGGAGAGCAGGGACAAAGAGTTTGCTCTGTGTGTCATCACCGATGCCCTGATGACAGTTTTTGTCAGACTGACAGTTGAAAAGAGTCTTTCAACAGGAGGCTACAACTTGTTATGGATAGGGTGATGAGGGCCTGTAGGAAGTGATTCATTTTGGGAAATACAGTATGACAGTCTGCTGTGAACTTTATCTCCAGCTGCTGTACAAACATTGCATGTTCTGCATTTTCCAGAGCAATGGTTAAGTGTATGCTGGTTGTATTAATTGTCACCAGAGGTGTTTGACTTAGGCAAGCAGCACCAGCTGCTCTTATAAACTTGCGCCCTCCTTAAAACAAGTGTCACTTGTTAAGGAGAAACTGGTGCAGGAGTTGGTGTCCGGGTTAAGAATGATGGCTGAAGGTTTTGTGACAAACTTATGCAAATAGCTTTGTTTCGCCATGATTTTCATAAGCCACCATCAAAAGAAATTAGCTAGTCAGACAACTGAAACAATGTTAATTGACTGCTGTTTACTGGATGATCCAACAAAAGAAGTACACCACCCGAATGGGAGGGTCTAAGCACCAAGTGAGTGGGCCTATCCCCACCTAGGCCGCTTACATCTAAAGACCCGGTTTAAAATCAGTTATATGTGATTTTTAATCCCTTCTGTTCTAGCAGTTTGCTTGAGTTTTCTGCCTATTGATGCTAGAGGAATTTTACTGTTTAAAGGTATTAACTGTATCCTAAAACAAATTTAAACAAATAGGTCAAAGGTGCTTCCAGTTAGAAGACACGTTTATGATCTGCTTTTCTGGCAAAAAGCAAATTCATTTGCAAAGTGTTGTTAATGCTTTTCATTAAACACCTATGAGACATACTCTGTAAACTGTACTCTGTAAACTGTACTGTACACAGTTTAAAGTAAAAGTCCAGACAGCCAAAGTCTGCAGTAGTTTAGAATGACATTTGACCCACATAGCAAAAATTATGTTGTCATTAGTTGTTGACTTAAGGACAGGGATGTTCATATCTGCAGTCCAAACAGCAGTTGGTGAGGAGTATTTAATACATGAACATCTGTCATTTGTAATTATTATGAGAGCAGTGGTCACAATGATGTACTTATTAGGCCTGAGGAGAGGTAAATGACAATTACTCACAGGGGATATTATTTTGTATGAGGAGTATGCTTTGCTGCTACATCTGATTTACTGTCTGTGTGCTGCTGGGAAAAACAAATTAAATGTTGTCTAATCGCTCTCAGCAACTATTACTACTGCTGCTGTACACTGTGGCATGATGCTGTTGATTCCATATTTAATTACATGCTGGAGACGAGCAGTAAATCCACGCAATCATACTATGTACCAAGCTCGGTTCAGACTATAACTTTTTCAGGTGAAGAAAAGATTGAGGCTGATGAAAAGAGAACAAAGGATATATGCAGAAACATGTGAGGAAACACTTTACAACCCCTCTCCATGTAAAAATGATCTTCTTGCTGACAGTGGAGTCGTGGCCTTCACGTTTTTATGACAGTGTGAATTTGCTGTGATTCCTGCCAAACAGCAGGGTGAATGGGTATGAGTGTAATTCCACACTGAGGTCACACAATGCCGGGAGTGCAGCAGCTGGCCTGTGCTGCCATTTGACTGAGAATAGGCTGAGGTCTACCTGCTACTGCTGCCAGATTGGGTTCCCTCTCGGCTTTCTGCAGCACAATGCAGGAGCAACCTGAGCTCAGTTACGCTAATGCACGCCGCCATTCTGCTTCACGTTCTGTGTCAGAATGTCTAATAACTGTTCCAAAGTTATTCTGTGTGTGTGCGTGTGTGTGTGGGTTTGTGCGTGTGTTTTGCTCTGTTGCTCTCCCTGTCTGGATCGTTGCCAGCTGGGTTCTCTCTGTGACATTATTAGAACAGTGTACAACCTACAAAGTTCATTTATCACCTTGCCATTTATCCTTTCTGGTTAAATAAGCTGAAATCTGCATGTTGAGCAGTGATGGAAGCAAGGTTATTGTATTTAACTAAAACTAGGTGAAAAAACATTTCAGTTAACTGAAAGAAAACTAAAAACTAGACTTTAGAAGAAAATCAAATATCCCCTATACTATACTAAAAAAACTAACTTTGAAACTAATAGAAACAGTCAAACCCTAAACCCAAAACTAATGAAACTCTGGACTTAAGTAAAAGTGGCTAAAAACAAGCAAATGTTGAATTGTCGATTTAGATTATCCCAAATGTTTCCTACAATGTTCAAATGTAGAGAAACACATAATTAGGCAATTGTGATTGTGTAATAATTTAGGTAATGGTTTGTTTCCTGATAGCTGTTGCTATAACTTCCAGTAAAACACAGGATATGCTGGATACATCAGAGAGTTAAGAAGGAAGTTGGTGCATGTGACCAAATGTAGCATTAATGAAAACTTTAAAAAGTACCTCACCACATCAACACGATTTCTGCCAAAGTCAAGTCAGATAGATTTGCATCAGCACTCAGTGGTTGTCTAACAGTGAAGACAACAACTCCCATGATCCCACAACATCATCAAACTACATCTTTTGTAATTATTTTAATGTGAGAGAGACCCCTAGCTGCAGAATTTACACACTGTATGTTTAAAGCAGCTATGATAAATACTGTATTTTCATATAAACGATGGCTCACATGATTATGTGTACATATGGAAGAGGTCGCTCATAGAGAATTATCACCTGATTCTGCTGTTCCCTCCAACTCTACGGAACAGTTTTGCATCCCATTGTTTTGCTTTTTCAAGCCTGCGACTTAAGTGTTTCAGTTCACTCTCACTGCTCTCATCAGCATTATTTTGAGCTCCAGCAGGCAGTTCTAAAAACCCACTGTACATTACCTGCTCAGCAAAAAGACAACAGAGAGCACAGAGGAGCATGTAAGAGCTAAAGAGCTACTTATTTCTTTCATGAGTCAGACTAAAACAGAGCTAAAACAAGAGGGAATGTTGGACTTACATTCATCAGATGGCCAGAAACACGACACAAATGAAAGATAATGTTGCTCTGTGTCTGCTGGACGTGCACATGGACAAATGCATACAAATACAGTATGCTCACCATATCAACATAATGTGTTTATGGTTTGTTTGATAGAGACAGACAAAATATACAAAGACAAACTGAAAACACATATCCAGTCCAAGTCGCATCGTGTTCGCAGCATAAGCATAAATGAGAGACTGGAATAGTGAGGTTAAAATAAAAAACAAGGACTAGAAGATATCATAAAACTAATTAATAGCTGAGTACAGCAAGACACAACAAAGCAGGGTGTGTTGCACAGGTGAGTTACATTTAAAAACAAAACATACTTGTTGCTGAATTAACCAGGATTTAGTTGCTTTCTCAAAAGTGCTGAAGTTTGCACATTTCAAAGATCAGGTAGCGAGTTTCAGGACTTTTCTCCTCTCACAGAAAAAGATGTCTGAACAGACTGAACTTTACAACTGCCACACTAATATGCCGGTGTTGTATTTACAGTATGTCTGTGCTGCTCCCAAATGGCAAAAAACAAACTTGTTAATGTAGATTTGAGGTTGGTCTGTCTGTTGTAGGGAACAGTGTGCTCAGAGCATGAATGGAGGTCAGTCATTGGTGCAACATTAGCACCTGTTGTTATGGGAAACAGATGCAGTTTGGTTAGGCACCAAAAATACTTTGTTAGGTTTGGATAAAGATCATGGTTTGGGTTAAAATATATATAGTAAAATTAAATATATATCCTATAAAATTACTAATTACCTGTTTAAAAAATGACCTCAGTAACCTAATCCAAGTATCACAATATTACAGTAACGTAACTTGATTACTCTCCGTTACTTTTGGATTATCTGAATACCAAATATGGTGAAATTGTTTAGCCTGATTTACTCTGTTGTGTTCATGTTGTGCTTTATTCGTTTGGTTCTTATATTGTTAGTGGCTTGTCTGTGTAGCTAACTTTAGCGGTTGGTCTTACCTGTAAATGTTTGTTTAAGTCAGATGTTTAGACAAGGTAATGGCAGAATTTCCACCTAATTAGAGTATTTTTTCAAGAGATAATGAAGTGGCAATTGTCAGATTAGCTGGTTTCACAAAGACCAGAGTTTACTCAGCTTATCTTTGTATTACTGTAATGGAATACAATCTGTTACTCCCCAAGCCTGATAATTACGTACTAGTAGCTTTAAACAGAACAGACTGTATGTTGTCCATATAACAAAATCCCTTGGCTTTGCATCTTCATTACCTACGTCATGATAATATCGTGTTTTATCAACCATGTTCAGGTTTCTTCAGACGGAGCATAACAAAGAATGCTGTGTACAAATGCAAGAGTGGTGGAAACTGTGAAATGGACATGTACATGCGCAGGAAATGCCAGGAGTGTCGGCTAAGAAAGTGCAAGGAGATGGGGATGCTGGCTGAATGTGAGTATTACTGATGCTGAAACGATCATTAATCAATACGAATGAGGAATGAAAGAATTGTAGATTTATTTCTGCTTACTATCATGCATCAGTTCAAACTTCTTTGCACCGTCCACATGCACGCACTGTACTGTCTATTTAGTAGAGTTAAGAGAGGCTGTCAAGGGCTGCTGTGGTGAGGCCCTCATTTTCCATTCAGACATGGCCTGTTAAATTTTACTGGGGGATTAAATGTCACATATCACACAACAGATTGGCCCAGCTTTTGTTACACTTACAGGAATAGAAGCAGTTAAAGAGACACCTTAAGCTCCATTTAGATCTGAACACCTTCAAAGTGGCTGCTGTCATTAAAAAGGAATTTTAACACCTTTATCTTAACAACTTTGGCTATTTGGAAATTTTTCGTATTTTCACAAGCTGAGCGCACCTCAATGTGAAGACAGAACTTGTAAATGTGAACATGTAATTTTGGAGTCTGTGGAAAGATTATAAGTTATTGGCTCTGTTAGGAGCTGTCAGCTGAAAAGAGAGGAGGACGGACTGGACTCCTGTTGCTCATAAATAGTGCAGGGAAGTTGTGATGAATATTGCAGGGTGGCAGGCATTCATGGCTCCAACAGCGGGCACAATAAGAGCTCAACAAAGGACTATGACCAAAGCCTTTTTTGTCACAAAGCGAAAAGACAGAATCTAATTTTAATTCACTGGAGATGTTGATTCCTGTCTTTTGTCTTATTCTCTTCACTGTCCTCTCAAGTCTTGTTTAGAAGAGGGAAATTCATTCTCCATTTTTTATAATTGAATTTAAAAAGTCAAACAGAAATGTACATTATATTCATGCATTATTGTAGAACAAATTATTATAATAAAGAATGGTGAAGTGAAAATATTTCCTTAATGGAAAATTTGCAGCAGGAAAGAAAGGCAGTAAGAACAAATAATTAGATTATAAAACAGAAATTAAAACAATAAATTTTAATGGCACTGAACTTTATGGATTATTTTATAGTGGATATAATGTATGATGTTAAAATATTAATGGTGGAAAATTACATATATGTAATATTCTCATTTCATTGGTGATTCTATACCGTGTCAGTACTAATGTTAACTTTAATATGTCCTCATGACAAATGAAAATGTACAAATGCTGTTGATTAAAGAGCTGTGAGGTATTTAACACACATAGTGAAGCCTTCATCACCGCTGGCAGGCCTGCTGACAGAGATCCAGTGTAAATCTAAAAGGCTGCGAAAGAACACCAAGGCCTCCCCGGGACAGTCGACTGGAGACGAGACAGAGGGAACAGACAACACAGACAACAAACAGGTCACCTCAACCACCAAACTGTCAAAGGTAATCACAATCAGTCACTCTGCGCTGTCAGAGTTTTACACCTTTATTTTTTTCTGTAAAAAAAAAAATATCTCACTGCTTAATGATTGTTGTTTTCTGGTTTCTGTTTGTGTTCAGGAAAAAGTTGAAATCACCAAAGAGCAGCAGGCACTCATGAAAATCATCACAGATGCTTACAACAAACATCAAATTCCTCAAGACGTGGCCAAAAAATTGGTATATTAACCCCAAAATCACTTCACTTTTAAACTAATTATTGACATTAAAAGATCCAGATCAGTGTTGTTTGCTCTTGTTGTTTTCAGCTGCAGGATCAGTACAGCGCTGAGGAAAACTTCCTCCTATTGACCGAAATGGCAACAAGTCAAGTTCAAGTTCTGGTGGAGTTTACAAAAAATATTCCGGGTATTGTTTCCTAGTTCACAAATCTTAAACGATTTAGACGGAACAAAGAGATAAAACATACCACGCTGGTAACATGACATCAGTGCAAATACAAAAAACAAATGACCTCAGTGGTTTTTGCTGGATATAATATGTAGGGTGATACTTCTGACAGGCTTTCTGTCTCTGGATCGTGAGGATCAGATCGCTCTGCTGAAGGGTTCAGCTGTGGAAGCCATGTTCCTGCGCTCAGCTCAGGTTTTCAGCAGAAAGATGCCAAACGGACACACAGAAGTTTTAGAAGAGAGAGTACGCAACAGTGGTGAGTCAACATGCATCATCAAAATCAACAGAAATTTAATGTAATCAATTATTTTTTTCTCATTAACTTACTTAAAAGTAAATACACATTTTTTTTAATTTATTCAAGTTAATTAAATCTATCATTTCTAGTATTTACCTTCAGAACACCTCAGAACTTATAAACATGAGTTCTTCAAACTTGTAGTATTTTGACTTGAAATGGGTTGAATGAATGTACTTTACAGATTTCAGTCTTTTTACAGTGACTGTAAGGCACTGTCTGATACAACACACTGTACTTTTGGCACTCAAGCTTAAGTAGCTGCACTAAAACTCAACGATGTAGCCTCACTAATCTTGGACTATGGCCTTCTAAACTTCTAAACTTTAATCACTCAAAATCTGATAATGGAAATATAAAGAATATTTTAACTCCTAATTCATGACCTCAGTCGTCTTGGTCCACTGTTCTAACCAGCTGCACCAGGCTGCACACGCAGCATCATGACATTTGTAGCTCCACCTGCAGCCAAGTCTGGTCTGATCCTCCTTTAATAATTGATCTGCCTGATCTGTGTGATGCAGCGTGGAGATGTGTGCTGACCTGTTGATCTCTGGCTGGGTGTAGGTTACACATGCACAAACACCTTCACTGGGTATAGTTTCACTCTTTTCAGGCTGTGTGTGGGCACGCTGACAGGTAAAGGAGAGCGTCTTTAGTGGCTTTGGGTTTGATTTATTAAAACGTTTGTTGTTTCTGCCATGGAAAGGTTTTTCTCACACATACCGTTTTTGCTGCCCCTCTATTTACACACATCAAATAGTTTACTGCTTGGTGGCTTTAAAAATCATTTATATGTATGCAAGGTGTCATTATGTCAACCAGGTTGGACAGTTAGACAGACAGCGGCAGTGATGGTAGGAGTGTGTGTGAGTCGCTGGGTCCCTCAGCACAGCTCTGGTGTGAATGGTGGGGATAAGAGATATTCACACTAAAGGCCAGTCTGGGAGAATAAGGGAGCAAAGCTGTCTGAAGAGACCATTGTTCCTTATCAAAACATCAAGAGTGCTATTGTCCACTTCTCTCCCTCTGAGCCCCACTGGCATTTCTGAATGCTTGATGATGTGTCCGAGCAGACAGACACCCTCTGCTAGTTTGAAGAGCGTCCAAAGTCAGAACTGTTGCCAGCCTGTGAGAGCAAGCTGAAAGCAAACCATTGGAATTATACTGAGAGCGGTTTCATCCTTATTAAATTATTACCCACAGAAGAAAAACAGAGACATTTATATTTGTTGTTGGTGTGCACTGCATCTATTATGGTTTAATTTGAACAAATGTATGACCAGGAAATGTATGATCAAAGCTGAGTTAATACACAGTGCATAACTTTACTTTATTAAAAACTAATCCAGGCCCTAATTTTACAGTTATTATCCCTTTTTACTCTTTCCATTTACCTACTTTCTTCTCTCACAATCACATTAATTTAACTTACTCTTATATTTTTTCTTCCTCCTCCCTCCTCTTCCTCACCAGTTCATCCGTAACACTCACCTCAGTACAACACAGAACAGCACACATTTGACTAGTGTTTGAACTGTTGGGGTATCAGTGTGGCCAACTGCTAAATGTTTATTTTGCATGGCAGCCCTTTGAATCTGAACACGAGATTTTAGCACATAAGTGACAAATGTGTAATATTTTGCTTTTACTGCAGTCTTTTATATATATATTATATATATTAATACATATTATATATGATATATTTATACATATATTATATATATAATAATTTATATATATATAATATAAGTATATATATAGTGTATATAGTTTTCAGGTTAGTAATGCACCAGGTGTGACAAACAGATTAACATCATCTCCATGCAGATAAAGATACTTCTTATTTTGAAAGGTAATCAGAGAAAGTCAGTTTACAGTGTCCAAGTTTAAATTTTGGTATCAGAAAACATTTTCCTAAATAAATGATTGCTATTTATCTGGAAGGTGACATCAGTTTTAAAACTGTAATATTTAACCTAACATATTTTAAGTATATGTGTGTCTTTATAAGGTGCTTTTTGACTTAATGTTTGTTTCTAGTCACTGTGAACCACCCATTTTTCCCCCCTAATGTATAAAGTATGGCTCCTGTTGTTCACAGTACTTGATTTAGTGCTCCGGGTGAGCAGATCCCAGGAGGTGGAGCCTCCACCTCCAGGGTGACACAGGTGAACTGCATACAGTCAATGATGGGCATGATGGTGTTTGTCCTTTAGCTGCCTGTTCACTGTTGCAAATGTGTGCCCTGATGAGGGTCTCACAGACCAAAAGTGTGATACCACATAATTCTCTTTAATGATGTTCAATAATAACAAAAGTTGCCCTTAAATTAATAAATGTTTGTCTGGCTGTTTTTCTCTTGTGCGTGTTGAAGCCACTTATCTTTGATCTAGACCAGGGCATTGTTAATGTGGCACTGTATATGTGGTGAAACTATTGTGAGTAATTAAACCAGGGCTTAAAAGACAGCTCATTATGTTGCTCTTGTTATCACTGATCCAGATGTGTGCTTGACTTAACCTTCTCACACAGTTTATAAAGGGAACTTACTTTTTCCAATTTATTCACCACAGACATATATAAAAAAAATTATATTTTTTTTCCTGCAGGTATATCAGAGGAATTCATCACACCCATGTTCAACTTCTACAAAAGCATCGGTGAACTCCACATGGTGCAGGAGGAACAGGCTCTCCTCACCACCATCACCATCCTGACACCAGGTGAGCCTGACTTGACAAATATTTTCTGATGACACTATGTAAGGTTGTTTTTTTTTTGTTTGTTTGTTTGTTTTGTCACACCCCTCAGCCACTCATATAGACACACAAGGTACCCGTCAGCAGCTGTATGTGACGCACTGATCTTTCAGGTGACTTAAATGTAAACACATCTGCCGCTGTATGAGACACACCAGGCCTCCAAATTAAAATTAAAAGCATGAAGTTCACATCTAGAGCCTCAAACAAACACAGGACTTTCAAACAGGAGACCGGGGTTTGTGTCCCATGTGAAAACCATATTGAAAGTTTTAACAGGGAATCTTGTGACTTGCTTCAGTGCCGTCGCAAGACAAATGCAACCAAATGTACTTAATTTCAGTGAAAACATGATCATTTCTTAAACTTAACCAAGTAGTTTTGTTGCAGCAATCTACCCAAACTGCAAAGGTTTCATATAGTTAATCACAGGTGTCTGACACAGCTTCTAAAGGGTACCTTGTGTGTGAGTCTGAGATGCTGAGGGATGTAAAAAAGCAGCATTGGAAGTCAATGACATGGGATGACAATGCATTGGTTTACCCTACTATTTCACATCAAAATGGCTGATGTGAAAAAGTTCTATTGATTTACAAAGTTACTTAGCTGTTAAGCTAACATTAGCTAAGCATTAGCTTGTTAACTATGTTAATATTACCCTTAACATACCCTTCTTTGTGCAGCTTTAAATGTTGGAAGTTGTTGCATCTCTGTCTGCAGTGTTTGACCCATGTGTTTTGTATAACTGCATTTCCTTTTTTGTTGACCACCTCATCGTTTTTGTAGAAAATTATCTTCGGTCTCATTTTTTCCTGCCGGAACCCAGTATTGTAAAATTGGTTCTTCATGGTTCTCGCCTACAACATGATTGGATGCTGTTGGACTGATTCAAACAAATAATCAGATGTCGTCTTGCTGGGAATAAATAGTGTTTACATGAGTTGATTCAGGAAATTAAGGGAAATAAATTGACTTGTGGATTCATACTTTTTAAATATCATTCTTTCACATCTTTGGGCTTGGGGTGAATGTATCAATTATTTTCAAGTCAAAAGGCTCAAGTCCAAGTGACCATGAGTCATTGGAGTTAAGTCAAGTTGCAAGTCTTTTTTGATTTTGTCCATGTCAAGTCAAAAGTAATCAAATTTGTGACTGGAGTCTGACTCGAGTCCAAGTCATATGACCCAGGTTTCCGCCTCTGTTTTCCTGATATTCTAAAAGGCTAATGCATCTTCACTGTCCTCCTCTCCAGATCGTCCTTACGTGAAGGATCAGCAGGCTGTTGAGAGACTTCAGGAGACGATGCTGGACGTGCTGAGGAAGCTGTGTGTCCTGCAGCACCCACAGGAGCCGCAGTACTTTGCTCGTCTCCTGGGCCGTCTAACGGAGCTGAGGACGCTCAGCCACTACCATGCAGAGATGCTCACGTCCTGGAGAGTGAACGACCACAAGTTTACCCCTCTGCTCTGTGAGATCTGGGACGTGCAGTGACACACCAGAAGCGAGGAGAGGAGAATGGAACTATAGAGGGACGATAGCATGAACAAAGTCAATCAGCTGCAGTGCATATTTATACTGGATGATATAACGATCTGGAATTAAATCCCTGCACATCCTGTTTGCCTCCTGTGTGGCATTAGTCCTGCATTGACTCTGTGGTTCAGGTTATTGTTTGTGTTTAGAGTTTTTTATGACTCACAACATCATCATATCTGTTTACTGTGTGATTCTTGAACTTGTCTCATTGTTGAGACTTCTGAAATAACTTTTTATTGTGTACCCCTGGTGAAACATCTTGAAGTCCCAGCATGATTAATGACACAAGAACAAACACTGGAAATTATTCAAAGCAAAGATGGTCCATGTGAGAAGTGTAAAGTTTAGATTACATTTTAATAATGGGTTCATTTATTTTTTATTTGTAAAATTCATAGCACTTACTACATGTACTTGCTGTAAATACACAATGGTTGTACGTTCTGCCTCAATAAATGACTAGATTAACAGCAAAAAGGTTGATGTTGTTCATATATGTTAGTCAGTACAGAGGAAACAACTACTCACCTGCACATACAGATATAACATCTGGTACATCTGGAAATTATAATGTCTGTTCCTCGCTGAAACTTTATCTCAGTAAAGTAATCTGAACATGTTGAAATTACCTAAAAATATTGACTAAATATTCAAATATTAATTGTCTTCCATTGTATTACCTGCAACAACACCAACAAAAAAACACTTTTATGTCTTATTTTTATATTATTTAACCCTCTGCTTGCATTTCATTTCAGTGGGGTATCAGAACAAATACACCCCAGGGACTCCTTCATGCTCATGACACCTGGCATAAACATGAAGGAGTCTTTATGAATGTTCATGATTGTGTTCATTAAGTGTCATTCGTAAGTTGTGTCAATTTTAATGAAAAGTTGACAGTGTTTAAAATGTCTTTGTTGTGACAACCTGACATTAACCAAGACAACATAATGAGTCATAAACACGTTATACCAGGACTAATTATCAATTATCAATTATCACTACTACTACTGCTACTGGTGTAGAGTATTTCTGTACATTACAATATAGTACTCTTGTATATTTTTAATTTTATGTATATATGTCTATTTTTCTCATATATTTTATTTTTTGACCTGTTTTTCTGTCTGTCTGATGACAGCTGCTGTAATACAAGAATTTCCCAGTTTGGGATCAATAAAGTTCTATCTATCTATATCTATCTATCTATCTATCTATCTATCTATCATATCTATCTATCTATCTATCTATCTATCTATCTATCTATCTATCTATCTATCTATCTATCATCTATCAAGTCCATATTACTACTTTATCTAACTATTATCAAAATAGCTTTGATCAATGTCCAAATGTACACTTAGTACATATCAAATTGACAGTAACAAAAGACGTCTTTATGACAAGGCCAAAGTGTATCACTGAAGCTTTCGAGGGAAATATACATGACAGGCTCATAATTGTCTCATGACAGTCAGTGTCAAAACATACAAAGCAGTATAATGTAATGCTAACACAGTGAGCTAAATAGTTTCTTTAAGTTTGATGATTACGCCTGGTATGACATGCCTATGAGATATTATGTAGTCTTGGTTAACCAAGTTGTCATAACAAAGACATTGGCAGGTTAAGTTGGCTTGGGTTTGCGTCAAGTAGGCATAACAAAGACATCTTAAAAAGTGTTGAATTTGCCTCAAAAATGATGTAATTGACCAAATGACACTCAATGACAACAGTCATAAACATTCATAAAGTCTCCTTCATGTTCATGACAGGTGCCATGTCATGGTTATGACAGTGTTGTATCAATCTTATGCACACCCCTTCAAATAAAGTCTCTTTCTTGGCATATTACTATTCCTGCTATAGTTGTTATTACCAAATGTGGTTGTGGTGGTGCTAATGAAACTGTGGCAGAAGCCATAATATTTGCAGCAGCACCACCACCACCTGGAGTACTACAGCAGTAGTAAATAACAGATATTTACCACATTCTGACAACTATGTAATGAAGATGTCACCAGTTTCTCCACACTTTGATTTTAGTGCCAACAACATGAACTTATCCAACAGTGAGTTAATCTTGTGCGCAGTGTAGCACTGTATCACCTGCATTAGACTTAGAAGGAAAAAGATCTATTTAATTCATTGAAGCATTGTGTGAATTTATTTATTTCCTGAAATATACATATACATGAAAACAGATACAGATATATCCACAATATAGCATGAATATCTCCACTTACATGACTATGATGTATCTCTAAATCTCATTTTTACACTGTGTAAATGTTAATAAACTATACATCATTTACATAATTATCCTTGCCATGCAATAATCATTTTTACATGTAAAAAAGAACAGCTCTTTAAAACTCCTAAACACAAAGAATTTAAAAGTAAATGTGAATCAAAAACCCAATATTATTACTTAATCAAGAAGAAGATAAAACCATGTTGCATGCTGGTTAGTGTCCATAATTGTATTATAGCACCATCTTATGGAATGATGTCGCAACAAATGTTATCCCTATTATTATTTACTGTAAAAAAAAAAAAAAAAGAAATCAGTAAATGTATGTTCACTATACCGACAACATATCCAAGACTTCTTAGTATTTTTTATTTAAGGACACCATGAGGGGTGAAGACATTTAGAGGTGAGTTCTGTCCTGTGTGGTGGAAGTTGTGAGTGTTTCTGCTTCAGGATAAACCAGAAAGCCAGAGAAGGTGGTGTACCTCCCCTGGTTGCTGTAGACGGCGTAACGCTCATCCTGCTGACTGTACAGCCACACACTGTCGCCCCGACGGAGGGACAGCAACAAGCTCTGACTTTGCATCTCACGTCTCTTTGACGTGTCTTCATCAAACACCATGGCCTGCACTTGACCCTTCCCTGTCATCAGCTTCACAGAAACAGCCTTACGAGGGTGCTTCCCCACGGTGAAGGCGAAGAAGTACGCGCCCGGGAAGTGACACGTGAACAGGCCTGAGGTTTTGTTGAAATGCCCGCCGATGTTGACGTATTCCACATCAAAGGTCAGAGGTGGCTTGTCCTGCTGCCTGCTGCTCTGACCCATGAGTGTGGACGTCCGTGCCACAGAGAAGGCCGACCGTGGCTGCTCTGATGTTTGACCACTGGCCCAGGAGTCGGCCTGAGGTGGGCAGTGAGGGAAGGACAGGCCTGGTGGGGACAGGTGGTTGGTGATGTAGCTGGATGGGGCGATATCAGGATAGACGAGGTAACCAGAGAAGGTGATGTAAGGCCCAGCATTGCTGTACAGAGCATACTGAGGACTCTGCTGCAGGAGCAGCCACACTGTATCCATCTCCTTCAGAGAAATCATCACACTCTGGCTCTGAACTTTCCTCCCTTTCTTGCGGTAGTCATCGTACGCTATCGCCTGCACCTCCTCTCCGTTCTTCACCAGGATGACAGAGAGCATTTTCTTTGGAAACTTCCCCACGGAGAAGGAGAAGTAGTATGCCCCGGGGATGCGGCAGCGGAAGTGGCCGGTGTCCGGATTAAAGTCCCCTCCGATGTTGACCATGAGCCTGTTGAAGGTCACCGCTTTCTGCTTGCCTCCCATCACATTGTTGGTTTGTGTGGCAGAGAAAGCAGAGCGGAGACCTGTTGTCACTGGAGGGGCCTGAAGGGGTGAAACTGGTCCACAGCAGGCGATCATGATGAATACACATGCCAGGTAGCAATGTGTGCTCCAATGAGCTAAAAAAGAGAGAAAATCAAAGAAATTAAAGTCCCACTCCACTTGTCTGTGAAGGTTCTCAGTCATCCAGGTCATGGTTTAATACCTGAACTCCCAAACCAGTCAGTCAGAACTGAAAAAGCTTCTTGGATGGGAGGCGAAACGTCTTCAAGAACTCTATCAAGTCCAGTTGACGACAAACCTTGCTATGAGTCCCACTCCACTCAAAATTGTGTTTTTCTCTTTGTTCCTACAATTTGATGTTTGAGCTTCACTGCACAGAATGACATATGTGCAGAGTTTGGTGCTAAAAGGATGTTTTCACATTTATCTGCTGAGAGTGGAGAGTTTCTCTGTGATCACTGAAAATCCTTTTTCAGGGGTGGGTCTATGAGCATGATTTGTGACAACACAACTAGTTTGGAAATCATTCGTGGTCCAAATTGCTACTTTTACAAATGAAGTGATGTAGAAACCTGAAGCCATGAGTGCACAAACACTGAGAATGAACAGTGAAGTAGGAGACATCTTGTGTCCAGCAGGAAAACTTGAGAAATTAATAAACTTTACATATTCATAGATTATGGACATTTTAATGAGGTAGAAGGAGTAGATACCTTTTTAGGGATTTTAATGAGGAAATTCAAACACACATTATTGTTCCAAGTAGTATTGGTTGTTTCTTGAGGTCCCTCAAGAAACTGGGAAAAACTGCTTATAACTACTGTGTCTGGAGCTTGGAACAAGTTTCAGGAGACCATAAAATTAAATGCCCAAGTGTCCTTAAGCACTTTTAAAGTTTTGTTACATGAATTTGACGTTGAGCTCTGTGAATGTTTTATATAGTGATTACATTGCGTCTTTTAATTGGAATTGTTGATGTTGATTATTTACACACTACAATTGATTATTGAGGGTTGGTGTTTTTGTATTGTTTGATTACTTTAGGACAGCATAGAAGATATGCCTATTAATGGATCATTTTAATTTTTATTGTTTTATGACTTTAAATTTATTGTATGTAACCAGGGCACTAACCTAATGAAAACGAGACCTCGGTCTCCCTGGCTAAATTAAGGTTAAATAAAATTTAAAAATGATGCAATATGTATGTATGATCTATAAATTTACAGTTTAAAGTCTTAAGTCGTTGAAAATATTAGTGAGTTAGATTCTGAGATGTTTTTGATATGCAAAATAAAAGTCTTGTCTTGTGGTTCTCACCCTGGTGTCTGGTCTGGTCAGGACCCCCAAAGGTGTCACAAGATTAATCTAAGGGATCACCACATGATCAAAAGGATATAGTTTGACATTATGTACTTATTTGCTTTTTTTTTTTTATAGAAAATTATATTGGAAGATAACACTCTTATGTTTGGCTGTTAAATAAGAAGCTACAGCCAGCAGACCTTAGCTTAGCTTAGTTTAGCTTAGCACAAAGACACGAGAGGAAACAATTAGCCTGCACAAATGATAAAACAAAAAGAGAACTCAATGATGAAAACATTGGATCTCGCTTTGTACAAAAACAAAATGTAAAAACAAAAAGGTGCTGCCAGTGTTGGTGGGCAGATTTTATCACTGTTAGTCAGTATAAAGATCTTGGGGGAACTCCAGTCAAAAGCACCCAATTCTGTGTATATAGTTTTAATAGATGAAGTATTTATTGAGTTCATGTTTGCCATGGGTTCTAATTTAAAGTGATTTAATTTAATTTAAACTATAACGATCAGTTATTTTGGAACAGATGGATAAAGATTTACTCATGTGCTCTGTCTCTTTTCCTTTTACACAATATGCAAATTACCTGTAACCTTTTCTAAAATTATAATCATAATAGTTCCTTTAGTTATAGAAAAGAAATAACAGCATTTTGCTATGATGCTTGTTTCTTACAGTAGTTTATTCTTGGGGTTCCCAGGAGCCCCACTCTGATAAAGATCTGCATATTAGACTGATCCTGACCACCAAAGCCTCTATATAAAATATTCCAAGTTGATAAGGAAGTATGTCTGAGCCCTGTCGAGATGCATCTTGCCACTCAACTCAAGCACGCTAATGTGGCTGATATTGTCTGTTCTCTCTGTGCACTGAGAGAAGGGACTAGATTAGGTGCTGGTTCATCTGTTCCTCTGTGTGCTGAACAATGGAAATTTTTTGGAGGGTTGGTGAGGTGAGGCAGGACAAAAGGCTAAAAGACACCACTGAAAAGTTTATATGAAACATTACTTTGAAGCTTGCATAAGTGTTGGGAAATCAGTCCTTATTATTATTAGTAGTAGTAGTAGTAGAATTAATATTTATTATTACTATTGGTAATTGTAGTGTTACTATCAGAATGTTATCAGTGTAGCTTTTTGAATATTTTTAGGGACTTGATTTGTTTACTTTCTTGCAAATTCTGCCATTTTGCCTTTCCAAGAGCATGCCATATTCAAGTTCAAACTTAAACAAATTCACAAAGCCATTAAAATATTTCATAATGTTTGCATAAATGCATGGAAATAGAAAATCCCACAAGGTCATTTTGATGTGAAGAGCTTCCATAATCGTGACTAAATGAGCGGAAGCCTTGCACCTGTAACACAACAAACATGAGTTGTAATTATAGGCTCAGATTTTACATCTGGCTGTTTCCCCTGTTGCCGGTAATATATATATTTTACAAAACACTAATGATAGATATTTAGCCCTAACCCGTGGTGGAAAAGCCAAGGTCAGTGTTGAATTAAACTTATCTTAAAAGTAACTTTTTAACAGTTGGAAACAATCTACAGTGTAACACAATTTGTTGTTTTTTCATATAATTTACATTTATGTATCAATCTTATAAAATAAAGTGTGAATGCAATGAACAAGATCAGAGATTCACCTGTAATTATGACAAAATTCAAGAATCTCTATAGTGAAACTTACCAAACCCTATTCCACTTCTGTGTCTACACACAGAATTTATACTCAAAAGACTCATCAATTTTAAAAATATCAAACCCACCTGCTGGTCTATGTTGGGACAGAAGTTGCATGCTGGATGTCTTCTTCTTAGTCAGCTTTTTAAGTAAAGTTCCTCTTAGTTTGCTGCTCTGCTAATGTCCATGTCTGGCCTGACATCCAAAGGGACAACGCTTTTGTTCGTACAGAGATGTCAGGGGAGGAGCTTCGAACGCTCTCCAATCTATAGCTCCCATTCAGCTTGCAGTGTGAAAAAAGTGAAAATGTAGCTGCACCGTACAGCCTTATTGGTCCATGGAGGTGTTAAGTCTAATTCATGCTTTGTTTTGTCTGGAAGAGGTGGAGTAGCTGTGAGACACAAAGTTTGGTTCTTCAACTTTAGAGAAACTTTTGCTTCCAAATCAAGCTGTCAGTTTAGATAAACAGGTCCTGGAATAGTGCACATGGAAGATGAATGAAATTAACAAACCATGAACTGCAATATTAATGTCTGTAAGCAAGGTTATTTTGGGATTTCAAGTGCTGTAATGCATAAAAAACTGTACTCTTTAGATCAGTGCAATAAACAAAGTGTTATGGAGGGTGAGGGGTTGGACAACTCATCAGTTGGAGGAAAAACATTAAAGTCATTCATTAAATTAAATGAGCAATCAATGTGTAAAAAATAATATTGGCTTTAAAATAATGTTAAAAATCTTAAGAATGACTTTCTCACTCACCTTTTCCAATTGTTTAATTATGCATGTGTTAAATGATTGCAACTCCTACTAAAATGTTGTAAAATTGATGCTATGATATTATTTTAATTTGTATGTGTTGCAGTCTGCTCTCATGCTGTATTTTGTTCATACAAAGTCAAGGTGTGTAGGCTGAACAAGGATGGGGACACACAAAAACTTTAAAAATGGAAAAGAGGCACTGTAGATGACCACTGCTTGATTTTTCTTTTACCGTGTCCATGAAAGTTACTGATATACAACTTTGCACTCCAAATGAGAAGATGTAAAATGTGATTGTTTTTCTAAAAGCTCTAAAATGTTCTGTAAATGAATTTTTGTCCCAACACAGCATTTAAAATGCATGCTCTACATCAGTTCAAAAACATTTCTCAAAAATAAACGCATAAATGTTTTGTTTCTGTGCCAATATCAAAATCCTGAGAATGCAAATATGTCATTAATATATTTCTTTAGAAATCGGATTGTTCAGTAAATGAAATTGCCTTAATTCTCTGATTTTGTGAGTAAAGGTTGATCATGAAAATACCAAACTGAACAATTTCCCATTAATACTGTCAAAGTGAATGTTCAAATAGAGCTTACCACAGGGAGTTGCAGGGCTATAAAGAATAATCTGATTTATGTGTTGGTATATATACCATATTATATATTATATATTATATATATATTAGACACATTTATGTAGAATATCTTCCTTAAACACTGACTGTGATGAATTACTTTGCTCTATACATTTTGATCATCTTTTTTGGTAATATATTTGTACAAACAATCTATCCTACCAGTTAAATTATAAACAAAAAAAGGCTTTTTTCTCCTTGCTCCCCAAGAGCTGCCCCCAGAATTCTGAGACCTGTAGTATCCACAACTACTGTTACCACCAGTAACTACAGGTGTCACATGCAAAATAATGGTGCAACTGCATGACAGTGTCAAAACTGGTTAAAGCTGATTCGTATTTCCTGCCGACTGGTTTGGACAGTTTTATTGTTTTATTATTGTGTACTGAGAAACACTGTAAAAAGAACGCTGCAGTTGTGAAGACAAAGAACTTGACTAATGTTTTCAGCCTAGGAAAACATTATACATTTCAATATTTTTTTCCTGTTTCAAATGATATGAGAAACAAGAGAAATCAGTAGAAGTAGAAAGTAGGAGGACATTATATCAAGAATGGAGTCTGGTCACACACCGTTTAAACAGAACATTAATGTCTAAATCTACTGCATATGTGATATGAACATTGTGAACTCCAGGAAATGCTGGAGCAGAAGCATATATTTTTAAATTGCCTAAGATTAGAGCTGTCACTAGACTTCACTACACAATTATTATGGCTAAAAAAACAAAGAAACAATACAATTACAATATTATCACAATATCTATAAGAAATGTGGGGAAAAAAGCTATCAGTCAAATTTATATTTAAAGGGACAGTTCACTCCGAAGTCAAAAATATAAAATATTTTCCCCTGTAATCTGTAGTGCTATTTATCCATATGGTTTTGGTGTGAGTTGCCAGGTTTTGGAGATATCAGCAAAAGAAAGACCTGTCTTCTTGCCAATATAATGAAATAGGGCTGGGGCAGACAAAAATACATCAATTTTTTTTTTATTTTTTGCTATGAACTGCTGTCAGAGCATGGATTCACCTGAAGAACAAGCAGCAGAGTGCAAGACTTGCCATGATCACATTTACACGTTTGTAATATATACATACACCACACATATTTTTCTAAGAACAAAATCACATTTCTTCAGTTTATGTACATTTTTTGTTTTTTTTATTTCTCACTTACTTTGGCAATGTACTTTATGTGTTGTTTTTTCACACTTGCTTAGGCAATGAAAACGCCTGTTCCCCATGGCAATGAAGCCCCTTTAAAATGAACTGAATTCGGTTAAAAAAGAGCTCCATCAGCTCCATCCCTGTCCCTCCATCCCCTGCGATGACGCAGAGAACCCGGAAGACCGCGGAAGACGTGTGTTTGCTGTCAATGCCAACGACAGAGAGGAGGCACGAGAGCTAAAAGCCCGCATTTAAGACAAGATGGCAGGACTGCCCCGCAGGATCGTAAAGGTAATTATTTCACACTTTGAACAGCTGCACGTGTGACTTGTCTGTCATGATTAAAACTCTACATGCACAGTGTAAACTCCCGGTGCTCTCCTGGTACACGCCCCGGTTAACAGTTTTGTGTGCTAACGTTAGCTTTCAGCTCGCTAACGGTAGTTTGATAAAGTAACTTCCGTTTCATTGCTGTGCCTTGAGACACGGTGGGTTAAAATACACCAGCGCTATGTAAAAATGTAAATAAGCGTGTTAAGTACCGGGATTATGGCTTGTAAATATATTTTTTCAAACAGAATATTGTTTTCAAGTTGCTAGTCTTAAGGTAGTAGTGCTGACTTGATGGCTGGCTAACCAGGCTAACTATGCTAACCACGGCTAGTTAGTTAGCTTTGTTTCTTTCAGTGGTAATAGTTAGCCTGATGCTCCCAGTATTATAACATTAACCTTCTTTTTATTTAGCTAAGCATACATATGTTAAGCTTATCATGATGTGTTTGCCTCTTGTAGTCTGTATTTATTTATTTTTTTTATACCGTTTTGCTTTATAGTTTACAAGTAGCGAGGAAGTATATTAAACGTTATCATAACTCAATCTGGTTATGAATGAAGGAAGTTGTGCAGATGAAACGTTTGCTGCAGGATGTGAGCATCTAAGCCACCAGCGACTGTCAGATAACTTACATATTCAAATTCACCAGCCACCAAATAGTCAGTCATAATTTTGTGATGGAAATCTACCAGCCACTGTCATATTTTTTTGGTGCTGATTTCCCTCCCTAGTTTGATACTTTGACTAGAAATCATCTCCAGTGAAGTAGATCTTTGTGGCGTGGCCTCTGGCTCTGTGGGGCAGCAAGTGATGTTCACTATCTAAACAAGGGGTCCACATCAGCATTATGATTGCCTTAAGGGGCTGTTTACAGATGCAAGACTATATAAATGTTTCCATTTACCTCTCTATTGGATTATTGGTTTTAATAATAGCTTAATAATTAATAATTTATGTCTATAAGCTGTGAAAGCAGAAGTCTAGGTAAAATAGACAAATAAACATTCAAGTGTACAACTATTGTACAGTTAATTTAAGAAATGAAATATACAAAGTTGTAAGAGTCAAAGGCATAATATCAGCAGATGTTGTTTCAGGTTGTCTAGCCTACAAGCAAGGTTTCTAATCCAAAATGTATATGCTTAAAAATGATGGTACTTTGCTTCCTTGATACTGAGTAGATAAGTTAAGTTCCCAAAGGCAATGATGATGTGTTGAAACTGCTTCCAGTGTCTGATCAGCAGCCACAAATTTTCCCAAGTATTTTATAATATGAAACACAGAACAGCTGGCCATTTTTCTATTTGTGAACCTAATAAGTGACCAGTTTTCATTCAGCCCACTATTTGTTGGGTTCTTCATTTTGATATCATAATTTTTATCCCTGCTTAACGTTGGTCGTAGATGACAAGCCTTACAGACGTCACTAACTTTTTCCCTTTTTCTTTGTGGTATCTTTACATTATCCTCACTACAAATACACAAATAACAGTCTTTCACCCCATGTACTTTGTAGCTTAGGATTTGCAAAGGAATAGTGTTTAGTAGGGCTGCAACTAATGATTGCTTTCATTATCAATTAATCTCATGATTATTCTCACAATCAATCGATTAATCATTTAGTCCATAATATGT
Organism: Lutjanus argentimaculatus; assembly: GCA_034769285.1. Taxonomy (NCBI): domain Eukaryota; kingdom Metazoa; phylum Chordata; class Actinopteri; order Lutjaniformes; family Lutjanidae; genus Lutjanus; species Lutjanus argentimaculatus. The sequence continues at coordinate 10,891,558 of JAWZSL010000012.1, read as the reverse complement.
CAGAAACGATCATCACAGTTTCCCAAAGCCCAAAGCAGCATCTTCAAATTGCTATTGTCCAATCCAGTCCAAAAACTCAAATATCTTCATTTACTGAAGACAAAGAAGAGCAAATCCATAACAGTCATTACATTTTTGAAGCTGGAACCGACTACTGTATGACATGACTGCTCGAAAAATGACTGAAAGATTAATTGATTATGAAAATATTTTGGCAATTAATTTAATCAACTAATCGATTAATTGATTTTTGAAATAATTTTCATTTTTAGATCGAATACTTTTCCTGTATTGAGTTTTATTAAGATTTTTTGGAACATAAATGGGATTTAAAAGAAGCTTGCACAGGTGGAAGACCACAGACTAGTGTTGGTGGGAAAAGGTTGCAGGGCTGGGAACAGTACTTAGCGGACCGAGCCCTTGAGCCCTTAGAGCGTGTGACTGGGACTGGGAGCCCCTCTCCCGTCTGTGTTTTCACTGCATGGTTTTGTCTGTGGGTTATCTGAAACATTTCAGGAATCTCACTCCCAGTTGCATTCAGGAAAAGAACGTCAAAAACAAGAGGGCCAGCTGATGGCAAACTTTATTTTATTTTATACAGAGTTGGATATGCCGTTATTGCTCTGTTGTAGTCAAGTGTGATGCATATATCACAATAGGCTGCATTTCAAACAAGCACCACTGGATACTAGTTTTTTTAGAGTATGAAAATAATCAAAAGGCCTCATATAGCTGGATAACTATATTTATTTATCAATACTACAGTTTAGAGAAAGCAGAATGCACTGAAGAGTTGAGAACTCTGCAGTTTATATAACAATATGTACAGCAGTGAGCTTGAATGTAGTTTCCTTGTTAAAGGCATCTCTGAGGTCAGGTGTGTCACTCATGCTGCCTCATGCATACCTCAGGAGATACCGATACCTGCCCTCTTTCACAGTAAAGTGTGTCTTTCTTGACGTCACTTGGCTGTTAGTCACTATGATTGGGGAGAAACCTTGCTGCAGTGCCTGATGGAAATTGAAGTAATGGTCTCCTGTGGAGCAGTGGCTGAGTCAGTGTCACCTCTAAAAGACAGTTACATACTGCACAGAGAGTCTTCAGAATTACATCAGTGAGACACTGTTGCAGTCAAAGCCACCCTCCCCTCTGTGTTAAAGGATAAAAGCCAATCAGACTACAGTCGACCTCCTGTCTACCATCTCTATTAAAATGATAATGACTCAAAATTTTCATATGATAAGCAAATGTTACCTATATTAAATGAATTCCTGGGGACATTTCACACAAAAAATGCAAATTATTGCTGCAACTAATCATTATTTTCATTTTCAGTTAATCTGTTGATTATTTTCGCAATTAATCAAACAGGTGTTGGTCTATAAAATGTTAGAAAATGGTGAAAAATCTTGATCACTGTTTCCCCAAGCCTAAGATGATGTCCTTGGTGTGTTTTCCTTAAAAATAAAAATATTCAGACCAATTAATCAATTATCAAGATAGTCGGTGGTTAATTTAATAGTTGACACATAATTAATTGTTGAAGCGCTAATGTAAATATTTTTAATATCAGTTCAGCACTGTGATGTGTAGTTTCCACAACTACAGTTAGGCCCAACCCCAAATGCTTGGTACAAGAGTAGATGTCTGTTAATCACAGCTTTATTTGTAGCTGGCATAACTAAGCATTAGCCTATACAGTGTGCACTGTGTATGTCTCTGTCACTGAACGAGATGAGCATAAAATACTGCCTCCCAGATTCAGTGTATAAAACATGTTGTTATTTCTTTTTCAGATAGCTCCACTGTTGCTTTTTTTCTCACAGTTAATCTACTTTATGTGGGAAAAAAAATGTAAATATCAAAAAGTGACAGTCTGCTCCTTTCAATCATCACAAATATTTTTGGACAGCACAGAAAGTTGGAAAATGGCTTTATCCTACAAACACGGGTAGTAATTGTCACATGGAAGTATACCTTTATGCACTTGTTATTTACAAAAGAAACTGTTGCAATGAAACAGGAATGGACGGGAATGCGGATTGGTTGCTCTGTCCCCCTTGTAATTCTTTGTTTGGCAGTTGCTGCATGCCTTTTAAAAAATCTTAGCTATACTATATTGACAAAAGTATCAGGACACCCCTCCAAATCATTGAATTAAGGTGTTCCAATCACTTCCATGGCCACAGGTGTATAAGATCAAGCACCTAGGCATGCAGACTGCTTCTACAAACATTTGTGAAAGAATGGGTCGCTTTCAGGAGCTCACAGAATTCAAGCAGGGTACCATGATAGGTTGCCACCTGTGCGATAAGTCCATTTGTGAAATTTCCTCACACTAAATATTCCATGGTCAACTGTCAGTGGTACTATAACAAAGTGGAAGCGATTGGGAACAACAGCAACTCAGCCACGAAGTGGTAGGCAGGCCATGTAAAATCACAGAGCACGGTCAGCGCATGCTGAGGCGCACAGTGCGCAGAAGTTGCCAACTTTCTGCAGAGTCAATAGCTACAGACCTCCAAACTGCGTGTGGCCTTCAAATTAGCTCAAGAACAGTACGTAGAGAGCTTCATGGATTGGGTTTCAATGGCCGAGCAGATGCATCCAAGCCTTACATCACCAAGTGCAATGCAAAGCGTCGACTGCAGTGGTGTAGAGCACGCCACCACTGGACTCTGGAGCAGTGGAGACGTGTTCTCTGGAGTGACGAGTCACGCTTCTCTGTCTGGCAATCCGATGGACGAGTCTGGGTTTGGCGGTTGCCAGGAGAACGGTACTTGCCTGACTGCATTGTGCCAAGTGTAAAGTTTGGTGGAGGGGGGATTATGGTGTGGGGTTGTTTTTCAGGGGTTGGGCTTGGCCCTTTAGTTCCAGTGAAAGGAACTCTTTATGCTTCAGCATACCAAGACATTTTGGATAATTTCATGCTCCCAACTTTGTAGGAACAGTTTGGGGATGACCCCTTCCTGTTCCAACATGACTGCGCACCAGTGCACAAAGCAAGGTCCATAAAGACATGGATGAGCAAGTTTGGTGTGGAGGAACATGACTGGCCTGCACAGAGTCCTGACCTCAACCCGATAGAACACCTTTGGGTGAATTAGAGCAGAGACTGCGAGCCAGGCCTTCTCGTTCTACATCAGTGCCTGACCTCACAAATGCGCTTCTGGAAGAATGGTCAAAAATCCCCATAAAACACACCTTGTGGAAAGCCTTCCCAGAAGAGTTGAAGCTGGCATAGCTGCAAAGGGTGGGGCAACTCCATATTAAACCCTGCAGATTAAGAATGGGATGTCATTAAAGTTCATGTGTGTGTAAAGGCAGATGTCCTGATACTTTTGGCAATATAGTGTATTGTATAAGTGAGCAAGCCTTTATACACGTCATTCACAAAAGACATCTGCAACAAAAAAGTAGACAGGAATGCAGATTGGTTAGTTGTTTGGTGCTGTCTTCTTTCAGTACTGCCCTGCTCTACCTGTCCTGAGTTGTGTCCTTCCACTCAAATATGCAGTTCAGAAACATTTTCTCAAACACACACATCTCTGTATGCAAAAGTGAAAGCACTGGTGGGTAATATGGTGGCTGCCACATTTAATTTCTTTCCCTTTCCTCTTTCTGTACCAGGAAACTCAGCGTTTGCTTGCAGAGCCTGTACCAGGCATCAAGGCAGAGCCAGATGAAGGCAACGCTCGCTACTTTCAGTGGTCATTGCTGGACCTCAGGACTCACCTTTTGAGGGGGGCACATTTAAACTTGAACTCTTTTTACCTGAGGAATATCCCATGGCAGCTCCTAAAGTACGCTTCATGACCAAAATATATCATCCCAATGTAGACAAGTTGGGAAGAATATGTCTAGACATTTTGAAAGGTAAGTCAGCACTCTGTAAAGTCACAGTTTATGCTTGGCTAGCTTTGTGTGACACTCATTGTGATTTACTTTAAAAGACATGTTTTCTATTGACAGGACATTTGTTTAACTTTAGTTTTAACAGCCACTTTGAATCTGTTCTTTGTTCTGTTCAGTCAGTTACTGTAGGAAAGCCTGTAGGTATTATGTCCTATGATGTTCTCCCTGTGAATGAATTGAGGGATTTGCCAATTTCATCTTGCTCAAAAGATCAAGGGCCTCTTATGTTACACTTTTGACCCCCAACTGGAGCTTTGTGCCACTACTACTGCTTATCACTACTGTCTCTTCACTGCTGCCTCAGCTTAAAATAGACACACTATTAAATCTTTACTCTTTTTTTCTCTCTTTTTCAATGTCTTTACCTCTGCTTTTCTTGGTATCTACTTTAATCCCTCTGTTTGTATTTTTTATTTTTATTTTTTTCAGATAAATGGTCACCAGCTCTGCAGATTCGTACAGTGCTGCTCTCAATCCAGGCGTTACTAAGTGCGCCCAACCCTGATGATCCCTTAGCAAATGATGTTGCAGAGCAGTGGAAGTCCAGTGAAGCTGATGCCATAGAAATAGGTGAGAGCTGTGATCTGGCTGGGTTCAGTGGAGGGTCAATTACACTTTCCACTCAACTCTTGACAAAATACACACATACACACACAAAAAACAAACCTCTATGTACAATTTACTGTATGTCTCACTTACGGAAATATGTTGAAACTACAGTATGCTGTTTAATGAACACTAAAACTATCATTTTCATTTTAAAAACATTTAGAATATGAAACAGGTCAAAACTTCTTCTGCTGTCTCTCTTTCTGTCCTTTGTTGGCACATTGACTGAATACAGTATTTTCACAATCTGCATCATTTTGGATTTGGTGTATTTTAATTTATGATAAGGTATGTAACTTTTAACTAAATAATATGATTACTAGTACTGATCTTATGATATAGTGCAGCGGTTCTGATTAAATTTCAACGAACTATGGAAGAGGTGACAATTTTAATTAGTTTTATACTTTCTGCTAAACTAATCTTGTAAATTTCACCAAATGCTGGCCCATACATTGGTGAAACCTTTAGATAAGAATGAAAGAACAATACCAAGCCATTAATTCTTTTAAGTTATTAATGACTGTTTATGACTTACTGTAACAATTTTGTAAGACTAGACTTTACAGCTGACCCATTGGATGTGTGTCATGTTTATGTTTTAAACTGGACTGCCTCTTGAGTTTTGGACTGGATGGCTGAGTGTAAACAACTACAGATGGATACAATCTGACTAGCACCACCATGACTTAAAAGCTAGTGTATGGAAGCAGTTTGGCTTCCATTAAGTTGAAGGGAAAAGGTAACTAGAAATCAAAGTTTAAATCACCTGTTGTTCTTCCTTTACACAAACTACATCACTGTGACATCACTGGATGCAGGGGGAACAGAGTTTGCAGCAGGCAAACAAACTTAGACATCACATGAACAGTGGTGAACTTTCCCTTTAGATTATTTTATTTTATTAATTTATTTAATTTAGTTTAATGTTTATTTTCAATCATGTAATCAGATAGAAATTACCCTTGTCCATGCTCAGCACCCTTTGCCTATCTGACCACTAGGGCTGCAACTAACGATTATCTTCAACATCAGTTAATCTGTCAGTTATTTAATCGATTAGTTGTTTGGTCCATAAAATGTTAGAAGATGGTGGAAAAAAAAAGGTCAATCTGTGTTTTCCAAAGCCAAATATTACATCCACAACCCAAACATATTCAGTTAACTGTCAGAGACAGCTGAAAAAACAGAGAAAATCTGAGAATTTGGATTTTTTTTTTTCTTAAAAGAAGCACTCAAGCCAATTAATCGGTTATTTAATAATGGATTCCTCAATTGAAGTGTTGCGGCTCCAGTTACCACCCTGATTGATTAATGAGGTTTTCGTCCGAGTTTTTCCTTGTACTCACAGAGAGCTTAATGTTGGTGTGTGTGTGTGGGTACAGGGGTCATTACTACAGATGTGTCTTAATACAGGCTTATGTGACTAATGTCCACATTCTGTTTTTTTGTTTTCACTTTACAGCCAAGTTATGGACCAGGCGTTATGCTGGAAACAAAAATGAAGTGTAGAGCAGCCTAACAAGTGGAGAAACAAGTGGAAGTGAAGTGTGAACACATCTCCTCATGCTCTGCCAAGACCTCTTCCAACTTTATTTGCATTTAAAGGACACAGTCTTTAAATATATATTTACATATATATTATGAAATAAACATGAATATATTGTAAAGGAAAAAAAACAACTGCTGACAATTGGTGATTTAAATGCACACTAGTAATGAAATGACTTGTTGTCGTCCTAACTCACTGCTGTTGAAATGCATGGGCAGAGGTTTTAGATCTACTCACCTGGCTTTCTTTGTCCATTGATTTTGGGAGGCTTCTGCCAGCTGCTGATTTAAACAAGCACGTTTAGAGGGGGAAAGGGGGTCCTACATCCCACGTTTTTGGTGAGGATGTGGGTTCGGGGGTTCCGGCGCAGTGGAGTGGGTGGGGAGGAGACACTGGCTAGATGTGGTCAATATTGTATACTATTTCTTTTAACTTTGTTTTCTTGTGTTGCTGTTTGTTTATTAAAAGCAGCTAACTGATACTAGCCCACTGTATGTAGACACTCACCTGGAGGCGGACCAGAGTTTCGTTCTGTGTAGATGGCCCAACAGGACACATAAACAATCTTCTTTAAGACACATCTGGCTGCATTAAATACAAAATATTATAACTGAAAACCAAACTGAGCCTTCCACGGTCACATTAACTTTTTCAACCTCTCTCAGTGTAAACAATAGGCTTATAGATGGTGTGGGGGAGATTGGAGGGTAGGGTGGACATTGTGGACCTTTCCTTAGTTTTAGCACATACTGTATGTTTTATTACCATATCCAGTCTTTTGTATGTGAATCTTTCTAGCAATTGCCATACTAACCACTCTGCTTTTTCCCCTTTTGTCATCACAGTCTAATGCTACAAGACTCTGGTTTACTTCTTCCAATGGCATTTATTTCACAAAGCAGTGGTTACATGTGAGCTTTCAGTTGTTTGATGACGTGAGGGGGGCAGGGGTGGGCTGGAGGTACTGAGTTGATAGAGGATCAGACTAAAAAAAGATGACCGAAGGCTTTGACTGTCAGCTGTCGTGATTGGTCTTTGGCTGAAACGTCTGTATTCAGTTCACTGTTTGTAAATTAATTCTTTCTATTAATCTGAGGAGGAAATGTTTTCCTGCACTCAGAATGCTTTGAACAGTCCACCTGCATACTTTTATGTTCTGTAAATAAAATCTGTTGATTAATAAACAGTTGTGTGGATGTCATTCTTGATGGGACATGCGTCACAAATGCTGCAGTGGTTACTGTGAGGCACTGGTAAGAATGCTCATGGACAAGGTCAGTGGTTAGCAAAAGAATTGAATCACAGTACAGACGAAACTAGTTAGGCTGCCATTCCCCTTGTTGACAGAACTACCAAACTGCATCCTTCTCGTTAACCTGCCATCCCCTAGTAGCAGAGAGAGAACAGGGGCAGAGGGGTTGTTTAGTTGCTTAGTCTTCCTGACTCATTGATCATATATCTGCTTTAGGCTTGTGCAAGTTAGAATCTAATCCATATTAACAAAGTATTATTAAAAAAAATACAGAATCAAAAGAGTCTCTTCATTAGTCACACCTGAGCTGAACAAACCAGGTCCATCCCCCATTAAAACTGAACAGATCACCTACTGAGTACAAGAACCTCAAAAAGCTGAAGCACAAAACTAATTAGGGATGTAACAGTGCCAAGGTATGGTAATACCACGATAAAACGTCCTAGATACCATATTTTTGATTTTAAATAAAGAAATAGGGTGGCTTTAAAAATGTTTTCCTTTTAACTTCAAGTGCTTCTGCTTTCCTCCTTCAATAAAATGAAATTAAAGTAGCCCGCATGGCTTAAGAATGTGCAAAAAATCAGCATGATTTGTCTTTGGCAATAATTATGTACAATTGCAAAACAATAACAATACAGCAGTCGGTAGCATTCCTTTTATCAAATAAAAATAAAATAATTAATGTTACACCCCTGTGTTTATTAAATGTACATCACTTTCGACCTCTGAAAATGTTTTAACTTTACCGCAGAATCATTTAGTCTAGACTGTGTGTGTGTGTGTATGATTGTTTGTACTGAACATTAATTTTCCTTCTTCACATTCAATTGATTAAATGTGTTTTTCTAACACCATACCCACTAAACTAGTTAGCTACTGAAAATTCCCATTTTATTTAATAATTGGCAGTTGTTTCCTCCCTCTTTCCCAGAGGATTATTTCCTCAGTCTGTGTAGATTTAGACAGCCCAGTCTGAATTCGCAAGAGAGGTTTGCCCCAGTGGATCCATAGTGGGCTCTGGTCTGCTCATTTATGCAGTATGTGATATGGTCTGTGCTCTAGATTCTCAAATTATACTAAGAGTACCATTAGTGGTGCTTGAGCTTCCCTCTAGTGGCACACTGATGAATTTCCTAAAATTTCAGAAATTAAAAATAAATTAATTTATAAACGTATAATCATAATTCCACTGCCACAGCCTTGTATGTTGAAGGCAGTGTGACTGTGCCAGCTAACAGTCAACAATTAATCTTCCTATTAGGAGTAAACCTGACTCCTGTACTGCACATAACTGAGTAGAGTTAGAGTATTTTAACTTTATTTCTTGTTGGTCATAATATTTCTTTTTTTTTGTAAAGATTTGTTTTTATTAACAGAAGCTCTTACAGGATATTTATGGTGCATAGAAAGCATCTACAGTTTGTTGCACTGAAATGAGTCGTATTTACAGAAGGAACATACATAAATGTATAACCTTACAGACACACCATATAAGGATAATTTTTGAGCATCAGAAGAGAAAACAAGAAAGAGAAAAAATATATATACAAATTAATAAAAAAAAATAAATAAACAAACAAAACAAAAAATATTACATGAACTTTCCCTATCCCACCCCCACCCTCCTCCCTCGTATGGCTCTCAATTTCATTTCCTTTAATACCTACACAGTCTATATACACAATTTATACATACACCCATCTGTACACATTCATATGTATATGAATCAACATACTACTCACAACAATACATCATTGAGAAAGTTATACAAGAAGAACCTACAGAGGGCTAATCTGAAGCTGGTCCAGGAAGGCTCACATCACCATGGTCAACCAAGTCCAGAGAAGGCATAATGTTTATAAGGGGCCCCAGATTTTTTCAAAGGCTGCATACTTCCCTCTCACGTTATATAATATCTTTTCAGGTGTGCAGCAAGACACAAGCTCATTAATCCAGTACCTTACTGTTGGTGAATTTTCAGATTTCCAGTTAGTCAGAATACATTTTTTCACTGCAGTGCTCGCAAGTAAAATAAAATATTTCTTATAGTAGTTCACATTAATAGAGCTTGTGTCCCCCAGAATCCATAGTTTTGGGTCCTGTTCAATTTGAATTCCTATTACCCTTGAGGTTAATTCAATGGCTCGTTTCCAAAATTCCTCTATCATTGGGCAACTCCATAGCATGTGTAGAAGATTACCATCAGTCACTTTGCATCTCTGACATCTGGGGGAAATGTTGCTGTCAATTTTATGTAACCTATAAGGGGTGTAGTATGTCCTATGAAATATACTGAATTGAATTTGCCTATGTTTTGTGGAGATTAACACAGTCTGTGCCTGTTCCAATAGATAATGCCAATCCATCTCCTCATATATACAGCCTAGGTCTGTTTCCCATTTTCCTTTTGTAGATGTTTTATCATAAACAGGTAACTTTCCATTAATGATACCATATATAGAAGATGTTATTCCTTTTGTTGATCTGCATAATTTGTTACATAACTGGGTTTCAAGAGGGGTTTCTTTTGGAATATTTGGGAATGTTTCTTTAGATTTCTCCTTAACCCAGTCTCTTATTTGTAGGAATTTGAAGAGACTATATTTAGGAAGATTACATTTTTCATTTAGTTGTTGGAAGTTAGCAAATGTATCATTAATGTATAAATCAGCAACTGTTTGGATTTTTCTGTCCCTCCACCCCCGCAATACTGAGTCAGCGATGTGGTGTGAGAGGTTGGGATTACCCCACAAAGGTGTCCTTCTAAGAAAAGAAATATTTGTATCCAGAAGTGAGTGAGATTCTTGCCAAGCAGCGAATGTGTTCAGTATTATTGAATTGTTTGTGAGTGTGGCTAAACATTTTTTTGTACCTATAAATGGAACATCCTTTAAAGGCATAGTCTTCATCTCATGTTGTTCTATTGGGACCCATCTAACCTCACTGTTCTCTGCATGCAGCCAGATCCAAATTGATCGGTACTGAGAGGCAAGATAATAATTCCTAAAATTTAGTAGGTTAAGTCCTCCCCTTTAATATGGAGCCTGCAGAGAAATTAATTTGACCATAGGGTTTTTCTTTTGCCATATGAAAGGAGTTAAAATTTTGTTAAGTTCTTTGAAGAAACTCTTGGGAACATTTATAGAGAGACATTGAAATAGGTAAATAAACTTAGGCAAAATATTCATTTTAATAGTATTAATTCTACCTATGAGAGACAATGGGAGGTCCATCCATCTTTGAAGGTTAAGTTTGGTTTGTTGCAATAATTTCATATAATTCTGTTTAAGTCATAATATTTCTAAGGTGGTGCATGGTGTAAAAAGTTTGAGAATCACTGGTCTCTTCCACACAGGATTAAACATGTCTTTAAGATACTATTATATACCGAGTTGTTGATTCAAACCTAAATGCATATCAAACTGAAAGATTGCTTTCCTCTAAACTTGGTTCTTAAAACCCTCACACATTTAACAGCATGAGTCTGAGCTATGTGTTTCCTCTCCATTAACATGGGTCTGGTTCAGTCAGATTAAGTTAAAAGTTCGAAGAGGTTTTCATAGTTGTCCCACTGGCCTGGAAAATTGGAGGCTGCACGCTCCCATGCCCCTGATTTTAGTAATTATATTTGCAGAGCATGGCTTGGTCCTTGACTTTTCACAAACCTTCTAATCCTCATGTGAGCCTTAGTGCCACTTTGGATGTGGGTCAGAGTCATTTCATAAGTTCATAATCAAGAATAATGTCCTCCCCTTAAAAAAGTACTTTCTTGTTGTGATTGCTGCCAGATTATCAGTGAACTACATGTCCATCTCATGGTTTTCGTAAACAGTCTACATTGAAGAATACACATCCAATCAGGCATTGTGATTTTTAAACACCTCTTAACAGTTTCACCTTTGAACACATCCTGTGGTTTAAGGACAGTCCACATCCACTAGAGGGAAGCCCTGAGCTTTACTACCTCACTACAAGAAGCATGCTGCTGTAAATAACCTGAGATTGAGTGTAACACCAGGCTGCTGCACTGAACTGAACAGGGTTTCAGGCGGGCGTTTTTTTTCTTTTGTTAGTTACTATGATTAGTTTATTAGTCATGAGAGTACAAATGCGACTGGTAAAGATTTTTCTTAAATGCACCCTGGTTGCCAAGTATGGAAGCCCATTTCTACCAATGTGAGGGGGAAAACATCCTGCAAGAGTTAGTATCTTAGAGTGAGTTCGTCTTAAAAGGTTTTAGATATTTTGAGATAATAACTCAATATTTTGACAATTGAATAATTATTTTGAGAATGTCTCATTATTTTGAGACACTTATTTTGTCATAAGTAGCCTGAGTCATTATTTTGTGTTACAAACTCATTATTTCGAAAAAGTGTCTAATTTTGATGATTTGATCTTTATTTTTTCATCATATTGGAAGAACACTGGAACTGAACTTCCATAGTCCAGATTTGCCTTTTGATTATTTATTTTGTTGGTGTTTTTTTTTCTGTAGACGTCAAATATATTAAATCATTTATGTTATATATAATATATATATACATATATATAAAACAAATATATGTTAAATAATTTTATAGACAGATTGGGACATTCTTGAAAAGGGAAAAAGTGGGGAATATTGATGCTGTTACAAGGACTATATGCTGTTAGAAGTATAGGATGGAGATTAGGAAGTATGTTTGTTGATAAACCGATAATGAAAATAAATAAAATCCCCTCATTGCTTTATAATTACCTGCTTTGTTAATATCTCATAGGAAAAGGCATTCAAATGATCTTCTCAAGAGGTACTTGAAAGCAGCATGAGTAAATCCAGGAAACGCATCACTCACGCACGCGATGCTTTTTAATGGTCACTAGATAACCGCGGTGAAAAAACACGTGGAGCTGCCAGCTGTATAAAGAGAGACGATCCTTGTCTCGTTAATGATGAACATGAAACTGGCTGTAACGTGGGGCTGACAGGCGGTCTGTTGCGCAGGTCAGCTGCTGTAGCTGCTCACCGACCACAGATGTGAGTGAGTCTGTTGAATCATGCGTGTTGACAGCAGCACTAAAGCACCATGGTTGGTGCTGTAGGTACAAAATACGACCAGGTGCAGTCTGACGTTACTCAGGAATGAATGGACCGACTTCACATCTTGTAACTATCTGATCAAACAGGTTAAAGCAGGGAAGATTTCTGGGGGAAACGCCGCTCCTGCTGCCCCTCTCTCAACTGGACAGACACTTTCTCCAGCGTGTGAAGGTTGAAGCCAGTTTTACGTTGTTTTTTTTTAACATTTTCCTGCTACTCGACGGTTGATGATAATATAAATGATGAAGTTTAAGCCCAACCAGACCAGGACGTACGACGGCGAAGGGTTCAAGAGAAGAGCGGCGTGTTTGTGTTTCAAAAACGAGAAAGAGGACGAGGTAAGACATGTGGCTGTGTGTCGACGGCTGAAGTTGGTGCTTTAATTGTTTGCAATGGTTGTTATTTACTAACACTTTATTTTTTTTGAAACAAACTCCCGATATAACACTGTCCCTTACTTAGTAGGGGAGACTGGGGGAAATTGCACCATTTTCTTTTACATTTTCTTCCTCTTAGACTACTTAACACCATAATCTTTTAATATAAGAAACATAAATATGTGCACTGATTAATAATGTAGTCTACATATTTTTCCTACTAAGTACAAGACTATTTAATGTAGTGCAAGAAGTCATCATGTTACAATTACCCCTTTGGTGGGATCATTGCAACATTGAAAAAATAAGACAGTTTATCAGCTGTAAGAGAGAAAGTATATCACCTTTCATCAAATTTTGATAGGTCCTATTCATAGCATGCCTCATCATCACCAGAAATCCCTCCCCCTATTGTATGTCCCTCTTCCTTCGTTCAATCAGAGCGCTCCGTTAGACACAACGTCCTGCCTGCGGATTCCAATGAGTGTTCGCTACGTCATAGATGGGTGGGAAATATGCGAATCAATAAAATTGAATTGCAGATAGATTGAAGAATCAGTGTGAGGAGGGGTAGGTGGAGAATTTGGAAAATACTATTTCTTAAACAATCAGTCTGAGAACTTTTTAAGTTGACAGCAGTGGCCGGTTACCAACACGAGTGATAAAGAATCCAAGGTGTTGCGATGGGTGTGGGGTATGTATTCAAGACCGTCCATGTCGCTCATCCGCAAGATGCCTGTAACGATCTTTGAAGAATCCACCTAAATAATCGAGCCTCCTGAGAAAAGAATAAGAGAGAAGAAGAGCCGGACCCATCCTGCCTCCAAACAGAGTATGGCGAGGGGAGAGAGGTTCAGGAGGATCAGAGTCCTTAAGAAACTCTCTCACCCCGGGATATGATTTTTGTGTTCTCTCATTATGCTTGTACAGATGCCGTAAACAGACATTAACGTATGAAATTTCTTCTCACTAGCTGTGTGCAGCTCCTCAATGAAGCACCCGTCATAGGACAGCTCTCGTGAGGTTGAAAGCAAGGCTGGCAATAAAAACACCCCTGAACCTCCCAAGCGTACTTTACACCCTCAATCTTGGCTTAACCATCTACAAAGTAAGGGCCCATCTGTTTCTACCTCCCGCTTAAGGCTGGCTGGATAAAAAATATTTTCTTGTGCGCTACCCACTCACTCTAACCACTGGATAGAGGCGTTAGAGTAATTTTTGCCTTGGCGTTTGTAGTTATCGGGCGAAGGTATCACTACAGTTTTTGTAGGTAGAAAATTGCTGCCGAACACCTTCATGCAGGCTGTGGCAATGGTTATGCAGCTTAGAGGTTCTTCAACCGTCTCACTAAGGAACTGATTTCTGAATGCAGCCCTCAAAGAGAATATCGACATAGTTTTTACAGTAGTGTACATCTTCGCTCTCAAAGTTCGAGTTACCCTGACACGCTTCTTTGTACCAGCTATAGAGCTCTTCATGCTCATGCGGAGTCATGCGTTTGATGCCGTAATCACGCAGTCTGGGGTAGGGGCCTGTGTACTCTGTGAGTACTGTGAGTGCTCTTCTGAGGTGAAACCGTGAGGGAAATAACCTTTGGACTGATCGCTGAAACCTAGCGCCTTGGGCATAGCACTAAGACGCATGCCAAGGAAAGACAGGGAGTCCATAAAATTTAACCAGTGATCGGGATCAGTGAAACTGAAGATTTTGCTTCCTTGCATGATCAGAGGGGGCTTTATACTATGCTACTGATGATTAAGTAGCTGTCAAATTCTTTAGCATTGTGTGCTATAAATGTAGCTTTCTGTTACAAAGGTCTCATGAAATATAGGCAAAAACGTTTGATGCAATTAAGACCATAAGCCTCCCACTTTACGCCTTTTAGCGTTTTTGTACACACCAGAAAGGGGATGTGCACACCTTCCTGATTTAAAAAAATGTTTCAAAATCGTAGAAGATTGTTTTGTCAGTGTGCTTTGTAGCGGTTGGTAGAGTTTGAATGTCGCACTGGTGATCGCTGACAGTTATACCAGAGTCAGGAAGAAGTCTCTCCATTTTAGCTGCTCACACATATGTGGCTTGTTGTCTTTACTCATGGCTATGCAGTACTTTTTTGCATTTTAGGCGTCTTTTTAGCAGGTTCCAGGGACTAAAGTACATTTTTTTAAGTCATTTTTTTTAGACTCTTTGTGTCTGGTGAAACGCGGGTGTACGACACGTCCTGTTGCAGTCGGGGCAGACTTTAGGCTTGAACTCCTGCTGAGCATAAGTGGAGTTGTTGCATAAGGAGCAGCAACCTCCGCACCAGCGTGCATGGGAATTTTTGTAGCTTTTCTAACAGTAATTACAGACTTATTTGGCCCCTTGAAAGGCTTTGAGATTTTTCATTTTGTAGTATGGTTTTGAAATAAAAATAGAAACAGTGGTTTAGAACGTTTTACGTTTTAGAATCCTTTCAGATTTCCCGATGTTGCTAAAGGTTACAGCCATCTGATTGTTCAAACCAGCGAGGTGTTGCAGCTCTCTCCCTCGCTTTATGGCCTGACTATCAGGAAGTTTCCGTTTAATTAGATGAGCTAAGCTAGTGACAAAGTAGAGCCAATCATCCCTGTAGCCTACGACATACAGATGACAGTTTTTCTTATGTATTGTTTTGCAGTCAAGGATTTTTTTCACCTTTTCTTTAACACTGCCTCTGAGATTTGGTACCACCTGAACAATTAGTTCTACGCTTGCATCCGCTGCAACATCAGTTTAGATTAGATTTAGATGTGTATTAGATCATTGCGTCTAGCCTCTGATTTTTGCTCTGTTGGTCAGATCTTTCAGGATTGTTCCAACATCTTTTAAAATTTAGTAAGATCAGGCACATTTTTCAGCAGGAGGAGGAGCAAACACTCTTATTTCCAGATTGTTAAAACTGTCACGCAACACTGTTCTGGGTAAATTAGGTTCATCCTGTTCCCTTTGATTTGACTGGAAGAGGAGGAGGTCGCTGATTCAGCTTCCTGACTCAAATTTCCTCCATGTTGTTGAGCTGGATCTGATTCATAAAAGTTTGTATCATTTGAAGGCTGGTGAAGAGAATTAGGTTTCATATTGATCTCCGATTGCACTGTGTGAGGGGAAGGGGCTGGTGATGTGCCTGCGTCAAAAGAGGGTCGGGTATCAGATTCATCATGCTGTGAGCGGGTGGAGGGTGGGGTTTGATTAATGTGCTGGAGAGCATCTTCTATAGGATGGAAATGGTTTTCAGTGTAACAGATATGCTGGATTTCTGCAAAAGGATCAGGGTCTGAGAAAGTTTCACCTAAGTTTGCGCTATCCACTGATGCTATTGGAAAAGCAGACAGAATCTGGTTTAATTCTGCAACAGATCTCTGATTTGGAACTACATCAAACTGACAAAAATGTAGGAAAGACTCAAAGTCAAAGTCTTGATCCATGTTAAAATGTCAAACCTTGCTTTACAACTTTCCACATATCGCTAACAAGGAGGAAAAAACGTACTGGCTCACTTGAAGGAACGCTGACTCTTTCACATCTCCGTTGTTGAAGGGGTCCTTGTCTCGGTTGCACTCTAGGTTGCGCAGATGAATCAGTATACTTTCCGCTACAGTAAAGATTTAGGCTATCTAAGATATGCTGTAACAGTATATATGACTAATTATTTTACATTCTGAGTCATAAAATATAGTAGACCTACCTCTGACCAGTCTCCTTGCAGCAGATATCTGTCTGATCTATTGACCTGATGCGCGTGTGTTGCAGGTCTCACGCTAGTTGCAACTGGTGGTTGGGGCTCTGTATGTAAAGTGGGGGTATATTAATATTACAGTACTGTACTTGTGCACCTCGATGAGATAATATTATGCAGCATGCATTAAATTAAAGATGTTGATTACTACTCCACCCCCTGGTGCTGGAAGGTATGAGGGTATGGAAAAATAGATACCACCCCCATTTCTATGCTTGCAGAAGACCAAGCAACTATGCCAGTGGTAAATAGATTTCAATTATTTTATTTGAGATACAAGTAATTACACATTTAAATGTAGTAAAATGTGATAATTTTCAAACAGAAAAATGTCAACATAGATAGATGCTTATATTGGGCTTTGTGGCTCTGGCAGCCATGAAAAAATCTCATATGCTAGCTAGCAACACCTTTATTAGCATAGTATGTTCATGTTCATTTTGACCAATAACCTAAAGATAAAATTGATGTAAGATTAAATTTGCAGTCATCTAAACATCCAAAAGCAGAAGAAAAAAATGTACATCCTTCTGCTGAGGTGAAATGATGCTGCTTCTTTTCCACAGGCAGAGTCCTACTGAGCATGTGCAGATTAAGTGTCATCACTGTAGTTTGTTTCTGAGTGGTGTAATTGAGTGTGTTAAAATTGCCCTTGGTCTCCCCTGCCCTGCTTTATCACTGCACATTAACAGACCTGTCATACACATAAACCAGGCAGGGCTTCAATTTAACATCTCGAGCATGTGTGTCTGGGGGTATTCGGATGTCTGATGCTTTTAATTAATGTGTTTGGCAGAGGTGACATAACTTGGCTGAAAGTCCAAATATGTTACCTATTAAACAACAGGGGGTCTTACAAGCTGGCACCCACTGTAGGCAGCACCCAGCAGGAGACCATCATTTTCATTCCTCATTGAGGATGAACTCCAGATAACTCATAATTCATAAAGACAAGCCGGCCTCCTCATTGTGTCCAAGTGGCAGTGCAAACTGTGCAGGCTGAACTGTTATCACTGACAGTCCTGCTGCACACTCAAAAATGTATTTGATTACATTTTATAGTCTCATAAAGTCTCTCTTCAGTGCCACTCTTACATGTAATGCACCTCAGCCTGTAAATTCCACCTGTCATTATAAAATCTTGTATGGACAGTCACTCAATGAGGCACCGTTTATTTTTCTAGCTTACACTGGCATCAGCTGATGTGGTTATTATAACAGGGTGATTTCCATGTGAACACATGCCATTGTGATCACTAATCTTTTGTGAGACACCATGCAACTCCTGCACTCCTGCTACCGCTGCATGTCTTACAATTTCCCATGTGCAATCATGTTTTTTGCTTAGTGTGAATAGTGGTATAGTGCAATAGAGTGCTGCAACATTTGTCTTGTTAATTAATATTTCTGTATTTAATTAGACATCCCACACCCACTCAAAAATGCTTGCCTTTAAATTAAAATGAAAGGGTTTCTATAGATGAATAACAACTGCGACGTTTTACCACAAATGCTAATATCAAAACCCACCTGTCCATTTAACCTGGTTGAAAGATGTGATCAGTTTTTATGTACAGTGATATTTGTGACTTTTTGTATTTGTTTGTTTGCTTTAGGGTTTTCTTTTTTGTGTATTTAATGTTTTTCTTTCCTCTTTGCATGAAAACAAAATATGTACAAAATATACACATATGTACTTAAAAAAATTATATATATATATATACATATATATATATATCTCAAATGCATCATGCCACCTAATAGGGTAATGTGACAGATGACGAACTTAAAAGAATTGTGGACACCACAAATGACTCATTCTGTAGCTCACATGAACTTTCAGTCATTTTCTAGAACATCTATTATTTTGATTTGATGCTGTGATTAAGAGGATCTATTGTTAATAATTAAGACTTGAGATAATGTGGAAGAAGTTATACACTGGGGGTGGTGGCTGTCCTAGATCACACCGTGTCTGCCTAGTGACGGCAGCCCATCTCAGGACCACATGTGATAGGAGGAGAGGGGTCGCAGGGGCCTGGTTGGGGGCTGAGTGTTACACTGTGTGCTAACCACCAAGTGACCTATCAGCTGCAATTTATAGAAACTAGGTGCAGGCACTTGCTGTCCCCTGACAGATTTGCTTTCCCTCCTGCTCGTGCTCCCACCCTCTCTCCTCTTCTCTCTCTCCTGTTGGTTCATGACAGAGTGCTGACATACGCTTAAAGTCACTTTGATTACTGTTGATTGCACTGAAGGGATGAAAGGGTCCCATATTCCACTTGTCTGTCATTCTCACTGCTTTGCTTTGATTGCATGTCTCACACTGTATGTGGTAAACTATCCAACCAGTCTGCGTGCCTGGTTTATAGTCACTTCCTCAACATGTCAGCTGCAGTCCAGAAGGACAGCAGCAGGTCTCCAGAAAAATACTAGACAGGATGACTTTCACATGGGAAAACATTATCATCATTATTATTATTACATACTGTGTTTATTCTGTATATAATCATACTCTCTACAGCTGGCACATAACATGTTTTCAGTAATAATAATCGGGTAAATACTGAAGTCTGAACAAACAAGGAGCTGCAATTAAAGGCAAAATGTGTCACTACATTGTCAAAAATCACATCATCATTTTTATATGACAATATAGAAGATGAGCTCCTGCCCTAGAGAAGTCTGTTGCGTTTCTGGTTTTTGTTAATATGTCTTTCGCTTTGCATGATAGAGTCTTAACTTGCATTTGTAGATGCAGCTATGAACTGTTTACTAACAACGGTTTTCCAAAGTGTTCCCGAGCCCATGTAGCAGTATCTCCTATATAATGATCATTAAATATCTTGTCCTTGTACTGGATTCAACTGAATACAAGTCTTTTCTTTTCAAATCATTGCATTCTGTTTTTATTTATGTTTTACGTAACGTCACAACTTTTTTGGAATTGGGATTGTAGCAAAGAATGGAATGAACCGAAAGAAGGATAATAGAGCAAACAATTACATTAATTTAAAAAAAAGTAAAAATACATTAAGGTGAAAAATAAATGCATTCACACTAAAAGGTTGCAATTATTATATTGAAAATAATAAGAAATGATGTTCTAAATACACACATGTATATGTCCTCCAAACATCTTCCCTTTTCACCCCCAAATCCCTGCAACATTCAATCCATGTATACATTCAAGGTTATATTATTCACAGGACTTTCTCGCAACTCTTTTATCTCTGACCTCCTTTTTCATCCCACCACCAAATCTAGGTCACACAATAAAACAGGTTAGATCACATACCATAAGAGAAACATGAATTATAATAAGTAAGAGGCTAGGGTACAAGTTAAATAAACAATCAGACATGCAGCAATTGCATGATAATCATACTGACAAAAAAGGTCCCCTTATTTGGTTGCTGACTCCTCCCCAATATCTATTAGTCCAATAGCAAGCTATTGGCTATTTGAGTGTATAGATTTACTGTACTTTTTGTTGAGCTGAGGTGCAATATGTACATGTTTTGTGTTGTGGCTTTTCACCCCCACTTTCTGTGTAGCTCTCCCATTCAGCTCACAGTAGGGGTCCCATTTCCTCTGGAAAGCTACACAGTATTAGCTGCTTCATCACAGTATATTTTTGCTGAAATATTACCAATAAACAATCTTAAAGTATCCCAGGCCTATCTGTGACACAGTCACAACAAAAATTAAACTTGTGCTGAGAGCCTCATGAGGAGATTATCTGTAATAATGCTGTTTTATTGGTTTGCATTGGTATTATTGTACAGCAGTTCACATAATTGAGGCCAGTCATTGTGTATTTGGGTCACTGCACCAGAAGTAATAATAATCTGAAAGAAACAGAACCCCTGCTTATGTTTGTGCTTTAACTTTTTGCCTCATGAATCTGTCAACAGTATTTTATCTGGATTGTGATCAGGTGTTGATCACTGAAGCTGGTGTGGACGCACGCACTCAAAGCTCTTCCTCCCTCTGATCTCTCACTGAGGTGTGTGGAGCCTGTTGGGGTCATTAACCTCCTCTGCCAAGCTCTTTTGTTTTCATACAGAAAGGCAACTGCTGATCCAGTGGTTTTTGAGTGCCTACGTGTTTCACATGGCGTTCGTGTGAAATTGCGCATGCATGTGTGTGTGTTGTGTGCATTTGTGTCAGTGAGACAGCTGCCAGTGTTCCTGCAGCCCTCAGGGTCCTGCACAGATAGTTTATGGGGCAGAGATTCAAACGGGACTCACCACTGCCCTCATCCTCTGCAGCTACTAATTTGCCACCTCATTATCAGTCAACACGCAGCAAACCCTTCCTTTACACCATATTAATGTGACATACAGTGTAAGACTCCTATTGGACTGTAAATAAATCACCACACCGCCTATATTTCTAATTAGTTTAGTTTAGTTTTAGATCTGTTTTCACTCTGACAGGGTGTCAAAAAGCCAGCTAAAATCTACAAAAAACATGAAAACTTCAATAAAGTAAAGAAAATGATAAATAAATACTTTTTATTTGTACTGTATTCTTGGATAGCTAAAAAATTATGTAAAAATTATGAAAACTTATGCTCCATTATTGATTTAAATAATAAATCAAAGTAAGATGCCACATTTTTTGTATTGTTTGGAGTCTATATTTTTTGTTTTTTTTAGGGCTGATACTGGTTATTAAAGGGACAGTTCACCCTGAAAAATCAAAAATACATATTTTCCTTCCTATAGTGCTGTAGTGCTATTTATCATTTAGATTGTTTTGGTGAAAGTTGTAGACTTTTGAAGCTATCGCCATAGATATTTGTGCATTTTCTCGAAAATAACGGGACTAAATGGCACTCTGCTTGTGCTGCTCAAAGTGCCAAAAAATACATGCAAAACTCAACAACAATGTCTCTTTCCAGAAATAATGACTCGGTTACTTAAAATAATCCACAGACCTTGTTGTGTTCAGTTTCATGTGGGAACCACATGTTTTCTGCAGTAGAATCTACCAAAAGTAGTTCTGGTACTACAAACAACAAGGTCTGTGGATTATTTTGAGTAAACAGGTCATGATTTTTTGGAAAGAGACACTGGTTTTGAATTTTTCAAATGAATATTTTTTTTGGTGCTCTGAGCACCACAAGCCGAATGCCATTCAGTCCCATTATATCGGAGAGAAAGCAGATATCTCTACAACCGATATCTCCAAAACTCTGCGTCTGCAACTCAATTACTTAATTACCAATTGCTTACCAGAGTAGTGCATTTTAAGATTAACTGAATAATATATACTGAATGAGGGAGTTAAAGATCGAGCTCTGCAGGTTTTAGTGAGTAAGTGGCTACTGCAGATTCAGTTGGCTGCATGTGATTTTACATGGCAGCAAAATCACTTGTACCTTCTAACTTGGTCGGTTATCCATACGTAAATATTGACAAAGTTGTCTGTGTTAAGAGTAAATCATGCCGTCTCCAGAGAGTTAGTAAACGCAAGGACAGAGAAAGAGTTGTCCCACCCACATTAAGGCATTTACATCAATGATCCAAAGCGTGTAAACGGGTAGACAGGAGCTCTTTGAGAGTTGATAGTGTGCTAATTCATGATGGAGCTGATGACTGAATAAACTCTGTTAACAGCTGGACTGTCAAAGTAATGTTTGAATGAAGATCTGTTTGAGATTTCTTGTGGGTTTTATCTTACTTCTGACCCGCTTACAGAATGAGTTACAGCCAAGGGTCACACAGCGTGAAGTTTCACTCATCGCAGTCATTTCTGTGCAACTGAGACCAGCTTTGACGGGAGTGAAGATGTTGTCATTAGTGCTCTTCACAAATCTGTCATTCCACCATTAAGTCTCAGCATTAATGTTGTGAAACCTCTGCTGGGACAGTTGTGGTTACTTGTAGTGTCTAAATATGCAAATAGGTGATTTTTGGTGCTGTTATATAACCAATCTTTGCTGTCAAGCAAGCTATACAGGAGAATGTAGTGGCTGCACATGTCTGGTAGAATTCAGAAAGCATTCACACATGAACTTAATGTGGGTCAGTGTGATGCCAGATAGGGTTTAAGGTCAAGTGACTGCATCTCCAGAGGGGCACTGTGCTCAAAAAAGACCAAACTGCATGTGTGTGAGGTCAGTTAAACATAGTGTTTGGCTTTAGCTCAATTATTTCAGATTAGGCTGTTCATTTGTCACTTTTTTGTCACTTTATAGCTCCTCAAGTTTTTAATCTTTTATTGTTTATCCATTTTTTAAAAGGAGTTATTTTTTATTTTTAAAAAAATTATGGCTGAAAATGGACACTGCAGTGTTTGTGACTGTTTGCAAGAGGTTTTTATTTTAATTTCAACTGCATTCAATTTTGAGGTTGTCATTCATGGTAATATTTACAACCCTAATTCTAAAAAAGTTGGGATATTGTGTATAATATGCAAAGAAAAACAGAATGCATTGAAACTTTTGTGAATATACACACATTCTGAATTTAGTGCCGTTAACATGTTTCAAAAAATTGGGACATGGGCCACATAAGACTGGGAAAGTTGTGGGAAGATCAAAAAACACCTGTTCTGAACATTCCTCATGTAAAAAGCTTTATTAGTAACACGTGGTAGTATCATGATTGAGTATTAAAGGGGCATCCTCGAAAAACCCAGTAATTCACAAACCCCAAAGAATTTAGGGGTTTCATCATCTACAATCCATATCAGTAAAAGTTTCAAAGAATCAGGGGCAAGGCTGAAAACCAATGTTGAATGCCCGTGACCTCTGACCCTTCAGGCAGCACTGCATTAAAAACTGCATTAAAAGCACACATAATTGTATAAAGGCATAAGGGCTTGGGAACACAGGGGAAACTGTTGTCGATAAACAGTTTGTCACTGCATCTACAAATGCATGTTAAGACTCTATCATGCAAAGCGAAAGCCATTTATCAACAGCATCCAGAAACACTACTGACTTCTCTGGGACCCACGCTCATGTGAGATGGACTGACGCAGTGGGAAAGTGGACTGTGGTCTGACGAGTCAATGTTTCAGATTGTTTGTGGAAATCATGGATGATGTATCTTGCTAAAGAGGAAAAGGATCATCCAGATTGTTACCAGCACTAACTTCAAAAGCCAGTATCTGATGGTATGGGGTTGTGTTTGTGCCCATGGCATCATGGGTAACTATCACATGTCTAAAGGTCCCATTAACGCTGAAAGCCACATACGGGGTTTGAAGCAACATATGCTGCCACCCAGACGATGTCTTTTTCAGAGACGTCCCTGCTTATTTCAGAAAGATAACACCAAGACACATCCTGCACATGTTACAACAGAGTGGCTTTGCAGTAAAGGAGTTCAGGTATTAGACTCGCTTACTTGCAGTCCCGACCTGTCTCCCACTGATAATGTGTGGTGCATTCTGAAGCACAAAATAAGACAACAGTGACCCTGGCATTTGAAGTCGTATATCAAGCAAGTAGGAGAAAGAATTTCACTTTCCAAACTTTAACTGTTCCTCAGTTCCCAAATGCTTATTAAGTGTTGTTAAAAGAAAAGGTGATGTACCACAGTGGGAAACATGCCCCTGCCCCAACTTTTTTGTGACATGTTGCAGGAATCAAATTCAGAATGAATCTATCTTCTAAAATAAAACCAACAGAATGTATCAGTTTGAACATTAAATATCTTGTCATTGTACTCTGTTCAATTGAATGTAGGTCAAAAAATTTCTGCAAATCATTGCATTAGGTTTTTATTTAGATTTTACACAATGACCTACTTTTTCAAATTGGGGTTGTGTGTCAGTTTTAGTGTTGGGAAAATGATTTGTCATATAAAATGAAATATCATATAAAATATCAAACAAAATGTTGCTCCATCCCCACGGTAATAGTTAATATAAATATGGCTGTTTGTTTTTAATGTGTATCAGGTAACACAGAAGCCAGAAACTCTCATTCACCTATTAAAATAATGTGGCAAAGAGTGAGTCGTGCTCAGCAGCCCAATCCACACCACGCTCATATTGCACTAAGTAAACACAGTGAATGACTTGGCATGACATGTGAGATGTTTGATACACATCCTGCTGAATGATAGCACCACTCTTAGCCGCCACCAGACATCTATAGTGGTGAAGTACTCTAAACTTGGGCATGGCGTTGGCGTGTTTTCTGGCACCCTGAACTCAGCAGCAGAGACCTGATGAAGGCCTTTTTCCCTGGAAGGTGCTACTGGTGAGCAGCAGTCGACATCCAGACCAATGGATCGTGCCTGGGGGAGGAATGGAGCCCGAGGAGGAGCCCTGTGGAGCTGCCGTCAGAGAGGTGTATGAAGAGGTGAGGCAAAAATTAAGAAACAAACAGTTATAAATCATGTAACTTTTCTTCTCCTTCATTAATGCAGCCAGTAAAACCATAAAATGTCTTTTCTGGTGTTTTTGCATGTTTAACTACAGGTAGCATACACTGCTGACCATTTTCCAGAGCATACTGTGTGTATTTATTTGATTTTCTTCATTCCAGGGAGCTGCTGTTTTCACTTTTTATGAGTACAATCTGAAAATTAACTTGCAGAGAACTGCAACTTGCTTGATTCATTTTTAAGGGGGTCAAAGTTATAGTACTTGTGCACAATAATGAAGGTAAGGACTTAATTGTTGGCACGCTCAACTGGTTGTGGGAATTTCTAACATGTAAGATGTTTAGAGTCAGCTGATCCACAGCATTTCTTTCACAAGCTATGTTGTCACAAAATGAAAGCGGAAGATAAACAATAAGCAAACATGGATATTGTGAACTAGGTCATTTCATGTGTTCCCTGGTGTGGAAGCTTCAGATGTTGGAATTTTAAATGAAATTGGCACAATAGTAAGAAAAGTTTTGAACTCAGGCCAGCATTGGCCCGGATAAAAGTATTTGGCAATGATGCATAAATGGCCAGTTAATTGTCGTGTGGTTTAGTAAAGGGGACTGCTGCTTTTTGGCCAGAGTGTTTGGCGTGGAGTGAGCTGTGAGCTTCTGCCTTGGATAGTAGTGGTGCTGACAGCTTTGAAGTATGGCAGTGACATTTGGGAATGGTTTCCAGTTACCCACATCCTGTGCCTCCCAGACCAGACATGTATCTGAATATGGATGAGCTGCAAACCAACCACTGTGGCGAGCTAACAATTCAAAACGTCATGTTTGATACCCTGCTGACAAGTCGACACGTCGACCTCGGGGATCCACGTGATAGCTTTAATTTGTGCAACGTGAGGTCTGTCTATTCTGTCAGACTATTTTCAAATGGAATTGTCAGATCTTATTTTGTAAAATCACCAAAGCAATCAAAGATAATGTTTCGACAAAATTGTTGGAAAATATCCCTGCCAATACAACCATAGCAGTGATAAATCTTAAGTTGTTTGTTATCCCTTAATATAGACAATAGTTCTAAACTACACACTAATTCAAAGCATGTTTTGAGTATCAGCAGAAACACAACAACACAGCGCAAGAAGCAAGAGCAAATTGTGCAGGTGAGATTTTAAAAAATCCCTGAAGGCTTGTAGAAGGAATCTCACCTCAGTAGGCATTATGAGCAAATAAAAAAGTCATGTGATGCCTTAAAGCATGCAAACAAGCAACCATAGGCTCAAAAAGCAAACATGCAAACAAGAAAGAACACAAAATAAAGTAATATAGTGTGAGTTAGTGTATGTGTGAGCGTCTATGTGGGCAAACAGGGGAGTTCAGATAGTTTGGTTCATCAGAGGTCTTAAGCCTGTATTTGAAATTCTTTAAGCAGTGAAGCAGACTGAAATACAATTTGAATATAGCTGTTGCATAGCTGAACCCCATTATATCTACACCGTACCTCCACATCTATACCCCTTCAGATGTTCAATGTCCAGCTACATACCCCAAAACCCAACCACTCACTCTATTTGAGACCGTTCTATCTCACTGAACCACTTGTTGAATTAGGAAACTTAAACTTATAAAGAGAGGAAAAAATTAGAAAAAAATAAAATGAGAAAAAAAATTAATGTCAATAATTTTTAATTGATTGTGTTTTCATGTTAATGAGAAGGATATGCTTGAGAGGATGCACATATTTCTGCAATGTTTGGCTGAGTTTGAGAGAGTCTGAGTCTTAAATGGTTTTACACACGCAGATTGTGCCTGTATTGTGCAAATCACTTGTTTTCCGTGCACCCCTTCATCACTTTGCGTACCCTCAGGGGTATGCAGTGTACCCCAGTTTGAGAACAGGGGCAGGAGTGAATTGACAGAGGCCAGTACAGAACACTGGAAGGTGAAACCTCTTGTATTATAGTTATGTACATCACAGTCAGGCTGGAAAAATACTTTACAAGACATGTAAAGTATTTAGGCATGTAAAGTATTTTTAATATTTTACAAGGCATGTACTGTGTTCACACTGGAAAGGTGACAAAATTACAGTATACTCTAAAGTCAAAAGACAACATGAATACTGAAAAACCGTTTCATTTTTTAATGTGTTGTTGATGTACACTATTTCACCACACTACCGTGCACGAAGGAAATCGGCTGCAGCTGCACAAGATTACAATAAATTGCCAATTGTGGTTAAAGTGCTTCAGAAAGAAAGTTTAAAGTATGTAGTTGTATATTTACTGCACAAAGATTATAATATAAAGATGAGTATAGTAGTAGATACTGTATACAAGCAGTGTTGTATGTAGTATGGACTTGGGACAGAAATTTCTGTCTGTTGTGGGTTTTCCAAATGATGTTGGCAGATCTGAAAGTTGAAGCATGGCCCTGGAATGCCCTGTGTGTCTCCCAGCCAGCAACAGGGAGATTGTTTTTTTTTTTTTTCTTTCTTTCTTTATTTTATTTATTTATTTATTTTTACAGAAAGTTGATTATACGTGCCATTAGTATCGACTGACTAGGAGCAGGCTTCACTCACACACTCTAATGTAGTTGGTCCTGATCTCTCTTTGCTTGTGAAAAAACAGGTTGGGATCAAGCACTCTCTACTTGTCAGGGTCATGTCAGGGTATAGTTAGTCTAAAAGCTTGGGTCTAGTTAAACAAAAGAGCAACTTGGAACATTTTGTAGCTCCCCAAAGAGGTTCAACTATCCTGTATTTCATGAGAAAAAGCCAAGATGTCTGAAAATTAAACAGATTTTATAAAGCTGTTTTTACTTTTATTTTTTTTCCTGCTAATTATCTTGTGACCGCATTAATTTTGGAACTTCTTGCGGTAGTCCCTGACCTCCCGGGTTGGAAACCACTGCTCTAGGATACATGTGAGTTGACATTTCCACTGCTTAATTCAGTGGCCATGTTCACAAAGTCACACTGTGTGCATAAGCAGAAATGGATCTGGACTCGTGCACCGTACTTGTGTTAAGCGCGTCTGAACGGTCTTCCTGTCACTCGTACTATGTTTAGACCTACCTGTTCTTCTCTGACAGGCTGTCTCACACACATGTGGCTGTGCTAGGATGGTACTGCAGGGTTTCCTGTCCTAAACAAGACTGATCTTTAAATGAAAATGTGCACACACATTAAAACAGAGACAAGCTGTACCTAATACCAGGTCACGCATTCATGCTGGGTTCCAGCTGTATGAAAACATCACATAGTGAGGGTTTTCATTCAGCTTTGTTAGTGTCAGGAGCTCCCTGTGAATGTAATTTAAAAGAATAGTACTGGCCACTCAAATGTAAATGTATTGAATGACTTAATTAGTGTTCTTCATGTGTGTGCAGGCTGGTGTGAAGGGGAAGCTTGGCAGGCTACTCGGGATTTTTGAGGTAAGCTTGACAAACTGTGATGGAAAATTGTAATAAATTCTCACTTGGCATATAATACATTATATAACACTATTTAAAATCCTGTATCAACTTATCTGGTAACCCTACAATCGTGCCTGGATACTTTTGTAGGCATGCCTCATGTCTATGTGCCAATTTGCAGTCAGCCAGAGTGCTAAAGGGATAGTTCAGATGTTTTGAAGTGGGGTTGTATGAGGTACTTATCCATAGGCACTCTATTACCTACAGTAGATGGAGGTCAGCACGTCCCCTGTTTGGATAAGCAGCAGGTGGATTACTGATGTAGCTTCCTACACAGATATATATGTACCTGTGTATATTTACATTAAGTTACTGAGAAAAGATGAGTTGAATTATATTATTATTTGTTTTACAATACAGTAATTTTACCTTACAGAACACAGGAGTTGCTGGTCCACTGCTGCCCCTAGTTTATTAACTTCAGTGAATCTAACTCTTAAACACACTAAAGTCACGCAATAAGACAAGCAAACCAACAGATCGAGTTAGCAGTACACCAGCAGCTCCCTTGCTCTGTGAGGTAAAATCACTGAATTTGCCAAAAGAATCTGGGGGTTTTGGAGAGAGCGATATTTGGTTTGTCTGACTGCAAGTGATTTTTTTAGGTTGCTAAACACATTTTGTCGCTGATACTCCTGCTGCTTCTCCAAAGTGGGGACGTGCTGACCGTCATCTACTGTAGGTAATACACTGACTATTGATAAGTACCTCATAGAACCCCACTTCAAAATATCCAAACTATCCCTTTAAGTTGTATTGTTCACACAGTTTTTACAAAGAAGCAGGACAGTAACTCACAGTTAATATGTATTTAGTGTATATGACAGCTTTGCATGCATTGCATTGACGCAAGTTATTACAGTGTTATAAAGTCTCACCTTCATCTTGCAGCACAATCAAGACAGAAAGCACAGGACATACGTTTATGTTCTCATAGTGACGGAGACACTGGAAGACTGGGAGGACTCTGTCAACATTGGTATGTCTCTACATTTAAGTCTCACTTTGTCATCATATTTCAGATATTTTTGCATAAATTATCCTCCTGGTATTCATAGACAAAAGCCTTTTGCAACATGTATGTCTTTTTCCAGGGGTTCATTGAAATGAAATGGATTTGATCTAAGTCAAGTTTTCCCACCAAGGCAACTTTTCTTAAAATTTCAAAGAGGTTTTGGTCCCCTTATCCACATGCGACTGAACAATTTTCTCAATTTAGAAAGTAGTTGGGGCCCCTCAATCTACTATTAACGGTACCACCACAGTTTCTGTTTACGTTCAGTGTTTTTCATAAAATCACTTGTGTGTATCCTTGGGGTCTAATAAATGCATTTCCTCCCCCATTAAACGCCTACAAAGCCTAACCCTTTTGGTGAATATTATAAATTGTGAAATGTTTACATGCATGTATGCTAGTTGGCTGTCCATGTCTATGAAAATTTTTATGAAGGAGGTCCCAGATTTAAAAACTGGTATACTATAAAATACAGAGAGATTTACCTGGCGGTGGTGAGCTTAATCAACATCCTGTAAAGTCACTTGGCAAGGGCGTGAATGTAACAAATGTTCATTTATATGTAAAAGTCCTGCACTCCAGCTTTAAACAAATTTGTAGATCACAGGTCAGAAGTTAAAGTCAGGGTAGAGACCATAAAGGGACATTATTGAGAAAGACCGTCGGGGCCTCCAGTCATCACTTTGTAAACTGAGAAACTGGGACACATTGTTATCGACGAAGTCAAAGCACCTGATCTACGGTGTTTACAGTCCTGAAATACTGACGGATGAAAATGTAGCAACAATTTGTCTTATTTGCTCGTCCCATTGCATTGATAATGTTCTCTCAAACAGCAGAAATGATTAGTCCATTAGTTGATCAGTGAGCGACATATAATTAATCTGCAACTATTTTGACAACCCATTAATTGTTTAAGTCAATTAAAATAAATGCCTCTGGTTCCAGCTTTGTGCTCTTCTTCTTTTATTTGATAGTTAACTGAATTTTAAGATTTTGGACTGTTTGGTTGGGCAAAACAAGGAATCTGAAGAAGTCGACCTGGACTTCAATAATGAAAATGCTTATTAGTTGCAGCCTTGAAATTAATATTCCTTTGCACCATCATTTTAATATGTTTAATGTTACTGGATGTGTATTATGATCAGGCATGTGATCAGTGCTTGTTCTGAATGCTTTCGGTAATTTAAATCTAACACTTCTCTTCTTACTCAAAACACAAACTATTTCTAACTGGTCTGGAAAAAAGTGGTCGTGACAATTTACTCCCTTCACCCACAGAAATAGAGTTCTGCTTGTTCACAAGGGGGAGGAATGTTTGCTGTGCCCAGTTGTTTTCCAGTTATCATCACTCACCACAGCCCCCTCCTTACTTGTCCTCTCTTGCCCTGCGCGAGGGCTGCAGCTCAGCTGAAAAAGCTCGGCACTACTGGTCTAATTTGCTCCCTCCCTCTTCTGAAAGGCCTGCCAGCGGTGGAGTATTTCAGGGTGTCAACATGAAGTCTCACACCACCTTCTGATAATCATGGGCCATGCAAAAGTCCTTTACTTACATGCTGTTTGGAACTGAACTGGAGATGTTTGGTTTGAAGTAAAGTATAAATAACTCCCAGCTGACGGTTTACCGGACAGATCGTTTTGGTTGAAGGTGCTTTTTTATGGCATGAGAGCTTCATAAACACTAACTGAAGTAGGTCAGGAATGTCTATTTCCACTCTGACTTTTGTGCAGCAGCTTTAGTTTATTCTTGAGCGTGTTGTATAATATTGTGGTTTAGCAGTTTAAGGTTATTTTGCCTGATGCAATCATACTCTCCACTCAGTCAGGCATACAGTAACACCATTGGTAGAAAGAGTATTGAAAATCTGTACTCTAGTGCAAATACTGTGACATTACTGAACTATTACTCAACTACAAGTAAAACCACTGGTGTTAAAAAATACTTAAGTAAAAGTACAGTGTTTTTCTCAAAAAATACTTAGTTATTTATTTAACTGTTAATGTTTGAAGGATTATTAATAGCTGACATTCAATCGAAAGTGGCTTCTGTTTCTCCAAATCTTCAGTCTAAATTACTCACAGCTCCTGAGCTGTTCTACTTAGTGGTCACACTCACCTTTTCCAACCTGAGCCTACTGCAGCATTTTTTTCATTCATGTGTCACAGTTTGTGACCAGATAGCCTTATTGGCTCCAAAAATAAAAGATAAAAGATTTGGATATTAGCCTAATTCAAATTGTAGGCTTGCTTAGTGGTGTATTGTGATTTTAAAACTAGTGAAGTAGATTATATAGTGTAATGGGTACTTAAATATAATTACAGCGATCATACGATCCACGCTTACGCCTGGCGGAGATAATTACAATAACTTCTGTTGTTGTTATTTCCACTCCTGAATAACATTGCTAAATACTTTTAGTGAAGAATGTCATAGACTGGCATCATAAGGGGTGGTAACATCAGATCAAGTTTCTATCAGATGAGGGTAAAAAAAGGAGGAGAAGAAAGACCTCAAAAATACAGAAGGACAAACAAGGGGAACTCCATACAGAAGAAAAGCGGTGGTGTGGAAGGGCACCATGCTGAGGCGTTATATGAGGGTTTAGTAGACATTGCCAAGGAAATTGCAAACTTGAACAACAAATGAGCTCATTGATTTCAAGGCAGACTTTAGGGCAGGAATTAATCAAATACACTCACATACTGTTCAGTAAGGCTGTGTAAATGTATCTGCAAAAAATATCATCATATGACAATAACAAAAGATTTATTTCTGGTGTCTTGCTTATATTATTTAAGTCAAGCTTATCACAAAAGCTAGGAAAACAATCAAATAAAAAGATGAATGATTGTTGTTCTCCACATATTAATAACCATTATATATTCATCAGCAGAGACGGAGGCCTACTTTGAAGGGCGTAAAACAAAGTGCATGTTGGATCATCAAACAGCTTCTGTAACCCCTCCTCCCACACCTCTCTGACGTTGGAACAGGAGATGGGGATTCTTGTAACTTTCCAAACCCAACACTCAAAACACAGTCTCAAAACCACAAAGTCACAGGATCAATGCTAACAACGCCCAACATGTTGAGTGTGAAGGGCCAACAAAGATAACTATAACAAGAACTATAAATATTTAGTTTTAAAAATCGTTCTAACTCAAGCGGATGGTCCACACGACAACTACAACAACAGCAACAACGGCAGTGAACGTTATTGTTAGGATCACCATAAGAGCCATTTGATGAACAATAGAAACACTGAAAGCCAATCACAATCCGCCCAAATTTATAGGGTATAGTCTACAACTTATTAATCGCTTAAATAATGTAATATTACGCTTCAAATTACATATTAAAAAACTTAATTTTACCTGAAACATACTGCCAAATGGTCTTGTGCTTGGTTCTGATGGAGCCTCTTAAGTCTGTATGGTCCTTACTGATGTCCCCACTGACAATTGCCAGGATACCATCAAATTGATGTTAACTCATATGAAAGAGGACTTTTATGAACCCATATCCTGGTTTTCATTTTGTTTCTCTGCACAACATACAGTACAGCAGTAACAGGTTATCAATATCCATCTTCCGAAGCTGCCAATACACCTGGAGCATGCAGTGTGTACATGGCACCACTGTTTGCAGAAAGTTGTTGCAATGTTGTAGTCAGTACCACCTAAACTAAGACAAACTCATGACCAAGGCCAGAGTGTATCGAGACCGAGACAAGACTTTGAGCCACTGAGACCAAGTAAAGACCATGACGAATGATGTTAACAAATAAATCACACAATGCACAGGCAATTTTGTGATATCCACACAGTTCTGGTCTTGATTAGTCTTGAAATAAAATACGGAGTCCTTGCCTGAGACCAAGACGAAACCAAGTAAAAATGCAGTCCATTATAAGACTAGACTGAGACCTTCAACAAGTGGTCTTGAGACCAGTTTCGACACCAAGACGATCTGGAGTACTACAACACTAAGTTATTGCTCATCAGTGTGGATGCTCCCATCTTCATAGTTAAAGTTACTGTCATAGTTACCATTCTTGGAGTAGAATGCCCTTAATCCATGGTTACAACACCAAACTACCTGTTGATCAGTGTAAACCGTGTACCCACCAAGTGACCTTGTGCTTTTCTTGAATGTTTTCACAGGGAGGAAGAGAAAGTGGTTCAAAGTTGACGAAGCCATCAGGGTCCTGCAGAGCCACAAGCCTGTCCACGCAGAGTACCTCCGCAGGCTCACAAACACCTGTAACCCCACCTGCAGTCCCGTGTGTAGCCCGACTAATGGGAACACCCCGAGCTCCCACGTGACAGACAACAACACACCTCACTATGTTGTTTGCTCCACACAGGGCTCCGATCTAGTCAACAGATAGAACCATCACCAGCAGCAAGCAGGATGGACGCCTCATCTGGAAAAGACTTCTGCATTGGGTTGCATTACTAATGCAGCCTCTTAATATGTACAGTATGGACTTCCTTGAAGTTGATTTCGAGTAGGCTTGAAGAGTGCCAAGATGTTTTTCCAAGTATATTTAAGATTTTATATGATATTTTTTAACAACCATCACCAGCTAGAAGAGCAAATGTGTCCATGTAAAGGATTTTCTCAATCTGCTGCTTATGCAATGTAAAAGTCCTTTTCAGTCCTCAGAAATATTTGCCAAGAAGTGTACCAAGTGTGTTTGGGTGGTTTCCTGGAGGCCAGTAGAGGAAGTCATATGCCCACAGTGACTCAGTGCTGAATAATGCCCTTCTGCGAGGCGTTTTGAAGAGGAGTAGCCACATGTGTGAGAATATTTTATTACAATTCATTTTTTTGTTAATTGTTATGGCACTCTTTGTGTGAGTACAGATAATGTGACCTCACTATAGCTCAACTCATGTGAGGTATTTTTCCTAAAGAGAGCTGAGGGCAAAGTCTGCTGTGATGCAAGTGTGCACAACATTGCTCCTCCTGTAATTACCACCTTAAAAGCACACATAGTATCATCTCTAATCACAAGTAACAGTGCAACACTGTAATAAAGATTAGCTGAATATGTGCAGAGCAGCCCCCACACTACGTAAATAGTCCTTCCTCAAACACCCTTTTTTGTACATATATTTAATGTTGTCAGGAAGAACAAATTTCACTATACTGCCACAGGTGAATAAATATCAGCTTTTGTACAGTGGGTCAGAACTGCATAATCACAACTTTGTGCCAAAGAAAGACCATATTCAACCCTGCGAATACATTGACCGTATCATACAAGAAATAATACATATCTTTTGAAGAAACTATTATTGTTGAGTGCATTTGACAAATTTGAAGTCCTGTTTATGTGTGAGAATAAGGAGGCCTTGCTTTTAGTGGAGAATTATAATGTTTATTAAGTGCCTTTACAAACACAATTGCAAATTGCGTTTTGTTTTGTTTTTTCTAGACACTGTGCACCTTATAGCACTGACTGGAAGCAGTACAATCTGCCTTACACACATTGTGAAAACCAGCCCCTTGTATTTCTCAGCTGTGGTTAGATTTATACAATAGGATGCTGAAACTTTGAATAAACCTTTTTCACGGCAGCCATATTGATATGAAATACTAGGGTAAACACTAGGGATAGGAATCACCAGAAGCCCCACAATACTACACTATCACAATACTTACTTCACAATACAACATTATTGCAATTTTTCACAATTTGCGACAGGTGTTGAATATATTGCAATACATCACATTTTATTACCTATTTTCAATTCTAAATCATGTCACAAAAGGAAAACCTTTTCAGTATGTTTTACCTTATAACATTTGAAGTGTTCAGTCTGTTCATCTCTCTTCAGTCAATTTTATTGAGCAGAATAGGATTGTCGACAGACTAAGCAGACACTATGATAAAAAAACCAACCAATCCTGTTGACTGTGGCCTCTGCTGAACTCACCAGAAAGAGAAGTCAGCATTTTATTACTCTAGTACCAAAAAGTGTAATTTTTATTTGTAGTATCAATAATTCATAGAATAAAGATCAATACCAGATGTCTCTGTATCGATACAATAGTGCGGCGCGAAATATCACAATATCATGCTGTTATCGACTTTTCTAAGTAAACAGGTGTTACCAGTGATACTAATTGAGGTCCTGTTCCACTTCATGTAGCAGAGCTTTTCTAGTGAGGCAACATGCAAAATAGCAGCACCCTGACTCTGTTTGACCTGAATGGAACTGAACCTTTAATTAGTATCACTGGTAATATATGAGGCTACCCTCCTGTTTCTTATCAATATGTCTGCCATGAAAGCGGTCCATTGATGTTACAATTGAATGTACATTATTTAGTATGAATTGACTGAATTTATTTATTTGTGTTTCATAGGGGAACAGCCCCTCCCATCATGAGCAGGAAACTGTGACAGGAAGTTGTGATCAGTGTTGGTCAGATTTTTTTTGTCAACAACACAGAAAGAGAGCACAAGTTATGTGATAAATTCAGTTTATTCACTATCATTCGCTCTTGTTCTGAAGGAGCATGGGGAAGATCAATGATTAACCCTTTTTTCTATTTGTGCATGTGTGACTGAAATATTCTGCTGTGCACCATCATGTTGTGTAAAACCTCAAAATAAAAAATATAAAGTTTATTGATAATCCCCATTGCCACATTTTTTAAATCAACATTACAGCACTTTATATCATCTTGAATGTAGCCATGCTGTGTGTCCTGCTTTTTAACCATCCTCTCCATGACCCGCCCATTCGCCGCTGCTGCCTGAGCTCGGTCAGGTGTTCGTTGTGCAGCGACGTAAACTTTGCATTGGGAAGACTGGTTGGATTGTGTCCGGAACAAACACAACAGAGGCCATGCTAAGACGGATACTTCAAATGGTAAGCCTCTGGTGCAACAAAGTCAGCCGTATCGCTTTCGTCAGGCTAAAACGATTCGTTTTTCTTGGGAGACACGGGCCTATCCTTGTCTGTTTTCACGGCGGGGACGCACCTTTTATAACACGGTGTGCTGCGGGTGGGCGGTGTTTTTGTTTTTAGCCTCGAGTGGAAAAAATCCGCCACTCCGTCAGAATCGAGTGAACATATCGAGCGCTCCTAGCTAACCATTAGCTTAACCGCTAACTTGGATCGGTTGATTGATGCTACTGTTGACAGGGATGTAGCAAGCTAGTACCTGTCTAATAAGCAGTGGCGAACTTATGAGCCAACGTGGCCAACTTGTCAGGGTTAGTTGAGTAATGAACAACTTGGCTAGCTAACGTGCTTGGGGTCGGAATCATTTTATTTTCCTGGTTTCCGTTTCATGGTTAGCTAGCTATGTTATAGCAGTAGGTTAATTCAGGTCATGTCTAGAAGATAACTCGAGACTCGAGAAAGATCTCGCGAGATTTATCGTTTTTGCCTCAATTTTGATATTGCCCTAAACCAAACCACATATTTTCTGTCTCCAAACTTACCCAGAGTTTAACCACAACGCTACCACATATTTAAATGTTTTATGTGTGTACAAGGTACACAATGATGTTACAAATCTCGCGAGAACTTCGTAAATCAAGGGTTCCCTTTTAGACGTGACTCATCCACTCATCCTCACATGCTAACGCTGACGTTAGCCACAGAGTGATTGATGGGAAATACTGTGTCAGATCGCTGACCGTAACATGGAAAATGTGTTTTGATTAATTGAGCTTGTATTAATGTTACTGATGACATAGAGTTTATCAGCTTGTAACTAATGGTGCGTGTGGAAGTAACAGAGGATAGCTACTTAGCTAGCCTCTGTGTAGGACTACACTTCCCACAGGGCATTGCCAACGTTAACTGCACCACTGTGTACACTTTGAAGTCACGGCCTTGTAACCGGGGAAATCCACCTTTAAACGCTATGTATTTAGGTCAGGGATCGTCAGACTGGGACCTGAAACCTTCGTATGGTTTTACTGCAGACGTTTAAGAATCCAAACGAGCTGACAGTATTTTATGTGAGGAATCACTCTTTTGCTCTGTCGCCTCTTAACATAATCATGCACCCCAGCAGCTTGTTAATTATTCAAACCATGTAGCTTTCAAAGCAGACATCATCACGGGCTTATAGGAAGCAATCTGATTAAAGAGGGTCCATACTCTAACAGAGTGGTTATCAAATTTTTGGGCCCAAAATCTCAAGGCACAGCTTTATGTATATCCGTGCAAAATAACCTCTGTAACACGTGTTCTCACCCTCATCACCATACATGTTTATTCGGATTGACTGATGCAAGTTATAATTTGGCAAACAACTATATTGCTCATGAAATATTTGCTTACAAAATGATTCAAGAATTCATTTGAAATTAAAGCAGCAACACACCCATTCAAACCAGACTCATCACAAAATGAAAAAATGACATTAACATTTTATTGCTGTGTCATGTTAGAGCTACTCTAAAAATTAGCAAATTTTGATCAAAGGTGATAAAGTTCTGATGGAGAGTTCATGTTTTAAACTCTAAGCTTAATAGTGTAGAAGGAATACAAAAATCATGTTGTCTATCTGTTTTAAGACAGTTTGATAAAGTCCCTAAAAAGAGTAAAATTGTCATTTATGCGAATGCCTCTGCTGAATTAAACCTAGTCAAGAATTTGTTTAGTCTACCTTTTGTGGTTAGTATTATT
Source organism: Lutjanus argentimaculatus (assembly GCA_034769285.1). Lineage (NCBI taxonomy): Eukaryota > Metazoa > Chordata > Actinopteri > Lutjaniformes > Lutjanidae > Lutjanus > Lutjanus argentimaculatus. The sequence goes on along the minus strand of JAWZSL010000012.1, from coordinate 10,853,507 downwards.
TTTATTTTTGGTAAATGTAGTGGAATTTCATGTATGCAGTTTGAGTGAGTTAGGTCAAAGGTTGTTCTATGATGCAAATGCTGAGCCTGCCTTCAAAGTGATGTTTATCAGTCCTCCAATAGATTCAAAGTCCCCCACAATCCCATGTAATCACCTGATTCATTCATGCAGACTGTCACCAGCCCAAACAAACCCTTTTTATGAATGGACCACCAGTGGCACATCAACTTTATGTGTTTGTGCTTCAGGCCACTTGCCTGAGCTGATTTGAAGTGACCCCACTCAAGTCTACTTCTCCCCTGTAATGTAAGACTGTCTGCAAATACAGTGCATCTATGAAAAGAACGAATGAGGCCTGTGAACACAGAAGGGAGACACTGCACATATGTTTGCAGGCGTGCTGCAGCAGACACAGCTTTGTGGCTGCTGAAAAAAATTCAGATGACATCTGGCTAATGTTTGCGAAAAGTTGTGGGAGACTCTGAAACAAAGTGAAAGAAGTTTCTGCGGTGGGATGAGATCTAAGTGGAGCAGTTGGACATCATACTTAGCATGGTGGTGGCAGCATCGTGCCGTGGTATGCTGGCTAAGTTCAAACCTCAATCCAATGGAAAATTTGTGGCTGGATTTGAAAATTGGCACTCACTCACGATATCCATGCAACATTGCAAAACTGACACAACATTCTCTTTAGATTAGACTTTTAAATATAAGTAAATTACTAAATTAAGTCAAGTTAGTAGTACTGTGTTAAGCACAGCAAATTCTTTAAATCACGTATGACCATCATCAAAGGAGTTGGGGCTATTTGTGCACTGCAGCGGTGTGTCTGTCAACTTGCTGTGAGATGGGAGAGAGAGTGAGAAAGCACAGCTGGTACCAGTGTATCGATACTGTGGAAAATTAGTATTGAACTGGTGTCACCACATACCACAGTGTGATCATTTCATGCAGCAGTCTTGAATAAACATGCTTTCAAAAGGAGGGTAGAGCTAATATTTCACATAACATGTTTTAAAGCCTAAAAGGCCGCATCTAGGATAGTGGTTTTTCACACCTTGGACACTGTCCGCTGCTCTTTTCTGGGAAACCTTGTTGTTCTTTTGTGAAATAGATTCACTTGATCCAGCTTTTACCAACATGCAAACATTGCAAACAATACAAGTAAAGAGCACAAACATCAAAATCAGGGGTGTATATGTGTGTAATGTTCCAGTATCCCTGGAATATAGCGCATTAATTTATTGTGCGTAATTATCTGTATTTTGTGTACATAGTGCGTTATAGATTTAAGCTAATCATGTCTGTTTTCTCCTCCTCAGACTCCTGGGAAGGGAGGCTCCCAGAATGCAGAGCCAGAGCAGCCCAGCACAGACCTTAACCATGATCAGACGTCTGAGGTAACGTGGATGTTTGGTTTATCTTAATTGACAACTTGTAGCTTTTTTTCCCGCTGTCTGATAAATTATTAATACATGGTTGAAAATGGTGCGTTTCTGTGTCCAGGGCTTCATCTGTCCTCAGTGCATGAAGTCTCACAACTCTGCAGAGGAGCTGTTCAAGCACTATGAGCTGTTCCATGATACTGGAGACCTGCCTGCTCATGTGGCCCCCACTCGGTGAGATAATGATGTTTCATTAATTATGGCAAAGAGTCTGACTACATGGTGCGCTTGACAGAATTTGACATTTTGTGTTTTTGTAAACACTCTTTTCCTTTTAGGGAGGACCTTACAATGCTGCGGCAAGAGGTTCAGGACCTGCATGCTTCTCTCAAGGTACATTCACCAACTAGAGGTGTGTAAATGGTTAAGGAAGGCAAAGACTTGATTGTGTGCCTGTTTTCAACCTGACTAGGAGGAACGATGGTTCTCTGGAGAGCTCAAGAAAGAGTTAGACAAAGTCCAAGGACAACTGAAGCAAGTAATTCATTCAACATATAAATGTTGGCTTTCTGAATAAAAACAGCTTAATACACCATCATGGCAATGTTTTCTCTTACTGTACATGTTTCTCTCTTTCCCTCGATTCCACAGAACGATGGACAGATGGACTCGGAGGATTCAGGTAGGGGAGATTATATTTAAAATCCCTGTGAAATTGATAGAAAACATTGGTCTCTAATACGTAGTGCTTTTTCTCTTAAGTCCTCGAAAGGAAGTTGAATGAAGCGGAGACAGAAAAGTTCAACATCAAGCAGATGAAAGACCTGTTTGAGCAGAAGGCTGCCCAGCTGGCCACAGAGATAGTAGGTTAGTGTGGGGCCAGGGAACTGGGAGGCCTGTGTCTCATGTACTACACCACTGTTAAGCTCAATCCATCCATTGTGTTTTATCTTGTGTAAGTTGTTGTCCAGTCTTGGTTTGGTACAGCCTTATGGCATTTGAGTTTTCCTCTAATCAGTTTTCACAAGTGAGTTTTTTTGTGTTGTTTTGGCTTGGATATCATTAAATTGATTTTTTTTAAAAAATCGTTGAATCAACAGACCTGAAGTCCCGCTATGATGAGGAGAAGAGCCTAAGGGAGGCTGCTGACCAGAGGTTGGCCAAATTGAATGAACAGCTACAGAAAGAGAAGCAGGAGAATGAGAGACTCCAAACAGAACTGGTACAGCACACACTCAGTTTCCTCTCACTAGGCTAGTATAGAACTTTTTTTCATGTGTGTTGTACTCTGGAGTTTGAAAAAATAACTTTGAACCATGAAATCAGTTTGGCTCTGAGCTGTTGGTGGTGAAAGAATCAAAGTAGATCGTACTTAGACAGTCCCTTCACCGCTGTTATAGAAACGTGAAACAGAACTTCCTTCAAAGAATTTATATCAAAAGAGCTAAGAGAGAGACAGAGACTGTCTGTACACTAAATGAGACAGGATGGCATCTACCTATTTATTTAAAATCCATAAGTGTATTTGGACATATATTCTGTAACGCAACCAGTTGATACATGTAGACACTGTTATGTTATCTGTCCTGAAACGTTTTGAACTGTTCAGAGTGGAAAAGAGAGGTTTCAAACAAAAGTTTGGTGCTCGAGCTTCAAGGAAAGGCAGAAGCATCTGCTCATGTCTCTCCTACTACAATTTGATAAACTAGTTTTGAATTTATTGGGCTGCATGTTACCATTGATCCAATATCAAACATGTTGTATTGTTCATGTGACAAAAAGATACCAAGACTGTCCATATGACAATGGACAGTTCAGCTATTACTATGGACATATAGTTTTGATAAGGCCTGTTGTCCCCACTGTCTGCCACAACTTCAGCACAATGTCTCTGCTCTGCCCTCTAGCTGCAGCGACCGGGAGTGGAGGATGTGGAGGTGCTGCAGAAGGAGCTGGTGCAGGTCCAGACACTAATGGACAGTATGACCCGTGAGAGGGAGGAGGAGTCTGAACGCCTCAAAAACCACTACGAGCAGCTGCAGGCTAATTACACTACCTCAGAGGTGAGACGGATGAAACACCAAACGTCTTGAAGGACAAATGTACTTAGGATCATTCTCGCTTCAACTTTTCCTGGAAGTGTTGCAACATAAGCTGCCACTCCTTCTACTTAAGTTGTACTTGTTGCAAACATAAATATGCACACTGAATCCCACAGTTTACAATATCATCTATAATGTGAAGTATAGTACAGTTCTTCTTTTTACACAATTTCCATTGTACTCATCATTAGCAGCTTATTAGCTTATTAGCAGAAAATGGCTCTTTAAGGCTCTTATTCAAAAATAGCTCTGGAATAACTTATGAAATAGTTCCACTGTACTATAGTTATGTCATACCAGATAGCTTTGTTCCTATTCTTAATTCTTACTAATTAATGCCTGGTGAATAATTCAGCCACCTTATTTCCTGCATTTTTCATCCAGGGCCCTGAACTTTTTCCTTCTGCACATCTCTGCAAATCATCTCAGAAAATAGTTTTCAGTTTTTTACACACTGAAGAACCACATTCTGAATATGTTTGAAAACTGTCTGGTTTTTGATTATGTAATAGCTCTCAGGATTATAAGTGGCTTTGTCGCAGTCTGTAAGTAGTCTGAAACAGTAGTTGTAATTCATTGAGCTTTAGGTTTCACAGTATGAACATGTCAGAGGTTTTGCGGTCAGCAGCCAGTCTCCGGGTCAGCCGGCAAAATGTCAACATAGCATCTAAAACAAAAGGCAACAGTTAACATTACTTTCAGCTTTATGCATCCTCTGCCCCTGCAACAGTGCAGCACAAAAACAAACCAAACCCTCTTTTGTACAGAACAGGGGTTCTCAAACTTGTTACTCAAACGCCTGCAATTGATTTTTAATCAATGTCAGAAGTCCATAACATAAAATAACATTTAGTCAACTCATGTATAAATCCATATCTGGAACTCATGCTGGACTAGGAGAAGTCCTTCTGCTTAATGCTGCCATAGCAAGATGTTATGATAATTAAGTGCAGTAAATTTGTGATAAATTGGATTATTTGTTTTCTCATCCCAGCAGCATCTCACTCTCTGATGCAGATTGGCCTTTTGCTGTATCATGTATTGTGACTTACCTTTTGTCTGTGTCTCTCCTTCCCTCCCCTTCTTCTTCTGCTCCTCATATACTGTATCCTTCTCCAACACTCACTTTATCTTCAAGATTCGTAAACTGGAGGTAAAACGTGCTGTTTCAAGTTGGCCCCAAACTTGGTTTCATCCTTTTGAGTTTTTCTAAGTTTGAAAAGTTCTTCAGAAAGTTTTTTTTTTTTTTTTCGTTTTAGCAGTGTGTACCGCTTCATATTTTTGTTGGGTTTTTGTACGACTAATGCCTGGTTTGTTACTAATCCATGTTGTGTTCATTTTTCTTTTTTATTTCAGTCCTTCACAGTGGTGCTTCAGTTCTGTGAATGTACACCCAACGGGTGGCAGAAAGAGTGTAACGTGTGTCTGTTGTATTCCAGATGACTGTATCCCAACTAAAGGCAGAGCTGGAGAAGGGTCCGCAGGAAGCAGCTGTCTACACACAACAGATCCACGAGCTGCAGAGCAATCTGAATCATTTGCAGCAGCAAAGCCAGGTTAGACACACACACCACCAGAACTAAACAACAATAATTATCAAAGTCATGTGACAGTTTTGTCATCCTGAGCAGATTACTGCAGGCACAAATATGTCTGCTACGGCGTCTGCCACACATTATACAGTATAAGACTAGTGTGGTGCTTTAAAAAAAAACTTGCCTATTCAGGTGTTGCTGCTTTCAGCTTTGCAAGAACCCTAATCAAACACTTCACACTCAATACTGACTGCGAGGGCTATATTAACATTAAAACGTTAAAACTAAAATTCAAATTAACTGAAGTCTCATTAGGTACAGAAAGCACCGTTGAGAGAGGCGGTGAACCCTAACTTTCTCTCTACATGGCTCTGGGTATAAAGTCCAGGGTTGCACCTAACTTATTCTAGCGACTCTTGATTAGGTGATTATCTATCAACTAATTTATTATGATAATTTATTATTTACTTATTATTGTAAACATATTTTTTTATTACTGGATTAATATAGGCTAACAATTAATTAACCCAAAATAAATATCAAAAACTTGTCTCATTAATATGTAAAAAATTTATTCAGTCATGTTATCATCATCATCTACTTACCACATCACTGCTGTATTATAATATTAATAATATCATAACAGTCTCTACTGCTACTTTAAGCCATTTTGTCACTCATACATGGCCATCAAAGTAAACAGATAATGGAAAATGGCCAAATAACGACATCAGATGAGACGAGATAGTGTAACATTATGTTACCATAACAGCAGTGCTATAGAAATTACTTTTAACACATCATGCTTTGGTGGGGACAGTGCTGTCATGTTGTTGCTACAGTGACTGCTCTGTTATGTCCCAGCCCCCACCTTGCCAAGTTTGAACTTGATCGGATGAACAGTTCTTGAGATATGCAAATTAATATGCATACAGACATACAGACAGAGATACCTTCCTTTATAGTTAGATTAGATTAGATTGTGTAGGATTTACTTTTACAAGCCTTGCCAGAGACCCCTGAAGTGCAGAGCATCTCAGTTTATGTAAACCTTCCTCTGTTGCTCGGCATCAGGCCTTGTCACAACACCCTGCTGTCACCAGCCTTCTTTGGCAACCCTGACATGCTGATAAAAAAAAAAATCACAGGCAGACCTATAATTAAACCAGCAGGGGGGATCTCTGCCATGCCAGCTCTGCCACTTGGGGTGAAATGCAATCACAGGTAACTGCGCTGGTGAAATGGGAACTGAGGAATGGGAGGCACAGGCTTCCCGCCAGAGATTAAATCCTTCCATGTCAGGGACATCAATGCCCTCCCAGCCAAGTAGGTTTCTGGGTAAGAGGGGGGGATTACAGCGCTGGATCTACAGCGTAATGCTCTCCGCACCATGCCTCTCCTTGCAACAGGATACTCTGAGACCTGATACAGATACTCATCTCATGAGAATAGACACAAAAGTGATTCAGCAGACAGTAAGACACAGAGGATCAGGACAAAGAACAGACAGGTGAGCAACCACAGGGGTTTCATTGTCTGTAACTCCAGGATTGGAGAGGACAGACCCAGCAGGGAACAGTGACAGTGACACGAGAGAACCATGGCAACAAGACCATGACAAGGAAGAGAGCTTAACAAAAGAGGAGGGGTAAAAACAGAACATGTCTAGAGAGGGTTGTTAATGTTTTCCAGCTGCTGTGGTGGCCTGAAGAGGTTTACGGGAGGTCTGTGACGTCCAGGTGCCCTGTCACGCTCCCTAGTTAACAGCACGCTCCACTATTAACAACATTGTGTTCTTTATCACCCTGTTGCCAAGTTTACTGCCAACTCCAAGGCAAGTGCTCTGCACATACCACAGTATTGCAGGTCCCGTATCCCGTAAACCTTCCCCTAGAAATGCCATACCTCACCTTACTCTTGACTCCTGACAGACGACTGTTCTTTTCCATAGCTTATATCACATGAGTCAGAGGTGTTTGTGCCTTGTTGCAACTCCTATCACGCCAGCAGTTTAATTAGAAAAGACAAATTGATCATGTTCCACTGTGAATTAAAAACTCAAACAATTCCCGATTAAAGGGAGAGTTTGAATTATTTGATGTAGGGTTGTATGAGCTACTCATCGTTAGGAGAAACTGAGAGGGGCCACAGTACCGCAGTGAAATCACTAATTTTACCTCGCAGAAGACGGGAGTTTCTGGTCCATCACTTCCTAGATCTGTTAATTTTTTAAAATTGTGGTATCGTGTGACCTCTTTGAATCCAAACTATCCTTTTAAAATGCTAGTCGCACAATAACACAAACAAACTAACAGATTGAGGCAGTAGCTGACCAGTAACTCGTGTGTTCTGCCAGGTAAAATGACTCATTTCACCTATGGAGTTTGGTTGATTGGGAGAGAGCAATAGCTAGCTTATATAACTGCCACTTCCTGATGGAAAAAGCTGTCTGACAGTGAGAATATGCTAAACAGTTCTTATATAACCCCACTTCAAATACTCTGAAGTGTTCCTTTAACCTCTCAAACTCTGTCAAACTGTATCCTTTTCCATGAGACCCTGCTTCCTTTAAGAAAAGTCAGAAAACGGCTTTCGGCTATTGTTTTATTTTTCACTTATTTGCTCCCTGGCTTTCAATTCTAGTCCCGGACATCTTTCACCCCCATAATTCCCAAACCTCTATGCTCATTTGCCTCATGTTGTCCTCTCCTCTCCTCACAGAGCCTGTCTGAAAAGCTTGCATGTAAGGAGAAAGAGTATCTGGAACTGGTGGAGCGTCTTGGAGCAGAGACGGCGGCTAAGAAGGAAGTGCAAGGCAGCCTGAGGGAGAGGGAGCTGGAAGTTCAAGAGCTCCAGGCTCGAGCCACAGGGGCTGAGGCCTCCCTGCAGAATGCCCAGGCGGAGCTCGGAGAGAGGGCCACGGAGGTGGCAAAGTTGAAGAGTGAGATTGGGGAGCTGGAGGTGAAGCACGCAGAGCTGAAGGTTGAGAGGAAACAGTTGGAGCAGCAAAGGGAAGAAAAAGAGAGCTACGGTGCTCAGCAGCAGACTGAGATCAGTCAGGTAAGTAGGGCGGACGAAGGTCATGCACAGACTGCAGACGGGTGACATACAGTAACAGTTTATATACAGAAGGGTGACAAAAGAAGAAAACAATATTAAAATGCTGATTTTGTTCATTATAACTACAAGGTGGTTATATATTAAGGGGCCCATAGTGGAATCAGAGATAGGGTTATTTTGAGTATTCCAGACATCCCTTTTCCATAACCAACTATCTGCCATATTTCTTGCTATTATTAATGTTGTCATCTCGTGTTCTCCATCTTAATCATAATTCCTCTCTCTGTGCTCTTCCTAGCTGCACGCCAAACTGCTGGAGGCGGAGAGGCAGCTGGGTGAGGTGCAAGGTCGCCTTAAAGAACAGAGGCAGCTGTCTGGGGAGAAACTAAAAGACCGCGAGCAGCAAGCAGCCGACCTGCAGCTCAAACTGTCCCGTGCAGAAGAACAGGTAGGCATCAGAAGAAACCAAATTAGTGTGATAGAACAGTCAAAACAACTCTCCATAAATGTGTCTGATTTTTGCATGTGTGTATCGTAAGATATGGTTTATGCTGGGAGAAATGCAAGTATAGTTCAGGTCAGGTTTATTTGAGTGAACACAGTGGAGTCAATGATTCATGCAGATAGGATAAACATAGGATAATAAAAGATCTCCTGAAAACAAACAAAAAACAAACCGTGAGATTCACAAAATGATTATGAAGTTGCCAATGCATTCAGAGGAAAAGAAATAAAAGTGCTTCTGTTTTGCTTCTACAGTTGAAGGAGGGTGCAAGTAAGAACACAGACCTGCAGCACCAGCTGGAGAAGGCCAAGCAGCAGCATCAGGAGCTGCAGGTGCTGCAGCAAAACACCAACGGCAAACTCCGTGAAGCACAGGTACTGTCCACAAGAAAAGAATCTCTGACAAGAGTGGGCAGCTTAAATGTGCAAGAGAGGCTGTGCATTTAAAAAGTGTTTCTATTTGGAATAATGTGTGACATAAATTTAAGCTTGTTCATTGTGCTGTCCTGTATCATTAAAGGTCCAGTAAGAATTGGAATATAATAATCATCAGTGTGTTTTCATCAGTGTATAATCACCTGAAAGTAGAAATTGTTGTGTTTTCATTACCTTAGAATGAGCCCTTTATATCTACAGAGGGTGCAGGTCCTCTTCAGGGTTCTACAGTAGGCCAGAAGGGGAAAAAAAACAAACACTAGCTCTAGATAGGTCTTTTCATTTTGTTTTTTGATTCATAATTGTACAAGAACCTCATTGCAGTTGTGATATCTGTCAAAAATAACTGCAAAATAATAATAATAATAAAAAAAAACATTTTGTGCAACCCTAATTATTATTATTTGTATTTCACATTGTCCTTATAACATTGTCTCCATTCACAAACAAAAAACTGGTACAGTATGCCTGTGTGAAAACTGGTGTAGTCTACATCTTAATATATACCTCACACACAACATAAAACCCCAACATGAAATGCCAAAAAATAACCAGTGTAACCTTTCTGCTGTGCTGGCTCTCCTTCATGCTATAGAATGACTTGGAGCAGGTTCTGCGTCAGATCGGAGATAAGGACCAGAAGATCCAGAATCTGGAGGCTCTGCTCCAGAAGAGTAAGGATATTGTGACTCAGCTGGAAACCGAGAGAGAGGACTTATGTGCCAAGATCCAGGCTGGGGAGGGAGAGACGGCTGTGCTCAACCAGCTGAAAGAGAAAAACCATGCACTACAAGAACAGGTAGGTGCACACACACACACACACACACACACACACACACACACCTTGTAGTTCATGTTCCTATTGCAGTCACCTCTCTGTAGTGATATGACAAAAGACACATCAACTAAAAGATGTACCATCAGAACTAAAACCTGCAGCATAGTTGAAAAAATAGGGAACTATTGGTCATTTTTGAGATAATCACCTTTTCTGTATACATGGGTGTTAAAGGTCACACAACTGACAGACAAGTTGAAGAACCAATCGGAGAGCAACAAGCAAGCCCAGGATAACCTCCACGAGCAGGTCCAGGAGCAGAAGACCCTGGTGCGTTCAGCCCAGGACCGAGCCCAAACCCTGGAGACCTCCGTCACTGAACTCACAGCCCAGCTCGCAGACAGCAAAGAGAAAGTAGCGCAGCTGGACACTCAGGTAAGCTTCTGTGTAATGTATATTCAATGACATATAGTGGGGGGGGGGGTTGAGTCAGCGTAGGTAGACTTTAAAATCTGTCATGGGTGGAGTGTTCCAAAAATAGCATTTTGTCCTACAGATTTTATTATACAATATTTTTTATATTTTTTTAGAGAATAACTGTTTCTTTGGGTCTGTTTCTCTTCAGCTAAAGGCAAAGACCGAGATGTTGTTATCTGCAGAGGCTGCTAAGGCTGCACAGAAGGCTAACTTGGAGAACAGCCTGGAGACTGCGCAGCATGCATTGCAGGACAAACAACAGGTTATTGCCTTCTTTGTTTCACTTATGTTACAATTTGTCCAAAATGCAGCACATTGTCCCTTGTAATGTGCCATATTTATTTCCTATGAAATAAATGCTTTTCCTGCACCCTAACGCACCATCTTGTATAGGAGCTGAATAAAGTTCAGAAGAAGGTGGAGGAGCAGGCTCAAAGGCTTAAGGAGAGACAGGAGCAGAGCACACAGCTGGAAACCAGTCTGAAGGAATGCAAAGACAAACTGATGGCCTCAGAGCAGCGTATAGAACAGCTGGAAGGACTCAATAAGGTTTGTGTTGAGTCAAAATTCTTAGTTCTTGATGTTTGGACTGTAAGAGGGTGAATTTTAGGTCTGAGGTTTTCCTATTCTGGTGTCCCCAGTATACATACATCTTGTGTTTATAAATGAATCTGCTGGTTTAATCTGACAGAAACTGGAGACTCAGGTTGGGGAGTTGCAGACGACACGGGACCAGGTACAGCAAGAGGTGCAGAAGCTGCAGAAGGAGGGGTCAGAGGTTAAACGTAAAGCAAAGGAGCTGCAGCACTCGCTGGAGGCAGAGAAAGCAGGGTGAGATAAACTACGTAATGGATATTGTACAGTGAGCGGGTCGTTGTGGCAAAATAAACCCCATGGAAAGCAGAGGGGTCTTGAATCACCCTTAAAAGGTTTATGTCACCATAATGATCCACTCACTGTACATTGTCCCACTTTTTTACATGGCTACTTACTAAAAAATCAGGAGTTTCACACAAATTACCAATTTAAAAATGATTTTATTGATTTTAAAATTCTGAAATAATAGACCACAGAATGACGTAATTCACCAATCAGAATCAATTATTTAACAAAACTTGTGTGCTTTATTAAAATGTGAGGAATAAATTCATGTTTATGCAACTGTATATAACTGTATTTTATTTACATCCATAAGCTAGTGTTATGTTTTTTGAGTGCATTTTGATTAACATAAATGTCTTTTCCGCTGTTAAGGGCTACAACACTACAAGAAGAATTAAAGAAAAAAGCAGCAGCTTTGAGTGACATTCAGCAGCAGCTGGAGCGCAGTCAGCAGGACAAAGCTGCTCTGAAGGTGAACCTGGACAAGGTGACCGAGGAGGGTAAGAATAAGCATGCAGAGCTGGACAGGAAAGCTCAAAGCCTGGCAGCTGACTTACAGAAGGTCCAGCAGGAGAAAGAGGCGCAAAGGAAAGAGCTCATCTCTACGCAGGAGAGTCTTGGAAAGGCTAAGAAGGCTCTGAAAGAGAGTCAGAGTCAGCTGGACACAGAGAGGAAGAACCATAAGTCAGACATGGGGAGAAGGTAGGTTCAGGTTTGGGAAATTTGTCTTGCAACAAAGAGTAACAAGCCACCTGAGTACAACACCGGGATACTGACAACATTAATCTGTCCTAATCCTCAGGAAAAGTCAAATGAAAAGACCAGACAGGAGCTTCTCAAGAATAACGAGGCCATCACCAAGGCACTGAAAGAATCTAAAGGGCAGCTGGAGCAGATGACAGAAGTAAGCTGCTGGGACAAAAATTTAATGGATCAAACATGATTGTTTTGAATGTGACACTTAAATACTTGCTGTGTTGTGTCTAAATATTTTAGGCAGAGAAGAAGTTGAAAGTGCAGCTGACCACAGTGGAGCAACAGCACTCAAAGACTCAAGAGGCGCTGAAGGAAAAAGAGAATCAGTTGGAGAAGTTGCGGGCACAACTTAAGACGGCCCAGGGGTCCTTTGAGGAGGAGATGAAGAAACTGAAGGGCCAAGTGGCAGAGTTACAGGAAGTTAATACAAAGAAGGCAAGTAGCTTTTTTTTAGACACAAATGCATGTTTTCTGTAGGGTTGTTGTGAAGTAATTTGTATAAGGCAGTGGCATTCTTATGTCTCGTGACTGTTTCTGAATGTGTGTATTTGACTCTTATCTCCAGGCAGAAGAGGAGAGTAAGCTGAAGACGCAGGTGTCAGGGCTTGGCCAGGAGCTGGCCACTGAGAAGAGTCGGACAGCAGAGCTGCAGAAGGGCTTGGCACAAAGCCAGGAAAGTCTCTCTAAGCTCCAGTCTGACTTCTACGGCAAAGAGTCTGAGGTCTCTGCCCTGCGTCAGGACCTGAAGGTAGGTTAATGCAGAAAGGGCTGGAGGAGTAGAGACTGATAATGGCTTCATTTAAGGAGGTTATGTTAAATGTAGAATTTGCAGTAAAGCTGTCATGCTTCATCACTTTTAAACATTTCTCAGAGGTGGATTTAAGGGTAACTTCAGTTTTTTACAATCCGGAAATGCGTCCAGTATTGAGCTAAAGCACTGCAGATGGCAGAAGTGAAACTCAGCTGCAAATCCCTATGGGAAATTGCACACAGACAAAGGAAGCCCACTTGTTTTTGCTACTGACAGGCTCAGATTATTATAATAAGTGTCTGACAACATTATCAAAAGGATCCCTACAGGATATATGTTTTTGTTGAAGAGTAAGATATGTTTTGTTTAACCAGAAAGAGAAATTTGATCACCATCCTCAATGCCACCAGGCTTCATTTACAAAAACAGTAATATTATCATCATAAAACACACTTCATTCAAACATAACAAAAGCAAAATAAAACTCTCCAAAACCATCTTGATTCATCTTTCCACTGTTCTGACAATCATCAGCTCTGGTTTGGTTGAAATAAACCCTTAATTTACAGTGTCAGATGTGAAAATATTCTGGCTGTACACACTGTTTCTCCCTGCTGCGTCTCTGAAGTCTTACCTCCCTTACTCCCACCATTTTCATCTCTAAATCTGTGATTAAGAGTTTAAAAGTAGTAAAAGTGGGAAGATGAATCAAGACAGTTTTGGTGAGTTTTATTTTGTTTCTGTTGGATTTTAAATCAAGTGTGTTCAAAAATGACTGTTTATGTGAATGGAGTCTGGTGGCTTTGGTGAGAGTGATAATACAGGTGTTTCTGCTTAAACAAAAAGGATCTTACCCTTCAAAAATGTCTATCTCTGTAAGGATTACTTTCATGATAGTGTCAGATACTTCTAAAAGCAAGTACTTTTGATGGATTTACTGTAATAATTCACAATTGCCCGTAGAGATTACACTGCAGCCCATTTTGCTGCTGATGGCTGCAGCAGTCTCCCTCAATACCGCATCATTTTCAAAATGTTTTGTCCCCATTGACAAAAAAATATGGCAAAATAGGGTCCACGATGAAAAATACCAAAGATACCATTTAAGAATAGGGAGGGATACTGTTGGTTCAGGATAGACTTAGTAAAATGTTTGCTAACAAAGTTGACACACTCTTCTCAGCTGTTCCCATAGTCCTGCATGTAGCTGCTTTTATTAATGTCTGTCTTGACCCTCCTAACTGAGTAACTTGTGACTCTCCTTTGACTGTAGGCTTCAGAGGAGAACCTGAACCTGGCTCAGGAGGAGCTGGCTGCTAATCGAACCCATCAGACAGGTTTAGAGGCTCAGATCAAGGAACTGCAGACAGGCCGGGGCTCGTTGGAGCAGGAGCTGGCAAAACGGGACCAGAAGCTCCAACAGCAAGAACAAACCCTGAAGGAACTCCAGAAACAGCAGGTTAGACAAACAGATGAACACATACAGACATAAACACTTAGATGACTTGGTGTGATGATGGTCACATATATTAAATTGTTCTTAATCACCCAGGGTCAAGTAAAGGAGGAGCTGGAGAGGGAGAGGAGTAAAGTGGAGGAGCTGAACAAAGCCAAGAGTGTCCTGGAAAAGAACAATACCAAACTGACTTCTGATCTTAAAGCACTAACAGAGAAGAGCGAGAAGGTCAGTCACTTCAGTCAGTCAGTTTTCATAAGAAGCAGTAACTAACAACGAAAGGCGTCATGTAAGAACAAATCATTTGAACAGATTAGACAGTAGGACGTTGTGCAGATACTCTGGTGTCATCCGAACCTCAGTTTTTCACTAATGACTGTGTATTTTATTAATTTGAAGACTGTTGTCAGTTTGAAAAATAAATTACACTTCTTAATTATGTTAGCATTTTCCTGTTTGACTGCATTCCAAATTCTAATTTGAATTTTACACATAAAGCGTATCATCATTAATTTAAATTGGCTGTTATCCACTGTCAGGCGTATTTATGAAGTCTCTGTCTAGGAGAACATCCTCCGTTGCAGTGCAGGACAGTGCAACATCACATATTGTGACATGCATTCTGTTCGTATTCATATTCTCCATGATGAAAACTTCTCTTTGACCCCCTGCACCCATTGCAGTCATCTATCTCCTTGCTGTGGGGAGACGCTGTTAAAATGACAGACTTTCCTTTATGGGTCTCTGAAAACAGGACTTCAGTCTCTGAGACCATTAAGTTCCTCTTGTCAATCTTTGATCCCATTTTCATTCCCAGGAATGAACACTTCCTGACATATGGGGCAGGAAGTATTGCCTTATATGGTATAATTGGGGCATTAATTATGCTAATACATGACTCTCATGAATGTTCCCTCAAATACATATAGGTGGACCATTTATACAGTTATCTGAGTTAGGAGTTTACTGAATCTGAGAAATTAAAGATAAGAATATGAAAATGTTCTTGCATGAGGCTCAGTGTCTTTCTGTTGATTCAAAGGGGAATACACCTCAGAGAAACTGTTAATAATATGTGTCAGAGCCTGGGCAAAAGACTGCCATTTTATGTCCCATACTGGCTTAAATGACCTGTTTCCCATGCTTTGTGTCTTATGTAAACAGCTTAACTCAGGGATACTGCAGGTCATCAGGGCCACATTCTTCAAAGTAATAAGCATGCTTGAATCAACAATTTGACATGAGCCTGAACTTTTCAGCTCTTCAAAGCTGCCTTAAAATTGATCTGAAGCTCAAAACTGCTGAAGTCTTTCGAAGTTTAACCCCGTCTGCAATCTCATTTTCAGAAATGAGGCACTGCTTTTGTCCTTAGACAATGCTATAACCAACCATCGTATGACCAAATATGGGCAACGTATTTATTGCCTTTTAGGAGCTGGGTGAGTTGCAGGAAGCCAAACAACTGTTGATCCAGCAGAAACTGGAGCTGCAGGGTCAGGTGGAGGCAGCACAGAGTTCCCTTGAGAAGGAGAAGAAAGAGCACCAGGCCGCCATTGACAGCAGGAATCAGAGAGAGGAGCAGCTCCTTGCCCAAACCAAGGAAGTCCAGGATAAGTTGGTAGGCCCACCTGCTGAATCCCACCAAATAATTGTAACTGATTGAATTAAATGTCCCATTCCAACCCATTTCTTGACACATCAATGCTTCCTTCCAAAGTTGGCTGAGAAGCGAGCCAGAGAAGAGCTTGTGAAGCGTGGAGAGAGGCAGAAGCTAAGATGAGTGTGCAGGTGACGGCTCTGAATGAAAACGTGGCCACGCTGAAGAGAGAGTGGCAGGGCAGCCAGCGGAGAGTCGGTGAGCTGGAGAAGCAGACGGACGAGCTGAGAGGAGAGATCGCTGTGCTGGAGGCCACCGTCCAGAACAACCAGGACGAGAGACGGGCTCTTTTGGAAAGGTGAGTTGATGTTGTTTGCCTTAAAAACACGTCTACACTCTTGATTGGCCTTAAAGAGTAGTTCGAATTATTTGAAGTGGGGTTGAATGAGGTGGTTATCCATAGTCAGTGTATTACCTCCGGTAAATGGCACTCTGCACGCCCCCAGTTTGGAGAAGCAGCTGGAGTACCAGTGTAGGGAGCTAAGCAATGTAGCAATGCTGTGGACAGGGTCAGAAGGACAATGTATTTTAGCAACCTAAAAAATCTATATCAGTTTAAGTGGCCACAATATTTTCACCCTTTTCAGACAGGAAATCGCTGTTAGATAAGGTAAAATGACTCCAGACAGGGGGCGTAGTGACTGCTGTCTAATGTAGGTAATAGACTGAGTTTAGATAATAACCTCATACAACCCCAATTCAAAAATTCTGAACTTTCAGATTATCAAAAACATTTGCATCCAGCGCAGGCCTTGGAAGTCACCAGAATTTTTTTATGTTTCCAATGTATCGATCACATCCCTTTAAAACAAGCACTTGCTTTCAGTTCCAAGAAGGAAAAAAAAAAACATGTAGGCTATGTGAACCTCATTTTAGTTTGATAACTTCATTAAAATCTTCTTTATTTTAAGAGCTGCTGTGGAACATTGCTTCAGGGTCAGTTTTGCCCACATCTCTCCTACAAATTTAAATTCACTCATTTACAGTCTCAATTTTTAAAGAACTTCATTTCCTTGCGCATAACAAATGATAATTAAAATGATGTGAAATTCATTATTACATTAGGGTGTCGCATGTGCCTCTGCAGCGCACTCGCAAAGGAAGAAGGAACATTTAGAATCGTTAAGCAAGAAGATGAGGACAGATGTAGCAGAACATGGAGGGCTGACTACATGTGTGAGTCAGCAGGTTCAAGTCTATATTATGTCTAAATTCTAAATGAAAGGAAGGCCATTCCTCTGCACTTTTAATAGTTACTTATCATGTCTACAATGTTGTTTTACACATGATATAAACAATGCATGAGGCTGTATGTTTATCAGTGTATTTTTATCATTTTATTAGTGTATGTTGTATCGCCTGTAGACATAAATTTCAAGGGAAGTAAACTGTGGTTTAAACAGCTGTCAGACGTTGGCTCTGCTCTGAATACAGCTCCTTCTTGTAGTGTACTGACCAAATCAACATGACATTGTGCTAATAACAGTCATTAGTAGATGTTTCAAATTGCCGAGATATGTATAATCTTTAAATTTGTTTATTTTTGTTGTTGTTGTCAGACATAACTAACATTCTAAAGATATACTGTGTAGATAAACACAGTGGTCTGAGATAACTGACGCTCCTGCTGTGCTTATTTTATGTACTGTGTTGCTTTGCTAGCATCTTTTACAAACCACCTGACAGCAACATCTCACTGCTGGTCAGTCTAACTGCTAGTTTTGGGTAAACTCAGGCTGTTATTGTTGTTTGTCTATGGCCCAACAGGTAAATTATGTTTCAAACCTGACATAAGAGAAAGCATAAACATGCATTTTTAGATGAATGAGATGTATACACCTTACAATAACATAATGAAAAAAGAAAGCGTGCAATTTAATGGCAGCAACATGTTGAATGTTCTTGATGCAGGGCTTTTTGACATTGTTCTGTACTGTAGGAGGGAAAAGCACTGACCCTGACCCCTCTGTTTTTGGGAAACATTGTACACTTAACTGTAGAGTTGTTTGATGAGTAACCCATGAAAATATGCTCAACACTTTCAATCTTGTGCTGTGCTGGTGCTCTGCAGAGGTTAGGTGCATGGATATATTATGGTGAGTCAAAACTGATCTGAGGCAAATCCACCTGTGCTGAGGCACAGAGGTGTGGTAAAAAATACCAGAACAGAAAGTATTAAATAACAAACCTATTGTGTAGCCTGTTGGAAATTCTCCTGAGCCACTAATAAATGAACACGTACACACAAATCATCATTGTCCTGTGGCTGTGTTTCAGGTGTGTAAAAGGTGAAGGCGAGATAGAGAAACTGCAGGCCAAGGTGGTGGAGCTGAGGAGGAAGCTGGATGACACGACGGCAGCCATGCAGGAGCTCGGCAGAGAGAACCAGTCGCTCCAGGTTGGTCATGAAACACTCGACGAACTGAAGAGAAGAAAAATACCAAAGCACAGTTGTGACTGGCAGTGATGCACAGCAATTGTCAACAGTTTATCTTAGCTTATGTTTTATTGCATTATAGTGCAAATAAAGTTAGATGCTGTGATTGTAACTCTGCTTTTGGTGCTTTTAGATCAAACAGTCCCAGTCCCTGACCAGGAAGTGGGCCGAGGATCATGAAGTGCAGAACTGCATGGCCTGTGGGAAGGGCTTTTCTGTCACTGTCAGGAAGGTAAGAATGGAGTTAGTCCTAAAGAGATCGTTCAGATTATTTCAGAGTGACATTTTATGAGGTAATTATGCATAGTCACTGTCTTACCTACACTAGATTGGAGTTGGCATACCCCTAATTTGGAAAAACAGTAGGGGTACTGGTGGGCAGGGTCAGCAGTACAATGTATTTTAGTCACCTAAAACCATCAGTTTAAGTGTACGCTATATTTAGAATATTTTCACCATTTTACCTTGCTATTAGACAGCTTTTTTTCTGCCGGTAAACGATCATTATATGAGACAAATATCGCTCTTTTAAAACCAACCAAACTCCACACGGGAGTTACTGATCTAATGTAACTCCCCTAGTTTGTTTGTGTTACTGTGTGGTTTCTGTGTTTTAAGAGGATAGTCTGGATTCACCAAAGTCACACAATAATACAAACAAAATAACAGATCAGCCAATCCTCTGTTCTGCAAGATAAAATGACTGATTTCACCTGTGGAGTTGGTCGGTTTGGAGAGAGCAATATTCTGCTTATTAAACGGTGGTTTCCCATCAGAAAAGGTTGTCTGACAGCAAGGTGAAGCAGTTGAAAAACATAGAGCATACTTAAACTGATACTGACTTTAGTTTTTTTTTTTGTTTGTGGCCTTTTTTGCAATAGCTAAAATACTGGTACTACACCAGTACTTCTGTTGCTTTTCCAAACTGGGGGGTGTCGACGGCTATACTATAGCTAATACACTGACGATTGATAGGTACCTCATAAAACCTCACATCAAAAAATCAGTACTGTGCCTTTAAGGATTGATGCTTACAGGCAATGGGACACATTTAATTAACTAACCTTGTTACACTAACACACACCATCTCCCTCCTCCTCCTCTTGTGAATATCCAGCACCATTGCAGACACTGTGGAAACATTTTCTGCGCCGAGTGTTCATCGAGGAATGCCCTCACGCCGTCCTCGAAAAAGCCAGTACGGGTCTGTGAGACATGCTTCGAGGAACTCCAAGGCTGATTTCCTTCCCTTATCCCTTTTCTTCCCCCAAAACACCCTCCTTACCCTCTTTCTCTCCCCCTTCCTACTCCAGTGGGCAAAAGAAGGCGTGTCTATGTCATATTTTAATGTGCACTATAAAGGACAGACCCAGTGCAAAGACTCCCACCTGCATGTGACTTGTGGCTCTGTGTGGAGGGTTTTAACCAAGAGACACCGGAGCCATGTGATGGGAATTTTGGTGGGATTGGTTGGGATTGTCTGTATCTGTTTTTGTGCCTTTGCTACTCCTGTGGACTGCCAGCGAGAGCGGAGACAGTGAGAACTCAGCACCATCCTTCTCTCTTTTAAGTTCATTGTTCACATCTCCATTGTTGTTTGGCAATTGCAAGGTGGTTCCTCTGTATGTTGTAAAATGTTTGGCATCAGGAGGTGGAAGGTCAGTGTGACACTGTGAGAGTGACTGGGGAAGTAAATAATGTAAAAGTGATGTTGAAAATCACTGCTGCCCTACAAAGGTACATGCAGGTAACTATTTTGTCAAACGTGACATTTTCTGTGTAACTGCACAAATCTGATCGCTAAGAAATTAAACTTCAGATTTTTAGAGCAGGAAAACTAATCCAAAATCACAAAATATTTTTTTCAGTTTAACTCAAATACTGTATTTAATGTGTAAAATGTTTTTTTTGAAGAACATAAATTCAAATTTGCCTTCAGGAAATTGTTATTTGTGCTCAACAGAAATATATGCTGTAAGCAGTTCATTTAGGCCCAAACCAAGGCGATCAATGGTTTATCAGCTGAAGTTTGATGTTTGTGGAAAAGATTTAAAGCTACAGTTGGTAACTGATAAATAACTTTTTGTCATATTTGTTCATGAGACAGATATGTGAGAAAATTTGGTTCCGCTCTCTCTTTGTAATCACCGCGCCTGAACAGAAACAACGTTGTCCTAGGACAGGCAAACAGGACGTCAAATACAAATGCTTTGGGTTAGAAGTTGGCTCTGATAGGCTGTTTTTCATGGATGACATCAGTCATACGTCCCTCAACCACAGCCCATCTTGGCACCGGCACCAAAAATTGAAATAATTGTCATTCACAGGCATGTTGACGGTGGCAATGTAATTAGTTTACCTTAACGTCACAGTGAGGTACATAAATATATTCGGATGTGTCACGTCTGGAGGCAGACTGAAACCCCTATTTCTTTAATTTTTTTTATGCAATGACGCCAATTGCTGATCAGCAACGACATAGCATAATTGCTCACCTGACTGGTGAGAGGATTTGGGTTCCTAATAGTTCAAAAGTGAATGCGGTTTTCTCATTTTATGCATTAAAACTGGCAAAGACCTCAGAATTTGTATAGACCACTAGTCAAACTAGAGTGTTTGTTTTCACCCTGATAGAAATCACGATGCAGGAGCAAAGATCCTGAACGGGCTGCTTTCATCCAATCAGGTATATTGAAATTGTCAACTGTAGCTTTAATGAAAATATAAAGTAGAGATTTTAAATGTAAGATTATATATTATGTTTTGCAAATTCACACCATGAAGGAGCTCTAGATCTTTTTGTACAGTATATTACAAAACAGAAGTGAAACTGAGATTTTAGGATCTTATTCTGTACTATAAAACTGTAAAAAAGAAACAAAAAAAAACCCCCAAAAAACAATTAATCAGTCCATTTATGCACCAGCGATTTTCTGTACAGGACTTGAGATCAATTCTAGTTACTGCATGTTTCCTTTGTGTGGCAGCGTGTTTGTGTATTTGTTGAAATTAATGTTTTCAACCTAATTTCATGACCAAAGAATGTCAGCAGGCAGCAGGAATACAGCCGAGATGAGTTTGTTTCATATTTCAGTATTTTTATAAGCGTCTCTTTGAAAGCTTTTGAGTTTTAAATCACAGGGTCCTACATTTTTATCTTGAACATGGCACGTCTGACCATCTGAGAGGCTTTTTATGTACAGTCCGTTGTTTTTTGCTGTGCCACATTTCTCTTTACGTGTTCATTTCTGCAAATTGTGGTGCTTTCTGCAGTCATCGAAGGTGCCTGCATGTTTATTTTATTTTTTCCCCTACTGCTTGTCTCCGCTCGACAGCACTGACTACTGCTGGAGCTGTGTGTGTGTGTGCGCGTGTGTGCTCTGCTTTGAAGCAATAACTGTGGCTGTTTTGCTGTAACAGAGTGCGTGTGTTTTAGTGTTTTAGACCTGCTGTGTTCGTCTGCTGAGATGCACTGTATGAATGTGGGCTGCTCAGAACCTCAGTATCTCTCTGGCACGTTGTTCGGGGATGACGGTGCTGCTTTCAGGTGCAGCCAATAGTGTCGGTCCTGAGGACACTGTAAAAGTGAATTCCTGCTTTGTATAATTTAAGAATTGTTGACAGATTAAGATCCTTTTGTGCAATTGTCTAAAGACTGGAGCAGGTGACAAAAACACTGTAAGCCAGGCGACAACACAGGCTGTCATAGCATTTTGCAAAGAAGCAGCTTGTTTCAGACTTTGGCTTATAAAATTAACTCTTTATGCTTAAAAAAAGAACCATCTCAGTTGCTATCTCTCAAGAACACCTGTCTCTTTTTGTGTTGCATTGATTTTGTTATGTCTACCTCAGATTGGCACAGGAAAAGCACTATTTCTAAACCTTAGAGATCACAAGTATTGTGTCATTGCCTGCATTTGATCAAGTTGATTTATCTATCAAGCTGTACAGTCCCTTCAAACCTAGAGAGATGATTTGCACCTTATTGTATTCTGGGCTCGTACGTATGAGAACTCAGCCACAAACGTAGGACCACTGACTTTATACAGGCTTCAGCATTTCTAGCCCTGATGTACTTAACTGCTCATTAATACCAAGGCTGTCATAATTATCTTTGTAAATGTTTGTAATGAAAGAGAAAAAGGAAATATATAACACTCGTGGATGTAGACAACATGACATGACAACAGTGAAAAATCTGTGTGGACTCATCAGTGTCTTACTCATTTTTTTATGAAACGGCACCACAGACGTGTGCACACTGAATTGTGGCTTCTTGCTTCGTGTTGCTGTCAGTTATCATGCATGATGACTTAACTGGCCTGTGGCTCACACGTTTTCTCCATGTTTGTTTTAGAGTCATCATATTTGATGGTTGTGAAGGTGTGCCTTAGGCCAATATCTTGTACGTCACTGCTCACTGTTAGCAGCGACATGCACCGTGTATTTTACCACAGTCGGGATGAGCTCAGCTCACCTGAAGGGATGAGGGGAATCATGTAATTTATGTTCACATGCACCAGTTGATTTTCTAATACATCATCATGACAACATAAATAAAACCTACAGTATGTTTCTATTTTCTTGTGTGCTGTTTTTCTTCGTACAGCCATCGAAACTTTGTTAAAGCTGCTAAAAGGAAAAGTGATAGCGTTTCTACCATAATAACCACAAAATAAGTAAAAGTAAGTCAAAATCTAATCCTGCTTCTTTTAACAGGTGAACTCACTGTAACTTTGCCTGGGAAAATGTAAACACAGGCTTGTTTGATGTGATCAAAAGCTCAAGAACAGCTGCTAAATGGAACTAGAGATTAATTTGTCTCACCAAGTCCTTCATTGTCGCTGAATCAATGAGCTGATGGAGAAAGTGGACGAGAAGTTTTAAAAAGTAGATGACAAAACATTTGTTCTCAAAAAGCAAATAACTCAAGGAAAACTTTTACTACATAGTCAGATATTTATTGTACACTACTGCAGCAGCTGCCTTTAAAGGCAAACATTTACAAAATGATCCTAGCACTAAAACAGTCATTTACAAGACGCAGGGGAGACAGTGAAGTGCACGCTGACAGAGACATTTCAGATGGCTTCTAGTGCTGTTCAGTGGGTTCATATCTGTGAAGACTCCAGCCACAGTGAGGAGCTCTTGACTCGCGGCTGCTGAGAGTCCAGCTTCAGCAGTGCCGTCACAGCGCCCTCTATCTTTGACATCCACACCCTCTGGAAAAAGTCACATGAGAAGAAATGTTATCAGGTTTATTGTCCAGCAGTTAGCAGCTGTTTGGAGGGTGTGTTCAGATGATGTTGATTTACTTCAGCGTTTTTGCAAGTCTTTAAGAAGTGTAAAACCCAATAATCTGAATTTGGGGCTTTAAAATGTCTTCAATAATCCAATTTTGACAGGTCTTAACAATTGATTGAATTATTAAGTTAATGTTACTTCTATAGTTTAATGTATTTATTTTAAATGTTAGTGTCATTTTTAAATGTGTTTTTGTGAAAATATGTATTGATCACACTGTAACAACTACAAAACAAAACCAACATGGAACCAATAACCATGTACTGTTTTACACACTCATTGTGGTCTTAAAAAAACTTAAGTTTAACTTTCTGAAACCTGCAGAAACCTTATTTGTATAAATCTTTCTATGTAATGTTTGGTTGATGAGTTGTCATGAATTCTGTGCTACAGCTTACAAATCAGCCCCATGCTTGATCATCCCTGATCAGTGACTCAAACAATTTTTCTCCGTTTACAGAAAGGACGAAATTACTTTAGATGCACATAAGGAGAAATGTGTGTAAATTATACTGTAACATGCATAATTACAGAGCCAATATACGTACCTAACTACATGGAAATGTATGTTTAACTAGCAGATATAAGTCATTACATACATACAAGACAAAAAGGTAACCCCTTGCAGATTTCCAATAATATTCTGTCATTAATGTGAAAACACACAGCTTTTCAACTCCCCCTCTCCTAGCATTTCCATGTGTTGTTATTGCTTGTATTGCTGCAGCTGCTAAAACAAGCAGATTGATTTCCATTTTCCCAGAGCCTAGTTTCATGAATAATGATCAACACCAGTTTGGAAATAAGAGAGACAAAAGAAGCATGTTCACTGAAAAGGTACAATGAAATTGTCACAATTTTATATTGAATTTGGGAACAGGCATGACCATGCTTCACACAAACGAGTAACTAAAGCGGGAATTGGCATTGGGGCAAGGTGGGCTGACGTAAGCGGAAAACATTAGAAGAAAAAGTGTTTGTTCATTCATTTAGTCCATAACAGACACATCATTTCCTGGCACATGTCGTGTGCCCAGTGGCAGACAGATTTGCATAGTGAAAGTGATGCTCAGGGAACCAAACTTAATGCACATGGTATCATTATTCTACAGTTATTATACTGTGCTATCAACATTTACTTCATAATGAGAAGTTAAAGCAGTCTTAAAGTAGTCTTTTTCCACTTTAAGTAACTTCAAGCATATGGGGTAAATTTAAATTACTGTGGAAGTGTTGAGTGGGCTTATCTGAAAATCCTTTACATTCACATACCAAACTATCTTTAGCAAAACATACATTTAAAGACTATTTTTGTGGTTCTCTGTGAACATTACCAGTGGAATCTTGTATTGATGCTAGCAGAATATTTGGATGCAGTTGCACATCTGTATGGTATGTACATATATAATCTGGGTGTGATTTGTTGGGGATGGAGTGGAGTGGGATTCACCCCCACTCATCTTTATATCCCTGCATCTGCTAAATTACTTTTTATCCCTGATGGAGCCAATATTTGTTGTGTATTAGTCCACATGAAGAAAAAAGAGGGCATGAGACTTAAAATATTGCACTACTTGTATTACATTTTAATGGAAAAATTGATTAAAATATTCCTGCTAATGCAATAGTTAAGTTCCAGTTGTTTTCTTAAAGTTCATAATTAATTCTATAAAAGTCACTTCATGAGCTGCCAGAAATAACCCTACAGGCTTCATAGTCTATCCCACAGCCCACTGTGTTCATGATTTATTTTCATGAATAAAAACGTTTAAAAAAAAAATCCCCTCAATTTTTTCACAAATGGCACCCTGTATATAATGAGCGCTCTGCCAGCTTTTGAAACTGAAACTTGTGAGAAATTCATGGTTGAAGTGAATGTACCTTGGCAGACTCTGACGCAGCTTGCAGGATGAATGCACCGATGCATTGCTGGTAGCGGTTCTGGTGCATGATTATGAAAGAATGAGGCAGCCCCGATGCTACAAAAGAAGCACAAGAGTACAATTCTTCCATTTACATCATCTGTAACGCACAGTGCAGCCTGTAGACATTGACAGAAGTTCATCAGGACACAGCATGAGGTTTTGATTCTGCTGTGTGTGAGTTGTTCCTTGCTACAAAATATGTTTAGTACTTGAAACCCAACTAAATCAACAAGAATAAATGTCTAAAATACTATTATTACTTGAGGCATTGAGCTGATCAATGTTCTTGAGCTGCAGTCGGTCCAGAGAGACGGGCTGGTCCAAAACGGTGAAGGTGCAGCCTTCCTTCAGCAGCTGATCCAGCTCCAGGTTCTGTGGCGGCCTCAGAGGATTCTGGTCTGGACCGATGGACCTCTGCACAAGAAGACAAGACACCATATGAGCCAACTATGAAACTTCTTTACAGCGTTATAACTGGATATCTCCCACGTCCAGGTCAGACGTACCTTCTTGTTTCTCTTTATCTTTGTGATGAGCAGGAATTCATCAAACAGGAACAGATACACATCTATCAGCTTTGTGTTCTCTGGAAATGAACCAAAGAAAGATGGTGTCAGATTAAATGCAAATCGCAGCACTGAGCATGTTACGTGTGTTGGAGTCATGCCAGCTGTGCACACCTGTGAGCACCAGCTTCCCTTCGTGCAGCAGACTTCTGTGAGAGATGAGATTCTCCAGAGTGACAGTCTTTAAGAGATGTTTGAGATTCTGAAAGAGAAGCAGTCAGATAAGAAGAAAACATTTTTACCTTTTGACACGTAACCTGATACTGAGAGATCTGATTTTCTGATACAAAACGCTGCAGTGTAACATGTGAACACTTTGCTTTTCGTGATATCTGATTTCTCATCCAGATAGATGATTAGTTCTTCTTATCGGCACGTGAAAGGTATTGAACAATGAAGTACTGGTGCATATCTGACTTTTATGCTTTGCTCTGTCAACAAAGCACAAATATTAATATATACTGTATACACACAAACACACATAAGCAGACAGACCTCAGGGACGAAGGCACGCTTGTCTCTCTCCCACACAGGCAGCCACAACAGGGCGTCTCTCAGCTGTTTCACTTTCTGGTAGTTATCCAGCCACTTCACCTTTCCCTCTAAATCACCTGGAAACAACAAGACAGGCATCATTTCAATCAAGAGGGGGAAAAACTATTTTAAAAAACTATGATTAATATGTAGTTTTAGGAGAAATTTGTAATATATATACTGTAATAAATCATCAGTCACCAAGTGACCATGATAACATGATATAACTACATTAAAAAACAAAGAAAATATATTTTTTGTTTGTATAAAATTTGCATTTCTTCTTAACTTCTACTCCTGCTTTCCTTCTTTAATAAAAAGTTGCCAGCCATGACCTAAACATGTGTAAAAAAAAATTGGCATGAATGTTGTCAATTGTCTTTGGCAACAAATATCTGAATTATGTAAGTATAATTGCAAAACAAACAAATAAATAAAAAATAAAATAAAATGCTTAACCATGTAATATTAGAGTAGATATTGTCACAGTCTGGTGCGGTATTGAGTGGGGATGGGTATGATTAGGATTTTCTCGATACTACTACGCTCACTTTATTTTTATTTTTTATTGCAATATCACAATATTCAATGTATTGTCACATCCCTAATTTGTTGTCAACTATTGAATTAGGAAAAGAAGTTAAAAATTCTCAGATTCAAGCCTCTTAAATGTGAATGTTTTCAGGTTTCTTTACTCCTCTGTGACAGTACACCGAATATCTTTGGGTTGTGGACAAAACAAGACATTTGACGACGTCACCGTGTGCTTTGGGAAACACTGACGGACATTTTTCACAATTTTACAGACACAACAGCTAATCAATTAACTGAGAAAATGAAAATAGTTGTTAGGTGCAGCCCTACTTTACAGTGTGACAACATGGCTAATAAGATACCACTTCATTATCTTGTTGCATCTTACTGTGTATAGTGATGGTTGCCTGCCAAACAGGGGTGTGACCATATTGAAGAGATTACAGCACGCTAAGCTTTTACAGTAAATACTACCCCACACCCAGAGGACATTGGCCCACACATCTGAAGCGTGGTTACGATACTCCTCTGACACACCTTTTTAATGGTTATGGGAAAGTGTGTCATTAAAGAGTCTGTTTGATTTTGTACGCTTGTTCAATACAGCAAAGTGACATTGAGGTGCAGCGCTGCAGCACATTTCCCACAGCCAGTCCATCTAGTTACAGAGTAAACTGCCACAACAGGTCTGCGGGCGGAGGCATGCCGTGAAGAATGAGCGGACAGGGCTCCTGGCTGCCGTCCAAGACATGTAGCCTGTTTTCTCTGTTTCTGTTAACAGAGATAACCACACTTACATCTGTCTAACATGCTTCCTGTATGTTAGTATGTTTGTAAACCACCTGTTGACAAACACCCGACTCCCAACCTGACTCTTTAGTCATGAATGACAGGTAAAGCTCAGGTGAGCGTTCAGCTTGTCAGCAGCAGCTGAAAAAAACTGGGAAGAGCTTAAAGACACATAACTGATGCTGCAGCAGTGAGATCAGTGAGAGTCTGTTGATAAGGCAGCGCTAAAAAGCTCAGGTGGTGAAGAACATCATACTAACTCACTTACAATGTCACTCAGGGACACTGTATGAAGCTACAGTTATAGACATAAACATTAAAACAATGTGGCTCTGTAGTGTCAGACAGAACGGCAGTAAAAAAGGCACACTGACTCCAACTGTAAATGTTGCAAACATATAGGAAATAAAAATGTGATTGTTTTTGCTGAAGGAACATTTAAGTGTGAATTTGTATAATACATAGGCATTGTGCAGGACAGGTCTGTAACACATAATATATTAACATTTGACCTAATAAGTATAACCATACATTAACAATTTGCCCTATTATGTATGAAATTAAAATGAAATTGTTAAGATTTAATTGTAAATGTATCTTGTGCATCTCATGGTTTCACAAGAGCATACTGTATGTCCTGGGTTAATGTCCCCTGTGGACATTCTGTTTCTGATCTGTTTGGTATGAAGTACTGCACCAGTATCAATTCAGTCTCAAGTACTGTTTTGTTATTGAGTATCGTGATACTAAACTTGGTATTGGTATCAAAGTCAGCTCACATATGGATGTGTCCACTTGCTCCGCTATAATCTGCAGGCCTCTGGTCTCGCCCTCCGTCTGGCACCTCTTTGCGATATTTCGCAACAACAGCGGGTATCGAGTTAGCCTCTGCAATGGCACCACCAACAGGTCGCGTAGTTGCAGCCTCCGGCACTGCTCGTTCCTCTCACACCACTGGGGAAACAGAAAGAGAGTGCATGACAGGAGGAAAAAGAAGGAGGTCAGGGGGGTGAAAGAGCTCGTCACGGTGTTTGTTGGAACAGACTGGTAATGGGGGGATGGGCGTTGAAAAGCGTGTGAAGAGAAGTGAGATCTAAGACCAAAACACAATAAAAGGCTGAACAGATACATAAGCATGATGACAGGCAAGGTTACGCAAGGGACAAATGGTCACATTCCTCTGTTTGGCAGGCCTCGCTGACACTGAGCTGCGTGTTTGCTGTTTAGGCAGCGATGTAGCTGTGTGTGTCCTCTCTTACACTTTGCACTACGCTGCCTGCTGCATTGTCAAGGTACATGGCGTCCTTGCCACCGCTCTCATCAAGTCCCCTCCCGTACCTTCACATAAGATCCAAAGTCCTCTCGGGGCTTCAGGCTGTCCAGATAAAGCAGAGCCGCGGAGTAGTTGAGGCAGTACTTCTGCAGGCAGTGGCAGACGCTCTCCTGAAAGGCCTGCCAACAGATAGGAGCGTTACACAAACACCAGGATACAAACTGCTGTGTCACATCAGCCATAAAGCTGCAAATAAACACATCATAAAAAGACAAGAAGAAGATGCCAATGTGGGTATGTGCACAAAAACTCAACTTGTGTGTGAAATATATTCTGCAGCTACTGTGAGGTGAATCATTTCCTCTCTGCTGCTTCTTGTGATGCATAATTTAACAGCACGATGAAGTGGTTTCTATTATTTTCCCAGACAACTGCATCTGTTGATCCTTAGAGTGCAAAATTATTTATCGTCCAAGAACAAAAAGTGAAACTAGGATTGTTCTAGATTTGTTTTTTCTCAGCGTGTCTGAGGATGTTTGAGCTCTCTGAGGCAACCTGATAAAGTCAAGGCATGAATGTGGAGCTAAAACAATAAGTAAGTTAAGTGATTAGTTTTTCAACTATTAAATTAACTATTTCATTTTTGTGTTTTTTTTTGTAGTTCTTTATGACAATAAATTGAATATCTTTGGGGTGTGGACAAAACAAGACATCTGAGGACATCATCCTGGGCTTTAGGAAATGGTGATCAACATTTTTCGCAATTTTCTGACATTTTATGGACCAAACAACTTTTATTGAGACAAATTAATTGAGACAATATTCAACAGATAAATCGCTCATGAAAATAATTATAAGAAATCACATTCATGTGGGGCTAGAGCTAACAATTAATATTTTATTCTGGAGAGGCTCCTGTCATGGAGATGAGACTGTTAATAGAAACAGGTAGTGTTCTCAAACTACAATTCAAGACAAATCAGTCGTGAGTGAAAATATAGGTATTATACAATGAATGACCATTTATATATAATAATGTAAAATAATTTTGTTATATTTTCATAAAATGATGTATATAATGATTCTGACAAATACTGAAGATGCCTCAGGGGGCTTTACAGTCTGTACAGTGTAAAACACCCCCTGTCCTTTAGATCCTCGAACGGATGAGGAAGAACTCCCCCCAGAAAATGGAAGAAACCACAGGGAGAGCCACAGAGGAGGGATATCTCTCCCAGGATGGATAGACGTGTCTGAATATATCCAGGTTAAAGTGTCTTCTGCATGACTGCATAATGTGCACAGGTATTCAACTCAAACTGAAATGAGTTTCCTTTGTCTCCAACGTCTTATCAGTGGAGATTTACAACTAAACTAATAACGGAGTGTGGACTGCAGTCAGAGTCAGTGTTTGTGTCCACATGTAAGCCACACTTACCTTGCTCAGCAGCTCCAGCAGGGTGGGCCCGCCACCCTCCGTAATCTCCAACGTGTCCTTGATGACGCGGAGGAGGTTGTTGAGGAAACCAAAGCTCACCTGCAGCAGAAAATTACATAAAAGAGCAGCTTTGATGCAAAAGTTCATCATTTTTTAAAATTCATTTCCCTCATTCATTTCCTCTAAATTATTTAATTTACAGAACACTGCAACTTTATCACAGAGAGTAACAATTGTACAGTACTAATAAACAATTCTAAAACTAACCAATAACCAGTAATTTCCCAATGATTGATGATGCAGTCCTCCAATATGGACTTAAGCAGTTAATTTCACATTGAAAACCCTCTGTTTGGAGATACAGTGTAAGACACATGATGAATGAGACAGTTTTTATCATCTCAGCTCCATCTCAAGAACACTACGCATGTCACACATTACGTTATTGTTTTAGATTGTTTTGTTTTTTTGATCCAAAAAAACTTTTCATTATGAACATTTTTCAATTATGAGGACACTGAGCAGAAACCAGATAAAAAACGGAAAACAAAAAAGCAAACATGAGGTTAATCATGATTGTGTCTCACTGGCTAAATAAACATGGTTTTCCCCACCGTTTCCCCTCCAGTTCTCTTCGAGGTGGTATGGAGTAAGTCATCTGTTCAAGACGATGTAGGTGTTTAACAGCACTGACAAAGAGTCCTGCAGAGGAACCTTTTTTTCTAAAGGCAGTGTTTTGTAATGTTCTTTTAACTTGCTGCCAGCAAAATCTTAAAAAAGGTATCACCTTCACTTAGTCCATCAGGAATATGTCCAAGATTGAGGTATGTGAATATTGCACTGATGCTAAAGCCCTGGACTTTTAAGATTATATTTACCATGTCCTGAATAGTGCTTTTCACATCTACTCCACGTTAGCATATAATACAAGGGAAAACATGTTCCAAGTTCCAAGCTATGGAAATACAGCTGGTGGGAAGTAGCCACCTCACTCATGGTGTAACAATAAACCAGCACAAAAATGATAACTACCAACATAACCCACCATAAGCCACCATGTTCTTAATGAACAAATGATGAAGATATTACAAACAAAAACAACACTTTTTAAGAAACATTATAAAAAATTGAACTAAATTAAACTAACTCTCAGCAATGTATCTGGGAAATGAGGGCTGTCTCTCAGCACTATCTGCAGCTCATGTGAATGAACCAACAATGGTTGGTTGGTGGATGCCATTACAAAAGGTTACATTACAGAAAATACACAAGCTGTCCAGATGAAAAACAAAACTCTGACTGGATGTGCATCAACTGACACAAATTTTTCACCACTAAACTGAAGTTCAGTTTCAGTCTCATGTAATCTTACTAAGACCAATAATAATGCAGAATTGGATTGGAGCTAAAAAAAAGAAGAAAAAAAAAACATGCATTGGTGCATCTCTAGTTGCTAGCTGCTATAACTTATGAGGAAACATGGCATACATCAGAGAGTGAGGAAGGAAGTTGCAAACGATAACTAAATGTAACATGAATAAAAGTGTCAAAGTGAAGATAACAACTCCCATGAGTCCACAGCACTTCACAAAGCCATTAGACTGCGTCTTTTGTTATTGTTTTAATGTGAGAGGGACCCTTAGTGGCAGAATGTACATACTATGCATTTAATGCTGATTTTGTAGAATAACCTATCTTGCACTCTTGAGGAAGAGATTTTTAATTTTGGTTAAAGAGAGGTTTAATAAATAATCATTCATCTTGTTCTTATTGAGAGCCCTTTCCAAAAGTATGACGGTAAGTCTTGCACCTCACACAGTTTTATTATAACGCTATGAAAGCTGCTGTTGTTTGTAATTATTTACATGGTGGTAAACTAGTGGTACTTATTTGCATCATGTCTCACCAGGCAAAGCTCATTGAGGTTTGCAAACAGCCTCCAGGAGTCGATATCAGTGAGGCAGTTCCTCATCTGCAGGTTTGTGAGTGTAGCCGAGAAAACCTGAAAGCAACAAAGAAGTCAGAGAGGGAGAATAGACTCAGGCTGTCTGTTGCGCAGCATTAAATTTCTAATCCACTGTTAGAACAATGAAACCACAAAGAGACTTTTACACTGACAGGAATTCAGTGACAGGAGGAAAAACACAATGCAGTAGGTGTTGGGTGTCATTTGGGTTTGGTCTTTTTATTTGTGGTCCTCTTGTGTGGTGTGTGTGTGTGTGTGTGTGTGTATTTGCATGTGTGTATTCATTTTGTGTCTTTGTGCAGACAGTCACCTCTTTGAGAACCATGAGCTGATCCAGGAAGTAAACACACTCGCTGGTGAAGAGTTCCCAGATGGCCTCATGTCCCTTGAATCCCAGAGGGTCAGAGGTGGCGCTCACCTGGGAAGACTGGTCCTGCAGGAACTCCGCCAGACAGTAGTCCTGCACAGGGACAGCAGCATAGAAGTGATCAGAAGAGAAGAAAAAACTATTAACAGTAAATTTTGACACATATGTTTTAATTTACTTTTAGTCTTAGTTGCTTACTGAAAATTGTTATTAGTTAAAGTCACATTTTAGTTTGTTTTTTTGTTTGTTTTAGTCAGATTTAGTCAGTGGAACTCAGTTTTAATGTTAACAAATGTTTTAGTTATAATTACCTGCCAAATAAGGCATCATGTTTCACTCAGTTGAACTCTGTTTTTATAAACCAGCAGTAGTAAAATGAGTAAACTGCATTGTTGAGGTAGACAAGCATTATCTGGGAAGCTACATGGAGCTAAAATCAATACTAAGTCATGTTAAATGTTTGCTGAATGAGTTAGTGTCTGTTTACAAGACATAAAAAATCATAAATGATCTTTTAGAAGGAGTAGATGTTTACTGTGAGCTTGGCCTGTTTAATTTAACAATATGTTAACAGAGAAAAGTGACACGCCCTGAATCCACAGAACTTGTTATATACAAACATTAAATAAAGTCCTACAAGGGAATTCATATATACATATAAATGAATTGATCAGCTTATGCAACTGATATTTATCTTGACAAACACTGTAGGACAGTGTGTTTTCAGGTGTTTTTTCTGCACATCTTTAATCCACAAGGTGCTCTGTCTTAACTTGGAATGATAAATTAGTCTTTCTTTTGGTTGAATATAAGAAAAAGGTGTCCACTGACAAACAGGTCATCGCTCCTCTTTTTCTTTTCTTTCCACCTGACAGGACTCAGGTGAAGAAGAGGCAGACACTTTGCCAAATTAATTAGTCCTTTGAGATGGTTAATTACTGTGATCTAATTAGATTGTCTGCCTGAATAGATCCATATAATTTGTCTCATTTTCATTCTACTCAGGGCATAATGAACAGAGATTTTGTGTCATTTTTGTTGTCAAAATCTTTGTCGCCATCACAATTTAGTCATGAAATAAAAGGATGTAAATGAATACTTATTGTCAACCAGTATCAGAAATAGTGCTTGCTGATTAAAGAGGAAATTAAATATTTAGTTACACGTCAGTGGTGGAAGTGTGTTTGTATAGAAAACCCCGTACACCGATACTCTCAAGCGTACATGAGTGTTTGTTTATATATAGGCTCAACCTGACTGGTTACTGTCTAGAAATTCTGGTTCTTGCACAATTAGTGTCATTTAAACAGCTTCCTTTCCCTCTAACTGCCATCCTGTTCTGTTATTCCTGAGTCACTTGTTAAACACTGAGATCTATTTGGATTGGAAATCTGGATCTCTTAGTTGTTCAGACCTTGAGTTTGTTTGGATTAGAAGTCAGTGCACAGTCAGAACCAACAGGATGATTTACACAACAAACAGCCTGGATACTTAAGGCTTTTAAGGGATTTTATTGCTGACAGTGTTCATTTCTTACCTTATACCTCTGAAGGTCAGAGTTTCTCCAGTCTTGAATCTGTGATGTTGAGAGATATTTTTCAACATCTGATGCTGTGCCTGTCTGCGACTTCCCTTTAGTCTGCAAGAAAAAGAAAGATTTCAAAAAAGGACTTTTGGTTATGAATGTGAGTTGATCAAGGGAAAAGGAAGCTAAAACTAACCAAACGGGTTTGGCTCAAGTTCTGTATTTGCGAGTGTTGACCAATTACAAAAGGGCCAAAAAGGAATAAGAGGAACCACATTAATCTGCTTTGAGAAGTGGGTCAGAGAACAATGTCCAAACCAACTGCCCACGGCTAAAACAAAGCACATCAAAACAAAACACAAGCACACCATTGGCACTAGGCCACACCAACAACTAAGAGACAAACAACACACCTACCGTACTACGCCTCGAAAAAGGCCATTTTGACTTCTTAGTATCTGTGAAATCACAAACATGAAATACTCATTATCAACAAAGGGACAAGAAAGAATGTGTGCTGTGCAACAGATGGGATTAGAATCAAACAAACAAAACAGTGTGTTAGGATATAAACTGCGGTGGACTTTGGTTCAGTTGTTTTTGCATAATTACATAAAAAGTATCACACAAATAGTTTGCATTGTCTTTTACTTTTGAACATGACTTGAGGTTTTGCACCACGCACAAAGACACTTAATATGTCTCCTTTGAAACACATAAACATACTGAATAACTGAACGCTGTTTTAACCCATACCACCAGAGGACAAAAACTGTGTTTCAGTGCTGCTACTCTGCCTCTCAAAGCCTCTAATTAGTTTAAGATATGGATAACCAGGGTTGTTATAAATTAAAGCAATTTAGAAAAATAATTGTATTTACATTCAAGACTTACAGGCTGGGTTATAAACAGAATTTAGGTGTGCCATGAAGAACTATATTTCAAGATTCAATTTATTAAATTCTGAAGCTGTAAAGTAAGCAAGCTCATTACAGAACAGTACTTCAACTCATGAGTGAAACCTGTTTTTAGTGGAACTAACAGCAACTAAGAGTTACAGCAGCTTTTTAACAAAAAAAAAAAAAAAAAATACAGGCTGAAATTTAGAAAGTACGGCTGCATCATGCAATTATTGTCATTCTTGATTAATCTTCCAGTTATTTTCAGATTGATCAATCAGTCAATAAAATGTCAAAAAATTGTGAAAAATACTCAGCACAACTATTCAAAGTCGAAAGACTCTTCGTTT
Source organism: Lutjanus argentimaculatus (assembly GCA_034769285.1). Classification (NCBI taxonomy): domain Eukaryota; kingdom Metazoa; phylum Chordata; class Actinopteri; order Lutjaniformes; family Lutjanidae; genus Lutjanus; species Lutjanus argentimaculatus. The sequence continues at coordinate 10,817,822 of JAWZSL010000012.1, read as the reverse complement.
ACCATCATAAATGACAAAGAAAGGAAGCAAAACAGAAGACAGATCAAATGTTTGACATTTTTGTTTTGTTTTTGTTCTTGTTTTTCTCAAGTCAAACTATGATACTTGGCCTCCTAAGTTCACAGGATCAACAGCTAGACCATGACTGTAGTTTAGAAAAGTAAATCAGTGAATCTATATCAAATAAACTAACGAACAGCCTCTTTCCCTTATGGAGAGTTGCAAACAATTTTGGTGACCAATGACGACAGCAGGGCTTGGGAGACAGAAACAAGGTGATAACCGGGTCCATTTTGTTACAGTGAGGCTGAGAAAAAAATACGAATGCAGTGTTTTATCAGAAGGGAAGCAATGTGTGGCCATAAAATAGTTGGTAAGAATATCACAAACTGAAGAGACATAAAGAAATTGAGGTACGTTATTAAAAACTTTGGATTTTTTCATCAAGCCAACTAATAAGGCAGTGATGTTACATTATGCAGGCTGCATTTTGGATCAGTCAACCTGCGTTTTTCATCAGATAATAAAATAGAATCTTATGTGAAAATTAACTAAAATGACCAAAGATTATTGGTTTGGGCTAGACTAAACTGACTGAAATGTTCACTATAAGCTTATGACTGAAAAAGACTAAAATGTCAACGGTTTAATTAACTAAAACTAGATGTAAATATATACGGTTCTCTTTGAATAAGAAAAGACACATGACTAAGACTAAATTATAAAAAAAAAAAAAAACTTATGGGGGGTGCATTTGGGTCAACTTGGTTCACAAAGTAAGAAACAAGATGATTAAAATTTGATAACATGACATGACATGACAGGACATAATAGAAATACAGGATTTACCAGAGAAGTTTGAACCATTTAATATGTCAGCTGCTCCGTTGGACACAAAAAGGTCTCCTGGTGAAACATCCAGTCCAGGCAGGCTGACCACCACAGAGCTCCGCCTCCTTTCCTGAAGCCTGAGGGGACAGTAAAACAGGTGAATGTCTTCGGATGGTAATCCACTTTTGTTAGCTGCCAAACACACTTAGATTTAAACTAGTAGTAACGCTTGACATTTTCACAACGGCCTCACTGGCCATGTGAGATTCATTGTTACAGGAACCATCATTGTGCTGTTGTAAATGTAATACAGTACAAAGAGAATAGACTTAGTGCAAGCAACAGGAAATAAGAGAATTCCTTTTGTCATTTTGCATGGTTGAAATACCACTGAAATACCATCTGCATTGTGCAGCAAATTGCCGATTAACATGAGTAGCAGAAAATATAAAGGATAAGTGTTATGTGTCTGGCTTGTGCGTGGATACAGCTGCTGATTAATGGATCACCCTATTTGTGTGGAAGGAGGTGAGCTGTCAGTTTGAGCCAGTTATAATCCTCTTGGTCTCCTTTTCATAGTTAGTAACCGAGGCATGGCTGTGGCTGGAAAAACACAGGACTGCCTTTTAGCCTCAGGCAAAGCTCAAACAGCCACTGTTCTCAAGTGTTTTGACTTATCCTCTGCTGTTGTACTTCAGGGATTACTGCTCAAAGTGAAAATGGACATTCATGTGTTGAAATTAAAAACCTTACGAATGCACTTCAATTATGTTATGAAGGTGAGAGCAATATTAAATATGCAGAATAAATATCTCAAAAGGGCATGGCCACACTAGAATAAAAAGATTTATTGTAAGCATGGTAAAACTTGATCAGTGACTGTGTGACTCTTAACCATCACGATCCAGACCGTGCCAATGCCAACAAGAGGCTCCAGGTCGTTTAACAAAACACAAATAAACGGCCCAGAAACCAGACGAGCTGGTTTTGCCAAAGGTAAGGTTCACTTTCAGCACAACTAACACTTAATGACAGCTGGTGAGCGACCTACGTCAACACGCTGTGGTTTCACTCTTAAATTTTTAAGGGTCTTGGCTTTAAAAAGATCAGTTAAGAGTTCAGAAGATAGACAGAAAAGGATTAGATAAAGGGAAATTAATGTGGTGTCTACATTTATCAGCGAGCTAAATAAGATTTTTCCACCATTGACCATTCCCCATCCAATTCCACTGTTTCATTAAATTAAAAGCCAATTTTGTAATAAAACTAAACCTAAAATGTGAGAATACAGACGGACTCTTCTGAGTTAATCAAATATATTGTCAGTTCAAAATTATAAGTTAGGGAAAATTACATTAACTGGTTGAGTTAAAAAACTATTAGTCCAAATATATTTATTAGGAAATGTGTGTTTGTTAAAAAAAAAAAAAAGCTGTATTGAGGTAATATGTCAATTTATATGCTAAAAAGTCATTACATCCTGTATTATTGTGAATCTCTGTTTCATAGTTTAAACTCAGATTTTAAATAAATGGGTATATGCCATAATTTCTCATTTATCCTACAGATCATCTGTTGTCACAATGAATCTAATCACTCCCTGATGATCTCCACTTTCTCAGCTCATCTTTGCCCAAATATTGGTGGAGTTGAACAATCAAATTACAGTTGAGCAATCTTAGTACCTCCGTCAACGTTCTCCTTTCCTATTTCCTGTACTTAGATATGCAATGTGCTATGCTCTGCTACGTTACAAAGAAAATCATTGTTTTAGATGGTTAAAAGACAGTTGCTGTGAGACCTATAAAAGTGAATCTATTAAAAAAGAGTAAGAGTAACAAGCTAGCTATCAGTCAAGTTAGCTGTCAGCAGAGATTTTGCTAACATTAGCATATGTGGATTTTACAGGGAAAGGAGAAAATTGACTGCAGTGCCAAGTTTGCTCAACTGTTATTTTTAAAAAGGGGCGGGACTTAGGAAGGATCAATAATTTACCCGTCAATGTTTACTACACATCATTTAGCCAATATCATTCCTCGTACTTATATTCTGAAGGGCATCTCTGAGGACCTGTGTAGCTAATCAAAAGTTCAAGCTGACGGCTGCAATGACATGAATGAGACTTGCTGTGAAATCCTGGAGATGAACAGCTAAACAGAAGCACTGGAGAAAGGGTTAAAATTATGTAATAATACAAAATCAGGAGAAAAAACATTGTTGAAGAATCCATTTCACAACACAGAGATTGTAAACAATTCTCATCAAATGAGGGTGGATCAACTTTCTCTTATCAGGACACAATCAGACCATGAGGAAGCTGTGGGGCTAATAATGTGTCTGTTTATGATAAAACAAATGGGAGCAGAAGTACAAGCAAGAGGAACAATGCTGGTACTGCTTTGTCTCTGTCTTTATTACACGTAAAATCTGCTTTGTGAGAGCGAAGGATCTTTAGACTTTCTTCCTCTTACAGCTCAGAAAATACCCTCAAACAGTAGCTGTATTTCTGCTGTTGTGCCTGCACTGTTGCACAAGCAGAAAACGAGACTAACTCGAATGCACATGTAGGCCACATGGCTGCAGGGCCGACCTGTACACTTGACAATAGAACAGGAGTAGCAGTAGTTTTTTTGTTGAACCATGAAAGCATCAACTGTTCAGCGCTCTCACTGACAGTGTAAACTGATACAGCCCACCTCCCCAGATCAATGTATAGGCTGGCAGTGCTGAATCAACAGTAAAACAGATAATGGTCAGCAACACCTGACCACTGTAGAGGATACGTGGCTAATGGGACAGTAAGAAAGGCACGATTTCTCCTGTAAACCAGGTCAGTGCCTCCTTGCAGTTCATCCTCACAATGGCATCCTGTTGCTCTGTGGCCGCACAGAAAGCTCTCTCTGTGTCAGCCTCTCTGCCACTGAGAGCAACTTGTAAAAATGGGTGTTTTGTTCCCCGCACACAAGAGAAATAATGATGCTCAAAAACATGTCCCAACCAATGGCTCGCCTTGCCTCACAGGGCCCGGTCACTGTAAGAGGCACAGTGCCAGGGCGTAATTAGAGGGACAATAGCTGCCTAATTATCCAGTGAGGGGAAGAGCCCAGTAGCCCATTAGGAGGGGTGTGGGTGGCAGTAAGAGAAAACAGCCTTAATGAGGGTTTGTCTAGCCCATACATAACCATGGGACTCTCAAAACTTTAACCCACCAAGCTTATGCTCCATTAACAAAGACATGAATGACAATGAATGCACAATGGGGCTCCTTAAACGCTTAAACGTCCAGTCATCCCTGTGAGTGAGTGTCCTGCAAGCGCAGAAGGCACGGCACCCACGATACTGCAGTGACATGTTATCAGGGCTGCAGCTAATGATTATTTTCATCGCTCATTTTGTCCACTAATCAATTAAGTGTTTGGCCCATAAAATGTCAGAAAATGGTGAAAAAACTGAATATTTTTGTTTTGTCCACAGTTGCAGCTCTACATGTTATGGCTCAAATACCTAAGTACAGTATTGGTGAAATGAACTCATGTTTTGGAAAAAGAAGCAGTGGTGGTTCACTATGGAAATTAGAGATTAATTGTTTTTCATATGAGTAACAAAAAAAAAAAAAAAAAAAATACCCCACAAATGTTAGCACTGTAATCCATCTTATCAGTTACAGGAAAAGTTTTACAACATTCCTGACATGCAAACATGTTCTGACAAACTTGAAAGTGAAGTCCAGGGCACACAGACAACATGCAAAACAGTCCAAAGTACACTTACCTATTATGGAAATGCTCTTTCTCCTGCAGAAAGAGAGAAATGCTGCTTCAGTCAATGGAAATCTTCAAATGTGCAACCATTCATATACTAATACATCAATGTTTGCTGAAAACATACATTAGAGTACATGTACTCAGATGATTAATTTTCTCAATTAAAATTACAAACAGATTTTGAAGTTACAGCACAAATCAAAACCTATTTGTGTTTTTTAAATTCATCTCATATTTGTAGTTATTAAAAATACCAGTTAGGGCTGCAACTAATAATTACTTTCATTGTTGATGAACCTGTCAATCATTTTCTTGATTAATTGATTCATTGTTTAGTCCATAAAATGTCAAAATGGTACAAAATGTCCAAGGTGATGTCTTCAAATGTCTTGTTTTGTCCATAACCCAAAGATATTCAGTCACTGTCACAGAGGAGCAAAGAAAATATTCACATCTAAGAAGCTGAAATCTGAGAATTTGGAAATTTAATCTTAAAATGACTTAAAATGACGCTAACTGAATATCAAAATAGTTGATGATTGGTGATTTAATAGTTGACAACTAATCGATTAATCAAATAATTGTTGCAGCTCTAAAACCAGTGAGTTTACTATGTCAGTGCCGTGATGTCATTTTGGATTTCATACATGTAAATAAAAGGATATCATCATTTTTTTACTCCTCATTATTGGTCCCAAATTTCTAGTATCAGTCAAGTCCTAATAAACACTCTCTTCTACATTATGTTCTCTCAAGTCTCTACTGCCTGCAATTATTATACTATTTACATGCTATATTAGCATTGTCTTACTGTACTCTCTGCACTGAACAGAGGGTGCAGAGACCTCCTACTGCTTACAACACCACTATATCACTTTCAAAGACATTCAGATTTGAATCAGTGTTTTAAGTGGTCGCTTGGGCTCAAAAGCCTCTGATATCTGAGGAGAATGTCGGGACTCCATTGAGAATGTGCTCGGTTGAATACCGCGAGCTGATGAATAGATCTCCCCATTATCTTTTTCCATCGCTCACTGACCCCTCCATTATTGGGTGACTGCTGACTGCGGTGAATGGGGGCCCAAGGAGAGCACTTCCCAGGGCTCTGCGGGCAGTGGGCTTGGTCAGAGCTGTCAGTGCATGTAACTGCTGATTCATTTGCTGTCAAAAGCTCGCATTGTGAGTGACCACCGCAGGAGGCAAGGCCCAATGAGGGAAAGAAGGTTTCTGCAAGGAAGGAATGTGTAACCATTTAATTTATTGATCAAAATCCTCACCAGACTGCAGCACGTGAACTCGTGGTGATGGTGGGAAGTAGGGATGCTACGATACAATTTTTCCTTCCGATACTGATTCCATCTTTATGTATGGGCCGATACAGAGCACTGATTCAATACCAGTGCAATGAGAAAATAACAAAAAATTTTAACAACTGTAAACTACTAACTCTGTTTGGATGTGATATGATTGCTGTCATTGTTGTATGGCCTGGCTCACGTTAAACCCTTTGTAAAACATGAATAAACTCATACAGAGACCATGAACATGACCTCAACATTCTGGGAAAAAATGGCATACTGTCTTGGGATTAATGAACTACGTGGTATCATGCGTAAACTTGCATATTCCCCAGTCCCCCAAGAAGCGACAATGCTGCGAGTACAATGATTGCGATCATGAATTCTGCATGAGCTTGCAATTTTGTCCAACCACCGCAGCTTTTCTGCAAATTGTAAACATTTTAGCTTCCTGTGAGTTCCACCAATCATAGCAGTCTTCATACACGCACGTCTCAATGACCCGACTCAATGTTTTATTATTCACAATTTTGTTGCATTCTTAATTTTTTATTTTGACATGGGTACTAAATAGGTTTATCATTGTTACTGACATTTATCAAAGCTCTGTGCATGTTTATAGAGTTTGACCTCCAAAAAGACTGCTTCTTTGTGGAATACCCCACAGGTGCACGTCTTCATTTAAAATCCCCTGCAATTTCATTGCAAAAAAATGCCTGGAAACACTGCAACATGCATCACAAGTTTATAGAAAAAACACAAACAAGCCTGCAAAATCTGGGAAGGAGTGACCTACCAATACAGATACCAGAATTATAGGCAGTATCAGTGCAGTATCCAATACTGGTATTGGAACAGTCCTAGAGGTAAAAAGTTTGCAAGCCATGCTTCAATAATAGTCGCACAGAAAACTGGTAAAAGCTCACCTGTTCTTCATTATCAGGGAATCCAAACTTTTTCATATGAACAGGATGAGCACTGTGACATTCTTGTCTCTTGGAGACGACGCCATTGTCAAAAGTCTTTGATCTATGTGATCTGGTTCTCTGTCGGCCGGAGGATGAGATGGGCTGATGATCGTGACACGTCTCTCCATCAGAGAGGGGACTCGCTGCGAGGGGAGATTTGACTCTGGGGCTTATGGGGGATGGCGTGCTCTCAGAGGAAGGCTCCTCCTGAGTGCTCCCCATCCTTACAGGATCCCAGCTATCTGTCAGAGGACGGCGGGTGCTCCTCATCCTCCTTAAGGTGGGAGATGTGGAGATGCGCCCGGGGGCCTGCCGGTCGAACTGGAAAAAAGGGCTACCAAGCCATCTGTGTCCACCAGGGACGAATGTCTCAGCTTGGAGTTTGTCCGTGTGAGATCTATGTGCATTATGACTGGGTTACTGGTCTGACACTCCTTGTGCTCAAATGACCCCTGGTCCGTTTGTGTCTGTGCGTCTGCCACACCTGTGGTGACCACTTCATTTTCAACCCACTCAATGTAACTCCAGCCCAGCTTCTTCTCAACGTCCGGGTCTTCATCTTGTAGAATAACGTTCCTCAGCGTAGACATTATAACCCCAAAGGCATTGTATTGCAGCAGAGATCAGAAAATGTGTGATCTAATGGTCTGGTTGCTTTGCCTCCCCTGAGTTAAGGTCAGATGATAATCCTGTTGCATTCCAACACTGTTCACGCCGGTCACTTCTCAAGCCTCTGAAGGGGAAAAAAAAAAGAAAATGTGTCAATACGAAGCAAAAAGAAGCAGGCTGAGCACAAACGTACCTCCTAATCTTCTGAAAGGGGATTTGAACTGGGTTGAAAATGGTCAATTGGCAGTACGGGTTTAAGAAAATATCGATACACTTGAGTATTGAGATATATTGTCTTGTGATACTGTACTGGATCACAAAAAGTATTAGTAATATCGTATACATTCAAAGATTTGTGGCGGTGGTTCAGTCTGTGTTGTGTTTAAACCCCTGACCGCTAGATTGCAGTGTTGTTATCTAGCTTCACTGTTCTGATTACATAAAAAGTAAAGTTTTCACTCTGACTTTATGCATCCAGTGGTGTGCTTTTTATAATATGACAAGTTTCCTAAAACTAGATGTGAGGAAAAGCAATATATCACATTTCTTACAGTATTGCAATATACTGAATTGTAACCCCTGTATCATAATACATATCGTTTTGCCAGATTATTGCCAATACACGGCCCTAATTGGCAGTGAAGTAGACTTAAAAAAGAATGCAAAGAAAACTACTATGTGACCCAGTATGAGATAATCGACAGACTCTATGTAACCCTGCTGTTCGATGTAAATATAACCCTATGAGCTCTTCATATGTCTGAAATGTAAAAATAGCTGTGGTACATACAGTATGTGTGGTATGCTGAAGAATTGTAATATTTTGGTTATTGAAGTATTTGGGATGGATATACTTCTAAATCCATATAATTCTGAACTGGGATTATGCTCTAATTATGAACGTAGGTACAGATGCATGCATTCTTAGAAACGTTTGTGTGCTGCATGCCTCACAGTTAGACAAAGTGCCCCTGATATTTCAGCATGGTATGAAATACTTGGGTCTATTTTGCCATTAGGGAGACTATCGCATGTATTACAAGGCACTCTGGAGAAGTTTGTAAGAAACTGGTCCCAAATTGCAACATACCTGAGAGACGAATGGTTAACAGTAATAAGCATGGTGGGAACAAATGTAACAGGATAAGTATTTAAACTATATGTTGTAAACTTACCTGCTTGTGACGACTGTTTGTTATTTACTTCTCTTGTTGTGCTCACTGTATGTTTCTTTACTGTATCATTTCAGTGCTGAAAATAAAAAATACTAAAGCTAAAAACAGAAAGTTTGACTATAATTTAATGTGTATAAACACACCAGGTGGCAAACCAGGTGAAGCAGACTCATGCTACAGCACACAATGTACAGTAACTGCATAGTTTGTCAATATATGTCTTGACAATGTGGTGACACAAAGAGCCAGAGGAGCCATGCACCTTGCTCTCCTCTCTCAAGTCCTATTGTCTGCTCCAGTGTTTGATCATGATATTTATGTTGCAAGCCTACTAAATATTTTACACTGTCGTTTTAATTCCCGTTTTTCCTTCATGTTAGGCTTATTTCATTGTTTATTCAGACCCGCGCCAGCAGTCAGCTCATCCACGAGGTAACAAATGTAACAGATGAAACAAAGTAACTACAAGTTTACAGCGATAAACAACTGCACGATATCACCTGCGTCAAAGTAGAAACCGCACCTGCGTGGACACAAATGTTAATTAAGAAGTCTGGCTTACTTACATCCACCGGTGCCTCCCGACGACTTGAACGACTGGTGGTGCAGCCAAATGTGACCGGGGAGAGTCCTGTCCGCGGGGTGGTGGTGGAGGAGGTGGAGGAGGTGGAGGAGGCAAACTGAACAAGTTTACGGGGAGAAAGAAAGTCTGTTTGTCGGACGGGGTTTAGTTTTCCGTCAAAACCAGGAGCGAGGAGGAGGAAACAGGTCTGTGTGGTGCTGCGGAGTGAAGGAGGAGTGAAGGAGCCGCGGCTCATTGTCCCCGGAGCTGCAGCCTGCTGGGAACTAAAAGGTGCGACTGAACTGAACTGAGCGTGTTACATCAATACACCACCACACACACACACACACACACACACACACACAACACACACACACACACACCCCCCTCTCCTCTGTCTCTCTCTCTAACACACCCACAGGAACAATAAGCAGTTCAATAAAACAAAATGACACGTGTTATCAGTCTATTTCTGTCACAGTGGTGTCATAGGAGATGAAAAACAAAACATCAATCTATTAGTCTTTATGGCAATATAAGCCTTAGGTTCAGCTGTATACAGCTCGATACTGGATTTATCAGTACAATACCGATATAAGGGAGTTAAAAAAAAATCTGATATCAATATACTGGCCGATATCCTATATACAGAATACACAATAGGTGCAATGATCCCTAAAAAGTGGATGGGGGATATTTTACAGATTATCAATAAACCATTGATATCATTGTCCAAAATGATATCAGGGCACTGAAACAGTAAACTTTCACTGTGTTTTTAATAATCATAAATAACTATGAATAATAAAACACAAATAGAGCAATCTATGTGCATATATTAAACCTGAATTGAGAACAAGTTAACAAATAAAAGCAATCAGCATTATTTTCGGTTTGAAAAGTTTAAAGGACATTTAGCTCAGTGGGTAGAGCATCCGACCCATGTATGAAGCTGTCAGTTCTCTGCAGTGGCCCCTGGTTTGACTCTTGCCTTCGGCACTTGTTGCGTGTCATCCCCCCTCTCTCTGCCCCGTTTCCTGTCTAATCTCTGGCTGTCCTATCTAATAAAGGCAAAAATGCCAAAAAAATATAATTAAAAAAAAAAGTTTTAATATAGGCGCATATTGGTGGACACATAAGCTGATACTGATATAGACCGGTATAGCTGTTTATAGGCTAATATCAGGCCGATAATATATATCAACAGATGTATCAGTCTACCTTTACGATAGACTTTAAGAATTTGCCTCCTCTTTTTGATATTTAATCTATTTTGAACACTGGTTCTCACCATTAATATTGATTTGTTAAAATATATCTTATCTTAGCCCCTAGAATATATTCCTTACTAAAAATTCTTATTTGTTTGCAGTGATAATTTCTTTCTTTTTAGTAGACTACTTTGGTAGGCCATGATTGAAAAAAAAAAAAAAAACTCCTTTACTTATTTAATAAAAAAATACTCTGTTATGATAAAAGTCAGCAAAATATACTTCAAGTGTCAAAAGTAGCTTTCAGAGTGTATTTATCATTAATATATATTATATCACCTTATCATTGATTTAAATATGTAAGCAGCATCAATGTTGCAGCTGATCAAGGTGCTGAGTACTTAATATGATTTTGGCAGTTTAATCTGCGTAGATACATCCTGTTTTATTGGCTGTCAGTAAAAAGTAGGCCTACAGTATCTTTCCTCTGAAAAATGGAGTGGAGAGAGGATATAAAGTAACATAAAATGCAAGTACTCAAGTAAAGGATAAGTTTGTACTAAGGTTAGTAGTTTTATTGGCGGAGTAATGTGATAACCACTTGTTGTATTTTACTCACATTCTGAATTATTACAGCGTGCTTATGTTGTACTACAGCTTTGACAATAGACCTTCTCACAGCAGCAACTTTGACATGAAATAGTAAAGTAAACACAGGTGAACAGTAACCAATGATACTTATTAGGTTCCTCTAAAGAGTGCTGCTGCTGTGCATGTTGGCTCACTGGAGAGGCTCTGCTACATGAAATAAGATGGGACGTTATTAGTATCATTGGCAGCATCTGTGTTTATCTTACAGTTTCGTGTCAAAACAAAATTATGCAGTGAAGATGGTCGTGCCAATAAAGCTTATCTTAATTGAAGAGTTACATAAAACAGTGACTGTAAAGTACTGTGTTGCATTGCCTAGTTTCTGTTAGAGGCATATGTTATTTCAGACAGACAAAAAACAGTTTGTGTGGCAACATTAAATCATTTAAATCAGTAATAAGTAGTTGATCAGTAGTAATTTGCGCCAAAGGAGTACACATAGAAATCAACACCTCCTTAAAAGGTTCAGGGCATTTTTCTGGTCCTCAGAAGTGAGTTATGCAACACTGGTTTCAGTTTTCACATGCTGTTTAAAGTATAGACAATAGTTTTATTTTCTTTTGTTATGTTATATCATTTTAAAACAAGATGTTTAAGATCCTGGTCAAGATGGTTTATAGTCACTCTGAAATCTATTGGTGTTTAGTGGTATTATTTGTTGTGGATCAGGCTATATAGATATAAATGTTTGTCACTGTGTCTCACCTGCAGATTGTGTAAATGCCTGAGGAAACAGTCGATGGGACCAGAATGAAAAAAACATTTCTGGTCTATTTGTTTGTGTTAAACATACAGACAAAGTCAGGAGAGCAGTCCAGATACCCATTGGTTCAGTAAAAGAACAGTAGAGGGCGATATAGGTCAGATAATGGGATTGTATGTATGACGGTGCAGCTGACCCCCTGGAGTCTTGATCTCTAGCGGCCCTTGTGTGCCAGTATAGGTAATACATTAAAATGTCCAAAAATCACCACCATCCTTCTTCCTTAAAGGCCTCTGTCACTGTCTCATGCAGGTCATTGAGTTTTCCAGTTACATGTTTTCTAATTAATGAGATAACTGTTAGATGTAAATATCAGATAAAATTAGATTAATGGTGGCGCTTTCTTATAGATGTTTTCAAGTCTGTGGGCCATGCTTATCAAACATCTGACAGTCAGGCTCAAAGTAAAAGTACCAGTACAACAATGTAATATTATTCAATTACAAATACAAGTCCTAGATTCAAAACCCCCCAAAATGTACTTCAAGCATCGCATCACAATCATCATTCGGCATAAAAACATCCCCTGTGACAGATACATTATGTTATCTGACAGTATTAGATGTTTAATACTGATGCATTAATGTATAAGCAGCATTTTACTGTTGCTGGTTGAAGTGGAGCTAGTTTCACCTTCATATACAGTTTGGTAGTTCAGTCCAGTGGTTCTAAACCCAGGGGTCGAGGCCCTCCAAAGGGTCACAAGACAAATCGGAGGAGTCATGAGATGATTAATGGAGCAGGAAAGAGGAAAAAGCAAAGTTGTGATAAACAAATTTGTATTAATTTTGTGAATGTTTTTGTAATCGTTGCTTTAATGCGTGAATGACACATTCAGAGGGGGAAATGTGTCTTTGTGCAGAGCTGCTAACAACTCTAAGACATCCGATCTAACATCATGTGAAACTAGACACACTGGTTTTGAAGGGCTTTGACAATACATCGTATTTTATAAACTTATCAAGTGTTAAATGTTAAATCCCTCTAAAAAGTAACCATTAATGATAGATGTAAAGTAAATGTAATGCAGTAAAAGAAATCCCTTGGAAATATATTATATATATTGAAGTAAAGTGCAAGTGTCTCAAAATTGTACTTAGGAACTGTAATTGCATAAATCCATTTAGTTACTTTCCATTAGTTTGTCACTGTGTGTTTCAGGCTACAAGCTACTGATGTGACAGAAGATCTTTGTGTACATTTCACAAAACAAATAAACAAACTCGAGAACACACAAGCATTGCATGTGCCCTCCCAGGAAATGAAATTGCACTACCATGTGTGGATGTACTTTTATTTAATTTCAGCAGTTTATCTCTGTCTCTCTGTGTAGTCTCTCTTTTTTCAAAGTTTGCTTTTATTTCAATGATGTTGCCACTTCACCAAGTCTTGTCAAGACAAACAGGACAGAGCCAGTTATTATACTGTCCAGCAGCAAAGTGTTATTTTGGCAAGAAACTGAAAAGCACAGTAAACGAGCTCTTTTGAATCAAGCAAGAAGTTACCTTAAGGCGATAACGAAACTCAGCTTTTTTCCTCCAAACGTTGCTCTGCTATTCCGCTTGTACAGTGGTGAAATGTAAACAAGAGTGTCATTAACATATCTAGTGTCAGGTGACAAAAATATTCATCAGCTTCCTGGCTACCCAGAGGACTTGGTAGACTAGAAATCCAATCTGAAACAGCCTTAAGTTCTTCCTTAACACCAACAACATCACTGGATGCAGGAGGAACAACAGATTTCACAGCAGAGAACTCAGCTTGTTTGGTTAATACACAATTATACAAGGTGATGTATTTATCTTTATACAAGGCTTTGTAAGGAGATTTTGACATAGTACCCTCTTTGATTGATTACATTGGTTTAAGAGATTAAAAAACAAAGCCAAAATATAGCATAGAACAAACTAATTTTAGTGGAAAAGTAATGAGAATGAATTCAGGTCTGCTAAACCCCCAACACGTCAAGCTGACTTTAAAGACATCATTTACATCAGGTTTTTAGACAAAATCTTGTAGATCCTTAGCTTGCAGCTACGTTTATGTGCACATGCACACTATCTGGACTGTGTGTGTGGTGTGACGGTGTGCAAACAGTATGTCAGGACTTTAGGAGACATGGATTACTCTAGACTAGCAGTATGCTTTATGTTGTGTTTTTTTTTTTTCAGTTGTGTGTTTGTTTGTTTGTTTTTTTGGAAACTGGCCACCATTGTCTTACATTGTTTGGGAGATTCTGCAATGTTGTTTTCCTGTGAAACCCCACCAGTGTTTTGTGGACTAAGAAACTAAACCCAACCTTCAGTTGGCATGAGGGTGAGTAGATAAGAGCAGAATTGTCATTGTGGGGTGAACTATTCCTTTAGGCAGTCTCACAGCCTGGGGGAAGAAGCCTGTGCTTCAGTCTAGTGGTATGGATACTTCTGTATCTCCTGCTTAATGGCAGCCTGAACGGGCTGTACCTGAGGCGTGTATTGTCTTTTAGTACCCTCTGGGCTCAGTGAGGCACTGAGGAATTTATTGCTTTAATTGACTACGTTTACCATCAACATTGACTGGACATCCACATGAAAACTGATGAATTTTCCCTTTAACTCACGCACTACAAGTACAAATTTGACAAACTTTACTTGAGTATTTTCTTTTCATGCAACTTTCATGCAAATTATCTTACAGCTTTGTGACTAGTTACTTCACAGATTAAGATCTTTGCATACGAAACATATCAGGATATATGATTCTTTCTATCTATCTACTATACACATGTACATAAAAAGGTTTCAGAAACGTGACATATTAATATGTTTATGTCCATGTATTCACAAGTCTTATCATCTTCCCAAAGTTGGTTCCATGCATTACAGTCTTTTGAGCAGCTTTATGATATTTTGACAGTAACTACCAATGTATTGTCTAACCCTGCAGCTAGAGGCATGTTGCCATGTATATTTACTTCTAAAAGTTGTAATCGCCTTGTAGTTTCCAGAGGGCCTGCTGCTGTGAATAAAAACAAAAACATGTCATTGAACGGAATTGGCTCACAGCCCTGACAGCAGCAGTCTCCTCCCCCTGAAGTAGATGTGAAGAAGAGCTCCCTCGCTCTGTCTGACATACAGGAAGAAGTTGAATAAGTCTTAAAAACACAACGCTTTCTTTAAAAAAAAAAAGCGCCAGCAGTTTTTGCACTTTCGCTTTTTCTCGATCGACTTGCTGAAATGTAGATGAGGAAGAATGAAGGAGGATCTGAGGAGGACTGCTGCTAAACTGGAGGAGCTGTAACGTGTGGATCACTTCACTTCACTTCACTTCACCGAGGAGAAGTAGCCTATCAATCGTTTGTAGATGGGAAACCCGGACAAATCTGCAGCACAGTGAAAATGTCAGAGCACAGATCCAGTTTTCTTCACATTGGAGACATTGTGTCTCTGTACGCGGAAGGCTCGGTGAATGGCTTCATCAGTACTTTGGGGTATGTTCCTCCTGTCTGCCTCTCACTTTCTGCTCTCAGGGGAGTCCATATGGACTAATCCTTATAATAACTACTTTCGCTTTACATCTCACGCTTCTTCTCCCTTCCTCCTCATCTGTATATGGTCACTAAACTGTTCAGGTCTAAAGTTTAAGTGTGCGACTGTGGCCAAGGCCTGTCAGCGCGCAAAATGCTGCTTCTCAGGAAATTCTTCACGTTTACGCAAATGTAACAGGAATGCAAAGCAGCGTGTTAACCCAGGTACACAAGCAGTGGCGGTGGTTTCAGACTGATCTGTTAGCTGTGGTCTCCAAAGTAGGGCTCGGGGGCCCGGAGGGGCACAGAAGTAGGTGTCAAAGGGGGCCCTCAGCAAATAAAAGAATATCAAGGAGAATTAAGGAGTTGTGATCAGTCTCAGTGCTGCTCCCCAGTTATGTAAATTATCAGACTGTAGAGACATAGACCTTGACAGATATTTAGATTTTGGCTGTATGTGAGATTCCGGACCCAGAAGAATGCTGCAATCTCTCATCGAAAGTGTCACATGACTTGGTCTTGAATTAGACTCAGCTTGACAAAATCAAAAAAAGACTTGCAACTTCTCTTGGGCTTACACACCAATGACTCATCGCTTCACTTGGACTGGAGCCTTTTGACTTGAGAATATTTGATACCTTCCCCCAAGCCTTAATTTCCTGAATCAATACAGGAGAGACCCATTAAGGACCAATGCTACATTACTGGAATCCAGTTGGAAAAAATGATACCAAAGATAATTCTGTTCATGTACAAAATGTACACAGTGGTCAACAAAAAAATTTGCATGTGCAAAACGTGTGGGTTGACAATCACAGACAGAGACACAACAACTTCCAACTCAAGATGAATGCTATTTACTTTCTGCCAGTTGACAGTTCATTTCCCAGACCCACTTTTCGAATGTTCCAATCAAGGTGCAGGAGAGAACCATGAAGAACTGATATTACATCACTGGGATTCAGTTAGAAAAAAAAAAAACGAATATAATTTTGTTCATGTACAAAAGGTACGCGGTGGTCAACAAAAAAACAATTGCAATACGTAAAACGTGCGGGTCAACAATTATGTGATAACTTCCAACACTGTTCAACATTTGGTAAGTCGAATCAAGAACCGTTCCACTTGAGAACCTGTTTCAAATGGTCCAATCCATTAGAATCATGTGCCTCAGAACTTCAGTTGCCAGCTAATCATTGCTGGTATATTTTTGTGCCAGTTGTGTATTATAAAATAATAACAAATTCATGTGTCTGTGTTGCTAGAAACCTACAACACAGAGTCATAGTGGAGAGGAAGAAATGATCCAAAGTGTGGCTTCATTTCACAAAGAAACATGACAGTAGTCTGGTTCTACGCTGCATTCAGACTTATTAAAACTGTTGCACTGAGGCTGAGAATCTGTGTAGACCTATTTTTTTCCCCACACAGAAAATTGAACAGGAGTCAATTGATAAAGAATCGGACAGATATGCAGAAATCGCATTATATCGATAAAATGTTATCAGTGTTACCATCCATAGTCGAGGCTCTGTTCAAATGACATTACATTTGGAGTAGAATGAATTATGACTTTTTTAGGAATCAAAACTGTCCTGCCTTGGAACCAGAGTGCAAACACTTGAGACTTACATGTGACTTGCAAAACTAATAATCTAATCTAATAAAAATCTAATAATCTCATAAGATTATGTTTATTCACTCGAGTAAAGGAGTAAATCATTTCTATGTTAAGAGTATGTTACATTCACTTTGATGCATCTTCGCAATCCTCCACGTTGTGTGAGATAGTGTAACAGCCAAGTCTTGAAGAGATCCGAGTCAAACTTTGATTTGGGAGGGAGTGTTTTTTTTTTTTTTTTTCTGAGCGCAAAATCCTGAATTTCAGATAAGGCCAGATTCAGATTCACTGGGCCATGATTTTGGCTACCAGCCTGGGGGTCAGGACCCCTCCAATGGCTCACAAGATGTATCTGAGGGGTCACAAGATAAGTAATGGGACAGGAAAGATGAAATTCAAATTTATGTTGAATTTGTCAGCTTTTTACTGCTCTTTGCTATTTTCTTGTAGAATAGTTGTTTTAGCCTCTGTGAGGCACTTGTGTTACCATTGAGTATGAAAAGTGCCATATAAATAAATTTGATTTGAATTGAATACTCTGTAGTAGCTGATAATTAATCAAGTGAACAATCAGAGAAGGTTTGTGGGACATTGTCAACTTGTGATGAGGGTTTGCAAGTAGACATCGCCTCATTTTAGGCGTTCTCTACCAGAGCTGCAATCCATTCATCATTTTGAGTCATTTTTGTAAGAAAACATGTCCAGTTCTCTGATTTCAGTGTCTAAAGTGTGTTTCTTTAGTCCTCTAACTGAATATCTCTGGGTTGTGGGCAAAACAAGACATTTTCTGAGTTTATGGACAACTAATCGATTAGTGAAGAAAATGATTAACAGATTAATCGATAATGAAAATAATTGTTAGTTGCAGCCCTAGTCACAACCGTACAGTCAGTCAGTTGTCAGTCTAACTTCATATATACAGCTTTGTGTAGGTGGGATGGAAACTTATTTGTTTTGTGTAATTCTCCACACAGCAGTGTAAAAACTGCCACGAGCAGTTTATATGTCTGTAGTTCCTTATGAGCTGAAAGCGTCAGTGCAAGGTGAAATGCCTCGGTGGTTCCGGGTGCACTCTGGCCTGTGAGCCTGCAGAACAAGCGTGGAAAGATCGACTGGCTCTGAGGAATGAGCCTGCCCCACCCACCTCCTCTCTCTTTTCCTCATACTCGGTTTCTCTCTCTCAGCTCTCAGCTTTTTCTGCCATAAATTGCTCTTGCAAACTTCACCACAGTTGGCATGTTAAACGCCTCTTGTTTAATGCCTTGTGCTGTGGAGGATCAAAATAAAACATGTTAGTACCTTTAGGTTTGTACGCAACAGTGTTCCCTGCCTCACTATCTGCAGGAGTGCACACAGCCAGGGTACTTTCTATTTCTTGCCTGAACTCTGAAGTCCTGTGCCAGTGTGAATGTAAGCAGCAGCAGTGGTACGCACAGGGGCTGTAAATTTCAAAATGCAAAAGTGCAGAGCGCCAATTGTTCGCAGCTCCTGTTGTTGTGAAGTAAAGCAGTGAGGCTCTTATCAGCGATTCAATAACTCATGTAGTTTGACAGGAGCGCTGAGGATTTTTATCAAGGGCTGTGCTGTGCAGAGCTTGCCAAGGCTCAGGGAGAGTCGAAGTATCCAAAGCAAAAAAGTCTGCAGGAACCTCCCTGAGCCACAGCCCCTGTGAGCACAATGCAACCTCGGCTACACAAGGCTACTCATGCCCGTGTTTGCTTAGGATAACATTAAATCTGCGAGTTCCTCACACACCTTACATTGCAAACACTCCAGAGCAAATGACCTTTGAAATTCTTATGAGGTTATCGTGCCGATCGAGGGCCTTTAGCAGTCTTGACCTCTTGGATCTCATGCTGCCCCACATATTTCATTATCAGAAAGGTTCATTTGGGTTTAATTTTTGATATTTTTGTGTTTCATGGAAATCAAGCGGTTCACTTTATTGTGGACCTGGGACGTGTATTACAGAAATTTCCTAATGTCCAGATCCCATCTTAATTGTTTGGTAACCATGGTGATTAGAGGTAGGGCCAAACAGTTTCTAAGTCAATGTTCCCAAACTAACTAGTAAGGAAAAGTGTATTACACAAGCATCCTAACTTTCCACATCGTAAATAAACTCTCCTTACTGTAGGACTGATGTTAAGCTGTTCTAACTTTCACTTTCCACCTGCACTAGTTAATAACTTTCTAACTAATTAACAGTAGCAGCTAATGGTAGCAGTTCACTAACAGCTAACAATAATCCATATGGCTGCTTTCTTAGCCCACTTTGTGTCTCATCTCTTGAGTTAGCATCAGGGTTTGTTTATTTTGATAAATTTCCCAAAATGAAGATCTTTTGATTTCTCTACAGATGATACCAACAACCTCTAACTCCTCTGTCAAAAATCAACGGTTAAAAGTTTTTGAGCTCTTTGAGATGAGAAAAGTGGTGTTGGTTGCTAGGTAACTGACATTAAAGTTGATAAGTGATATTGAGTATTTATGATTTCCTAACCTGAGATAAGATAAGATGAAGTCAGATAAGACAGGATTCCTAAAGTTAGTTAGGATTTGCTTCTGTAATAGCAAATTGGGAGAAATCCTATCTTAGATTCTGCCTATCTTCACTTCAAAAGAACTCTCTGTAATACTGCCCCGGTTGTGCACACTTAAGATACATTATGACACAAAATTGAAATAGTTCTGCATCCATTTCTGTATACAAGTCTGTATCCAGTGTGTACGTGATTATTTTTCTATTTATTCATAAGAAGTGAAATAATAATAGAATGTACTTAATGAGAAACTGTATGAGTCAGTTAGCTTACTGCCGTGCTGTGTCAGCAAGTTGAAACATGCAGTAACGCACAGTGGTTGTAAAAGCTTTCACACGTGCGTGTTACTTACAGATGAGTCATTGTACTGTTTTCATTAGTTTTTCCTGAGAAAACACCTAACAGATGATATTTTGTTATGAAAGAGATTATTTTTTGTCTCCGTCTTAAGAAAAATACGTATGAATTCCAAGTGGTTCATATGTAAAACACTTACGGCCCGATTTTGTAGAGGTATTGAATGAATGACCCTGTAATGTTTTACTCTAGAAAACCTCATAGTTTTTTATCTTATTTTCTTTACAATCCCCGCCCCCTGACATACTTGGAATTGCTCTTGTTGCATGTATAGTCTCCCAAAATGTACAAAGTTTTTAGATTTTGTAAAAATATGTGGACGGTAGAGGAAATGAAACTGCCCTTTTCCTGATATATGCCTCTTAATATAAACTGCTGTCCTAAAATAAAAAGTTTTAAAAAAAAAGAAAACAGTTAACAGAAGAAACAGACCCTCTGCTCTGCATTACATAGGGTATTTTTTTTCCTGTGTTTTTGTCTCAGTCCACTCAACACAAGCATTGGAGCTAAAATTAGCTTGTCCGTGTCCAGCCAGGTAGATTTATCATTGGTTCATGTTTAACTCGGTTACAGAGCAAACTCTTGCAGCGGCTGTGAGTGTCAGGCACCGTCCAAGCCTCTCTGTTTGAACTAAAGCCCGGCTGTCTGCAGACTTAAGGTTACTTATTTATGAGCTTGAGGGAGTTTTCCAAAGAGCCTTCCTGTTTTAGCCGTTTAGCACTTGATTCTGCTTCCTGTTGGGCTCTATTGTTTCTCATTTAGATGTAACTCTGATACCGAGTCGGAGGAAATAATACACAGCCTGTGGATTGACACTGATCAAGCACTGTGGCATAAATAGGAAATGGCTCAGCTCACTTCAGCAGCAGGCCTGCCAGCTTTGTATGAATTGGAGGAATTGTGCATTGCATTATGTCTCTCCTCAGTGGACGGGATGAATGGATGTGCTTGTGCACCTCGGCCTTCGGCGCAAATAGGATAAAGGGAATGGGATGATATGGAGTATTTGATATAGAAATTCACAGCTGGTGTTATAGAATATATGCCAACAGGTTCAACATTTCTCTGCTATGAGGCCATCTATAACTGCAAAACTTCAAACTACACTACAAACACTGCATGTCCTCAACAACTCATTCAAACACTGTGACCCCTGTGACCTTTGCCCTCACAGAACTGGTTTTACAAACATAAATTAGACCTAGTTCCTGATTTAAGAGTACTTTTACACCAGATTATCTCACATTTGCTTTCTCAGACACGGTCTGTTCAGCTTGAGCTTTGTCTTGACTTAACTAAACCGATTTCCTGAAGGAGGATTAGAGTTACTCCTGCACTAAATAAAGTCTTAAATGAAACCTGGTGTAACAGGTGTAACTTCAGATTAATGGATTATTTGGTGTGTTTAGAACAACACCAACGAGCAGCAGCAGTTAAACAAGGATTTGCTGTCAGGAGCAACCACTTAAATAATTTTGTTAAAATCTTCTTGTACTTTTCTTGCATTTTCTAAGCAAATGTAGAAAACATGATTTCACTGCTGCAGCCCTGCATTTGAGTCAAAAGTAACAAAGCTTGTGCCCACCCCTGCACCCTCTGATCACTGTAATGTTTTAGGTATTCTGTTCATAAACACAATCTTTCTTCCGTCTCCATTGTTTTGCCTGCTTTTAGTCCTCCAGTTCCACTAAATAATGGGCTCTCTGCCGTGCCAGCTTGTATGAGCACCATCATTCTCAGTCTTCTGAGTGTTGACTAACATAAATGGCTGGAATTAATATTGTTTAACATGTTTTTGAATTCAGTATTTTCCCCAGTCGTCTAATCATCATCATCTAATTTCCATGTCACTGCTGTATTATGATATTAACAGTAAGAATTATTATTAAATTTATTATTATTTTGGGCTTTTTGATTGGACAAAAGGAGCAATTTGAAGACATCACTTTAGACTCTGGGAGATTATGATGAGCATTTTTCACAATTGTTTGACATTTTATAGACTAAAGGTGATTAATCGACTAATCTGGAAAATGATCAACAGATTAATTGATAATGAAAATAATCATTAGTTGCAATCCTAGGCCAGGTTTAATGTTCTAGATAGACCAAATCCTGGTTTATCTACACCCTGGGAAACTGTCCAATGGCAAGACAAACTTTTTGATGGTTGATGTGAATCCAGGCCTTTTTAAAACGGCGTTTCATGAATGTGGTAAATGAGGCTATATGAATGAATTTCCACAATGTGCCAACCCAGCACAGTATTTACGTAATCACTTTTTGCAACATTAATTCCTATCAGTTCTTGTGAACCAAAGATGTGTCATCAGCTTCGTAAGTTTAACTGAAAGTCAAAGGTGTGAATTTCACAGACCTGCTGTGCATCACTAAAACAGTCAATGAATCATCATTAGTGTGTCACATAGTCAGTAACCAGCAAATGAAATGCTTGGAGCTGGGGAAACAAGACAGTTATTAACTGGATGACACCCTTCCAGTGCCCTCTAATCAACCCTGCACAGAAACCACATGGTTTCCTCTGGTGGCAGCAACCAACTGCAGCCTCTTTGTGCTCTAGTAACCTACAGTAGACTTTACAAAGAGGCTCAGTCTTCAATGAACGATTTCCTCTCAAATCTTCATCTCACATTTTATACAATGTTGATAACTGGTTTTGTTACGTATAATTAAATATTTTTACTATCTGCCCAATTTCACTCTGCACTGTGCAAAAGCCACAGAAACTTGGATGTCATTTTACTCCAGTTTATGTATCTTGATAAAGACCACCACACTGAGCAGACTTCTCCCCTGCTGGGCTCAAAAGTGGTGATCAAAGCAGCGTTAAATTAGATGAGCTCCGTCCAGAAATGTTCAGAGCATCAGTCCAGATACCGGGCGAGCTCTAAGGAGATGGATATGATGGTGCACAGAGCAGTCACTCTTTCTTGTTTTGCCAGCAGAGCTTTTTTATCCTGCAGGTGGCCAATCAGCTGTAGAGCTGATGTGGTTTTGAACTGTGTATTCAAATGACTGGTTTTAATAGCAGTCTGAGACTCTGCTCTATGTATTTGCATTTGACCATGAAACTACAATTAGAGTACAGTTTGTGCCACATAAATATTTATTTTTAAGGTGAGTGATTTACTGGCCAATAGAATTGTTGGGTTAGAAGGTTTGGGACCTGAGGACACTAATTGTTGAAGTTTTCAAAGTGAAATTCTTTCTTATTCTTGCTTGATATACAGCTTCAGTTGCTCAACAGTTCAGGGTTGCAATTGCTGTAATTTTTCCTTCTTATTGCGCCACACATTATCAGTGGGAGACAGGTCTGGACAGCAGGCAGGTCAGTCTAGTTCCTGAATTCTTTTACTATGAGGCCACACTGTTGTAACACGAATGTTGTATCTTTCAGCATTAATGGGGCCTTCACAGATGTTACAGTTACCCAGGATGCCATGTACACTAACACACCCCCATACCATCACAGATGCTGGCTTTTGAATTTTGCACTGGTAACAATCTGGATGATCCTTTTCCTCTTTAGCCCAGAGGACAAGACATCCATGATTTCCATGAAATGTGGACTCGTCAGACCACTGCATGACTTTTCACTTGGCATCAGTCCGTCTCAGATGAGCTTGGGCCCAAAGAAGTCAGCAGCGTTTCTGGATGTTGTTGACGTACGCCTTTTGCTTTGCTTGGTAGAGGCTTAACCTGCATTAGTAGATGTGGCGACAGACTGTGTTTACAGTTGTCTGAAGTTGTCCTGAGCCCATGTAGTAATATCCTTTATACAATCATGCAGGTTTTTAATTCAGTGATGCCTGACGGGTCAAAGGTCACAGGCATTCACTGTTGGTTTTTGGCCTTGCCCCTTATGTCCAAAGGTTTCTCCACATTCTATGAATCTTTTAATGATATTATGGATTGTAGATGGTGAAATCTATACATCCCATGCAACTGTGTGTTGAAAAACATTGCTCTTAAACTGCTGGACTACTTACCCACACAGTTTTTCACAAAGTGGTGGTAAACTTCACGCTGTCCTTGCTTGTGAACGACTGAGCCTTTCATGGATGCCCCTTTAATACTCGCTCATGATACTGTTGCCTGTTACCAGTTGTCCAGTTTACCTGTGTAATGTTCCAAAGAGGTGTTTTTGAGCATTTCACAACTTCCCCAGCTTTTTTTGCGGCTGTCCCAACTTTATTGAAACATGTTGGAGGAATCAAATTCAGAATGAGTGTATATTTACATAAACAATTATGTTTATCAGTTTGAACATTAAATATCTTGTGTTTGTGCTGTTTTCAAGTGGATATGGGTCAAAAAGGATTTGTAAATCATTGCATTCTGTTTTTATTTATGTTTTATACAACATCACAACTTTTTTGGAATGTGGGTATGTATTTTGATTGTTTTTTTTTTTTTTATGATTGTCTTCTCTGCAGGCTTGTGGATGACAGGTGTGTGGTCCAGCCTGATGCTGGAGATCTGGCCAACCCTCCCAAAAAGTTCAGAGGTGTGTAGAAATATACTAATCACACTGGTTCAAGGTTACACACACACACACAAACTTTTTTAAACTGTCAAGGCTGACCAGATCCTTTGCGCTCGATGTTGTGTGACACAACATTGTGGCCGTAGAGAAGTTTTAATGTGTTTAAGTGACTCCACAGGCCTCTTGTGGATAAATAACCAGTAACCTCAAAAATGCTGTTTCACCACATTAAGCCCCCTGAGTGGCATTTAGCCTGACTCACAGAGAGTGACTCCTGTGTGCCTGAATGCTTCTCCTTCTCCCCCTCTTCTCCAGATTGCCTCTTCAAGGTGTGTCCCATGAACAGATATTCGGCCCAGAAGCAGTTCTGGAAGGCAAAACAAGGAAAACAAGGAAACAACAACACACAGGGAGACCTGTTTAAGAAGTTACAGGTAGAACTGTTTTTTTAAATCATAATCTCCATCTAGATCTTTGTTTTCATTTGTATCCCAAAGCTGTAATAAATCTCTGTCTTATTACTCAGCATGCAGCAGAACTGGAGCAGAAGCAGAACGAGACAGAGAACAAGAAGCTCCTGGGAGAAGTTGTCAAATACAGTAATGTCATCCAGGTACAGCCCGGCTCCATAGCAAACACCTGCGGTGCCAGATTGTCTTGAGTCCAGAGCTTTGTTTTTGTTTTGTTGTTTACCAAGGTTGCGTTTCTGTCATCCAGTCCCTAACGCCTCAGGCGATGGTAGTATTTAGTTTCGCTGATTGCCTAAACTGTTGTTTTAAGGAACTAAATTGAGTAAAGCAGCTACATATTAAACTCCTGTTGCAAAAAAGCATTTGAGGCAGTCTCCATTGTTCCATTGCCTCAGTAAACAACTCTTATTTATCAAGAAGCAATTTGTTACGGTTGACTTCAAACACGGGTATAATTTAGCCATGTTTGTTAAGTGGTATCAGGAAATGTGTTGTGTGGTACTACGCTCCTCCTCACAGAGTTCAGATTGATAAAATAAAAAAAAACAACTCTTTTAAATCAACCAAAAAGCAACCTTGAGGCGATTACAAACCTCTGTTTTTTTCCTAAAAAGTGGTTCTTCTATTACTCTTGTATAGTGATGGAAGGTAACTAACTCAAGCACTGTACTTAAGCACACATTTGACTTATTTATATTAGTATTCAAGTAGGGAAACATTTTACTTTTGAAGCTGCTACATTTATCTGTCAGATTTAGTTAAAAGTTATTTTACACGTTAAGATGTTTGCGCACGAAACATGGAGCTCATAAGAGCTCATAAAATAAGATGCTTATAAATACAATAATATACAAGTGCAGTTGAAATGAATAGTTTATTGATTTGCTTTGATTTATTTGGGTCTCTTTTAGCTCAGTGGCTAATCTTCCACAAGTCCACATTAAAACATTTAAGCATACAATAAATCATAAATAATTAAACACTAGTGACACACACGTATCATAGACATATAACTTAAATACACTACAGATACGTTCATGTACCTTCATACGTGCACGTATTAATCTACATGTACTTACAAAAAATAGCAATTGAGTATTTGATCAATGGAAAATTAACAGGCAACTGTATTGATCATTGTTTTAGTTAATAATCATGCAGAAACATTTAGCAGTTCCTGCTTCACAGATTTGCTGCCTTTCCTTATAATTATTTAAGAAAATTTAATTTATTTTTTAATAATTTTGAGGTTTGGACTATTGGTTGGACAGAGTGTGCATTATGAAGGTTTCCCTTTGGGTTCTGGGTAATTGTGCTGACTAATGAAATTTTACAAACAAAACAAGCAAACGATTAATTGAGAAAATGATCGGGACGTGAACCCATAATGAAAATAATCATTAGTTGCAGATAAAATTTTCTCCATTACTGCGTAAGTAATCATAATCTAATTATGTAAATATGTTATAGTATAACAGTTTTTCTGCATTGAGTGCGGTTTGTATTTCTACAGTGTGGTGTCAGTGTTTTTATTGAAAGATGTGAACATTTTCTCCACCACTGCTCTTGTAGTATCTAAACACTTGATTCTTCTGTCTCAGCTCCTGCACATTAAGAGCAATAAATACCTGACGGTGAACAAGCGTCTCCCTGCTCTGCTTGAGAAGAACGCTATGCGGGTTTCTTTGGACCCGGCCGGGAACGAGGGCTCCTGGTTCTACATTCAGCCTTTCTGGAAGCTCCGCAGCGAAGGAGATAATGTAGGTTCCCCTCCACTTGGCCTTCTACATACATTTATGCAGACAGAAAGTGCCTTATAACAACTTGATGTTCCTCTCTATTAAAAGTACAGCAGATGTCTTTTGGTGTTTGAGCCAACTTTTTCATCCTGTACACCGTCAGTTCATTGTTTGTCGTGTTCCAGTAACATTTCTGATTTTGTCCTCCCCTTTGGCTTTAGCATCCTATGGTTAAAGGTATTGCTCTTGAGTGTGCATGGTGTTTGTGCATTATTCAGTCAGACACAGAATAATATATAAAAAGCATGGATGCACCGACCTTCCCATTGCATGTAGGCTTTTAGGTTGAGCTTTAAAAGCATCCAGCCAGTTGTTACTTTATATCTACTGTATGTCATTTTCACTGCTTCATTGTATTTACAATGTTTTTCAATATTCAAACATAGCATTGGAGTATGTGAGACAAGGCACCTATTTCTGAAGTCACGGTGTGCTTGTGTGTGACTGGTGAATATGAGACACACTTGACTGTCTGGTCTGTTACAACATAGATTTAGAGAGCATGTATTAAGCAAGCAAGGACACAATAAGTAAGTGTACTTTTCAGTCACCGTATCTTTGTATGCTGCATTCATGTGCACTCACCCTGGTATGAATAAACCTGTTTGTCATGTGAAGTTCAGCCTGTTGCTGTTGCACATGACACCTTTTTTTGAAAATAAGGGGATGTTTGCAGACTTAGGACAAACCGCTTGCATGGACACACTCCTCCTGTTCTGTTTTGTCCATTTGAACACTTGCTGGAAGTTTACCGAGCTGTGTCTCCTGCCGGGATATGACTGTCTCTAATTGGGTTCAAGGTGGTGGTTGGAGACAAGGTGGTGCTGATGCCAGTAAATGCGGGGCAGCCTCTTCACGCCAGTAACATCGAGCTGCTGGACAACCCCGGCTGCAAAGAGGTGGGACTGGTTCACTTAGAGTTGTTGTCACATACAAGCCTACAGCAACTTTTCACCATGGAAAACCTGTCATTTTTATTTTAGTTTAGTCTATCTAATAAAATTTAATGTAATAATAAATCATCTTACAAACCCCAGTTGTTTTTTTTTGTAAATATAAAATCACTCTGAAATTGATTCCGACAACACGTTGGGACAAGGGCAGTTTTGGAGCGGCATATGATGTCATACAGCCAATGTCTTTCTCAGAGATTTCAGCAAGACAATGCCAAGACACATTCTGCACACGTTACAACAGCATGGCTTGGGAGTAAAAGAGTTCATGTACTAGACTGACCTGCCTGCAGTCTAGACCTGTCTCCCACTGAAAATGTGTGCATTACAAAGCACAAAATACGACAACAGAGACCCTGGACTGTTGAGCACTTGAAGTCTTATATTAAGCATGAATGGGAAAGAATTTCGCTTTCAATATTTCAACAGTTAGTGTGTTCAGTGCCCAAATACTTAATGAGTGTTGTTAAAAGAAAAGGTGATGTATAACAGTGGTGCACATGCCCCTGTCCCAATTTTTTTGGACCATGTTGCAGGCATCAAATTCAAAATGAGTGTATATTTACAAAAATAACAATACAGTTTATCAGTTTAAACATGACATATCTTGCATTTGTACTATATTCAATTGAATATAAGTCAAAAGTTTTTGCAAATCATTACATTCTGTTTATTATTTATGTTTTGCACAACATCCCATCTTTCTTGGAATTGAGGTTTAAGTACTCAGAACAGCATGTAATCCTGTGGTGGTGTTACAAGGAACATTTGACATGTGTATGATAAAAATCTTAATTTCTAGTTGTGTTTGCTCCTCACTGTCTGCTTCATACTGCAGGTCAATGCTGTCAACTGTAACACCAGCTGGAAGGTCGCCTTGTTCATGAAGTTTAGCGACTACAGGGAAGATGTACTCAAGGGGGTATGTTGTTTTTTTATCACTCTCATCTCTTTCCTCAGTACATCTTTTTAGCAGAGCTGCATGTGGTTTCCATGTCTTTAAAGCAAACAGCATGCAGTTATCCCACAGCGGTCTCATGTTTATGTGTCCTCTGTCAGGGAGATGTGGTGAGGCTGTTTCACGCTGAGCAGGAGAAGTTTCTGACCTGTGACGAGTACAAAAAGCAGCAGCACGTTTTTCTCAGGACCACGCTGCGGCAGTCTGCCACCTCCGCCACCAGCTCCAAGGCTCTCTGGGAGATTGAGGTAAAACAAACACATGATCAAACAATATATTTCTTAAACCAAAAGTCACTTTCTCGCCTCCAACTAGTTCAGAAAGCAGCAGCTCGGGTTCTTACTGGTTTCAACAGACAGCATCACATCGCCTCTATCCTGGCTTCTCTCCATTAGCTCCTTGTTTGTTTTAGAATTGATGTTAAGATTTTACTGATCACTTTTAAAGCCTGTCTGGCTCTGGCCCCAAGGTACATAGCAGAAATGTTGACCCAATATGAGCCAGTTCCCAGCCTTAGATCCTCAAGTGGGCCCTACTGGCTGTTCCAAAGTCGATGCTTAAATCTAAAGGTGACCGTGCTTTTGCCGTCAGGGCCCTGTGACTTTGTAATGACCTGCCTCAGGAGATACAGCTCACACAATCACTGACATCACTTCTTAAAACCCAATTTTATAGAGAAGAGTTTTTATATGATGGCATCTTTTTTCTTGTTCTTATCTTTTCTCATTCTGTCTTTTCTGTTATTTCATATCATTTGCTTTTTGTTTTAATTTTATCTGAATTTTGTCTTGCTTTTGTTTGGCCTTATTGTTAGACTTTCTGTTATTATGTGCTCTCCTGGGGATCCTGCTCTTGCTTTGTCTTTCAAAGCACTTTGTAAACTGGTTTTAAAGGTTTTTGTTTTTTTTGGAAGAAATTCTGTTCATCTATCATGTTCCAGTGACTTTTGGGTTCATGGACATCTGTTGTCCCTTCAGTAACAACCAGCCATACATCAACAAATAAAGACCCCGCTAGAGAGTCATAGAGTTTGCCCCGCTCAGTTTTGTCATGATTAAGGACCATTACTCACAAATTTAGGCCATAATTTCCCCTTTGAACATATATATACTTTTGTAACATCTGCCTGTCTGCCACTTTAACCTTTAGTTCTTTGTAATCCACTGTCTATTGTACTGTATGTTCCTCTTATCAGCTTTCAGTAAATTGAAGTTCCTGTTTTCCTTCTGCTGTTCGTGCCAGAATGTTTTTATGTTAGTATATCTGTTGTTGACATGTTGTTGTGTCAGTGTGACAAACAAATTCCTGTTGTACTTGGTGCTCAGGGTGAATTCTGACTCATTCTGACCCTGCGGTAATAGGCTAAGCTAATGCTGGTGAATCAAACGCTGAAAATGAAGCCACGTGTCCCTGTTGCACTTAGTTTGTGCATTAGCGTCACTTTAAAGGGATAGTTTAGATTATTTAATGAGAGGTTGTATGAGGCACTTATAAATAGTCAGTGTGTTCTCAAGAATTTTAACTGGCAGAACATGGGAGTCGCTGGGCAGCTGCTGCCTCAATCTGTTAGTTTTCTTTGTGTAATGGTGTGACTTTGGTGTTTTACAAGGATAGTTTGGATTCACCAAACTCACACAAAAGCACAAACAAACGAACCGAGGCAGCGGGTAGACCAGCAACTCCCGTGCTCTGGGAGGTAAACTTATTGATTTCACCTGTGGATGATTCGGAGAGAGCAATATTTGGTATTTATAACAGCGAATTTGAGTCAGAAAGTAAAGTGGTGAAAAATATTCCAAGTATTGCTCACACTTAAAATGATATTTTGTATTTATGTGGAACTTTTTTAATTGGTTAAAATACCTTTGCACTGACTATCGAGTGCCTCATATAACTTCACTTCAAATAATACAAACTATGCATTTTAGATAACAGAAATCATCCAAAAACAAATCTTACCCTACATGGAGCTGTTCTGTCTAATAAACAAACCCAGAAACCAAGTGAACAGTGTTGTAATACCCTTGCAGACATATACTGGAAACTATAAATAATGTTTTAAATGTCCACCTGCACCATATCAGACCAACAGGAGGCAAGCACAGACTGGTACTATATTACATACTTGCAGGAGACAGAAAACATCACAAACAGTGGATAAAAACTGATGTTTTGTCTTACTGTGTGTTGTCTCTGTGCCAGGTTGTGCACTATGACCCCTGCAGAGGTGGAGCCGGCCAGTGGAACAGTCTCTTCCGCTTCAAACATCTGGCGACTGGGAATTACCTTGCAGCTGAAGTGAGTTTTATTCTTCAGCCTTTGTCATACTTTTGCAATGCCTCTGTTTTCATGCATTTAATTTCATAGTTAATTATGACTGTGTTCAATTACACGGCAGTTTAATAAAGTAGCTTGTATTAACCATCATTTTGTCTGAGTCACCTTTTTTAAAATGTACTTCTCATTGTCTGAATAAGCACCGTCGAAGGGGATTTTTGGGAATGTGCTGTAGGTGGCAGTATTCCCATTGATATGACCACAATCACCCATCTTTTGCTGTAGGAGTAGTTTGGATTTGGGTGATGGGGGGTAATAATGACAGGATTATCACCAGAGCTTTCTAGATTTGAGGTCACTGAGTTCTCGGTTTCTCCGCAGGTGAACCCTGAGTTCAAAGACAACACGGTGGAGCCTAAAGGAGAGGTGAGTCAGTCATTCAACTATAAAAACACCTCAGACGGGATACTTCTGACAGATTTTTCACATTATTTTATATATTGAGTTAATATTTAGAATTCAAGACTTGCAAGCAATGCAAATAGTTGTAAGTTTACATCACAGATGAGTCAGATTGCATCTGACTGACAGAGAGAACAAGTTAGTGAATAAGATAGAAGATTATATTGTCTTTTAGTGGAAAGAACGATTATCTCAGCATTTATTCGTTTGCTGTCCAACTTCAGGCCTTTCTGTGACTCCTCATCCTTCAGTTATGCAATACCACCAGTTCTCTCACACTCACAAAGTACTTGTACACACACACAAGCATGCACACACAAACTGAATCTATATCTAGACATTTCTTTCAGCTCTTAGCTACCTTGCACATTTGTATTCCGGCGATGCACAGGAACACGCACACAAACTCTCTCAGCCTCACACACTTTCTCATGCACAAGCTGAATTTCAGACACACAGGGGGCTCCTTACATAACGTCTGGGTGTGGGGGTGCCCTGCGAGAGGGGATGGAGGGGAGGCAGACGTGCTGTCTGCTCTGCTCCACTCGCCTGTGCTAAGCTGGTGGGGTGAGTCACCAGCAGAGGGGGGGGGGGGGGGGGGGGGGGGGGGGGGGGGGGGGAGTGGGAGGATAGAGAAGCTGAGGCATGGAGGCAGCTCAGGGGAGCTTCCCATTGACATGCAGAGAACAGTGGGAGAAATTAACCCTCGCCATTATCTGCTGCATCTGCACAGCGTAGACTGTACCAGCAGCCTACGTACTGCAGTGCCTAACACAGCACACAGAGAAGTCATGGCTCTCTGGCTACATCTCTGAGTAATTTGATACCTCATTAGTGTAAGAAGCTGTGACAGTATAGTTTGGCTCACATCCGTCTGTCCTCAATTATAGATTCCATCAACACTTGGGCTCATTTATAAACTTGTATTTACATGAGTATGTGTGGAAAATCATGACAACTTGACACGAAACATGTCTATACTGCAGCTTTTAGGTCACACTGACCTAGACTTGGACATAAAAATTCTTGTTCACTTCAATGAGGCTGATTTTTTTAGAATATAAAAAGATGAAGTTATAAAGACTGAAATGCAAACTGTGTGAGTACAGTTTAAATTGTGGTCTTGTCCTGTGGTGCAAACTGCATTTAGTGCTCGACAGTTTGTCAGTTAATTGAGGAGTGGACAGACATGATAGATCAAGTTATCGTAACACTTTTGTTACAGTATTGTGTCATAATATACATTATTGTATCCAGAGGTTGGACCAAGTCATTGTTTTGCATATCACAAATAAATTTCAAGTCTTTGCATTCAGGTCCCAAGTCAAGAGTCCACGCCACAATTATAAAGCCGTGGTCCAGACTCCAACGCCGTCTTGGGGTTAGAACAGTGTTTTTATATAGTTATAGTTGGTGTGGATGGCCTTAAAGTGCTCTTCACCAAATAACATCATTTTTTAAAACTGTTGACCACAACAGTTTGATTGGATACTATTGGATGGTTCAAACAAAGTTGATTTTGGCGAATTAAGTGTCAGCTTGATTAGTGTCTCACTTTTTAAATGAGATACTTTTTAAACTTTGAGATCAGTGTTAAGTATTTTCAAGTTAAAAGGCTCAAGTCCAAGTGAAGTCAAATTACATGTCTCTTTTGATTTTGTTGAGTCAAAAGTCATCAAATTTGTGACTCGAGTACAAGTCACGTAGCTCGAGAAGAATACTAAAAGTATCGGCTGCCGTACCACCAGACTACAGAGCAGCCTCTTTAACCAGGCTGTGAGACTTTTAAATTCATCCTCCTCACTCCATTTAAAGTTTTTTTGTTATGTTTTTCTCTGTGTTGTTTATGTGTGTGTGTGTGTGTGTAGCATAAAGGGAATGCAGACATAATTTTGTTATACAGCCCTATGTTGTAAAATGTTGTAATATACCAATTATGGACTGGTTGCAGCACTTTTTTCCGTATCTTCTAATTCAAAACTGAATTATTGTGAATTATTGTTTGTATCGCTTTGGGATCTTCACAGGCACCTCAGCTCACTGATATCATTGATGCTTGGTAGATGAGCATCTTCTGGGCATTTTTAATGACCTGCTGTAGAGTTCTTCTGTCCTGGGCTGTGCACATCCCGTGCCAGTTTGTGATGTTTCAGGATGCTTTCTGTTGTTCCTCTGTAAAATTCACTGATAGCAGTGAATGTTTAGCATTTTTGCTGAGTTATTTCATCAAATATCAAAAAGTTGCAGATTAATTTTCTGTTGATCCACTTATTGACTAATTGACTAATTGACTAATAAGTTTTTTGATGGTTAGTCAACAAAATAAGCAATTCGACTTGCTCGGAGTAAGGTTCATAGCTTGCAATAGTTTTAACCACACTCTGCATGCAACTCTCTTGTATAGACTTGAACATGGACCGAACACAGAAACAGACATGTAGTGTTGTGTACTGTATGACTATATATGTATAAAATCTACTGTGTGAGTATTGATAAAAGACTTAACTGTCTGTGCCATAAGCTTTTAGACTGCTGACACTAATGTGTACTTCTTATCTGTGTGTATGTATGTGTGTGCGTGCGCGCATGATGGTTTGTGTGTGTATGTGTGCGCCCTGTGTTTTGTGTGTGCTGCAGAATGAGACAGATATTGTGTTCTCCAAAAAGAAGCATCAGGCAGCAGAGAAGATTGCTTTCACTCTGGTTTCAGTTCCCCATGGGAATGACATCGCCTCTCTGTTTGAGCTGGATGCCACCACTCTGCAGCGGGCTGACTGTCTCGTGCCCAGGTCAGTTACTCACATGGGGGCAACAGTAACAATAACAAGTTACATCTGCTGTGGCTCTATCCACGGGGGGCATTTTTCACTAGAGTTCACAGCACACAGCACAGCAGTTCTTGTCAGAAAATCTGCCATTAGGGTGAGATAATGTCACTTGTTTTGACGCAAAACCATCTGCTTTTGTGAATTTTCTTAAGAGTAAGAGTCATTTTGTTGTTAGCAGTGGAACAATATGAAATATTCTGACACTTGTTACTGGATAATTTCACAAGCTGTGGATGTGGAACAGAAATAGAAGTTAATTGAAATGTCTCTGTCTTCAACTGGCAGAATATACATTTAATATACATTATTTTATTGTAAGACTAAGGGCCCAATTTAGACAGTCTATAGCACATAGTCTCAAATGCATGGCACAAGTGCATTTAACAACATGAATTAAACCAATCATGGTCATCTACCATACCCTTTAAGAGCCAATGGCAGATTTGGCAGGTTGTAGAAGTGAAGAGAGATGCTGAAATGATCCACTTGCACTGATGCAGGCACTGCAAGTGGGTCATTTTCAGGTGGAGTGGGCTGGGTTATAAAAATTAACAATATGATTAATAGCAGATGAGCTACAGGTGGGTGAAATACGATAAAGCTTCTCCCTGTGTGTACATTTACACACAGCAGCATGACTGCTGTGACATTACTGCATGCATGGAAACGTCACTTAAAACGTCCTTTCTAATCCTCAAAGAAAACATATCGATACAGCACACCTAAAAAGCTTGGGCTGCTTGGCATAATTTGAAAGATAATTTAACTATTACAGAGGCTGCTTTCAGTCTTTTTTAAGGTTTCCATGCGTGCAGTCATGTCACTGCTCCAAATATTGTTAATGTTTAAGCAGCCAAACTAAAAACTGTAGCTATAAACTTGACAGGACTGAGAAAACTCTCAGAGGAAATATTTTTTGGACAGCTCTGATGGAATTCAGGATTTACACAGCTGCCTTACTCCAAACACTTTGAGTGTATGACCTTGACGATGTGCGAGACCTTCTGGGTACGTACAAGAACACAGAACATTAATTAACATTACATCCTCACCCATCCATTGGAGATTTAAACAGTCAATGAAGTTACAGCTGCTGTGCCTCATATGTAAATGGACACAGTTTTTCTCTCACCCTATTTCATGCACCTGCATCCGATCCACTGTTAACCAGAATGTTGATTTTTATGACTCGTGGATTAACTGCAATGCCCCAGAAGCAGAGTACGTCCATTGTGAACCCACCTGTGTAGGCTCATCTTACTATCTGCATAATGTCCTTTAAATAACAGGAAAATACTGCTCTATTGACTTTAGACCACATTTTTTTGATCAGTGGTGCTGTTGCTTCTTGTTGCCTTGTCCATGAGGTGTTTTTATATGACAGATCCAGAGCAAAATAAGCAGTAAACCCCATGTCTGTGCATTTCTTGCTTTGAAACCACAGTGAACAAGGGCAGTCTCAAAAAACAGATTCAGTCAGGGTGGGCATTTGACATCATAAACCTAAGGAACCAATCCTCTTAATCAAGGGGATGGTGCTATACACAGAGGAATAGCCAGGTGCAGCGGGGTTGGGTGGTGTGGGGTCTGTGGAGAGGGTGGGGACTATTTGTTTGTTCATATTTGAACTTATTTTGCAAAATCATGTATTTCAGACAAATTAATTACTTCTTGCAGACCATTTTATATTGTTTAGTGCATGACTGGAGGTGGATTTTAAGACCAATACAACAATGTACACATAGATGGGCGCAAGTATATTTTCTACCTACACAATGTGGGCACTGGGTGAGGAAATGAGTTGGTTGAAAAATAGCAATGACAGCTGCACTTTGCGCCTGGCAGAGGATAGAGCCCAAAGAGTCTACAGCCATGTTAGCTGCTCTGTGGGGCTGTACTTAGGCTCAGTGGTGCTATGAGCTAAAGGCTAATGTCACCATGCTGACATGTTCACATGACAATACTAACATGTTGATGTTTAGTAGGTATAATGTTTACCGTGCTCATATTTGTTTAATGTGTTAGCACCCTAACAAACATACTTAAAACAAAGAGCAGCCAAGTTTGGTGGGAATGTCAGACATTTTGTATGCATGTATGTATAAATAAAAGTTTTGGATAATTATGTACACATTTTCATGGCGATCCATCCAATATTTACTAAGGTATTTTGTTCTGGACCAAAGTCATGGAGCAAATGACAAGCAGAGAGCCAGTGTGGCTGAACCACAATCATTTTGGTGTAAATGACCTTTCCCATCCTTCCTCAGAAACTCCTATGTGAGACTTCGGCACCTGTGCACCAACACCTGGGTGACGAGCACCAACGTCCCCATCGATGCAGAGGAGGAGCGTCCAGTTATGCTCAAGGTTTTCACACACACACACCCACTCTTTCACAGACACACACAAGTAAAACAAACACGGATGGATTAGTTGGAAATTTCTTTTGTGTGTCACAATAGATTGGCACCTGCCCCACTAAAGAGGACAAAGAGGCATTTGCCATTGTGTCTGTTCCTCTGTCGGAGGTCAGAGACTTGGACTTTGCCAACGATGCCAGTAAGGTTCTGGAGTCAACTGTGAGAAAGCTCCAATACGGCAACATCGCTCAGAACGAGAGGAGGTACAGACACATGACGACACAGGTGACACAAAATGGCGTGCATATTTTATGATTTCATATGTTATTTTTTGCCTTCATATATATTTCAGGTTTGTGACTAAGCTCCTTGAGGACCTGGTTTTCTTTGTGTGTGTGGTGCCAAACAACGGCCAGGATGTTCTGTCTGTGGTCACCTCGACACCCAACCGAGAGAGGCGAGAAACTCATGAGGGAACAGAACATCCTCGCCCAGGTCAGCACGAGTACACACACTCAGACACACTCCTATCTGTCCTTTATGTTAGGCCACAATGCAGTCTTGTGCAAATCTTGAATTGTATCAAATTTACATTAGTTTGATATTTTACAACCACAAATTAAGAAGTGTATTTTCCTGCTCTGTTGCTTCTTCATCACTCTGTGTGAGTTTCTGTCCCTCCAGATCTTTGGCATCCTGAAGGCTCCATTCACAGATCAGGGTGATGGTCCCATGCTAAAGTTGGAGGATTTGGGAGACCAGCGCTACGCTCACTTTAAGTACATGTTGAGACTCTGCTACAGGGTGCTACGCCACTCCCAACAGGACTATCGCAAGAACCAGGCATGTTTTCCTCGTCCTATCCATTGACTTGTCATCAGGCTCATTAACATGCTCATTATCACCTTAAAGAACGAACGAGACGGCTTCTGACTGGGAGCTTATCAGTATAGATTCTGTCAGACTGTCTGGAAAAATCTATGCAGGGACCACAGCTGCTGTAATGATGCTCTTAATCAAGAAAACTAAGTAGTGCTGCTCAAACAGTCTTTTAAATTGATTAGTGGATCAACACAAATAATTCATGACAAGTTTAATAATGAAAGAGAGCTGAAATAGACGTTTTATTTAGAAGGAATGAAATACACCCATTGCTGCTACAGTCTTCTTTATGCAGGTGGTCATTATAGATGTATAATATAAACTAGACAGGACATTGCTGCCAGTTTTCTTAGTAGCCAAAACCGTTTTCCCTGTAAGCCATCATTATAAAAGAGACGTCTGTAAAACTGTTGACAGGACACCTCGGACTGCAAACAAGGTCAGTTATGACTCTTTCTATGATGATTTTTTGATCCATGGAGGTTTGATATTTGTAAAACTTTCCAAGAGCTGAGAAAAGCAATTCAGATTTAAAAATATGTGATGTGGGGTGGCCTGGTAGCTCAGCTGGTAGAGCGTTCGCCCCATGAATGGAGACCCCAAGTCCTCCTCCGGGTTCAACTCCTGCCTATGGCCCTTTGTTGCACGTCATTCCCCGACTTGCTCCCCTTTTTTTCCTGTCATATCTTCAGCTTACTTCTGCTACTGTTGTCCTGCAATCAGAGTAAAACAAGAAGTAAGCACACGGTACCTAAACGGTTGTTCTAATTTCCTGCTTTTATTCCCCTCACTCAGTCATGTCACCAAATTATTACTTCATCAAAGTAACAGGCCTTTTTCACACAAAACATTTTGATGCATCACAGTAGGAAGACAGGTGTATGTAATTAAATCAGTGATAACATTGCTATGACTTGCCATCATTATTGTTATTTGTATCACCTTTGCTCAAAAAAAGTGTGAAATTTTACCTAAACCTGCTATACCTAATTTTATATAGTAAAAATGACACACATTTGCTTGCAAGTGTTTCTCAATTTTATTTCACCACAAATTCAATATTTTTCAAGTTCTTTGAGGTTGTCAAGCAAACTAAGTAATTGCATGACTTCACTTGGGCTTTGGGAAGTTTTAAGTGTACTTGTTGTTACTGTTGACCTTTCATAACTGATTAGTCAGTAGATTAAATGTGTAAGTGATTCTGGAGAAAGATAGTTGACTGTTGAGTCTAATTCTCAGGTCATCAAATACTTATTTCTTGCGAATGAGACTCACTGATCAGCCATCAAGAGGAGTAGCAGAAGTCTAGTTTTCTCTCAGACCACTTGAATTATATTGTGCTGAAAGGTTATTATAAAACTAAACTAAACTAAACCACCTAGCGCAGCTTTAACTGATAGAATCCAAGCCCCTGGTGGAAACAGTCATCATTTGCAGCCCTTGACTAATCACATACAGCTTATATTGAGCTGCTCAGTGGCTAACAGGCTGTGGATGTGACAGGCAACTCTCAGGTGTAACTGTGGGTAACTTCATGAATGTGAATCAGGGGTTTTATTCAAAAAGTTATCTTGTTCAACAAGTTCTCCCTGGATTTAGTTAAATGAACAGACAAGATGCAGTGATTCAGCACATTTTTTTTACTGCTTTTCTCTGGACTTCGCTTCACCACCACTGACCATCAGAAGTGTTTATAACCATATGTTTCTTGTGCCTTGTAGGAATATATCGCCAAAAAGTTCTCAATCATGCAGTCTCAGATTGGGTACGAGATCCTGGCTGAGGACACGATCACTGCCCTGCTGCACAACAACCGCAAGCTGCTGGAAAAAACACATCACAGCCAGAGAGATCGAGACCTTCGTCAGCCTGCTGAGACGCAACAGGGAGCCCAGGTCAGACACGTACATCTCCCAAAGATTAGATGACCCGAGGGAACAATTCAGTAATAGAAAATATAGGAAGGATCTGACCACGTGCATAAAATACACACACAACATAATGCAGGATAATGCAACCCAATAAAATATGTGAATTTTAGAACCTATTTAAACCTGCTATTGTGAAGTTTACTCAGTTTTTATCAGAAATTGACCTCTTACTTGTCCCCTGTGGTCAATGTGGGCTCATATTTTATGGTGTTGTACTGGAGTGCATTATAGTGGTATTATAAGTTTTTTAATTTTTTTTTTTTTTTGCCACACATAAAACTAAAAGAAATGTATCAGGAGGGGTCAGGAGCCGTGGGCTTTCAACAGACATACAATGGACCTTTCCTCCCTTTAGGAGAAAACAAAAACAACAAATAATTGCAAATTAATAGCAATACAAAGCAAGCTAGCATAATTTCAGGATAATGCAACAAAAAAAATTCCAAGAAAAACTAACCAATAAGTAAGCAATGATCCAATAAAAACAAACAAATAAACAAAAATATACACAGTGGATTTTTTAGAGCTGCAATGATTAATTGATTATGAATCAGTTATTGAATTAATCAACAGCTGTTCTAATAATCAGTTCATCGGTTTGAGTAATTTTTGTACAGAAAAAAGTCAACAAATTTTGGCTCCAGCTTCTTAAATGTGAATGTTTTCTGATTTCTTTACTCGTCTATGACATTAAACTATCTAACATTAATATCATTGGGCTGTGAACAAAACAAGACATTTGAGGGCATCAGTTTGGGCCTGATGACATTTTTCAGTATCTGACATTTAAACCAAATAACTAATGGATTAATCAAGAAAATAATCATCAGATTAATCAACAATGAATTCTAATTAAACGCTGTTGACAAGCTCTTCATAACATGTTCTTTTGTATTCTGTATCTGCACACCACAATATTTTTTGTTTTATAAAAAGGGAGGTGAAGACGACCAACCTGTCTAGAATTATATGAATGAATTTGAGGATAAATTTGAAGAAGTTGCAAAAAGATGATGGTAAAGACAACAGCAAGAATATATATTTACATGTAAACACATCTGATGAATATTTCTGTTATGTACTGAAATACATAATACATGGGGGGGGGGGGGGGGGGATGATGAAGAAAAGGGGAAAGGGTGGGTGGGTCGAGAGATCTGAGACAAACAGGGCTGGATGGGTTAGCCAGGTATAATTAGGCTTGTCAGGTGATTAGAGGTGTGATCGAGGCGTGACCCTGCTCCTGAACCTAAGTTAACTAATTGACTTCATTCATTGTGTCCCCCTGCTTTACATGTTGAAATAAAAATAGAGCAATTGGAGTAAGTAAGAAGAAGTACGGTCAGGAACACAAACCCCATGTGTACGATCAGTCCATTGTGCTCCCATACTGAAACTTGGTGTTTGCAAAACGTTTGTTAAATGTGGTGATTCATGTCTGGTCTACTCTTCCAGATTCCTGGATTATCTCTCTGATCTCTGTGTGTCCAACAAGACTGCCATCCCCGTCACACAGGAGCTTATCTGTAAATTTATGCTGAACCCCACCAACGCAGATATCCTCATCCAGACCAAGTGAGTCAGACCCAGTGGTATCTATATTTAAAACATCTAAGTTGATCCTGTCATATTTCACTCGTTCATTTTTAAACATGTATAAACACGCACATACAGTACTCTCCACAGCGTGTTTCCTCCAGCGAGCCTCTTGTGAAACAGATATTTTCAGCAGCAGCAGCTCTGTGTCAGGCTGTAATGTGTGCAGTTTTTCTAGTAACTGCTTTTTGTCACACTCTCCCCCCAGACTAATCCCTAACACGGAGACCACCCTGGAGTCGTCTCTGCTGCAGGAGGAGGTGGAGGAGGAGGAGGTTTGGCTCTACTGGATCGACAGCCACAAGGAGCCTCACGGCAAATCTATTCGCCACCTGGCTCAGGATGCTAAGGGCAACCACAAGATGGATGTAGACATCATCACCTATTACAGGTGACACTGGCATTCTTGAATTTAGCTGCCCAATTTTTTCCCCAGTAACACAAAAATCGCTGAAACAAGCAAGAAAGCATGTATGTTTTCCCCCTCTTCTTCTCATGTCCGTTCTGCAAAACAAAAATACCCTCACATATTTTATTTTGTCCCTTGTCTTCTCTGTAGATACCAGCTCAACCTGTTTGCTAAAATGTGTCTGGACCGTCAGTACCTCGCCATCAACCAGATCACCACTCAGCTCCCGTGGATCTGATCCTGCGGTGCATGTTTGACGACTGCCTGCCCTACAACCTCAGAGCCTCCTTCTGCCGTCTCATGCTGCACATGCATGTGGACCGTGACCCGCAGGAGGCTGTGGTGCCTGTACGCTACGCCCGCCTCTGGACCGAGATCCCCTCCAAGATAACCATCCATGAGTATGCATCTGTCTGTGTGATAATGAGCCTGTTCAAACCAGCTCTTAAGAACACAAGATCGTATCTGGAATTTTAATGTGTCTCCAGACCACCTGCGATCAGATCTCGTGTCTCTGCTCTATAAGTAAACAAACATTAGGGCTATTTTTTTCAGTTGAATATCCATTACTGTCCATTAGGCCAATTTGACTATTGGTTCTTTTTTTTAGTTCAGGGCCAAACTAAACTCCTCTATCAGCCCACAACAAGCCTCATGTTTTACCTGCTCCAGCCCGACAGGAGAGACGCCCTGTGGTGCGCTGAGATTTTATAACAGAACTATGTGCAAGATGCACACATTTAATTTTTCTGACTGTGTGGAAATCTGATGTTTTAACTTGACAAATAGAGAAGAAAGGCAATAATGACAGAGTCAAAGTCAAAGTGTGCGTCCCAGTGCACCACAGCTCTTCACAGTAACACACTGTTTTTTACAAGGGAAGAAACTACTTAATATTTTGCATTTAATGCTGAATTTGACAGAAGTCACTAATGATTCAGAATTTGCCGTAGCTGTTTCACTTTCCTGCTCTGTATGCAAGTAAATACTTTTGCAAAATACGCTGTTGTTGTTTTTAGTGGACACAGTGTCTTTTATATAAACATCCACTGAAGGTTAGACAGCCCAAACATGTAATTTGCATCACAGTGAACCAGATGATGTACTTACAGGATGCTGAGTAGGCGCTCGTTTAATTTGGTCCGGGACGCATTGCGTAACACTCCTAAAAGAATGTGGTCACATGCGGCCCAGACCACCTCCAAATGTGGTCTGATTGATCAGATCAAAAGTGTGTCTTGAGTGTGTTCACACCTGTACTCAGAGCTGTCCACCTGTGATCGAATCACCCAGGATGCATGTAAATACCAGGTCTGAACAAGGCCATTGTGTGCTATGTACAGGCTGTGATGGTGATCGTGATTGTGCTTTTCCACAGGTTTGAGTACGAGTCCACAGACACCTCCAGGGAAGACATGAAGCGGAAGTTTGCTCCCACCATGGAGTTTGTGGAGGAATACCTCAGAGATGTGGTCAGCCAGCCTTTTCCATTTGGGGACAAAGACAAGAATGAACTCACATTGGAGGTAAAATAAACCTAAACATTTTTCAAGCACACATTAATTTTCTCACACAGGCTATTTCAATGATGTGGTTGTTTTACTTCTTTCTTCCAGGTGGTGAATCTGGCTCGTAACCTGGTTTACTTTGGTTTCTACAGTTTCAGTGAGCTGCTGCGCCTCACACGCACTCTGCTGGCCATCCTGGATATTGTCCAGCACTCATTCACCTTCATGAGCAAGCTCAACAAGAGCCCAGAGGCTGGTCAGTGCAGCTACACTGTATAAGTGTATTATTTCCTTGCATTGGTCAATTAATGTTTACTGTTTTTTATGATGTCATTTAAAAATTTAGATAGAAATTTTAAAGATAATGAGTAAAACTGTTGTTTCCTATTCATGAGACTGGAGCTGGGTCGCACCAACCAGGATTAATTCATAAAACCTGATTAAATCATGGTTTAACTTTAAATTATGTTGCACCAAACTTTTAAACTAGTTTGAAATTGAGAAAATTCTATTTAAACCTCTCTTTGATCCTCAGTTTTTTTAAGATATTCATATTCCTCGAAGAAAGTTAAGGGACAGACTCAGCCCAACTTTATGATGTGTCTCTCTTTCTTTCACTCCAGATAAAAATTCAGCTAACAAGTTTTTCTCAAAGGCGGAGAAATTAAAACTACTCTGCTAAGGCATCAGTAGTAGGCTTACTAGGCTAACTAACTTTTTAGCTGCTAGATCTAGCTTTTTTATTTCTTTTAATTTGGGTAAGCAAGTATCTCCATACTCATTAACTTGGATTTTCTAAAATGAGATTATATTTAATTGTGCAACAGAGCTCTGCTTAATTTTAAATGTGGATTTGGCCATTTTAAACCTAGTTTTCTTAACCTCTGATTATAACTAATCTTAGATTATATTATATTAAATTTGTTCATTAATATTTGTTGGTGCAACCTTGTCTAAGATAACTAAATAGGTGGGATGCAGGTCTAATCCGGATAACAAACAAAAAAGTTAGTCAAAAAAAATGCACGATTCAGCTTGAAATTATTACCAAATCATTTGTCTTCTCTGAGTGAAGGACAGACAAAGACCCCACTGTCAGGAGTCCTCAGGTTTCTAGATGGGAAATATGGATGCATCAGTTAATAAATGTATGCAGGAGCAAGGCTTAGCATAGAAGCATTGGGATTTAGAAATCAGCTGTGAAAGTAACACAGAGCTAGCAGAGAGAGAAAGGAATTAGGGTAATAGTTTTTAGATCTTGTTAGAAGAC
The DNA here is from genome assembly GCA_034769285.1 of Lutjanus argentimaculatus. Lineage (NCBI taxonomy): Eukaryota > Metazoa > Chordata > Actinopteri > Lutjaniformes > Lutjanidae > Lutjanus > Lutjanus argentimaculatus. Next base: position 10,773,751 of record JAWZSL010000012.1, on the reverse strand, counting down.
TTTTTGATGTTTTTTTGGACCAGACAAGGAAGCTGGGCATCAGTGGAATCAAAATATGAAGTTACAGAAATAGAGACATGTCGATATGAGGTTAAAGATGACTTGTTGCAGATCAGAGGAAAAAAAGGACTGATCCTTTTCTTGGAAATGACTCAGGATGAACTGCAACTGGACTAAAAACTTTTTGAAATGTTAAACATTGCTGGAAAAAGTTTCTGGGCCATTCATTAGATTTCCTCGGGGCATTTGTTTCAGCTTTTATGGTACATATATAGACGTAATATGTCAACTATGTGAGCAGACTGGATTATAGGCTTTACACATATTCAGTGCAAAATGTGTGAAGATGAATGTTTCCTTTAGGCAACAATGTCCTACGTACAATCCACGGAGTCGGGGAAATGATGACTCAAATGGTGATGAGTCGAGGTGTGCCACACAGTCTCCCCGACACCCCTCCTTCCCTGCGCTATGGGAAAGGACATCTGCTGCCGGACAATGAGGATGTCATGGTGATGGACACCAAGCTGAAGATCATTGAGATCCTGCAAGTAAGCGCCACCTACTGGATGTACTTTCAATGATTTCTGTTACAATTAGGTACCATTCAACTGTTTGATTATATTTTTGTTTCCCTGTCAGTTCATCCTGAGTGTGAGGTTGGATTATAGGATCACATACTTGTTGTCCATCTACAAGAAAGAGTTTGGGGATAAAACCATAACTGACAACTCTGTCTCTCTGGCGGACATGCCCCCAATGACACGTGAGACTTGATTCTCTCTTATTATAAATACTGAAGTGTTTATTTACCATTCTACTTTTACTTTACTGACCTGCCTTCCTCTTTATTTTGTCCCCAGCTTCTGAACCAGACATCGATGAGATTGCAACCAAAGCAGAGAGCATGTTTGCAGGGAGGTAGGTGAAGCTGTGCTGAAATATGCTCGATCATTCACTCAGAGGAATTAAATAAGAGGCATAAGTTGAGTGTTTTTGAATGATCTAGTCCCGTAGTCCATTGGTTCTCAAATTTTTTCTTCTCATCCAAAGACCCCTTACAAGATAGAAAATGCACAGAGATTTATGTTAGAGTGTGTCAGAGTTATGTGAAAGAACAACACAAGAGAAATGAGGAAGATATTAGACATGTTTTAAAATATTTGGTCATGTCAACATAGACTACCTATAACGTACATACACACATATCAAGAGAGTGCATTTCACTCTCACTGCGTACATAAAGTAAAATGATAGGTGTTAGGTGATAGTGTTTGTGGAAAGAAAATAGTTTTTGTAAACAAGTAATGATTTCTAAAGATTAAACCATGAAATAAATGCAGGCAATAGTGAAGCCTTTTGCAATATAATAAATAGAAATTAGTAGTGGACAAATCTTACTGATTCTACCTTTAAAATTTCCTGTGTAAGCTGTATATGCGTGCATTTGTATGATTTCAGCTCAGAGTTAAGTGCAGTGGAGCTGGACGATGAGGGTGGCCGAACATTTTTGAGGGTCCTGATCCATCTCATCATGCAAGATTACCCCCCACTGGTGTCCGGCTCTCTGCAGCTCATCTTCAAACACTTCAGCCAGAGAGCAGAGGTGCTGCAGGCCTTCAAGCAGGTAGCGACAGCGAGCGGCGTTAGGCACTTCCTTAGCTAAGTGATTTTTGTCATGTTTGATGTAATCAGTTTGGATTAGGAGAGCTCTCTAAAGGGCCAAACAGCAGCTGTTGTAAACGGTCTCACTAAGAGCTTCCTCAGCTGGAATCTGGAGCTGCACAGGCTCCCGTTTTAACAACTCGCTGACTTCCCAAAGTGCTGCAGTGAGACTTCTTGGCAGAGATTTGGATTCACACACATTTGTTCTTTTAATGTCTGGTTTATTTCTCATCCAGTGTATGTGTGTCTGTGTCTGTGTGTGTTTTCTAGGTCCAGCTGCTCGTGTCAGAGCAGGATGTAGAGAACTACAAGCAGATCAAGACAGACCTGGATCAGCTGCGTCTGACTGTGGAGAAGTCAGAGTTGTGGGTGGAGAAGAGCGGAGTGTACACCGTTGAAGACCTGGGGGTCAGGCAGGGCAAAGAACAGAACATTGAGGTGCTGTAACATCATTTAATGGTATCCAGTATCTAAAAGCAAACTTCACATTTCAGATTTTAGTGTGACATTTATTTCTCCACAAGACGTTACTATATTTATCTTAAACATGCCATCAGTCATTCAGTTGCTGTAAATTGCTTCTTTGTTTGTTGTTATTGTCCATCAAAGCTGATCGAAAGCTGTTTTGTTAGCTGAATACTGAAGAATAATGAATAATAATATCTGGCAGAACAGGAACCTGCTGTAAATCAGGTTTATTAGTCAGCTCTGAAACATGTAGTGTCTTTTTTTATATCATTATTGTTACAATAATACGATGATAACTATGATAAGGATCAGTGCTGAGACTTTTCCCACCACACTGTGACAAATGCTTGGTAATTAGAGACTGGATGTAGAGGTTGTTGCATGACAAAGAGAAACCTTTTGGAGAGAACACATAAAAAATGCGGCATTTAATTAATTGTGTAATAAATTTATGGCAATAAAATTATTTAAAGGAGCAAGTCCTACACTGCAAGTTGATCAGCTGTTTATAACTGTAAGTTATCTGTTGATGAAAAGTTAACCCTGTTATCCTAAAAACAAAAGCCAACTCATCTGAAAATACACACTCTAAAGTTAGTTCTGCCTTCTGTCTGCCAGACTCCATTAAAATGTTGCTTAATTTAACTGTTATAGACATCCACTCCCTCTACAAGATTATTAATGATTTCTTACAGCTCATAAACAGACACTAACTCATTCAGTGAACATTCAGTCTTAATTTGAACTGTAATTAACATGAAACAGGCAAACAAAAACACAGCTGTTACCAGCTGGAATAGAAATTTCAAAGTACACTGTGGCTGCAGTGTTGTTGTCAGAGACTGGATTTGTGATTTAAATGATTTATTACAGTAAATATATTACATATTTCCCCTTTAAAACATTGTTAAATTCATTAATGTAATCAAAATTGATAATTGATTGTAGTTACTGAAGGTTTTTTCTTCATGTGTGTCTCTTTCCAGGAGGTTGTCCTGAGCCCAGTACAGGATGGAGATATCAAACCTCAAATTGACAGCAACAAAGCAAACAACTACAACATTGTCAAAGAGGTGCGCGCCATGTCTTTATGTCCAGGTTACTCTCGTTATTTTGTTGTAGCGTGTCTATAACTGATGCGTGTGTCTCATATTTAGATCCTACTGCGGCTCAGTAAACTGTGTTATCCCAGCAAGAAGAGTCGTGTGCAGCAGCAGAGGCTGCTGAAGAACATGGGGGCCCACACTGTGGTGCTGGACCTGCTGCAGATCCCCTATGAGACGGTAAGTTAACAACCAAAACAGCTAACTGAATGACTCTTTGTGTTTCTGTCTTGAATTCTCTCTAATAATCTTCCTTTTTGCACAGAGCGATGAGAAGATGAATGAGATCATGACCCTGGCACATACGTTTCTGCAAAACTTCTGCAGAGGAAACCCTCAGAACCAAGCTCTGCTTCATAAACACCTGAACCTCTTCCTCACTCCAGGGGTATATTGATATGAACTCACTGTACCCTCCCCTTGTTGACATGTCTTACCTTTTATGGATGTCCTCTTTTCTAGTAGTGCATGCTGTAGCATCAGCAGAATTAGTTAGAATGAAAAATACAAGGTTCAGAACAACAGCAGCCTGTCAGCAGAAAAGTGATATGTTGTCCTAGATTTTATGGGCAAAAACAGTTTTCCTTGTTTCTTTTGTCTGTTATACAAGTCAATCAATACACTGTTATATGAAGATCTTCTGAATCGTGTTTTTTCACCAGCTGCTGGAAGCTGAAACAATGCGTCACATCTTTATGAACAACTACCAGCTGTGCAATGAGATCAGCGACCGTGTGGTCCATCATTTTGTCCACTGCATTGAAACACACGGAAGACACGTTCAGTATCTCAAGTTCCTGGAAACAATTGTGAAAGCTGATGGGAAGTATGTGAAGAAGTGTCAGGACAAAGTCATGACTGAGGTGAGAATGACACTGTTTTCACATCACAGCAGTCCACATGATAGTGAAACCTTCTATTTAAACTCATGTAACTTTTCTTTGGGTCCAGCTGGTGAACGGAGGAGAGGACGTGCTGGTGTTCTACAACGACCGCTCCTCCTTCCAGGTGTTGCTGCAGATGATGGGCTCTGAGCGAGAGCGGACGGATGAAGACGGAGCTCTGGCCTACCACAACACGCTCGTGGAGCTACTGGCTGCCTGCACCGAGGGCAAGAACGTCTACACCGAGCTGAAATGCAACTCTCTGCTGCCACTGGACGACATTGTCAAAGTCGTCACTGATGTCCACTGTATACCAGAGGTAAAGGCTGGAAAATTTTACAAGAAAATAAAAATATAGCTTGAGAAAACTTTTTCTTATATCTTATTCTTTCTGCTCCAGGTGAAAACAGCTTATGTGAACTTTGTGAATCACTGCTATGTGGACACAGAGGTAGAAATGAAGGAGATCTACACTTCCAACCACATCTGGAAGCTCTTTGACAACTTCCTGGTGGACATGTCCAGTGTAAGGCTCTGTCAAATTTAAAGGTCACACATTTCTGCCTGATATTTTTTTAATGAGGCGGTGCATGTGTGAACATGCGTTGAGGCTAAATCTACTCACATCCTGCATGTGCAGAGAAAATGATAGAGATGTGATGTGAGGTTTCTCCCATTTTATTTTTGTATTTAAGGTGTGCAACACAACGACAGACCGTAACCACGCCGATCCTGCCCTGGAGAAGTATGTGACAGAGACAGTGATGGCCATTGTCAAGGGTTTCTTCAGCTCGCCTTTCTCTGTCAACCACTCCAACCTGCAGGTATTGTTTTTCACCTCTGACAGGCAGGTGAAATGTGCCCGCAGAGGGAGGTTCACTCACAGCACGTCCAAATCCTTTGCCAACTTTTAGCTACTTTACAGTAAAAAATATTTGACAGCCGACTTCCTCCTTCACTTCACTGTGACTTCTTGTTTCATTGCAGACATTTGTACCTAAAGCAGCTGCTTGAGGTGTTTTACGCAGAAGTCTGTACTAATGTCTCCTATCAGAGACGATATTGAAGTGTTCCCATCAGGATTATCTCTGTCTTTCTCTGCACTTATGCCCTAAAAGCAGTATTCCCTCCTCTCTCTACCCTCTTTTCACAGACAAACCAGTCTGTCTTCATCAAGCTGCTCCAGTCTGCTTTCAGGATCTACAACTGCACCTGGCTCAACTCACCTCAGAAGGCTAATATCGAGAGCTGTATCAAAACACTGGCTGATGTTGGTGAGTGATGCTATTCTGCTGTCCAGGCTTCAAGTTTGAACAATTATAGAATTGGAGGCATTGAAATACATTTAGAATGTTTTATTAAAATGTAAATGAATAATAAATGTAATAGTAAATGAATTGATTGTGCTAATATTGTATTTATTCAGAGATGGGTTGTTTTTCACTTATTCATGTCACAGTCTAAGTATGACGACTGAGCAGCTCGACTGGATCAACTGAGGTTTAGGTGCCTGTGTTGTGTTTGCTGTATGAACAGAAGCAACATCTAAGCTTCCTGTTTTTCCCCCAGCTAAGGCACGGGCCATCGCCATCCCAGTAGACCTGGACAGCCAGGTCAACACTTTGTCTCTCAAGGTCCACAGCACAATGGTGCAGCGGGCAGCCAAGGACTGGAGGATCTCTGCCCGCTCACGACCCCGCAAGGAGCCCCTGGGTGGCCCCGACTACAAGAACATCATAGAGAAGCTGCAGGTTCCCGCTTTATTGTATTAAAATGACCATGATATGTCAACAGTGATTAAGAAAACATGCTGAGTTGAAGTACTGGCTACACCAACAACAACTCTACAACCAGCATGTTCTCCTCTGAATCATATTTTCCATTTCTGCCATATTCTGCCAATAAATCTCTGTAAATATTACACACCCCGACCTTTAAAAAACAACCGCATGAACATCATAATGGGTCTATCCTCTGTGGACCATGAATGTCTGTACAAAATTTAATGGCAATCCATTTAATAGTCTGGACCAAAGTGGTGGACGACCATTGGCATCTTTAAAGCCGTGCTGCTAGCGTGAATAGAACATTACATGAACAGGGCAGACCAAGTTGAGAACTTTTATGTGTGGTCTTCAGCAGTCAATCTCTCCAGGACAGCATCTGATTGAGCTTGTGTGTGTCTGTCTGTGATGTGCAGGGGGTGGTGTCCCTTCTGGAGGAGCAGTTCAGTCCAAAGGTTCAGGCCGAGTTTTCTGTGCTGGTGGACGTTCTTTATAGCCCCGAGCTGCTGTTTCCAGAGGCTGCTCGGTTACGCTGTGAGAGTGGAGCCTTCATGTCCAAGTAAGTCACTGTCCACAACTGTTCCTCACTTTTTAAGGCCTCAGGGCCCATTTACTCCTTTAACTAAAACCCGGTTATTTAACAGATGTTAAGTTTTTGAAAAGAGTTGAAAGTGAAGAGACAAAATTACAAAGAACATATGATAAATTTACAATATTACAAATGCCAATTTAGCTTTAAGATAAACAACAGTAAATATATAAAGAAACAAGTTAATTTAACGTATCTCTGTTCTAATTAGTCAAAGTAACATTAGACATTTCATAAAAAATGAGTCTGGTACATCATCAAACCCGCAGCGATGCTCTGCTGCTGCTGTCAGACCTCCCTGGAGAGCACAGAAGGAGATTTCACCTGTGCTGATCGATCAAGTATTGCTTTGTTTTTACTTGTGAGCCAGTGACTGCATTAGCAGGACACGGCTATAAATGATACAGCATTTCTCTTGTCACCCTGTCAGACTGATTAAACACACCAAGAAGCTTATGGACAAGGAGGAGAAGCTGTGTATCAAGATCCTGCAGACGCTCAGAGAGATGCTGGACAAGAAGGAATGCTTTCAGGACGCTGTGAGTACTTGATCCTATGTGGGGAGTCTGTCACTGAAACATGGTTTTGATTTAACTATTTTTCACTTTTAGTTACATATTAGGTTTATACAAGAAAATGGTTTTAGTCCCACATGCTCTCTTTTCTTTTTTTAAAAAAACCCACAATAATAATAAGGCACACAGCTGCAATGAAAAGTCAATCAAAAGAAATTTAGTTGCCAACAGCCCCAATTCCAAAAACGTTGGGACACTGTATAAAACACGAATAAGACTGGAATGCAATGATTTACAAATCCTTTTGGACCGTTATTAATTTAAAAACTGTTCAAAAACAGGATATTTAGTGGTCAAACTGATAAACGTTGTTGTTTTTTTGTAAATATATACTCATTCTGAATTTGATGCCTGCAACACATTTCAAAAAAGTAAAGACAGGAGCAACAGCAGACTGGGAAAGTTGTTGAATGCTTAAAATACTTTCCACAGATAAACAGGTTAGTTGCTAACAGATAATAGTATCATGACTGGGTGTTAATGGGGCATGCTTGAAAGGCTCAGTCATTCACAAGCAAGGATTGGGTGACGTTCACCACTTTGTGAAAAACTGCATGCACAAATAGTCCAACAGTGTAACAGCATTTCTCAACACACAATTTCAATAAAGTTAGGGATTTCATATCTTCAGTCCTTGATATTGAAAGATTCAGAGAATCTGGACAAATCTTTGTAAAGGGCAAGGCCATAAACCAACATTAAATAATTGTGACCTTTAATCCCTCAGACAGCACTGTGCTAAAACTCGACATGATTGTGTAATGTATATTACTAAATGTCCTCTGGAACACCTTGGAAAACTGTTGTCTCCAGACACAGTTCGTTGCTGCATCTACAAATACAAGTTAAAATTCTACCATGCAAAATGAAATCCATACATCAACAACATCTACAAATGCCACTGACTTCTGTGAGCCCGAGCTCATCGGAGATGGACTGCAGGAAAGAAAAGGTTGAAAAGAATTTGCAAATCATTGCTTTCTGTTTTTATTTAAATGGAGTTGTATTTTGATGACCAAGTAATAATTTCAGGCATTTTTCAAGCAAAAATATCAAACATTTACTCGATGCAACTTCTTAAATGTGAAGATTTGCTGCTTTTCTTTGTCGTTTATGATACTAAATGAAGAGTCTTTGGGATCTGAACTGTTGATTGCACAAAACAAGCTATGTGAAGGTTTCACTTTGGGCTTGGGGAAATGAGCTTTTTTTTTTTTTTCAAATTTTAACACTTAACAATTAATCGTGAAAATAATTGGCAGATTAATTGATAATTAAAGTAATCATTCATTGCAGCCTTAATTAGGTAAAATGATGTGAAAGTCTGCTGTGGATTCAGCCCTGTCTTCAAGTGTCAGCAGCGCTGTGCTCCTATCAGCAGTGCAGTGTAGTCCTTGTTTTCTCCCAGGTCTGTCGGCCCAGAGCCCAGACTCCCCTTCATCAGTATGCTGTGGGCCTTTCTATGTTACATAAGGCAGGGAGGCACTTGAGGACACACTCACACTGAGAGGGAGAATAGGAGGGAGGAAGTAAGGCAAGGAGGAGGAGGAGGAGGAGGAGGAAGAAGAGGAGGAGGGGGGCAAGCACTGAACAAACAAATCAATACTGCAGCGAGTGGGGGGGTACAGGAGCCCGTCTCCTGCTGCACCTCCTCTCAGTCAGAGGCCTTGGGAGGTGAATGACAAGAGTTGGTGGAGGAGACTTAAGGACGTGGCTGTGTTTATGTGTATAAATATGTTTGTGTGCATCAAGGGGGTGGAGGGTGAAAACCAAAATACCAAAAGTTGTGTCTGTAATCACCTTTGCAAGGTTTAGGAGAGTTTGTTCCAGCTGTGTGGTGAGAGGAGGTGACACAACATGAACTGCTCCACTCAACACTTCAATCAGTGTGAATAAGAAGACAACAACTCGTTTGCATGGCTTGGAACTCAGTTTATTCTTCTAAACACTGTCCTGAAATAAACTGGAGGAAAGCATGTGTTGTAGGGCTGCAATGAATGATAATTTTCATTACTGATGTATCTGTCAATCATTTTCTTGATCAACTGATTAGTTGTTTGATCCATAAAATGTCAGAAAATGGTGAAAAATGTTGATCAGTTGTCATCGTTTTGTGTGTGATCCAAAGATATTCAGTTAGAAGACTAAAGAAACAAGAAAATATCCACATTTCAGAAGCTGTAATCAGAGAATATAGACGTTCTTCCTTAAAAAAAAAAAAAACTCAAAAAGATTAATTGACTATCAAAATAGCAGGTGATTAATTTAATTATGGCTGCAACTAGCAATTAACAATTATGTTCTTTGTTGATTATTGTTAAAGAAACCAGAAAATATTCACATTTAAAAAAAATTACTCGTAGCGATTAATTGATGATTCAGATCATTGGCAATTAATTTAATAGTTGACAAGTAATCGGCTAATTGAGTAGTTGTTGCGCTGGTGATGTGTTGCTTGCCTTGGCCATGTGGGATTTCACTCAGACATTATCATTTTTGGCTGACGATGCTTTCTGCTACTGTTGTTGTTGCACCAGAACATCACTTGTTAAAGCAGAATAAATGTATGTCTGTGCCTTTCACCCATCTTTACAGTGTAATTGCATTAGTAATACTGTCAAGACTACCTTTCTCAATATAGTACATGTCAGCCGGTGTCACTTTCAGCTGCTTGAGGAGTCAGAGTTTGGTTTTCCCTGTTTGTGTTTTTTGCATCCTGTGTCAGTCAGCCAAGCTGTTTTTTCGAAAGGCAAATTATTCAACAGTTGTGTGGAGCGAGATCAGAGGAATTCAAAGTGGTGAAAAAACAGTCACTTTTTAAAAAGCGGCTCGGTGCATTCGAAAAGCCAGACAGTGCGGTAACGATATGTGAAATGTCAGTTTGTGTAGGTGTGCGTGAGTGTGCTCGAGCATGTATTTGTGGCCTCTCTTTGTCATATCCCTGTAGCCCTGAGCGTGGAGCTGCAGCCTCACTGCACAGGAGAGACGGAGAGAGGAACGATTGATGGAAATAATGAGAGAGGGAGAGGCAGACAGACAAAAAACAGAAGGAGAGAGAGACAGAGTGACAGCATAGGCAGCAGAGGTTGGTGGCTCCCCTGGGGTGCAATGAGTGGGTGGAGGAGAGTGAGAGAAAGAGAGAAAGAGACGGAGATCGAGGAAGGGAGGGAGGGAGGGAGCGAGGCAGCCATGTGAGGAGCCATGTGAGTGGAAGGGAAAAAAAAGTGGGCAGCGGCTGCAGGGTGAGGGATTGGAGAGAAGCGGAGTCTGCTCAGTCCATGAGGAGACAGGGCAGGGGGTGCGCTTACGTAACAGCCTGCAGTGGCTGAGCCAGAGTCACGTGGACCATCACGTTCTCCCTCCCTCCCTCCCTCCTTACTCTCACTCTTCTGTCCGCTCTCTCTTCCTCCTTTGCCCCCTCCATGCTTTGTCTCAGTCTATCGCGTTCTGTCTGCCCGCCCGAGTTATTTTTCCTCTATCTCCCCCCCCTCTGGTCCCACCCAGGCCCTGCTCTCTGTTTGCCTGGGTCATGCCAGGAGCGCTGGCCGGGCAGCAAGGGGAAGATCTGCAGCAGTCACAGTACAGAGATATGTTGGCTCTCACTGCTGCACTTCACTTGTTTTGGCTGTCAGATAAGGGCAGCTTTATAAATGTTTGTGCTCCCACTTGCCCTCAAGATGTCTCGGGTGAGGGGAAAAAAGTCTTGAAAGAATCTTTCATGCATACTGATACTCTGTGCAAATATTACATGGGAGAAAATATGCATAAAATAGTATTGAAAACTTGATGGTATTCTTTACTTTTCTGATTGTCAATTCCTATGAAAAAAACAAGCCAATTAGGCATCACTCTGTCTCCCAATACTTTCCCACTTTCCTGCCCTCTCTGTGATACTCAACTGCACATTTGTTGCAACTGTGGACAAAATCTTCAAAAGTGGGTCACAAATATATATTTTCATTTAAAACAAAGTCTGTGTAATTTTATCATCTGGGCACTGTAATTTATGAATAATACGGTTGATGAGGACTATTTATGTCTGTGGTAAACGCTTGATGCGCTACTGAGTATTTCAAACACCAGGACAATGTATGTTATTGGATTCAAGTAAATTAATTGTCATGTGATTAAAATGCCACCAGGGCGGAGCATCACGGCGGCTTAATGGCTAAGTTGCATATAATGTGCTATGATTGCAAAGTCCCCGGTTTGATTGGACTAAGTCAGTACCGACTCAGAATTTTGACAGTTGAATCGGATTTGGCTGTTCAGTACAAATATTTGACTTTATTTTCCTTTTTTTCCACGTGGACTATCAAGCAACACTTTATTGAACTTCCTAGATTGTTGAATGGACTTTGGCAGGACGTGCAGGGACAGTGATTCATGTGTTATAGTAAACAACAAGCTAAGTTAAAGCCTGGATTATACTCCCAAATGCACTCTGGGCTAACGTGCGCTAACTATGCTAACAATCGATCTGAAATTTGCAACTTTTTTTTCTAACACTAGATATCTAAAAAAGAGACTATATCATATTAAGTTGCTGTGAGGTATAAATTCACCACTTTAAATCAGAAGGCAGAAGATAATGTTACCCCAAGATACAGAGAATCAATACAGTATCGCAAAACATAATATCACAGTACTCAAGTGTATCGATATTTTCTTACACCCCTACCAAGCAGGCAGGACAACTTGATGTAATGGATTGATTTTTACCCCGAAGAAAAACTGAAGAGCGCTCACTCTGTAGCTACTTCTGGGGAATGAAATGTCCTCCAAAGTGTAGAGCGTTTTCACAGCACACCATCACTCCAGAGGTCAGTTATGTTGGCGGTACGGACCACAAACTGCGACTCTGAACTTGCAACCCTTCCTGAGGAATTGGCCATCTTCAAATTGGGTTGCATTTAAATGTGGTGGTATTCACAATCTTATTAGTGGAAATTGTCTGAAAGCGCAGAGTTCAGGAGTTTGGTACACAACTTCTCACGAGTTCCATTGGTAGGCAGCAATTGTAGCTAGTAATCCTAAAAGTCTTAGATATTTAGTTAAATGCCTGAAATGTAAAGATCAATTAATCATCTATCTTGCCTTTCACAATACACATGATGATCTGATACTGTGTATCTCTCTCCTATCCACACACCATCTGGTTGTAGGCTTCCAAACCTTTGTAACATTGAGGTCATCTGCTGTGTATGAGTTTGGTGAGAAAACGAAATAGTGCGCTATATAGGGATAGGAAATAGAAGGAGAAATTGTTGGCTTGTTATTCCAAGAAGAATGAGTGAGCTCGTACAGATCCTTACCACCTATTAACCTTAGTTTCACAAAATGGCGTGCCCTTTCCTGATGACCAGGTCCTTCACCGTATGTTTTAGCAGCTTCCACACATTTTCCTGAACATTTTCATGGTGTAGACAGCGTGTAAATCCATTCTGTTGTTCTGTTGTTTACATCCCAGTATCTCGGAAATGGCCTCGCATCTGGGTTACTGACGAAACCGTGAACACTACATTGCACACTGACTTGAAAAAAAACAACAAAACACACAAAAAAACTGCTTGACATGGAGAATCTCGGTTGACTGATGGGTCACCGACTGATGATTTGAATTTTCAGCTTTCAGGGGGCAGCCCTAGATTGGATGTCACAGCCACTGCCTTTCCTCTCATTTCCTGTCACCTCTCCTCTGTGCACCTTTGAATAAAGTCAGTGCCCCACAAAATGCCCCGGACGACATCCCAACAAATTAGTGTGATCAGTGTGCGTAGATTTAAAAAAACAAAAAAACCAACTACAGTACCTGTGTTCATTAATACAGGAACATTGTTTTTATAGTTTTTGGAGAACAATGAAGGTCTTTGGCACAGTAGGCTAAGTTATGTCAGGCAGTCAGTTACACAGACTTTACTTGGTAGCACAACCAATTCATTGTTGGCTTTATTCTTTTCATGGGATTGGTTGACAATGAGAAAAATATAAAATATCACCAAATGTATAAAGCTGTTTTTTTTTAACTTGTGCATGTTTTAATTAGTAGATGATTTCCGTGAACACATGCATGCATATGTATGTAATGTGCTGTCATGTGTATGTGCACGTAAGCATGTCTTCTTCTTGTTTACAGGGGATTGAAAAAGCCAGTTATGTAATATAAACCACTCTCACACTCCCTCTCTTTCACACTCATCCCTGTCATTCACACGCTGTCTCTCTGTCTGTCTGTCTTCTGTCTGTCTTTCTTTCTCTTCCTGTCCCTCTCTCACTCACTCTATTTCTTTCTTGCTTGCCAAGTTTCACACCACCTGCCCAAGGCAAAGCAGATTTACAGATTACCACCCTCTCAATGCTAAGCACATCACACGGACGCATGTAGACAGAAAGCTTCACTCAGACACACGCACGCACACGCCACACACACACACTCCCAGGCATGCAGTGCCACGCTGGCCTTCCTCTGTATGTGTGAGCTCATCCTGCCGGGTTTTCCCTGTTTGTCTGTCTCCTCATGGAGAGTAGTGGAACATGGCCCAAGTTCATCCACAGGGAGCAGGTCAGGCAGGGCAGAGAGCTCGTATAGTTTGACCTCTAGCTGGATTCAGGCTGACACAGCACGCTGAGTCAAGTCAAAAAGTTGGAGTTAGGAAAAGGTAAAACCTAAAGCTGGACCCATGAGTGTCTTAAGGTTTATCAACACTCATAGAAATAAAGGTTCCAAAAGAGTTCTTCCTGAAGAGCCTGAAGTTCTACCCAGAAACATCGGCTTCCGAACAACCTTTTTTTTTTGGAGAAGAAGAAAGAGTTCTGTCGAGGGTTCTTTGTAAGACTAAAGGACTGTCCACACCAAGAACTATAAATATAACTATAAAAATATAGTTCTAAAATCAGTCTAACTGAAGTAGATGGAGGAGTCCGAACCGCAGTCTTACAGTTGTGGTGTGGACTCCTCCATCCACTTGAGTTAGAACAATTTTAGAACCATATTTTTTATAGTATATAGTTGTATAGTATATAGTTCTTGGTGTGGACGACCCCTAAGGGTTCCATTAAGAACCATTTTCATCCAGAGAACACCTTCTGGAAGAAAGATTTCTTCAAGGATTGTTGAGATCCTTGAAGAACGCTTTCATCAAGGGTTAGTCAAGAGTTCTTTTTACCGTAGAACCCCCATGGTGTATTCTTGTTGGCATTCTTAAAAGGCGGAAAGGTTCTGGAGAGAACCGTCATTAGGCCTTTTCATCAACATGGAACAATTTTAAACCATTCCTTGCATCACCACCAAAAATAAATTGGTTTTGAACCTTAAAAGTTGGTTCCCAGCTGGAACCAAAAAAATAGCAGGTTTTCCTTCAGAACCAATGTGAGCGTGTCATATTCTGCAGGTTGTTATGCATTCTGCAATGCTCTCTATTGATTACATCATTGATTAGAATGGTTCCACTCGAACTGGTGGAAACACGACTGGTTCACTAGATAGAACTGACGTTCCAAGAATCTTAAATTGAACCGGTTCGAGAACCAGATTCTCTGGAGAACCTCTCATAGGGGGATCTGGGTGAAACCTTTTACAGATGGTTATAGGTATAACCCTTTGTGAACTCTTTGTTGGCTCTTTTCCACCAAATTAGTTGTGGTGCTAGAAGCGGTTTCGTTTAAGATTCTTGGGACATTGGTGCTATCTAGTGATCCAGTTTTTAGTGGAACCATTATAATCAAGGATCAACAAAGGGAGTTTCAGAATGCACAACAACCTGTAGAATATGACATGCCCACTTTGGTTCTCAAGGAAAACCTGCAATTTTTTGGTTCCAGTTGGGAACCAAATTTTCAGGTTCAGCACCAATTTATTTTTGGTTGAAATGCTCCCACCATTTAAAAATTAGGTGCTTGAACCTGAACAGGGCCAGTTCCATGTCGTCTGATGAAAGGGTTCCAAGTGGAATGTTATGAAAATGTTCCACAAGGACGAAACAAGGCTCTTCTCTGGCGACAAGCTGAAGAACCTTTTATGGTTCTAGTTAGCACTTTTGTTTCTGAGAGTGTGTAGCCAAAAAATAAGAATATTTTGTGTGGAAATCTGTCATATATGTTTTACTACTGAAAAGTTCCCTCCCTCCCTCCTCTCGCACTCACTGCCCTCGATCCATCAGTCAGGTGTCTGTTAGTGGAGTATTATGTTTTGGTTTCCATGGCGATGAGGGATTAGCACATGTTGTTTGTCTGTCTGCTGGTCTGGCTGTGACTGGGCACAGGAAGTCTGTGTACCCTGTGTAGAAATGTCTTCAGACCAGGAGCGCAGTGCCTGCTGCCGAGACGTCCTGTAAAAAAACACTAAAAGAAAGCGAAGGACTTCGGCTTCATGCATCTGAGGGCCACTATGAATGAGATTAATTGTCATTGTGGACAGTGTTTCGACACAGTTCATAGCGTGTTATTTGAATCTGATTGAATGTGAGTTAGGTCTCTTGTGCTCAGGGAGGCACATGACGGGCAACGGGATGAATCATATGAATTGCAACTTGTGTTTGCACTGATTGCTTCTAGCTTTTGATTTTTGCTAATGCATATAAGAAAGTAAAAGAAACACCTTGGAATAAATGAAGAGTCCCAGAATTTAGTGAACATCATTTTTGATCTTTCAGAGGTGGTCATTTCTGAGTGTGTGGTTTATAGAGCTATTTAGTATGCAAAGTCAAAGTCAACTTTATTTGCAATCCCACCACATATACAGGACTTATAGAGGATTCAAATGCTCTTTCTCTCAGGTACTAAAACAACAAGGGCTGTGAGTGACCCGTGGCTTAAAAAAATCAAAAAACAGCACGCACATCCAAAAGCAATAAGCACTGGGTGCTGGACAGAAATGCAAATACAAAAATATAAAGTTGAGTCCGCACACCAGAAACCGCTCTTAAAAATTTTTTAATAGTATATCATCACATGCGACGTTTCAGGCCCCAGCCTTTCATCAGACATCAGAAACCTGTGGCTTGCAACTGTGCAGTTTTTCTGCACATGTAAGCAAAGACAAATTTCTGCCATTTGCACTCAAATGATTCATGTCAAAGTATTTTCCATTCTATTCTATTCTAGGATACAAACAAAATACTAAAACATACCAAGAATTTAGAAAGGTCAATAACAAGGCACAGATAAAGAACAAAAAACCAAAACAAAAAACAGTAAAGATAAGGCACAAGAACAATTTCAGTGCAAATAGGACAAATTGTGCAAATAGGGATGAACAGAAGTGAAAGTAGTGTTTCATCCACTTCCATTAGGTGCCTTTCAGTCAGTGTTTATCAGCATTTACTTCAGTTGTAACTCCTCTTTGTATGCCACTTTGCATCATTTGGCAATGTTTGTAACTTTAGGCAGCAAAAATAATAGCGACCACACCTGACCCACTTATGTAGACTATTTAATTGCAATTGCCTGAATTGTCGTTGCTTCAGTCACAAACACTGGAAAGTGACGCAGTGTAGCAAAGGAAAAAGTCTCAAATCATGACAACATGCACCAGTGGTCAAGAGTGGGTGCTCACCTACATTCATGGAAAAAAAAAAAAAATTGTCAAACTACAGACTCAGAAATGACTGTTGAGATGATTCAGCACCTCAAATGAACCAGACTTAGTCTACAGCAGTGATACTCAGATTAAGGCCCGGGGTCAAATCTGCCCCACGATATGGTGCTGAGTGCTCCAACAGCCATTTTCTAATTATCAGTGAAAATAAACTGATTCACACTGGGAATTTTTATGTTTGTTTATACCAAGTAGTAGATGTTCAATAATGTCCTACTGACTGTTGCTTGGGAAGTTGCATGTTAGCCAACACCACCAAACCAGAAGAGCTTAAAGTTGCTGTTCATTCTGTCTCTGGCAGGATCATGTTTTTTTGCATGTGTTTATAGTTTGTTTATGAATCATTCCAACATTTGAGTTATTGCATGATAGAAGAGGTTCCAACTTAAATGTTTTATCTGTCCCGTAGTCCTAGTTTCAATCCTTGTACCAAGTTAATTTAATTAAAAGTTAAATTAATAAGTCATTTAATTTGGGGAAAAAAAAGTTTTCTCAAAGAAAGATGAGTTATGGGCCCCTTAATGTTTATTCTTTTTATCTGATAAACAATGTTATTATTAGTGTTTGTTTATTATCTGGCCCCCGGCCTCCTGTTATTTTGCAAAAGTGGCCCCAGGGCAAAGCAAGCTGAGTATTCCTGGTCTACAGTTACACTAGAAGCTCTGAGTGGACGTACCTAGAAGTGGATGCTAACGTTGGCATACTAACATGCCCAAATTGACACTGCTAACATGCTAATATTTAGCAGGTGTAATGTTTACCATGTCAGTATTAGACAAGTAGAGCTGAGGCTAATGGGAATGTCATTACTTTTTTAGTTTGGCTAATTAAGATTTGATGATAATGGTGCTATGATGAAAGGTTTGGGACCCACATTATTACAATTCTTCCTTTTGGGGGAGATGAATCTCTGTACCAAACTGTATGACAATCCATTTAATGGTTGTTGAGATATTTCAATCTGCATTGACCGACAGGCTAACATTTCCATCAGCACTGCCACTATCATGGCTATAATCATAACCCTGAGAAACATTTTATTTACTGCAAGGACGTTTTATTGTAAGGTGTTTCTCTTATTTTGTTCACCATGTATATGTGCTCTGGTAAGGCAGATGACACAAAGAGGCCTCGCTTGGCCTGTAATGAACATTACAGTCTTCCTAACAACCATGATCAGGGCTTAACAATGTTAGTGAATCACATGTAACACTTCCACAGAAAACTGGCCAGCTAACAGTTGGCCTTTTTCTGAATGCTTGTTTACGATTCTGGCCTTGTATTTCCCTGAACCAGTCTCTCCAATTGCTCTCACATGTGGACTTAATTTGTTTTGCTGATGTGCTTGTTTGTTGGGTAAAAGCATTTTATGTGCTGTGGAATTGCAGCTTGAAAACATTGTAAATGACGGCACGTGATGCGTGTCTCTGCACATGAGCGTGTCTGTTTATCAGATGCATGCAACATGGTAGGCTGTAGGCCATGAGTACAAAGCTGCAGAGCCACCTGTACTGGTCAGGAAATGTTTCATATTCTACGGAAGAGAATTGGAATGAAGAAAAGCCGAGATGTAATAGTAATGCCTCAGTCTATCTAACTCTGCCTTAAACGTTCAGCGTGTAAGATTTACAGGGATCTATTTGCAGAATATGGCAGAAATGCAATATAATATTCATTATATTAGTATATTTTCATTAGTATATAATCACCTGAAAATTTTGAGTGAATATGCTGTTTATATCTACAGCAGGAGTCGATCCTCTTCCACAAAGGATGCCATGTTGCACCGACATGTTTCTACAGTAGTCCAAAACAGACAGACCAAACACTGGCTATACATGGCACCTTTTGCCACCACCATAGGTTCTGCTACATACTCTGAATGGGCGGCAAAGAACTTACTGGATGAGGGTGATGCTTGGCGTTTTACAATCTTCAAGCTCACAGCTAGATGCCACTAAACCCTTGACACTGCTCCTTTAACTGAACATCATCACTTAACATAGCTTAACACAGCATGGCATTAAAGTGCATTAACAATAATGAGGTCTATTGTTAACAGTAGCAGTATATAACTCCAACTCCTTTGTTCACGCTCTATTTAGAGCTGTGGTCTGATTACCACCACCACTCCATAATCAATTATATTTTCTACTAATTCTATTGAATTCAAGGAAATTCTACTGAAAAAACTACTTATAAACTGTAAATCGGTCTCAGAACCTTTTCTTTATTAACTATAATTACTTAGCTCCAGGAAAGTAAGGAACTCTCTTAGAAGTAAAGCATTACCATTTTATTTCTAAATATGATTGTTTAAGACCTCTTTATGTTGTCAGAAGTAAAATTCAAGTGGAAAAATACAGAATCCTGGTAATTAAAAATGATGGGCCTAAAAATACTGAAAAAAGTGCAACATTGCTACAATTTTCCCCCTCTGATTGCCAGAAAAAAATACAAATGTCATGACCTCACTGTTCCCAGTGGTAACTGCAGCCTTGCCTGCATCTTCCCACCCTTCATTCTCCCACATCATGTTCACAAAGTGTCTGCACGAGGGATCTAACAGTATATCAAATATCTCAATTAAAAATGTTTCAATGCCATACTTGACTGTGGAAAAATCTGTTTTGATATTACATGGTTAATAATTTTATTTTATAAAAGGACTGCTACTGAGAGTTGTATTGTTTTTGCTTTGCACAAGTACAGAACTTAATTCATACATTCAGTGCCAAAGACAATTCAGTGTCGATTTTTGTACATGCTTAGGTCATGGCTGGCTACTTTTATTTTATTTTACTAAATAAGGAAAGCAGAACCACTTGAAAGGACTATAGTGTGTAGGATTTTGTGGCATCTGGCGGTAATCTTACAGATTGCAAATACCTCATCTCACTCTGCCCTACCAAGTGTGTAGGAGAACCTATAGCAGGCCACAAAACTTGGGCCCTATCTAGTGCCAGTGTCTGGTTTGTCAATTCTGGATTACTGTTGAAACATGGCAGTGCAACATGGCAGCCTCTGTGGAAGACCTGTACCCTCTGTACATATAAACAGCTCACTGTAAAGTAACAAAAACACAACAATAAAATATTATGAATATGAATATTATATTCAATTTCTGTCATATTCTGCCAATAAATCCCCATAAATTTTACACACTTGACCTTTAAGCTTAATGGAAAAAAATCATACAAACAAAAAATGCTGTACACATCAAATTTATCTGTTTATTTATTTCACGTTGTTGTTTTTCTTTGTTTTTTAATATCATGATAATTATCGTATCGTGAACTTTTGGACTTGTGTTATTATTGTACGTTAACTTTTTGGTACTTACGTCTATCTGCACTATAACAACAGGATATTGTGACTGTATGTGTCTTGATTTTTCTTATTCATGGAATATAACCCCCTTGGTAAGAAAGCCTTGCAAAACACATTGAAATGGATATGTATTATATTACGGAAAGCTCCCAGCTTGTCATTTCCCTCCAGTTCCAATCTGTGGAGGAGCTCATTGACTCCTTCAAGACAAGTGAAGTCTTTATTAGATGACATGCAACACATCATTTTATATGGTGCATGATCGGATTGAGTTTCAGTTTCATGTACTAATGACAACAACAATACAAGGTAGAGTTTCGCTTTGACACCTTAACTGAACACAGTGTTGACTTCAGGTCCTGCTGGGATCTAAATGTTGCTTCCTTATGGTAAAGTTGTTGGATGTTGCTCAAGCCTCACATGGCCCGTGGGGAAACTCCACTTGTACTGTGTCACAGTGTACTTGATCAGCGTTCCCCACTGTTTACAAAAGACACATACCCAGAGTCCTCTCAGGTTTCTGTTGTGGGAGAAAGTAACACAGAAAAGAAAACTATTAGTCCTCCCAATCTGAGCCTTGTTTGGGCAACACTCTCCCCCTCTGTGGCCCAAGTCTCCTCTATTGTCGACCTTGTCTGACCCGAGCAGCTCGAGCCTCCCCCGCCCGTTCCTGGCACTGTCTGTCTCGGTTCACAGCTGGTGCTGCCCTCCGCTGCCTGTGTGAGTTTTCAGACCACCTAAAGAAGCATAGGGCAGGCTGGTGTCTTTGTCTTTTTCCTCTATGCATCTCTCCGGAGTCTGAGAGATCTGCAGACAGCCAAGCTGTGAGGGGATGGGAGGAGGGAGGAGGGAGGAGAGAAAAAGGGGGTGCAAGGATGCCGGAGGTTGGGATCGGCAGCTCATCCTCGGCTTGGACACCAGAACCGCAGTGTGGCGTGCCGGTGCACATTTTAAAACACCACGACTGTCTGCTCCTCACTAGGTTTTGTTTGTTCCTCTCCTCCTCTCCTCTCCTCCCTCACCCCCTCCCTCCTCCTCTCACTTCTGTCAGTTCTTCTACCTCTATTTCTATCTCTCTTTCTTTCTCGTGGCTCTTACATCACCTGACTGGAGTTTTTTCTCGTCAATGCAGCAGCAAGCAGATGAGTCAGGCTGGGCTGACTCTCCTCTCCTCTACCGCCATCCTGCCTCCCCTCTCCTCTCCTCTACTCTCTCTCTGCAGACCTAGCCAACAGACTGCATCGCCCAGAAAGGAGGCGAACAAGAGCAAAAACCTGTCACCCCCGTCACCCCCTTTTCAACTTCCCCTGCCGAAGCGTTTCTTTCACTGGTGTTTTGAGAGTAGTGCAAAGCCAGCACTTCCTCTGTCAGAAAAGGGGAAATTTTGAGTCAAACTTGATTCAATCTGCAATCAGTCAAAAAGCATGCATTGGGATGCCTTATGGAGTGTAGTGCTTAGTTTGTAGCTGCACTGGGACTGTGTCCATGTGGAAATGACAGAGGTTTAGCTCAATGGATACTCACCTTCAGTTTAAGAAGTGTGCGTGTGTGTGTGTTTGTGAGACAGTCAGCCAGACAGTGCAGGCAGACAAGTGTCTCTGCTGACTGCAGATGAGATGGAGTGTTTACTGACACAGGGAGCATCAGCTACACGTGCTCCGCCATACCTTCACTCTTCAGTGCACTTAGTTTGAGGCTCTCCAGCTGGACTGTACCTGGACATGGAGGTGCCTCAGTTGTCTGATCTCTCACTGTCAAATTATTGATCTGGTCTTTTTTTTTTTTTTTTTTTTTTTTTTTTGGAGAGAAGTTTGGAGACTATCAGTAGTGACCAGTATTTCACTTTGATAAATCAGTTTCAATGTTAGATTTTTTTCCTGAGCCATGTTACAGTTTTGCAGTGCTTGCAATGCAAAAGAATTTTTACTGTAAGCAGCGATCACTGTAAGTGCTCGCAAAGGCAGCTAAACAATGAGTCACATTAAGCTGAATACCAATTAGTAGCAAGTGTCAGCTTTAATAGAGGTGTGACAATCACAATAAAGGAACTTGCAAAGGGACAGAGAGGCCAGATAATTGTTGGTGCATCATTTGCAAAAACAGCAAAATTATGTAATGCAATGAAGGCAAAATGTTTAAAATACAGGCAAACTGCATTAAGTGAGAGGAACATTAACATTAACCATGGCCTGTAGCCATAAAAAGTTACTCTGTGACTACCAAATATTCCATGTAGGTGGCCTCATGTGGCCTGCCTTCACCAAAAAAACATTTAGTTCCACAAACATCCCAATTCCTTTGCACCTTTTAGTTTAACAGTCTATAATTTCAAATTAGTTGGGATACTGTGTTTCGCACCGAGGTGGTAAATAGTCCAACAGTTTAAGAACACCATTTCTCAACACACAACTCCAAGGAATTTCAGAATTTCACCATCTGCAATCCGTAATATCATTAAAAGATTCAGAGAATTCAAAGAAATGCATGTAAGGCACAAGACCAAAATCCAACATCATGCCTGTGACCTTTGACCCCTCAAACAGCACTGCATTAAAAACCACATGATTGTGTAAAGGATATTAAGGATTACTCAAATAATATCAGCTTGGGAATGCTTCAAAAAACTGTTGCTGGTAAACACAGTTCATCACTGCATCTACAAATCCAAGTAAAGCAAAAGCCATATATCAACAACATCCAGAAATGCAGCCAACTTCTCTGAGCCCGAGCCCATCTGAAATAGATTGGCACATAATGGAAAAGTGAACTGTGGTCTGATGAGTCCACATTTCAGATTGCTTTTGGAAATCATGGACATCTTGTCCTCCAGACTAAAGAGGAAAAGCCAGCATCTGTGATGATCTTGGGGGGTGCTACTGCCCATGGCATCATGGGTAACTTGCACATCTGTGCAGGCCCTACAAATGGCCTTTTCAGTTGGGGGGGGTGGGGGGCAACACTACGCCTGCATGCCTGCTGGGATCCACAGGATCTCACTGTGCGGGGTCTCACCTCCTCATCACCTTGTCACCTTCTGGCAGAAGAGTGCTTCACAAGTAAACGCCAGGCGTTCTGTATGTTGTAACCAGAGAAATGGCTTCTGTGCACTACTGTTTCCTAGAGCCACTGCCACATATACCTGATTCATCCAGTCTTGGCCCGATGCCCTCTGTTTATGTCCCTATAGCTATTTTAAAACTGTTACAGATTTCAGGAAACTCATGGACAGCAAGGATCACCCTCATGGCCATTGTAGTTGTGCATTGATAAGGAAAAAGTTCAGGAAAGTTCAACTCTGGCCACAGGCATGTGCATAAACCAAGCATGACCGCAAAACTCTTACGGGATTGTGCCCGCTTGTCACTCCGCCTGTGTGATTGCCCACATCTCCCTACCTGCCATAATGCTGTAAGATGCACACAGGTTTTGGAGCAACATGTGCTGTCATTCAGACAAAAAATACAACAGAGACTTTGATCAAGTTAATCAGTTTGAACATTAAATATCTTGTCTATGTACCGTATTCAACTGAGTATAGGTCGAAAAGGATTTGCAAATAATATTTAATAATTCTGACAGCCTCCCAACAATTTTGGAATTTGGGTTTGTACGAAAAGGAAAACTACTCCTTGCCAGCAAGTACCAATATATGTCAGGGCTACTGAAGTATATTTTTACCAAGCCTACTCATGCTGCTAACACAATCCTACAAGAAAAATCGAAAACGCAGAAGGCGGACTATTAAAAAAGGAAACGGCAATGAAAATTTAGGAGTTAATGGAAGCAGGAGTTTGCTAGTGGCTAGAATATGGCACATCTCAGGACATAATGTACTGTGGTGTGTGCCACCAGTTTCCTTTCCTTTCTAGAAGTCTGGCTGGTTTTTCATCTGAAACAATGCCTTAAGAAAACACCAAGTCACAAGCTATGGGAAAAGTGGACAATGCAAATGCCACAGTTATAAATTTGGGCCAAATGTAGGGTCCTTGGTGACCCGTGGGGCCAGTCCTTAAAAACTGTAGCATCTATCTCTGCATTGGATTGTTGTTATTGATTAACTTGCCCATTCATTTCTTGATTGAACACTGAATCTTCTGACATCTTAAGATTTCTTGTTGTCAGTGTTATATGATCAACAGTCCAAAACTCAAACATATTTAATTTACAATTATATAAAAAAAAGAGAGAAAACCAGCAGAGAGTCATATTTGTGACGCTGGAACCAGAAGAGGAGTTTCTATTTGATAAATGTGCTGTTTGATTATACAGTTAGACCCTATTAAAATTGTTTGTGATGAACATTTACTTGATTGAACACCTCAAATTACAGCCTAAACAATGGTCATGGAATTGGCTCAACATCTCAGAACCACCACAGTATGAGCTTCATCAAAACTGCAGGTACTGCAAAGCTTTAGTATTTTCAAGTGTTCCTGCTATTTTGTCCACCACCTGTATGCCAAGGGAAGGCTGATTGTTCAGCTAACATGTTTCTATGGAAACCACAGGTGACTCACAACAGTCCCTTCATCCTTTTGCTCCACCCTTCAATCAATCTGCTTGTCCATTTATTCATCCATCCTTCCACTCTACTGATCAATAATAACAGTGGTGAGGTGTCATCAAAACAAGGCCATTTTGAGTTGTTAGGTTGCCATAGAAACTGATGATGACTACCCTTTGTGTCCATACATTCCTATTCCATCCATTCATCCATCATCACCATCCATCCATATCCATACATCATCCATACATACATACATCCATACATCCATACATCCGTACATCCGCTGGCCCCTCCTGCTGCTGTTGCACAATAAACATATACTGTAGGTGGTGACGTGCACAATGCAAGTCATCCACCTGTCAATCACTCTCGCACTTCGATTACACAACCACCGCAGGAGATTATCTCCATGAATCCTTTAATCTCATTTCTGCTTGTCTGCGTCAAATGTCACGAGAGATATTTGCAAGAGATAGAAAGAAAATAAATGTAGGCTATAGATAAAGGGTTAGCCAGAGGCAAACTGGTGTTTGGTAATGTCTTGTTTTGTGCATATACATAAAACACCAGCACACAGAAATTAACACACGCAGCCTCCTTTTTGTCATGATGTATGTGTATTTCCTCTGCCAGTTCCCTGCCAGAGTTTCTCTGCTCTGCTCTGCTCTGTGTTCACTCACAAAGGTTGAGTTGATGTCAAACTTTAATGCTAGGGTCTCATGCTCAGGACAGAGTGAAGAAAAACATCAGTATAAAAGATTTCAGGAAAGACCATCACTAATTATAACAAACCTAAGATGGAGAAGAGGTTAGCTTAACTTTTTTTCTGTCTTTGCTGCTGTCTCCAAGTCTTTCATAAATGCTCAATTAGGATCTGGTCCTTGGACAACACTGTTATTGTCATGCTCCTTAATGAGAGGCTCCAATTTCTTTGTTGATAAGAGCATTGTCACCCTTGAAGCCACTGCTCCCATCAACAACAAAATGCATCATGGGATGACATAGATCATTCCTATTAGGTGTAAGATGAAATCCACTCAGCCCCCGTGTTTGAAAGATTGAATGGATTTCATTCCAGAGAATACACCACACCACAATGTTCTCTTGGATGGGACATTTCATAACGTGTCCCTCATTTTGATGTTTTTTTTTTATGGTTATGCCTCACAAATGCTACTTCTTCCTAAATGTGTTAAAATGTGAATTTCCTAGTTTGAGGCTGGTGCTCTCTCAGACTGTGATATGGATTTAACATCATGATTTTTGTCTCCACAGGGAAACGAGTTGAGAAAGATTCTACTCACACGCTACTTTGGAAATCAAAAGCTTCTTTCCAAGTCAGAGCTTGGGAGTGGAAACAGCTCATCTGGCGGCTTTGTCAAGCCGTCATCCGGAGGTACAGAGAACCCCAAATAAACCCAGTAGACACTGCAATAACTACTCAGTGCAGAGGAAACAACAGCAGCTAACATGACAGCACTCTGCTTCTTAGGAGAAGTGCTGTTTGACATTTGCTGGCAGACTTTGAATCTGGCTAAAGCAATTCCTTAAGCAGCACATAAATATAGTATTTATGTCCAAACAGTGGTGGAGTTGTAGTGTGCATGGACTTGATAAATCATATTTCCGTCATATCACAATATGAGTGAGCATATTAACACATTGCAAAAGCTGCAGGAAATGCGGTGAAATAAGAAAAATCATTTATTTACACATGCCATGCTTTCACACCAGCAAGTGAACATTTGACCTATCACATGGAGCCCTGGATACATGGGCCATGCATTCACACCATTTGTCAGATGAACTCCCACTCCCATCATATTAACATTAATATTCAACCTCTGCAGGAGGCTCTGCAATGCTGGACTCTGACAAGCCAGGCAGCAGTATGGTGGAGATCCAGTGTCTCTTGGACAACGTTGGGGCATCAGAGCTGGTGATTGACCTCATCGTCAACACCAAGAATGACCGGGTGTTTGAGGAGAGCATCCTGCTGGGCATTGCCCTTCTGCAGGGCGGAAACACACAGATACAGGTGGGTGACTCAGACTCTCGAAACCTTTATGTCTGTGCCACAGATTTAGATTTACGTTGATAACCTCTCTGCTTCCCGCACAGAACTCCTTCTATAATCAGCTGTACAAACAGAAGAAGTCTGAGAGGTTCTTCAAGGTTTTCTATGACCGCATGCGTTTGGCCCAGCAAGAAATCCGAGCCACCGTGTCCGTCAACATGTTTGAGCTCAGCTGCCGAAAAAGGGATGATGACAGTGACGTCAGTAGCATCAGGTTCAAGAAAGGTACAGTTGAAAAATGATCATTTTAACCTCTCTGTGCTGGAATTATAGCAAACACACCATGGCTCATTGCCTGTCTGAAATGTACAGCAAACAGTTTAGGTTTTTATAAAATGAACCAACTCATGGAGTCATGTCCTGAGCACAGCCGAGCATTTCCATAGAAACAGGTTCGGACTGAGTGAAAAGCCACAAAATAGGCTCAAATATAAACTTGAAAACCTTAATGCCTCTCCAGTATGTGTGGTCGTCAAGTTCAGCTCAGCCTGGAGTTTAAACAATAGTTGAGGATAAATCCAGAATGATCTTTGTCGCTCTGCTGACCTCTGAGCAGACTGTTGTTCCCAGTTTCTGCAGTCACATGTCAGAGGCCATGTGACGGCCCACATCACAAGCCTATCAAAAGGCCATTGTATCAAGATCGGGTACTTTCATGCTGCAGAACCCCACTCAATAGTTGCCCACTCATTGAGGGGGGTCTCTGAGTTTAATAAGTCTAGAATGTCACCATTGATCATGGTAACCTTTCGCATGTTTTCCTCCTTCCATTTACAAAGACCAATCTTCTGCCAAATGTTATTGTACTGTCCATTAATAAACAGCCAATGATGATTTTTATACATACATCCTTATGTATGTGCTCCAGGGAAAGACTCAGGGCTTCATATGAGGGAGGATATGCGTGGGCAGTTGAAGGAGGCCTCCTCAGTGACTTCGAAGGCCTTCTGTGCCTTCAGAAAGGAGCTCGATCCCGACCTTGAAGGCCTTGGCCATAGCAGTGAGATAATCGGGGCGAGGAAGCTTTAGAAGAAACCCAAATGAGCCCAGCCATCACCATCATGAAACCAATCCTACGTTACCTCCAGCTGCTCTGTGAGAACCACAACTCAGAGCTGCAGGTACAACTGACATTGAGAACCTTGAAGTCCAACCACTGTTAAATTATGATTAAAATTAAAATGCTCATTAACTGTCGTTTTTGTGCTCTGAATCCAGAACTTTCTGCGCAACCAGAACAACAAGACAAACTACAATCTGGTGTGTGAGACTCTTCAGTTCTTGGACTGTATTTGTGGAAGCACCACTGGAGGCCTTGGGCTGCTGGGCCTTTATATTAATGAAAGTAATGTGGACCTGGTTCGACAAACCCTGGAGACCATCACAGAGTACTGCCAGGGACCCTGCCATGAAAACCAGGTAGGAGGACTAGTGGTTGATTTAGAGTTAATGGTAGTGAATAGTTAAGTATATTATAAATATAATATATAAAGTAATATTAAACAGGATGACGAAACTTTATTCCCTGATATTTTGGCCATTTATTGATGATATGACTTGAATTTTGTCTTTTCCATTTAGGATAACAACTTAGTTTTGGTAGTTTTGAATGTTATAGCCTATTAACTACTGTGTAAAGTGTTAAGCAAGTCTGTCACGTGAACATATTGTGGAATTTTCAACATCAGAGATTTTAAAGGAATATTTCTTAAATGAACAGTAATTTTTTGAAGTGGGTTTGTATGAGGCACATATCCATAGTCAGTGTATTACCTACAGTAGATGGCGGTCGGCATCCCCAGTTTGGACAAGCAGCAGGAGTACCGATGTAGGAAGCTAAGCAGTGTACTGCTGTGGGCAGGATCAGCAGCAAGAAGTATTTTAGCCACTTAAAAAAATCTATATCAGTTAGGTGTGCATTGTATTTTTACTATTTACCTTGCTTTCAGGCGGCCAGTCTGACAGGAAACCACTGTTAAATAAGCCAAATATCACTGCCTCAAACTGTTTGTTTGTTGTTATTCTGTGATTTTGGTGTTTTAAAGGGTTAATTGAGATTCACCAAAGCCATGCAGTAACACAAACAAATCTATTGATCGAGCCAGCAGTAGACCAGCAACTCCCATTTTCTGCAAGGTAAAATTACTGATTTTGTAAAGGAGTCTGGTTGCTCTGGGGAGAGCAATATTTGGCTCATAGCAGTGGTTTCCAATTGGAAAAAGCTGCCTGACTGCAAAGTAAAGTGGGGAAAATATTGTAAATATAGCAAGCGCTGAAACTGATATTGATACTCTTTTCTCCTGTAGGTAATTCACTGACTATGGATAAGTGCCTCATATAGCTTCACTTCAAAGAATCCAAACTATCCTTTTGACTGTCACAAAGTGTGACAGTTATGACCTATGTTTTCAGAAAATCCAACCCAGAAGAAAAAAAACACTTAGTAATTGGAAAGAGAGGCTATTTGAACTGACTTTTAACAACTCAGATGAATCATCTTTGAACACCAACATGCTGACTGGTATTTCCCAAATACAACCAGCTTTTCTTGCTGTGTCCGATGTTTCAGTCAGTTTTAATACTACATATTGTATTATTAACATATTTTATTGCACTATTCTTTTCTCTTTGTGTGTTTGCATGACTTTTCTGTTTACTTTGTTGTCGTCTCGTGTGCTGTCACTCTAACTATCCCCCTCTTGTTTTTTCCAGACCTGTATAGCCAAACATGAGTCAAATGGCATTGACATTATTATAGCACTGATCGTCAACTCTATCAACCCCCTGGGGAAGCATCGGCTGGACCTGGTGCTGGAGCTCAAGGTGGGTAGCAGGTGTCCTTGAAAGCCTGAGAGGTCGCTCGCTATGACACACAGCCGCTGCCATTGCCACTACTAGAGTAATACTTAGGGTTTGCTTTAAAGTACTGCAGTAATTATCTATAGTGCTAGAGGCCGTGAACAAGATAACTGGAGGCACTTTTACCAATTCTCAAATGTTTAAAAGAGCAATGGCAAAAAATGTCATCTATAAATGGAGCCATATTTTTCTGAAGAGAAAGTGTTGCACCTCCTGTTTTTTTCTGTGTGATGGCCTGTTTGTTTGCTACATATTATGTTTCCTGAGCTTTTTAATAGTGACATTGCAGCATTCAGATGGTTTGATTCTGTTAAATGATTGCATCAGTCAAGTCATTCATTCCTAAATTATTTAGCTCTGTAATTCATAGTTGATGAAAATGTGACAGCTCATTGGTGAAGCCTTTCTTGTGTTGTAGAACAATGCTTCTAAGCTCCTCCTGGCCATCATGGAGAGCCGCCATGACAGCGAGAACGCAGAGAAGATTCTCTACAAGATGAGACCCACCGAGCTGGTAAGTGTGTATCAGCATATATACACACACACATATATAGCTTGGTCCCATATAAAATCCATTTTCTACACTGCAGAGGTGTCCACTTGAGTCCTATGACATGGACTTGAGTCACAAATTTGATGACTTTAGATTCAAAAAAATCAAAAAGACTTACAGTTTGACTTTAACTTTAAAACCAATAGTTTGTGACTTAACTTGGACTTGAGCCTTTTGACTTGAAATGCTTGCCTTCGCCAAGTCAAAAGAAAGTATGTTATTTAAAACGTGCCAGTTATTTCCTGAATCAGCAAATGTTAACGCAGTTCATTCCCAGCAAGTCAACACTTTATTCCCCAGCTCCAGTTTTAACTAACCCAACAGCATCCAGGAGAGAACCATGAAGAGCTAACGTTACCTTTCTGAGCTTCAGTTGAAAGAATTATTCCAGAGATAATTTCATTCATTCATACAATAACTGCAAGGTAGTCAACAAAAAACTAATTGCAGCATGCAAAAATGGGGGCCGCAAATTACAGACAGAGAAACA
The DNA here is from genome assembly GCA_034769285.1 of Lutjanus argentimaculatus. Taxonomy (NCBI): domain Eukaryota; kingdom Metazoa; phylum Chordata; class Actinopteri; order Lutjaniformes; family Lutjanidae; genus Lutjanus; species Lutjanus argentimaculatus. Next base: position 10,743,272 of record JAWZSL010000012.1, on the reverse strand, counting down.
GCAAGTTCTGATTTCATTCGACATTTGAAGTTGCACAAAGAACAGTGAGTCACAGCTCTGTTGTTAAAATGGCATTAGATATGGAGCAGAGCGCCTTATGACTTGTTCAGGACTTGAAATTCAAAGTTTTGGACTTGGAACTTGAGTGCAAAGACTTCAGACTTATTTGTGACTTGCAAAACAATGTCTTGGTTCCACTTCTGCTACGCTATGAGTAGCAGTAACTTTCATGACTTTTGTTCGTCAGGTGGATGTAATGAAGGAAGCCTACTCCCAGGGTCTGGAGAGTGAGGATGATGAGGACAGTGTTGGAGACCAGATCAAGCCCAGAGACGTCGGACACAACATTTACATCCTGGCCCACCAGGTAATAAAAATGCCCAAGCTTGTTTTTGTCTGTGACAGAGGAATTACTGCATTTCCTTTCTCTCTCTCTCTGTCCAGCGTTCTGCAGACATCAGGGCTGTGCGTGGCACCAGTTGATGTGTGTGTCCACATGCATGCTCCTATTTAAATGTGTCCTCTGTGTGAAATGATGGAAGACTGCTCTTCTATGAGCGGGTTGCTCTGCCAGGTTTCTAAAATTAGCTTTCAGGATGTGACACTGGTTCTGCAGACGTAGGTGTTCAGTGAAGCAGGCAGTACTCGCTGTATTACTAAACAAATGTGGTTTGCCTGGTCCAGTAAAGAAATGTTCCACTGGGGAAGTAGTTGTATTGTGTGTGTGTGTGTGTGTGTCTGCATTTCTCTACGGTTTATGTCCGTTGGAGAGGGCAGACAGAGTCTAGCGGGTTTTCACTTCTGCCTTTATAGAGTCAAGTGTCAAACAGGGTATTTTTGTCCAACAAACAGACGAGTTTCATCATGATAAGGATTTTTTTTTTCACTGTTCAACTGTTGACATATATATAAGTGAAAACACCCACCTATCTAAATATTTATACATATTTCAGATTCTTATTTTTACATATTTCTTCTCGTTTCTCTATGCTTATACATATTTCTATTCTTGAATGGGAGCAACTGTAATGTAACCCAAAATCCCCCTGGGAATCAATAAAGTATCACTAATTTCTGACACACAGGCTGACACAAACTTAGACATGAGCTTATCAAGTATCTTACTGAAGATATTATCTGATTTGCTCCTCAGGGCAGCTGCCTTTCATTGTAATTTGTGTGTAATTTGCGTGTGAGATAAGAAATGAATAATGAGTTGGTAAATAAACAAGGGTGATGGATAAACAGCAGACCATTAAAAACACTAAAGTAAGCTACTGTACTATTGTTAATTGGCAACCACAGGATTTACAGAAAGAGAATTACAAAAACTACATATTTGTTACCCTGGAAATTATATATTCAATAGAAACAAGTATATTGAAAAAAGGAGGAGAAGAAAAACAAAACAAATCAAACCTCACATCACAGTGTCCACTATTACAGGGTGGCTTCCTTAGAAAATTCCTCACACAGCATTGTGACTCATATTTAAGACAAACTTTTATCAATTACACAGAGAAGCTGAAAAATAGGAAAGGAAAAAAACAAAAGAATGGGATGTAGCTAAATAAAAGCAGAAATTTGTGATGCTGAGTTTCAGCTCGTTGTTTAGCTGTCCCTCCGGCAACTTTACTGTTTTGGTTCTCTCACTTTCATAGTGTCATTTTTGGATGCAGCAGGCAGCTGTATTCAGTGAAAAAGACCCACTGTACACTAGGGTTGGGCAATATCTGACACACACACACACAACACCACATACACACAGACACCTCCTAACATCCTCCCAATTGCCAGCTGGGAGATGTGTGTAAGCAACAATTTGGCTACGTTATGTATGCTATGTACATTGGCTACATCGTAATGACAAAATAAACTCACAAAGTGGCAAGAAAGTAAATATTCTCAGGCCTATTTTCCTTATTAAACTTGAAAATACAACTGTACACCTTCTGAATTCAAGTGTCTCTCTTTTACTGAACTGAGACGTGCTTATAATTGGCTTGTTAACTTGAACACATTTCATTCAAACTTGACAGGAAAGCAAAATAAAACTCATCAAAACTGTTTTGGTTAGTCTTTCTACTGTTCCAACAATCACCAACTCTGGTTTAGTCAAAATAAATCCTTACTTCCCTTCGTTAGATGTGAAAATATTCTAGCTCTACAGGCTGTTTTCCTCTCACTCGTCCTCCGGCTGTGGGTGTGTACTGTGCTGCTGAATGAGAGCGCATCCCCGAGTAGCAGCTGTCACTTGTGCAGACCATTAAGTTAGCAAAATAAAATGACAAAAGTCCACCCCAAAAAAACAACTGGTAATGGACAATTGCAGATAGCTGATAAATGTTCAGCGAACCACCCAAACTGTACACTACCTGCTCAGCACCAGACAGAAGACAAAAACAGTTAGCAACTAGCTGGACAACATGGTGGAACATTTAGCAGAAAAAGAGACAAATATTTCCAAAACAGAGCTAAAAGAGAGTCAATAACAGACTCAAATTCACCAAGTTGCCAGAAACACGACTCCATATGAATAATAATGTTGCTCCATAACTGCATCCGATATGACCTAACAGAACTATATACATGAATCTGGGAGGATTGGCAACATGGATAAGTTAAATAACTGTCTTTGTAGTGTAATGAACTCTATCCGTACATGCATCCTGCCTGTTTATCTCATTAGGGAGTATGTTTACTTCTCCATTAATAGACATTTTTGGTTGTCTGTCTTCCTATTGTCATGTCAAGTTGTATTGTCTTGTTTTAACTCTCACGACGTGGTCTGATGTGTCCATAGGCATTATGTCACAAGATGGTTGTGTTGTGAGTAGACGGGAGAATCATGGGTAGAATGAGGCTTTAGGTTTGACACAGATTTTTTCCTCGAGGACCAGTGTACGTCCCCTCCTTGAGTGCCATGTAAGTTAATTAAATACATTTTGTTTATGTAACCCAGCTGGCCCGACACAGCAAAATCCTGCAGCAGAGCCTGAGGCCAGGGTTGGGGTCAGGGGTGGACTCTGACCATGAGAAGGACGACGCCCTTCATTACTATGCCAATCACACAGCTCAGATAGAGGTACTCCTCATCATCATTTCATCCATTTATCCCCTGAATCTCTAAAACTTTATGTAACAAGCAAATCACATTTACTCTTAAACCTGTAATGAGGCTTTACTGGACCTCTATCTACCAGATTGTGCGTCATGACCGCTCCATGGAGCAGATAGTGTTTCCAGTCCCCAACATCTGTGAGTATCTCACAGAGGAGTCCAAGATGCGTGTGTTCACCACCACAGAGAGAGACGACCAGGGCAGCAAGGTTAACGACTTCTTCCAGCAGTTTGACAACCTCTACAACGAGATGCGGTGGCAGAAGAAGATCCGCAGTAAGTCTTTACATTCTGAATCCGGCTCTCAGAAAATAATGATGGTGACAGCAGAAGCAGGCTGCAGGATGGAAATCATGATTATGACCCGGAGTGTCTGGTTATTGTTATTCCAGAATAAATTGAAGGGCCTGCAGCAACTTTGTGTGCTGACTTTGTCTCCCTGTATTTGTGCTTCCTGTTGTGTTTATGCAGAAAATAAGGCTCTGTTCTGGTTCTCACGCCACATCTCTCTGTGGGGGAGCATCTCCTTCTACCTGGCCTGTCTGCTCAACATTGCCGTGGCTGTCTTCTACCCCTTTGGTGATGATGGAGATGAGGGTAAGAACTTCTGATTATTATCATTTTTATTTTAAATTTTTTACTGCTACAAATTATGTGTAACGTGTTTACTTAAGGCTCATGTGGTAATGCTAAAGCTAACTTAGGTTCATACTGCTTAGAACTGTAGCTTCCTCTTTTAATTAGTCTCATACTTTCTCAAACCCATGTTTTCTTTTCCTTGTCAGTGTGATAGATGACCCTCCACCAACATTATTTGACCTCCCAGTAAAACTACATCTAAGCTGTTGGACATGTTTCAGAAACGTACTGTAGATATGACAGTATAAATGTTTAATATGAGTGCTATATTTAAATTAAAGCTGAACAATTAATCTGTTAATCGATTAGTTGTCAATTAATCTGCAACTATTTTGATAATTGATTCATCGTTTTTAATATTTTTTAAAGAAAAAATATCTAAATTCTGTGATTTCAGCTTCTCAAATTTGGTTTCTTAAGTGACAGTAAACTGAATTTAGGTAGTGGACAAAAACAAATTTGAGGATGTCACCTTTGGGCTTTGAGGAACATTTTTCACCACTGTAATAATCAACAGATTATTTGATAATGAATAATTGTTAGCTGCACCCTTATTCAAATTAATTTCAAATTGATCATAAAAATCTGTACAACTGTGGAAACTAATGTTCCTGTAATCCTGCAGTGTCCTGCAGCCATCGACAAGTCAAAGTTTGCTGTGAAAACACTTGTTTTTTTTGGACTTAATTACACTCTGTGTTCCCATTTGACCCTATGTCAGCTGAGGTTAGATTTATTTAAAGGCCCGACACACCCACCGTCCACCTACACAGGTGTTTCCACGTCCTTACCTGATTTAACTTCAGGACAGGTTGTTCATGTACAAAATGTGCTTCAGTGAAATCTCCATTACACTCTAGTTGCACCCGCTGTGGTGAGATAACTTTGACTTTAATCTTCTTTATTGGTATGTTGAGACTGTTGACCTGTTTAGCTTTACCCAATTTCAACCTGAGGTTAACCTGGGTAACACCTGTGTTTATATTACTTTAGCCTACTATCCCACTTCCCGGCTGAACATTTATCAGCTGAGATTGCGTTCAGGCTCTGTTAAATGAATCATGTTGCGAGCCATGAGTCATGTGCATGTTTTTAATGGCCTTTAGTTGCTCTTTGTGGTTTAGTGTTTAATAATCCTTTTTATAAATTGATATTACAAGTTTTATTCTGTTTTATATTTACATATTTTGATGTTTCCTTCTGTTTTACCATTACTATTAATTGATATTATTGTGCCATTTTTACAATTATTTGTAGATTTTTTGCTACTGATGCAATTTTACTTGCTGTAGGGCTCAGTAGCAATATATTGAAAGTGAAATGCCATTCATCTTCCATTGTAGACTTTTGAATATAAGCCATAGTGTCGTAACCATCCAAGGTAGACGGACCGTGAGCTATGAGACTGAAACAATGGTACATCCTCCTGTAGAAGCTACAAGTCAGATTAATATCAACCATGTTTTAAGAAAAACCTGTTTTATTCACGATGTCATGTTCTACATTACATACAATCCTAAAGTGTAACATGTCTTTGAGTGGTGGAGCTCACTGTTAACATGGAAATGTTTACCACACTTGTGTATGGGTAGTTTCATTAGCAGCCTGATTAGTTAGGTAGCTAACATGAATCAAACTAATAATGTTGTTATGCTGCAGTCAACATAATTTAAATACACAAGAAACACAAACTACAACATATTGCAACACTTTCATTAATAATATAAACTATAAAAATGACAAAACTTAAATAAAAGAAGTGGTATCATTTGCAATGGTTTATGGGATGAGTAGGTCTGTCATTCTTAATATATGTACACAATGTTGTACCTTTACCTTTTCTCCACTTTCCAGTTTTTTTTCTTTTCCTCCAAATCAAATGTTTTATGGTCACGATTCAGTTTGTTGGCTTGTTTCCGGGCTTAAAACTCTTTACATAAGCATTTTCTGAAACATCAATGGAGTGACTAAATGGGAAATTCTCTACTGGAACAGGAGACGCTCAAAGAGTTGGCAGTAATTGTTGAGCTCTATAGATGTGCTGTTAACTTATATTTGTACAGCACATTGGTCAACTCGTTGTTCTTAAACGTGCTATATGAATAAACTTGACTTGACATGTGAGGGGGCTTTAAAGATCCTTTACAGATGTGAGTTTTGTTGTGTGATCAAATGGCTGAAGCCTCACTGAAACGTGAACATATATTTGGTTCTTTTGCCTGTCTGATTAGTGTTTAAGTAGATCTGCCCACATGTAATCAGATCACCCAAGACACATGTTAATGCAGGTGTAAACAGAGCCTATTTCTTGAAAGTTTCTTTTATCAATAAATTATCAGAACACAGCAGGCTCCTAAAGAAAAGTGAACTTCATTTCAGTGGTTTACAGTGTAACTTGAAGAAGTTGAACGTCCCCATGGACCACTGTTTGACATTTTAAAGTGTTGCCTTTGACTGTGTTGTGCCAAGTTAAGCTCTTAGCTCAAGTGAATAATTCATTAGAAAAATGCCACAACGTTTCAGAGCATTGATGATTGATGCTTTATTCTTTTGTCCAGGCACCTTGTCCCCGTTCTGGAATATCTTGCTGTGGGTGGCGTTGGGGGTGTTCACCATGTTACTGCCTATATTACCCAAGCCGTGGGGCATACTGTTCTTCCTGGTCTCCCTCATCCTACGTGCCATCTACACTATGGGCCTCGGTCCTGCTCTGCTGTTGCTGGGTACTGTCAATGTAAGTGATGGAAGATTTGACTTGTTTGTACTTTTCTCTCAAACATCAAAGTGGATGACTTCTTTTTTTTAAATCCCTGAGCCTCATTTTCTTCTCTTTCAGCTCTTCAACAAGCTAGTCTTTCTGGTCAGTTTCGTGGGGAACCAGGGGACGTTCACTCGAGGCTACAAAGCAGTTGTAATGGACATGCTCTTTATCTACCATTTGAGCTACGCCATTATCTGTGTCCTGGGCCTCTTTGTGCATGAGTTCTTCTACAGCTTTTTGGTAGGAAATCTCTCACACATTTCACTTCCATGTCATTGTGACTGATTGATCAGTGTGGCACTTCAAACACTCTGAATGAATCAATTTGCTAATGACTCGCTGATGTTGATCTCCCTCCACAGTTGTTTGACCTGGTGATCCGAGAGGAGACGTTGCTCAACGTGATTAAGAGTGTCACGAGGAACGGCCGCTCTATTATTCTGACGGCCGTTCTGGCCATCTTTCTCGTGTACTTCTTTTCCATCATTGGCTTCCTCTTCCTCAAAGACGACTTCCGCATGGAGGTGGACCGCCTTCACTCACCAGGTTAGAACTTCTTCAGCTGTTAGTGATAATTTTTACTGAGCCATGCACATAGATGGGACCATACCCTGTCTTGAACAGTTTCTAGAATGTAAAGTCGATTTTTTTAGGGACAAACAAAACAAACACAAACACACCGCCAGAATCACACTTAAACAAACCAAAATACACAATCTAACCTATATTATCCAAATATCACAAACAAAATCTCAAATCTCCAAACAAAAAAACTCCATGTAATTTTACCCCGCGGAACGCAGGAGGTGCTGATCTATCAATGACTTGCTCAGTTAGTTTGTTTAAATTAATGTGTGTTGTTGGTGAATTTTTTTCAAACACACAAGTCACACAATAACACAAACAAACTAACAGATCGAAGCAGCTGCAGTCCAGCATCTCCCATGATCAGCAAGGTAAAATGACTGATTTCACCAATGGAGTTTGGTTGTTGTGTTTTGAGCTTATGAGTGGCAGCGTCCCGATTAAAAAAACAAGCTTTTTGAGAGCAAAGTGAAGCGGAGAAATTATTCTAAACACAGTGTACACTGGTGACTTAATACTTATTTATGTTATGCTGTGGCTGTTCTGCTCTAGTGAAGCTACAGATTGTAAAATTCTGTCCTTAACCTGAACTCTTTTACAGTCCTGCCATAAACTTCTGTTTGTGTCGTCTGCGTGTTATTGTTGAGCTCTTAACAAATCAATAATACAACCTAGTGTACATCCTAAAAGTTAATGAGTTTCAAACTTTGCACAAAAAAAGATAACTGTCCAACTCTGCATTTGGTAGCTCCTATATATACATACAGACACTTTAACATCGTTGACTGTAACCTTTGAGCTGTCGGAACAATCATCAAAAGGCTCAGAATGAATCGATTGCACAACTTGGTTTCAATATGATAAGTTGGTTCAAAATATTAAATTTTAATGTGTTTTGTCTGATTCAACCTCTTTGGATTACAATTTCTGAATAAAAACTGTATAATCAATATATGATTTTCACATAAAGAATTGCAGACTATGTACAGTATACTGCATGTACATTTGCAGACACATGTTTTGAAAACACTGTGTATAGTGTGGGAGTGTTAATGAGCTCCGGCACAGTGCTCTGATGGTCAGGAAGACAACCTGCTAGCACATGTGCACCTGTTGCATAACCTGGTGGCCGCGCCATCCTGTGTTTTGCTGAATAGAGCGCAGCAGACACAGCAGAGCAGTGGTGGGTTATGTAACCAGCTGGGCTCACGCCTGTCGATCTGTTCGCTCTGGGGTGAGCCGAGGCACGACCGGAGCTCCATCAAAACTGAGGAGCACCCTGTCCACACTGCTGCCGCCTCGGGACCGTGACCCACACGCCCCGCCTCGGCCCCCTCTGTCCTTTCCACTCTTCTTCCTCCTCCTCTGCCTCTTGTCTCCCGGCCCTGCCTCCTGTCCTCCTGCCTGTCGGGGAAGAAGGCCCTTTTGGTGACACTCTGACCCAGGTGTACAGCTCTCCTTCTGCCTGTCTGCCTGAGCTGATCACACTCAAGTACAGCTCCTCTGCAGCTCAGGGCTTTGCCGATGTGCAAATGATTTGTTCAGGTTTTTTCAGCAACACTTCACCGCCCACCCAGCAGCTGCTGCCTCAGTTTACATAATGTCTGACTATATCTTTTCTTGCCGATTTTACCGGCGCTGATGAGAATTAGCGGGAAGGAGTTCTGCTGCCAGAGCACAGTCTAAACCATCTTCTTTCATCTGTAAATTCACAGTGCTGTTAGCATTTATCAATTTCACATTTTTCCCTTTTTTTCTCTTTTTTGTGTGAATAGAAAAAAGTAACAAAGGAGTACCTGATTCATGTTTGAAAGAAAGCTGCCCTGTCTCAACACCTCAGTCTGGTCCTGGTAAGTTTTATGATTAAAATAAAATAAAATAAAATTTAATTCAATTAAAGGACCAGTGTGTAGGATTTAAATTGTAGATTTTTTAAATTGTAGATAAAAATGACAACATAGATTCTACGTCTCCACCCTCTGTATAAAACTGAACCCAAAATATCCTGGATACAAGCGCTGCATGTTGCACTAATGACATAATTTGGAGTCGGAGTCTCTGCAGTAGTGATCAGGTTTGAAGCTGCGGCATCAAGTTCCCGTCCATCCACCCTGCTGACTTAATCACAAGCAGGGCTCAGCTGACAATTATAACCTGAAACCTGATTTTTATAGAATCAAATAACTAACTAAATTTAAAGTGATTTGCAAAATTAACATTTGAACATACACCAGCATGATAAGAACTACCTAAAATGACAGAAAACCATTTTTGAAGCAAGTTTATTTGATGTGTATGTGATGTGTCTTTAATATTTTAGTTTGGCCCATGTCACATCTACTAAAATGGAGGGGGTAGGGTTTATGACCTATACTGCAACCAGCCACCTGGGGGCGATCAAAATGTTTTGGCTTCAGTTTTGAGAGGCTGTCATGTTGTCCATGTCTATATCTGTCAATGATTGCGAAACCTACGGTGGCTGTGATACTTGTGAAACATGCAAAAAGCCATATCCAGAGCCAGTGTTTGGTTTGTCCATTCTGGGCTACTGTAGAAACACGGCTGACTCTAAGGTTATAAACACACAATGATTCTTATTCATGAAAAAATATCATATTCCAATTCTGCCATTTTCTGCCAATATATCCCTGTAAATCTTACTCACTGGACCTTTAAATTTTATTTTATTTTACATTCTTGAGTCACCATTGACTTGACATGGTTTAAGATTTTTGGTTTGACCGAGGTGTGGGTGTGTATGTGACCTTTCCGCCAGTAGTCAGTTCCTGAAAGGTTACTCACACACTAACACACACGCTGAGACACACACAATCATACACTGTGTCTTACACACTCACACACACACACACAATCACACACTCACTCACTCACAGAGGCGTGCACACAAAGAAACTTGATGAGGGAGAGGAGGTGACTCACACCCGTTTGTTCTCCTGCGTCTCCATGGATCACCTGCACCATAGGGGCACGCACGTGATCTCATCCACATCCTTCACCTCCTACTTGTTCCTCAGCAGCTGTGCATGGCATTTCCCATTTACAGTACATGCACATGACATATGTGATATAAATTATATGCTATATATTCCAAGCTTTTTAATTATTTACTCTCATATTTGAGGAGTTAAGGGAAGTCATCCACTTGATCTTTAGTCACACCGTTATCAGCTGTTCCTGTGAAAAGGTGTTTTATTTTCAGAAAGTCAGCTGAGTGATAATTTTTTGAATTAGGTCAGACTGTATTTGAATGATAGAGTCATTGTTTTTGGGGTTTTTTATCGTGTTAAAGCCTTTCACACACCCTTAGTTCAAGTTGATTGAATTCAGTTCAGGTAAATTCAGCTTCATGATTTGAAAAAATTAAGTCCTCTGTTTGAGTTGAGTGTTATATAAATTCAGTTGATCCTTTAGTCAGGCTCAATGGATGTTGATTTCTTACAGGCTGTTTATTTACTGTAACCAAAATGTTGATATTTAGCAGCCAATACTGGATATTTTCCCTTGTTTTCCACAGTTTTAATGTATTTTCTGGAAATATTATATATATTTTTATATTAACTTCATTGTCACTCTGTCCTATTCTGTCTCTTCTCACATGTTGTTCTGTGTGTTATAGATGAAGACGACGGAATAGAGCGTGTGTGCGACACTTTGCTCATGTGTATAATCACAGTGTTGAATCAGGGACTACGTAATGGAGGAGGTGTGGGAGACATTCTCAGAAGACCCTCTAAAGAGGTAAGACAACCTCAAAATTAACAAATTAATTATTTTTTTAAATACTTAATGAGTAATTGTTTGTAATGAACTATACATAAATGGCATTTTTGAAAGTTAAATGATGCATTTTCTCCATGTTTTACCTGTAACTGGACCATCCAGGAGCCTCTGTTTGCAGCCAGAGTGGTTTACGATCTTCTGTTCTTCTTCGTTGTCATTATCATCGTTCTCAACCTCATCTTTGGTGTCATCATTGACACCTTTGCCGACTTGAGAAGTGAGAAGCAACGGAAGGAGGAGATCCTGAAAACTACCTGTTTCATCTGTGGTGCGTACAGCTATATGGTTCATCCAACACTAAGCAAATGACAGTGAATTGACAGAAGAAAATTATATTTTGAAGAACTCATATTAAATATGTCTAATGTGTTGCAGGGTTGGAAAGGGACAAATTTGACAACAAGACAGTGTCCTTCGAGGAGCACATCAAATCCGAACACAACATGTGGCACTACCTTTACTTCCTGGTACTGGTGAGGGTAAAGGATCCGACCGAGTACACCGGCCCTGAGAGCTACGTGGCCCAGATGATTGCGGTCAGTAGACCAAACAAGTATACAGTATACACACATACAGCAAACAGTCACATGGTCCATGTAACTGTAATGCAGTTTTCTGCACCTTAAAAGCTGCTCTATCATCATAACACTACAGCTTAAAGGGATAGTTCGGATTGTTTGATTGGGGTTCCATGAGGTACTTATCAATACTATATTAGGATGCTGGTCAGGATCCAGAAGCTAAGCAATGAACTGCTGTGTATATATTTTTGTTACTTAAAGAGGTCCACCTAAAAAAATATCATGGTAGAATGACTGATTTTGGCTATGAAGTCTAATTGATTTGGAGAGAAGTATATTTGGCTTATATAAAGGTGGTTTCCCATCAGAAAAGGCTGTCTGACAGCAAAGTAAAGCTGTGAAAATATTCTAAATATAGCATACACTTAAACTGATGTTGATTTTTTTTTTTTAAATAATCTGAATTATCCTTTTAAGTTTTTATTTTGTGTTTGCAAGGTATACAATAGTTTAATAATTTAGGAAAAAATAGGGAAAATTTTAGACTGCACTGCACAATTTTTAAGATGGAACACAAGTACATAAACACACCCAAGCCTCAGATATTTTATTTATTATTCCAGGAACATATGGACAAATAAACGCATGCATTTCGGCCCTTAATTCATATTTCGCTGGCGAGTGGTACAAATAAGCATACAGATGTCTCAGTATTGGAGTCTTAAAGTTGTGCAGCTTTCCTCACTTTGCAGACTTGCACAGTGTGCTAGACAAGCGTGAGCCTCTACAGCAGACGAGCAATCGAAAAAATGAGACTGAGCCTCCAGGCCTGTGCCAAGCATCCCAATTTATTCCCCCCACCCCTCCCTCACTGCTGGAGAGAGATGGCTCTCTGTGCTCAGGTTGTCTTCACTATGCTGAGCTCCTAACCTGCTGGGACACACTGTGGTTAAATAGTAATTAAACCCAGTCCAGCTCTATTATCATCAATGCACCAACTTGCTGCACTGACACACAGACAAGAAGTTGAAGGATGTAAGGGCAACTAAAGGTGTTGCCGTTAGGTTAATGGATTCAAATGAAGCCTTGGAGCACAATGGCACATTTTGTGATTAACATTTGGCCATGATGGGCATAAGAATGGTGGCATTATAATGAACAATTTGCATAACAAACTGGTGACAGACATTGAATTAATATGCATCAGCAGGTCCTCCAACAGGTCGGCTCTGTGATGCCAGGCCAAAGTATCGCTGTGTGATGAGGTAATGATGAGTCAGGAATTTATATTAACACCTGCTAATATGCTGCAGAGTAGAAACATACACAGAGGGGGAACAGACTCGGGCCCAGACCACTTTTGTTTCCTTTTAGTTACTTCATGTTGCACATGTGTCTTTTATAAAAGGGATAATCTTTCACGATTTGCATAAAATGATAGGAACATTGTAAATCCCATGAAAACTTGGTTCCAAATCTTTACTTTTTCTCAGTAACATTATAACTCATGTCTAAATAGGGAACAATTAAAGTTAGTCATTATTTATTAAGAGAACAGTCAGCTTCATCATTCAAGACTGTGTGGGTGTCTTTTGATCAGATTTGATTGACAGTGGTAACAGACGCAAACAACTGTCTGATCATCATATTTAAATGTTGCTTAATTCTGATTGGTGCATTGAAGTATGCGCCACCTTTTTATAGCTGAGCACACAGAGAAAAATAAATATAGAAAACTCTCATGTGATGTAACAAAAACTGGCTCAACTTTGGCAAATTACTTTGTGTTTAGAAGAAGCTGACTGAAAAAATATGTTTTTGGTGCCATTAAAATGAAAATGAAAATTAAAGAACCCATCTTGTTATCAGACAGAAGAGTGAGGGTTTCTGCCACAACCTCACCTACTTGTAACCGACGTATCTATTTTCATACATGAAAGGGGCAGACATGATCCCTAATGTGGATTGGCTCATAGCCTCAATTAGGGTCAACATGTAGCACTTTACAAATAACATTTAAATATGATGAGTTTGGAAGAAAAAAATTAAATTAAAGGTCCAGTGTGTAAGATAGATTTATTGGCAGAATATGACAGAAATGGAATATAATACGATCTTATGGTTTTTTGCTAGTTTTGTGAGCCACCGTAGTTTCTCCTACATCCTGGGAAGGAGAGGGTGAGACGTGCAGTATTCAGTTGGCTGCAGTCTACAAGCTCACCATTAGATGCCACTAAATCCAGCACACTGGTCTATTAAAATTAAAGAACAACCAATCACATCACATAGATGTACACAACAAACAGTAGGGGTTTTTCACACAGCTGTGGATGCATTAAAGGGAGAAATGGGATCTTTCATTTCCCCCCCACTAGTGACTAAAAGAATAAAAATCTAAAAGTCTTTGCTGCTTCAATTTTGATCATTTATTTTTTCAGATTCAAACTTTTTTATTGATTTAAAACTATGGCTATATGTCATGGAGTGCAAACAACATGTACTGTACAATGACAAAACAATGCCACCTGGCTGAAATGCTAAGTCCAACATAAATAACTTTAAATCTGTTTTTATTATTATTATGTGCAAAAGGTGGCAAAACATTAAAAAATGTGACAAAAGTAGGCCTAGGCAATATAGCTGGAAAACCTATCACGACAGTGAAGATTCATATCATTCGATATCGATAATTATTGATCATGGAGGTTGTGACTAACTACATGTTGCATAGTCGAGGGGGGTGGAAGCATCTAAGGTGATAAAATGAGTGAAAATCACAATATTTTTGACCAAGAACCTTGATATTGTGACAATATTGTACAGATGACTATTGGTGCTTTCACAAAATATGAGCTTTTTTGATAAATAATTATCAGTAATGTGTATATAATGAGAAGAAAATTATATCACTGTACTGTAATGCAGCCTTTCAAACCAAGAAAAGACAACACTTATGCCATATCACGATAGAACGATATCCAAAATCTACCACGATATCTACTCTCATATCACGATACGATATAATATCGATATATTGCCCAGCTCTAGGCAAAAGTGAACACTTTGGGAACTTTATGGAAGTGTAATTCAATAGCTAAACTCCCCCCTTAAGCAGAACCTCAACCTGTTCACACACAGTATGTTACTCTGGAATAGAGACAGAAAGTTGAGGAGTGATGTTGATCTCTGCTGGAGCCTCCCCATGTGTCCTCTACACATCACAAATCAGAGTAGGCTTTCATTTGATGTTTAGGAAGGGATAAGTGTGTGTGTGTGTGTGTGTGTGTGTGTGTGTGTGTTGAGGGCAGGTGGGAGGTGGAGGGGGCAGTTTACAACTCTGCTTGTTTTAATTCTCAGTCTTTATTCTAATCTCCTACATTACTACACTACAGTTTTGGGGCAACAACTCAACATAAAGCTACTGCACTAATAAAAACTCTGCCCTCCCCTTTCCTTGTTGGAAAAGAGCTGAAACCTGATGACCTCAAACACACACACACACTCACACACACACACTCGCACACACACACACTGAGTCTCATAATGAGTGCATCTGGTTGGACAGGACAGAGTGATGCGGTGCCAGGCCAACGAGAAGGATCGTGTTACACCGAGTGTCTGTTGTGTGGATGTGAATCAGTGTGCCGGTGTTTGTGTGTAAAATTATGACAGCGACTACAGGCCTAGCAGGTACTGCAGCAGCCACAACGCTGTTACATAACCCATCTCAAGTGGCCTGCTAATAGCTCAGCCCTGCCTGGCACGTGCTCTCCTGTCCCTTTCTCTCACACACACTCACACACATGCACACACAGACACGGAGTCACTGTCACATCACGATCCCTTCATTTACTTAACAACACACATGTGACACGTTGTCTGTAACAAAGGCAGGAACACAAGTGTCTGAGGGGAAAGGGAGCCTGCGCTTGTGATGCAAAGTGAGGGGAGAGGTCAGAATTTGCTTTATGAGATGTAGTAGGACTATAGACGTGTGTGTGTGTGTGTGTATGTGTGTGTCTGGGAACTGTGGTAAGTGATACTGTCTGCAAACTCATCTGGTACACTCTGTGTGCTGTGTGGTCGTGTCTCTTGACACTCTTCTGTATCCTTGTGTTTGTTAGGTTGTACGACTACGTCATTCATCAGCCAGAACTCTGGTATTTTTAGCTTAAATTTCTGACCAAAGTGCACAGTTCTGCATGTAAGGTAAATCATGTATATTATGTGGACACAACACAAAAGATAGAGAGCTGCAGTGAGGTTTATATGATTTTAAAAAATCTGTGTGTAGGATTTAGTGGAATCTCACCCTCCCCTTCCAGGCACGTAGGAGAACCTACGGTGTCCACAAAGCTCTCGCAAAACGTGAAAGGCCTCGTATAGAGTCAGTGTTTGGTTTGTCCACTTTAGGCTACTGTAGAAACATGGTGGCCTCTACGGAAGAGGACCCCTCATAGACATACATATGCGGTCTTTGGATCGTATGTTAACATCACCGCCATATTGGACAGGGCAAGACTGCTGGCATGTAAACGGATGAACTGCTGTTTTTTCTGGATAAAAAGCACTATGTTTACATTTCAATGAGCTGCTTTTATATTCAAGGATTTATGATCTACATGGAGTATGAAAAGAAGTCCACATTGATCAAAAACATTTGAATGGCCCTTGATGTATCGCAGCAACGGGCTAAAGCAGTCAATGCAGCATCTATGTACATATGTCTATGGATCTGCACCCTCTGTGGATATAAATGGCTCATTCTGAAGTAACAAAATGAAAGACTCTCATTTTCAGGTGATTATACACTAATGAAAACATATGTCTGCCATATTCTGCCAATAAATCCCTGTAAATGTTACACAATGGACCTTTTAATTGTGCGATTTTTCTTGAGGTATGGTGAGAATATCAAAAGCAGACAGCTAATTTCACAGTAAATTCATTTTAATGATTATTAAATTCAGTTTATTTAACTTTCCAAACTGTCTAAAACAATCACGACTGCCTGTTAGAAGTTATCACTCTCTCTTTTAAGTTTCATATTTTTTCTGATCAATAGTGAAAAAAACAAACTGTGTAATATTAGAAATCGTATATAAAAGTGAGACAAGCAAGCAAATTGTTATGATAGAAACTGTAACCATCAAATGTTGGGCGGTCTTAGTTAAAGGGTTAGTTAGGTATTTTTGGACCCGGACCCTATTGTTCTCTGTGTTGCTGTTATAATCAGTCTTTGACAACACTATGAAAAGGGTCGCTACAGAGGGGATCTGTTTTTAAAGAGCAAAATCATTTTTGTTTGAGCAGAAACTGCTTCTGTGTCACTTCAAAGTGACCATACTCCATTGACAAAAACAGTATTTTTATAATTTTACTTCCCTGAGCGCCTGACATCAGTGATCTGACTTTGTTCCCACACTATGTTTTCAGTACTGACCTGACTTCTCAGGTTGGTGTTGTAGCTCTCTGTACAGCTGAAGTGCATTATACACAAGAACGTGGTGAAACACATGGTGACGGCAGCAGAGTGAGAAGCACATGAATGTCTGTAACTTCATGCTCACTGAGGTGTTTAAATGGATCAGTGAAGCAACACAAAAGCTTTGACTCATTTAGACGGTGCAGCGCCGCACACAGTGGACCACTGTACAATCTAAAGAATGGCAACAGGACAAGAGTGGGACAGTTCAGATTCTGTACAGTCATTGTTTAACTTTCACTCACTCATTAATGATAGGGAGGATGCTTCAACTGACACAAGTGACTCTACGCTCAAACTGGATTTAATAACGTAGGTCTCTTTATTGAATCTTTGAGGTTACTTAATCGTCAATAATCAATCATTTATGGATGACTTGATAAAACAAGCATCGTATAGTCCTCGGTTTCAGTGATGTTGAAGCTTTGCCTTTGAGTTCACAGAGGCTCCACTGTGTTTTCAAAGCTGTGAGAATGGAAAACTATTCTTTTTTATATTCTATCGGCCCTGTGATGCCTGAGGCCCAAATTAGCCCAAGATTTTTAGACAAGGTCTTATAGAATGACTCGATTCATACTGTGTAGCTCAGCAGTCATACTTAATCAGTCTAACTGCCTCCCCTGTAGCCAGCAATGGAAAAAGTATTCTCATCTAAAGTAAAAAGTAGTCAAAGAGTTGGAAAATAACTAAAAAGGTACATTAAGGACGTAAAGGACCTCTTTTTGCACAGTAATGTGAGGCAGATATACATGTATTCATGGAAATGATCCTTCCTAAGCCCCGCCCCTTTTTGCTCCTTACTCCAATAACAGTTGCGTAAGCTTGGTACCTCGGTTAACTTTCCCCTCTCCTGTTTTTTTTTTTTTTTTTGTACTTACTATGTGCTATGCTTGTCTATGTTGAAAAGAAAACAAAATTTTGAAGACTGTTAAAAGATGTTGCTGGGGGACCCATAAAAGTCACATACACATCTTAAGTTAGCTCATGTGAGCAAAATGCTAGCTAACTAGCTAACTAATCATCATTTTTTCTAACCCTCAGCTGAAACATGCTAAAATTTAGCATGATAACATCTTAAACATACAATATTTAAGTTCTGTCATTAGGGGTCTCTTTAACATTAAAACAATAACAAAAGACAAAGTTTGATTATGTCATGTAGTAGCATGTGAACATGGCATTCTCCTCAATGTTAATCTATCATGATTCAGGCAGAAATCATTTTCATGGACATGGTAATATTAAACTTTTATTCATGTTATGTTTAGTCACGTTCAGCAACTTTCTTCCTTATTGTCCCAGACGTTCTAGCAACTAGTAACATACTGTTACCTTTAATAAATTACATATTTCAATGTGTTTTAACATTGTTGGAAAGATTTAGGATAATGTAAGTACACAACTCAACAGAATACATAACATGTCTAGCATTTTTAGAATGATAATATTGGCATGTTAGAATGTTTGTATTAAGCTCAAAGCACAACTGAGTCTGGAAAAGTGCAACTGTAGCAGACGGTTAAAAATGTAGAAATGTAAAAGAGGCAAAAATGTAACTGACTGTAAAAGTTTTAAATGCACAATTCAGACTGATGAAAGTGAAAGTCAAGTGAGACAAAGTGGAGCTGAACCTGACAAGCTTGTCTCAGCCTGAGATGAGTTTAGACTGCACAAAAGAAAAACCCTGTTAATTTAGGTAACAAAATGGCTATAATTTTCTCTGCTGCCATACATACATATTTTGACCTTCTAGTAGAAAAAAAAAAAAAAATCTAAGCAAAGCAAAAGTTTTCTCCCAACTTCTCACGTGTTCAACAGTTTTGTTTACTGGTGTGTGAATATTACAGGGCTGCTGTTGTGACTATTTATAGACTAATTCTTGTTTTCTTTTACCTTCAATTACTGGTAAAAGCTGCCTTTCTATTCCTGTGTATGACATAAATTATTAAATATGGCATACGTGCCATGCATGTATAACCAGTGTTTCACAAAATGGCAAAAAAAAAATCCAGATTTTAACTTGACTTAAATTGTAGAATCAAGTAAGGGTTTGTCAGTGCTTGTATTAATGATTTTAACTTTTTGTTTTTTTTAACTTCGACTCATGTTTTACAAGCAAACTGAAGTCAGATTTGGAGCGGCAATCCAATGATATGTCACAGCCATTAATGTCGCACTCAGCAAACTGTGAAAAACTCATTAATTAAGGAAACAAAAACAAATAACCCACACACCCCGCGCTCCTCTCCACCCTCAGACTCTTCCCTCCTCATGTCCTCCTCTCTGTCCTCAGCGTCTCACACTCTGATCAGCTTTTCTATCCCTGTAGTCTATTCTTATATAAGAGTAGGTGGGAGAATACCTCACTCCTCCTACTGGACTTAATGTGGTGCCAGTCAAATCCCACTCTCAGCACCTTTTAAGTAATTTTTATCAGAAGAACTGGCAAAGGAATATTACATAAGATCAGCTGATGGCAGTCTGTCTCCTATCTCACTTCCAGAGACGCACACACGCGTGTTGTAAAACACACACTCTGGCTCACAGTCTGCTATGTACATATCCATGCAGATGCACGCCAACAGTACACACACCCACACATGTACAAACACAGACGCACTTAAGTCCATTACATAATGCTATAGGTTGGTTTTGCTCACTGCTTTCTCATTCTCAGATGTTTGCTCTGACCACTGAGCTGTTGGAAAAACAGATAATAAAGTAAATGTCTCGGTTTTGCATGAGGGCACACACATACACATGCACACATATAGATAACACTACACTCCCAGTTGTGTTCTTGGTAGACGACAGTGACTCATCCCCACATCAACAGTGTGTTTATGGAGTGGGTGAGAATTGAAATGCCAGTTGCTGTTCATTTAGTGTATAATTGCTACCCGCAGTGTCCAAGAGGCACCAGTGCTGCTTAAAAAATTTTGCACTGTCGAGCACGAAACAGAGAGCAGCTTCTACTCTGATGGAATGATTAATATTAAATCTCCAGTTACAATACCTCTCTGTTTACTCTCCTCCTGCCTGCAGTCTGGCTTTAGCTCTGTAACGCTGCCTGCATGTCTATGCAAATCTTCCTCGCCGTTTGTCTGTGCCAACATGCTGCTGCTGCCGTCTCTCTGACCTGCTGAGTCAGCTCTATTCGAGCCTTTTTATTCCTTTCACCTTTCTCACTGTCTCTCCCCCTCTCTCCTCCTCTCCCAGGAGAAGAACTTGGAGTGGTTCCCCCGCATGAGAGCCATGTCTCTGGTGAGCAGCGAGGGAGACAACGAGCAGAACGAGATGCGCTCTCTGCAGGAGAAGCTGGACAGCACTGTCACTTTGGTGGCTCAGCTGTCCGGCCAGCTGGCCGAGCTCAAGGAACAGGTAGAGTGCCACTTCAGGGAGTTTTTCATGCTGTTGTGGGAAAAGCTCTGGTCTGAGCACTGTGGTAGTCCCAACTGAATAATCTGAATTTAACATTCAAGGTAGAATCAGTAGGATTTGTCCAAGATGTTCCTAAACTCGCTCAAATGATACCAGGACGACAAATTAAATGAAGTTTTGGGTTGGTAAAGTGTCCCACAGGGCAGGACAGCAAAATAATGAGAAAAATAACAAAATACAGGCAGAGGGCAGAGTCTCTGCAGATACAGCCACCACCACAAACTTCTAGTGGGTCCTAAGTGATGATTGAAAAGGATTGTGTTTAAATGAGTCCATACATGGAAAAAGAAAAAAAGAAGAAGCAACTGTTGCATATGATACCTTTAAATTCAGAGTACTGAAATCCCCTGTTTGCAGACAAGGCAGATCTCTGTATCTGTCCCCTGAGGTCTGACGAAGTAAGAGTTGATCCATTTTTCCTGAAACCCCCTTTTCTCCTCAACCGTGTAGCATGTTTCTCCATGGTGGCTTTTCTATATCACTTCCACATTAAAGGGAAATTCCAGATTTTTTGAAGTGGGGTTGTATGAGGTATTTATCAATAGTCAGTGTACAGTATTACCGACAGTAGGTGGCAGCCATCAGGCCCCCAGTTTGGAGAGGCAGAGGAGGACACCAGCAGGGAAGCAAAGCAGTGTATTTCTGTGGACATGGTCAGCAACAAAAGGTATTTCAGCCACTTAAAAAGGTCCACAAAAAAAAATCATTATTAGTCTAAGTGTACGCAATATTTAGAATATTTCCATGACTTTACCTTTCTGTCAGACAGCCTTTTTTGACAATAAGCTGCATTGCTATAAGCTAAATATTGCTCTCTCCAAACTAACCAAAATCCATAGGCAAATCAGTCGTTTTACTTTTACTGTTTACTAATTATCCTTTCAGAACACCTAAGTCATACAATAATACAAACAAACTAACAGATTGAGGCAGTGTTCTGCCAGGTAAAATTACTGATTTCGGCAATGGAGTTTGGTTGGTTTGGAGAGAGCGATATTTGATTTCTATAATGGCATTTCCCCACCAGAAAAGGCTGCCTCACGGCAAAATAAAGCAGTGACAATATTCTAAATAAAGCGTACATAGCGATATTGATCTTTTAAGGTGGACCCTTTTTGAGTGGCTAAAATACCTTTTGTAGCTGATCCTGTCCGCAACAGTTCATTTCTTGGCTTCCATCCTCCTCTCTGCTTCTCCAAACTGGGTGTGTGTTGACCTCTATGTACTGTAGCTAATACACTGACTATCAACAGGTACCTCATACTAATAATCTGAACTTTCCCTTCATACGCTTAATTGACCACCAGAATTGCTAACTACAGCTAACAGCATTAGGATTGTTGTATGTATGTAATAATAATACTGTCTTGTTTAGATGCATAATGTTCAGCCAGCTGTAGCACATGGACCGTAAGCTCCACGTGCTGCCTGACCTTGAGACTCCTTTCACCTAAAAACACCCACAGGGCAAGAGATCGGTGTCGGCAGTCTCTTTTAGCTATCCATCTCTGTACTTCGATGGATCCTATCAGACCTTTGGTGCTCGTGAACGCAGCACTACAGGTGACTGTCACGTCAGCGATCAACGCGCCTGAGAGCCGCCTGTGAGCCTCTGGCTGTTTGGATGACTAGCTCTGCTGCTGCAGTGTGACTGATCACTCTCATCACCTGCCTCCCCTGCATGTGATTCCAGTCACAGGCCTGTCCTTGTTCCTCTTCTGCCAGATGTGTGAAAACAGCCCTGACTGGGGGAGGATCACACTCCAACAAACAAAACAACAACCTCTGTCGACCTCAGTAAACTGTTTAGTCTGTAACGTCCCTTTTCTGGCCGGGATTCCTTGTGTAACCCCTGTTTGTGTGCTGTCGTTTGGATCAATTATTGGCCATTTATTACTCTAATCTAGGTTTCCACTAGTCTATGCTGATTAACAATGGAGTCATGGGGTTAGCAAGGATGTCACTCCACCTTTATGATAAACAGAAATTTGAGTGTACACCACATGAGATGAGTGTGTTTATGCAGGCCCGACCACAGTTCTGCAGTCACGAGGGGAGGCCTGCAGGTCTCAGTTCTCCTGCAGCTCCTCCCTCATTACAACCTCTGCTGACCTCGGCACTTTACACTATCACAGCTGAGATTGTGTGCATGCTGCTGTTTTGTTTGTGTGGGTTTTAGGGTTCTGCATAGTGTACTTGATTTCTTCTAATCTGTATGTACAGTTAATGATTTATAGAAACAGTGGCCTTTTATTTATGACATCAGCACTGAAACCACTGCAAACATGCGGTTGTGACTTAGCAGCCGCTTCTGATTCATGAAACTTCCCCCAACACTCAAGTTTCCAAAAGAACAACATTTTAGTTTCCAGTTGCAACAGTGGTTGAACACAGTGATTTGCATACAACTGTGGAGAGGATTTATCTCTTGTATAACATCTCAGTCAAATGTTGAAACAGAAATTTAAAATTGATCGCAAAACTCTCAGTATGTAATTGTTTGCAGTGTTTGAAATGACTAATGTGAGAAGTCTCTGTGTGCCATTCAGTATTTTTGTCACAGCTAATCCAGATTCATTTCTTAAAGTAATGAGCCTAAGATTCATTTTGTTTCATCCAAGTGAATTTACTTGCTCTTAGAGTAGAGATTTAGGGCATCATTTTACCTACACTCCAAGTTCAAATAGATAAACACCAACTCTGGAATGTAATAATTATGTGTGAACATAGTGGGAACATTGTGTTTTGCATAATAAAGTGCCCACTTGAATAATAATGGCACAAATACAGGTTTGCATATCATGTGTGAGCTATCTGCTAAATTAAAAGCCACTCCAGGCTGATATTTTTTATGCCTCCATGCCAGCGACAGCCATGCCGAGAGGGATTATGTTTTCAGGTTGTCCTTCTGTACGAATGTCCATCCCATTCTTGTGAACGCGATATCTCAAGAACACCTGGATGAAATTTCTTCGAATTGGGCACAAGAATGAATTGATCTGAATTTGGAGGTCAAGGGTAAAGGTCGCAGTATCCTCACTAAACATATTTAAAGAAAAACGTTAAGAATTTATATGCCAGTTATGACAAAATTTCACACAAAAATCTAATAGGATAATGATGAAGTGTTGACATATTATAACCAGTGTAACGGTCAAAGGTCAACTTCACTGTGACATCATAACATTCAGGTCTCTATCAGTTCTCTAAAATAGGTCAATATACTGATTCAAAATACACTTGATATCTTTTATTAAAAGCCTTTAAAGTCTTCACTGCATATATTATACAGACATGGATGTAAAATACAACTTGACTGGCTGGTGGAGGCCTACAACCGCGAGGCAGTGATTTAGTTTCTCTCTGTGTCCTCCACAGATGACAGAACAGAGGAAGAACAAGCAGAGGCTCGGATTCCTGGGTCCTCCTCAGCCCAACCATCACATCCCAGCCCACTGAGAGGCCCGAGGCTCAAACAGGACACAGTGACGGACCTCTGGACTGCAGGCTCACAGTGGAAACCAGATAGAAATGCAGACACACACACAAACTCAAGCCGTAAGAACAATACATGTACTCAGAGTACACTTAAAATTACTGATGAGGCCAGCAAGTGTTGACACATCATATTTGACATAGTGCCTTCTCTATGACACAATCACTGCCTTATGGGATACAAACTGTGCCTTATGTGCTCACTGCCTTACCGGCTGTCCGCACACACCCTCGTACAGAGAGGACTGATCTCTGTGAATGATTGGCCAGGCACGGCACACATCTGTCAGTGTAGTGCTAAGTGTGCCAGACAGAGATCGAGGGGAAATGTTGAGGTGAGGTTAATGGTTAAGTGCTGTCAGGTCTGTGGATGGCCTCGTTCCTCGACAGTCTCAGTGGCGATGTGTTAGAGAGCGGAGCGACTGGCCACACAGAGGTGAACAGAGAAGTTGGGGAGTTTTTCTTGCATCGCCGATCAGCCAACAGGGGACAAACATAAAGTGTTCTCCCCTTTACCTTTTAGATTTCAGATGGTATTTATGTGAAAATTATCGTTCATAACTGGAGTATTCTTTTTGCATTTTTGGAAGAGGAATCATGCTGCCTTACTGATTAACTTTTATAAATAGTACATTGCAATTGCTGAAAGTGCACTTTTTAATAAAAAAGATAAAAATTTACGCCTGTAACTGAAAGCATTGGTTAGTTCTGGGTATTATTTTGCATGCTTTGTGTTTAAAAATGCATTCACTGCACCATTTCAGTTGCCTTTTTACAGGTTTCTACAGAGTTTATAAAGTAACAGAAATGTGAATAAAAATAATGATTATCTGTGCAGAACTTACTTGAAATTTCTTTTTAGCCTAAATCTTATTCTGGTACATAATGTGGTTCTGACTGAAGATGGTGAGCTTACAGTTCTTTGTTACAACATGAACATCCCCTAGAGATGTCAGCTAATACTGTAATATTTACTGTATCTGCTCATATCGTCTTCATGTTCTACTGTTTCCTAAAGTTTCTTTTGTGTGTAAATCATCCTCACTAGTCTCTCTTGGACTGCAGCTGATTGTTAAGTCTAAGCTTGTGTTTTAAACTTGCACAAACTAATGGCAGATTTCACTTTCTGTTAAAACAAAGTGTATAGAGAGAAATATGTGTTTTATGTGGTCAGATGTATGTAATAAATTTGTAACAAGACTTCTCGACATGCTTTGACTCATCAGCTTTCTAGTAGAGTTCGCCTCAGTCCATGTTGCTTTTGGGGATGAATGAGCTCTCACTCACCCTGACCCCCTCTGCACCCACCCACACACTCAGTGTTTACTCACACTTGTACTGGTCCATGAAGGGAGCACAGGACCAGGCGGGGTCGCATATCAACTAATGCAGCAGGGATAGTCATCTAATATTAAAAGCAGAGTTAACACATACATTGTACATGTTGTCACTGTGCTGAATTTTTTGGCTCATCTTAACATTTAATTGCAGCTGATTAATAGTTTATATAGAGAGTATAGAGACTAGGCCAGACTCTGGACTTTAACCTTTGGTCTTGCATTACTTCATAAACCTAACTGTTAAATTAAAGCTGGGGTAGGCAGTTTGTTTATCATTTGGCAAAAGTTCCATAAAAACCTTTAAGCATAATGTAATGCAAGTGACTTCTGCTCCTCCTAAAGAAACATGATCAGCATATTAGCAGACTTCCCAGCATGCATTGTTTCAGAGTTAAACCTCTCCTTAATGCGAAATGCAGAACAGACTCTTAAACTGAGAACATGTAAAAGGAAATAAAATTTATCTGTAATGTTTTTCAGTGTGACTGAGGAGTTTGTGGTTCAACTCAATATCTTAAATGAACATGTTTTCTTAAGTACAACTTAATTAATATCAAGTTTATTTGACTAAAAAAAGTTTGTTTTGAATCATTACAAAATTGCCTCAACTTGCCTTTTTAAGTTCAGTCAACTTCAAATTTTAAGGCAGGCCAGGCACTAACTTCAAAATTAAAACATCAGCGTTTTGTTTTTTTCTGTGGGTGTACATTAGACAGAAGAGGTTTAGGCCTGGACTTTGTGAGAAAGAAAGCATCTTAAGTTACTGCCATTGAGTGCCTCTGTCTATTCAGAAGTCTGTGTTTTTCCTTTGCGATGCAGCGTGTTTATTCATAAAGAAATGAAAATCCCTGAGAGGTATGAAGCATTGGTTATATGTCGGCCTGTCATCCGCACATCCATTCACATTGTTGGTAATTTAGCACTCAGTACTTGTGGAAATGGATAATTCAAAGCTGTGGCTGCTTGATTGTCTGTATGTTTGTGTTTGTGTAACATATTTGAGATGATAAACGAATCACAGAAAGGCCTCGACTAGTCTTTTATCCCGTCCTGTCATTTAGCCTCCACAGAGCGGCCCATCCTTCTTGGCTTCAGTTCGCTGTTTACGCTGGCAGGCCTGCATTTTCTCCTGCTGCCTGTGACAGCCATTAAAATTAGCTCACGCAGTGCCATAATGGTGAGCAGCTGTCACTGCGTAGACAAGAAGGGTAAAGTGCAGCATTACTGGAATGTATTGGACTCAGAGATGGAAGGGAGGGGAGAGGATAATACCAGGACCATCATTACTGTCTGGCAAAAGTCTTACTGCCATAGTGTGATACCAAACAAACATGCACTGCTTCTGTCTGCACCGCTTCCTAAACAGACCATTTTATGTATTTTGATGGTTTTGATCATGCAGAGAAAACATTAAACTTTGGAGTCCACTTACCAAAAAAACTTTTTAAATGACTTTGGTGGGAATCCGTGTAGAATAATACACAAGATGGTCCGCGTCATTTCATCCTCTCACTGAACACACTGAACCTCCTAAATGCACGTGAACAGTTTATTATTTACTTTATTAACACAACCTTAGACACATTTGGATCACAGTCACCTCTTTGCAAACCGCAGTCAGGAGTCACGTGCTCGGCCTGTGTGTGTATTCAGTAGTGAGAGTGAGAAAACACCCAGAGAAGGTCAATAAATACACGGCAATGTCCCAAACACCTCCGTGGCTGGAAGCCCTGCTTTACCCAGCATGAGTGAGTCAGACAATTTGACTTTGATGCACTGAAAGGAACAGACCAGAAGGACATCTCACAGGAACATTCATTTGGATTTCAACTAAACTATATATTTAACTGGATATAAACAATAAGGAGAGGAAGAAGTATTCAGATCCTTAACTAGAGGTAGAATAAATCAAATCCTATTTATTCTACTCAGGTAGAATAAGTAGGATTTGTCATTTGGTGTTTGTAAACACACCAGAAAGATAGTTGGCTGATAGATTGCTGTGTCCATTCCCCAGTATTGACAGATTGGGTTGGTAAAGCATCCAGAGCACAGCAAAATATTAAGAAAATAAGAAGGTATGGGCAGAGGGCAGGATGTCTGCAGATGCAGGCACTGCCACACACTTCTGTGGGTCGTGGGTGATGATTGAGAGGGATTATTTTTGTATAAGTCTGTGTCATTGTTTTTTAGGAAAATCCTGCTTAGTTTGCCTTTAAATAGTAGCAATACCATATTGTGAAAATCCTCCAGGAAGTTCTTCATTCAAAACCTTACTTGTACAAAAGTGTACAAGTATTATTGGCAACTTTACTTAAAGCAGGAAATGATCCCTGTCAGTGTTTTACTATATGATTTTTGCTGAACTAATGTGTGTTGTATATGTATGCAGCATTTTATTGCTGTAGATGTTTAAGGTTGAGCAAACTTAAACTACTTTACATATTGTTGGGTAGTTTAGCAATGTATATATTATCCTATATTCTATAAGATCATCACTGTTTTGCTATCTTGTGAGAACAACACATCTGTAAAAAGTGAACTTTTCATGAGTTCAGAAAACCAGTCCTGATTTAATGTTTGTGACAATGCATTTTCCAGCCAGAATTTTTTTCAACTGATAAATTAATAGGATATGAAAAGGGTAAGGAAGGGTATGAAAATGTGTAATCTGAAAAGTAACTAAAATGTCAAAACGTGGAGTATGTAGAGGGAAAAGAGTACAATATTTGCCTCTAAAATGTAGTGTAGCAGAAGTACAAAAATCATACAGAAATTTACTGGAATCAACTAATCTTTTATCATTAACTTATTGTAAATATACAAGTTTTATTTATTCAAGTTAATTAAATGATTAAATGATTTATGATAAGTCATGGTTGCTTGTTTTCACATAATGAAAACACTGCAAACAAGTACAGGTGAAGTACAACTGAATAAGTATCAAGTTTAGTTGACCAGAAAAAATGTTTTGAATCATTTCAAAACAACTTATCTTTTCAAATTCAGTCAACTTACTCAAAGTAGCAACAAGTACCTTAAATTTGTACTTAAGTACAGTACTTGAGGACATGCACTTAGTCACATTTCACCACTGTAAACTATACATACCGTAGATATAAACATATACATATAAAACTGCTCTTATTAGCGACATAATGAAAATGCAGGATGAGAGTTCAGTCTGTTGTTTTCAAGTAGCTGTCGAAAGTTGTTGTGATTTATGTTAATACACTTATCGATCTTCTGTCTTCTGCTGTCTCGTCTAAAGACTCACAGCAGCGTCAGTGGCCACCAGACTCAAATATCATTCAGTGTCTTTTTTTGCCTTGAAAGATCAATTGACCACACAAGTTGAGGGTGGAAGGTCCCTCTTCACTGTCATTTTTATAAATAAACATGCCCCCGTGATGACTGGCATGTGACTTCCTGTGTCTGGCCTGCGAGGTTGAGCCTTTGTAGTCACATGATGCATCAACATCATAACACCGAGCGAGCACACGGAAAAACATTGCAAACGGGCTGGCCCTCCATCACATGGAGATGCAGTATGTACAGTGTGAGCTTCTACAGTGTGTGAAATGCATCATTACACAGAACTTATAAATCATTCCCATAATAACATACTACACATTTAATATCCTGGAGTTTCTCTGCTTTGATTGTTACCCAACTGAGCTCCATCATCACCTGAAAAAAATGTCTTAATGTTTCTTAATTTAAGGAATAATGAAATGATGAAAGTTGTCAGATGTGTGCAGTCACAGTTAACGTGTATAAATCAACAATTCACAGTATCACACTAAATCACAACTGTGCTCAGACAGAGATGACTTTGTCTCTTGTTGATGTCACAGATTAGTCATACAATGTTTAGATTCTTAAAGGGAAAATTCGGCACTTTTCATGTGGATGTCCAGTTGGTGTTGATGGTAGATGTAGTCAGTTGAAGCAATAAATTCCTCAGTGTGTGCTATATTGACCGGGAAAGCTGAGTGTTCATGCTTCATAATCTGTTTTTCCTGCAGCCAGTGATGTAATTAGTTTTAAGGAAGAAGTTAAGGAAGAACTATGGGCTGTTTCATCCTGGATTTCCCCCTGCCTACCTCCAAAGGTGGGAAAGGAGCCTCCAACTCACCTGTGCCAGAGGCTGCAGAGGCAGCAGGTATTTCTGCTACAAGGTGAATCCAATGTTAGCGAGAGATGAACTTTGCTTTGTCTTTGACATATTTTCCTAACTTGATGCGTACTAAGCCTGTACTTTTAACCATGATGTCAAACCCACTGCTAGGTTACCCAAATTAAAATAAATAAACATAAATTAAACATTTAAGTGCTGTCAGGACCTGGTGAGTATTAGAAGGGAGAAAACCATTAACTATTGGATGCTCTGTACTCCTTCATAAAATGTTACATTGTTTGTTAGCTAACTAAAAAGTTTTTTTTAAAAATTATATTGTTTTCTATCTAGCTAGCTAAAAAAGTAAAAGAAAAGACGATGTTACATTGTTTACTAGCTAGCAAGCAAATGCCAAATCCTCTACTTTTCAGGTTGTACGCAGTAACGCTAGATTTTCTAAGCTACACAACATCTGGATTGTGGACCATTTACAATAACATCTGCCAGATGAAGGCCTTACCAGAAAGAACTGGGTATTTGATGACAATATAAAAGGAGACACCACAATAATATTTTTCTGTATTTGGAAACTTGTGAAAACATGTTTGGATACACAGCAACATGGGTGTGGGCAACAGAAACTTGTGCACAGTGCATCCCTGTACATGAAGGCACAGGTGGCACTGCTTCACAGCAGGATAATCCTTTCATGGACAATATAGCCCACAATGAGGAATTTATTGCTTCAGTTGACTACATTTACCACAACCTCCATCTTTAATATAGATGGTTAATATGGACTCTATTATAATGTGTATTTTCCCATCAATTGGAATGATATGCTGTCCTCATGTTTACTTACACTGCATTTGTGCAGCATAAACATGGTTATGGCCTGGGGGCTACATTAGCTGCATGAGCTGAAGATTATCTTTCTGCTCAGTTTTCATTCTTTTTATTCTTTACATAATTACATAATGCAATTAACCACAAAAGCAAATCCATTCATTTGCATATGAGTGACGTGGCTCTGAATAAGCTGTGGTAACTATATGTGTGCTCTGACAAAACTGGAAAAAGGAAACTGCACATAACTGGAACAAAGATTTGTATTTGTAACCACAAATATGACAGTTTTACAAGAGGAAATGCACTTATTGGCTTCTTTTTTTTTATCCAAATGAAATACTCCTTTCTCAAACACCACATTGAAGGCTTCTGTGAAAAATAAATAACTTTTATATCATGCTCCAGTCAATTTTGTTTAATCATTGACAAAGAGATGTAACATTGCACAACGATTACACTCTCCCTCTGAGAACATTTCATCTAATTTGCAAAGGAAACTTCCTCACGTTTACTATTCCCTGCCTGCATGTACAGACTGTTGGTGACTGCTGTCAGCACCTGAGATGAGAGTAAGAATAAAATAAAGCTGAACCTCTGCACAAGACGATGCACGTTAAAAACACAAACCAAAAATGTTTTGGTTGGTTCATCCTTCACTCTGTCCTGCCTGAATGTAAACAAACACAGTGAGATGATGTAGTTAACTAAAGTCCAGCTGCCTGTCTGAGTCCCCCTTTCCTCACCCTGGCCCCTTCCCCCCTCCCTCCCTCTGTGGCTGCAGTAGTTTGACTCCTACAGGCTGTTTGAGTCATGCTGGCTACTGGCCTGGCATCCACCTTCACAAGCCACAGCCCAGCTCAGTCTGGATCCAGTCTCATAAAGTGCACTCTGCCCAGATTGTGTTGCTGCTGTCAGGATCTGTTTTTAGTGCATATAACCGGACTGTTTGGAGTATTACAGGGTTACCTCTATTAGCTGAAAAGTACTTTGCTGCTGTTTTTCATCAAGGATTTTACGCAATTTTTACAGCGCAGCATAAGTGTATATAGTAACATAAGAAACAGAACAGGTTGTTCATGGGATTAATCCACCTTGTTGCTTTTTTCACGTGTCAAACAATGTCAACAATGAGTTACAGCAGGCAGCTACAAACTTAGAGTGAGAAACTGTAATATAATGTGATTTTCCAATTTTCAATCCAAAGGACATTTTGTAAGACCATGTATAGTTTTTGGAGTTAAAGGGACAGTTCATCCCCAAATCAAAAATAAATATTTTCCCTCTGGCCTATAGTGTTATTTATCAATCTAGTTTGTTTTGGTGTGAGTTGCCGAGTTTTGGAGATATTGGTTGTAGAGATTGTAGAGTCTGCCTTCTCTCAAATATGGCACTCGGCTTGTGGTGCTGAAAATGCCAAAAACATAAAAGTACATCTGAAAAACTCAAAAGCAGTGTCTCTTTCAAGAAATGATTACTCACTTACTCAGAATAATCCACAGCCCTTGTTGTGATCCGTTTCATGTATTTAAGAAGTATTTTCTTTCTATGGTTTAAAGAAAGTACACATGTAGTACCTACATGAAATTGCTCACAACAAGGCACTTCAAACCAGAGGAAAAATATCTATTTTGGATTTTCAGGTGAACTGTCCCTTTAAGTACATGATGAATGAGCTTTTTTGGTTTCAGTCTTGTGTCTAGTATTACAACTTTACATGAACTGTATGTCCCAAGAGCAAATGTCATGATGATTAGAAACATTGTAAAAAATTTGTTATCGTTGAGTTAAGTTATTTTTATAACATCAGACACTGGAAATACAAAGTTACACACATGTTATATAAAATTTGTGCAAAAAGCCATTATAGAACAACTACCAGAAAAGGTTAATATAAACTGACATCAAAGAAAACACACTTGTCCAGAGTGTAATCACACAGTTGGCATCGCCCTCCATCCTGAGTCATCCCATCACCTCTGTCATCATCATCACGTTACACCTTCTGCCACTGTGTGGAGGAGGGAGAGCCAATCTGAAGACCAGCAAAGAAGACCTGGTAACGGTGCTTCCACATGATGAAGGCGCCCACGGCACAGACGAGTGCCTGGGCCAGGTTCAGTATGATCTGGAGCAGGAAGTAGAGTGTGAGAGTCCCAGTGATCACCTCACAGTCACTGACTGCCTCGTAGGTAAAGGTGCGGGCTATTGGGTCTTCCTCGTCCAGTGTGCACACGCAGTCCTCCCCCACCTGCACACAGGTGAAGCTGCTGGTCTGTGAGTAGTGGTGTCCAGCAAATGCCATGACCAGCACTGAGATGACCAGGCCGATTGTGCACAGGATGAAGTACAGGAGCTGTAGAGAGCGGAGGACAAGTCAGAGGTCATGCACTTACACCTTAAATGCTTTGATCAGAAAATAGATACATAAATAATAATAAAAAATACATTTGAGTGCGTTTGGGCACTATAATTTTTAAAAGACGGGAGAAAACAATTAACTTACATCTGGTTTGTATTCCTTAACAAAATGACACATTGTTTGCTATCTAGCTACAATTTTTTTAAAGTTATATTGTTTGCTAGCAGGCTAAAAAAAAAAAAACAACAAAAATGTTGTATTGTTTGCTAGCTAGCTATAAAGTTAAAATGTAATATTGTTTGCAATAGCAAGCTAAAAAGTTTTTAAAAATATGTCAAATTGGTTGCTTCTGAAATTCCATAGTAACGTGCTATTTAGTAAGCAATAACAATATGTGAGATTTTTTTGTATGTCTGAAATAGTGCATACTGTGTTACAGTATGGAAATGCTACAGTATGGACTGGATACTTTGCCAGCATAAATATCCCACAATGCAATGCAGCAGTAACGACAACAACAACAACAACAACAGTTGGACAGAGACCAGGGAAGCTCTGGCATAATATTTATTATTTAAGTAAGGTTTTACTTTGATAGACATAATATATGTCTTTTTAATTAGTTTGTTGGCACAGGTTACCACGGTTACATGTCTCCCACTGGCAAGGAGGTTTTCAGGAAGTGCCATGATACACTCTGAGCAGCACGTCTGAAAAGACATACTACATATTAATGTTTATCTGTGCTTATTTGCTAGCTAGCTAAAAAAGTTTGTTTTATTTGTTTGTTTGTTTGTTTTTTAAAGTTATACTATTTTATAGCTAGCTATTTTTTGCTCTGGCAGAGAAATTCTAATTTCTCCTCTTTTGAGAGAAAAATGTTGGCTGAATTATCAATTATTAATATTGATTAGGTTTAAAAATTAATCCTTGTTAGTGCAATCCAGCTTTTGTGTTTTCCAGACTAGAAATCTGGCTCCTGCTGAAGTCTTTTGTCTCATGATTTAACCCAGAGTGCCAAAACTGTAGCTTAGAAACAGACATGCTGGCTCAGTGCCTGTGGCAAGTTAAGAGATTACCCACGATACTACAGGGAGAGGTCTGACCCTCAGAATAGGAGCCCAGCTCTTAGCACAGATGAGACACAGCACATGCAAGACTGCCCTGCAGCTACAGCCGCCTCCCACCTTTAGTGCACGTCCTGTGTGAGTCTGAACAACAGAGAGTGTCTAAAAATACAGTTGTAAAATGTGACACAGGCTTTGTGTTGTTTATGCAATTGCACAATCTCAATAACACTAAACCTTCATCTTAATCCGCTGCTTATATAACAGGCGCGCTCATTCGCTGCTGGTGTATTTTGATCTCAGTTACATGCTGCTTATGGAATTATGCAAGTGATGAGCGGTGCTCAATTGAAAATGGCATTTATGTTAATTTTGGAACAGCTGTGAAATATGGAGTGTGGCTGGTTACAGGGAAATGTACATACAACAAGTGCATTAACAAGTTGGTTGAATATGATGTACTTCATTAAACGAAGTAACAATAGTTGAGAGTAACAACAATCACTTAGGAAATAATGTCAGTTCTAGATGAAAAATGTATTAGAATCCAACACAAGGCGAGTCACAATTTTAGCAATTTTGAAATTGTTCTTTTTCAGGGTCAGTTCAGCTCAGTTTCATATTGCACTGAAATCTCATTCACTGTCAAACAAACTGAGCAGAGGAGCATAACTACAGTATCTTTCAGGTTCTGCCCCAACTTACCTGACAAGTCTAAGTGTAACACTCATCAAGTTCATCCACACAAAAAACCTTCATCTAAAAGGTGAGATGACACCAACCTTTGTTCACAACACACCATGATACAGCTAAGTAGTTTTAGTAATTTGTCACTTTAATTTAACATTTTCAGCAGTATATGTATGATAAAAACTTTTAAGAAAGACCCAGAAAACATATCGGGGACATGACTGGTACCTACGGGCCTGTCCGTGTGGTGTCCCTGTGGAACACTTTTGAGTGAGTGCTCACAAAACTCAAAGAACAAGAAAATGAGTGTCTTGACACAATAAATTATTATTTGGATGGGTTATTGGAGAGCCATCTGATAACATAGTAACACTTAACTTCAGAAATGTCTCCACTTACAACACATTTTCTACTCACTCGACTTGTTGCTCGCCTTGCGCCAAGAGCAATTGAAATGAATAAATGAACTGACTGTAAAGGCATAAATTCTTAAGCTAATAATGAATGTAGGAAGGCCATGAGATCATTGAGCTGTTTGAATTAATGACATTAATAAATTAAACCACATTTGAATTTAGGGCCAGAGAAAGAGACACTGCAGGCTAATTGCAGCTGTTCTGGCATATGCATTGTTAACTGTTTTTTAAAGAAGTGCTTAATTTTGGCTCATCTTTTTGATAGTATTTATGGGAGAGAAAATGAGGACAAAGTGAGGAATTTTACCATACAGATGTTGTAAATGTACTTACTGCAGTATGACAGAACAGTTACAGTTCAACAAGAAAGAAATATGCATTGTTTCGATTACTATTTCTTGAAGGACCATTTAATATTTCCAAAGTAAACTTCAGTAGATTTTATATATTAAGATGTAAATCAAGAAAATCACTATAATTTTGGTGATTCAGACAGTCTGATGGTATTTAAAACTATACAACCCAGACACGTTTGGAATTGGCTTTTTATCATGCCTTCCTGTAAAGACCATTTGCAAATTAGCTGCAGTTCTTAAGGGAAAATACTATTGAAGTGTTTTGAAACACTGTCTTCACAGCGTATGTACATATTTGATCCTGGTATGCACACACAAGTGAGTCAGACATAAAAAAGAGAGTATGCTTCTTCCAAGGACTTGCTTCTCAGTGGCAAACAA
The DNA here is from genome assembly GCA_034769285.1 of Lutjanus argentimaculatus. Lineage (NCBI taxonomy): Eukaryota > Metazoa > Chordata > Actinopteri > Lutjaniformes > Lutjanidae > Lutjanus > Lutjanus argentimaculatus. Next base: position 10,707,846 of record JAWZSL010000012.1, on the reverse strand, counting down.
TGGTGGACTGATTTTAATTGCCTTGAAATTCCAACTGCATATATTGTACGGCTAATTAAGCTGAACAATCAAGTCACATTAATGAATGCACTCATCCACTCATAGGAATCCCCACAGAGCTCTTTTAAATGGGAATGCAGTTAAATGCCTTTCTCTCTATGCCATTTACAGTTACAGTTCCCCAAGAACAGCCATCTAACAATCACAGCAGCTCAATGAGTAAAACATTGCTCTCTGTCTGCAGAGGTTTTCTCTGTCTGGAACACACTGATCCATCTGATCACAGCTTTTACTGCAACTAAGATTTTACAACATACATATGTTCACTTTCAAAGTATTAATGAGGAACCTGACATGAGATATGACTTGGACTCAAACAGGATTTGAGTCACAAGCTTGATGACTTTAGACTCAACTTGGAAAAAAAAAAAAAAAACTCAACTTGGACTCTAACGCCAGTGACTCGTGACTTCACTTGGACCAGAGCCTTTTGACTCGAAAATACTTGATACCTTCCTCAAAACACAAAGACTAAAAATTTTCATTTAAAAAGTGTAAAAGGAATCAATTCATTTCTTGAATCAGCTAACGCTAACACTATTCATTCTCAGCAAATCAACACACACAATGTGTAAATAATGCCACTCGGTGTCTCTTTCGCATTAAAAGAACAACAAAAGATGCATTTTGATGATGTGGCTTGAGATCATGGGAGTTGTTTTTTTTTCACTTTTAAACAACCACCATAGCTGAAGAAAAACAATCTGGCACGACTCAGGCAGAAATCATATTTATGGGTGAGGTAATATAAAAGTTTTATTGTGTTTATTTATGTTTACTCATGTGTGCCAGCTTTCATTGGTACTCTCAGACATATCAGACACATCCCATGTTTATTTATAGCAATTAGCAAATAGCAGGCAACAGTTAGCAGGATAATGGATAATGAATTTCTCTGCATTTGAACTTTGTTGGAAACATTTGGGATAATATAAAGACACTTCTCAACAAATTATGTAACATCTAGCTAGCATTTTAGATGTTTAATGCAGAAACATTTGACCAGTCCGACAGGATCCAAGTGGAGGAGAGAACCATGAAGAACTAATGTTTCATCACTGAGCACCAGTTGGAAAAAGATAATGATCTACAAAACTACAAGGTGGCCAACAAAAACTGCAGTATCCAAAATGTGGAGGTTGAAAATCAGACAGAGATGCATAACTTCCAACTTAGTTTGACATTTGAAGTTGGACAAAAGAACAGTGAGTCAAGGCTAATATGAACACAGTTGACAAGCTAATGCTTAACTATCATTAGCTTAATTGCACAATATTTAAATTCTGCTGCTAGGGGTCTCTGTCGCATTGAAAGAACAACAAAAGCCTTAGTTTGAGGATGTCTTGAAGTAGCATTGGCTCATATGGGACTTCTTTTATCTTAAACAACCCCCATAGCTGATGAAAATCCATCTAACGTGACTCAGGCAGCATGGAGGACGTAATATTAAACATTCATTCATGTTACGTTTAGTCACATGTGCAGACTCCCCTCCTCACTTTCTATCATATCCGACGTATCTGGACGTATCCTAGCAACTAGCTACCAATGGTTAGCAGGAAATGCACCACTACTTTGAATATATTACAGATTTCTCTGCATTTGAACATTGTTGGACTCATTTGGGATAAAACAACTCAACAAAATATATAACATACATCCAGCATTTTTAAACATTTCAATGCAAAAATGTTAAATATTAAAACAGCTAAGTAACTTTATAAATCATTGAGGCTTGAAACTCACTGTTAATTATGACTTGTTCTGGACTTGAAACTTAAAGTTTGGGACTTGGGACTTAGGACCCGAGTGCAAAGACTTGAGACTTACTTGTGACTTGCAAAACAATGGCTTGTTCTTTGACTCCGTATATGACATGACAAATTTGGTCACTTCCACTTCTGTAGACAATGTGTGTGTGTGTGTGTGTGTGTGTGTGTGTGTGTGTGTGTGTGTGTGTGTGTGTGGAACTCACCTTGCAGATGAACTGCAGAGACGTTCTCTCATCAGGCAGGTAGGTGATACAGTACAGGATAAAGCCCAGGATGGAAACTAAACACAGCTGCAACATTACATCAGAACATATTTGACATTCTCATATCATATCAGCACAATGAAAATATCAACACAATTCTCATTCTGTAACCTTTCAGTCTCACAAAGCATGCCATCAACCCATGCACTTATGTTATCACATTCATACCTTGTTGCTGTACAGCGTATGTATGTTTGTTGTTAGAAACCGTATGCAAGATATTTTGAGCCCAGGTTTTCAGGGTGTCTCTTAATGTTGCATGATTGCATGATTCAGCAGTAAGCTGTCATCTGATTACATTACTATCTCTCCTTCCCTCTCTCCCTCTCTCTCTCTCACACACACAGACACGCTCACACTCGATCTCTTCAGTGCAATTGGAGTCTTGTGACTAACATGCAGCATCTTATTTAAATGTTTTTCCCAGGTTCTTAAGCACTCAGGATTCTCTGGAAAGGTTCTGATGACCTCAGTGTTTTTCACTCGGCTGAATCTCGTGAGGATCTAACTCGGGATGTTGGTGTCCAGGGATGTTTTCGAGAGCAGATGGTGTCTGTGATAGGCTCGGATAGGATCCAAACACGTTTTTATTCCACCACCAAAATGTGACCTTAAATCTGATTCCAAATTACATGATGACAAGTAAAATTTACCTTTGTGTTGTTTTATATGACAAATTCCATAGAAAGAGTCGCATTCACATGTAATAAAAAACTGAATGTCAAAGTGCTTTTAATGCTTAGACCTATACTTCAGTTGCTTTTAAAGTGTTACATTTCATTTGTTCACGCGCTTATACTTTCTGTTACACTTATAATGAAATTTCAAGTGTTATTGCATCTTGTTTCATTGTTTATAGTTTAACAGCCCTTTAAAAGTTCCTTTCTCCGTCTTCAAATGAAACTTCAGCTGTCCTCATTTCTTACAATTCAGCTGATGCTTCAGCTGCTTTCACTGCCTACATGTCAACTGACATTTCAGTTGTGTTCCTCTCCTAAGCAGGTATTATACTTTATGCACCCAGCAGAGTCTGCTAGGGTCAGTGTAATGTAAATTTCACTGTCAGTGTAGGCTTTGTGTCAACATCCCTGTACCCCCAATTTGTTGTGATCGCGCAGACCTTTCCGCAGACTTTCACGTCCTCAAAGTGGACTCTAGAAAGTAGTATAAACAGAACTAATAGGCGTCCATGGTGTCTGCAGCTGTCTATGCATGTGTCGATTTGGGAGTATAATGGAGCTCTTACACTTCAGATGACAGCTCAAATGCTTTTGCTCATACTCCTGAACTGTTACTGGAGTTTAATGGCTTTCAGTGCTTACGCGCAAACTGACAACTCAAATTTCTACAGGGCCTAAACTGAAATTTCACATGCTTTCAGTGCGTACAGTTCAACTCATTTCAACTGCTTTCAGCTCAAACATTCTCGTTGACACCTCAGCTGCTTTTAGTGCTTCTTTATTTTATAACATTTATTCAAAATGACCTTTGTCTCGTCTTGTGATGTCTAGTGTTTGTAATTTTTTGTTTTCTTAAGGCCTGTTTGCTGCTTATGTTTATTGCTTGTCTCTTGCAATTCTGTTTTTTTTCTACAGTTTAATTTTTGTGAAGCACTTTGTGTCCTTGCTGTCTGAAAGGTGCTAAATAAACATTACTTACTTACACATTAGCTGCCATTCAGTTACTTTAATGGCTTAAACTGGCTGACTGACTGTTTTACCAGGGCTTAAACTGAGATTTCACATACTTGCAGTGGTTAACATGTCCAGTCAAGTAAAGTTTATTATAGCCCGATATCATAGTATGTCTTAAGGGGTTGTACATAAAATAAAACCATCACGACAGCATTAGCAAAATATATAATGTAAAAAAGTGAGATAAACTACATATAAAACATTATAAACAAAATATTAACAGATTTAATCAGATTTCAACTCTAACACTGATACTTCTGACTACTTCAGTACCTCAGCTTCAATGAGCAACACGACTTCTTTAAGTGCATCATCTTAAACTGCAACTTCCATGCAATATTTCACATGCAAGTTCACATTTAAGAGCTTTAAGACTTATATTCTTTAGATCTGGGAACTCAGTTTTGAAACTAAAAAAAAAAAAACTACACATATAAACCTGTAAATTATCCTTAACTGTCTCTATAGTTTGGATGAAATGTGTGATGTTTACTGGGTATGTGTGTCTTTTAATTTTAAGGCAGATGGTTAGTACAGTATGCATGCCTCATAATTTCAAATAATAGTACTAACTAAGTATTTACATACTACTCAGATGTTCAAAGGTCAGGCTGGAATATGGCATGCTGTGGTTGGCTGGCTTGTCTCATCAGGCCAGATGCTGAGGATTTGTTGGACATACAACAAAAAACAACAGAAGGTGCGAGCAGGCCTGTGTGACTGAGACGGATTGGAGATTCAGGTGTGTATATGTGACAGATGGAGATTTATTAGAACATGACAATACCAGTGATTTCCCATGCCTGCAATGACCGTCTGTGTGAGACAGGTGGGTGAGGGCCGGCGCTAACATGCAGTGTGCTGAAGATGGACAACACAGTGATTGATAAAGCTGAGGGTCATGCAGCAGTATCAGACTCCATGCAAACATGTTAGAGCGTAAGGATGGAGCTTACAATGATCCCAGCCCAGTGTGGCGTCTCCCTGGGCAGGAGTGAGGGGCTGATGGCCAACATGAGGAAGGCCACGGCTGTGACGGCCACCCCCAACAGCAGCTGGAACAGGGCGATGAGCAGAGGGAAGCGACAGACTCTGCACTTATGGTTGTCCTCTGGCGCTGGGCTTTCATCTCTCTTCTTCTTGCCCTCCTTCTTGTTTTTCTGCCCTTGCCCCATTTCTCCTCCTGTTTTTACACTCTTCCCTCTCTGTTCTGTCGACTTTTACTGTTGCAGTGTTTGGGGTGGATGAGCCTGTCTGCCGTCTGCCTCTCTCCCCTTCCCTTCCCCTCCCTGCCAAGGCCTCCTCTCAGCATAAGCCCTGCTCGGCTGCTATTTGGAAACAGAGAAGGCTCTGAACTAATATGGAAAACATTTGGACTGGATTCCTAAAGCGGCTCCAGTGCCACATATAGAGCAGGCAGCATACTGTGGAGGAAAGGAAGAGGAGGGAAGGAGAGGGGGCAGGAAGACACAAAGGGGGATTCCAACATACGACTGCCCGAGATGATTTCACTTTAAAGACAAGAATGGGAAAGTACAGAGGAGAATCAGCAGGTACGAGTTAATGAGAAGCCAGCGCAGAGGAGGTCACACTTCATTTGAGCGGGAGTGATTGGATCATTCTTTGTCAGCACTGTTACACAAGAGAGCCATATGCTGCCAGCCAGAAACAGTCACATGACTTACAGGAAGAAGTAATGTGATCATAAGGCATGTGAGGGCATTACATGGGCTCAGATTTTAGTGTTTTTGAGGACTTGAATGTTCACTAGAAGGGAACAGGTGTCACTGACAATCAGATTAACTTCTTCGAGTCATTTAAAAAACTTTTAAATTCGTAGTAACATGAAAATAAATGGAAAGTTCTGGATCTTGCTCACCTTTATCACTAATAAATGTCGCAAAAACACAAATTGAGTGACTGAATTATTTTAGGGAAATTTAATAATCCCTTTGATATCAATTATTTTAGAAGATCAGACATATTAAAGTCTCAAAATCTCACTTAGCAATTAGGGTAGACTGGGGACGGCTGCAACAGGGGACAGAAAACAACTTCAACATCTGCTGCTGCATTCATTAGAAAAAGCAATTTTTGGAGGTACAAAAGTAATTTGCTCATGAGCTGTACTGCTATCATACTGTCCTGGCCTTTATTTATTAATGAATCAAAACATACCTGGTGTGAATCATTGTTTTGTTGATTTCTAAGTGACATGGTTTGCATGTGTCTGGATCATTGTATAGCTAGTTCATGATGTTCTGTCATGGCTGATAGAGTTGCAACAATTTGTTGCAATTGTCCCCAAGCCAAGCAGCCATATCAAAACAGCATTTTTCAACATAAACAAGTCATTTTGTGGGTACATAAAAAGATTGTTCACTCAAATACAAACATGTATTGGCTTTTTCAACACACAAGTCATTGTGAGGTAAATAGTAATATAAGGATAGTTCACAAAAACATTTTTGAAACAGTTGCAGTTTTGCACAATAAATATATGTTTAATAAAAGTTTGTTGCATTGCAAATAGTTCCATTTTTCCTGTTGCACACTGAAATATAGAGAGATTGAATGACATCTGTAGCATCTGCACACTGACACAAGGTAATCCTATGTTACAGGCTTACACAAACAAAATTCAATAGTTGTTATTTGATAAATAAATAAATAATACTATCATATAATTGAAAAACTATGCATATTTTCAGAATAATATGCTTATTGAGACAAAAAGCTAAAACTTACTGGTGACATTTAATGTAATGGTAATATTTTGCAACTGTCCCCAGCATTTGGGGCAGCTGCAACATCTGACCTCTTCCATTCAGATAAATATTGTAAACAATATGTAATATGTACTCATCTTGAAATGGTGCAGGTAATTAGCAGTCCGACATAAGTTTAATTCATAAACATTTGATAGGTCTAGTCCAAATAGCAAAGAATTGCAAAAAGTCTTGCAACCGTCCCCAATCTCCCCATTTCTGCCCATCTTTGTCACATGATTGCTAACATTTTATTATTAGACAAAGACACTCAGATGAAGGTGGGAGAGCAGCGGCACCCATGCTGAGGTTAATAAAGAACCACGACGCACGTGTTTGAGCACACAGCTGGGCCGGTGCCATGGTTACTGACAACGCAGCTCTGAACGACTGGAGATGTATAAAGAGGTTACTCACACTGCCCTGCTCCGCCCGGGCAACAACACGGAGCGACAGACACGGACAAGCATGCAGGGCATACACTGTTAATATTTGAAAGAGGTCATGTGTATTTATTTTACATCAACCTTTTTAAAGAACAAAATGAAAAACTTTGAAGTGATGAAAAACACGCTTTTAGGACGTGTGGGCTTCCTCTAAACTGTGAATGTGTGCAAGATATTTCAGTCTAATAAATTTATCACATTAGATCTTACAGCCTATCACTAATCAGCTCGTAGGGGAGACTGGGGACAATTGTGACAGAGGACAGTTGTAGCACACTCAGTTCGTCCAATCAGAAACCAGCCAGAGTGATGACACTCTAAACATGCTCAGCAGGATTCTCTCTCTACCTCTGGAACAAGAGCAGGATCATTTCACCAGTTCAGTATTTTTACATGCACAGTATTTTTCTTCTGCTGTCCAAAGTTTAGATGAATGTGCATTTAACTTAGATCACGTTTATCTCTAGGCTAATATAGATGTTAACCCCACCAAGGGAGTCACTGTAAAACTGAAAAAATATCTCAAATAAAAGCACTCCTAAAAGTAATCACATTACTGCTGTAGTACCTAATAATATTACATAACATTTTTTTGTATATGGTCACATTCTGTTAGATGTCAAGCATCTATGCATTCAAATTTAAAATTTAGTAACTAGTTACATTTACTAGTTACTTCTCTCAAAAAGAAATAAATTACTTAACCAACTTACCGCATTACAAAAGTAATTAGTTACTATGGAAAGCAACTTTTGCATTACTTTTAAATGTCTGCTTTAACTCTCTCATTAATGCACAGATAATTTTAATGTAGCTATATTGTTTTAGTGTAACTAATTATTTTAATGGCAACTATCAAATTTTCATTTAATTATAATTGCATTATTAATTTGAGAAAAGTACCTTCTAATGTACCAACACTGATAATTAACACATACATGTTTCTGACATCAAAAGATAATCAGTGTATTTTAAGAAGTCTGTTATGAAGGAAAATGTAAAAGAATGTCACATTTGCTCCCGGTCTCCCCTACTCCACCTGTGCAGTAGCACAGGCAGAAGTTGTGAAGTTTATTTGCTTCACCGTCACTGAGCTGATGCTTTTGTGAACTAGTCTGCCTCCTCACGCCTGTGCGCCTTCTCCTCCGCTACATTTTGCGCATGAATCACGTTTCAGCCACCAGGTCCAAAGTGTTTCACTCCATCTCTATAGGAACAGCGGCGGTAGATAGCTGCTGTAACACAGACAGAGCAGCTCTAATTACCGGACTTTGTGCTGGTGCAGCCTACACGTGAGTCGGAAGCTGTTCCCTACCGGAGGCGCGCGTGCGCTCTAACCACAGCACCGACGGCTTTGCGAAGTGGAAGCTCAGGAACTACAGACATCAGTCTGAAGAGCAGATCCACTGGAGGACACGCACTGTGCATCATCTCCCTCAGCCCTCCGTCCCTAAGTCCGTCCATCCGTCCGTGTGCGGATCACGGAATAACAAACATCTCCCCAAAGAAGCTCCGGAGCGGAGAAGTGATGGATGAAAGAATACCGCATTTACAGGACAGACAGTTCATGGAACACGCTGATTTCTTAGGGTGAGTGTCGCTTTGGCAAACTCTGTCAAACTATGTCTGATAAACTGTCACGACAAAGCTGGTGAATAACCGGACACTTTTCTCTGTACTTTAGGGTGGATTACCCCTCTCTGTACATGTGCAAGTCCAAAAGAGGAATAAAACGAGAGGATGGTGGCAAGGTGCGCGCGTTTTTTTATAATCTAAATATTTTGTTTGTTGTTTTTATTAACCAACCTGTTTTGTTAATGAAACTTATAAGAATTCTTTGTATAATGGCGCAACTTTTTAAACACATACACGTGTTTGAATGCAGTAAACGCATTGTGCATGTTTGTGTCAGCAGGACGCATACAAGTTACCACACCGGTTGATAGAGAAGAAGAGGAGAGACAGAATCAACGAATGTATCGGCCAGCTGAAGGATTTGTTACCCGAACATCTGAAGCTATCGGTGAGATCATGAGACTACAGAAAAGTTTTTTACCTGCTCAGAAAATCTGCTTTTACGTGACAAAGAACCATCTGAACCTGTGTTTTTCTCCACAGACGCTCGGGCATTTGGAGAAAGCAGTTGTCCTGGAGTTAACACTGAAACACTTAAACGCATTGACTGCCGTCACTGAGCAGCAGCACCAAAAGATCATTGCTTTGCAGAATGGTAAAATAAACTTGATCATTTTCACTGAGCTATAGACTGGTTGGATTACATGAAACTTTATTAGTCCCTCTTTAGAGCAAATCTTTCTTTATAGTTAGATAACTACGTGAATAGAACAGATTTAAGGTATACAGGGATGGAACAGAATACTAAAACGTGCTGTTGCTGGCTGTTTTATTTTGTTTACTCTACAGCATACTGATGTGATAATCTCTGAACTGCATGTTTCGCAGGGGACCGGTCGATGAAATCTTCCATTCATGCAGATCTGGACGCGTTCCACTCTGGGTTCCAGGCCTGTGCCAAAGAGGTCCTGCAGTACCTGAGCCAGTTTGAAAACTGGACGACACGGGAGCAGAGGTGCGCGCAGCTCATCAACCACCTTCACAAGGTGCTGGCGCAGTTCCATCCCGGCGCGCCGCCGCTCCAGCAGCACCAGCTACCGGCCGGGGACGCACAGGATGGGCAGAAAGCCGACAGCCAGGCGAACTGTGTCCCGGTCATCCAGAGGACCCAGGGCGGGGAGCTTAACGAGAACGACACGGACACGGACAGTGGATACGGGGGCGAGGCTGAAAAGAGCGATGGCAAAGAGAAAGAATGTGAGCGCAATAATAAGGCGCAGGGACACAATAAGGCGGTAAAGATCAAGCAGGAGTTTGGAGACGATCGCGCTGCCAAGAAACCAAAGATGAACTGGGCTGGGAGCGGGTTAGCGGGCACAGACCCCGGCAGACCCGATCTGGCGTTAATGAACTCTCTGATGGGAATAAGCAGCAGTGTGGGACAGCAGACACCTATTTGCATGCCTTTCTACTTCATCAACCCCTCGGCGGCTGCGTCCTATATGCCTTTTTTCGATAAGAGCAACATTGAGAAGTACATGTACCCGGCTGCTGCTGCTGCGGCTCTCGCCTCGCCTTTCCCCTGGCTTTACCCCGCACACGCGTCAGCAGCGGCGGCCGCGGCTGCTGCTGCCGCCTTCCCCGGCCTGTCTGCGCACTTTGGAGCCTCTTCCCAGTCCAAGGACTCCCACAGTCCAGACAGCGACGAGTCACAGGAGGCAGCTGAGACAGCAGCAGGCTCACCTGAGGAGCGGGAGGAAAGTCCCGGGAGTGACGACGGGGAGGGTGACGCAGCTGAGGAGAGCAAGAGCAGCAGCCCACATGATCAGTTTTCTGCCTGTCAAACCAGCTAATCTGTCTGTCTCATTCTGCTGAGGAGATATTTCATTTTTTTTAAAAGTTAGGAGAGTTTTAAACGAGGTTCCACTGAAGAGTTTCTCATGTACAGTTTATCTTGGCGAAACAAGGGGACAGTTGTGACTGTGGCGTGTGCCTTTTGCACTTATGCTAGATGAATCAATCGAAATGATTATCGACAATGATTGACATTAATACACGGCTGCGTTGTGCTGGAGTTAGTTTTTTTATCCTCTTTGATAAAATATTTTGGAATGGCAGTATTGGTGCCAAAACTTTGAGTACGACAACAGCGCGCAATATCCCAATCAGCGAGTCTCTTTGGATGTATGAAGTTGCAACTGACCTCTGCCAAGGTTAAAGGAACAGTTCACCCCAAAATCAAAAATACATATTGTTCCTATTACTTGTAGAGCTGTGTATCCATCTAGATTGTGTTGGTGTGCGTTGCAGATTTTTGGAGATATCAGCAGTAGAGAAGTATAATGGTGCTCAAAGCACCAAAAATACATTTGAAAAATTCAACAGCAATGTTTCATTCCAGAAATTATGACTTGGTTACTCAAGGTAAGGGCAATTTCATGCCGGAATTACTTTCTTTCTAGACCCACTGTGTTCTACTGCAGAAAGAAAGTAGTAGATTTGGTAGATTTAACTGTAGGCAGAACATTAGTCCCATTATATTTGAGAGAAGACAGACATCTCCAAAACTCTGCAACTCACCCCAAAACAGTCTAGATGGACAAATAGCACTACAGGTAAGAAGAAAAATATGTATTTATGATTTTGGGGTGAACTGTCCCTTTAATAAGAGCTTGGCTGACTCTGACTGTAAATATTATTACCTGGAAGACAGTCTGATTCATGAACATGTTAATGTGCACTATAAAAGAAGTGCTCCTGCCCTCAGTACCTCATCCCCAGCTTTGCATGGGGAAGGCTGATTGGGAGGCACATTACTGTCCCTCCTGAGAAGAAGTGAGTGGTTCCCCCAATCCAAAACACACACCACCATCTCCATCATAAAAAAAAAATTAGCACTTTGATAACAACAAAATGATGGGGGAGGTATTATGCCTGATTGTTGCCCTCAACTCATTTTTACAGAAGTGAGTTTACTCTGCTTTCCTTTACTTGTTTGTTCTCGTGAGGAAAGAAAAAAAAAACAATCACTGAAATCATTCAGAATGATGGAAAGAAGACGAAAGCCTTCATTCACAGCAAGGGGGCTGCTCGACCAGCATATTGTACGTTCCCCTTGACATAAATAATGTCCCCTGAATGAAGCATTTCAGCACAGAGATGCAGTGACCTCCTGTACCTCCAGGAAACATTGTAGGATAGCACCTTATAGATCTTTGATATTGAATGTACCTGTATTTTCCCAGCTGTTTAAAGTTTGTATGTAGGATGATCTTTACTCTTTGAGACGTAAAGTGCACTTTTCTGCTTTTACTCCCCCCCAAACAGTCACCTCATCATTTTAAAGAGTCTATCACTGTAGTTCTCTTTGAACCTTTTTATTGCGTTGAGTTGAAATAAAAAAATATAACTTAATTTCAAAGGAGAGCAGAGACACCACATGCTTGGTGAGTGGTGTTCAAGTAATTGACCTGACATAACAAAACAGTTTAGTTCTAGCTCTTTCAGGGCAAAATGATTCAAATCATAATCAGATTTGAAGACCCTGATCCCCCTATCCCCCAATACTGTGTTATATGCTATCATTATGTAAATCCTTGCTTTTCAAATATGATTTGACAAAGGTGGGAAAGAAGCTGTGGTCATGTGACCATCAGTTCTGATCATTGCCATTTCAAGGAACTTTATCTTGGCCTGTTTTCTAAGAGATTAATTCCTGCAAAGTGTAGTGTTGTTCAGCTTTTTTAAGTTTCACACATGTGACTGAATAAAATTTTCATTGTATTTTGCATACATGACATGACATGCTTTTGTAGTTTTCTTCAGCTGGTTTTTGCCTCAAATCTGTTATCAACTGTTAATATAAAGTGGCATGTGCGTCTGTAAATAGTTTTTTGTGAATATACCATAAAGTATACATGTCTATGTCAATGTTGTAGAAGTCTATGGATTTTTTTTTTTAAAGATTTAACTGAGCAACTGTTGCACATTTCGTTAATGCTTTACACATATGCTGTTCTAAATTATTGCTGATGAGTTGTAAAATAAATATCAAAACTCAACTCTGCAGACCTCTTCTTATTTAACACAAATTCTGCTCCAACAAATGTAACATTTAGGTCATGGAAGTTATGTGTGCACAAGTTCAGAATGCAGTAGTTGTAATATCAATACTAGAAGTCCAGTAGATGAAATGTATTGTTACTAAAGCCCTAATCAGCTGACAGGTCACAGCAGAGGAATGTACAGTAAGCCAAGGCTTTAAACAAATGTCATGTGATAAAAGGATGATGAAGTGAGATTACCCTCAGTCTGTACAGGCTGATGAAAAACAAGGGGCCTCCTCCCAACCTGTCAAAAGCTTTAAGCAGTATCAAATCCACTCTTTCTTGTTGCCATTAACCGGTTCACTGTAATATAATTTTAATCTTTATGAATAATTTCATCAGTCTTAATGCTTTCTAGTGATCCTGGCAACAGTGAAGTCCAATTACTGCCAACTTATGCCTTTCAAGGTTTGTTAGGCTCATGCATGCTGCCTTCAGGTGCAGCTGTTTATTCAGCAAATTCAAAATTTAGCGATGCACCAAGGACCCGATTCCACTTAATCTTTTAAATGTCACTTTTTCTTTCTCAGATTCCAACAAGGCTCTGTCGATACCTTCATCCACCAGTGACAGCAACTTTTAAAAGTTTAAGGCTTTATTTTACCAGATATCATCCTCTTATAGGTCTCCTATAAAGCAAGATAATGTTGTTCATTAATGCATGAATATGCATTTTATATACTAACATCATCAACATCTTATTATTTCATTCTGTGGGAAAAAAAAGTCAGTGTTTTTCTCTTTACTCTCTCCCAGCCATGTCTCTACCATTAATGAGTAAAGGACTCCATCTACTGGTCAAAAGCTGGAAAACAGTTTATAGCACATACTGTGCAATGAAGCAGTGGTTCTCAAACTTTTTCATGTCAAGGAACCCTAAATTGACACAAATTAGAACACAGACCCTCATTTGATAAGATTTTTGCTTTTAGATGTTTTATAACAGAAAGTGTATAGTGCTCCCTTTGTAATTTTAATATAGTTATGGTGCTTGCTTTAGGCAGTCATTCTAGTTTTGTCTCATATCTGTTGCTGTCCAGGTCGTAGTTCTGCTTAAAGTTGAGGTTCTAGTGTTAAAAGTAATTTTAATTACTGTATAATAATTATTTCCAAAGCACCTGGTTAACACTCTAAGTTATAGATAACATTGAAGCTACTACAAGGAGTTTTTTAACTGGTCATATATACTAATGCTTTTAACCTACATAAGTTGAAAAGATCATCCGCCAAGATCGGCCATTTCTAAGTAGTTGTTCTCAATACCTTCCACTGGGTCAAATTCTCTGTGAAATCAAATGAAACAAGTTTGCGTTTCCATTTTTCAGGCACAGATACAGAGAGTCACACGTTAGCCAGTTAGGAAGAAGAGATCTTTATTTAGATCATTTTATTTGTGACTTTTCTGGTTATTACAGTGGAAACACTAGCACTTTTAGCCACAGGGGCCTTCAAAATCAACAAAATATGAAAGTTCCTTGTAGTAGCTTTAAGGCTAAATTACAATGCAATACATATTGTAGTGGTGGTAATTTCCTTGCTGTGGTGATGCCCCACTGCTAAATAAATTCAGAGGAAACACTTGTGTATGAAACTCATGACCAAAATAGTCATATATTCAGTCATTTTGTTACTTACAGTAAAAATAAATGACTCCCCTTTTTTGCTGGGGACCCCCTGGAACTCCCCTCAGGGACACCCGGGCCCCCATTTGAGAACCACTGCAATATAGTACAAATATCCTCACAATTACATTCACAGGCAAGCAGTTACAAACAGTTACCATGAACACCTGTTTTGACGTGTCTAATTTTGTCAGATGGTTTATTGAATCATGCAATCATCATGTCATATCAGCAGCCACTTACAGCCACACATCTGTCAACACTTTGCAGTATATTAAGGCAGGAAAAAATAAAAACAGGTTATGTACAGTCGACATCTTATACAGTTCTCTAGAACATATAACGGTTGTAAACAGTGACCACAGCTACGTCTCATCCCAGGGTGGAAAATGCACACAAGTGGTTTCTTAAAGGGAAAATCCACCCAAATATATAGATTATCATAGATGAGCAAAAAATAAATACTTTTCCTCTGGCTTGTAGTGCTGTTTATCTATCTAGATAGATTTAGTGTGAGTTGAAGAGTTTTTGAGATATTGGCCGTAGAGATGTTGGCCTTGTTTCGAATGTAATGGAACTTGATCGCACTCAGTTTATGGAGAGGAGAGGAGAGGAGAGGAGAGGAGAGGAGAGGAGAGGAGGCAGACATTAACAATCTAGATGGATAAATAGCACTGCAGGACAGTGGAAAAAATATGTCTTTTGGATTTTGGGGTGAAGTGTTCCTTTAACTAAAAAGCATAGAGACAAACTGTGATGATGATGTGTGTTTTTGTACATACTGAATGTTACAGGGTGGACTTCCCTTCTGTCTTACATCAGCTATTTATTCCTGGGTGACAGTACTGATCTAAACTGGTGTCTACAGTATACAGTACGTGTTGCATGATGAAATAAATCAGATTACATATGAACAGATTTTACAGCACATAGTATTAAGGTGACAATAATACAGTAGCAAAGTGGAAAGCACTATCAATAATGTTCTTTCCACTGACATTTCTACAAAATACTGACAGATAAAACATAATTATAGTTTCCTCTTTGTTGCTGCGCTATTGCCATTTCTCTCAGTGCAGCAATGTGGCACTAATACATCTAGCGACATTTGATCTAAACTGACTACCATCATTGCTTCAATGTTTCTACTAAAGCGTCACTGTACATTATTTGAATACACCAACTGTGGAATGAATATAAGGCACTTTGATGTGATTAGCAGCTGAACTACAACCTAAGAGGGGGGTCATACCTTGGCTATTCTGACTCTGCACGCACACATGCACACCCACAAACACTCATCTCTTTAATCACTCTCACTCACACAAACTGTAACTATCTATTGTGTTACTACATGCCACCATTTTTAGACTCAGCTAATTGATTTACTGTACTGTGGGTGCTGTGCACATCCAGATATGGCTATATTAACAACACAATCATGCAACAAGACCAGCTAATCTTTGGCCACCAATCCTTTCAGAAAAACAAGCGTAATACATTTGGCAAAAATATACTGTGTAGTCAACTTAACAACAACAAAAAATCAGCTTAAGAAGATAATGAACACTGTTTCATTATGCAGATATTACTGCGGCAATGAGGGCACTCCATTTCTGTATCTGTGAATGCACAGCTTTGTAATAAAATAGAATAATTCACTAAATAAAGCTGAAAAGTAAGAAAACGTATTTACAGTAAGCCATCATTTTGGTACAGACAGTAACATTCTTCAGTAACAAAACTGTTAACCATTTGTGCATAGTTTTAACATGGACAGACAGTAAGAGCTACAGGAATAAATTCTGATATGCAAAATGATCGATTCGAGTTTTACTACAGACACAAGTGGATCCTTCATTACTTCTATAAGAACCAGTCATTATGCTGGGTAAAATGTATTCACTGCAGAAATTACACATGATTTTAGAGATATAGTTCATAGATTCACATACCAAGATTCTCAAGAATACTGTTCAAAAGGCAATAGTTTTGATTCATGATGCCATTGAGAAAACAATACAAATCATTCAGCAGGTACTAAAGTGAGAGTAAAAGTATCATTAAGTGGATATGTTTATAAAGGAAGTCCACAACAGCCTGATGTTTAGAAAGTCCTTATATGTTCAGAGACTGTGCTCCATACACATGGTGCATTTTTTCTTCATGCCATAACTTCAATCTTTCATCCCAACAAGTGCTCCATGACTTCCACTTAAAAATCAGCATCGCTCCTTCACTATTTGAGTCCTCACACTCAAGGTTGCCTTCATGTAATTGAGACAACAGTGCATAGTAGTGTGCTATTGAGGTATCCTGAACAAAGATATCCACTTACAGATGTGTTCTCAGGTGAAATGGGCTCCAGGAGGGAGAAATGATGTGTTTTCAGAACTGTATCACACGTAGATCCCTTCTGGGTTCAGGCCAGAGCTGAGAGGGCTGTGGAGGACCCGCAGGTGACCAGACATTGGGTGTGATGACACAGGACGCTTCAGGGAGCCAGTCAAGGGAACTAAATCTGAGAATGAACAGGTATGACAAGAATAAAATTAGAAACAGCATTTAAAGATTCAAGATATTTGTCACATGCAGAATTGTATGAGCACAGCAGCAGTGAAATGAGATTGCAACAACTCTCTCTCTGCGACAACTATGCAAATATCAGACATAAAAAAAGAATCCATGTATATATGCAAATACATATATATTTATATATGAACCTCATTAAACTGTTATGTATATAAAAAATACAGAAGTCATGCTAAATATCAATAAATTATCTGATTAAAAACAACACAGAGCCCTGTTTATGCAATGTGATATCTCTGCTATAGTGCCGCCAGGGGGCAGTACTGAGACGCGAGGAGAATCTGCCGATGCAGTGGATTTTATAACCGGGCACAAAAATGCTTGCTGATTTTTCCACACATGAACTGGAAGGTTATTAGAAGGACATGAACACTCAGTTCACCACTTTTCATGGTTGAAATCTGTCGCCATTAACTTTGATGAAGACAAAGATACAATGCTGAAGTACATCTCGTGTAATCAGACAAGTTATCTACATACGAGATATTTAAGTTAAGGCTGTGTTAACTGTTGTATTACAGATTTTAGCCAAAACCAAATCATGTAGGTGGAAACTGGTAACTGGCAGTGTTTCACACAACCATGCAATTATTCAGGAGGAGACTGGATTTAACTTTTGTTTGCTCAGATTCAAGACATGAAACTCTTACAGTAGTTACACCCTAAAATGTTGTTTCAAGACTCAAGTTTTAAAGGGATAGCTCACCTCATCATAAAAAAACAATTTTTTTTTGGCCTGCAGTGCTATTTATCCATGTTTTGTTGTGAGTGGCTGAGTTTTAGAAAGACCAGCCGAGTTTTGGAGAGCTTGGCTTTAGACATGTTGGATATAATGGAAATAAATGGCATTCAGCTTGTGGTGCTCAAAGTGCCAAAAAAATGTTTTTAAATGTATTTTTTTGGCACTTTGAGCACCACAAGCTGAGGGCCATCTACTTCCATTATATTTCAGTGAAGGCAGGCATCTCTACAACTGATATTTCCAAAACTCAGCAACTCACATCAAAACAATCTAGATGGACAGACTGTACTTCAGACCAGAGGAAAAATATGTATTTTTGATTTTGGGTTCAAATATTCCTTTAACTAAGAGTTTTAAAGGCATACTTGAGTTGTTCTTAGGTGTGGCTGAAAAAAGAGGTTTAACTAAATGTCTGTGCTTGTATATTTGGATTTATATATTCATTTTTGTGCTTGCAGTAAACTTTGTTTTGCAAGTTTAATATCTAGTTCTTTCCTTCCAAGCTTGAGTTTACAAGCTTGTGGTTACAACACATAATGCACTGCTCTACCCTCACCTCAAACTGCCTGGAAGTCAGTCTTAATTATTATATTCCACTAATTACACTGTTACTGTGAAGTTTTTCATAACCAGCTGATGGTTGATGTGGATAGCCTCTGTCTGGCAGCTCTCCCATCATTCACTGCTCTTAGTTTATGTGTCAGCTCTCCGCCTGTCTCCTGCAGGGTGACAGAGCTTTGGTCCAATGAGCCCATCACAGAAACTGCTGAGCATGTGATAGAGGGACAGCGTGATGGAAGGAAGGAGTGAGGGATAGACACAAAAAGTAGGGTGAATGAATGACGCCAGGTCTGCCCGTATCCAGGCAGCTGTTGGCATGGAGACTATATAATTGCCACTGGAGTGGGTAAAAACTAATACTGTACTCTCCACTACCCCCGCCCACTCCCCATTTTCCCTATCACAATCTCTCTCTCTCACACACACACACACACACACACACACATGCACACATACTTGAACACTAAGCTGAGTCATTTTCTCTCAGCAGGCTGTCAAGACATGAGGTAGAAAAATAATAAGTGCCTTGATGGAACAGAATGACTTTACTAATGCATGGGCAGACACAAAGACAAACTGCACTTCATGCACTTCAGTAAAAGTAAATCATGTGTCTGCTGTGTGAATGGCACCAAAGAGCAACATTTATCCTCACAGCATGCACTTGACATATGACTGAAGTTGGAATTCCTGTCTTGGGTCAGGCCAGTTCAGATCAGTTGGACTTAATGGTCCCCTCAGTCACTGACTACACGCTGCAAAGTTAAATCTTTAACTCTTCTTTAATTCCTCAAGAGCAAAAAACTCCATCCATTTAATGCTTATAACAAAAGGAGATTACCTATACCATGACTGTTGTGAGTGCTTTCTTCCTCAGTGGGTTCAGCCGGCAGCACTGTGACCTTGGTGCCGGTCTGCTTGATGAACTGCTGCAGGTTAACCTGCCTCAGCTCCTTGGTCAGCTGCTCCAGCTCGTGCTGCATGTCCTTCAAGGAAACAGCATGAGAGAGGGATTCTTCAGGAAACATGAAAGCATTACCAGCAGCCTGAAAGTGTCTTCTTCACATAGAGATTATATGAGACTGTGTTTGAGTATTTTGGTGTCCAGACACTTGCAATATGACTTTAAATCTCCAAGCCCTCCGTCAATGTTAATTATTATTCAGAAAGATAAAAAACACATGAACGTGATCATACTCTATTGATCGCCATTTTGTTGTGAATGCAAATGAGACACAATTAACTACTTAAAGCTGACAGTCGCAGTTCTGACCAAAATACAATGTCATAACTCAAGGTCACTCATTAATCCATCCACTATTTGTCACAACTGCCGTTGTGATTTACATACAACGTATGGACACAATTCTTTTGAAAAATGTTATAAGTATTTGACCAAAAAGAATTTTTATTAGCTTATTTTTTGTAATATTTTATGGTTTCTAAACTGACTGATACTTAAAAGAGTATACCACTGATTTAGCATGAACGGCATGGAAAGTAAAAAAAAAATGAGATCAAAACTGATGCAACCAGAGATAATTTTTTATTCTATAAACTACAAAAAATGTATTTATCATTACTTTCCAGGAAATGAAAAAAAAACAGTTTTTTAAATAATTTAATACTGCATTGTCAAAGTTGGTGGTTCTTTTTAATACTTTTAATTGGTTAACTATTTGTAAAAGGCACACTGATTTATAAAATATATATAAATAAAATCAAGAGATACAAGGTTTCCACCCAACAGTGATGATATGCAGTAGCACTCCCCAAATACTGTAAACAGACTTTAATGTGTAAAAAAAAAAACCACATCAAACTGGCAAGGATTCAGCATCACGCTGAGGGACGATTCAGGTGGACAGATGCTTCAATGCAGTTTTACGGATGGATGGTCTCCCATATCACTACATCACCCTGCAGCACTATTTTGTTAAAAAAAAAAAAAAAAAAAAAGTGCTCGAAAACATGCATATGTCTCACCAGCAGTTTCTTGCTGCTTTGTCCAAGTGACCTGTCCACAGCTCTGCAGCTGCTCTCCAGCTGAACAGCTTGTCTCTCCTGAGCTTTCAGCTCCGCTTTGACCCTGAGGACCTGAGCCCGAGCCTCTGCCTCACTGACCCACTGGGTCTCCTGCCGCTCCCTCTGCAGCCGCTCCTCTTCCAAGCCTGCCTCAACGCTCTGATGGGACAAAGAGACAAACAGATATAGGAAAGGCGGAAACCACCTACTGCAATATCCAATCATCTTTAAAAACATTTAATAGTTGAACAACTACAATGCAAAAGAACTGATTAAAGAATTCTTTTTTCCCCAAAACTTGCTATAAAAATAGATGGTTTTTTTTTTAATTTAATATCCCCGAAATCTCCCACACATAGCACACCTGTACCATTGCCAGCTTTTCTTCGATGTCCAGTTCACAGCCCTGCAGGCGTCCCCGTAGCTCCTGCAGTCTCTCCTCCAGCTGTCTCTCACTCTCCAGCTCAATCTGCAGCTCAGTGGCCCAAAACTCCTCTTCCTCCATCTCCACCTCGTTCTTCCTCAGATGCTTCTCCAGCCTCAGGATCTCCTCTATCAGCCCTCCTCCTCCACCTGGCTCCCCAATGCACCCTCCACTTCTCCCCCCTCGCCCTTCAGCCCAGGCCTGGAGCTCAGCTTCATAAGCCTCCAGCTTTTTCTCCAGCACATTCAGAGTCTCTCTCTGCAGACCGACCAGTCTGACCAGATCCTCCATGCGACAGGCCCATAGGCCGGGTGATGCAGTCCCGATAACTGGTCCTGCATGGTGGTGATTTCCACCGTTTCCCAGGAGGAGCCTTCTTTTAGCCTCAGCCTCGCCGATTCGGCCTCCGCTCAGTATCTCCCTAAGGCCTCTGGGTGCACCAGTGAACGTGAGGGACTTTCGGCGCGGTTCACGACGGCGGAGGGAGCGATCATTGGGATGACGAAGCTTTGCAAGAGGGGGGAGGCTCTGCCGATGCAGCCCACGTTCAGGCCCCCTGAGAGGAGGTCCTTCTGAGGGGGGTCGTTCGGTCAGGGAGGGGCCCGTGCGATGCAGGATCAGCTGGACGTCACCAGCATACTGGCCCCAGGTGTTCAGAGAAGCCACAGGGCTCTCGTGAGGGGCCAGGTGACGCTCAGTGTCCCGCCATTTTTCCACCAGAGTGTATCTTCCAGTGCGACCTGTAAACACCACAAGAGAGAAAAACACTTGAAAACGATGTAATAGCAGATTCTTATCTTGGTAGATTGTTATAAAGTTCTGACTTCATTTAAAGCTGCTTGGATCAATTTTGACCAAAAAGGCATGGAGAGATTCTAAAATGAACTCACAGAAACACCGCTATGTGTCTGCATGTTTAGCAGACACAGCGCAACATTATCATTGGAGTCATGAATGAATGAATTTATTTTGGTCCTTGTTTGCAATTTTCCACGATTAAATAAACAATAAGGTTTTAAATTAGGAGGAAAACAAAAATATTAAGCAAAAAGGGTAGGCTGAAGCTATTGCTATTGCACTTTTTACCTAACCATTACTGTTCGGCAACCCTTTAGCGCTTTTTACAAAACAAAAATTCCAAAATATCTTACTCAATAAGAAATACAAACATCAAAGCATAAGCAAAACATAATTTCCTGACATATCATATATATTAATACACAAACAAAACAGACACAAAGGACAGAACATGTTTCTGGCCAACTACTAGGGCAGGGTATCCATACTCGATGCCTTTGAAGGATCGACCAAAGTAACCCAGAAACAAGTAGTATTGAAGCTTATCATGTCAAACAATAGCTGCCTTTGATCCTTTTTGTACCCAGATCTACAAAAACGACTATTTGACTATTAAACAATAGCAAGCCGTACCTTGTGTGAGTGTGGTTTCTGAAAACAGCTTACTGGTTTTACAAGTAGGATGAGAGCCTCAAGTCTCAACTAGAGCTGCAACAATTAGTCAATTAATTGATGAATTGTCAACTATCAAATTAATTTCCAAACAATTCATTGTTTTGAGTAATTCTTTTAAGAAAAAATATCCAAATTCTCTGATTTCAGCTTTTCAATTATGACTATTTAGGCCTCTTTGGGTTGTGGACAAAACAAGACATTCAGGGACGTTACCTTGTTTTCTGACATTTTATGGATGAAAAAACAAAAAATGTTTTAATCAAGAAAATGATCAACAGATCTCTTCACGATAAAAATAATTATTAGTTGCTGCCCTAGTCTCAACTATACAGTAAGAATACAGGCTGGAAAACCAAACAATCAGCTGAAAGATGTTAAAAGCTGCTGCATGAATCTTCAGTGTTGGGTGTTTCTCAGTGTGATCGGCACAAAAAGTAACCCTTTCACATTACATTTGATTCAGTGTTTATAAGAAATAAATGCATAATGCTGTTTTTAAAAAGACAACACTTGTAGTCTGGAATGAGAAACACTCGTAGAACCTCAAAGTATGAAATAAATATTGATGTCTGATCACTTAACATGGTGTATATGTTTTTAATAGGAAAAAAGGCAGAGGAAGGGGCTAAAAAGTGCTGCTTTCTTGGTTTGGCAGGAGACTGAGGGATGAGTCAGACTTTCCCTCCTCCTACCCTGCGCTTTGTGGGAAGTGATGTCAATACAGCCTGTTCAAGTGCCCCCGTTCCTGAAGGAGCCATATGGGAAACGGGGGGGGGGGCTTAGATCTGAGAAAGTACCAATAAAGCCTCTGACTCTGATCCACTGTATCTCAGCAGGAGCTCAACATGTAGGCAGGAGGAGACATAAATACTTGTTTACTTTATAAGGACTTCTTTTCAGGTAACAAAAGGCAATTTGGCATTTTGGAGAGCTTTATACTCAGATTACAGTAGTGGGTTGATGAATGCTTAACAATACACTTCATGAAAAAGCTTCAACTATTCTGTTCTTTCAAATTGGCAAAGTGTAAAGAAAATTGTAAAAGTTTGCCAGAATATAATAAAACACTGTGTTAACTCACAAAGAACTTGTGAATTTTTAGATTAGCAGTCTGTCTTCTTGAACAAATGGCTGTAAGATGGAGGTGTAGCTAACATGGACATGTCATGAAGCAGAGGGTTAGTGTTAGCACACAAGAGCTGCCCTTCACCTGAATTTGACTAGTTTAAATTATGCCAACAGCCTGGATTATCTCCACCCTTTTCCAAGTAAATGCATTGACTGAATTTCGCAATTAATCCATGAGTGTGTTATGAAGAAGCACTTGAACAAGTGTGGGAAAAACTAATTGACAAAAGTGGTTATGGATTAAGAATTCAGGAAGGCAAATGTGGAAATTGTCATTTAATGTTTCCTGTGAAACCAAAAACACCAGAATGTGTCTGATGTCAGTGGTGTAACTTAACCAACACACCAGAAGTATAAGATCCTTGGGTCCACATGTACACAATACCATTTGCAAATAACAAATATTGCTCATTGTTGATAGCTAGCTACCAATGCTACCATAAACATGTTTCTGGATTCATAAAAACGGCTCATTCATACATGTGAGCAAGAAACATTAGGATTGCTAAAACTAACCAAATGATCTATGCAGGGGTTCTCAAAGTCCTGCCGGCTGGCCAATGGCAGCCTTCAGATTTTATGCATTATATATTAATGATTTCATTTCAATATTTTCACTTTCAAGAGCCTACATTCAATATACCACTTGCCTACCCCATCAAACTGCGCCCCCTAACAATTGTCTGTCAGGTTACGAATGACAACTTAAAGAAAGGTACTGGTTGCATGACAACCAGTCGGTCTTCCAGGCATTATGTACTGTTATTAACGCTAGTGATATTAGTAAAAGTTAGTGATTTCAGTGGATAACTCAGTGTGGAAGTGAGATGGGGGAGTCAACAGGGAGAAAATGTTGTACGGAGGAGGACAAACTGAAGTTTCAGGAAGAATGAATCAACTCTTAAAATACTTTATCAGACCTCAGGGGACAGATAAAGTGATCTGCCTTATCTGTAAACAGCTAAATTCAGTGCACAAGGAATTTAATGTTGATTGCCATTATGATTAAGTACATGGGTTTTCCTGTGTGGCCCTCAATCATATGTTGGCTGCCTAAACTGGCATCCAGTCAACAAAACTCCTGATCTGTTAGATGATTCTTATGTGTAGTGGTCAATCTAGGAATGGATGCATCACACTGAATCCCCTGGGTATGAGTTTAACAGACATTCATATTTTCATATTTTACTGCATGAGTAAGTCAACAGTACAACTCAGTAGAAAGTTATATCCGGTTGTAGCTCTGGTGCATGTGTGTGTGTGTGCACGTGCGCATGTGTGTTTTAAAGTAGAAAATGATCCACCTATGGCCTGTGCCAGAGCAATCACCACTTCCTGGCATGTGGTTGCCTCGGTGACCCCACAGACGACCCTCTGGACTCCATCCACCCAGACCTTGAGCTCCATGTTTGGGTCAGAAGCGAGGGGGCCGGTTGTGGTGTGTTGGCCCCGACATTATTGAAGGCTCCAGTGGTGCAGGGCAGCTGAAGCCCCTCTGGCTACTTCACTGGGGAGGAAACGAGAGGAAAACAGGAAGCAGTTAGTCAGGATGTGCTCAAGGCTACAGCGAAAATGCTCAGAGTCTTACTGGACGCACAGAGATGCAAACAGTTCCTACTAAACAGTGGTCAAATAGGCACATAATATAAGGTATATTCAGGCTACTTCAGCAGCAGCTGATGGTAAGAGGACAGTGCAGTGGAGAATGGACTCATACAGCCAGGCATGCCAGGACCAGCTGGCCATTACGCTGTTGTTGTGTTCTTCTCTATGAATAGGTACATGTCTGCTGGGGGTGCAGGACGACTCTGCCAGCAGCAGACATTCCCAAGTCCAGTTCCTGCTTTTGTACAGAGAATTGCATGGAAGCAGCGAAGACAGAGCAGGAAGATTGATTCAGTGCCACAGAAAAGACAGGAACAGAGAGTGAAACAGAGAAGGCGTGAAAATGTAATTTAAAAAAGAGAAAAGGGAAAGCAGGCAGAATCATAACACAAGGGAGTAGAGCAGGGTTTTTGTTTGTGATGTTGCAGTTATTTTCACTGTTCTGTAACACATGTAACACAGCTATGGCCTGAAATCTGCACTGACAGTGTGAGTGTGAGTGTGAGTCACAGTCAAATAAGGACAAATACAACAAAATATTAGACACTGTTCGTCATGTAAAGTGATGTAAATGTTGATGAAGTAGAAGCTGATGTAAACTGTTTAGTCATATGACCAGATTCACAAAGCACACATTAAAAATGTGAATAAAAACAGTCACACTTTATTTTATAGTGTACTAATAACACAACATAACATAACAAGCCGTACTTTCTATCAAATTTGACACAAATTTGAAAGAATATATTCTTTATTAGACAACAGTTATTTCCTTTATTAGAGCCTTATTAGACTTTCTTAGAGGGTAATTTGGGACACATTACAACAGAACTGTACTGCAAACTAAAGTGAAATCACACATCTCCTACTTCCCCATTTAATAGCAATATGTGAACCAGATCTACCATGCAAAAATTATAGAGGTATGTTTGGCTGTGTCTAACAAAGAACATATTATTTCAAATTTTTGTCTAATTTGATACCAAGTACAGCTTGTTATGTCTTATTAGTGTACAGTAAAATAAAGTACAAGCATAAAAACTTCTGACATACCACAGTAAATGAAATACCCATCTAGCCAGAGGGATCCTTCAAAACATTCTTCAAGGACAGTGTACTGGGAGAGAATGGATGAATGAATGGCAACTATCCAGATTGCTATCACTCTCCATGGATCTAACCTTCACTGCACCTACACTACCGAGTCAAAAGGTCCCTTTGTTCGCCATCCCCCCACCAATTACACCTCCCCCAGCCCCCAGTATTCCCTATCCACATTCACAAAGTCATCCACACCAGCCTGTCCTACCCTCGACCAATAGCTTTTCTAAATATGGTAAAGACATTAGGCAGTGCTGCAAGGTAACATTTGTAGAGTTAGACACACAGATGGAGCTGCAACTAATGATTATTTGCATTAATGAGTTTTCTATAATTTCCTTCGGTTGACTGATTGATTGTTTACTTTAAATACTCATCACAAGTCCAGAAAAGCCCAAGGTGACATCTTCAAAGTGCTTCGTTTGCCAGACGAACAGTCCAAAACCCAAAAGTGTTACATAATACAGAGAAGAACAGCAAATCCTCACATTTGAGACTGTGAAAACAGCAAATGCTTGGCACTTTTTTTCTTGATAAATGACTTAAAAGATTATTAGAGTATTAAATTTGTTTTATTAATTTTCACTTGATTGCCTAACTGATAAATTGACTAATCATTTTAGCTCTACAAATAAACAAAACAAAGCCTCAGGCAGTTTGGGGACTCTGATTAAAGTGTGAGTTAAGTGCACAAATGCATTGTATGCGTGTCCCATTTTAATCCAATATGTACAGTCTGTGTATTTGTATGTATGTGAGTGGCACCTTTGTCTGTGGCCTGGCTGTAATCACTCTATTCTTGGCATATTCACAGCTGGTTGGAAAGTGCTTTTGTCCTTCATTCAGACTGCCCTTAAATGGCATTAAGGGGCTGAAGGATGAAGAGGAACAGGAAAACAGTCACACACAAGCACACTGAGATTTTTCTGCAGTGACCCAAGTCACCATTTTTGTTTAACCCCTTTTCCAGGGAGATGTGGAAACAGTAAAAGTGAACTGAGTGGTTCTTGATGCAAAGCAGGCATAGCGGATCAGCCAGGGAGAAGGTTTGGATACACTGGAGGGGGAGGGGGGAAGTGCCTAAAAAATACTACCTATAACAACACTGTGTCAGTGGGATTTACAAGGAGGGCTGGACATATCTCAACATTATACTGCCATTGTGATATATGAGATTACATATCATCTTAGATCTTCAATGTCATTATATGTTGTCTTTTATTGGTTTTAAAGGCTGCATTTCAGGAAAGTGATGTAATTTTCTGAAGTTACCGGTCTGTTCTAGTTGTTCTATTATTTGCCTTTACCCAATTAGTGATTATATCCAAATAATTGATGACAATTTATCAGAAATCTCATCATGTTCTATTTTGTGGAAGCACCAATAGCCACTGAAATATTTGGTCAAAAACATTGTGATATAACAACCAGCCCTAATACCAACCCCACTTTGAAAATACTGCACTACAAACAAAAAAAATCTATATTCTAAACCTTACGTAGATAAAAACTATTTAAATATTATAGAAAAAATAACTTAAAGTTGTCATTGTGCAGAAAATGACTCCATGTCAGTGCTTACCATTATATGTCATGTTTTGCTGCATCAACATGTATGTTGCATTTTACTGCTGTAGATGTTTACTGTTGACCTAATTTTAACTACTTTATTTACTGTTGTTTCAAATTCTACAAGATCATCATGTGTTTGCACCATTTGAAAATTTACAGGCTGTTATTTTAGAGAAAATGTGTATGGCAAGATATACACACCTAATCGAGAACATATTTGTCAGATTTATCGATGATGAAAATAATTGTTAGTTAGCAGCCCTCACATCTTATATCACAGCATAGCCTAAAAATAGAGATATTTTTTAGTCAAAGTCAAATTGCCTGCTCTACAGTGCATGGAATACTGAATACTGCATTGACATTAACAGCAGTGTCAAACTTTTCTGAGTTTTAAAAAACGTGTGAAATTTTACACCACAAAAAACACAAAAGAGACAACTGTTCAAACCAAACAGAACATTTCATAACAGATGGGCTGATATTGATGCCTCTTCCTTGCACAAGCCCAACAAGCCTCAGCGGGGCATTTATAAATGTCACTTGCTCTGGTCCAGACTCGTAACATTTATATTCATTAACATTAACCCAGAAAACCCAACTGATGATACAGGCACAGCGGTGTGGGGCAGAGTGCCATCCTGAGCTCTGCAAGCTCTGTTCCTCTGGCCTGTCAAAGCCACAGCCTGGGGAGATGCCCGCTCCCTGATTTGTGCAGCTCGTCTTCTGCCAGAGAGGCATTTCAAGAGACAGAGGAAGGCTTAAATTCCTGTGAATTCTATCTAAGCTCCGTTGAGAAACAATCAACTGCAGCAAACCATCAAACTCAATCTGAGCAGGTTTGTTTGGTTCAGTCTCATATTGGTTCAGTAGCATTGACTCAAGATGCATTCCTCTCAGAGCGTTGAGGTGTGTGGCAGCACTAAGCAGCCTGCCTGTCCCGGCTGCTGATGACAATTCTCCAGGCCTACAGGAGCACACCGAGCTGGCAGGAAAAAGCCTTCAACTGGCTGCTGGTGTAAACAACCTACCATATGGTCCCGTGGGTGTTCCAACACAACCAACACACTGCTGTTAACATACACCATGAAGAAATACTGTAGGAGTCTTTAACCATAAGAGCTTAAATGTGGCACTGCTTCTTTTTGGGGGATTTACAGTCCATCAAGCATCACAAACTGGCCTGAGGATCGAGCAGTTTAGCAGTTTGCTGAACAAGGGGGTATTTGAGGAAAACAAAATGGGGCATTCATTACATTAAAACAAACCAAGACTGAGCTTGACTCTGGAGAAAGCCTGTAGGGCAGCAACTCAACCGAGATGAGAAAAATGATCTCACAGGAAAACACTAATGTTCCACAAGTACAACTTCCACGAATAGATGCTATTATACCCTGGTTCCTCTCCAGATCTGCTGACCATTGTTCACTAAGGTGGAAAACAATACAGGCACTTCACCAAGCACAGAAGTTTAGGCTTTGTAAGTTTATTCAAGTAGCTAATTAAAACCAGCAACTAATTTATTATAGAAGGTTTCTGAGATGCAAAACTCCCCCACACTGCTGTTAAATTAAAGACAATGGGATACTTCTTACAGACAGCAGTCTGTTCTAGTATTTAAACCTCCTTGCCTATTGCTAACCAAACTTTAATTCAAATTGCACTCCCTGTAGCGCAACATGTAATTACTAGCAATTTATACTCTGCTGTAATTGGTAACAGATCTGTTGTGAAATAGATCTCTGTGAGCAGCCAGAGACAGACGCTGGTTTATTGTGGAGGCACTAGCGGTGCCTTGGTTGGAACTAACTGGAGAAATCTCCTTCCTCGCTTTCAGTTTCTTCTGATTGCCATCCAGTTCTACATCCACAGTGAAATCCCTGGACCTAAAACACATCGGGGTAGCAACAGCATAATATTAATGTAAAGACATACTCTCAAGACAGGACCCCTGTGGTTAAAA
This sequence comes from Lutjanus argentimaculatus, assembly GCA_034769285.1. Lineage (NCBI taxonomy): Eukaryota > Metazoa > Chordata > Actinopteri > Lutjaniformes > Lutjanidae > Lutjanus > Lutjanus argentimaculatus. The sequence continues at coordinate 10,678,354 of JAWZSL010000012.1, read as the reverse complement.
GTTAAGGCTCTTGGGAACCAGATAAACAAGCTCCTCCTCATCATGCCAGCCTCTACAAATGTAAACGTTACAGAACAGGGCAAAGACTGTTGCAAGAGACAAGGCCTTGATCCTGTAAAGTGTATTCTGATAACATCCAGGGAATGCATTCCTGGGCTGTGAGAATGCAACGGGCCATGACTAAGAGACAAGAAAGCTATGGGTCTGTCCGCTCTCTGATCTTGATGGCTATGCAACAGGCAACAGCTATGCCACAACACTTGATAAAACTGCAACCAATCAAAACTATGGTACAACTGGATGATCTGCAAATGTGTGAGTGCAACATTCTGAATATTTCAAATAAATGTAACCCTTAAGATAATGTAACTGAAAAGAAAAAGAAAAACAGAAAATTAAGCAATTTTTTCTGTTTTCTATACTTTTCTGAAATCCTTTAAAGCCTCTGCTGCACATACTTGATTATTAAATTAATAAGCAATTAAAGAAAACATTGTACCACCACTTAAAGCTAGAGTAGGCAGTTTATTTTGTGTCACTGGGCAAAAAATTCATAATATCCTTTCAACATATTATAATTCAGGTGGTCTGAAAGAAAACTAGACTTCCGCCTCTTGGCTCTGGTTTCAGGCTTTAGAAAATCTAGCCGTGACGGGAGATTTTGGCCCATCTCGGTCAGTAAAGATAGTGAGGTTGTCATACGTATCTGTTCTCCAATATTTTTGATACTGTGTGTTTAAAACGATATAATATCCATAATTATAATATCAAAAGTGTCAAAGATATAAAAAAATTATTTAGTGCTCATTCAAGACCTCAGTTCAGTCACTATTGTTAGATCTGATATTGATTTGCAGCATAGCTAAACCAGACAGTGTTTTTTTCCTTCCTTTCTTTTTGCCATAGTATCAAAAGAAGTAAAGAGAATTTTTTTTATACTACTATTGTATTAAAGTCTAAAATTCTGGTATGACAACTAGAAAAGATAGATGATTGTTGAGATTCATTCCCAGGTCATCCAATACCATTGCTTTGGGTTGGTGACTCCCAAACCAAACTGCCGGCATTTGATGACCTGAGAGTGAGATTCAGCCGACAACTGCTATCTCCAGAAGAAGAGGCTAAAAGATAGTTACACACTTTCCTGGCAAAAGGGAATGTATTTTATTCAATACTTATTTTTGCTTGTAAAGCTTTTGAAATATCTCTCAAGTGTGCTGTACGCCCACTACCTAAAGCAACAAAGTACCCCCCAAAATATAGACAAAGAAGGAACAAGCTTTTCCCACAGCACTTTCTCACAATTTAAGTTCTAAGTCCAAAATTTCACTCTAGTTCCAATCTGAAGATTGGGGGGTGTTTGGGATTAAACCCAAATCCAGTCACGCTACAGACAACACCCTCAGCTCCTGAGAGCTCTCCAGTGGCCCCTGCCCAGGAGCAAACCGCCCTCTTTCTCTCACTCTGCCTGGCTGATATTAAACTATTAGGCACTGGAGCGGCCTCCCCCATTTGGGAGGTCAGTGCTGGCAGGATCTCGAACATCTGGACGGCACGTTCAGCCAGCAATAATGCCGCCTTTGTTCCCTTGCCATATTCAGTGCTCACTAGCCAGCTTTGAAGAGCCAGCAGGGCAAGCAGCAGGCTCCTGCACCAGGGTAGATGCTCAACAGAGGGGCAACAAGAGGCCTGTGGGCCAGAGTTTACATGTTACAGCGGTTTGTAAAACATCATCTGGTGCTGAATCACACTCCTGCATATAAGCATTTATAGACCTGGAAGGGGTTTAAAGCAGCAGCTGGAATGGCAGCCACATATAAAAAGTGGCAAAACTTGTTTATTTTCCCTGTCTGTAGGTAGTTCTTTGCAGCTTGGACTTCACAGTGCTATGAAATAATTAAATAAAGCAAAGACCACTGAATTATATGATTCTATTTCAAAACTACAGCAGACGTCTAACATCACACAGTATAACTGTAGAGCTGCATTGGTCAGTCGATCAAAAGAAAATTAAAATAATTTTGATAATCAATTAATTGTTTGTCATTTTTTTAGGAAAAATATCAAACATCTGCTGGCTCCAGATTTGTAAATTTAAGGATTTGCTGCTTTTCTTTGTCATTTATTGATAATAAATGAAGACTCTTTGGGTTTTGGTCTTTTGGTTGGACAAAAGAAGCAATCTGAAGATGCCACTTTGGGCTCTGGGAAACTGTAATGAGCATTTTCCACATTTGAAATACACATACACATAGACTAAACAATTAACCACTTAATTGTGAAAACAACTGGCAGATGAATCAATGATGAAAATAACTGTTAGTTAGCAGACCTACATAACTGTGAGACATTAAACCTGAGAGCAAGCCCTTGCTATTAAATCTTTGCTGAGTCCAACAACTCCACAGGTTGATTCTGCTACACCTGGTGTACGTTTAGAAGTCCTGTATCTAGAACACTGGGGCTTTAAATAGAATCATAAGTGAGGGATTTTATGTCTTGTACTAATTTGTAAAGATTTTTGAGATCACGAGAGCTCATTATATTTACAGAGGATGCTGAACCTTTTTTTTGGGACAATAGCGGGAAAAAGGGGGACAGAAACATTCTTAAGCCAGTTTTCTACAAAACATCTGGGCCTGCTGAGATAACACAATCTGAATCATGTCTTTACACTTAATAATGCTTTTCACTGGTCTTGGTCCTCAAACTAACAAACAAAGACGCAGGATATTTCGACACTAAACACCCTAAAAAAGACATAATACATCAGTACCTTCTGCCTCACTGTGTTGCTGTGGAGTGGGACGAGGCAGGACAAATGGCGTTAATGTGCTGTAGTGTAGTTGGGCTCACAGAGTAGCCCAACTATTCTACTACACAAATGTTTCCGTTATCTCAGCCTCACTGTAGCACCACTCGGGCTCAGCTGCGGCACATTCTGCCATTATTAGCTCTGTGTCACGGTCTTACCTTTATGCTGCGAACAGGCTTCAAGTCAGTGTTTCCTCTCCGGAGTGAAGTTTAGGCTGAAAACACAGGTAAAGGCGTGAATTCCGCAAAATCTGCCCGTCTTCACCATTGCCCAGTAAATCACTTCCAGCGAACTGCGACAAAGTATCGTTTGGCTGTTGGACAGGAAAACGGGAATAAAAAAAGGCTACAGACGCGTCCAAAAACACGTATTTGACGTTTCGGTCCTCTGTCCGAAAGTTTGATCTGCCCTCCTCTCTGTGCGCTAGTCCTTTGCGGTCTCACCAATGAGCTGCGGAAAATGCCCCTCTCCCCGTTTCATTACTCCTGCTGGTAAATACATCGCATTGGAACTGGGACACCGCAAGGCATTGTGGACTGTTTAAAGCTGCAATACACTGAGAAGGGGGGGAGTCGGGGAGCCTACCTGCAGCCAACTTTTACACATGCAGGACATCTGAACAGTAGAATGAGAACGTACAGACTCTTCCTTTGATAAAAATGCTTACATAACCCCACCTGAAAGCCTTCAGCACTGGATATGTGTGTGTCAATCTATTATATTATCACGTTTAATGAGTTATTTAATGAATTAATTGTGTAGGGGAGACTGGGGACAATTATAACTTTTTTCTTTTACATTTTCTTCATAATTGACGACTACTTTAAAAAATAATAATATACCAATAACCTGACACGCCAGATGGTTTGTCACACAGAATCATTTGGGAAGTCATCCTTAGAAACTGTTTGGAAAAGGGCGGCACTTTCAAAACACACCACTTTAATGAGTTGCTTCCATGGATGCTTCTCACTGTCGTCTCACCTAAAACCACACCCAAAGAGTAACTTTCATATCTCTAAATCATTTTTTGTTGAAACTTATGCTGATGTGAAATAATTTCTGCCCCTGTCCCATGGGCAGAGAGAGACTCCTGCTGAGCATATGCAGAGTAGATGCCATCACTCTATCTTGTTTATGATTGCAGAAGGTGACTTACAATTGCCCTCTGTTACAAATGCCCCTGGTCTCCCCTAATTTACATGATCGTTTTCTGGATGTTCTCAGAAACTTTTTTTTAATTGTACGAAAGACCTTTACAGGATCTTATAAAAGATTGTTTCCACAGATGTGGTGAAAGTGCTTCATAATCTGCAGAATAAAGAAAGTTATGCATGGCATTCATTCAAAGCCACTGCAGGATAGCAGCCATAAACGACTCTTCTAAAAATAGAACTATATACTAGCATCCATATACAATTACAATACATAAAACTAAAATTACAATGGGCGAAAATACCATGCAGTTGAAACACATTAACATATTTCATTATCAAAAAGGCATGCCATTAAAGCTATACTATCCACAAAGTGTCTGTCATATATAGAATAAATAAATTTGGTAGAACATATCTTTTTGTTATACATTACAAACAAAAGGAATGTAAAACAGTCACCATTTCACTCACTCTATATTCTCCAAATTAGATATGAGTGGACAAAACAATGGATTTACAGAGGAGATCGTGTATACACCTGACCTGACACAAAAATATATGCATAAGTTATTTGCAAAAGATGAATTATAACATGTAGTACTATTCTCTATCTTCAGTTGGAGCAGCTGATGGACCTTTGGCAATAGGACCATGTATAAATGGAGGCTTACTGCCCTCTTGTGACAGAACAGATTTTTCTGATGTGATAAAGCTGGAGGTGTCTCTAAATGTGATCTTTTTTCTCAGCAGACTGCTTGGTTTCCAGGACTAAGAATAGGTGTAATCAGCAGGTTTAAGTGCTCTTAGTTATCAAGTCTAGTTAAAGACTGCAGGTCAGGATTACATTCAGGTTGTCATTCTCTGAACATGAAGTCTCCTCTGAAGCTTAAAAGATGAACTTCATTTTATAAGAGGGCATTTTAAATGAGTGAAATAACCACTTTCATAACTACCAGTTTAATCTTTGGCAAATCATGCTCAAACTATGCCACTCTAGACTTTTTTTCACAGCAGACATTTTAACAAGCAGGTGTGACTAATAACTTTAATGATGGCTTTAAGCCATTCCAGTGAGTCATCATGCCTAATTGAAAAGCAGCAAAGTTATATCAGAGACACCTGTGATTTGTCTGATGTCTGCTATAAAAAAGGTCAGCTGTTGTTAAATCAATGCTTTGTCATGTATATTATAGCTTCTATCAGTGGAAAATGTGGCAAATTTTATAATCTGTTTTTTTGTGATTTTATGCAAATATTATTGTCCTGATTTACTGCCTGCATTCAAGTTTTTATATGAATTGTGTCTATATTTAGTCTGCAGAGGGAAAATGTACAGAATCACTGGGGAAACAAGCTCCCAGATTAACTTTACACCAAATTCACACTTGCAAATTCTAACTAAGAGTAAATTATGTTTGTGATATATTACTGTATCTCCATAGTGTGATTAATGACCAGTATAATTAGGCTATAGATGGGAAATAATTATTGTTTATGTGTGACCTTTCTGCCAGTGAAAACTTGCTGCCATTAATGTAAATTATTAACACTTTAACTCTAAAATGTATTTATTAATTTATTTTTATGTCACATATGTTTGCATCCTGTTGAACAGTTTAATATCTTACAATGACTGATATTACTTTTATTATTATTGTTGTTCTGTATGTAACTACTGAATGCAGTGTGGGGGGAAAAAGCACAGTGCATTTCTTTAAGATGTAGATAAAAGAAACTGGCAGTGTCTCACAAAATGGGAATAGTAAAGTAATTCCAGTCTCAGAAACGGTTCAGTGATTACTCCTCTCTGCAACACAATAGGTGCTCATTAAACGTCTTAGATAAATTCATTATTGCCTAAATGGCAGGCGTGCACACATTTTAAATGAGTGGAATCTCTTTAATTAAAACAACACTGCACAATAGTTTTGGCCTTCAGTTCTCTTTTAAAATCACAAACATAGCTGTTGTTGTCTCTATTTATAGCCTACAGTCTATGTTCTCAATAGAGGCGGCGCAGCTTGGAGAACCGCCAGACAAGAAGTCAATAGTGACCTCTAGCGTGTCCGCTTTGTGGAGTGAAAACAGTGTATGTATTTTATGCTCTTTTATATACCTCTTTTTTCCCCTGTGTTATTGATAAAGGATATCCCATTTCACGGTTAGTGTCCATCTAATATTAACTGGAAGGTTACTGTGTCTTTTAAAAGAGACATTCCTTTGATCGGAGCCTTAATGAAACAACTATCTATCTGTAAAGTGGGCAAAATGTGGATTTATTTATGTTTTCCCCCCCTCGTCATTCTTATTTATCTGGGATGAATTTTGTGTCTGTGTTTTGTTACGAACCATGGATGTGTTTATGCACATTGAGAGCGCAAGAGGCAGCCTAGTGAACACTTTGGAAAACTGACAAGGGATTGCCAAATCATTTCCTTGCCTGGGAATGACGTCCCTCCAGCACAATCCAGTTATATTTAGAGCCTATATATAGTGGAGTCGCCCCCTAGGCTTTGTTGACTCTGCAGCAGGCAGCGGCAGGAGATCACCATAACTGAGAGGAGACGTCCTGAAACTGACACCATGTGACCTACATAGTTTAAATATGGTTTGTGATCAGTGAAGCATAAATGTAAATCACTATGTTTGTCTGATAAAACTGACAAATAAATAAAAATCAAGTAAAATGTACACATGTTCAATTGAGAAGTGCGTTATTTACATAGATAATCAGGGTTTATGTGGCATAAATTTATAGATAGATATTAAAATACATATAGTGCATTTACAGAGGACAAAAGACAGCGCAGCTCAGCCTATATTGCGACACAGAGTGTAGTGATATGCCCCAAACCGGTTGAAATCCCCAGCTATGCTTTCTGGGTAAAGTGCGCCCCGGTATCCGCCCATATTCGCTTAAAGGAGGCCAACCTGAACAGCTAGGCCGGACGCTGCTGGATCAAATGGAAAGTTCAATCGATTAAATTTGCCCACTTTAGTTGCATGTCCCCGCTTGCTTGTGGAAAACGAGGCAGACTGACTTAAATGCGGCCGTTTCGGTGTGAAATAGGAAATGCAGAGATCGTGTGAAACGGGAGGATTATCATCAGCTTGACTTATTTGGTCGCCACTTCGGACGCGGAACTCCACTCGCTAAAAGGTAAAAGATTGATACGTGCGTGTAGCTTTGGGTTTTGTTGCAACAATGTACATACGAATTTATTATATAGGCCGGTACGACCACTGTGTAACTACTGAATGATATAATTTGCGGTGGAAATATTCATTTTCGTTGTGAGTGCAAACTACGCCCAATTGTTAACCTCACGTCTGGCCCTGCTCTGCAGACCCGCTGGGTTAGCCTGTCAATGGCGGCTTCACAAGCTGCACCTTTCCCCTTTTGAATGAATGATACCGAGTTTGTCCCGGCCACACGGTTTATACAACGTTACGTTAATGAATTATTCCTGTAAATCGTGTTAGATTAGCTCACGGGGGCTAGTTAGCTCAGTTTCGAGACTGTGGGCGAGCTCCAATGCTAAGCTAGCTAACAGCAGCAGGCTGGTTATTTAAACACACTGTTCCGAGGGTTTCACTCAACCAACCTGGCAACCCTGCCTGCGGGCACTCAGCAGTGGATTTAAATCAAATTCCTGTCCACTTTTAAACCCGCTCTAGGTGTTATTGCCTGCACGGGGTTTAATAGAAAACTGGGCAGGCCTGTTCAAACCTAAGGTGGCAAACTGTTACAAAGTAGCCTAATATTTGCATGGCTGCTGCATTAATCGTACATTTCTGCAGCGCTGGTGATTCTCCTGGTGTAAAATCGTTTGAGTAATGCAGTTTTGCACCTTGTCAGTGATGTAGTAAATAAAAAGGTGTGCACACAATGCCATCCAGATGATGTCAACATGAGCCAAACAACCATGACTGGCAGAGTCATACTGCGAGAAAATTATTGTTCGATTTAAATGCCAAAGGATCATAACTTTACCACAGTTTGAGGTAGGACTGCACAATAAATCGAAATATTACATATACATTTGCATACTGATTTAGGGAAGTAAAAAAAAAAAGTGATATTGATATGTCTCCTGATTTTTCCCATACAGAACATAACATACAACACATTTTTTGCAATGATCCCTGTAAAGTGTTTAACAGTTTAACAATAAATTGACAAAATGACATCAGGGCACTGAAACTGACTCCGGTATTTTTAATAATTTTAACTATAAATGTAAAAACCCACACACAGAGCAAACTATATGTAGCTGATATATCAAACCTGAATTTAAAAAAAGGATCAAATATACTTATAATTCTGCCTATAAGGCTAACAAATAAAAATATGCATTGTCTTCTAATAAAAACAATGTTTTCATATTGCAATACTGTACGCCTTGATACTGTCAGGAAGGTCATTTATTACTGCTTTTATTTTAAGAAAACTAAGTAGTATAAACAACACACCACCATATATGTAAAATCTGAGTTTCAAAAAAGTTAACTATTTTATGCAGTCAGAAGTGAAGATGGATAACAACACGGCAATTTACAGTTGGGGGTTTAAACATAACTCGAAATACACCACTGCCACAAAATTTTGGATGTATCACGATATAGTGTTTTTGAAATCAATACAGTATCACAAAGCATATTGTGATAGCCAAGTGTACCTATATTTCTTACACCCCTAATTTGAGGTAGGATTGAACAATTAATCAATATGTTATCGAAATAGCAGTATGGCGAAGTGCAACTTCCAAGTCAGAAGAATTGCAGTTTTTTGATATAAAGTTGAAATATGTCACAACATACCATTAATAAATGAGGCATTGTGGAGCTACAGAGATACCCCAGCCTACAAATCATATTCTCCAGACCTAAGGGAGCTTCTTGATATACACCCTGACAAGAATCATTATTATGCAGAATTTTTTTTTTCAGTGAAAATTAATGTAAAAATTACCATTCGCACCAACGTTGTGACTCATATTGAAATCACAATATCTTGTCAAAATGAAAGCAATATGATTTTTTTGTGTATCATTCAGCCCTAATTTGAGGCATCACACTGTAATGTACCCTGTGAATTTGTCAGTATGTTTTTAACTCTACTACAATACAAACGAGGGTGAGAAAATTGAGTTCATTTGTTACTGAACCATAAATTAGCTGTATCCCTCCTCCGCATCCCTGTTTGTTGCTGAACAGACTTGACAGCTAACTGCACATCTAGCTACTACATTCAGTCATTCAAAGGCACTTTCACTGCCAAAAAAGATGAAAAGTGACACTATTTCCACCGGCATGGCAAACCTGTGGCTTTCAAGCGTTGCTGGAATGGCCTGTGACATTGTCTGTAGTCTTATCTGCTCAGGTAAAGATAAGATCACAGCCACACTGTAATACATGTAAATCACAGACTGTGTTGGGCATAATAGTTATTACATGCTGATCATTTCAGAGAACATTTTAAAGTGTTTAGAGTATTAACAAGCGTAATAAAAGTAGGCTCTATCTTTGTTGGCCAAATACCTACCACATCACATTCTGGTTTTTGTTTGTTCTAGAAAAGGCAATAATATTCAGTGGAACACCTCCCTGACTGCAGGCTGTGCAGAGCTGTGAGCAGCATGTACTGTAACTTCTGAAAAGGCCAGCTGCCACTATTGATGGGTGCTCCTCCACAAAGCAGACAGACAGCAGAAAGCCTCCCAGTCGCTTGTCAATTTTGGAGCCTTAATGCAATGTCATAGATTTCTGCCTGGGGTTAGTTTCTGTTGTGTGGCTGCTATTCAGAAAACACCACTGATTGTGTTGCTGAATTTAATTATGTATTCATAACTAGTTTATTTCTGTTACTTCAGTACCTGATTATTTGTGATACCAGTTATTTCAGTGTCACAGTTACAGTTTTATTTGACATTCATTAATGTTTGATTTATTTTTCAGGGCTGATAATGGTTTAATATGCCAACTTTTCCTGAATTCAGTAGAAGTTTCAGTGTTAATATTCCCTCATTTGCACACAGTCTCTTGCAGGTGAACCATCATTCAGTTTTCAGTGATTGACATTTCCTCAAAGCTTCTTGTTGAATACTAAAAGGGACATTTTATAAATGAAAAACAAAATAAACATGGCGGTATGAAATCTAATTTTCCAGCGAATCAGCATCGTCATTAAAAGAATAATTGGGGCTTTTTTTTTTTTTTTTTTTTTTTAACATAACTCTGGGTGAGTTACTCAGTGGCAGTGATGTTGATACATTAACATTTTATCTGTCTGCCAGTACTGAGGAAGCAGATTTCCCAGCAAACCCACGGCTTTTCAGACAGAAATGAAGAACAGCAAATGGAGATAGTTGACAAAATGGTTTTAAGTGACAATTCAGTGCTCGAAAGAGAAAAAAGAGAGAAAGAGTCTTTGCTGGTGCTCCAGACGAATTGATGCTGTCTGTGAAAATATCTAATAGCATAATGTGTTTTTTCATCCCATAGGTGAATCATGACAGAATATAAGCTGGTAGTGGTGGGAGCTGGTGGCGTTGGCAAGAGCGCACTTACTATTCAGCTCATCCAGAATCACTTTGTGGATGAATATGACCCCACCATTGAGGTAAAGAAACTGCGTGTGCATGCATGTACATGTATGTGTGTGCACTGTCTATGGTTTTGTGTGTATTTTGTTATGGGAGCAGAACAAGGAGAAACTCCTCTTAAAAAAAGGAGCTGCAGCAGGTTCTTCTGGTTTAAGTCTTAAAAAGACACCAAACAGGTTTTTAATAACTTTCCATGACTGCCTGTCTGCTTTCTCAGGGGGCCAACCTACACACAGTCTCACTATGATATCAATCAATTATTGATGTGCTGTTGCAAGTTAGAGCTCCACTAAAGATTATTTGAATACTAGATAACATCTGAAACAATAGCTGCTCACTGGATCAGATGGTAATTATTTGTGTTGGATCAGATCGAGTGTGTCCATCAGTGTGATGAAAAGCTGGAGTGCTGCTTTGACACAGTGGAAACAGGGACCTCCATTACAGTGTGAGGTCTGCTGGAAACTGGAATGCCCCACTTCAGCTGGAGTAGGGCAATAATCAAATGTAGTCCTGTGACGTCTTTCAGCAAAATCATGTCAAATCAATCATGTCATGAAGCGATGTAAACACTTCTGTTTTAGTTAAAAAAAAAAAAAAAAGGTCATTTTGCATAAGTTTTTATTACTACTTATGACATTTCACCATCCTGAACATGTGTGTTTTGCTTGTTATGTATAAATATCTACATTTGATTTGATTATTGCAGTATTAATTTTAATTAATATTAATACAACCAAGGATAATTTAAGAAAACATATAGAGTCTGAAAAAATGTTACGGTGTTTAATGCCAAAGACGATAGATCAATGATAACCTTAAGTACACTGTATACATAAGTACTGTACAAAGAAAATTACTAATTTTTTTTAAGCTGCTATTTGGAGACTCAGTCCACTTAATCCCAGGGTTCTGAACACTTTCTGACCTCCTCTTCCTTCAGGACTCCTACAGAAAGCAGGTAGTGATTGACGGAGAGACGTGTCTGCTGGACATCCTGGACACTGCAGGTCAGGAGGAGTACAGCGCCATGAGGGATCAGTATATGAGGACAGGGGAAGGCTTCCTCTGTGTCTTTGCCATCAACAACACCAAGTCCTTCGAGGACATTCACCACTATAGGTGAGCTAAGGGAAACAAGAACGTGAAGGCATTGTTTTAATCAGTGTTAAGAGGGGTAACATTTTTGGGTGTCCCAACGGCTGAAGGGTATAAGGCACTGACCACTGTAATGTCTAATAAAGGCTAAAAAAATGTACTGAAAAGTGACAAGATTTAATAAAATTTCATATGTGGTAGTTTGATTGTTGCATCTGTTGCCACACTGATCTTAACCATGTTCTTCATGGCTGAACACCCTTTAATTTGTCATAGTTTTTTTGTGTCTCCATGTAAGTAAATGTGACAAATTTCTCTAATTGACATATTGTAGGTCACAGTTCTCATGTTTTTACCATTCCATTGACTAAGGTTGTCAAAAGTAGTGATACTTCAATATTTTTCAGTACCACATTGTTTAAAAAGAATACAGTGCTAATATATGATACTATTGAAAGTACTGAAGCTATAAAAAAAAAAAAAATCTAAGTGCTCGTTCAAGACCTCAGGTCAGTATTTTTTGTCCTGTCTTAAATTTGACATGCAGTAAAACCAGACAGTGTTCACTGACTTCTTCTGTACCAGCACTGTGTGCAGGTCGTTAATTTAAAAAAATCTGTTTCTGTTTTTCTATTTTTTTAATGCTAGTATTGTATCAAAGTTTAAAAGTCTTAGCTTGACAACCAAAAGTTTAAACATGCACAAATTCAGAATTTTATTATGCAGAAAATTCTGTGATGGTTGCAACATATGTACGTACAAATGACCTTATTCTAACTCTGATTATGATTTTAATATAGTTACACTGAACCAAAAACCATGTGTTCTAAAAATACAATAATCAGTTAGTATCAGAAGTACCAAAGCTATAAAAAAAAGATCTAAAAGCTCATTCAAGTCCCCATTTCAGTCTTGCCTGTAATTTGCCTTGCAGCATAGCAAAACCAGACAGTGTTCAGTGACGTCTGTACCAGTGCTGTGTGCAGGTTAATAAAAATCGTTATCAGAACGTTTAAAATAATGATAGTATCAACTCTACCCTGAACAGATAAAAGATTTTTAACATCACATTAAGTAACCATCTTATATATAGTATTGTAGTATCAATTGGAAATCAAATTAAATTTCTATTGTGTCTGTCAATGTCCAGAGAACAGATTAAGCGGGTGAAGGACTCCGAGGACGTCCCCATGGTGTTGGTGGGGAACAAGTGTGACCTCCCGTCCCGGACAGTGGACACCAAGCAGGCTCAGGACTTAGCACGCAGCTACGGCATTCCCTTTATTGAGACCTCAGCCAAAACCAGACAGGTGAGAGTGCAGCCAGAGACGGCACGCCCTCAAGATTCAAACAGTTGAACTTTTCAGTCTGTCATTGAACTGTCGGAGTATTCCTCTGCAGGTCTGTAGAGCATGTTGAATGGTGAGAAGTTGCATGTGGTCAGGGGGGTATGGGCTTGATGGACACAGCAGTCCTTCTATAAATTTCACTTTGAAATCAAATTATTATTTCAGAGAGATTAAGCTTATTGTAATTTTGTTCCTGCAAAGGCTTGATAATCTTATGCACTTGGATCACAAGAAAAACTTTAAGTCTTGAGTCATGTGGTGCTGTTGATTTGTGTCACATTCAGTGGCTCTAATGGTCTTGTTTATAATAATGTTGCTTGGAAATGTCTCAGGCAATGCGCTTCACATCGTTAAATCCTCTTTGGTTAATTGAATTTTATATTTATGGGTGATAATGTAATCATTGCATGCTACTCTGTCATGGATATGTGAAATTATGCCAACATAAGGGCCATCTTGAGAGGATCCTGCATTATAAATAATCAGCGAATCAGTAAATGTGTGTCAAGGAGTCTGCATGAAAGGACAAACTGTCGTTAATTACTCAGGGGGGGTAATGATTCTGCTTACTGGTTACTGTGACTGGGTGTTGGAAGATTTGCCGTGGCGTAGTCGCATCAAATGGGTGTGTGTGTGTTGTGAGCATGCCCTTAGGTGGCTGACCGGCTGACGCAGTGATCTGTAAACACATCCTTTCCTGGTCCCTCTGACCTGGGGTGAATCACGGCTCCTTCTGGTGCGGGGAAATTAATGACACAATGATTGATTTCTTACAGCTCTATTCACCTCTTCCCACCTGAGTGTACCAATAATTCACTATCCACACAATGCTGCTGCTGCTGCTGTTGGACCAACAGCACCTGTCTCTTTGCATTCAGAACCACCCAATGTTTCCCAAATGTCAGTGATTTCATCCGACTTCTCATGAAGTAAATTATACATTCAAAATATTAATGCATGCACTGCTCCTTCATATTAGGCTATACGGTTAAAGTGGTACTCTACCCTAATCTTTGTAGTGTCACTTACTCACTCACTGTGGGCTGAAAAGGTGGCTGTTTTCAAAGTGATGTTTTTTTGTTTTTTTGTTTTTTTTAGTTTGGTTTAAATGGATTCCAATGATGAGAATTAAATATCAAACTTCAAACTACTGCTGCCCCATCATCCACATCTTTAATGTCCATGTGCGTGCTCAGTATGTTCCAGACAACATTGCTAAATACCCTGCTTCTGTAAGAGCTTAAAGAGATAGTTCTGATTATTTGAAGAGGGGGTTGTATGAGATATTTATCAATAGTCAGTGCATTACCTACAGTAGCTGCAGGAGTACCAGTGTGGGAAGCTAAGTGATGTGCTGCTGTGGACACCATCAGCAACAAAAGGTATCTAGCAATATTAAAAAAAGTCCACCTAATATCAGTTTCAGTGTATGCTGTATTTTCACCACTTTACTTTGCAGTGACAGGCTTTTCTCACAGGAAACTGCTGTCGTATAAGCTGTCTCCAAACCAACCAACTTTCATTGGCAAAGTCAGTAATTTTACCTTGTAGACCACGGGAACTGCTGGCCTACGGCTACATCAGTCTGTCTGTTTGTGTTATTGTGTAACTTCAGTGTTTTAAGATCATAATTCAGATCCACGGAAGTCACACAATAACACAAACAAACTAACAGATCGGGGCAGCGGTAGTCCAGTAACTCCTGTGTTCTGCAAGGAAAAGTACTGATTTCGCCTATAGAGCTTGGTTTGTTTGGAGAGAGTGACATTTGGCCTATAGGATGGCGGTTTACCATCAGAAATGGCTGCCTGGTGGCGAGGTAAAGTGGTGAAAATATTCTAAATGTAGCATACACTTAAACTGAGATTGATTTATTTGTTTTTTTTTAACGTGGATCTTTAAGTGGCTAGAATACCTTTTGCTGCTGACCCCGTCCTCAGTAGTTCATTGCTCAGCTTCTGTGCTGGTACTCCTCTCTGTTCCTCTGACACTTTGTGTGCCGACCACCATCCACTTTAGGTAATACACCTCATACAACCCCACATAAAATAATACAAACTATCCCTTTAAAAGAGGGCAAGGCATAGCACAGTGACATTTTTTTTCTGGCATAAAACCTTGTGGAGTTCAATCTTGCCACAGCCCCTCTTCACTGACAACAAGGAATCAGCCAGCCTTTTCAAGCCTACAGGAGGCGAGGCTTTGCTATTCACACGATGGATTTTGGGTGGAGTATCAGTTTATTTCGATGAGGCCCACCAGACATTACAGGTAGACAAACCTTCCTTTTGTGTCTGTAAGCTGTAACACATGCACCCAGTATGCAAAGTATGTCCTCCTGTATTCCTCAACATTGAGGGAAGTTGTGTCTTATACTGCAGAGAGTGGAAGATGCCTTTTACACTCTGGTACGGGAGATCAGGCTGTACCGGCTCAATAAGATCAGCAAGGAAGAAAAGACTCCGCGCTGTGTCAAGCTTAGAAAGTGTGTTGTGATGTGAAAGGGGTAAGTGTATGCAGCCGTGCGCCCACCAGCTCTGTGTGTCTGTGTGTGTGTTGTCAGTGGGGATTGTGGACACAAGGCGATGGGAGAAGACACGCAATGAGAGCTGGTGCTTCATGGGTTCTCAAAGCTAACCTGCTGGTTTCTACTGGGGCTGGTGGTGAAGCTCTAACAGGAGGCTGAAACAGCCAATGATTTCTTCCCTTTTCAGTGTCTCTGTGTATCATGGCTGATTATTATCTTAGGCTGTTTTCACACTGGCTTCGATTACTTGAGTCTGAACGAGAGTTCGTTTGTCCCTCCCCCTTTCTGCTAACCCCACTGGTCTGCTTTCACACTTGTCTACTTTTGTTCCAATCTGGGGGTACGTTTCCCTTCTTACCTCATAAAGGTGCAAACGTTTACCCTCACAACATCTGAATGGGATGAAAAGGGGGAAAAGAGAAAAAAGCCCATGCACCCATATACTACTACGCTGCTTGAAGAAAATAAATCAGTCTGGGGTTGCTATTCTCTGCTGATACAACAGTGAAATTTTTTCTGTCTGCTTTATTAGTAAAATAAAATAAAATACCCCTGAAAAGCATAGTTTTTCCTGTGAGAAAAGGATTGCATTCTGACTGAACACAAGTCATACTACAGTTGGCCAAGAGCCAATCAGACTAGAGACATATATACATAGATGCTGCATTGGCCTTTGGATCATATGTCAACGTTGCCACCATATTTGACAGGGCAAGAATGGCCTGTAAATGCAAATGCAAATAAATGAGGAAGCTGCAATTTTTCCTGATAAAAAGCACTATGATGTTTACATTTCTCAACTGACTTCAGTGAGTGATTTTTATGTCCAAGGGCTCAAGACCTACGTTCTATGTAGGTAAGAAAAAGTTTTCCTAACACTACATAGATCATTAATTCTTGAATATAGCATTAGTCATTGAAATCAGTGGAGAAGTGTGAACATTATAGTTACTTTTATCCAGAAAAATGGCAGCTTACCTGTTTATTTGTAGCCCATTTGTTCACAGGACAGTCTTGTCCGGTCCAATATGTCGGAGGCACTGACATATTGCAATAATAAGCCGAAGTGGTCAATGTGGTGTCTACAGATATGACTATGAATCAGACCACCTCCTCTGGGTTTACTTGGTAAAGGATTCTGCAATCATGTTCAAAATAAACATTCATATTATCAAATTTCCTGGTGAATCGTTCCCAGATTTGAACTAGACTATCGGTGTGAGAGCGTCCTAATCTGCTGAAATCATCATGAAGAAAGGGGTATGGGCTGGTGAGCCAACGTGTGTGATTATGACGGAGATTATGGTGAAGCTGGGACCAAATCATGTGCTGCAGTGTTTCCACAGGAGGGGATGTGTTCTAAGAAAGCGGCAGATTTGTTGTGAACAATAATTGTGTGTGTGTTTGTGGGTGAGAGAGTTTTTCTTGCGGTCACAAATCTCCTTTAGTTTTTATTCTTTCCTTTCCTGCTGTCTTTGTCTCAACCTGAAGTGACCTTAGGCTCTTTACTCTGCTGCTCTTTGCAGATTCATCATCACATTTATTGCCCTACACAAACATACTTGCCTCAGTGTGGCATCAACAGACACTAGCTGCATTTACATGAAGCCTTTTTATTCACTGATAATCGGGGAAAAAAGCTCAGAAAGAGTATAAAAGCCTCACTTAAATACCCCAGTCAGAATAAATTGAAAAAGTAATAATTTGTCATAAAAGTTGTTTTTTTAAATATACTGTTAGTTTTTTAGAATAACACACTTGGCTTCTTAACTAAAAAAAACGTCTTTTCACCTTGGGAAGACGTGTCTCTCCTTTTATTCGTTGCTTATGAGAGTTTTCTACCTCTTTTCTGAGTGTTGCATCTTTCCCAGGGGAACCATCTTCAAATAGTTCATGTTTATTAGTTTTAGAGGGATAAACAGACGGCTCGCCTTCTGTTCAATAACTCTGTTAGAGGAATATTTTTATAAAACTGTTGCTCGAGTACAAACCCACAATACTCGTGCCAAGCGCTCGATGCAGGTCCATCTTTAACAGTTTGCTTGTGTTGGCAGACTGAACATTGACTACTGCAAATTTAAATGGGACAACTTGTTCTGTCATTTTATTTAGCGGCCATTTAAACACGTGGGAGCTGTAAATTTGGATTGATTACATTTAGAGGGAAAAGAAATTGGCTCATGTCACTGCAGCTACTGTCTGTGTTGTTGTCAGTGAGAATCTGCTGACATTTACTCTGGAATACATGACATTACAGTGGTCTGATTAATTTAAAACTGATGTACCAAAATTATTCTTGGAGATTTAAAGGCCCTCATGAGTATGTTTTCATTTGTCTATAAAGTTGTATATTAAATCGATCGAAAAGAGCTTTCAATTTCAATAACCAAAATTGAAATCAAAGACAGAATTGGCAATGCACCCATGCCTACTTGTTGTTTCCAAAGAGAAAAACACTTCAAAGACAGCACAGCAGCAGTGTAGCTTACCGGCTGTTAGCTTACATATATCTTACAATGACCTGTTTATATAGACAGAGGGAGCGGTCCTCTTACACAGAGGCCACCATGTTGCACTGCCATGTTTCTACAATAGCCCAGTACAGAAACAAACACTTGCTCTTTGTTTCGGATAATTTTCATGAGAGGTTTTCGGCCACCGAAGGTTCTCCTACACGCTTGGAAGGAGAGAGTGAGTCACTGATAGATG
Organism: Lutjanus argentimaculatus; assembly: GCA_034769285.1. Classification (NCBI taxonomy): domain Eukaryota; kingdom Metazoa; phylum Chordata; class Actinopteri; order Lutjaniformes; family Lutjanidae; genus Lutjanus; species Lutjanus argentimaculatus. The sequence goes on along the minus strand of JAWZSL010000012.1, from coordinate 10,660,094 downwards.
CTACTAAATCCTACACACTTGTCCTTTAAGTTTAATCCAGCTACCACAAATATAAAAATGTTTGGAAAAATATTCAATTTAGTCTCTTTGGCAGTGGCATGGGTCAAGGTTGCACATCAGTTTGATATTACAGATCGGAGTGTTGACTGTGGAATTTCAGTTATTTTTGAGTGAAACTACCCTTTAAATCAGCAACCTTTTTAAATTTCACCTCTGAATCAAAAAAAACATTGTCAACCCTTTAAATTCTGCCAGGCTGTATAACATTTGTTCTGGTATGTAAATGATAACCTGTAATAATGCTTTCTTTTTATTATTCTTTCTTTTTCCAGGGCGTTGATGATGCCTTTTACACATTAGTGCGAGAAATCCGGAAGCATAAGGAGAAGATGAGCAAGGAGGGCAAAAAGAAGAAAAAGAAGTCCAAGACAAAGTGTACACTTATGTGAATAATCACCCCTTTTCAAGACAGACTTAAAAAAAAGAACTATGTTGAACAGTTAAAGTAATACATTTTGTACATTACACTAAATTATTAGCCTCTTTCTCAATACCCACCATACTGAATACTAAACCTGACCCCATTTTTCTGCATTTCTGTTATTTGCTACTCGGACACAAATAAGCTTTATTTCAGTTTAGTGCCAGTTGCCCACGTGTTGGTCCAACAGCCTGTTTGATTTGATAGTTAATTTTCTATAAGTGCAGAGCTGTGAGCTAATTGCATCACAGCTCATGTTTGACAAATTATTCATTACCAATTTTAAGTTTTTTTTTTCCCTTTGCTTAAAAGGTCATGACCTGCAAAAGTTCTGTAATGCCCTTTTTAAGTTTGGGATGCCAAAGAATGTTTCATCCCGATTCTCGTGCAAATATGAAGAAAGGACCAACATTCAGCCAGATGAGATCCAAATGTCCCAGCCACTGTGTAATTTCCCCGTCTCTAATGACCTCTAGGTATGACTTAGATATGTCACTGATATAAGTATGCATGCAAACTCCTACTCTTCTCCGAATGTTTTAACACCCTAATTAGCTATTAATTAATTTGCAATTTGTCAATGCTTTGTACTGTGTGGGGAGTGATTTCTTGCCTACATGAGACGTTTTTTTTGTTTTTCTTTTTGCATGCATTGTGTCCTAGATGACATGGGTATTGCAAACTGCCTCTGGTTGATGCGTTTTTAACAGAGCCAGCAACGAGGAACTCTGACCCAAGTGGACATCACGCAGTTTGGTTTTTCAGGTTTATGTAAAGTAATCAGTACATGCTTGTAAGAAAGAAATGGGCCACTTTTTGGTTGATTAAGAGCTCCAGAATTTTAACGGGACGGGTAGCCAGGTTTTGTGTCGGCCGTACAGTCATTTTATGTTGCAGGGATTCACGCCTCTTCACAATTGAATGTTGAACAGCTTGTTTGACCTTACTGGTCACATATTTCCTGCTTTTCTTTGCTCTTAACGTGACTGCAGGATTGTTTAATTCATCCTGACAATAATCATTTCATTGCTACACAATAATTAAAGAGTTCTCCTGTCAGCATCTTCCTGATTGAGGCCTTCATATTTAAACAGTCTGAGGAGCCTTTATCAGCTCATTATTCAATGTTTGTTAGGTCTTAAACTTGAGGATTTGTTGCTGGCCATAGAGGTGACATGCCTTGCACATTTTCCTGAGCTGTTGACTCGTTCACTTGTGACTGGCTAGGAAGCATCTTTTAAGCAGCTTTCAGGAATATTTCTCTTGGTGTGGTGTCACAGAGGTTGTTCAAAATGTTGTCCAAATGGATTTTCAGATTCTTCCTTTTGTGGAGCTTTTGAAAGAGTTTTTGGATTAATTTCCTAAAAAGTGTTGAAATTGTATGGTGGGGCTGCCTTTCAACAGAAATGATTGTCCTGCAAAATAATCCAGTAATTTTCTCTCACAAAGCTTGTGTATCGTGGTGATGTAACTGGAACTGATGTTTGTAAATGAGGCAGTAATTTGCCATAAAATTGGTTTTTAGAGAAAATTGTCTTGAATTTATTAAAAAAAAAAGAAAAAGGCCTCGTTTCTCTCCCAGGTCAACGCATATTTCACCTTTTCCATCATATTTACAAGCTGTTCCCCTGGGGGTTTTTATTTGCCTTTTATGTTTGCATTAGGTGCTACATTTAGACGGTAGAAAGAGCCGAGACAACATTTACTTTGTCCTGTGTGTGTGCCCAAGAAACACACAAAATGCTGTTCTTAGGGGAGCACTGTTATTGACACAGAAAATCCAGACATGATACATTTTGCTTTCAGGATTAATGAATTTTGACCCAGTTTATTATTACCTCTTTTTTTCATGAAGTAGATAATAACTGTTAATGCAATTTTAATTATGGAACCCTCTTGTTAACAATACTGTTTCAAAAGTAGTTTTACTGAAATGTTCCTCTTCCTTTATTGCGTGCCAACAGCTGATTTCTGAAATGTATCATTTATACCTGGATCATATTTTAACAACCTTTGTATAGTTGTGATACTGAAAGGTGCATATTTTGTAAATTGTGCTTCATTTCGTTGGTGTGTCTAAATGAATGTTGCTTTAATGGAGTTTCACTCCGCTCTGTGTATGTGACTAGAGAGTGTGACTGGGTCCAGGTTCTAGGGAAGTGAATGAATGACCACTTTACAACACACCTGTTGTGGGCAGTGTAGAGTGGTGATCTGATCTCAAATGAGTCTATTTTTTGCCATGAATCTCACCACTCCTATTTAATGTGTAATAAAGAACAAAGTAAAGAGGAACTCAACTTTGTCTTTCTTTCTTAAATCGTCTTTAGTTCCCCATTCACTTTAAAATACTGGTTTCTCAGACTGAAATTGGCTCATTGCACATCTATGTTTGCTGCATCAACAGCTGGAGGTCATGATAACATGATTATTATATTAACACTAATGTACAGTATCATAAAATGGGATTTTGCACAGCAGTTATGCATTTATGTGTGAAGGTCATATCAATGTTCCCCAGCAGGTGGCACTGTTCACTCACTTTGAGAGGTTGGATTCTGATTCTCACAGACCACAAGGGTCTATTCTCCACATGCCCACACTCCCAGACAGAGTGAGCCTAGATTTAGCTTTTACAAGTCATGTACATTTTCCAAAACAAACCAGGACTAAATGTGTTCATTTTAGAGGGTGAAAAAAATAAACTGGGATTCAAAGCAGAAATGCAGTCATTGTTTAAAATGCATGGGCAGTCACTTTTGGTGAGAAGAAATCATTTCATGCATTGTCAAGTTGATTATCCTTTAGGTTTAAAGGGGATGAATCGGAAATGAATCACGTATCTTCAAAATTAACAAAATTGTTTCAAGTATAATTTTTTGAGGTACCATAGGAGATGTTTTTTTGTGGTTTTTTGTAAAAAAAAAAAATCACTCTTCCTGTCTTACATAAAAGAAGAAAACGCTTGACTATGGAAACGGATAAAAAGTGCTTAATTATCAAGGTATTAAAGTTTTGAGTACTATCATTTACGTTTCATTTTAAGACTCTAAGTTCCATGAAAATCACTCCAACAATGTGTCATAAATGTATTATTTTTGGATTAATGACTCATTAAACTTAAGCAAATTTCAGATTTGAGTATTTTTCAGGAGACAGTCCTTTGACATGCTATAGGAGAACAATTGGAAAACATTCAAATAAATAAAACAAATGATCAGGTTTTATACAAAATATCGCCCAAAAACAACAGTAATCTCTAGATGTTGCGTCATTAAAGGTTATCACCTGTATCCAGATATACTCTATGTTGAATGCAGTCATTTGAAAGTCATTTGGAATTGAAATCTTAAAAAAGTGAAATGTTGACAAATTACAATGAGGCAAAATAAAAACTTTCTTTACACTGTGGTAGATCATTCAGAACAGTCTTTAAATGCAGAAGGTAAGAAAATGTAATAAATCAGAATCAGTCTGGATCTCTAGAGTTATATTGCCTAGATAATATGTATTACATTTAAAATAAAAGACCATTAGCAGCTAACTTTGCAGAAATTACCCTTGGTATTAAGGGAATATTTGTGTTGTGAAGCTCCTTCTCAGAAATGGTGAGACTTTAATTATATGCATCATTGCTTTATATTATCATGTCCAATCACCTTGTGTCCTTTGGAATAATGTGTGTTTATAGTACAACATGATGAAGTGTTAATGTCATTACGCCTGCATGACACAGGTTCAATTTAGCCATACTAATACTACCTTATTAGCTGCATTTATCAATTAGTGGAAAACCTAATTTAGCCAAAAAGCTAGTGTACAAACAGCTCTTAGAAACAGATATAAAGGACTCTGGACTGACATGATGTTGATAACTCTGTTAATGTATTCATACAAAATCTGTTTTACCTTAGTTTTACAATGATGTGTGGTGTTACTACAGTTGTAAACCTTGGTTTCAGATGAACATAAATGATGGCTTCACCCATGACTGCAGTCTGTTATGACTCACATGTTCAGTATCCTCTGTCAAGCATAGGGTTACTATGTGAAAACAGCATATGTGAGGACATTTAAAGGACCACTGTGTAATATTTAGAAGAAATTGGGGTTGGTGAGGTTCGTCACCACTTGACATTTCCAAGTGGGAAGTCGGAATTTCCGAGTTCCCAGTTCAAATGGAGCGTACCACAAGTCATGACCAAGACTGACCGTGACCAGTTAGCTATGTAGCTTTATGTGGCCTTTCTAGTCATTGTTTATCATTCGCAGAAATATAACTTCGGTAAGGTAGCTAACTAGCTAAGTTTAACTTGTTAAACAAAAATTCCAGATTTTGATATCTTTCAAGAGCCAAGAGTCACCAACAGAACAAAGAGGACAAAACCCATTAAGTATAAATATAAAACAAGCACAACAAATGATCAGCTTAAACATATACTTTATACAAAATAAACACCTAGAAACAACAGTTATCTTGCAGGGATATTGCATCATAACAAGTAACATCCGTATTCAACTATATGTTAAACGCAGTCAGGAAGTATAATTTTAGATAAGTGCATCATTGTTTAGAATTTTTGTTTGTTGCCAAATGCCTTTTCTTGCATATTTCTAGCTGTTAAGTAAAAAAAAAAGAAAATATGAAAATAAATAAATCACAATAAGGCAAAATAAAGCAGAGTTGTGTTTACAGGTGGTATATAAACCAGAACAGTCTTTAAATGCAGCAGGTAAGATAATGTAATGAATCAGACCCAGTCTTAATCTCTACAGTTAGATTGCCTAGACAATATATAACTTTCAAAATAAGCCCATAGCAGCTAGGTTCATGGAAGTCAGTTACTGCTTTATGTTTTCTTTTGGCAACTGTTTTGCAGATAAACTTTAGGTAGCCAAATTTTATTTCAGATTTGGCCGAGATCTCCTCTTACCTCACACATTAACTTTCCTGGAGTGTGTGACAGGAGGCAAGGAGCAGTGATAGCTGTTAACTGTAACAAAAAATTTAAATTAGATATGAGTTAAATTATTGGTTGTAGTTGAAGCAGGATGTAACACATCCAGTCACAGTAATGATGTTAATAATAAATGAGATAATCCACAGACATTTTAGTAAGTCAAGTCTTTAGCAAGTTTAGCAAGTCTTGATCAGTCTTGAAATAAAATCCTGAGTCTTCTTTATCTGAGATCAAGACAAAGCAGAGCAAAAATGCGTTTGAGACTGTTACCAAGCCTGATCTTGACCTCATCTTACCCTCCCCTTACAAGCGTGTAGGAAAACCATGTTTGGTTTGTCTGTTCTGGACTTCTGTAGAAACATGGCGGTGTAACATGGCAGCCTCTGTGTAAGAGGTCCCACACCTTCTGTAGATATAAGCGTCTCATTCTAAGGTAACAAGAAAACAACTGCTCTTATTTCTTGTGATTACACAACAATGAAAGCATATTTATATATTCCATTTCTGCCACTTTCTGCGAATATAACCTCCTAAATCTTACTCACTGGATTTTTCAGGGTTTTGTCCCTTTGGAATAAAACTCATGCCAAGACTTACATTTGATGTCAGAACAGGATGTTTTTGTAACAGAACCTAGAACAAACATTAGCTCTGCTTATTAGGGGCGTTAATGGACAATTCAGTGATTATTTTGATCTTTTAAAATTTTATTGAATGTTTTTCATTTCTTTAATGCTGACTGTTTTTGATTATGACTGACATAGTTTAAATTTACTTTGCAAAACTTCTCAGGCTCATTTACTCATGTTCAGTAATAAACAACACAGAGAACAGCTCCAGAGACGTTTAATTCTGCCAGCGAAGGTAATCCATAACTTTGAATGAGAAGCCAAGAGTGTTTTGCAAAGTAGCACTGGAATACTAATATCAGGCTACAAACCTGAAAGAACTCCTGCTCACTTTCTTATTAATGTGCAAATTCTTGCTTCTATTTTCTGCACCTGAACAAACGTATACAGAACTGGCTTGGGGCATTTTTCTGTCCAGTTTCTGTAGGCTGTTTTCTTGTCTGAAAGGAAATGTTCAAACACTGGCTGAGGTTACAATATGACCCTTCTGTCGAGCAAAGCAAGACTCATGGTGAATGGCATTCATCTTCACTGGGAATTACTTGTAACATTCAGACAGTGTTTGTTTTTAGAACATCAAAACTGAAAGATGGCTACAATACAAGAAAGATAACAAATAAAGATGATAAAAGGCCACATCTCCTGGTCAAGAAACCTCAGAAACAGCTTAATTTCTTAAGACAACATAACAAGGCAACATTCCCATGCCAACATATTGTTAACATTCACAGAGGATATATAAGATCATATCAGGCCAAAGCCTGCTCACCCTGCTGGAAAGAGATACAGAAGTATCTGCTGGTGCACAGCTTCTTCCTCTGGCTGTGAGACGGCTCAATTCATCATCAGCACTACTCTTATAAAATAGTTTGTTTTATTTTTTATCTCTTCAGCCAGTCTAGTGTGTATAATCTTATATGTTGTTTTTATGAAGATGAAAGAGGAAACTATATCAAAATGCTATACAACCCTGTTGTATAATGATAAATAAATCTCTTGTATCTTGAAAAGAACAGAGAAAAACTGTCTAAAGCGATGTCAAACAGTAACTAAAGTGACTAAAGACATATAAGGATTATAATGGGGCTGTAAAAACCTGTCTTGTTACTCCTTTAAATTACGCCTGAGAGCTATCACTATCAGATGACTTTTTGAAATACTTGCATATTTACAATGTGTGCTGCTCGTTCTTTTTTTATTATTGTTCTGTAGTCAGTAACATAATCCAAGTATCACAATATTAATGTAATGTAACTTGATACTTTCCGTTACTTTTGGATTAAATCAATATAAAATATGGTGAAATTGTTTAGCCTAATATAGTGTTTTCCAGGCTGCAACTAACAATTATTTGCATCATTGGTCGATTATTTTCGCAATTAATCGATTATTTGTTTGCTCCATGAAATGTCAGAAAATGGTGAAAAATGTTGATTAAAGCTCAAGATGACGTCCTCAAATGTCTTGTTTTGTCCACGAGTCAAAAATATGCAGTTTAGAGTCAGAGAGGACTGAGCAAACTATAAAATATTCACATTTAAGAAGCTGAAATCAGAGAATATGACTTTTTAAAATGAAAAATGACTCAAAATTATTAATCGATTATCAAAATTGATGCAGATTAATTTAAGAGTCAATTAATAATAGATTAATTATTGCAGCACATCATTGTGTGTTATGTTTGTTGTTAGGTTTATTAGTTCGTCCACCTGTCCATTCCTTTGTTGTGGGCAATTTATTGATTGATCGATTTAAAGAAAAAAAAAAAAAGGCAGAATTTCCACCCAATGAAGCATTTTTCACCAGAGGCCATTATAATAAATTGGCAACCGTGTGTGTACTGTGCATGGTAGTATATTGTTCTACATTGTAAAATCGTAATTCTACTAATAATCCTCATTTTTACAAAATGCATCTGTAATCTGATTACATCTTTTTTTTTTATCTATAACTGCACTAGAATTGAGTTGCAGTTGTTATGGAATAGAGTTACAGTTAGACTTTTTGTATCATGTGATACAAAATCATACCAACACAAAGACAAAATCTCTAATAACAACACCAGAGTCATCATTGTTGTAGAGTTTTTGTCATCATATTATAATCATGCTGGGTGTTTTAGAGGTCAATATGAGGTCAATATGACTCCCTAATAGCCTGTATTTATTGTCACAGTGACAGAAGTCGTCCTCTGGCTTCAGCATGCAGGATTGGGCTGTTGGAGGATGTGCTTGTTTAGTCAGATTCTGTGAAGGGGAATGTCATGTAGCATCAAAGATGAGATATTTTCCCTTGCAGATTTCCAAGGAATAAACGTCTGCTAGATCATGACCAGAGACAGTATACAAGCTTCAAAAGGACATGCCTGTGTTTGTGTCATATACAGGCAATGCAGGGATAATTGGCTGCAAAACAATGTTTGGTGTTAAGGCAACCTGTACAGCTGTATCCTGCTTTGGATTACTGTCTTATACCCAAAGCTGTTTATTGACATCGCAGTCATTATAATCATTAATGAATCCTTTTTATGCTGTTAGCCAATTATAAATTAAAAGTGGCACGTGTTATTAGCTGTTTTCCCCTAATAGCTCATTTGAATCCACTGATTCCTGCATAATTACGCTGCGCTGGAGATGCAGAATAGCCTGTTTCAAAGGAAGTTAAGTTGTTTCCAAACTGTTGCTGTGAACAATAAACTATGTTAACATATTGTGACAAGCTCCATTACTCTGTCTTCTTAAACAATGGGGCTCTGGTGCCTGCCACACAGCAGCCAAGAGTGAAAAAGAGAGGAGATCTAATGAATTATGCAGAGAGAGCTTTCTCTCAGCCTGACAGTCTGAAACCAGCCTGGAGAAAATTGTAAGAGAAGTACGAGTCAGTGCAGCCATCACAAATCCCCCTCCCCTTCCCCCCAGGGACCGCCAAGGCCAAGGCCTGTCAGTCAAGCGGCCCCCTCCCTAAACTGTAATCTGGGGACAGCACCGAGAAGCCTGCAGGTCTGATAAAGTGCTGAAAAGATGCCCCAGAAACCAATCCATGGCACTTTTAGGCTCCTGTCAGGGAGAAGGGTGGGGGAGGGAAAAGACACAGCAAATGTTCCCAAATTGCTAACAACAAGCCTCAGACTGGTTCCACTCAGGAACCACACAGCACAGGCTGGTGAATCCATTCACCCGTTTCCCAGAGGTGGCAAAAATACACACATTCTTTACATTCTTTCAAGTGGAAGATACACATACTTGTGTAAAAAAAGACTGGTTAAAGTAAAAATACAGTTTCAATTTCTTTACAAATAAAAGTGTTCAGGCTTTGAAATGTATGTGAAGTATTAAAAGTAATAAGTTGCCCACTGAAGGACATTTCTACATGCTGTTTCTGTGCAAAGCTGACTGAACAACAGCTTTTGTCAATGGTTAAGTCCTCCACTCTGTCTGTTTCATCTTTTTACGTGATTTTTGTCTTGTTACTTGATTTTTGTCATTTTCGTCTTATGTCTTTTATGGCATTTTTCTCTTGCTACACCATTTTTTTTTTTTGTTGCGTCTTTTATGTTGTTTTCATCTTATGTCTTTTTTTTCCTGTTGGTGTTGTCATCTTGTTGCATCTTTCATGTGTAATATTCACTGATGGATACACCAAGAAATGTGTGTTTTTCTATGTGCTATTGTCCCATCCATTTAGGTTGAAACCAGTCTTGATGTTGTGAAGGCAACATGTAATGATGCAAAATAAGAATAATCAACGATTCCCCTCAAATGCTTTAAAAATAAAGTAACAAGCCTGTTTTGAAAATGTAAGGTATATCAGATATTTGTGTTACTAAAAGTAAAAAGTTGTCAGAAAAATAAATACTCAAGTAAAGAACAGATACCGGAAAACTCTACTCAAGGACTATAACAAAGTATTGGTTCTTAGTTCTATGTCATCTCTGCCATTTACCCTGTGCACACTTTACAGAGTGAGCTCAATCACAATCAGCAATCCTGACTCCCGTGAACGTGCACAGAGGAGTGAATTCACAATCATCTGACTGCGTGACCTCTGCCTTGTTAGTGCACCGAGTGAGAGAATTTCCTTTTTATTTTAATGAAGCGAGGCTTCCCTCCCTGGCAGGCAGCTGAGTGCGGGGCAGCGAGACCGCAGTCTGGTAATGAGAGGCCAGAAGGTTCAGGTGTCTTCAAACCGCAACACATAGAAGAGACTTAATACAGACGTGTTTTCACCAGCCCTGGAGGAAACGGAGAGCTGGATGAATATTCATGGAGCCGTGATGAATTGTGTTGCCTACAGCATCGTGCCACTTTGAAAGCCCTCATGCTGCTTCTTTTATCACAGGAGGTCCTTGCCACTGAACCTCACGGGCCACAACACAGCGCCCCGGCATCCAACTACCAATTATCATCTGAGATCATTAACTTGTTATGTTGACACAAACACTGCAATTTCAGATGCCCTTCTTTATTCAAATGACCCTATTCATGAGGAGTGGCTGACTGAGTTGATTGGATTTTTTTTTTCCTCGCATGCATCGCAATCACTCAACAAGTGATGTTTGGACACAAAATTAATGAACAGCGTGCAGAGCTTTGAACTGTGAGCGCGCCATGTTTCTAGATGGATAAACAAGCTCCATAATATCTTTCAAAGTATGCATCAGCACAGATTGATACAGTAATGGCATGCTGTTGAATGTTTATACTTTGTTCCATTCAGGCTGCAATCTCCTCATAATGATGGTAAGCCAACGGGCGAAGAGATAAAGGGATGGAGGGATGGAGGGACGGAGGTGGAGCGGCGCAGGGCGGCAGCAGGGTGGTGGAAGGCCTGGGGATTGAGCAGCGTCATGTTCAGCAGCCCCAGACGGGTGATTCATACCAGCCTCATCACTGGCAACAGACAGGACATCCAGGCCTTTATTACCTCCATCCATCACCATCACTTCATCAATCTGAGCTCCTGTGAGCCAGCTCTCCAACCAGTCCCCAAACACCCATCCCAACGTGCTGCTGGACAGAGATTTACACCCACCCACTAACACCCTCTCCCTCTCGCGCTTTAACACACAAAACAAGAGAGATGAGCCTCTATGTCGACTTTAGACACACACACACACACACACACACACACACACACACACACATACACATGCACACACACACACACACACACACACACACACACACACACACACATAGGGAACCAGACAGAAAGAGAGGGAGTGTGTAAAGGCCATTCTGCAACCAGACATGGTGTGAAGCTGTTCCCCTAAGGGCCTCCGGCTGACAGGCTATCCTGCATTCTGAAAGCCACTTACACTTCAGCCACATCATACCACCTGCTGCTGCTGACCAGTGTGTCAGGGGGGGCATATCATGATGGATACACTAAGCTGTGGGAGAAATCATTAAATCATTCCCACTGCTCTCCCCATTAGAAAAGCCTACAAACTCCAGCATACATATACAACACGGGAATTTATCTCCTTTCAGATGGATACATTATCATCTACTGCAACACAATACTTGCTACCTTGTTATTGTTGTTGAGTAAATTCTGGTATTTTTTTGATAGTCACCGGTGTTATTCTGTATTTATGTTATTGTCAGTGTATACCAAACCCAACAACGTGTTCTCAGTCTCTCAGTGCCTTCTGACTGCCCTACCTTGTCTGTGGCTCTCAGCCCCTGAGCTGAATGGTTTCTGCTGAAGACTAAATTATAAAGGGTCAGTAAATAGCTCTGTTTTGGACCCAGAGGCATGTCTCAGAGACAAGCAGATAGGTAAAAGTGCTTGTTTAGATGCTGTCAAAAATGGGCAGACAAATCAAGACAGGCAAACTTATCCAAGAAGGGGCCGGGCAGAGGGGCAGAGGAGCAGAGGGGCAGAGGTCCGAAGTTCAGGCCGGCAGAACAAATGGCTGGAAAGCTAAGACGAAGCACAATAGAGAATCTGACAGGGAATGAGAGGAAATGGGCTGGCACTGCAGGGTGGATGAGGGGGAAGTGAGAGGAACAGGTGAGTGGGGAAGGTTAGGTGGTGGAGAAGGCGGGAGAGGGGTTACTGCAGAACAGGAGGGAGTGACTAGGCTGTGAAGTGACAGGAGAATAGAGTGCTTTCAAAACCTGTCATCAATCTGGAAGTCGGCCATGTTGGAGATAGCGAATGCAAACAATGTAACTGAACTCGCAACTTTTTCTAAATTTTTGTTGCTCAAAATGGTCAAACAAACATAGGCTAAGTTTGTAAGAATAACAAACTAGCTCATCATCAATTGACTTCTATAATATATAGGTTGAAGAAGGATGTTCTATATGTTCAAGTTGTATGACTTGTACTGCTAGGCTATCAGACTCAGACTCCTAAATGTCCAAAATTTAAGATCAGCTGACCACTTAGTTTCTCAAAATATCACACCCTTTCCTGCTGACCAAGTCCTTCTCTGTCAGTTTTCACAGTTTCCACACATTTTCCTGAACTTTTCTGTGGTCTGGACGTCTTAAAATGAGCTTAAATTGAATATTCAGTGTGTAATTAATTCTTCAGTACCTTCAACACTGTTGTGCATTCGGGTTACTGACCTGACTGTGATGTAGGTGCAAACACTTTATAGACCTTTTTCATGACGGCCATTTTGATATGAAATAGTAGATTAACATAGATATTAACAATGATACTGTTTAAGGTTCTATTCAGGTCAAACAGTCAGGGTCAGTCAGGGTGCTGCTATTGTGCATGTTGGCTCACTGGAAAGGCTCTGCTACACTAAATGGAACAGGACCTTAATTACTATCATTGGTAACACCTGTGTTTACCCTACTATTTCATCAGGAGGGCTGCTGTGAAAAAAGATCTAGTATATAGCAGCAAAAACTGAGCAGACATGAGAATGAGTGACTAAAAGCTGACTGAAGTCTTGACACAGATTTTTTACAGAAATATTACTTGATTATTTTGTCACTTGGATGCAGCAGAACAAGCTGAAAACACATCATTGACACATTATCACCACAGAAAGTTAATATGATGAATGATGTTAGCAAACATTTGCTTATTTACACATCCAGCAGCTACAGAACAACATTAGCATTCATTTGAAGTTGTGTTTGCCCACCTGATGAATGTAAATCCAATATTGATTCACCTTTTAGCTCTGCTTTGGACTCCTGCCAGCTGCTTACTTTGTTTATCTTCTGTTTGGTGCTGGAAAGGGAAACATAAAATAGGTTAATCACAGATTTTTTTTTTTTTGTTGAAAACAGCTGCATGTTGTTGTAGGCAGTGTTGTAGGATGGGAGAGAAAAAAAGTTCTGATGATCAATTTTCTCACTTTGATCTAAATTATTTTATCTTCTGTGTTTAAAGCGATATTATAGCGATTAGATAATCATCCACTCAGTATGTACTCACCCCTATGCCGATGTGAAGATGGGTGAAGATCTTAGTTCACTAAACATCCTGGAGTTTCAGCAGAAAACAGGGTTGCAGCTAAATCCAGTTCAATGGCAGTGAATGGTGACCCAGTTTAAAACATTAAAAAAAGAAACAAAACACAAAATGTCTCCATCCTGCTCATGTGGTGTAATCCAAGTGTCCGCGAGCTGCGACATTAAAATTTAACCGCAATTACCCATGTTTTTAGCTGAAATGTCAACTGTAGCATGTAGCCAGTAGGATGTAAACATGGCGTTGATCTCACGAGACTTCTATCTCTCTTAATGGACGCACGTGTGAAAATATTGCTAGATTGACATAGGGGTGAGTACATACTGAGTGTACAACAAGAGGCTGAAGTGCACCACTACCCATGTTCTAGATAGGACTTCATTCATGTTTTCTTCCAGGTGAGTTTTAATTTCTCAGTGCACTGTTGAAACATGGTATTGCATGTTATCAAGTTATGTAACATTACTGTCTTTCCTTTGGCTAGAAATGTATTTTAATCTTTGCTAATCTCCCCTTATCGTGTTAAAACATGTGGTACGGGGAACTGTAGAGTCAAGTAATAATTCTCTGTGGGTTCATCACTACACATTACATGACAATAAAATCCCAATTGGTGCAGTTATAAAAACTAATTATAAATGTATCGTTTCAGTTTTTATAAAGTTAAATAAATTACTAAAACAGCTGGATATTCTTTAGCAGCCATTACTTGAGGGGGACCAAATAGTGCATTTGTTGGGGGCTATTTTCAGGAGCACGTATGTGGAACTGACTCAAAACAATCCACAGTGCTCATGTTCATCATAATGGAGGGACAATGGAGCTCTACGGCAAATAATGGGAATATCAAGTTTTGGATACACAACAATATTTGATCAATTCATTGTTGCTTTTGATCCTTTGAGTGATTTGTTTCCAATATACCCTTTTCCAGACAGCTATATTGATATGAAATAGTTGGGTAAACACTGGTGTTACCAATGATTGACCCGAATGAAACACAACCTTAATAAGTAAAAGGTCTATAAGAAAAATGTAGAAAACTAGTTTAGTCACTAGTCTTATTCATTTAGGTTTTTTGTCCTGCCTGCTATGTATACACTATAGTGGGAGCAAAATACAGAGGACACATTATCATTGGCACATGTACAAGTTAATGCAACCCAATACAGCCGGCAAGAGGGAATAATTGAACAAACCTTGCATGAATCCATTCTAATGCAACCTAAAGCAACAGCATAGCAGCATCCTCAAAACTCCCCATAAAAGTTGAATCAACACCTCTCTGACAGCCTCAAATTAAGTGCAACTTTATAAACTTCAGAATTTATTGCAGCTGTATTAGGTTGCATTAACTTGTACATGTGCCAATGATAATGTGTCCTCCTGCTGCATACACAGAGATGTGTTTACTATAAATAAGCTTCTGGTAAAAAGATAAAACTCAAACTGTTTCTTTAAAACATAATTTTCCCTGTGTTTATATGATTAAATTGGCACATGATTAATGTTTTTCTCTTATTTATTCACAGATATCTTAGTAGTCGGCAGTTTTTCTGCTCACAGGCTGCAGAAGTTTCTCACTTGAATAAATCATTGTTTCATATTAGTGTTGTGTTATACACTTGGTGTGGAGAAACATAAACTTCATGAGGCCATATTCAGGTTGTGGGGGAGATTTAAAGGACAAAAAGAAAACCTTTCACTTTTAGACATTGTGTCATATTGATTTATGGCTGCTATTATATACCCCTCTACCTATTCCATACATCCATGTACACAGACCTTTGTCACAGTATATGATGTGACACAGAGGGTGTCATTAGAGAGTATGAATATAGCCAACTTGGGGCAGATAAATCAATGTTCCGTTCGGAGAAACATTTCACTCTGGGCCCTGTAACGTTATTGATTTAGGCACCACATAGTGTTCCACCGGTAGCTTTAATTTATCTGAAAAAATCTTGAATACACTCAGGCTTTTTTTCCTTTTTGGCTTTATTTTCTTTTATAAAATCCAGTACAAAAAAACACTGACTGTGAGAGCTGCGCAGTTTCTCAGAGATGTTTACTTGCTTGACCACATGATGCAGGACTAAGTGATGACAGGGGAGAGGGATGTTAGTGAGGGACTTAACAGAGGGAGAGAGGGGAAGACACTTTTAATGTAAGTGTCCATCAGCGTGGGGATGTTTGGGTAATGGTGGTTTCCGTAGCGACAAAGCGAACAGCAAATACACTAAGAGACATTTTGTGCTTTTGGGGGCACAAGTTGGGAATCTGGTTTTACAAATACCTCCTTGAGTGCTTTATTGAGATGTATTCACTGTGTTTTGTTCCCATGTTTATTTGTGTGTATGTGTGTGTGTGTGTGGGTTTATATGCATCAGGATGTAGGATATTAAATTCACACCCTCACATGCAGATATAAATAGGCAAGCCAGAATACAGGGGAAACTGAATAATAATTTGTTTCACTGGCAGCTATTCAAACTTACAGTCTGTCACACTGGCGTTATGCAGAGCAAGCAGAATGCAGAATTTGATAGCAAATATTTGGTGTCTACTGCAATAAATTCATTCCGTAGCTCATTTCTGACAATACAGATGAGATTTATTGTTAGGCAGATTTGAGATCATTACACAAATTATATCATTTCATCTTCTCTGTCTCTTCTTTGTGCTCATGAGCTGTTCTGATTTGTGTGACAAATGAGTGTCTAAATGTGTGTGTGTGTGTAAGTAGGTTTTGTGCCTCTTATGCTATTTATGTCTTAGGCACCTACAGTAGGGAAGACTGGGGAATGCTGTTACATCAGGTTATTTGTAACACTGTCAGTTTGACCAATCAGAAAAGTATTGCAGTGATGCCATCAGCATTGTACAAGTTACAGGTCTCTGTGAGCAACATCAGGGATTTTATGGCCACAAAAAAAAAAAAAAAGATTTTAAACAAAAAAGTATTCTCTTTATTTTAGCATTCTTTTTATTGCAGAGACAATGGTTTGACTTGCATAACCTAAAGTAGCAGTTTCTCTTGTTTAATTTGATGATTTGCATTCATGCTGCCTTCAAGCCCACATGCTACAACAGTTAACTATGTAATGACTGCTTTGAGTGGGGATAGTTGTAATGGCTCATTAAAATGATGAGAATTTCTGCATTTTGTGCATGGAACACTTTGCAAACTCCAGGCCAAAAGAAGTGTGGGTCAAGTGTATACAGTGTCAGTTCTGGGCCCACAAAGCCTGCACCCTAGGGACAGTGACTGAACCCTCATGTGACACATGTGCATTCTGGAATACAGTCTACACAAGGCTTGGAATTTAATCATTTTACAGACAAGGCCTCTTTGATCAGTTATTTCAGGGCACAAAGGCCAAATGCCAGTGCAGCAGGGCCATCAAATAATACAACGATTTGAAGTCAGCCTAACGAGTTACCAACCCTATTTTGTGATGCAAACGAATCATTTTGACATAATATGTTATTATTTCAAGAAATTTTCTCATTATAATGACTTACAGGATCTTATTTCATCACACTGGCAGTAATGGGCTTCCATTGTAAGAGACATGCAAATATGGATGGATCAAGTTGTTTGTCACTGTTAACAGAGACTCCAGTCTGCAGTGTAAAATTCTACAATAACATGGGCTTCATGATCAAAGGAAAATTATATCACTTTGACACGTCTGTTCACATTCGCACACTCTATTTTTTGCACTTGTCCTGAGTCTTTTGCTCTCTCTGGGTTTCCCTGTGAGGAGAGAAAACAGCAAATCAACTAGGGGGCAGTGCAGGCGGGGCATCAAGGCCACTACGGCCATAGGGCAGACAATTTTTTGAAGGGCATAAAGCTAAACTGAGGGGGCACAGGGCCCATTGTGAAATTCCTGCCCTGGTCCACACACACTCACACACACATACATAAAGCGTTTTTTTTGTTTGTTTGTTTGTTTGTTTGTTTGTTTGTTTGCTAACTTCAATTGTTCACTGTATTCAAAAAAATGTTTATTCTTTATTCTTCAATAAAGTTCTTTCACAAATTGGATAGTGTGGATCTTAAATCAGAAAATGACCTCTCTTACATTACTCACACATTACGCCACAGCTACAGTCAGGTTGTAACAACACGAATCTTTGCATTTGACATGAACTTGCATCAATTTGTGGTTGTTTAGTGGACATTCAAGTGAGTTTCACAGGTAGTAGACAAATATGGGTACTGTGTATCCAAGATTTGGAGGTCTATCTCAAATACCATGGAACAGAAGTTACAGTAGAATTACTATCAGGCTTCCTACATACACACACACACACACACACACACACACATACACGCAAATGTGTGTGTGGCACTGTTATCTCTTCCTCATTCAAGTCATGTCACAGGCCAGACACCATTGTCAGGAGAGGCTTTCATCGGCTGACTTCAGATGTGCCTGTCATCCAGTCCAATTATACAGAGAGAAATAGGTATTGTTACACACTGGGGATTGATTCAAGACAAAATAGAAAAGTGAAGATAAGGCTACACAGTCATCTGCAGCCATGCACTACTTGCTTGGAGTCACACACACTCTTGCTCGCACACACAGATTTGAAATCACATGGACGAGCAACTTCAATATCTCGGTGATAACAAATCCTTACAAGGTAACACGGCCTCTCTGCTGTCTACAGTGGGAAGTGTCTGGCAGGTAGGTTACAGTAATTTGAAATGGTGAGGGATCGAGTGCTACACCTCCGCCTCGGCCTCACTGTCAAGGTGATAGACCGGCTTTTTATGGAGATAACTCCAGGCTGATGGATCAGCTGAGCAATACTGGGCTTAAGACGCCTTCAACCTGCTGCTGAGAGCAGTTCAGAGCCACTCAAGCATCAGCCAGAGCCGCTGACATGAACAGCCTTGTTTCGACACTTTCTGCATTTTCCCTACTGCTCTTTTGGCTCTTCTCGCTCTCTCTTACAACACCAGAAAAAATGTCAAGAACCACCACTTACCTCCAACCACTCATGGGGAACAGCTCCAATTTATTTAATACCACCCTGCCATTGCACTCAGATCATGTTTTGCTGCCATGCTAGTCATTGTTAGGCATTCAGAACCTGCAAAGAGCAGCTACAGCACTTCAAACTGTGTGAATACTTGAAAAACTTTGCAGGTGCTCTTTCAGGCCTTGTTTTAAATGTGCTGCATCATCGCGATGGTGAATGATTAAGAGGGAAA
Source organism: Lutjanus argentimaculatus (assembly GCA_034769285.1). NCBI lineage: Eukaryota > Metazoa > Chordata > Actinopteri > Lutjaniformes > Lutjanidae > Lutjanus > Lutjanus argentimaculatus. The sequence continues at coordinate 10,641,344 of JAWZSL010000012.1, read as the reverse complement.
CAAAAGTTCAGCCTTTCTTTAGAGGCTCCATTTACCTCATACGTCATTTCATTAAGTTTGTCAGGTGTATCCTTGTTTATACACCAGAGTTGTGACAGCTCAAGATGGCAGACGTCTCAGTTTAGACAATCCCCTTATGTGTAGTCAACCCCGCGTCTCAGCCGAGCCTCCAGTGTCCTTGCTCCTGATACTGATTCACTGATGTGGAACGCAGTTGGCTGAGATGCTGGAGGGCATGGGGAGAAGGGATTTGCTCCTCGGCTAAGTCTTTTCTCTGCACCGATTCCTGCTGGGCCATGAGAGGAGATTTAAACTCTTATATATATATACTTTCAAATGTGCACACACACACACACACACACACACCACACACACACACACACACACACACACACACACACATCTGTTTTCCTGCCATCAATCTCCTAAATCCACCCAGGTTGTTGTGAAAGTGATAAATTCAGCCATTTAATATCCATAATTAATAATTCATTATACACACTGCGCCGCAGATTTAGATTAGGTAGTATTTTATCTAGCTAATAGTTGCACCCTTGAAGGTCATACTGAATGTTTTTCATTATTGCTTCCTGAGTTTACATTCAACACAGAGTAATAACTTATAAAATGACTGAATTATATTATTGGGTAGAAAATGCAAGAAAAACACTTTAGGGTTACACAAGGATTGACTTTTGTTTTCATCTATGCCAGTCTCTTTAAAGGCATACTATGCAAGAATTTCACAAAAAACAATGTATCAGATATGCTCAGATATTAACTTTCACATTAACTTACGAAATGACTCACCTATCTGGGTATCCATGGCGCCCAATAAAAGTTGACATGGTTGATCCACCATCTTTTATCCTTGCAGACATCACATTTAGAGTCTCTTTTTTTTTTCTTTTTTTTTGGGGGGGGGGGGGGGGGCCTTTTGTGAAGTTGTTATAACCAAAAAATTTGACAATGGCACAGCAACTGCAAGTGTGCTTGTGCACACCAGATCCATAAGGTTACACATTAGGAAATGACATTCATATAAAATTGGGTCTTGAAATCATGAAAAAAATTAGGGAGGGCACTTGAGACACATGCCCCCTCTAGGTGTTAATGACCACACAGTAGTTTAAATACCTGAACTCCCAAACCAGTCAGTCAGAACTGAAGAAGCCTCTTGGATGAGAGGCAAAACGTCTTCAAGAACTCTATCAAGTCCAGTTGCCTACGACAAACTTTGCTACGAATACCATGACCTGGATGACTGAGAACCTTCACAGACATGTTGCTACGCACTTTGGGACGAACACCCTTCGACTGGTGCGGGAGTATGAGAAGACTTCCAGAAAACTAGCGGACCATAGGAACCATCTGCGCTTCAATTTAAGATGCCGACAAGAAAGGGTAATTCCCAACAGCCTACGCCTCGGCTCTTCCGTGAAAGGACACCGAGCGGAGATAATCCTACAGAAGGCGCAGACCCAACTACAGAATGAAAGAGTGAGACAGGTTCATTTTGCCATCGATGCCCTCACGGTGAAGCTTGACCAGATTCTTGATGATCTTACATCACTTCTTCCCAGTGAAGTTCTTGTGGAGGTCTCCAAGTTTGTGGAAAAAGCCCAGGCATCACAGCATCTCAAGAACAAATTTCAGACACTCCCTTCACGAGTGAACAGTTCTTACAGAACACAAGAACTGACTTGGAGAAGGAAGGACAATAACACAGCACAACCAGACACTAATGAAAAATGGGTTAAGAACTTGTCAGACAGGACCCTCACACAACCTGAGAAGGATGTTCTGGCCAAAGGACTCAACTTTGCAGTTACACCAGAACAAGTACCAGTGGTAGACCTCATAACAGCAACTGAATCAGCCATCAGGAACAACCAGCTTACCATCTCTGAGGCTGAGCAGCTCAGATTAAAGGTCTCAGCTGCCCTCACCAGCGCAAAGGCACCCCCCTCCAATCTGACCATCCAAGAAAGGAAGGCTCTGACATCTCTCCAAAGAGACCGGGACATCACTATTCTCCCGGCTGACAAAGGAAGATGCACAGTGATGCTTAACACAACATACTACCATTCTAAAGTGAACTGTCTACTCGGTGACACAGCCACATATGAAACACTCAGGCGAGATCCTACCAGCAGCTACAAGAAGAAGGTAATCTGCTGTTTGCAACAACTGGAGAAGGATCAAGCCATCGACAGACAGCTATACTGACGCCTATACCCGGGAGAAGCTATTCCCCGCATCTATGGGCTTCCTAAGATACACAAGGAAGGAGCCCCACTCAGACCCATCATCAGCAGTATTAACTCAGTCACTTACAACATTGCCAAACACCTGGCCACGATTTTGGCTCCTTTGGTTTGAAACACTCCACACCACATCAAGAACTCACAGGATTTTGCCATCAAAATCAGGGAAATAAAACTGGACCCAGAGGAAACCATGGTGTCCTATGATGTTACCTCTCTGTTCACATGCATTCCTACCACGGAAGCAGTTGCGACAGCAAGGAAACGACTGCTGCAGGACAATAATCTATCCAGCAGAACCAACGTCACCACGGACCACATTTGTGCCCTGCTGGACCTCTGTTTGACTACCACATACTTCCAGTTCAACGAAGGTTTTTATAGACAGAAACATGGCTGTGCTATGGGCTCACCTGTGTCTCCAATAGTGGCTAACTTCTACATGGAAGAAGTAGAGAGTAGAGCCCTGCACTCCTTCAGAGGAACACCTCCAAGCCACTGGTTCAGATATGTTGATGACACCTGGATCAAGATCAAGACACAGGAGGGAGGTTGAAGCCTTCACGGACCACATCAATGCAGTGGACACACACATCAAATTCACCCGGGAGGATGTCCAAGACAACAGTCTGGCCTTCTTGGATTGTGCAGTGCACATTGAAGAGGACAGAAGCCTCAACATCGATGTACACAGGAAACCTACACACACAGACCGATATCTCCTCTTTGACTCACACCACCCACTGGAACACAAACTAGAGGTCATCAGAACCCTTCATCACAGAGCACAGAACATTCCAACCAGTACTGAAGGTAAGGATAAGGAACAAAAACACATCAGGGCATCCCTCAAAACCTGTGGATACCCAAACTGGGCCTTTATCAAAACCAACAAAAGAAACAGGTCTGAGAGAGAGGAAAACAACATCAAAAGGAAAAACATTGTTATTCCTTACGTTGCGGGCGTTTCGGAAAAACTCAGGAGGATTTTTAACAAACATCACATTCCTGTGCATTTCAAGGCAAGCAACACCCTGAGACAAAAGCTTGTCCACCCCAAGGACAGAACACCCAGACACAAGCGGGAAAATGTAGTGTATGCCGTCCAGTGTAATGAGGAGTGCACAGACCTGTACATTGGGGAGACAAAACAACCGCTGCACAAACGCATGGCTCAACACAGGAGAGCCACCTCCTCAGGTCAGGACTCAGCAGTCCATCTACACTTGAAGGAGAAAGGACACTCCTTTGAAGACAACAATGTCCATATTCTGGCCAGGGAAGACAGATGGTTTGAGAGAGGAGTAAAAGAAGCCATCTTTGTTAACCTGGAAAGGCCATCTCTCAACAGAGGAGGTGGTCTAAGACATAATTTATCTGCTACATACAATGCAGTTTTAAGATCTCTCCCCAGACAGTTTGATACCCACCTGAAATCATGTGACTCCAACAAGGCACATGGTGGCAGGGTTCTTAACGACTCTCATTCACACCTCCCCCCCAGGTGAAACCCAAGGTCCACACAATGGAAGGGTGGGCACTTGAGACACATGCCCCCTCTAGGTGTTAACGACCACACAGTGGTTTAAATACCTGAACTCCCAAACCAGTCAGTCAGAACTGAAGAAGCCTCTTGGATGAGAGGCGAAACGTCTTCAAGAACTCTATCAAGTCCAGTTGCCTACGACAAACTTTGCTACGAATACCATGACCTGGATGACTGAGAACCTTCACAGACATGAAAAAAATTAGCAGTTTTATTTGCTCTGAAACCACTATGACATAAAAATGAATGCTCTGTCTAGCAGCATTATTGGACTTGTACAGACATGTTTGAGCCGCCAGCGCCACAGGACAGTGACCTATTAACTATTAATTCTCTCAAGCAACAACAGGATGTTTTTTTTCTTGAGCGTTGGATTCTTGGAACTGAAGTAAACTGCAACTGCGAGCTGATTTGGACAGAGTGAGTCACTGAAGGTACATTCATAACTGACCGCCAGGGATGGTGGGAGGTGGTGTCATTTGTGACTTGGTTTGTGGGCCTTAAATAGTGTAGGGGGACCACACCACAGTTGTGAACAACTGTTTAACAGCCTGACTCCACAATTCAGTACTACATAGTTTTCAGTGTTTACTCATGTTTTCAGCAACTATTTTCTAACATGTTTTAATGTGTTTAGAAGAAAATCTCTGAATTTCCTTTACACAGACTTTAATTTTAATATGCCAAAAAATAGAATAAAGATTGTTCCCAAATCTCAAGTCCAAGTCCAATCAGAAGTCTTTTGAGCACAAGTCCAAGTCAAGTCTCAGGTGCGCAACTTAAGTGTAAACCCGAATACCCATCTCTGCATAGACTCTGTATAGAGTGCTGTGGTGCTATCTGTAATTCTCATTATTTTACTGTGCTCGGAATGCTTTACCAACCCAAAGTGTTGGTATCTGACATCCTGGAAATGAGATTCAACAATCAGCTATCTTTCTGTTGCTTTTACACACAACAAAACCTGCATATTCTACCTTGAAATTATCTTTTAGGCTTAGACAGTGCCATATGGTTGCAGATAGCCCACAGCAGCTTCAAATATGTCACCAGAACTGACCAGAAATGTATATTTATATCTTTTTAAAAAGGTGTTCCAGTGTGTGAGTAAATAACCCCAGACAGTACAGAGAGACTAATTTACCAGATATACAAGAAAGAAATAGGTTTCAATCCAATATTTATGTATTAATGGTTTTCTTCAAAATTGTATCTCTAAACTTAAATAGTTTTTCTAGAAGTGTCAGGTATATTTTCAGATGCAGTGTCTAATCAATTAAAACCTTTCACAAAAACAATACACAGACACAGGATTTGCACGTACTACTGCTGGCATTACAGTTTCAGTAATAACAGTTTTATTTTTGGCGAGCTGTTGCGGAGCCATTAGTCAAAAACTTGAACAACACACTGCTGACGGCCAATGAAAAGTGAACAGAGGAGGCTTTCCCTGATGCAGAAAACAGGCTTTTTTTCCTCTTTTCTCTTTTTGTAGTGAATAAATGTAAGTGAACCAAGTTATCTCACTGTCATCCCCCCTCCTCTCTCCCTCCCTGCGCCTGTCTTTCTCCTCTCTGTGTGTCTCTGAAATACACACATACTCTCTCACACAAAGGAGGGAAAGTGTCACTATGGAAACAAGGAGGCGAGATTCTAAAAGCTACCTCTTGAGGCGAGAGTTAAGACAACAAAAAGGAGTCCACGGGGTGAATGGCAGTAAAGCAGCAATATACAAAGCATCTATACTTTTTCTCCCTCCGTCATCAGCAAGCCACCTTGTCAGCACTTAACCCCACTGTTTTCTGCGGGAACACATGTATGTGCACTTCAACATACTCTGCTGCATTTGTGCTTAAGGACTGAGGCTAGAGCTGTACAGTTAAATGCATGTGGCTCTTTGGACAACTGTGTGTGTGTGTGTGTTGGGGGGGTCTGGGTGTAATATGCACCACACATTTCTTTAATAGGGCTAATCCATTTTAATCCCACCTGCCACTGTTACCTTACAATGATGAATGTAAGCCTAAATGAGTTGAGACGCAGAGAAATGCCCGCGGGAGACAGAAGAGGAGGAGGCTGGGAGGTGGATGTAAGTCTCTATATGTGTGTGTATTTGTGTGTGTGTGAGCCCGTGCGTGTGTATTTATTAAGGCTTCTGCAGCAGCTGAAACAGGTTTTTCCTCTCTTGCTCTGTTCAAGGCTATTTTCTGCAGGTCTGCAGGGTCACTTGCTGTCCTTAGTGATGTCTCCTTCAGCTGTAATCAGCACCATGGACAGCAACACCGATCTCCACCACCATAGGCACCGCAGCAGGCATCCATCTCAATAGACTGAAAGAGGCTCTCTCTGCTTTAGCTCCTTTCCTTTTTCATTCCTGCTGATCTAAAAGAATTGGATAGGTGTTTGCAGGGCTGCCCATTAGGCTTCAGTCTTGATGCACTCCTCCTTCCAACCCTTGATCTTTAACAGGGAGATAGAAAGGAGATGCAAGGCAAAAGAGGGTAACACTTTACAATACGGGGCCATTAATAAACATGAGTTAATGTTGTAATAAGTATTATATAACAGTTACTTAATTGAAAAGTAATGTGTTTAGTAATCATTAACTAACGGTGTTCATGGTAATTATTGCATTAATTTATGCATTATTTAATAGCCTATAAAGAGGCTATTAACATTAGTTAATACTTAATAAGCATTAACTAGCAGTTAATTAGCACTATGCATCAATTAACTGTTAACAAATGTCTATTGTTAACATTTACTAAAACTTGTTAATTAGGGTGCTAACTGATATTAGTATATGTTAATAAAAATGTTAATTAGTATGCATATTAAGGTTAATAACTGTACTTTTGTCCATCCTCCAACTTATGACTTATCTTTTTGATAAAGGTTGAGCTCAGTGACAAAATCCATGGTCTACATGTAGACATCTGTGTGTCCCTTTATCTTCATGTAGATGTTCATTAACTTATAGCCTTACCTATAATCTTATCGTTGTTATTATGTAAGCATTACTTATTAATGCTCCTTGTGACTCTTACTGTAAAGTTGAAAACATGTACCTGTTAATTAACACTTCATTAATGCATTATGAGGCTGAATGAGCATTACTTAACCATGAGTGCATATTATACATATACATTTTAACTAAGGTTGATAGCAACTTCATAAACTATTAAATATAATATAACATAGTTAACATGAACAACATTAGTAAATTAATATTAGACACATTAGTTAACTATTAATTAACTGTTATTAATGCTTAACTAAGTGCTACCCAAAAGAGGAGTGATTGTGAAAAACCTTCAGGCAACCACATCTATTAATAAAACCTCTAATGGAAAACTCTTAGTGGATAAGTTTCCTTAGGGATGACAGATTCACATGCTTGATGATGAGGGGTAAAATACAGTACAAAAAGTCCTAGTTTAGCACTTGTTACTGTGCCACAGAGCCACAGTTTTAGTGCCTCTCACGTGTTGAAAAATAGTAGCAATATGTGAGAGCAAATGAAAGAGAGAAGAGGAGGAGAGATAAAAAGGAAAGAGGAGTAGGGGAGGGAGAGATAGGAGGAGTATACTACTGTACAGAGTGAGTGAGTTAGGGTGAGATAGGGAGAGCAAGACACACACACACTCACACACACACACACGCACCACACACACAGAGGGAGAGAGAGAGGGTGCAGATAGCGGGAGGGGAAAACCTCCTCTCTGAAAGGGATGATGTCAGTCTCTGCAGCTGAGCCCCGGTCCCCGACTCGACAGGGTGAAGACTCTCCTCTCCTCCAGAAAACAGGCTTGCAGGCACACATCCACAAAGAGGGAGACAAACAGAGGGGTGAGGAGAAGCAGGGGAGAGTCTGCTGAATGAAATCCTTGCAGGTACGTATGCCACGTTATCATCCATCTCTCTCTGAGTTCATTCATTAATGCCTTTTGTTGCCTGCTGCCTGCCATTACTGCTTTAAACTGCTGCCAGCATCTCATTTTGTTCAAAGTAATTATCATGTTTTTCGAATGTGTCACAGGAAACCTCAGGAGTGTGTGTGTGAGAGTGAGTGTGTGTTCTATATCCCAGCCTGTCTGTGTGAGAATTTGTGTGGGTGTGTATATTTAAGTGGGGGTGTGGAAGGAGAGTGTAACACACACACACACACACACACACAAGCATTAGTGGAAAGTTTTTAATGAAGAAGAAACTGCTGTATCGAGTCCTCTGGGGAGGAAAACAGCTTCAATTATTCAAATCCAAATCAGATGCGGGATCCCAGAGCAGAGGGCATGACAGAGATTTGAGATTAGAGTGGAGGGATTTGGAGCCAAGATAACCCATCGACATGGAAAAAACAAAAAAAAGCTTCTTTGTCTGTTGCGTCATTGTTACAGAGCTCTTCCTCTGTCTGCAAGAGAGATTTGGGCAGGTTTAAGCAATGCCTTCTGGGATACCGGTTGGCCAGACAGGTGACATAGCTGTGGTGAGTCATCCTGTGTAACATCTGTACCTGACACCTTGGGCTCTCACTTTAGATTACAGTGTCGCTTACGCACAAGGGCTAATGTCACTGTCAAACCTGGTAATTCACAAGTTCAGCTGGTCTATAGGATGTGTTCTGTGTTATAGCCTGCAAGAAAAATTGATTTCCTTTGGCTGAGATTAGTTATAAATGTCACAGGCGGCCAGACGACAGCGCATGCAGGGTCACATTCAATAGGCAACAACAAGAGATGACATTGACAAAGGATAAAATGTATTTTTGCATTGGAGAATCCTGCACAGCCAGGTGTGTGTGTGTGTGTCTGTGTGTATGTCCCTTCTCTGTCTAATGAACTCACAGGCCATCAGACCAAAAAAAAAAAAAAAAAAAGCCCAGGTCACAGACACATTTCACCAGCAGCCATCCATTTACACGCTCAGGCTGTTGGCATGCCACTCAATTAGTCACAGCGTGGATTACACTCCACGAGGGGGCTCGGGGAGAAAATCACACTGGAAATCCAATTTTGTGCCACATCAAATGTCAGGGTAGATCCTTCAGATGCTCTGTGATAACCACAGAGACAGCGGGGAGGAGGAGGAGAAGCTGGAGGTGGAGGATGGGGGAGGAGAGGATGAAGGTTAGAGGAGAAGTAATAAGGGGAGGTGAAGGAGGGGTGGGGGAGTCTCAGAGGTACGTAGAGGCATCCCTACTGGCCAGCAGGTCCAGCTTTGTACGTGAAGGGTCATTTGTACGGTTTATGCGCAATGTGGGAAATTTTGTCTCTCTTGCAAGATTGCAGTTTGTTCGATTTCAAAATGTCAAGCCGGGAAGCGCAGTTAACCAAAAGATAAGGATTTTATTCGTTGTCTACCTCTTACCCACCATCATTACCTGATTTTATTTGTAGTCTCTCATTAAAACAAAGGATTTCACTCCAGCAGCATAGAGAAGAGGAACGGATATATATGAAAGAAGTATAAACAGAATTTATTTTGGGTACCTCACACTCTAAAAAAAACAAAAAAACAAATGTTTTGGCTCAACAAAAAAATCAACAGTTTGCATCAGTCTTTTTAAATTATGACAACTTCTAATGAAATTAAGTTCAGATAATGAACTACATGGATGAGAGCAACCAATCTGGGTACTTGCCATTGCGTCATGCCACCACCCCCTTTTTGGTGAAAATAACCCCTCTAATTTGACCGGTGCTCAATACAAATTCTCAGGTCTTTGACAGTTCAAATGCATAGAATGAGAAATTCTAATAGTCATTTAGCTATTTGAAGCCCAAATGAGGTTGAGCAATCATGCTATGACTTTGCCGCCCAACTACCAGCGTCGTCACATTGAGAAACATTAAAGAAATAGGAGTCCTTTCAGTCTGCCTCCATCAAAGTGGACAAATCTGACATGCAACTACCTTATTGAATCATCAGATGTATTTCAAACATCTGTCCCTTTTGATATTGTTGAGACACTTTATTTTACTGTTTTGATATTGTTGTACCAAACTCCAGTCTAAAAGCAGGTGTTTTATGGTGTGGCCATAGGTCCACCATCACTAAGACTCTTTTCTCACGTTGGTCTACAGCCACAATCAGCACACGTCATTTACTCATTACCGTCATTAACTAACCTGCCTCACAAACGAACACTTGTTTTTGCCCAAAGGGGTCGTGGTTGTTCTTAAGACAGAGACGTGATATATGACTGCTCTCGTCCAATTAGGGGAATGACCGTTTCCTCTGCATTCAGAGCATTCAAAGGTATTCTTCATTTCCACTTACTTAATAACTGGTAGCATGAACAAAACTTTTAAAATTGATTACTCAATTACTTAAATTGATTTTAAACTGCTTGAACTTGAAAAAGTTAGTGCTGCCTTAAAATTTTAAGTTGATGGAGCTTGAAAACACAAGTTAAGGTAATTTTGTAATTATTCAAAATAAACACACTTTTCTAGTCAAATAAACTTGATTAATTCAGGTGTACTATAAAAAAAAATATGTTCAGTAAGCCTAAGATATTCAGTTGAGCCAACAAACATTACAAAGAAATTTGATTTCCTTTTACATTCAACTCATCATTTCAAAATTGTCATGTTAGAAAAACTCATGTTTATAAGTTATGAAAACAAATACAAGGAATTGTTTGTTTAATTAAGTCAAATAAATAAAACTTGTCTGTTTACTTGAAATTAATTAGATTAGATTATTTGATTCCACTAAATTACTGTATGTTTTTTTACAAACAGAAATTAAAACTTGCAACCAATTCTGCAAGCAAACTAGCTATGAAGTGTGTGTGACAAACTTTTCTTTAAAATCAGGTGATTGTGTGTGTTGTCTGTGAGGCTGGCCGCTCTGCAGACGCCTGCTGTCGGGTGCAGTGTTCCAGTCACTGCAGACACACACCAACAAGCGTTCATTTGTTTGCATAGCCCCTGCAGAGCAACCCCATTTATTTCTGTAAACCTGGAACATCAAACAGGTACTTTTAGCGATTGTGTACAGCCTGTTCCCTCCCTGGTGCTGACTGCAGTGACAAATGGTTGAGCAGATAAAGGCTCCGTTGGCAGTAAGGGACCACAACTTCCTGCTGAGAGGCCATTAATTAGGAAACCCAAAGTGTGCTTGACTTTACTTTAATGTTTCGTCTTCCATATTATCTTCTCCTCTCCACGATTTATTTTTATCAGCTCATTTGCTTAGTGATTCATTTTGATGTTACTACTGCCCCAGTTCCTTTGACTCCTATTTCAGGTGCCAGTGTTGTGGGAGTTTCCCTGTGTAGTTTTCTCACAGCCAGCTCTCCCATTTGAGGATTTGAGGGGGGTGGGTGGGGTGGGGGGGGGGGGGGGGGGGGGGGTGTTTTGATGGTTGTCGGGCAAAATTGGTTTGATGTCTTGATTTCAAAGATTCCTTTGTCCTCTTTGTTCACACCAGGGGAACGTGTTTATATTGAATTATTCATACACATTCTCACTAACACAAATGATTTCAGATATCATCCCAGTAGAAATTCATCACGATCTCCCCCCGTGTGTGTGCAGGAGAAGGGATGCTCAGTCACTCCTTCCCCCTCCATGTGACAAATCCCTCCCCATCCATCTATCTATTTATCTCTCTGTGTGATGGCTCAAACCTCACATTCCCAACAGAGGCGACCCGAGTGGCCCCTCAGCCTGAGTGTCATTACCGCTGACCAGTGGCCCATCTCTATCTGCCCCTGATCTCTCGACCTCCCTGAGAGGCAGCCAACAGCATGCTCCACAGCGAGGAGGGAGGGTGAAAAAAGAGTGAGAGGAGATAGATAGAGAGGGAAAACAAGGGATGGAAAGGTGAGAGGGCGATGGGGAGGGATGGAAGAAGAAAAATGGAGAGAAATGGGGGTGAGGAACAACAAAAAAGCAGGTGGGTGACTGAGATAAAGGGTGAAAGAAGCAAATGGGGAGAGGCAGGAGCAAAAAGTGGGGAGAGGTGGTGAGTCGCTGAGTAGGAAATTGATGGAGAAGAGAGAAGAAAAGGAGGAGCAAGGAGAATGAGGGTGGCAGTGGAGGAAAATAGACGGAGGGAAGAAAGTGGGAGATCAGATGAGACACGCAGGGAGACTCAGAAATGGAGTGAGAGGGAGAGAGAAGAGATGCTATTTCAAGACCATACTTACTGATAATGTCACTCTACTTCAAAGTGCAAAGCGTTCCTGTCATGCTCCTGCATGACTGTGCCTCTGGAGAATTTCCTCATAGATCAGATGATAAAAAGACGGCTGACACTGGTGTGCGTGCGTGGGGCTGCTACTCACTCACTCACTGTGTGACACATTTTAAACTGTGACAAAATATACTGAAATCTCTGCTTTCATTCTGTCTTAATCAACACAGTCACAGCTGCTGACCGCTGGACCTTGAGGAAATGCATTCAGGTGCAGCAAGATCAAGCACGCCACGCCAATCAGGTAAAATCAGGTAAAAGCATAATATACGTCATTTTCCTAAAAATTTAAAGTATAAACTCATATAAACGTAATCCTTTTCAGATATCACCCACTAGAAGTGTGTGGGGGTGGCTGCATCTGCAGACACCTTACCCTCTGCCTGTGTTTGCTTATTTTCTCATTATTTTGCTGTGCTTGGGACGCTTTACCAGCCCAAAATGTTGATGTCCTGGGAATGAGACTCAAGAATCAACTTGGCTATCTTTTTGGTGTGTTTACAAACAGCTCGGACAAATCCTACATAGCATCAGCCATCATTTTTGTAATAAATTACCAGCACAACATGACACAAATCAGAAAAAAATGGGCCTGCTGGTGGGCCTTGAAGGTGGGCAATGAGTTGTCAGTAAAAAGAAATGAATAAGTTTTAATTTTGTAAGTTTAAAATTGACATAAAATGTGTCTGGTTAATTGTTAAAAAGTAATCAGAACTGATATAACATAGTCATGGGATTTAAATTACATATAATTCTTTATTTTTCTGACCTAGTTTGACAGGCGTACTGGGGACCTGTCGCATTAACATGGAATTTATCTTATATTTCATCATGGGTACGATTAGTCTAGTGGCTGACCAGAGTTGTGATCAAAGGTTTGGGTGGTCCTCAGAATTTCAAACTGGGTCATGGCATTCTTAAGTTTGGGAATGACTGACTTCTGTTGTTGCCACTATATTAGATTCTCCTAAATGCTTGGAAGGGGAGGGTTTGCAATCTGCTAGATGCCACAAAATCCTACACACTTGTCCTTTAACAAGCAATATTTAAAACACATAAAAAGCATGTTTTGCTGTTGTGTGGCTTCTATTATAATTGTTCAGTTTAACTTGTTAATCACTGCCATTTCATTTACATGTCTTGATGGCTCAGATGTCCCAAAGTCATCAATCATGTAGCCTTCAGGCACCACACTCATCATCACTGAATCCCTGACTGGCCAAGATTCATGCAGTGTAATGAATTCAATCTCAGCTTGGAGGATGAACCATGTATCCTCTGCCTAACTGATTATTTAACTAGATTTAAATTGGCAATATTCACATAGACACTCTGATAATAACATTTTGTGAACAGTGAACAGTGCAAATTCTACTGAGATTTTCCTATTTTCAATATTTTTCACATGATTAAATTCTGTGTTTAAACTAAAGCCCATTGAAATTCTCAGTAAGTGTTCTTTTATAACTAATGTTGATACTACTGCCACTGGATCAATGGCATCCATTTATAGCAGGAAGACCCACACACACCACAACAATAACAACAACAACAGATGGTCATCCATCTTCCCACTCTGATTCTTTTCATTTGGTTTATGCAGCGTGAATCTACAAATGTAAGGGCAGTCTGTACTCTCCTGTGGCTTAAATAAAGAAGGCATTTCCCAAAAATCACAAAGCATTTTATTTCAGTCAGACACTTTGATATTCCCCTGTTGACTCTCAACAAAACAGCAGTAGACATTTAACAGCATGTCAGCTGAAAGCAATATCAACTGTTTCAATGGACAGAGAGGTATTTTCAGGTGATCAACAAATGATCTGCAATATATACTTTGACTTTATATCTTATAGATTTTATTTTAAATTACTGACCTCTCCAGTGCAGCTGCCTCAAATATAGCTTTGTTCTGACAGGACTTTATGGTCCATTTACAGTAACAGGTCCATAAACACAAACATTTAGCTCTTCATGACTGAGAAAACAAACTAGTACAAACTAGTATTACTCTGATAAATTACAGATTTTCATACTAAAAAATGGCCAAACAGATTGTCAGTATTTTATTTATTATTTATTTTATTTATTGTATGAAAAGAATTCTCACTGCTAACTTGATTACTTATATACTGCATGCATATCATTATACTGTGTACTTTATTTCATTTCTATTTGCTTTATTTTTCTTGATTGCATTCTCTATAATTATCTTTATTGTTGTCATTGTGTTTTGGCAACGTAAGTCAAAATAAAGCCTACTGAGCTGAACTGAATTACTGAAGGCAGACTATGTTTAAACCATGTAAACTAGTGTTAACTGCAAGTTTAACTATACAAAATACTTTAAAATACAATGTACTTGGTATTTATGATCCATTTCCAATTACATTGCAACTGCAAATGCTTTCACTGGCTGTGTATGCCACAATATCTGATTACTGAATACATCTGCTCAGTGTACTTGTGGTAGCCTCTCTGCCATTTGAGTGAGGTTAGTATTAAGTTTCAGCATGTAAAAGACATTTAAGTCAAGAAAATTTCTGTCTATGAAGCCCATATCTAAAATGTTTAACTGAATAAAACCTTGCAGCTATTACAGTCAAGTACCACAAATTCTTGTAAGTGCTTTATCCAATAAAGGATTCAAAGATTTTCCGAACATAAAGCTTATTTTTATAAATAAATTATGATGGATGCAGCCTGACATGACAGCTCCTGATCTGCTTCAAGGAAACTGAGGGTGAATTTCATATCTTTAAGATGCTGTTCAAGACTTTTGCTGTAATGTAACAGAGGTCATGATGTAACACACCATGCAGCACACCTTCATGAATTTGAATTTTGTATCCCGGTGGAGACACTTTGATACAGTGAGTTGAGAGGAATAGACAAGCAAACGGGGATTCAGGCCTGTAATTTACAGAGAGTTATGTCTGCTGTATTTTCTGTTGTCATCAGTGTGTCCAAAAATATGGTCTCTGTGGGGGCTGCCAAACCAGTATTCCCACCAAATTAATTAGAGAAGTTATTTCAACAACAACAGCAACACTGTGGTGGTGTTTCCTCCACACTTCCTCTGAATGTCTGCCATGGTCACCCAATTAACACATGAGCTGATTGTTTTTTATTATGTTTTCAGAAATCACAGACATGTTCGTAACACTTTATAAACTTTTATGAAAAATCAGTAGAGTGAGTATGACCATGTGACATATTAAAGATATACTGTAGTTATAAGCCATCCTAATGTCCATAATGAAACCTCATATCAACTTATGATGCATTATCCACGTTATGTGTTATGTAAGTGTACAGTATATTATACATTATATACGTTATATGAAGAAAAAGTTGCCACATTTCCATATGTAAAAATATGTTATTATCAATACACCAGTGGTGGAAAGTAAGTACATTTACTCAAGTATTTTGATGTACTTGTACTTTGGTTAGGTATTTATGTTTTAGTTTAAAGATTTGCATATTATATGTATTTTCTACCCCACCAAATGTTCGAGGCAAATAATGCACTTTTTAGTACTACTAGTTATTTGTCAGATTTTGACTATTAATATAAAATATAAATCAATTAATAAATTCTCATGTATTACTGTGGATTAAGCTACCCAGCTGTGTATAATAAGCATGTAAAATAAGCTCCACCATTCCCAGCTACAATATTAAAGTGATGGACACATTAATGAATCAATAATTATAAGCCAGTAAGTGTATTTTGACACACATACTTTTGTACCTTTACTGAAGAAGCATTTTGAATGCAGGGCTTTTAATTGTAACAGACTTTAGTTTTTTTTTGTTTTGTTTTTTTAACACCGTAGTATTGCTTAATTTAATTAAGTAAATTACATAAATACCTCTTTTACCACTGCAACACAGACTGGTGAGTCTGTTTATTGAAGTCTGTTGGTGTTTGGTCTTTTATTACAAATCTCAATTTCAGTCAGCCCACATACTACTTAGATAAAGCGTTACCTTCTGTTTTATTCAGAATAGCTTAATAATTGAGCTTCACTCGTTGACAACTTGAATAAGCTCTTTTCTTTCTTCTCTCTCTCTCTGTGTACTTTTACCCTCTACCCCCAATCTATCACCTGCTTTTCTTCCCTCCCCTTTTCTCAGATTTTCACCTCTCCTGCCCGTGTGTTCCTACATGTATGCTACTGTGTACTATGGCTTTTTATTCCTATGTGATGATGAAAAATGTTCGTGTAGGAATAGAAGCCATTTTACACGTGGTGAGAGAGCAACATGACAGAAGCATGACAGAAGCTGTAGCTCCTCACTGCCTGCTCGACAGCGCTCCTGGAGACTAACATATGGTTGGATAAATGTAACTGTCTTCTTGTTGAATGTTTCCCTGTAGTAAAGATACGTTTATGCTCATCTTTTCATATGATGAGTGAGCCCATTGAAGTGCTTAAAAAAATGAAGTCAGACTTTGTTGTGTGTGCACCTGTTTTTGCCTCCAGGCACAAGCAGCTTCCACTGCTTGCAGTGTTTGATGCATGTGGTGACAGCTGCAGTCCGCAGGGATGGAAGTTGGAACATTTGCAAAACATGTCATGAACAAAAGGAAGAAAAGAGCAAGGAGAGACCAATACAGATCTTTAATAACCAACTATAAAAGGAGGCACTTAGTGAACCACTTTACAACTTGCAAGAGGCACTGCATTTCCCTTTCTTCTTTTTCTCACTCTGATTCTTTTGCACATTATTAAAATAAAACTTTGACATGAAGCATTACACCAAACAATACTCTACCTACACAATATTATACAATATAAGATACATACAGTATAAACAAGATAAAGCACCTTTGTTGTCCTAGTAAATACTATTCATTATTAAACAGTTGGAGTTACAGACACAGATGATTGAGTTTGTGATTTGTGTGTGGTATTATCAGTGCATGGGAAGAACTCCGAATACAGGTCTTGGGGACTGTGATGTCCTCGTATGCACCTCAGTTTATACAATGGAAGCTTTCCTATTCTTCTATCAGCCTACATAAGTACTTGGATGGTTTACACAGTATCTTTGAAAAACAACTACAGAGAACCAGTAAAAACAGTCGGATGAATGTAACTGTAACTGCTACAGATCTCATGTTCCCTTCCGAGGACATTGGCATTCACATTACAATAAAACACAATGTAGCACCAGGTAATGTTTATACAAAAGGCTAATATGTTGAATGTCAATGCAGTACAGTAAAGTTAAAAAATAATACAAAATGAGTATGTTGGAAGCATGTACAAAAGGTGCACAGACAATTGTCCAGGTCAGTTATGATGTCATTTTGGTCCTTTTGTAGAAAGACTTACGATCATGTTATAAATGCAAAATGAACATGCATTTCTTAGAAGAAAATATTTTACTGTAATTTCAAGTATTCTTTTTTTCTTTCCTTTAGGTAAAATGAAATATAATCTCTGAGACGAATAATATCCAACATAGGAAAAGTAGAAAAAAAAAAAGTCCAATGATTTTCCCAACTAGCATCATTGTTGACCCAAAAAATTCATATCCGCTGTTCGTCCTCACATTTGTGTAATAAAAACACATGTACAAAGAAGACATAAAGTGACTACGTAAGTATTTAAAGATAACATTTCACAGAAAAGAGCTGTGCAATCTCATTCACCATCATGAATTGTCTTAAACATTTATAACTGTGAAATGTACAGTCCCTTATTCACAGATCTGTCACGCCCCACTCAGTTAATAGATTCTGACGTGTCCTTCCGTAAAGGAATCTTAAAGCTTGTGAGTTTTTGGCCAAACAGCTGGCTTAGAAGGTGGTTCTGTGACTCAGCTGTCCGGTAGGAATGGCTCTCCATTGACCTAACCCCCATCTTTGGCCTAGATTTATTCAAAGAATTGTTCATGGGAACTGAAGACACTTTAGAAATAGGGGGATGCAAAGGCCGCCCCAGAGGTCCCTTTTTGGCTTTGTAATCCCCATTAAGAGGAGTCACAATCTCTTTCTTTTGTGTGCAGCTATCAAGCAAGCTTCTTTTTGACTGCAAACCCATGTTTGAAGTCTTGCACTTGGAAACGATTTTGTTGCTAACGACGTCGTCCCGTACTGAGGACAGCACAGGGTAGTCATTTGGTCCGTCGGACTTTCTCTGCAGAGACGGGTTTGCACACTTGCTGGTGCGAAATTTCTTTTTGGCCCTGGAGTCAACACCAAAGTTCTCTTGTGTGGCTGGAGAGGAAACCCTTTGCAGGCTGTGGGGGGATTTCATGTCTTTCCTCTTCTTTTGTGGTCTCATAGATTCCTTGTCCTCATTTGAGGCAGAAGCGTTGAGGGAAACTTTGGCGTGGAGGACCGGTGTGGAGTCCGCAGCCTTCATGCTGCTGGTTGTAGAGCTGTTTTTAGTGTTGTCGGCTGTTTTGGCTGGGGCGACTTTGTCTTTCGTCTGACTGCTGCTTTCCGGCTCAGTACCATGAGATAAAGTTGGCTGTTTGCTGTCATTATTTGAAGCTTTTGACGTGGGATGCCACTGCTCATCATCCCTCTGCTGGTCTGTCACATCAGCAGCTAATTCATGCTTTGCTGACTCAGGTGTCTTTGAAATGATTTGATTTTCTCTTGAGCTGACAAAAGACTCTTCACTAGGTGGAAGTGAATCTGTTTTTTCTTCTGTCTCAGCCGTGTCACCTTCAGCATGGCCTTCTTTAGCTTTCACAATCTCATCCCCAGCACTCTCTTTAGACACTGACCATGAGGTTGTCTCTGCTCTAATGCACACTGACTCATTTTCCTCTTTCACGTCACATGGTTCAGTAATTGATTTTCCATTACCCTCTTTATCAAAAATAGGTGAGGTTGTTGGGTCAATTTCCTCTTTCTTTGGTGTAGTGGCCTCTGAAGAGCCCATATGAATGCATTTCTCCAGCTCTACCAGTAGTTCAGAGTAGTCCTCAGCAGTGTCCTCAGTCTTCACATTTGTGTTGTTTGTGTCACCGTGGTATTCACTTGCGATGGTCTGTGTGGAGTCGTCCGCTGTGGACACAGAGGGTTTGGAAGGCTGAGTTTCAGAGTGCTGATTTAAGTGCAGTGAGCTGACGCTGGCGATGCCACTGTCGGAGCTATTTTCTTGCAGGCTGTCAGAGAAGAAGTCTTCTCTTCTTACTCGCAGGCGAATCACATTCATCTTCTTTGGATGCTGATGCTTTGACAGGTCTAAGAACGCCTCGGAATTTGAAGATTTTGTTCCCACCTGACAGGTGCTTTTCCATGTGACGATCAAACTGTTCTTTCTTAGAGAAGGTATAGTTGCAGGTGCTGCAGATGAAGGATTTTTTAATCACGTGCATGACATCAGCACAGAGCTCACAGGTGTAGAGGGTAGTGTGTTTTGAATCCAGCTCATCCACCTCCTCATGTGCTCTCTTCAGATGGCATTTAAGCTCCTGGGCCTCCTGATAAGAGACGGGGCATTTGTGACACAGGAAAATCTTTTCCAAATTATGAACCACTAGATGTCTCTGGAGCTTGAAAGGTTTGGGGAATTGTTTCCCACAGTGGTGGCAGTCTCTTGAGGGATCTTTGCAGTTGGGATGCATCTCCACACTTTTAGGTGTCTCTGTTTTGTGGAGGACCTCAAGTGGGGTTAATGTGCTTTGCTTCCCACCTGCTCCACTGCCGCTTTTAGTTTTGTGAACTTTTGGCTCAGCCCCCTCTGAGGTTTTTCCCTCTCCCACAGTGCCATCTGCAGCAACAGCAACAGCTTTTTCCTGCTCTTTTGTGGCCTTGCTGGACTCTCTGTTGGTTTTGCTGGGGCGGTGTTGCATGATCGAGGTGATAAAGTTCTTGACGGCCGTCTCCTGCATGAAGCAGCCTGGAATGCCTAACATGGAGCCTTGTGTCTGACCCCTCCGGGCAAACTGAGTGGCATGTTCTCGTAAATGTTCGTTGTACATCCACACATCTGATATCTCCTTCAAGCACATTCCACAGGTCCAGATACCTGTCTTGTTCTTGGCATGTTTTCTCCTCAGATGGTCTCTCAGTTGCTCCCTGGAGCTAAACTTTCGCTGGACACACATGTAGCAGGTTGGAGGTGGAGAAGGGTTGTGGGAAAGCTTGTGAAAGTTCAGTTCACCTAGAGTGAGGAACCAAGTGAAGCACACCTTGCACTTGTACTGCTTATCTTTGACCTTTATTCGACCATCTTGTCGCTTCCTGCCTCGCCGCTCCGTTGCTTTCTTGGACTTTTCATCATCTTTGTTCTCTGTATCAACAGTTTCAATCGGAGGAGCCACTGAGATATCTTTATTAGAGTCAAAGAACTGGATCTCAGGAAGTTGAAATGTGGTGTTGATGTTTTGGATGTCAATGCTGTGGAAGGGTTGGATGCTCTCTGGCTCTGCAGTGTAGGGGGCAGATGGCAGGGGCAGAGGGCAAGGCGCAGTTGGTACTTCTGCTTTACAGGTGCTGGGCTCAGAGGTCACCGTTGAACCTGGATCAAAGCCACTGAAGTCACTGGATGTAGATTTATCAACAGTGTCCTCGAGTGGATTTAAGAGGCTGTTGCTAAGTTCTTTAATATTCTCATGAACATCCTGCTGATCACTTTGTTTAATATCTGATAATGGCTTCGCATCTGACTTTAATGTGCTGTTGTGGCACATATTCAGCATGATGGCATCATCAATAGATATGGTCTCATATTGACAGCGGTTTGTCTGAATGTCAGCGAACGTCTGCTCCACTTGGTTTTCCACATACTGATCTTTATTTTGCGTGAAGGTTTCTGAGGGAGGGTAATCCTGAGTCACGTTTGAATCTGGCAACAGCTTCTGTCGTTTGTTTCTTTTGCTGTACACCCTCGGGCACTTCTTCCTTTTTGCCTCCTCATCTCTGGGGAACAGCTGTGAGAATGTGGTGTCATCGTCGAGTAAGGCCTTCAGCTCGGGACTTAAGCCTGGAGGACTGAGAGTGGAAGAATTCAAACAGGAGAGAGGATGCACCTCGTCTGAAGGGCCACTGTTTTTCTCACATTTTATCTCGACTGCCACTTTGCTGAGAATCTCTTGGGCTAGGCTCTCTTCTGATCCTTTCTGTTCACACATCTCTTCTGCAGCACACAGACTCTTTCCGGACTCATCACATTCTCTGATTATATTCTTGTGTACAGATATAGCACTTTCCACATCATTATCTGTACATTCTTCCCCATTTGCCATCTCTGTCATGCTTGTACATTTCATCTTTTCCATATCAGTGGTTTGATTTTGCTCCACAGTTTCATTAAGTACATTTTTCTCTTTTGTTGGAGATTGCAGTGAATCGTCAAAGCCAGACTTTGGAGCAACATGGTGTGGAAATTTCTCTGTTCCAGTAACTGTGCTGTCATTGATTTTCACCTGCTCCTCAGGAGATTTGTGCTGCTCTTGTAGTCCACTGGTTTTGAATTCAGGAGTTATAGCTTGAAGTATGTCTGTTTTTAATATATTCAGAAGCTCATCAGAGAAAGGGTCAGGTTTTATGTTTACCTCGCTGTTTTTGTTCTTTCTAGCTTTGTTGTTCTTCTTTGCTTTTGTTGGCAGCAGAAGGTTTTGATGGCCTATTTCATCCACTGCCACTGTACTCGTCTCTGTTGCCATTTCCTCCAGGACTGACTCAGTCTCTGCTGCTTTAGATGTGAAAGTGCTACTTGTCTCAGGCAGCCCATCTATTTTTGTTGCATAGCAGGTCTGTGAATCATCTTTATGTTCTTTTTCTGCAGTTTGTGATGCTTCATAAATAAGCATAGTCCCCTGATGGCTTGATGTCGTGCTCTGTGGGCCAATGTGTTTTTCAGTTCTGACCAAATGTTTCATGGCCTTATGTCTCTTTAACCCAGGCACAGTCCTGAAACACATGAGGCAGATTTCACAGAGTACTTTCCCCTGTTGAGTGTTGTTCTGTGTCTTTCTTGGTGATATTTCTTTGTGTATGTTCTGCACTGTTGAACACTGGCCAGCCTCTATTGTTGGTTGCTTCTCTGATGGGTCTGGTGGAAGAGGCATTTGTTCATTTTCACAGATGATGAGTGGCTTAGGAGTGGGCGGACCATCTGAAATCTTTTTCCCGATAAGTGTACTGTCCTCAGAAGAAGAAGGCTCATGAGAATCCAAATTCTCTGATTCAACATTTCTCATCAGGTCCGCATTGATATGCAAATGCTCAACAGGTCCAATTGGCTCATGGCAAACCTCCAAGTCTGTTTTCACACTATCAGCTGAGGAGTCTTTGCTTTTGTTTTCAGGTGGGAGAACCAATGAAAAACACGTGAATTTCAGTGGTTCATCAGATAAATTCAGTTCAGCTGCAGTGTCTGAGTTCCTTGTTACCGCTGTGTCTGTGTCTGTTTGAGTTTTGTTAAAAATCAGTGCAGGGTTAACGCTCAGCTCACATGGTCCACAGTCTTCTCTGGGACTCTGCTTGATGTCTGGAGTCTCTTCGGGTTTACTGGCTGGTGAAATTGGTATGTAGTCATACTGATTCAGTTGTGGAGGTTCATCTGAGATGCTGTTATAGTTGAGAGGGCTGAGCTTTAAGTCATACATCGGATCTCTCTTTTCAAGTCCATCTGATACTTCTGGTGGTTCTGCTGAGCTGGTCACAGGAAGTGGAGAGGGAATGGTAGTTTCAGTGCTGGGGATTTTACACACCATGATTCCCAAGTCCAGGGGAGGGGGGCTTATCAAAGAATACTCCATCACGGCTGTTGTGTTCAGTTGTTCATTGCCGTTTAAAGCTGATTTGA
Source organism: Lutjanus argentimaculatus (assembly GCA_034769285.1). NCBI lineage: Eukaryota > Metazoa > Chordata > Actinopteri > Lutjaniformes > Lutjanidae > Lutjanus > Lutjanus argentimaculatus. Next base: position 10,618,539 of record JAWZSL010000012.1, on the reverse strand, counting down.
TGCGGCTGTTCTCTTTGTTTACTGGGGAGTTTGTGCTTTGAATCGATCCTTGGTTAACAGACATATTATCACATTTGCTTTGTGACTGACATGAATCCTCTTCTACGTCCCATTTCTGCAGGGGTGTTTGATGAGAGGTTGGTAAAAGAGGACTGGTTGGTGGGGCAGTGTGTAGAAAAAGACTCTCTTCCCCCTCTTCTCTGCATGGTGAATTTTGGTGACTTGCCATGAAATCAATAGGAAGATGTTCTTTGATGTTCTGAACATTTAAAATCTCCTCTTGTTTCTGAATGGTTTCAAAGACAAGGCTTGTTTCAGGTTTCAGTGAGTCATTTAAGGGAGTAACTTTGCAGGGATCACTGTCAATTATGCCATCAGACTGTGAAAGAATCAACAGATTACTTTGTCCCTCTAAGCACTGGGTATCCTGGGTGGGTGAGCAGTGAGTAGAGTCTGTATTGGCTTCCACCAGTATTGGACTGCAGGGCTTGTCTGTGATCTCCACTGAAATATCAGTTGTTGGACTGTAAGTCTTAGCAGGGCTGCAGTTTTTACAGGGAGATAGTCCAATCAACCGATTCTGTTCAGGTGTTTCAACAGTTAATTCCTCAACTCCACTGTCTGAGCACTCTACTTTTGATTCAACAGCGTGTGATAAACAAATGTCTCCAGGATTATTATCAGTGGATTGTTCTTCGAGTGCAGCTTTAATCACATCCTGAATTTTCTCGCCAATGTTTAGACTGGTGCCCGGTAGAGCTGGTGATAACGGATGGCTAACAGATTGACCAGTGATTCCCTTCACTGCCTTTGCTTCGTCATAGCCGTCTGTGGTCGAATCTTCTGGACCGTCACCGCTGTTTTTAAATAACTGATTCATATCATCTGCTGCTTTGCTATTCCCGCCGGACTGCTCCTCGACCACATGTGGGTCATGGGTACCCACACTTGAGCAGTGAGCAGACTCAATCAGATTACTATTCTCAGCGATATCCTTCTCTGATGTGACTTTAGTCTCTGCCTTGCTATCATTGTTTTCTGTGGGCTTACTTGGCTGCGATGAAATTGGATGGCTTCCATCGTCTGTGGGGTCAGTGCTGTTAGAAAGAGATGACTGTGACTCATTCAGAACGAATTCAATATCGTCCTTCCGCTCATTGATATTTGGAGGTGATAATATATTCTCCTTCCCAGTAATTGCTTCCTTTTCACTATGATCTTCCTTCTCAACTGCATCAGTTGCCTGACATTCAATTTCTTGATGTTGTTGACTCGTGAGCGAGGTGACATTCAGCTCCTTGTGTTCTGATATAATGGGTTCTTTTTTGAATATAGAGTCGGAAATCACCTCCAGGCTTTTCATGAGGTTTTCTGTGTATCTCTTCTGTTCTAAAATTTCTTCCTTTGTCTCTGTAGGAGTCTCTTTTTCAGAGATTCTCTCCCCTGCTTTCTGGCTGTGGTGGAGCTGTGGGTGTTCAATATGTGAGCCTGTGCTGATCAAATTTTCGTCTTCTTTTTCAGCAAAATGTTCAAGTGCAACTGGTTCATTGTGAATTGGAGTGTGGGGACTGTGGTGTGCACCCATTAGCTCAAACTGGAACGGACTGGCCCACGGTTCAGTGAAAGGCTCTGAGGGCAAACTGGTTACTGGTACATCTATGGTTTGCACAGGGCACCTGATATCCAGACTAGTGTCTCCGCTCCCTGACTCATCCCCCAGACGTAAAGGTGAAAATTTGCTCATTTGCAGCTGCTTGGGGACATCCTGAGCTACTAAGGGTGGGCTTTCCATCTTAGTTGTTTGCAGCTGGTTTTCAAGCTCATTCACTATTCTTTTTATCTCTAGCTCATCCTCTGATGCGCAGCTGTTGAGATTTGCACTGTAGTCAATTATTTTTTCTGGCAGAGACAAAGGAACTTGATTGTAATCTTGTTTCTTTTCACTTGATTTCTCAGGGTTGCTTTTATACTGAGATATCTCATCTGGTAGCACTGGGCTAACTATTAGGTTCCAGTCTCTTTGCTCCAGAAAGGGAGAGAAGGACGACACAAACTCTTCCTTTTTATCAGCTGTATTCTCTATCGAGTGGAAGCCCTCTTTCTGAATATCTGAGTAAAGGCCGCTGTTGAATCCTGTGAGGTCGCCAAACATCGATGAGGTGTCAAATGAAAGTGGGGACTTCATGAGTCCCTGTTCCTGATCCAGGGGGTAGGGCATGAGGTGAAGTGTATCTTTTTGTATCAGTGGGCCCTGGCTTTCAGTTGGAGATAGGCACACCTCATCCATCAAAGAGGTGCATAGAGACGCAGACTTGAGTGTGTCTAGGTCATTGACTAAAGTAATAGGCTCTTTCACCATGCAGACACTGTCACTCTGTTTTTCAAATGTGGTGCTGTCTGATAGGTCCAGCTGTGCGGCTTGGGGCCCCTCTCTTCTTTTGCCCTTTGTGTTTCTGTCAATATTGCAGTCAGTTTCTTTGTTGATGGTAGGAGAGTGTGAATCAAATTGTAGTGGCTTGTTATCTGGACTGCTACACTGTGTTGGTTCTTCACTGGGGCACAGACTGTCAGTTCTCTGTAGGGGGTTTCTGTCTGAACTGACTGTTTCTTTTCTGGGAGACACTAGCTTCCCTCTTGATTTTGTATGAGAGCTTCTGCTTTTTTCAGAGTTTTTGTTTGTGTCTTTTGCTTTTTGTGAGGGTGACACTGAATCAGCAACCTCTGGATTTGAATGATACTTCTTTGGATCCTCTGTACTGTCTTTGTTATCAGAGAGAACGGCTTTGTCAGTATTATATTTCTTGACAGATTTAGTGAATGTCAGTGCTAGTGTACTGGACTCTTTACATAACTTCTGAGGGGAGGACCTTTCATATGTTTTCTGCTCTAGCGACTCTTTCTTTTTGATATCTGTCTTCTTCTCACAGTCTGAGTCAGTGCGGTCAGTGCTTTTGGGGCTGTTGATACTATCACTCGAAACACTCACAGATGTGCTGAGTTCACTGCTTGTGGATGACCTGCTACCCCTCCTCCTGAGTCTCTGGTGAGAACCATGTTTCTCAAGTGAGAGAGAGACCTCCTCACTTTTTTTCACCTCAAAACACTCCTTTGACTCATGTCGCCACGCTGCCTGGTCCCTCTCACTCCTTGCTCGCCATTTGCACTCTTTAGTGTATGTGTACTTACACCGACTACTTTGATTCAGCCGGCCTTGGCTTGCTATCTTTACAGGCTCACATTCATCATCTGAGTCCGAGACATAGTCATATTCTCCGAACGCAGGGTTCTGTACAGTGGGAGTCAGTCTCTCCATCACTAAGGAAAACTGGAGGTTTTTGGTACCTTTAACGTGCAGCTTATGGAGCTTATTTTTCTGCTGAACTATTTTGTGAATCAGTTCTTTGCTCCAGGTGCCCCCTCCAGTGCTTTTCCTCTTGCTCTCTTTCACTGCTGTTCTTGAGGTTGGAGACATAGAGGCCTGTGAGGGCGTTGACCCTCGAAGTGCAGAGCTGTCCTGAAAGCTTTTAACACCACAACGCTCAGAAAACTTGCTGGATAGGAGAAACCTTTGTGTGCTTGTGTTTTCGTCCTCACTCTTGCACAGCTTTCTTGCCTCTTTCACTTTGCTGTCTTGTTCTCTCGTCTTCTCCCTGGAGGCGATTCTTGAATTTTTATGAGAGACTTCTTTTTTTATGTTAATTTTCTCATCTTGTTCCAAATTCACAGATATTTTCTCAAGTTTGCTTTCTGTGTACTGTTTATCTGTCTCCGGGCTCTCGACATCAGAGTCATAAAAATACTTTCCCTGTGTGAAAGACCTGTCATCATCTGCTGCTTGTTTATTTTTGCTCTCAAAGACCAGGGATTCTTTGGTTTTCAGACATTGTTTGTTTGATGTTGCTTTTACAGTGGTGAGGTCATCGTCAGCGAATGCATCGATAAAGCTACTGTCTATCTCTGCATTGTCTGACTGATATCCCAGTCCGTTCAAGGCTTCTGTGATTAGGCTGTCTAATTTGGCATCCTCCATTTCAAGCTCAGGCAGAGGCACAGGGAGGTTACCAGGACCAGAGAACAAGTTGAGTTTCATCGGATCATCCTTATTGTCTCCCTTTGTTTCACTATCAGATATCAGTTCTCCATTTTTATTGAGGCCCAGCAGAGATAGGTGAAGGTCAGATGGGCACCTTGACATAGAAACATTTGACCCGGATGTCACTGCTTTTGCTGGTTCTGTGTGAAACTTCCTGCTGTCCTCAATCTTTGATATGTCTTTGAGGTCATTTTGTGGAAACGTATGCTGAGCACAGTATTGCTTATGGCCTAGAAATGAAGCCACATTGTTGAAATTCTGATCACACTGCTTGCACGTCAGAAGCACATCAAGCTGGTCAAGATTTGCTGTGGCTAACGAGGTCACTAACAGCTGATGTGCAGAGTACGGTGGTGGAGGCTGGTGATGCTCCACCCCAAAACTGTCCATGTAACCTTTGTTGCCATCCATCGCAGGCTTTGGATGTGTGTTGTTTTGTAGGTAGCTCATCATGTCATCTTTGGCTCTCTCTGGTGCATAAGGAAGGTTTCGTGGAGTGTCAGAATGAAATTGGTGAGGGTGAGAGCTCAGGTGATCAGATGGTAACTGTGTTTTGGGTTGGGGCTGGTGATAAAATGGGTGAGGTGTGGCTGACTTTGACATCTGACTGTCCTCTGAAGTGGTGTTAACAGGACTGGTGGACGCTGGGGAGAGGGAAGAGCACGTACTACTAGATGCAGGGTTATGAACTGGTGAAGGCAAAGGAGATTCATAAGGCGACACCATCATAAGTCCCATAGGTGGGACCTGTAATGGAGGGTAGCTATAATTTCTTGATGGTGCTGCAGGTAGAGATCCAAAATATACCGCCTTATTTTTGGATTCACATACTTGTGCATGGCTCATCTCTACTTTAAAGGTTGAGACTGTGTTACCGCTATGTTTTACAGCCTCTTGTCTTTGGTTTGAAAAGCCATCACTAGTTCTGCTGTTCTGAAATGAGTTTGGGTTTTTTAGTGAGCTATGTTTTTGTGACTTGCTATCATCCTGCCAGTCAGAGGGGGAAACCATGTAAGCCAACTTTTGACTGCTTATTTGCCTTGATAACTCGATTCTGTTTTGGTTTGGCATGGCAGAGGTTGGCCGTATCTGCTGCCAGGGCATTCTGCTATTTTTAGATGGATTTGGCCTTTGGTCAATTGCTGACTGGCTCTGGAAATGAAACTTGTCATTCATATCCGTATACTGAATTGTATTTTGATCAGCTGGTGAATATGTCTTATTAGGCCCCTCCCATGAGTGTGGTAACCTATTTAGAACCTTATTATTGATGGGCATTGAGCTTGGAGCATGTTACTGACTGGAGGGTTGTTAAATGTTTTGTTGGGAAAGTGCATTTGGGAGCCTGGACCTTGTGAAATATTTCTCGCATGGTGCACACTTCCTTGAATGATTGTTCTTTGGTTGGCAGCTGTGTCTTTGGGGTGACAGTTCCTCTTACTCCCCGAGGTGATGGCTGCATCCCTACTGTCTGCCTGTCCAATAATGTCTGTGCTCTCAGGCAAGGCAGTCTTCCCCTGCTCTGACTGCTGTGAGATGGAGCCAGAGCTGTCACTGCTGGCTGAGTCCTCGCTCAGATTCCTGGGACACTGGATGGAGGATGCTACGCCTTGAATAAACTGTGACTGTGGGGGTTGAGCATAGGAGTTTCTGTCCTCTGGCTGCTGTTCATTACTGAACTGAGTGCTGTTCGGAGCAATGTTTTGCCCTTCTCCAGGCGTGAAGGAAAAAGAGTTGTGGGTCACATGAACAGAACCTAGGGAGGAGTCTGTAAAGTCTTGGGATTGGGGGTTCTGTTCACAGGGAAAAGAGTCAGAGGTTGATTCTTCCAGAAAATGATATCCATATTGAAACGGACCAGGCACAAAGGCACTTGCCTTATTAGCTTCTGTGAGGGCAGTGGATTTTTGTGATGAAACCCCATAGTTAGCACCATTAAAAGTCCTTTCAGGAGACTGCCATGTATTAGAGCCACCCAGCTGAAAGTCAGCCAGAATCAGCTGGCTACTGGGCTGTGTGCCGTTGTTCTCCATTGAGGCAGGCTGCTGCTGCTGTGACAGGGGTGGGTGTGGGTGGGATGATGTTCCACTTGAGGAAACCAGTGTCTGTGAGGTATAGCTTGGGGAGGTAAGGTTAGAGGAGGCCTCCTGGAAGCAGCGGCTGTAGGTGAGCTCTTCTTGCTGTAGTTCGGCCTCTCTCTCTGGTATACTGGGAACGTGGAATCTGTAGCTGCCCGAGACTGGGCCACGACTGGTCTCCAACTTCTTGGGTGGTGCAACCTTCTGCTGCGGGTAGGCAATGCCAATGGTTGGGTTGGAGCGTGGATTTGTAATGCTAAGTCTGTACAGCTGCTGCGGGTTGCCGCGCTCCGTCTTTCCCGACCGCTTCCCCTTCTCTCGGCTGCGGCCCTTTCCGTTCGGGGACTGGGGGCTGCCTTTGCCAGTCGACCAAGTCCTGTCAGTGGCAAATTTTGATCGGTTCTGCAGTGACCTGAAGTCAATCTTCCCTGCCTGCTGTGGCCGTATGACAGCCTCACGCTGCTGAGGACAGTCCCTTTCCTTCTCTAGTTTGTCGACTTTGGCCCCTCTGCTGCTGGCTCTGGCCTCAGTGCCTGTGCTTGAAAAGTGCTCTGAAGACTCCTTTGTGGTTTTGTCGCTCTGCTGTTCCAGTGCCGTCCCCTCATCCTGCAGTTTGGACTCAGCGTCCAGCTCTTTGACAGCATGCATTCGCTGAGTCTCTCCTGCCATGGTGCACAATGCGTGCTGCGAAGGCCTGGTCCTCAGAGGTGCTATCTGGGAGACAGGGGCATTGTCTTCTGGATAGTATGAATCAGTAAACGTCCAGTGGCAGGAACTGCAGGGACAGGGCTGCTCGCTGCAGGCTCATCTCTTTACTTTCATTGTGAACTGCTGATCTGGCACTGAAGCAAAGCAGACCTGAAATGAAAGGAGATGAGAGAGGGTCAGATGACAAGCTTTTAGTGGTAAATTAAAGAAAAATAATGAAGATATACACACTTATATAGCAGTATGTGCTTTTTAAAATAAAAGAACCTGGCAATATTATCCAAGCATGCAAGATACTAAAATAAGTATGTATCTTTAAAATAAGATATAAACATTATTCACTCATTCTTTAGTTAAGGTGTTAGTATGGGAAATAGAAATGTGAGGAACTGTACATGACACTAACAAAGTTATTAAAGGGCATGTTCAGAAGATAAACATCCACTTTCATGTGTGAGATTAAGTACAATTTCAATATTCAGTTTCTGCCAGCAGAGAGCACCATTGCTGCATTTCACAGTAGTGCCACACAAGGAATCAGTGTAATCAATGGGGAATTTCAAAACACAGCCAAACGCCCAATACTCCGAGTCTTGGAGATACTATTAAGGCTTAAATTCTTTATTCCTGACAACAATAAAAAGACTTTTCAAACAAGTAAATACAGTTTCATCTGAGTGTTGGAATCCACAACAGTGGATTGATGGCTGCGTACCACTGTCAAAAAAACAATCACACAAAGAAAACCAGTTTGGTCTTGAAATGATGAAGCTAACTACAGTACTGAGGATGAGAAAAATACAGTACATGGATCCAAAAAGCACTGCCAGTAAATGAATCACAGACTCCTTGAGAGCAGGGACACAATGCCACAGTGTTCTATTGCTACAGAGGGCTGCAGGTTTAGATCATGGAGGAATATCAGGGATTAGTCAGTCAGCCATTAGACAGTGAGAACTGTGGGCACACTGACGTTTGCTGCCTTTCCTCAGGCATCCCAGACACAGCTTCTCAGGTCCCAGTTTACTTTGGCCCCACACTGCCTCTGCCTCTTTTGAGGTCAGACTGGATGAAACTTGGAGTTAGCACCAAAATGTCATTTTTAGGCCTCGTAACCAAACTTCCATCCTACCTCTTGTCTGTTTCCTCTGGCTGTGACCAAAGCCATTGTTGGGGGTGGCCTAGAGGTTGGAGAGAACTATATCTAGCCAGAGGATTTGGATTTCAAACCCCTGTTTTGGCTACCATTCACTCTGTTGAAGTGTCCTTGAGCAAGACACATTCCTGGCAGTTTAGAGGTGCTTTTATGGTTTTCTTAGGAGCGTATGAACCTGGGATGAATGAGTAAAAACTGTACATTTACTCTGCAGTATTGCTGTATGAATGTGGTACATGTGAGCTTTGCATAAGGCCTCTCCATCAGGTAATGACTGACTACCCTGCAGACTGTCAAACACACCTTCAGCAGGATGCATTGCTTCTCTTCACCATTAATTCTAAACCTGTTAGGAGCCAGCATCCAAAGTATTAAAAAGTTATGTCCTCAGAGTGCAGTGGATTGATAATTCTGACACTTAAATTAGTTTACAAAATACATGGTCCATAAATTCAATGTACTGTTATCAAGTTGAAGGGGGAAATGTGTTTGAATATATATCCCCTGTGCAAAGATGCAATAAATATGTTCACCAAAACTTTATCCTCATCAGTTTCTCAGGAGTCTCTCAGGGCCATTTTAAGATCAGCATCAGATGTTTCCATCCTAAAAGCCTCTCTGTCAGTCCAGGGGCTTAGCCTTTAACGGCTAGCTTACAGTAATACACTGATTTAATTAGGAGTATACATCCAAATACAATTTTTCTTTTTTTCTGTTGCTTAAGCACATTGGTTTAAGAGCAAGTAGTTGCAAAAATATGCTCTTTGTTAGCAAAGAAAAACTGTGAGGTGAGGCCCCAAAGCAAAACAATGCATGCAATGGTTTTATAAAACATCCCATCAAAGCTACTACAATGAGATTTTAACTGGCTAGAAAGTAGTCTCAATTTAATACTGATATCTCTATAAGACCTACATAAGCAAACTAGACCATCAATAATATGATTCGCTGTTTCCATATAGTTATTCTTAATACCTGCCACAGGGTCAGAGTCTCTTCGAAATCAGATGAAACGAGTCTGTGTTTACATTTTTGCATGCAAATTCTCAGTGAGTAGTTTGTTAGCCAGTCAGAAAGAAGCAGGAGGAGATTTTCTGGTTATATTTTATGGCTGTGGAAACACTACACATACTTTTGTCCACAGGGGCCTCAAAAATCAGCAAAATATGAAAGTTCCTAGTGGTAGCTTTAAGGTGAGTATAGTGAATATTAAATGAGGCAAAATTCTATTTCAAACATACAGCAATATCGCTTGATTGCAGTTAGCTCTGTGGCAAGGTTGTCAAATGTACTGCCTGTGGGCCAGAACCGGCCTGCCAAAGGGTTCAGTCCACTTCAGCCAACTGGATGACTTTGCAAAGTGTAAAAAAGTGCAGAGCAGTCATTAATTCCAGACCTGAATACAGTTCTCTGAACAAACAATGATTGCGGTCATATTTAAAGATATTGAACATTGTGCAAAATATTCTCAGCTGCTTCAGTGCAAAATAATCTGTATCAGACTTCTCTGCTCTATAGTGAAGGCTCCATGGAGGAAGAAAAAATGCACTTTTTATTCTTTCCACAACACACCTAGATTCCTTTGGTAGAGATCCTATCTGATCATCTCAGCAGTGAGGTTATGATAAGATTGTTGACATAACATTACTGCTGATAATCAGGATGATGATGACAGACTGCACACAAATGAATTCTTTGTGAACCATTGTAAAATCAATCAACAAAACCACCAACAGTCATGATGAAACATAATCCTGTTCACAATTTAAGGCACTGATTTTCTTAAGGACATGTCTTGTTATCTTATTAATGGTATGTATAAAAACTACACGGTGTGTTGACTGGTTTACAGTGTAAATGAGACCCCACAGCCCCAGAGGAGCAGATTGAAGAGGCTTTAGGGGCCTCTGCAGCCGACATGTGGTCCCAAAGGGCAAATTTATTCCATGTATAAAGTGAAGGCCCTCTCACCGGCAGAGAGAGGAGGACACTGAAAGCAGATAAGATGGCATTTTATCTTGAGGCCTATGTTTATTTCCACAGATCAGTAGCTCAATGTGTCCAGATACCAGCTGACAAATGGATTAGTGAGACATGACCCTCCACTTTTACCCAGAGGGATAACTCTCTACCATGTGTTTCCTTGTCTCATCCTCTGGTAAACCTCCCAGAGGTATTTAGCAGGTTGGGAGGGAGGCTTGAGGCTGAGACCTGGCTGACTTTAGGCTGGTTGTGAAAAATCACATCCCCTCTATAGCTCCAGAGAATCTGAAAGCCGGAGTGTCTGCAGCTCTCTCTGCCACCGGCTGGGGAAACCGTTGTGAATGGGCCCTGCCAGCATCTGGACCAGGAAGTGCTTGATCCAGCTCCGCAGAGTCAACAGTCACAATCATACATCATAGCCCCAATTGTATTTGCCCAGACCGGCCGCTGAGGTTTGGGGCTGAGGATGAATGCCTCCAGCAACAGAAAGAGCAGTATGAGGATCACAGGGGCCTTACAGAAGTAGCACCAAAGCCTGAGCTGTCAGTTTACAAAGAGTAAGGAGTCATTTATATCCTAACAAATGCCTCGTCCACTTCCCCTACAGGACTGAGCAGCTCAATAACTCACCAAACTCCTCCACACAAGCCAGAATTACTCCACATGCAGACTTTACGCATATCAATGTGCCAATTTGGTGGCGTCTTTGGTACAGCTGATTCAGTTTTATCTTGAAAAGTATAAATTGCTCTTGGACTGCGTATAAAGACAGTGTGGTGGTGACAGAATTGCAAGCTGGGCACAAGCTGATATCAAATCCTGTGCGACTGGTCTAAAATTTGTTCCATAAAAGTGTGTTTTAGTGCAGTTTTACAAGTCAATTAAGGCTGTGCGAGTGTGTGTGTTTGTGCGTGAGTTTGTAAGTGTGTGTGTTCCTCAGGCCTCCTGTCAAATCACCAAGTTTCTCGAGCAGCGGCGCCCCTTATGGCTTCACCACAACACCACCCTGATGTTTGAGACTGCTGAGTGTTGAGGAACTGGTATGTTTGTGGTATAGGTGCATGTGTGTTTTTGTGTGTGTGAGTATGTAACTAGAGCAAAACTGGAGCAACTAGAGTTTTTTCATTGCTTACATACACAAGGGCATGTATTGGTTTTTCTCAAAGGTGCTTGAATGAAAACTCAATTTCCTGCAAGTCTTTTTCCTGTCATTTTGGTGCAGGATGTATGTGGTGTTGGCTTGAGTGAAAATATCCTGGTAGCACGGTGAAAATCTCTGTCGACTCATCACATCAGGGCCTTAAGCTTGTAATTGCTTTTGCAATTTCTGTTTTCCAAGAGGCCAAAGCCCCCAATAAGCTCCATATCTCTCAAAGTCAGTTAACTTAAAAGACTACAGGCTCAGCGCCTCTTTCTCTGAGCTATTCAACATTTCTGTAGATGTGTGTTCTGTAACAGGAGAGCACCCAAAGGTGGTTGAAAGAAATGGTAAAAGCAGACCATAGCTATCAAGATAGGCGATTATAACAGTGCGGCAATTAACATTTGCGTAAGATACCACACAAAAGAGTTAGATGCTGAAGACAATGACCCTCTGGAGACACAAAGCATTATTAGAGCCAAGAGAAGGGCAGCAGCAGGCCAAGCAATCCACTTCTACAAACAATGGTTCCCTTTATAATAATGTAAATCAATAACTGGCATTAGCAGGAATTTCCCAACATGTTCAGCTTTTCCAGATGCTCCCTTGCTGAAATATCACCACGCAGTCATCTGAAAGACCACTGAGAGGGAGAAGACAGATGAAGATGATGAGGGGTGATGAGATCAGAGGTGATGGAGAGGATGAAGAGAGGAGAGGAGAGGAGAGGAGAGGAGAGGAGAGGAGAGGATGTCAAATACCAACATTTTGGGTTGGTGAAATGTTTCAAGCAAGCAAAACTATGAGAAATAATAAGGAAATACAGACAGAGGGCAGGATCTCTGCAGATACAGATAAGCAAAACCTCCAAAAAGTGTTGTTTATTTGTGACTTATTTCAAAAGTTGAGATGGCTTCTATTAATTATATATTCTCAATTAAATAATTCATTTCAAAATAATTTATCGGGGTAACAGCTATGCATCACTACTATTAACTAATAAATATAATCAATTACCATTTAACTGTTTGCTAACAGTGATAAAGCTATTAATGGAAAGTTGAATTATCAATTTAGTATTTATTAATGATGGTCATTAATGATTGGTCATAAAGTGTTACCAAAGAATTATCTTGACAAGAGCAGTAGGGAAAGCCAATAAAGAGTAGAAGAATCATACAGAAGGATGAATGTCAGGAGGTGAAGGGCAGATATTCCGTATGCTGTGTAGCACCAGTAGGCTGTGTAATCAGAGGATGCAGGGGGGAGGATCGGGTGGCAGAATAGAAGCTGTCTGACTGCTCTCCTCACACCTCTCCCAGCGTGACTGGTCCAGCAAAGGGAATGCGCAGTGAGAACGGCTGGCCCAGGCCCATACTGGGGCTCGCCGCCAAAACCTCAGTCAGCGTGCCTGCCTACTCTTCTGTATTTTTGGAAACATCCATTATGCAAGTAATTTGCCTTTAAGATCTCTGAGCATATGTCCATTCGAAGGCAGACTAGGAGGAGAGATATGTCAGCGATGTGAGGAGAGCTCAGCATACTTTCACAACTATTCTACCACACAGTTATTAATATAGAAGCTCTGGGTGTAGGAGTGTGAACAGTAGTGGTCTGTCAGGAGTTTACAAACTTAATTTCTCCATTTATGATTTACAGAGAATAATTAATGAGTCATCTGTCCTCCTCTGCGCTGGTGACGTTTTGTCAAAGGCCTTCAGAATATTTGAAAGATGCCGGGAAAACCGACGTCTGAGCACTTCAAATGAAACAGTGAGCACAGTACTGAAGGAGGCTTGTTATACTCCCTACCTCCACCAACCCCTAACCCCACCCTTAACCCAATGTGGTTAGCTGCGCAGTAGGGAAGATGGAAGAAGTGTATGTGTGTGGTGTATGTGTGTGTGTGTGTGTGTGTGTCTGAGTGTCTCAGTATGTGTCTGTGTGTATGCATGTGTGTGTGTCTGAGGGGTTCTGGTGTGTAATTCCAGAGGCTCCCCTTACCCCCTCCCTAGTTTTTCCCTTTTTCTCAGACGACTTTTTTCTTTTATTTATTTTTTTTCTAACCACTGGATTCTGGACTCAGTCTGTTTCCATATTGGTGACCACAGCATTCCACAAACATGATGGAATCTTTGTTTTAGAGTGTTTAAAGGTTATTTTTTCCTCTTTTTGACACAATTTCCCTTATTTCTGCATGTCGATGGAATAATGCTTGTGTGGCTGTGCAAAAAACAGCTATAGCGTCTGATGAACTTTACAACATGACTGAGTAGAACAGGATATTAGTGAAAGGGCCAAGCTAGACAAAATTTCCTGACTCTCACTTAAAGCCACGATAACCTTATCCTTGATGGACAAAATCCTTCTTTTGGGTTTTATTCCTCCTGCATTCCTTTTTTCAGCGTATCAATATTTGCTTGTCCCTTCTTCTGCCTGGGCCAAAGTATTTGGTTGCCTCTCAAAATCAGCAAAGTTTTATTAAATGTAAAAGAAACTTTGAGGTGGGACAAGGGTTCATTAAAGACAGCCTTCATGTCTGAGGCTACCCTCCCGCATTTTAATGGGTGAATATTTAACAAAGATACAGTTTATAAAAAGATCACCTCTTAAAAAGATAACTCTTACTGGCTACACATACTTAGACATTTTGAAAGTAAGGGACACTCAATTAATATTTTCTTTACCAAACCACACATCTTAAGAGACGTCCTGAACAGTAATTAAACACTGGTTAAAAAACAACCAGCAAGAGTGCAATTTTAAGGTGGTTACTGGGTGAAAAATATTGAATCTGGATGTGGTGGATGGACCCCCCACACACATAAACAAGAGGGGAAGAATGAAATATGGTAGACTTGACTTAAAAGGTTTCTGCCACACACTACAAGGAAATCATAAATTTTTAGTTTTTATTGTGCTTTAACATGCTAAAGTGAACTGAACCAGCAAAAAGCAACAAACGAAAAAGATAAGAAATCTATTTCACATTGTCAGCATTCAAATATTGCCATTCAGCTATGAAAGAAAACTTCTTTTAATCTTTTGTTCACAAAAGTTCATTTTTATCTGCAGATGTGACAAAGCATTTCCTCTCCCTCTCTCATCTTTATGCTTTTGGTTTGATATGGACATAAATATTTGTGTGCAAGCAGCTCATACACATAAGAGGCACAATAGCTTGTAGGTTTATATATAGAAGTATGGATTTTATGAATTTATTTAATATAAATAATTTCTTTGTAGTTCCACTGTTTACCCAATTATTCCATTCATTACTTGACAGGCAAGCATACTGTAAAAAAAAAAAAGAATTCACCTAATCTCTCGTCAACGCAATATATGCAGGTTTTATTTATTCAAGTCAATTGAACTTAAAATTTCGAATATTTATTTTCAGAACTCTTCAGAACTTATAAACATGATTTCTTTTAACTTGAAGTCACTTGCTTAAAATCAAGAGTTGAATTACAAAATTACCTCAACTTGTCTTTTTAAATTCAAATTCAGTTCTTATAACTTTAAGGTGACCCATGCAGCAATTTTTTTAAGTTAAAACAAAAAGCTGATTTTTATAATGTTTTATAGTGGAAGCCTTTAATTTATGTAGGAACTGAATGTTTTGCATCTCCATCATGTGGAAGCCAGAGGCTGTGAGAGGAGTTCGGGCCCACTACTTTCACATAGGTGAAAGTCCAGAGAGGAGAGTGGGCCTGCAGAGACAGAGTTACAACTTGTGGCCTCAGGGGACTCAGCCTTTTCTCACTGACCCGTCACCCTCTCTCTCATGAATCAATGAGCAAACTCACCTAAGACAAGCAGGCATGGGCAGGCAGGGCTGTAGGTAACAGTGTCCTCATGCCACTAACCCCACAGAAGCACCTTCATCCTCATATGTAATGCATAGATGGCAAAACACTTATTCAGCAATACACATGCTCCTATTGGTACAGCATAACTAAGGGTGCAGTGTCACAAAAGCTCAATAATGAGTTTTACAGGTGACATAAGGTTGGCGCGTCACAGTATGGGCTAATGTTTCAAGCAGTCAGGAAATTCTATATTCTCCTGCAAATGCAAACCTACCAGCATCTGGAATTTAACATTTCATGTGTTCTTGTGAAATAAAAAGTTACAAGTACAGTACAGACTGTATAAAGTTTAATCTTGTTGAAATGACACCCTGACTTGATTTGTTTCTCAGGTACAGAGCTGCAACTAAGAGCTTTACAGCTAATAAGCCTCCACTATTGCCTTGAGATGAATGTTTTTTACGACAAATAGTCAAGAAAAAAATATCTTTGCTTCTGGAGGACTGACGTTTGGGGAGAACTATTTTGAAGTTTGACTTGGGCAGGTTGGGAGTGGCAGAAATCCATCAGAGCATATCAGGATAAAGTTTGTTTGGTCTAAACCTCAACATAGCTGCAGGCCACACTCATAACCTTTCACCTTCAGGTAAGACCTTTGCTTGTAAGACTTAGAGGGAGGTGTATTTGCGTATACCTCCAGACAAGAGTGCCGACAGTCAAGTTCCAACACGTGACTGTGAAAGGGGTTTTCCTTAAACCTTGAGAAAGTAGGCTACGTAAATGCACCACGTATCAATGCCAAATGAAACAAGCTAACTCTCATGAAATACAGTTTCCCAGTGAGAATACGGAGCCGGCAGATATATACAAAAGCACTATTTGTGAATGAACCTTTGGTCTAAGTTCATGTTTGCAATTAGGAGAGAAGGAGAGCGTTTCACGTTTTACACGAATGCACTGAGTGCGTGTGAGTACATTCGCACACTCAATTGGGTATAATTGTACATATGTGCATCTCTGTGAGGGTGGTTGTGCAGCATTTAAGCATGCAAGTGCTTTCATGTATAATTTCGGTATATATTCTGTGACTGGCATGCAGTTGGTAGTGGGGTTTTTATAGAGCAGTAGGTATAATGCTACTTTTCTAAGCCCCAGTAGATGGATCAAAGTGATTCAGTCAAATTTAATGCTGTCTTGCTGAGGTCACAGGCTACCACACAGATATTTAAAATGAAAGGGCAAGCAGACTCTTGACAGGAAGAGATTAATTTCCGATAGACTTGGCACCAGGTAGTATGCAGTAAAGTGAGGTGAAATCTTTGCCTGGATAGGCAGTGACCTATCTATGTCGCATATGTCTACATTCACTTAATGCAGCAGCCACAAGTTCATATAATGCATGAACACAGAAAATCAATGGTGGATATTTTCTGAGGAACAAACCCTGTTACTTCTTCTAATTCCTAAAAAGTCTGCTGCATCTACAGTAGGATGTCTGCAGCCCTGTCTTTTGCACTGTCTGCCTTCTGTTGCCCGTTGTTGCAAAGTTTCAGAGGGACAGAAACATGTTGTCCCCATATGCATAGTCTCATGCCTGAGGTGCACGGTGCAATGGCAGACAGAGAGATTCTGTGCTGCTGCCAAAGGTTTGCTGAATAAGATTACAGCATTAATGGGAATAAATTACAATATAATAGATCTGTGTGTATTTCTCACTTTCACCCTGATGGTCTGAATACTTCATGAGATTTGTCACTCAACTTTTAAATCACATATTATTTTCCCTACATGAATCATATTCATTTAACTTTGTTTCACAATATATTTCTCCCTTCGTCTTCCACGCCCCCCCTGCAGCGGCTGGTTTTTAAGGCAATCTGAGAGTGGACAGTCGGTTTGAAAAGTGTCAAGCAAGCAAAACTATCTTTGTCTAATCTTTTGTCCCTTCTGCAGGGTTAGATCCTATTTGTTAGATGTTGGTTTCCCATTAGTGATCACAACTCTTTTTAATTCACAGGACAATGTTGAAAATCTTTTTCAAGTAAGAAATATCCATGCTGACTACAGCTGTTAAAGTATGAAAAGTGGCAGAAGTTAGTGAGTGATTCAACTCTGGAGCTGAGCATCACAGTAAAACTGTCTAAAAAAAGTCTTTAAAACTGTAGATAATATCCATGTGGCATCAATATGTCTTTTAAATAGACTCTACTAGTCTTTAAAGACTGGTAGCCATGCAACATGATATGAAATATGGTGAGAGAAACAGCTCAAAAATAAAACCAGGAAGGTGGGGCAAAGAAAAGGGCCTGAAAACCATCATCAGTAAACTTGCACCTTCTTGAGTTCCTCTGATTCAAACCACAATGCCAGATGCATCATCCTACTTCTTTGCTTCATTCTGTCTCTATTTCTTTCTCCAACCCACACACGCATGGAAGCAAATCTCTTCAGTTTGGCATGAGGTAACAGGAACTGAGGGGCAGGTGGGGAGTTGTTGCTAGAAGGAAACAAAAACATTTGTAGAAGATTTAGGATGGACGTTAGTGGAGGAAGCGCATGATTGACAGTCATGGCTTAATGCTAGAAGCAACACAGCTAACTCATAGAATAAGATCATGAGCTGAGGTTATTTGGAGTTAAGTGTTTTGGGGCGAACCTGTGCAATTTTATTCCCCAACACAATTCCAGTACATATGGTAAAAGAAGGGTGGAAAGGGTTGCAAAGAAAAAAAACATTGCGTAATATTTTTTTTCTCCCTTTTTTATTCTTCACTCCAATTTGCACCAGTGCCAAAATCAGTAGTCCCCTGGCCAATGGCAAAGAGGGAATTCCAGGCACAGCGTGCGTGAGTCAGTACCAGCATTTTCCTAATTCACCCTGCCTGCCTCCCTTTAAATAGTCCAAGGAAATGTCCAAATGACCTAATTACGACTCAGGCTTTCCTAAGTAGCCCGTGTCAACGCGTGACATGGTATTCAAAAATACACATAATCACAAAACAGCAGGGCTTTGGTGGCAGTGAAGCATGTTTTTCATCTGTTTGGTTTTATTAGTGTTATGGAGGGACAGTGAGCTGGACTGTGTCTATGTTCCTCTCTGTTGTGTCTCGCTTCTCAAAGCTTTCCCTGGCTTGGGCAGACCTTCAAAGGCTCACTGGAGCTAAGCGATTTGCCAGAGACATCGATTTGACCAGATCACTTCATCACACTATCTATGTCACAATAATACAAGCCACAAACTGTGTTACAGTAATGCATTCTACATTACTAAAATAAAACCAAACTACTACTGGAGTTCCCATTCTGGCATTGATGGGCACTCACACACAAAAGCTGCCCTGCCCGTACAAACACCATTAAATAATTGTTTCTATTTTGGGGCCCCAACACTTTGGTCCACTTCAACGGCTTAGTTGCACCTAAAGTAGTGCTTGGAAACAATAACAAAGAATCCTGTTCAAACAAAAGCCTCATTCATACCAAGTGAAGCTGAGCTGAGCTGTCATTTAGTGACATTCTAACTTTATCCTTTTACTGTGTTTGTTTGTGTAGCACCGCGGGAGACGAGGTGGTATGCATCCTGCTCAAAACCACTTTATGGTAATGGTTTGGAAATAGCCAAGACAATTACAGCAAAATGAAGGGGAAAGTGATGGACTGGTTGGAGTGCCTCAAATTCCTGCCCGGTGTTTAAAATTAGTGTTTTGTCAATGGGCCACCTTTGTGAGTGAGGCTCTTTTTATTTGCAGCTGCAAAAACCATCTATAAATACCGAGCAGTGGGGAAATGATGACCTTGGGCAGTTACAGGTTCTGAAATCAGATATAACCAAGTTCAGCAATCCACCTACAACAATTAGGTCACCTGGGAAATCCAAAAGTCCACAAGAGGGAGGGAGGAGAGATATGAGGAAGAGGAAAGGAAGTCAAGCAGAGAGGAGACAGATTTCCAGCTCCCAGGGCTTTGAGCGCTGACTGCCAATCTACCTCAGATCCGGGATGGGAGAATGCAGCAGCTTTTCTGCAACAGACAGATGCAGGTCAACAAGTTCCTCCATGATGTGCTGGGGAAAAATTAACCTGCTGTACACCTGTAGCTTGATCTCTTTCATGTCTGTTTCAGTATCATTTTCATCATTCCTTGCTTTGTTACAGTGGAAGATTTCATGGATAACAATTTGGACCATCATCCAGCCATGTTAAATCTTGGCAGAGGCCTCAGCGGTGCTCTGGTAAACATCTTTTCCTATCTGATCAGTGACTAGAGTAGCAGAAGCCCATACTGTCATTTCCCTTGCACTCAATCCCCTTTCTGCATCATTCTCAATTTTTCTTCCTCCTCTTTCTATCTTTTCCTCTCCTATCTCCTCATCTCTCTGCCTATTGGTCCCATGCGGGTGTGGCCTGTGTCTCACTGAGGCTGCAGCAGGAGGACTACCTGATGTGTCGCTGTGCAGAACGGGACCAAGGGGTCTGCTTTTGAAAAGGGGCTCTGTGCTGCATCTGCAGATCGCCTTACACAACCACTTCCTGCTTCCGACCCACTCCTCACAGGCGGCCCTGTGTGCCAAAGCCGAAAAAAGCGCAAACAGAGGGGTTCAGTCCACCCAGGGGCTGAGCACAGGACCCTATTCATCCTCTCCCCAATGCTCCTCCCTGCTTCTCCCCTACCAGCCTCAGGATGGCTTTATTTTAAAATTCACAAATATTCCCCTCGCTGAGGCATTGAGATCGACTGGATGCTCATTCCTTCTTTTCAGTGGTACTTGACAGATGAGCTGTGTCAGTGCTGCCCCCAGACCCGGGAAGTGAAACGTGCTGCTGTTAAGTATTTGTATGATGTCTGTTTGTCTGGCACAGCCACACCTCTGGCATCTGTCTCGTTACATAAGAGGGGAAACAGAGGCGCAAGGGTCATAAATAAAAGGACAACTTCGGGCTGAGCAAAATAGTTATATAGATGCTTCATGGGTAAATTAGTTGTAGTTTATTGTAGGAAACCAGTCACTGAATGAGAATCTGACGGTCACAGTTAGAGGTGCAGAGGAAAATTGGTGCAGGTTTAAATAATCCCTGCCTTAAGGGGAGGGGAGCAGGTAGGTTTGGGTGTTAAAGTTGTGCTGCTATTCCTGGAATGCTCACTTTGTCCTGTGTAGACCTGGCAACAGTGGGGAGGACAGGAGCTTGGGGATAGTGGACTCCTACTGAGTTGGACTATTTAAGTAGGGACCCAATGAGGGCCAAGGGGGCAGGGGTATTTAAGATTCTTGGGGAAATGGCAAAGTGGGCAAATAACTCTTAAGACAAACAAACCTAGAGCATTAATGATGAGTCTGTCGCTGGACTGGATGTTTTCGCTTTTCCTCTGTATATTGCAAGGGGAGGGCGAACGGCCTGAGCCTTGGTCTGTTTTCACTACTGTCCTTGTCATTCCTACCTTCGGTCATTGGACACTGCCTTGTTTTTCTACTTTAAACGCATTAAAACAGCACCCGATACGTCCATTCCTACCAGGGGGATAGAAAAACATTTAGCCTGCCGGCTCCCTGGGCTTCCCCCTCGGATGTCAGCCTCAGATGAGGGTGAGAAGAATGACGCTCTGTACGACCACTGCAAGAAGCCATTCATACAGCCACAGCTCAGCCACAGAGAGTGTGCAGCACTGACCCATGGTGGCTGGAACAGAACCAGTACTGATCCAGTCCCTGCTGTCCCAACACTACACAACACAAGTATTGATCTAATCAATGCTGGACAGGAGAGGACTACTGAGACAACATGTCCACTGATTCAACAGGATCACTGCCGGGTCCGACCAAAGTAGACAGCACCGTCACTGATTCAACCGGACAGACAGACTTCTGCTCAACTGGCTCAGCCAACACCTGCACAGAAGAGAAGGTACATCAAGATACTTTCTCCAAGACTGAATCACTACAGGCTGTCAGAAACAACACTGTTATTACTGACTGAGCTCTATTAAGGTATCTACTAACCTTGTGTTTACAGGACTAATCTCTGGTTGATCAACAAACTCAGTCAACCCGGACTACTGTAAATTCTTTTCCACTTTGCCATGTTGAACAGGAGGCCTTATTATAGGTCAGTGGCTGACTGGAGGCTGAGGAACAAACCAAAGCCCCTGGCAGAGCTCACGTTGTTCCCCTCAGACCTGCTCAGGCTCACTGGAGACCAGTGCTGGAGGCCGGGATAGAGAAAGTGGCTTCTGTGCTTCAACCATGCCCAGCCTCTCTGGCTTCACATGCTTGTGTGTGAGGCAGGCAATCGGGCCAAGCCAAAGAGCGACCCAAAGAGAATGCTGTGTACTTTAGAATATTTTTTTCAACCCATGTCTTATGGAAAATATACCAGTTCAGGAGCACTTAATACAGTATTTACATAAATTGTATAAAGGTAACACAACTTTTTTTTCTTACTGGGATAAGATAACTTTTCTGAGAGTGTTAAGGATGAATGAGTGTGTTTTATTACAAAGATGTCAGATGATAACTAAAAGTGCTTCTGACACAAGCATGGTTTAAGGTGGACATACACAATATGATTTGAGCTAATTTGTGACCCATTTTTTGAGCTGCATGATGCATTTTAGTTGGACTTACAGTAATTTCAGCTTCATTGGACGTCATTTCCCATGCAGTGTACAGGGGTGGAGCAAAGACTCATCAACTGCTTACGATGTCAGACGTTCAGATTAATTTCTGACATGTCAGCATTTTGGTCAGCCGTTGTCAGGCTCTCGCACAGTTAAATCAGAGACACGCATTGACTCCACAACATCAGTGCCTTTTTTCTCGCTGCACCCGCATGAAGTGGCAAACAGAGTTCATCTTTTTTTTTTAAGTTCTGGCACACAGGATGGCACAGACGGTCAAGGCAGCACTTTTCTGCCTTGTTAGCATCATTGATAGCAAACAACTTTCTACCTGCCGGGGAAGCTTTCAAATGAATCTTTATTGACAACTGTAAAGTGCAAGAATGGTCCGCAGGGGCCGACATTTTATTTTATATTTTACACATACAGCATGGCATAGTCCATCAGCTGAACCCCACTGTGAGCACTCAGGTCATAGCTTGACCAGTAGTGGTGGTTTTATATTGCAGACAGTTTACTTGTACAGTAGAAATTGTAATTAAACAGCAACATTTCAAAAACTGCACAGTGTATGCCCAGCTTCAGTGCAGCCACTTAATGGCAGAAGATTAAAAAATTCTCTGGATTCCAGGTAAAGTTTACACACTTTTTCTGCTAACCTTAAACACAGCACTAGCAGGACATAATTCATCATGAATAAAAATCACTGTGGCTGTAAGTGTAATTTTATCAGCCTGTCTTAAGTAACAGCCATCCCCTTATCAAACTGGTCTTTTCCCTCACTTCATCTCTCTGAGTCACTGTGGGAGCTAGCTGATAAGGCCCGACTTGGGCACATCATTTGGATCCTCTTCATAGTGCAGCAAAACAGTATGAGCAAGCTGGAGTAATCCCGTCCTCCATCACATGAATCATACTTTCCTTCTCCTTCCTATTTTTACAGCTGCTGTGCATCTAGATCTGCTCAAATGCTTTACTCCTCGGTGACTGAGAAAGACAAGAAACCCAGAGTGTTGGAGACTCAAGTTCTCACAGTCACTCCACTTCCTCACAGTCTTTGCATAAACAACCACCAATAATTCCCTCTTGACCTTCAAACACACAAAAACATTCATGCCCACTACTGTGTAAGCGTGAGCATGCTTCATGCTTCAGGAAAATCTAATCTGAGCATGAGTAATGATTTACAAACTCTGTTTTTCTACTTTGATTTAGTCTATTGACTTTAAAGTGCAGGAGGTAAAACTACAAGAATGTGATGCCATATCGGACTGTCACAAAATCAACACTTGAAAAGCATTACACAAACACTGAACTGTTGTGTTGACAGTGGTCAGTGCTTGAATCAAACACAGGATACAATATATGAGTCAGTCAAAACTGATAAACCTTTAAGACCAGAAATAATAGTTTCTGAAATCAGAAAATGGGACAAATCAGAGACTCAGAGATAACAAAAGGTGAAAATATGGACTTAGCTCAAGTTTTCAACTGGGAGTGGGAACCGCTGTTTATAATTCTCACTGTTTAGATGTTGTACTGATGTTTCACATTTCTGACAGCTTGTCAAATCACAATCAATAACACAAGTGAAATGACTATAGTGGCTGTTACTGTGCCAGCTTTCTTTGCTTTTAGAGTTACATGCATCAATCAGATGAAAAACATTTGGATTTTCACAAGCTGAGGATAGCACACTGTAATTTATGTGTCAACTTCTGTACACTCGAAATGTGCTAGTGTTGAACCCCTGAGCAGCTCTGATGAATAAACCATTTGGCCAAGCTGTTAGGATCGGAAGCCCTGTCACAGACCATTAAAAGGCTGAGACAGAGGGACAAGCTAGGGTCTGTAACCCTGCGCCTTTGACCTCTCAGCTCAGCATTGTGGTCCTAATGCTGCCCTCATGCAGCTTCACCAGAAAAACTGCCAGTCTGGGCTGTGGTCTGCCTTTTGCCCTTTTGCCCTCACTTCAATTTGTCATGCCAGTATCGCGTGCCCAGCCATTTGTGTTGGCACGGCTTGCATCTCTGGGGCAGCAGGAAAGCCATTAATCTAGGGCTAGTGGGTCTTTAGAGGCCATGTGAGGACCATTGGTCACCCAAACACACCCTGATCTTGGTCAAAGATGCAGTCAGAAATAGGCGCCATAATTTAAGAAATGTGTATAAATATTTGAGTCTGTAGAAATGCTAAACAAATAAGAGCTGTTCACATGTAAAATGTGATTACTTTACATGTCTTTGATCCTACTTTCCTGCTCTGTTTCCACTCACTGAGGATTGACTGTGTCTGATGTATTTTAAATGTGCATTGGATAAGCCTGCTTTTGCATGCAAGCATTGCACATCACAGACAAAACATAAATGTAGGCTTGTCATATCATGCGCTCTTCATCTGCTGCAAAGTTATTTAAAGACCAACAATTACATCAGCATCTTCTTGTTTTCACAAAAAAGACACATTTTAAGTTCATGCACTGAAAACTATGCAGAGGAGTACATGAATGCAACAGTTCCAGGAAATGAATAACAAATTAATATATTCCCATCTGATTGGTGTTTTTTTTTCCTCCAGAGAGTAGATTCTCCACATATCCACCTCATGATCATGCACACAGACAGAGGAGCAGAGGGCAATTAAAATGAAATATAAGGTTGTAAAAGTTTTGAGAGGACTTGTTAAAAGCTTTGACCAGTCTCAGAGAGTGAAAATCCAAATCTGTGTTGTGGTGTTTGAAGGATCAGTGAAAACTTACTGTGAAGACAGAAATCGAAAGTGGACCAAAGGAAATGCTCTTATCTTACACTGGAAATACCTTCCTTTCTATGGTAAGACTGGTGACCGTCATTCTTTCAGAGCAGCAGTGAAAGAAAAGGCATGAGGACAGTGTCTGTGTGTAATTGTGACTACAAAGTAACAACAGTCCACACATCACCAGGTCCTGTGCACTTGGCTACAATCTAGGAGGAATTTATGAATGGCTTTTGGTTGGTCAGGAGCTTAGCTAGTTCTGTGCTGTTTCATTTCTCTGCTGCTACAACAGGCTTAAATAACCTCAGTGATGCAATCTCTCCACAGACGCCCAGCTGATGTTCCATTGTTAAAAAAAGAAAAAAGTAATGGTAGTAGGGGGTTAGCGCCCCTGCTTTAAGGGGGAAAAATGACATCACAGTAGTAAAGAGGCACCCCTGGTAAGGTATGTGACTTCAGTATATTTGTGCGATCTCGCTCTGGACTTGAAGGGTCCATATGTCGTTTATCAGCTGTGTTGGGTAATTGCACCGCTGTGATTGTGTACTTGGCAGCCTGCTCTGCTCTTTAGGTCGTCTGAGAGAATATTTGAACAATATGCAATTGCTGGCAATCGCACTATGAGTGTGTGCATAAAACGCAAGCAGTAAGGATGATGGGATGTCTTTACTCGCCCCTGCTTAAACTGGAATGTTGAACTCAAACAAGCTGAGAGTCGGGTCTTTAAAAGTCCAGCGTGTAAGATTTACAGGGATCAACTGGCAGAATATGATATTCATTAGTATGTTTTCATTAGTGTATAATTATCTGAAAATAAGAATTTGTGTTGTGTTTTCTTTAACTTGGAATGAACCCTTTATATCTACAGGGGTCTACTGAGGGTTAGGAATGGGTGATATGTTTTCCAACCGGCAATTGCCAGTATTCGTGTATGAGTATGCCCCCTCCTCCTCTCTCAGCGGAGAGATTTGTGCAAGCAGAGTTTGCTACATCCAGTAAACAAAATTAACTCACAAAGTGTCAAGAAAGGAAACATTCTTTCAACAATTTTCCTTATTAAACAGAAAAATACATCAGAGTTTCTCTCTTTTACTGAACTAAGATGCGCCTATAATTGCTTGTTAACTCATTGTAAAACACACTTTATTCAAACGTGACAGAAAAACCTCACCAAAACTGTCTTTGTCAGTCTTTCCACTGTTCAAACAATCACCAACCCTGGTTTGTTCAAACTAAATCCTTGTTTCGCCACGTTAGCTGTGAAAATATTCTGCCTCAACAGGCTGTTTTCCTCTAACTTGTCCTCCAGCTTAGTGGCTGTGTCCAGTGAGTGAAGTGTGTCGCTGAGTAGTGGCTTTCATTCTGTAGACCATAAAATTAGTAATATAAAATGACAAAAATCACCCCAAAAACAACCGACGATGGCCAGTCACTGATAGATGATATATTAGTCCATTTGCCTAACCCCATCCTCTTCCACAGAGTCTGCCATGTTGCACCTCTATGATTCTACAGCAGCCCAGAACAGACAAACCAAACACTGGCTTTAAATACAACTTTTGCAAGCTCACGTCTGGATGCCACTAAATCCTACACACTGGTCTTTTAACGAGGATGGGTGCAAGCACAGTGAATCCACCTGGTTGAAGCTGTGCCAGATTTGCTCCAAACTGTTCAGAAATACAAAAGCATGGGCGTGTGCAGTTTAGAGAAGTGTTGTACCAATGGCCAGATGGACGTTAGTGAATAAAGCCAAAGATTGTTTTAGTTTCCGAGGGAGGTTCTCAACATCCCAGAGACAGTGTCTAGTATTTTTAGAATCTGTTCCCCTCTTTGTTAGACGCTTCTCATAAGTCTTTGGCGCAAATCACCAAATCCCAGTCGCCACTGAAAACAAACTGACACTCACCTGTTCCATTCATTTTCCTGCCAGTCAGGGGAAAAAGAACAACGTAACAGTAACAGAGATGAGGATGACACATCAGGCTGGGTGGCTGGCTGACCTGGTACAGTAGTGAGCTGTGAGTCAGACACTGAGACTGGAAAGCAGGGAAGCATCTGAAGAATGGGTGACTATGTGGTGTGTGTGATTCACTGCTTGTGTGGTGACGATGCTCGGAGAAGGGCCATGCCACCGGGCCCCGTAAAAGCTCGTCTGTTATTCCACATTTCCAAGCACTAGGTGCTTTTATTGCAGCACCAAGACTCACAAAAGCCTTAGGGCCAAATAGGTGTGTAATGGCATTGCACTGAGCTCGGCCGGCTGGCTGACTGACTGTTGAAGTGAGAGGGAACAGTTGACAACATAGAGTGGAGTCTGATCCACTCAGCAGCTTCATGAACTCATTCTCACTCTCTCGAAGATTCATCTGTCCCACATCTTTCCCAGCACTCTTCCTTCTTTGCTTTTTTTTTTGCTCTCACTCTGCATCTGCCCTCCCACTTGTGCTCCATTTTCCATCTCAATCCCTCCCTCTTTTGGTGTCCCTTTTCTTTTTGTTTGGTCCTCTGCAGCATTTTGACTCCCTCTCTTTGGAGACAGACTCTTTAACAAGCCTGCCCCAGTGGGCAGCAGACAGAGAGGGGAGGTTATTTTTAGATTGCTAACAGATTAAAAGTGGAACGTTTTTCTTCATCCTTGTAAAGCGTCCTCATCCCTCTCTTTCAGTCTGTAATGGAGTTTAGCATCTCTGTGGGGGATCTCGTGTTACCTCCCCCACACATACTCTTCTCTTCCCCTCCGCCAGACTCATCTCACCCCCCTACCACCAACACACTCATCCTCTCCAAACACTGACATCATTCAACAGACCAAACTCCTTCCTCTGCCTGTGGGGGCTGTTCTGTTCTGTCTGTACAGCATGAAATGGGTGAGACTCCACTCCCGACACAAATCAGGGAATGGGAGAAAAAAACAAGCTGTCAGAAAACACACATCTGCTGCAGGAAAGAGAGCCTGATATATCATTACATCCTTGGTGCAGTTGTCCTCATATGACCTTTTCCTCAGCGACACTACCACATTACACTGGTGGTGGCTTTTACACACACGCACGCACACACACACACACATACACACACACAGTTAAAGGGGTGTTAAAAGAATACATAACACAACTGTATTAGGCACAATTAGGCCAGAGCTTTATCCGGGAGTCTAGGAGGTGACGGCTGAGCTTACTTCAGCGTTTTCCTGTCTTGGACCAAGACCAAGAGTCTGACTTTTTCCTCCTTCCACACACACACCACACACACACACACACACTTCC
The DNA here is from genome assembly GCA_034769285.1 of Lutjanus argentimaculatus. Classification (NCBI taxonomy): domain Eukaryota; kingdom Metazoa; phylum Chordata; class Actinopteri; order Lutjaniformes; family Lutjanidae; genus Lutjanus; species Lutjanus argentimaculatus. Next base: position 10,590,933 of record JAWZSL010000012.1, on the reverse strand, counting down.
CCCACCATGTGGATCACCTCATCTCTGGCCTGAACTGGTGAAGTGAGAGGGGGGAGACATGGCTCTCTGGGTTTTACTAGTCCCACTCTCACTGACCCATACCGGGGTCTAAAGTCGGATACAGCTCCTGTTACTTTCCTTGACTATGGTCCCATTCCTTTGAAAATATTCTGTTTTTAGCATTGCAGCTTTTTCCCTCGCCCTTAATTTGAAGGAGTGAGCTCTTAAGCAGCGGGTGATATTGCGTGGTAGAAGTCCTGGCAGGCAACAAGCAGGAAATCTTTCATTAAAACTCACTTAAGATCCGTCATGACTTGAAGCTCTGTGTTAGATATTGAATATTAAGTGACATAGAGCAACTCTGTTGAAGGGTTTAAATGCCCTCTGTCAAAGCCTGACTGATGAACCCTGGGAACTCAGTTGAAAATCCGCAGTCTAGATAAAACAAACTGTTCTCATTCTCAAAAACTCAAATACCAATGTTTTGTCACCGCCCCTTGGCGACCAGGCCTCCCTAACCAGAAAAATATGCGTGTTGGTTGCACGCAAGCAGCTTATTCCGACTGATATGTCCATTTATTGCTGGGAGACGACCTCTAGTGGTAGCAAGTGTGACAGAACAAGGATAAGTACTGAGAAATATGGACGAGATGGGGTGGATGGACAGCTCAAACAAACATAGGACTTTCACCAAGGAAAACAAGCTTTGAGTCAAAAGGTAAACATACGGCTATTAAAAGTTTTGAGTAACTTAAGTTTCGTTATGGATGTGACCTCTGTCCCGTGAGTGACGTCACTTCCGTCCCGTGACATATGTAATATACTTATTTTAGCCAACTATGGGCTTTTTTCTAAACCTACCCAAGTAGTTTTATTGCCCAGACCTAACCAAACTATAACTGTTTTACAATGTAAAACAATGCATAATGTCTTGTGTGTCATGTCATGTCACATAGTTAAGGTCCGGTAAACCTGTTGCTGTCAGTACTCTCCATCGGCTATCTGTCATTCTGGGAGTTCTTGGTAATAAACGTATTCTGTTGTGTTGGTATGAGGATGTGTTGTCGGTGACTCATACAGACGCATACAGAACCTGTTAGTGGCTGAAAGAGATGCACCGGGCTTTTCCAAATAAACACAGGACTTTCACCCAAGAGAATCATCTCGCGAGACCCTTTAGTGACATCATGTGAATTATATATCCTAATATACTTATTATAATATAAACATATTCTTATTCTAAACCTACTCAAGTAATTTTTGTGTCTAAACCTACCTAAACTATGACAGTTTCACAACATCAATCATGGGTTAAAAAGACTTTCTGGCAGCATCTCATACAGCCGCTACAGGGTGTGAGCTGCCGAGAGGTGTTGACAAAACATCAGTATTTGACGAGTTGGGATGAGAACGGGTTGGATAAGTCATAGATTACTGTATAGACTAAAATTTAAGCTTCTGATGGACAGTTGTGTTTGAAGTTGTCTAGGGCCTGTGTGTGCTTGATCAAAGACGTTTCTGTCCATGAACGTTCAAGATGTTTCTTACAATGGAGCCAGAACAAAGAGCAAAGAGTGTGAGCTTGCTGAAGCTGTAAAAGAAGAGTGAGAAATGAGGAGGGAAAGTGATAAAGACAAGCCAAAGTATTAAATGAAGTCTAATCACAGAGTACTCTGGTGAGTTACACAGCACATCAAACCACTTCAAATTGCTCCTTCTCAAGCATCTTTTATTGATGCTATGAGAGCTGCAGTCAGAAAACAAGGAACACATTTGGGCTAATTGTCGATCACACGTGAAAATATCTATGTGGGATATGTTACTTTATCCAAAACATATGGCGCAACAGTGAGGAGTTGCTCTCAAATGAAATAGACATATCCAACTGCTTTACCAAAACACTGCCACCCCAGCGCTTTCTTATCCTTCCCTTCATCTCACTCAATAGGAAAATCGTGGAAAACAAAATGTCAGCAATAATGCTGAATGTCTTCCATGAAATAGAATATCTGGGGCCAAGCATGTTATTTCATAAGCAGAATGCACATCAGTGCCTCTGGGAATATGAAGAACCCTGTGGCAGCTCTGGCTCAGGCCCAGGCTTTGCTGTAGTTTGAGGGAAACCTGATAGTAATACCTCTGCTCTGCCCACCCCTCACTGCTTCCCTCTGGGTCTCTCATTCTAGCCAATGGAGATGCCTGGACCACAGTGGCAGTCTAGCATCTCATGGAGGGTTTAAAAGGGCTGGACTGAGGTGGCTTTGCCCTGCAGCATCAGAGACTTGGGGTCTGCGTTTACATCTGGAGTGGCAGAAGTGAAAAGAAGACAGAAGAGGAGCAGTTCAGAAGCAGAGAGAGGGAAGGAGATAACATCAGTGCTCTGTGCTGATAGTTAGACAGTCCGGGGATTCCCTAGCCCCCTCTCCCAGGTGTATGCCTGTGTCTATGAGACAACTAAGCTCCTTAGATGTGTTTAAGCTTCTCAAATAAAAGTAGCTGAGAGAAAGAGGCATTTGTGGTCCCAGTGATCATCTGACTATTAGGCTTTCTATTGTTAGAAGAAATGTGAAAGACCACGGTTTCCTTTTTCAGACCTGCAGCAGGAAAAGCCTTTCTGCTCCAGGGCTACAGAGCATTTATGTTGTTAGCATACCTGGAGCTGTGCCTCCTGTAGAAAACATTCTCATTAAGCCCACAGTCTCGGGAAATTACAGGCAGAAGTATTCCTTCAATGTGACTGGCTGCCACATACAATGACTGGTAAAGTTGAAAAGTTAATGACTTGATACATAAGTGCTGGTGGTCTCAGATGTATTGCCCTCTTAGGGCAGATTCACACCAAAAGGTCCGGTTCTTGAATGAAACCAGTGTGAGGATCATAAATTGTTCTCTTTTCCAACTGGTCCAGTTTGCGTTCACAAAGGCAAAACTCAAATGGTCCAGAGATTTTAAACACAGGTCATATGGTGGAAACTGGTCATAGAGTCGGCGAGTAAAAAGACAACAAATGGCCCAATTTCTACCTGGAGAACGTACATCATGTGGAACTGTCAGGGTCTGTTCATGTTGATGTTGATGTGGACTACATATCAGCAGACTATGGAGTACCACACAGACAGAGTGTATTAAGTAATTTAATAATGCAGAGATTGTTTGGTCACACCAACACAAATGGGGTAAAGGTTCCAGGGTTCAGTTCAACCTGACTAAGGTGTGAACCCGCCTTTAGTAGATGCTACTCAACATATGTACCAAGACACAAAAAATAATTTGTTAATAAAATTTTCATCTCCATTCTAGTCTATATATAGTTCTTAAATACTGTAACTTTACCTAAGCTGCTTAATCCCATTTATGCATCATAATCAATGGTGTAACATACTTAAAATTTCCAGGGTTCCTGCCTGTTTAATGCCTACAGGAGAAAAAAATGTCTGCAAAAATACAGATGCACTTTATATAGTTACCATACACATAGCATGATGACACTTTTGAGAAGAATTTGAGCCATACGTAGCTTTCCAGAGTCAACATCCTTACGATAATGCTGTCTGCATGAGATGATTTAATACTGTGTTAACATGTAGCACGACAGCTTTCCCAGGGCTACATAAACACCACACAACCCAAAGCAGCACCAACCCACTGCACCTCACACTGACGAGGCCATTGTTAGCCCACTGTGAGTGGATCACTCCCATAATCTGTGAATACATCCGCCTCCACGGTACCGTATCTGTATCTATTGTATTTACTTGCAATACCGCTGTGGCTCACAGACAGAGGCTGTTAGTTTAGACCAGCTGCACAAGCCCACTCACCAGATCTGGCTAAAGATGGAAGCTTTTGAAAGTCACCCCTCTGAAAAAAAAAGTTTAATTTCTTACAACCTACTGAGCAAAGTGGGACTATGTAGCATGACATTATGTGGTCCATAAAAAGCGCATTTGCTATCCTGGCCTCAAGGAGAACCTTGAGGGCTAATATAGATTAGATCCACACTTATCTCTGGAATCAGTGGTCATTTTCAGCCTCAGTGGTCGTCTGGGAGCTGATAGCATCTCAGAGACTGTCAATCTCATGTCTGACATCTGATGGAAAGTGAAACAGATTGGCAGATGAAGCCACACTCCTTGAGTTCCCTGCTGCCTTAACCTCTCCCATCTGCGTCAGCAGCCACACATGGTTCACATAACAAATCTCTTTCTTCTCCTCCGCAGTTTAAGGCTACATGCAAACACGGAAATGAGATATACACTACTGTGCTGTGGCTGAATCTTGAGGGGTGGGCACCAACTTTCTTTCTAATGCAGAGATATAACCAACAGATAGCCATGAGAAACCACAAGGGGCCATTTAAACAAAAGCACATGTAGGTGTGTGTATACATGACTGCACACTAGTATCTACACTGACTCAGTCAGTCAGCTGAGTTGATGAAGAAGACCATTCTGCATGGAGTCAAATGGGTTCAGCTTCAGAGAAAAAGATGCTACATGAAACAGGAATGCCTCCACTATGACAGGAAGCCAAACGTTGCCTCTGGGGCTGGTTTTATGTTTAAATGAGACTTTTTTCTAGGATTTCTTGGATAGATAGATTTCCTGTTTCTGCGATCAGTGAAATATTTATTTGTGGCTTGGCAGATGTGACTGACCACTGATGAAGAGTGGTAAATTTACATGAATAACGTGATTTATTATTTCCCTTTTTGAGCCCTTTAAATTTACAACTTTCCTGAATGTAAAAACAAAAGCATAACCTGGGATACAAACAGCAAAACCGAATCAAGCAAATTAAAGGTACATTTCAACCAGTCTGACACTCCCCTCAAATGACAATGTTTAACTTTAATTTACACTGAAGTTTGTCATTACTCCACCCCGTCACTTCACCCATCTGTGCCTCCCATTTCTACAGCCCAGCCACCTGTTTTAGCCCTATAAAAAGTAAGTGTATTACCCTTGAAAAGTGAGTGTTTCACACTCAAAACGTTTGTGTTAACACACTGCATCTTTTCCCTACTGTGTGGCTGTATATACTCCAACCTCTTTCTTTGTTTCCTGCACAAATACATCTCGATCCACTCTCATGTGAAGGGAAATGGACGAATGTGAGGGGAATGCAGACAGTCAAGAGCTTTTTAAAGAGATACAGGCTGTTGTAGATCAAGATAGAGACCGCAACATTTCAATAGACCTTCTGGCACTGACTGAATAAATATGAAGCAATCCGATCTATTATTTTGCCAAAAATAAATAAATCCAAACCAGTCTGGCTAAATCTGTTTACAGAATTAGGAATTAATTGTGAGAGCTTACATTCCCATGCAGTGTTAGCCTACATGTCAATCTCTGCCAGAGTTTGTGAGTGTGTATTCTTGTATGCATTACTTTTAGTGTCTGGGTGGCGGTTCAGGATCCTTTAAGTTGAGGGAGTTCACACACATGCACACACAATCGCGCACACACCCTCCCCCTAAAACAGACTGTGAATGTTTGGTTGTGCCAGCTGTGTGAGCTTGAGGGTGGGTGTGGGGTGTATACAATTGTCTGACAGACTGCATGGTGTGTATACACATAGTCATAAACAGAATCTGGAGCGGAAGCCCTGATCACCTAGATGTGCTTGACCTTCTGCCCCCAGGGCTGAACTGTTATGCTTTGGCTATGTGTAATACTTGGCTTGTGTGGCTGGAGGAAACACTGGATGCTGCACTGGACCACCGCCAGAGAAACCGTTTGTGAGTGTGTATGTGAGACGGTACACACGTGCCGGAATATTTCCCTGATTTCATCTTTTCGTTCATTGGTCTTGTATGGAGGTAAATATAAATTATCCAAAAGTCTGTTTGCGTGTCTGCGCATGCTAGTGTGTAAACATGTCTGTGTGTAAGTCTTTGATGTTGACCACAGCGGCACTGCACTGCAGTGAATTTTAGAGAGAGACCCACAAAGACCCACATTTTTGTGTCAAAAACATCTGCATTTATATATAACTATTCCCAAAAAACAAGAACAGAATTATATGTGTGGTACAAAAGTTGAAAAAAATCTATCTACACTGCCAGCTCCTTTGAAGAGGACCTCCTTAAAGGCATAATATTTCCTAAAAAAATAACAACACATAGACTTATACAAACATAATATCTTTTAATCATCACTTCTGACCCATGTGGTGTGTGGTGGTGTCTGTATGTGCAGAGAACCTGTCCTCTGCTCTTAGTTTCTCACTATTTTGCAGTGCTCAAGACGCTTTACTAACCCAAAACTTTGGCATTTGATGTCCTGGGAATGAGACTCAACAATCAGCTATCTTTCTGGTATGTTTACGAACAGCTCAGACAAATCCTGCTGATTCTACCTTTACATATCCTTGGACTAAAGCAGCAACAGCTCTCGCCAAACACTTGAGAGAACAAACCAACAGCTCACCTGGATTCTCAAGGCGGTCATACCACACAGGTGAGGCAAGCAACGCTTCTAAAAACATTCAAGAGCCTGTTTTCATAGGGTGACAGTTTTACCTTCTAACCTGAGGGATCTACAGTGTACCTTTAAAACACTTGTGGCTGAGTGTCTAGGAGCAACAACGCTATTCACAAACAAATGACTGAAATGCTAAGCATTGTCAGGTGTGGAACTTTTGACCTGATGCAGTGTGACGCAGGTCACTGGGAGGCCACATACAGAGGGAGCGTCTTTGGCTCAGTTCAGATCTGGTATTAACATACGTCCTGGGTGATCCGATCAGAAGTGGACAGCTTTGATTGCTCAGATCACATTTGGAGGTGGTCTGGGCTGCATGTGACCACATTCTTTCAGCAATGTGTACACAATTACCCTTGTTGCATACCTAAAAGGGGTATGAAGACTTATTTTACTATAAATTCTTCACAATACAAGCCCCCATTATTTTGTTACTGAAATGCCTTTATTTTTGAAGCAGCTAAATCAGGAAATGTTGGGTTTTTATCAGCAGTACTTAACATGACCCCTATCCAGCTGAAAGTGAACATGAAATAGTGAAATAAAGCAAATATCTAAAAGTATAAACAGCAACAAACTAAACTTCAAACCAAAGACATTTATTTATAACTATTCAGCTGACGCACTATAAGTAGATCATTTGGCTCATTATAATTGAAATTATGTGTTTGGGCTGTTTATCCTTCAGTGGATATTTGTGAACACACTAGCAAACACATCATCCCCAGACACCCTTAAAAAATCGGAAAAAAAAATTGAGAGTGATTGAGTGAGGAGAAAGTTTAGAAACTTTGTAGAACCCTCACTACAACAAATTCTTAATTATTTGGGCCTTTTTGTAAATTCAACAAATGTTATATATTAAGTTATTTCCTTCTTTGTGGAAGAACAATTGTGTCCGTCTGTTCCAGGATGTTGGTTACTACTGTTGGGCTGCCAGTTAAAAACAACAACACATTTTGCACATGTGTTCATTTACATATAGAATGGGGAATTGAGATCAAATCACAATGCATCTGTAGCTGCATTGTAATGCCAGGTGTGAACTCATGTACTTACAGCTGTCCACATGTGATTGGATCACCCATAATGCATGCTAATACCAGGTCGGAACAGGCTCTATATGATCCAAATACTGTGTGTGTGAGGATGTGCTAACACTTCATGTAATTCCAGCTTTCAACTCCTGAAGGGCCATAAGGCCACTGTGAACTCCCTGAGCAAACACTCTGGAGTAAGAAGAGGGAGCACACAGAATGGGATGAAGATCTAGCAAACATGCCCGTTTGAACCGGAAATATTCAGCGGGGTTAGAGCTTATGGCTGTTTGAACCAGGGACCCTAGAGAGGACCTGGCAAATACATGTGTGTTTGAAGGCCAAACAGTGCTGAAGGCAGAGCTCTCATGGGGAATCTGACAGTAGAGTCTCCACTATGCTGACAGTTTAAATAAGAAGGCACAATAAGCTCAGTCATCGAGGAAAAGATCCCCTCATCCACCCATCTGTGAAGAAAAGGTGCCATTCCTGACTCCCCTATGGCTGGAAAACAATGGATTCTTTAGTATTTATAGAGCAGAGCAGAATACACTATACTGTACATACACACCGAGAGACAGAGTGAGAAAGAGATTCATTATCCCATTCTTCAATGGCATGAGGTGCCAGGTTCATTGACTGACAGCGCTAATTAGAGAGGCATGAAAGTTTAAGCAGCATGTGACTCTTCTGACCCATAAAAAACCTGTCATGTTTGTTGGTTCAACTGAGGGCATCATCTTTTCATTTCATCTAACAAAGCCAGCATCAAGTTTCACTCAGTTGTACCATAAACAACAACAGTCCAAGCTTCAAACAAATACGGCTGGGTACTGAAATTCTATACTTTTATGCAACAGACCAAATTGCTTCAATAATACTGAGTATCAAAAAACGTCTTGTCATCCCCGGAGTAAATCTATTAGATGTGGTTTATTTTTAATGTTGTAAAACTGCTTGGAATGGAAAAACACCAAGACACTAACACATAAAACTTAAGAGTTGAAACACACAACTTAAGTTCAACTACACTGTGGTAAATAGATTCATAAGATTATGTTATGAATTGAGTGTGTAAAAAGGAGCTGAAGAATTAAAACTAAAGATTTGTACCACAATTGTAGACTTTCATTGAAAAATGATTTATGGTATAAAAAAAAAAAAAAAAAAAGCAGCATTCAGGAGCCAGTATCAAAGTCAAGGTATCCGTATCGGTACATGTATCGAAATTTTTTTGACAACAGCAAGCCCTACAAATAAAACCCAGTTTTGTTTATTTGTATGAGTGGCAGATTATTCCAAATAATAGCGAAACTGAAATAACTTCAGTAAACCCAGTAGGCGATGTAAGATAAACAAAACAGAAAAAAAGGGAATCCATCTTTTTCTGGCTTTTGTGAAAATTGTTGCCTCCTCTCTGAACCTTCTCAAAATGACGTGTCTGTCAACACTTCAAATGAATGTGGTCATCTGTCCATGACACAGATTGCTGTGCCACGGATGACAGTCATCAGTAGTCCTAGACAGAAGCTTTGAAGTGAGACCGCAGTGCGCTCCTTTTCCACCCAGTTCTCATGGCTTTCCCTTTAAATAGAGCATGACATCAGACTCTGCGCAGGTCTACCGGCCCGAGCCCAAAACAAATGTGTCCAAACAATGCCACATCTGGAGCGCAACCCAGGAGTGAGAGGGGAAGAACAGGAATGTAGCGGAAAAGGGGTTGAAAAAGGGAAAGCGGTCCTAAAGCTGTTTAGCTCTAGGACCCTGGCCAAGGCGTCTGGGGATGTGCCTGAGCTATAATTTACTGGTGATTCCCCTAGCTTCCCTCCCCCTGAAGACCTGATGTCACTCCTGCAGACCCAAGCATCAGGCAGAATGAACATCTGAAGCTCTTCTGCCTTTCTTAGTGTAATGCAGAGATGTCAGTCTATTTTAATCTCAGTACATTGAAAAGTCCACTACAGTCTGTCAATACTGACTAATATCAAACAACTCCTACAGATAAACGCTAACCACTGGGTTACTTGTGTGGTGATATCCCAACTTTAAAAGGGTAGCTTGGATTATTTGAAGTGGGGTTGTACAATAGGAGGTACTATCAATAGTCAGTGTACCTACAGTAGATGTTGGTTGGCACCCCCCCAGTCTGGAGAAGCAGAAAGGAGAGCCAGCATGGAAGCTAAGCAGTGTAAGGTATCTTAGCCACTTAAAAAAGGTCCACTTTAAAAAACAAAAAATAACAACAACAACAAAAAAAAAAAACAAAAAAAAAAAAAAAAAAAAACAGAATCAATTTTCTGACGGGAAACCACTGTTAAATATGGCTTTCTCCAAACCAACCAAACTCCATAGATGAAATCAGCAATTTTACCTTGCAGGAGTAGCTATTCTGCTCAGTCTGTTCAATTTGTTTATTTTTGTTATGTGACTTTGGTGTTTTAAAAGATGTTTCAGATTCACACAATAACCACACACACACAAAAAAAATCAGATCATGGCAGCAGCAAACCAGGAACTCCCATGTTTTGCAAGGTATAATGACTGATTTTGCTTACGGAGTTTGGTCAGTTTGGAGAGAGCTCTATTTGGCTTATATGATGGTTTCCTATCAGAAAAGGCTGTCTGCAGGAAAGGTAAAGTGGTGCAAATATTCTAATTATAGAATGGACCTAAATTTATATAGATTTTTTTAAGGCTGACTTTTTTTAAGTGGCTAAAATTAATTTTGTTGCTGACCCTGTACACAGCAGTACATTGCTTAGCTCCCATGCTGGTGCTCCTCTCTGCTTCTCCAAACTGGGTTTGTGCCGACTGACATCTACTGTAAGTAATACACTGACTATTGATACATACCTCAGACCACGCATCAACTATCCCTTTAACAGTATATCCACAGAGTTTGCAAAGAAGTTCAGAGAGAAATGCAATCTCTTGTTTGATTTGGCTCATTCTTCTGACTGTTCTGTGCAGATGCAGGAGGAGGTCTTCAGAAAGTCTTCTAAGGCAGCCTGTTCTTGTTGTCACTGTCAGAAGCAATCAGAGCTGCTGGGTCTGCATTCACACAGCAGAAGGAGCAGAGGAGCAGGAAAATATTCAGGCCAATTTTCTGCTTGTTGGATAAAGTGTCTAATAAACACATGACGGCTGATCCAACAGTTATTTGTCAGTGGACACGTAGTGCGCCGCACGCAGTCTGACACAGATACTTGGACTCATAAAATGTACACAATACATGCAAACACATACATGCACACAGTATAACACACACACATCAGTCTGAGAGTGGACTTGTGTGGGAGCTCAGGGAGCCTTTTAGATTGAAGGTGTGACCTGACAAACAGAGACATACGGTAGGATGGAAAATATGCTCAATGCGTCCTGTTTGAAGAGGAGGACACAGATAGGGAGGAATAGGAGGAGATGAAGGAGGTGGGGAAAGAGCTCAGGGACTCCCCTCTCTTGTAAGTCATGTGTTTTACATCTGCACTGCACTGAGTCTACTCAGCTTAAGAAACCTCAGACTCCAAATCCTATTTACAGGCCCAATTCAAGGCGGTCAGTCACAGTGCCACTGTCTAGAGAGGCCATCAGAGAAGATGCAGGATAAAGTAACTGATAACTCTGATGCACCTTTTTATTTTAAAGGCCCTTCAAAGAAGAATCAGATGAGACCCTCTATGCTGTAAGTGAACAGGTGCTCATAGAGCTGCCTCACTGGGGAAAAGATGGAGACAGCGCTGCATCAACAGCTCAAGCAGTTCAACTCTGAGACACATCGGCAACACATCACTACTGACTTTACATACAGAAATGAACAAAACTGAGAGGGTTGTTTTATAGTCAGTATCTCAATAGCATTGTGAGCTGAGTCAGAATTAGGTTAATCATGCTGCCAAGCCCTCAATATCTATAGCCTAAATGATGAAATGACATTTGCAAACCATCATAGTATAGGCTGTGAAAATCTGTTTACTTAAAGCATAATGAAGCATAGAGAAGGGATGCTCTAGCTCATCACTATATATGTTTCCATCCTCAGCTATAACAAAAAATTATTACAAAATCTGCATTTTCAATCAGGAAGGCAACTCTTCAATTATGTCTTTAAGTTTAACTGAAAATTATATAGGGATTAAGATATTAAGGTTTGGCTTTCTAATGTGTTTACAGAAGCTGAAACCACCAAATGATGTTATCAAAGTCAAGGAGACTGGGAGCAAATCTGGGTAGCTTGTCGAATTAAATATAAATCTGATTATTTTTTAAATTCAATAGTTGCGCTATTCAGGTATGACCAAGTTATTTCCTTCTATTCTTTCTCCCCTTCCTGATGCTGAGTTTTTAATCTCTTCTTTTTCTAATACTAACCAGGGAGAGAGGAGAGCGCAGCTCCCGGAGGGACACATCATGTATCTTTTTCTCCCCAGGTGAATTTCTACAGTACGTTGATGCTAGCTGTCAGTAAAACTGTAAGAGTAACACATGTAACAGTATGGTATGGGAGTGTCTTCACAGTTTGCTAGAGTCACAAAATTAGTTTCTCTGATTTCATTGTGACAATAAGATACAGTTACAGCCTCTTAGGTGATTTCAGCAAGGTGACACTATTTCATATCTATGAATCACTGGAATTGTTAACTAGATTAGCACAGATTACATTACAAGAGGGATTTGTGTTTGTCTTTGTATAACCCCATTTGGTGTGACTGGCCCTATGTTTTGTGCCTGAACTTAGGGCTGGGCAATATTATCAATATTACAGAATATAGACGTTGTGACATGAGCTGACATATCTCCTTACATTTTATTGTTATATGGCATAAATGTTGTTTTTTTCTGGTTTTAAAGGCTGGTTACAGTAAAGTAATTTTCTGAACTTACCACTTATGACTATTTTAGCTGTTCCGTTATTTGCCTTTACCTACTTAGTCTATTATTCACATTACTGATGATTATTTATCAAAAATCATGTGTTATGTTACATAATATTTTCTGAAAGCACCAATCGTAATCCCTACAATATTGTTGCAGTATCAACTGAAGTACTTGGTCAAAAATATTGTGATACTTGATTTTGTCTATACTGCTCAGCACTACTTAAAATATGACATTTGTACACTTGTTTAAGTCTAAATGAACAAATCAATGAAAGCTAAAGTGAGACAGATAATATTGTGTGTCAAAGACAAGCTGGTTCAGATGTTTACCCCCCAAACTTATAATATAACTGAACTAACACATTTTAATTTACTCATCACCTCCTTCAAATCTAAATCAGTCATTTAACACCATTACACAGGTGATGAAGGGCAGATTAAACCACTGACATGAGGATTTTCTTCTGAGGTTGAGGTCACTGCCCAGCTTTCACTATTGACGCCTAATGAAAGTCAGCTCAGCTCTGTCAGAGGGGAGGCACAAAGGTCAGAAGTCGTGACCACATCACTCAACATGGGAATTAAGGGATGAATAACCTCCCTGGTGTTACGTAACCTTAGAGACTGGTCTGGACAGTACCTGCCGAGCTGATAATAAACCAACCTTATCACCATTACCATGCCCCATTGACACCAAGCTAGATTTAATACTTTGACTTAGTCTCAGTCACATTAACTGGCTGGGGGATTATGACTAATAGTCTTTAGTAAGGTAGGATGAAAATGCAAGTGTGTATGAATCATAAAAAGAAAAGTGTTAAATCCCACTTCCTGAGGTTTTCTCTGGTTACAGAGAGAATTTTCATCTCAGGATCCCTGTAGATGTTTCCTTAGAAGACTCTCTTTAACTATGACCTACTGTTGCAAGCACTGATCTTTTTTTACTTCTCTCTCCCGGTAATCATCCATGTGCGTGTGGTGGTGGCAGCGGCGGAAGAGCGGGGGTGGTGGGGGCCATCGGGGAGTCTAGAGTTACATTAACGGGCAGCATGAGAGACAGGAGGTGGTAGCGGGGTCAGGGGTCACAGTGCCCTGACAAACAAAATGAGCCACCCAGTGAGGAAGTCAACAAGAGATGCTTTCCCCCTGCAGCCCCACGAGCCCTAGCAACAGCAGCTGCTGGCAAACATGTGTGTGACAAATGTGCCATCTGAGCCAATGACAGGGTCTCAATCATCACCATATGGGGTTGCCACACAAACATGACACACAAACACAAGCAGAGAGGGTGGGAGATAGACTGCAGGGGGTGAGGAGAGACAGAGGAGCAGGGGGAGGCAGCAGAGACACTAGACGCAATAAAAGAAATCAAGGAGGATATCGATAAAATATGTCAAGTATTGCGATGTTGTAGGGTGGCCAGATGTCTCTGTTTTGTGAGAACAATCTTCATGTCAGGTGGCTGGAGCTGTGTCTGGATATGTCCCCATTTTTAACTGTGGGTTAAAGGGACAGCTCACCCCCAAATCAAAAATATGTGTTTTTTTCTTACCTGTAGTATATTTATCCATCTACACTGTTTTGGTGTGAGTTCTAGAGTTTTAGTACAAAGTTTTAGTAGAAAGAAAGAAAAATAGATTCTACTGCAGCAAGAAGAATAGTTCCTACATAAAACTGCTCAAAACAAGGTCACCAGGTGACATTACTGTTGAGTTTTGAGCACCACAAGCCATTTAATCACATTATATTGGAAAGAAGGCAGACAGCTCTACAGCCGATATCTATATCAACTGGCACAAAAAAAAAAAAAAAAAAAAGAACGAAAAAAGAAAGAAATCTAGATTTTATAAATGAAACTATAGGCCTGGGAAAAATATGTATTTTTGATTTTGGGGTGGACTGTCCCTTTTAAGAATACTGAGCAGTGAAGGAGACAGAGGAGAAAAGGTAAAGATAAGATTACGGAGCCTGACAATTTATTATTCCAAACAATATTTTTGAGATATTATATAAAAAGGACACATGCAATGGGAATCTGTTAACCCAAGTATTTTGATCTGATAGTGCACCATTTATTATTAAAGATTGGAGAGGAGGGAGAAGGCTGTGGTACTGTAAATTAGGATTTACTGATATAGCTTACAAAGCTACTTTGTACCAAATTTTATCATACTGCCCTACAAAGCCTAATTGCAGTAACTAAGGGTAAAACTGAGTTTTTTTCACTGACCAAATTTTGTAGTTACTGCAATTTTTAGACACCTTCTTCTTTAAAACAAAGCAAAATTGAACTTTGTCACAAGATGAAACAGATATCATAAAGTTTATTTTTAGTTATAACTCAATTTTGACCAAAAATGTACTTACTGCAGTTAGCATCTGGACTGCAGCACAGTTTATTACAGCATAGTTACTACAAACAAAATACATGACACTGGAAATCTGGTCACCTTAAGATACAGGAAAGGCTATAACACAGAACAAACTCCCCTAAAGGCTCACTGGTGGTCTGTTTACAATGCAGACACACTCACAGCTGAGCAGACTGTTTCAGTAGGGTTAAATGTTATGATGACTCCCCGTTGAGAAAATCATGGGAGACTTGTTGCTGTTAGCTGGACTGCAATCAAGCAGGTTTTACTGTGGGTTCTATTGTTGCCCTTTGGGGCTTAATGGCCAGCAAATAGTCTCATGATGGCCTCCTCCTGCCATTCCATCCTACTAAAATCCCCTTTCATACACACTGTCCTGACTGACAGACCAGATGAAGCCAGACTGGAGGTTCACACACACAGCACTGCTTTCTTTTTTCCTTCAAAAGAATTTTTATATAATTTTCTGTGTCCCCTGATAATTCCACTTCATTCTCCTCCAAATCTACATTATAGAGTGCCCGCACTGTTTTCAATCAGTCCTTTTGATTTTCCACACTTTCATTTGATAATTTTATTTGCCTCAGCCTTCTGTCTGTCCTCTATCTCATGCTCTTTTTGTATTTTCCTCTCTTTCTCTTCCTCTCTCCCTCGCCAGCTCTGGAAAGTACATTCGCACAGTTCAACTGTGACACAAGGACCGTCTCCTTCATGGCAGACCATGCTTGTGTTTTTTCAATTAAGTCGGGCTCCTGTACACTATTCATTTGGGAAACCATAATTCTCATGGCCCAGCAGCAACTAATGGAAAGTCGCTTAGATTTTTTTTCCGGGAGAGGTATCGGAAAGACCCGTTCCCCAGAAGCGTGTCTGACTTAGTGGGGATGGAGAATAAAACCATAGGAGTACTGCTTGTGAGAATATGAGAGGTGTTGATGGGAGGTGAAGGCCTCACCGAGGGGTATGAGGGCGCAAGAACTCGTGGGGTGAATGGGAGCAGGAAGGAGGTGAGTGAAAGAATACAGATGGATGGATTTCCAAGGGAATGTGGATGAAAGTAAGTGAGTCGCAGGCCGGATCTGAATTGCCCAGCGGGGAGGAGGACAGATCCACTGAAATCACTTCAAAGCCTGGTGTCACTGGGCTGCAGATGAGGACAGACTGTCTCCTGTCCTCTTTTATTTACAGAGATGAGCCCCAATAGCATCTGCCTTAAACCACAATCAGCAGTGTAAATAAACATCTCCACACGTGCCCACACACTGGAGTGCAGCAACACTGCCCCGTCCAACATTTAACAGCTCAGTTAAAGTTGGAGGGTACAATATGGTTGTATATTACACGAGCAATAGCCCAAACCAACAATTAAAAGTAAACAGAGTGAGGGTATTAAACAGAGTATTAAAGGCACGATATGCAATAATTTCCTAAAAAAGAACAACTTATAGACTTATAGAAAATAAACATAATCTCTTTCAATCATCACTTATTACCCACTAAAAGTGTGTGGGTGCCTGTATGCCCTTTTCTCATTATTTTGCTGTGATTACCAACACAAAATGTCTGTAACATCTGACTCAACAACAAACTTTCTTTCAGGGATAAGTCCAACTGATTCTACATTTAAATGTACCTGACAACAAAAGAAATTTTGAAAAACAGAATTGTCACTGAATATCAACTGCCAGTCAACTCTTTCCAAAGTTCCCATCCCATGACTGACCTTCTTTTTTTCCAGAATGTCTCAGCCTCAGTCTGACCCCCTTCCTCGCCTGACCAGTAGGAGCCATTTATCACCATTAACATAAACCTTTCACTGAAAGCTGACTCAGTCTGCGTCCATACGTAAACAGAGCAGGAAATGTGCACAGACACACATGTGCATGCTCACACATGCACAAACGCACACCTACCTATCTACCATTGCACATTACTGTACGTGCACACTCACATTTAAAGTGGGAGGGACTTAAAAACTGGACAGCCCACATTACACCCCCCCTCCACCCCCCACCACAACAATCAACAGAGACAGACAGACAGTGAAGGAGAGACAGGCAGGAGCAACAGCACACCAGGAGGAGACAGTCTGTGGTCTTACCTCAGGAGGAGTAATGCTGTGGAGCCGATACAAGGGAAAGCCTCATGACTGTAGCGGTCTCTCAGTCTCAGTCTCCTCGGTGTCTTTGTATCTCTCAGCTGTGTGGCAGACGGGCTCTGAGACACACACACACACACACACAGGCAGCGCAGAGCAGAGCAGAGCTGACTGACGCTCGGCACACTTTACAGGCACAGACAGCAGTGGAGCCGCGCAGACCCCGGGCCCGTCCGCTCACACTCTGCCTTCTGAGGATGAAAAGAGAAGACTTCATTACCAGCTGCAGACCACGCCTCCACCCCTCCAGTCTCCCTCCTCCCAAGCCCTCCCTCCCTGCCTCCCCTCCTCCCTCACTACCTCCCCGCTTCCCTTCCACACTCCCAGCCAGTAGCACGCTCCAGGGCCTGTCCCAAGCCAAGAGAGGGGAAGCAGACTGCCAAAGAAAACCTCCCATCTCACCGCCTGCCAGGCAGCGCTGTGCACTGCACACAGAGAGAGGGGGACAGAGAGAGATGAGGAAGGAGATGAAGAGACAGAGAGATGGTGGCACACAGCATATGGTGTGAATCCACAGACAATTATTTGTTTGTTTTGAAAGTGTACATCACCTCAGAGTTGTTTCAGGTTAGGATTTGGCAGTGGAGCACTTAAAAATGCAATAAGGATGGGTAAAGTGTGTGTGAGCATGTGTGTGGGAGGCAGGAGGTGTTAAATGAGTAAACGAAGAAGGAAAGCAGAAGGAGGGGAATTAAATTTGGACCAAGTGAGAAGTGTGAGGCAGCAGAGATTCACTTGAGAGACAGAGAGAAGTGGGGAATAACACAGACAGGCAGGCAGACGGAAAAAAAAACACAGACACACACACATTGAGCAAGACGGGTGATCAATTTGACAGTTGCAGGGAGAAAAGTAAAAAGTGAAGAGACATATTTAACCAGGGGTTGCTGGAACATCTAATTAAGATTTACTGTAAGATAGATCACATCAAAAGACTGTCGCACAAGAAGAAGTATGAGTGTCTGTGTGTGTTTGTGTTCAAGGGGGTGGGGACAATGTCTGTCTCAGTGTGTTTGTGTGTCTATAAACCTGTCTCTTTGCAAACTGCTCACATCGTCATCACCCAAAATAAGGATGACAGTTTTTGTCCATCTTCAGCCCGTCTTTCCCCTCCTCCTTCTCATCCCTCTCTGCCTTTTCTTCTTCTGCCAAAGTGAACTCTCTCCCCATCAGACGGGGAAAACAGGCCTAAAAGCACTAGCTGTTTACTGTCTGTAATTATGAGGGGCTGGGTACACTCAACCCAGGCAAGCTCTGCACCCTGCCCCCAGTGTCACCACACACAAACCTAGCTCTACCAAGTGTGCCAGTTAAAACTGGGCTATGACACAGACAGAGCTCCTCTCTGTCTGTGTAAGTAAAAGAAAGGAAGAGTAAAAACAGCAAATGTTTCAGATGGACTTGTAATTAGTGAAACTGTGTTGTTAAAGGGGAATTCCCTCAACGTAAGAAAAAAAAAAACCCAGACATAGTTGCAGTATAGTCTAAACAACTTACAGTTATGGGTTCATGGAGGTCAAACTGTACTGTAGGCCCTTGACATGACATCGCAAAAATCAAAGTTCAAAGTAATGACTTCCCAAGAAAGAGAGCTAATTTGCTGGTAAATGCTATTGGTCAAGCTCCAGTTCACAGACTGACAGTTGAGGCTTGATTCTGCTGAAAATTAGAAAGAGACACCACCACAGCGCATCACTACATCCACCAGGACAGCCACTCCTGCATGTGGTGTCCCATTTGAAGTACTTTCACAGAAGAAGACATCACTGACTTTAAAGCTATGATATGCAACATTTCCACACTAAAATGTCTAAAAACGCTGGACATGTATTATATATTTTGCTATTTGTGTGCTTAGATTATTGCCAAAAATTGTAAAACTAAGAGAAATCAATGTTATTCCAAGTAATGGTGAGTTTCATGCTAGATGCCAGCTGCCATAACTCCCGGGAAAACAATGGACATGCTGGATAAGTCTGTCTGAGCCATGCCGGGTAGATTTTCATCAGCTGTGGTGGTTGTTTAAAAGTGAAGACAACCCCCATGATCCCACACTACTTCACAACATCATCAAAACTTGTTATTGTTTAAATGTGAGAGACTTCTTGTGGCAAAATCTAGGAAAAAACAGTATAGTATCGTCTCAAAAACTTACATTTACGGGTTCATGGAGGTTAAACTGCACTGTAGGTCCTTGACATGAAACACCAAAAATTAAAGTTCAAGAAGTGATTTCCCATGTATTTGAGAGAGATAATTTGCTAGTAAATGCTATTGGTCAAGCTCCAGTTCACTGAATGACAGTTGAGGCTTGATCCTGCTGAAAATTATAAAGAGAGACAACCGCAGCGCATCACTACATCCACCAGGGCTGCCACTCCTGAATGTGGTGTCCCATTTGAAGTACTTTCACAGAACAAGACAGCACTGGCTTTAAATAAAGTTACACAAGTCTAAGATCCCATAGTATTTTCTTAATTGCTCAATAGGAGTAAGCAAATGAACAGCATGGAGAAACACAAATACTGTATTCTAAAACAGTATTGCATTGCCACCAAAAGTACCCAGAACTTCTAGTCCCTGGGACTTCTTTTCAAAAAGCTAAAAGATTCTTGTGGCCCATTGTTGCCTGCATTTCCACCGCAGTCTAAAGACCTGTGAAGATTGGACAAATTAATACAATGACGTACGAAAAGGCAATACAAGTAACTTCACCACACCTCCAGTCCAGTAGGTGGTGGTAAGAAGACGATGAAGACTGACTGTACAACAACGATGACACCATATAAAGGAACAGACAAGCCTGCATTGTCATTTGTGCAACACAACAACAGTTAGCCAGTTAGCATGGTGTTGGTTCAAGTCGTGCTGTTGTAGATATGAGGGATTTCTTATGTTAAATTAAAAAATATCAGTCATGCGCAACTCCTAAGATAATTATACTATAATAGATTCAACAAAAATGCTAATGTAAGTTCAATTAAACCACATTCTATATTCAATATTCCTATTTTCAATGCAATTGTTAACTGTCAAAAACTGTTAACTGCAATAACACCCCACAGAAGAAGAAAACAACGCACTTAATCATGTTCACTGTGAGCAGGAAGACAGTTTTGATATTGAATGACTGATGGAAAATGGATTTGTGGTTGAAAGGAAGCAATAATACAGCAGAAAACAGAGAAAGAAGTGAAAAAGAAGGTGAAAAAGAATATGTTTTCAATGGGATTCATCTCAGTGAGCTCACTCTGATGGTGCAGCTCTGTATTGAACCCCTTTATATATATACTTTCCTTTCCTACCAAAAACATTTTGGGCTGGTCAGGGGTTAAAAGTTTGAGAACCACTGTTCTACAACAACAGTACAAGAGGATTGCAAGATCAGATTTAGAGCTATTCAGCAGATCACAGAAGGGTACAAAAGGACCAAAAAGTCTGCTTAGTGTAATAAAAAAGGGAGCAAATTTTTTGGGCAGCATGTGATGAGGTAAGCAGGGATTAAACAGATCTTTTGGCGATCTCCCACACTAGCATTAACACCTACACAGACCCTCTCTGTGGCATAATAGTGTCAAATTTAAACGGTCCACAAAACAGTACTTAAGGTTATGGGCTGCCTTCATTGTAGGTTGTGAAAGCCCCGGCCTGGTGTTGGGGTTTGAGACCAGTGGAGTGGGTTGGTTGAGAGAATAGCAGAAAAAGGGGAGACAAAAACTCATTTCAGTGCACTTTATTGCTAAGAAACACTAATCCCTCCAAAAACCAAAGACACGGACAGCCCTTCTGTGGTGTTTTATGTCTTTAATCTGGGGCTTTAGTGACAGAGAAAAGACTAATCCAACATCTGAAAGCTGTTGTTTGTTTACGGTCTAACTATGCAATTAAGTATTGTCATTACCGTAACGATAGTAAATAGATAAAAATAGCACAAAGTGGCCGTATAATGAGGAAAATTAGAACAGTAATGACAGGCTGTCAGTCACACTTTGCCACAAAAAGAAGTGATTTTACTTCAAGAGCTAAAACTGGGATTTAGCACTGAGGTGGAATTTACTGAGAGGATACAATATTCTATCCAGCCACTAGGGGCTGAGTTAAGCTGTAATATACTGTACATACAGGCCATTTACAGGTAGGGACCAGGCAAAGTTTGGCACTAACCTTTTTAAGCAACATGTCTCTCACCTTGATCCCTGTTTCTGTTTTTGGGAGGATGAACATTTATGCCTCTTGAGGTTACTGTACCAAGCAAATGTTTAGGCTGGGTATTCCTCCCACATTTATTTTAAATAATTCATTTAATCCAGGGCAACACACACACACACACTATGAAACAACTCATTAGGAAGATTAAAAATAACAGATATGATAATTTCTCTGGAATCCTGTTACTGTAAACTGAATTCAGTCCAAAGACCCAAACAAACACAGGCTGCATGTGTGATGAGAACACCACATGCTGCAAAAGTCTGCTTATCACAAACAACAGATTTCAGTGCTTGAAAAAGAGAGCTGTATCCAAGTGACTTCCTGATTGCATATGAAAGCACTGATTATGACAGATTTATTAAAAAGACGGCATGAAATTAGGGCTGCCCCCTATTAATTGACTAAACCATTTCATTTATCAACTAGATGCAGCAAAAAAAATGTTGGTATGTTGCAACACAAGACTTTTCTCTTGTAAGACGGAAGTCACTATCATTATGGGGCACTTGTACGTAACTGGAACTTGGGGAGCACTGGTGTTTGTTTACACTGCTAGCACAAGAGCTTTGTAGCGCTGGAAGGAGGAGGTTTTTTAGGCCTGGCGGGGAAACCAAGCAGGAAATGCTAGCAGGGAGCTTCACTGGAATGAGCACCAGAACCAGAGCCGGGCAAGTGGGCAAACGAACCATGCTCAGCAGCCACTCAAGTCATCGGTGCACTGCTGCTAACTTAACTGTGCTGTAGCTGCCATTAACTAGTTAGCTCTGCTAGCTCAGTTTGCTCAGTTAGCATTCCTACTAGACTGAAACATACCCTGCAAGACCGACAGAGGCCAGTTTGAGAACAAGGAATACACTACTGAGGTAGTTTAAACCAGATTCGACCAGGACTCTGGAGATGACGAAGACGCAGCAGGTTCAGGTGTGAACCATAGACAGTAAATAAGTAGTGGAAAGGGCATCTGTGATGTCACCCATAGGTTTATGAAGAGCCATTTTGAAACTTTTGAAGTGTGGTCCCTGTGGTCGTCGCCACAGGCAGTTTCTGACCCTGCTAATTCTCCACTAAATCAAAAATGGGCAAAGAGATGCAGCATGAGTGGAGCCGAGGCAACTGAATGATGCTGCTTCCTAACGGCTATTCATCTGTGATCGCACCAACCTGTCACTTAAAGAAGGCACACCCTTAATTTTCCAAAACTTTAAGCCTTAATATAATTAAAATCGGTGAGTTATATAAAAATTCGCCTGCACACAGTTGTCATGAAGATGGAACTTAGCTTATCAGACCAAAACCGTTTTTTCTACCAGGCTGTAAACATGTTTATTTCTGCGGTAAAGGTACACAATTTAATATAGGGTTCTATAGGGACTGACTCGAGGCCACTCAAGGAACTGGAGTTTTTGGCACTTGCGTGTTAGCTTTACTTTTCAGCACTGGAGGTTGCCACTTGGTGTGGACAGGAGGTGTGAAGCAGTTGATGAGCAAGTCTGTAACAAGTTAATTTGGAAGTATAAATCATGTGTTGATAAGTTCGTTGTTTGAGGTTGTTGAAATAATTTAACAGAATGTTCAGTCTCCTTGTTGGGTGTTTGAACACATTTGCAATCATTACCGCTTTTGCAGTTATAGCACTAACAGGCAGCTTGCTCTGTGTAAAAAAAATACATATTTAAATAATCATATTCACTAGTCAACAAATCACTTAAACTAATGACTACTAGATGATTAGGAAAATCTTTAGACAGGAGCAGCCCTACATTAAATATAAAAGCAAGGAGATATACAGCATTGGTGAATATCTTAACACCACTAGGTTAAATATACCCTTTATACAGAGTAGGCTGGAGGAAGAACAACACCATAATTTCACAAAGACTTCAGGTTACAGCAAAGCCAAAACGGCTGCCTCTGTGATTGGATTTCAAAAGCCACAGGAAAAGGTCTGACTGTCAGGCATCACACACATTTGGCAAAACAAGCAGGCTGGGATGAGCCAAAAGGGAGTACTATATTATACTGCTAAGACTGAAACGTCTTAATGCCAGTGACTCCAAGAATAGTTTGTGGTAAGCTCACATATGCATGTGAGTGAACTAAACTGGATAAATGGAACAAGAACATACAATAGGATATAAAGTTTATGAAGTGCATCAGAGACAACTTGCTTTTCTTTGGATGGCAGCTGGAATCATATTAGACTTCAGGATTCAATCATAGGTTGTTGTGAAATTGAAATTTCACTCTTAACGACCTGAATTGAAAACAGAGTGGAGGCGGATGGAAAGAGAGGGGACTTTCTGTGTTGTTAACACAGAAAACCTTTGTGAGATGTATCAAAGTGAGCGAACCTAAGATCAACTCCTCCAACATTTCCAGGATGAATATGGAGATTGTTTAAATCCAGCCCTGCAGGGGCCTGTGCATCAGGACACCAATGGCTTGTATTATACTAGTCTAAACAAGTATTTTTAGTTCCTTTGGGGGATTAAAGAAACACAGTTTTACCCATATTCTCAACTCTGCCAACCGTCTAAGGTGTCTAAATGGACTCTCTCACTGTGTGGAAGAAAAAGTCATATAAAACACCAATGCTAAACATATAAAGTGTTTTAATGACCTTAGAGTATTCTAACCTCCCCTCAGGGAGTAACACCTGGGTCAAAAATCTAATTAAACAGAGTCCACTTGGAGGCAACGTGCAGGTAGACCTACAATACAGTTATTACTAAATATAGTTCCCTGAAGCGAAATATAGCAACGAGAAAAGCTTTCTGAAATTCACCTCCGCTAAATCTATACAGAAACCTGTCTTTTCCTCTGAAAAATACAGAGTGACAACTTTAAGGCACCAATTCTGGACTTCAAAGAAAAAGGATAAATCAGTGTAGCCATGGCAAGATAAGAGTGGAGTCAAGTGTTGTAGTCTGGCTATATGTCACTTTGTGTGGCACTATAGTCCATGCACTCTGAGGCACACATACTGTGTGGTAACCAGGACTGCCTCTTGAACAAGACTTGACAATGAGGAGTCCTAGCTGCAAAAGAGCCTCAGGTCAAGTCTGTATTTTATACAATAATTATTGAGGCTTGTTATACATGTAGTTTCATAGTATTAAAGCCTGTAAAGTGCAGTAAGAGCACAGTTTTTCTTCCAAGATGTAAAATGATATCTGCAACCTGCTTTTAGGCACATTTGTGGTGAGAATGTGCAGGATCATTCCAGGTCATGGTGCTGACACACCCAGAGCCCCAATGAAAGGCCTCCCCAACACCACCAACACTCCTATAACTCTCAATTAAGGGCACTGAGGGTGATGTGGTGACTGTATTCCATGACACACTGACTGCTACACACCTGAAATGTACAATGAAAGCAATAATATTACAAGAATAGTTCAAATTATTTAACATGGGGCTGTATGAGGTACTTATCAATAGTCAGTGTTTTAGACACCGGCTGGCACAACCCCAGTTTGGAGAAGCAGAGTGGAGTACCAGCATAAAAGCTAAGTAATGAACTGCTGTGGACTGGGCTTCCTCCCCCAGTCCAAAGACATGCAGTTAATTAGGTTAACTGGGGTCTCTAAATTGAATGTGAATGTAAGCGTGAATGGTTGTCTATCTCTATGTGTTAGCCCTGAGATGAACTGGTGACTTGTCCAGGGTGTACCCCGCCTGGGGGTGGGTGGGTCATGATCCCTCATGGATAGGCGGTTACAGATAATGAATGAATATGCTTAAAATATCGTCCGTACTAAACTGTTATATAAGCCAAATATCACTCTCCAAACTAATCAACAAGTACCTCATACAATGCTTTTTCAAATTATCCAAACCCTCCTTTAAGACTTTACAGCAAGAAAAATTCATCTTTTTTTTTTACTAAAACAGGTACAAATTCTATGAGTGTATTGTGTCTTTGTGCACCGAGACAAGAAAGAGCCCCAAAAAACTGAGAAAGTGGGTTTCAACTCAGACACAGAGGAATGGTGGCTAACCATCTAACACATCCATTCCCTCCCTCTGTCTGTGCAGCTTTTGGGCTCTGGTGCTGCTGGGCTAAGTGGACAGCCTTCAGCTCTGGGAATTTCACACCTATGATGGCCATGACCAGCAGAGCAAAGCCCATCACACATTGGTGTGCCATTTCTGACCCAGGGAGCCCAGCGTCCGCGAACACATGCTCTCCCCCAGGGCAAACACGGGGCACCCCAGCCACTGTAGACTTAGCAGCTTGGCGATGTGTACTCGCCCCGCCATGTGGACCAGGAGTGATGATGTTCCCAGGGAGACAAGGTGTGGGGGTTTGGGTTGGGGGAAAGTGGGGTGGGACCAGGGGGTTAGAGGTGAAAGAGGGAGAGTTGACGAAAGGGGAAAAGGCCCACCTTAAGTGCTTCCTGCTTTCTGTTCTTGAGGGAGCATAGACAGACTTAGTCTTTAGTTTTCCTGTCCTAACAATGATTAGCTTCAGGGCAAAATTATCACCAGAGAAGAACATCTTTACCGCTTGGAACTCATTAGGATAATTTTATTTAGGATAACATGACAGACACATAACAACATAACAACACAGACCTTTACATTTCTTTGGTTTGATACTTTCAAAATCTCGCTTACTCTTGATGGTTTCTCCAACACTACTACCCCTAGCTTTAAATATGGATTGTCATGTCCACTTAACAGCGTATGCATCGACGCAGATCAGTGCAGGCCTAATAAAACTGCAAGTGTTAACTGGAGGTCTATGACTGGAGGCAAACTGTAGTGCCCTGTGTGAATGTTGGATGCACCTCACACACTCATCCACCACTCTGACCTTACTTTCTGCCTTGCTACATACAGGGCCTTATTATAGCCTATAATACTAATTAAGTAGTACATAGACTACTTCCCTAAATAATGTAAATTGTCTAATAAGGATATAACGCCAAGGAGTGCTACTTCAATCACCACATTCACAAGTATACCTTTTCTGGTGCTGATGAAGGAAAGAATTATATGCCAAAAAGTGAATCATACAAGAATCCTAGATTCTCCTTACAACTATCTTCCACAAAGAGCAATAAATATCTGGTACATATATTGTACATATTTTTCCTCTACCAAAATACACATGCCAAATGTGTTATCATGCAGAAGGAAACATGCATCTGCTCATGGATGAGAGATTACTCCTTAGCCATGGAGGATGCCATTAATGAGCACGGACCTCTCATCCATGAGTAGATGCACACTTGCTTGTGCACAGTGATACCATTGGCAGGTGTAGTTCAGGAGGAAGAAAATAGCTCCTACATTAACCTGCTCATTATCTTGAGTAGGTGGGTCATGATTTCTGGATAGAGACACTGCACTTGAGTTTTTCAAATGTATTTTGGTGCTTTTTGGTGAGAGACATCTCTACAGCCAATATCTCCAAAACTCAGCAAAACAATCTGGATGGATAAATAGCACTACAGGCAAGAATGTGCAGTTTTGATTTTGGGGTGAGCTGTCTATTTAAGACATGAATTATTTAAGGAGCTCTATGGGAGCTTACTTTTATGCTTGATTAATTTCTCATTCTTTTTGTCAAATGTTTCTTCCTTTGCTCAGCATAGCATAGGAGATAGAAGGAGTTTTTTATCCTAGGAAACATAAAAACACAACCTATTTGCTAATCATGTTGACACAGTGAAAACAAGATAATCACTATGCTGTGCCTAGCTACACTGGTGTCTCAGGCTTAACAGTGGCTTGCGGGTAATTGAAGGGTTACTGACTTAAAAATGTAATTTATAGAGATAAAGTGATAGAGCTGAATTCTAAAACACATATCGATGTTTCCTCTTTGGGTTTCATCTTCCGGTGCCTTTATTTTGTTCCGATTAAAGCGTCTGGGTTGACACAGAGAAGGGTGGATAGAGCTGCCATTGAACTGTAGCGGAGCCACAGCAAACCAAACACAGAGCCCTCATCTGCACAAATAGGCCTTTCAATCCTTCCCCTCACTTTTGTCCCATCAATACTTCACTCTTCATGGAGACCGAAGCCACCAACTCCAACCTTCCTTCTGCCCCCATCCAAACACACAGAGGGGTGAATGGTGTCTACTGTACGTTCCACCACTCCCCTCTCTGTGGGGTAGAACACATTTTGACAGGCCTGTATTTATGGCTGGCTGGAGTCGTGTTGGAATGAATCATGAAAAGGACCAAAATCATCCTGCTGGATGTTCATTTATATGGAGAACTGGTCAGCTGTGTGGGTCTGTGTGTGTGGCCTGTGTGGAGAGAATGGGGCTTGTGTAAGTGTGTAAGTGACTGTGTGGGAGCAGAGGATAAAGATAAGCCCTCTAATGAGCAACAAGTGTGTTGGTTATTCTGTGTTTATTATCTGTCTGTGTCTGCATGGATGAAAACGCTTCATGCTTTCTCTGTTGAGACTGTGGTCTTGTCCAACATTATCAAGTCTTCCTGCCTGCAGAGAAGTGACTTTGTAAGTGCCACCATATAAACCACCACCATAACAGATATGTGGTGGTTTATATGGTGGCAAATATCTGTTATGTCCTGTTTGATTTTGCATTTTTGTATAGTGTCGTTGTTGTGTTATTGTCTAGTATGTACGCTATATGTAGTATGTCAGTATGCTGTCTTTTGTCATATGTTGAATCAAAATTATAAATAAAAAATAAATAAATAAAAATAAAATAAACCACCACCATCAATACTATGGTATTATTTTTTAGTATATCTTGGAGAAATATGTATTACATTTATTGCGCTAAATCATAAAATCACCATAAAATGTCATCAGAGATTAAGGAAAGTTAAGTTGAAATACTGGTTTCTCAGAAAACAGCATTACAGCCAGCATGTCCTCTTTTGAAATTTCTATTCCAGTGCAGAACATCTGCCTTTGTTTTCACATTTCATGTTCATTAAGGCTGAATGTTCAGGGTGAGGGTCTGTTTATGAATCACACAAAGTCATTAATAATTAGTTAGAAGTTAGAAGTTAGAAGGAGTAGTTGTTATAATGGCTAAATTGAGTCTTTTGTTAATGGAGTGTGTCAGGCAGTAAGGCAGACAGTCACTAAACTCCAGTTCCAGAGGGTGCATTTTGAGAGCAGTGGGCTTTTGTTTTCAGGATAATGGGCTTATAAACAGTTAAACAACTTGCAGTGTAGGACTTGTCATCCCTCGTCATTGTCTAAGTATAATGTTGTACATGTCTTGAGTCTGTGGAGGAGGGGGTGGGGAAAACAACTCACTTCATCATATGTTAAATAGGGATTCAACCTATTTAATATTCCATTTATGGCTCCAACTAGTTCGACTGCAGTACTCATTTTTGAAGGGTCTAGGAGTCTTACATATTTCTCCTTTGAAACAATACTCACATGCACATGTGTACATGGGAGAAGTTACTGGCCACGGTAATGATCCATCCTTTCCATACTAGACATAAAAAGATGCTTCCTAGTGTCACTTCAGTGTAAGAGATGGAGTTCAAAATCCACAAAATTGCATGTTAAAGTTCAATTAAAGAAAGCTAATGTGAGGCTTCAGTAGTCTGAGTTATTCAAATCAAGTGGGTAAAATCCAAATTTAGAATCTATTTATTGTGAAATTTCAGTTTTCCCAGAAAATATTTCCTTGCTGAGCTGTGGAGGAAACATCAAACCACAAAGTGGGTTGCTAAAATGACTAACTTTTTGCACAGAAGGAGAACTGAGGACTTAATATTTTCCATTGGAAAACTCAATTTGAACTTCAATATTTTGATCATGGTGTCTTCCTGCCATAACAGATCAACAATGACACTCCTATCTCCAGAAATATCATACAGAACACGGACATATAATGTCAAAATAATGACAAAATATAGGCATGGCAAACCACCAAAGGAAAGCTATGGTGCAGGCTAGCTTGACATAACGCAAAGCTATTCAGCTGCCAAACATATGTAAATTGATTTACTAGCTCTCTACTTTAGCCAATGTATGGACTGTGCAGATGTACCATAGGAAATTTATTATCTATTTATTGCAAAAACCTAGCTTTCCATACAATATCTCCTTGCTGAGTTGTGCTGTGAGACATAGTAACACAAATGAGGGGACCGAGGACTCAATCTTTTCCATTGGAGTCACTTAAGGAGGGGATGTTCCTGGCCAGTATGGGTGAGAGGAATGATTACAGTGACCGATAACTCTTTCAAATTTTTCATGTTCAGTGTGCGGGCCAAGACAGACTTGGAAAAATGTAAACCTATCCTTTAATTATGAGCACTGTAAGCTTTATGTAATGTTAAGCTTGCAGGAAGCCATATCTAACCTATAAAGCAAAAAAAAGTCACAGACTTAAAGCACATGCTTGTGACTCATCTAATTTGAGACCAGTGTGTTTGCATAGAACATCTTGTATAAACTGTGAATAAACTGTGAAACTGACACTGTTACTCTGCTTGATGAGTCTTCCCGTTATCTGTTGGAGGGAGGTTGGCCACAACATAACCTTGAATTTACAAGAATTTCTAGATAAATTGCGCACCACACACACACACACACACACACACACACACACACACACACACACACACACACACACACACACACACCACACACACCCACACACACACACACACACACACACACACTGCACGCATCACCCCATGAATCCTTCAGGGTGCACTGTCTCAGTGGGTGTGTGGTAACAATGGGAGCTGGGGTGAGCTAAGGCAGACTTCTCTGGTACTTCTCCACATAAACCTTTAATATGAGGCCTCCTCAGCACCAGTTGGCCATCTAAAGGCACTGTACCCTGTAATTGACCTTAAAAATACTTTCCGTGGAGGTCGGCAGCCATGTCATTGGCCTTCGGCCCAAGTAGCGGCCGCATCTCCTCAGCCCAGAGGAGCCTGGGAAGGCCTCACAGGGTATATTTAGTGGCCCTGTCCTTTGAGTGGAGCAGGAGATGTAGATAATGCCAGTCTGTGTATAAAACCACTCCACCGCCCACGAGTGGGCCTCTCACAGGCACATTTCCCTCTCCCACGGGGATGTGTTTCCTGAGGTCAGAGGTCGGTTATAGGCAAGCCAGGTGACCAGAATCCACCTCTCCTATGATGGAAGGGCGAGCCAACTTTTTGGCTCTGCAAGGCAGGCTTAGTGCTACATACAGACATTTTAAGTGCAGCACACATCTGTGGTGTCACTGATACTGTAGCACACACAGGGTACCAGGAGATATGGACAGAGAAAGTACAGTAGCTGAGATTTGACAATCTGAAAGGCTAATGTCATAAAATTGCTGGCTTTCTAAAGAGTTAATGTGCATCGACACAGGATTCAAACAGCTGTCTTTGCATGACATAACACTATACATATTGTCAAAGCAAACATTTTGACATTGAGCAACATAGACTACTGATAACTCACAGCTGTTTGAGTGATCCCCTAGTATACAGTCCTATAGGGCTGGTAATTTGTCTTCCATTTGGAGCTAAATATACAACTTGGAAGAAAAAAAAGGATGAATGAAGAGTGAATTTTAATTTCACACATTATTGAGTATATGTATAAATGTAAATATAAGATAGGGCCCATTGAGTGGGGATCTTGTGCCGATCTGATCTGTAGGATCAACATCCAAATAAATCAAGACATTTTTCACATGATAATCAATATATGATCCTTAGATTAAAGTAATCATCTACAACGGGTCCTAGAATTGTCAAAAATATCTTATTGCACTAAATGCTTCTGTTAAAAACAGTTGTATCTCAGGGACATTTCTGAAGAGCATCATGCCTCCTTGTGCTTCTGTTGGTGAAAACTGTATTTGAACTTCAATATTTTGATCATGCTGTCTATTTCCTGTCACAGCATTCCTTTCACAACAGATCAACACTGACAATTCTGTCTCCAGAGATACTACACAGAACATATGGACATTATATAAAATAGTACTGTACAGGCATGGGAACCCACCAAAGGAAAGCTGTGGTGCAGGCTATCTTGTCATAATGCATAGTTATTCAGCTGTCAAACATATGGAAACTGATTTACTTGCTGTCTACTTCAGCCAATGTATGCACTGTGCAGCTGCATTATATAGGAATCAGATCACACTTTGTATGATCACATACTCAATATAAAGAGACTCAGATTGGAATGAGGGCTAATGCAATCTGCAATTTCTATTCTGGTATTCGTTCTTTGCTGAGTCTTTGTTCTCCCGTTTAAAGTTTGAGTTATCTCTGCCGGGCATAAGTGAGATTATGCATTAGGTTGTGTGTATATGTGTGAGAGAGCGACTGTCCGTGTCCACAACGAATGTTGTATACCACTGGACCCATCAGCATTTTTGTGCACATTCATGACTGTATGCTCAAGGACCTCTAAGGGTTGCGGTGATAGTACTTGGAGTTAAATTCAGTCACTAGGCATGATCTAATTGGCTCTATGCCAAAACATTAATCTGCTGAATAGCCACAACTTCCACTGGGGCATGCAAGCTCCAACCAATGAATAGGTAACATCAAGAGTAAATTATTCAGAATTTCAGATTTGTGAATTTCTACAAAAATGTAAATTTCTACACCTATTATATTGTTGAAAGCATTTTGGTTGCATGTTCTAAATAAAAATAAATGATGATATTTAAATTGAGAAGTTTGGACTTACTGTCCATTTATTGTTTCCTTAATAAGTTTATACAGTTGGGGGAACCCATGATGTTTGATTACAATACAATTGCATTATTCTATACATTTTAAAGAAAACTGAGACTGTACTAAAAAAAAAACACCGTACAAATTTTGCACACATTTAGATAAGAAAACTTGCACTACACAACGATAGAAAAAACTTAATTCAAATCTCTGCTGGTTGCATCTGGCAGTGGTGGTGGTGGCATTGGAGTTGGTGGTTCACCATCTGTTGCCTGGTGGAGCTCGACACTCTACTGAGTACATTCTTCTAGGTTTTTATTTGTTCATCATAAACAAAAAAATACTAGCACTAACTAATACTAAGACTTAAGATAATAACATAATACCCATATTTGTAATAAGGGTACAGATGCACAGTGTGGTATGTGCTGTAAGTGTTTAGTAGCTAGTTATTATGACTAAAGCACGAGCCTGTTCAGTTGTTGTCATACCTACCGTAACATCCCTGCTGGTTTCTCTTAGAGGCTCTTGTCAGGGGCATCTGTAGGCTAATTTATGATTTCTTTCAAGAAAGATCATCGTTGTAGATAAATCACAGTTTTCTTCTGTCTTGTAAATTTTTTAAAGGTGAACCCTGGAGTTGATATAAGAACAAAAACACACCTCCCCCTCCTCTTCCTCTGCTGACTTCTTCCTTTTGACCAACCAACACAATGACAGAAAAACTCTTTGCATCTCTGGAGTCAAGCACTGTTAGGACAGTAGAGTGAAAGAGCAAGGCCTTTAGTCTGATACAAGCGTGCCATTTCTGCACCTTTCACAGTCATAAAAACAGAGTGGCCCTTATGACTGACAGGTGGAGTTATGAGCAATCATAGCAAGAAGTACTGCTTGACTCAGTGCCACTGGCCATCAATGTTATATAATAGTCATATATCTATGTCTTGTCTCTGTGAGGCTCCTGTCTATCTCACTATCTAGCATAGTGAAATGTTTGTGTGTCAGCTCAGTTCAGTTCTGGGTGAGGGAGAAAGCAGATGGGCCAGTGTTTACTCGTAGCGTGTGTGATCACACCTTTAAATTCCTCAGAGTAGTAGCGAGAGAGGTTGCAGTCACTTGTGCCTGCCTCTGCTCCTTACCAGTGGAACCACAAGCCTTGGCAAGCTTTAGCCTCACCATAAGCCAGCTCTACTCGTCTAACTTTAGATTTCATGGCCTCCAGCAACGGGTACTTGGATCTCACACAACAACCAGCCACTAGTACTACTGCAACCTTAAATCATCCATAGAATTGTTCAAATGCTTTTATAAACTAAAAGGATATCCTTCATATCTTACAACAACAGATCAGCTCTTATTACCTTCATTCATCTTCTATTTTCTTTTCATACTTGCTTCTTTTTGTCTCTTGACAATACACATGTGTAAAGGCACAAAGATAGCAGGAAACAGGACAAAGAAAGAGTGTCAAAACTTCTGGATTCTCCTCCAGAGACGCTGCCCATGAGTATTAAATCCGAGCCCAACAATAACAAAGAAGCACTTTTGATCCGCTGTATAAAAAGACGGCTACAGAGCTCGACAGACCAGGGGTTCATGTGCTCACCGTGGCCACAGTGACAGATCTGCCGACCACTCCTTGCCCATCTGGGCTGCCGGTGGCGCTCTGCCTGCTCTCCGAGGACAGCGAGTTCAGACCAGTAATTTAGTTCAGATGAGGTAAAGCAATATTTCCAGATTAATACAGCCATATTCCTTCAGAACTGTCCTTTCTTTCTTCTTCTCCTCCTTCCTGCATTTTTTTTACATCTTACATGTCCAAAAACGTCTGGCTAAAGATGAAAGGAAGAAGTAGAAGAGAGAAAAAGAGACACATAGAGAGGAGGGGAGATGAACAAGTTTTATGCTTTGTGAGGCAGACACAAGAGATAGCCAGTAGCAGTGTGACAAGAGTGTTTCTGCCATTAAGTTTATTTTGATGTTTTCTTAAAATGCTTAATGATCTGATTTCCCTGAAGAGATAAAGGAGGAGGAATAATTGGATAGATTTACACAATCTTCCTCACCCATTCATTATTATCATGTCACCAAATTATGTTGAATAAGTTAAACCCCACAGTAGCGCTCTGTTGCTACTAGGCAGGCGCTCTGAATCCTAAAATACCTGGAGCAGATTCAACCAGCTGTGCAGTACATGTTTAAAGATGCTCCACTTTTCTCTCTCAAGCATTTTCAAGATAACATCCCTGATCATGAAACACGTCTGAATTTCTCAAGAACTTAATGTAAGCTGCATCATATCATATCTTATCGGCATGAAATTCCTCCAGCTGTGATTAATCTGGCTTGGCAATGATTTCAGTAGGTGGGATTCAGGAAGTCACAGCTGTCCCTGTCTTGCAGCTGCTGACTGAACATGTGACTGGATGCAAACCAGCCCATCCTGATGATATACAGAGCTATAAATCTCTACAGAACTGAATGAGGAGCATTTTTGCAGTATTTCTGATACATGCTCTGATAACGGTAAATCAGATTTAAGTTAGCAGGAAGAAGCTAAATCCACAGATTAATTGGCAACTGGGCATCTGGCTGGCTTTGTTGTTGGACCACAGCCAGCTGGACCAATCGTAACCTTGCATGCCGAGGCTTTCATCAGCTGGCCATTTTGTTAATGTATTTGAAAACTGGAGATTAATCAGCTGTCTCCCAATAGTTTCTGGAACAATACCTCAGATCCATAGTCTGTGTGCAGCGCTCCCCGTAGTCTTCAATTATATTCCAAAGGACGTTCCTTCATGTACTTCATATACAGAGGATAAGGCAAGCAGCCACATTGGCTGTGGCTCTCAGAGCCTCATAGCAGAAGCATGCTGATGAAGGACTGATGATGGACGGACAGCAATGGCAGTCTCCAGGGCTGTGATTATTTTATGTTTTTTTCATGCTAAAGTAACCGTAGAGTGTCACTGTGTTCCTGCCTCGTAAGCAAGACCTCTGGCTAGATGCCACCCTCTAACCAATTCTGCTGATCATTGCAGGGCGACTAATGAAACAACTCCTGCTTCAGCTGCAGTGTTTCTGATGTTTTTTCTGGAACGGTTTCCCCCATCCATCTGCCACACTGCATGACTGTGATGTCATGACTGGGCTCCCTCATTGGCCAGGCTCCGTTCACCCGCAGTGCTTTAACGGTACAATTGAACAGCGGGTTTGAAAGGGAACGTGAAATTAGTGGTGACTCATCTCTGGCCGCTATGTTATTATATCATTTCTTTACCAGAAAAATGATTTCAATCGATCTAAAGTTCCATGAAATCAGACCAAAAAAGCCAAAAATATGTGTCTGAATCCGAAAGATGGAAAAGATGAATTTTTTATGACCACGTTTCTTTCACAATCTATAGATCTTTGGTGTAAGTGGGAACAAAAGGTCTAGCATGGAGACAAGCCTCACACGTGCAAGATATTTCACAGAATAAAATGCCTCTTAACATTACAACCCAAAGTCGAAAACCTTCTACCCCTCAAAGGCATTATTTCCACAACACAGTAATTTGTAAGATGAGGTGTCATCAGTGACATGACAAGGAAATTTCATAGCTATTGACAAAGAACAAAATAATGTGGAAAAGCACTGGTTTTACAGCACCATTTGGCTAGTTTTACGGAGCAGGGGAAGAGGAATTCTTTAAACGTTGAACCTTCAGAGAGCAGCTGAAGTTCAGAGGTCACTCTCACAACTACAAGTCACATCAGAGGTCTTTTAACGCCGCATCACTTCTCTTGTGCAGTCAAGTAGATTATTGAACTGAGAAGAGAAGAGAGAGAGAAGAGGAGAGGAGAGGAGAGGAGAGAGGAGAGGAGAGAAGAGAAGAGAAGAGAAGAGAAGAGAAGAGAAGAGAAGAGAAGATGGGTTATATGTTTGTACATTTCTTGCACTACTAACAGTGAGTTTTGCGCTACTCATTTGAAGTGCAATGAACAACTGTAGATTACTGCTGCTACTATATTAGTTTTAATGTGGAAGACATCGTTTACCTACAAAATATTGTCGCCATATAAAACTGTACAAAAAGTTATTAATTAATTTTTAATTGACTATATCATTACTTTGTACGCTCATTTCAAAATACAGGGGCAAATTCTACACCCTAAAAAATTCCCTTAAAAACCTAAAAACAAGGGGAAACCCCAATTTACACCATTTTGCACAGATGTGGGAATTATTAAAGTGTGACAGATTAAAGGCCCTGATTGATTGACAGAATAATATTTTTCCCCACATGCACTCTGGGAACCCTGGCTCTGATTGACCTCTTGCTTTTGTCGATTAGTTTTAGAGATATTCTGATGCTGTGTTTTCCTTCCTGATACTGATTCTAATACCTGAACTTTGCATATTAGCCAATACAGAGTATGAAATTTAAAAAAAAGTTCAATCTACACAATTAAGAGTCTCTTTTGTTTTTCCCATAATCCCAAAATAGTTTAGTCCAAACCAGGTCACATTCACAAAAGAAAGGCAACTCACTCCAGGTTTTAAAACGGACCTCCACAAACCAAACCAAATCAGGAAATAAACATGAAATAATTGCATTTCATAGTTAAGCTGGTGAAAGAGGCTATTTTGTGGATATGAATACAGGTGTGCGGCCTGCCCTTTGGTGTGCCTTGGGTACAAAAAATTGAAGACCACTGATATAGAGTAGGGCACATTACATTAAACAGTAGAGGAGGAAAGGCATGAATTGTGATGTTGAGATGGAAAGAAGCTGCCACACATTTAGCAAATTGTCAAAAAGCAAGACTGGTGGAAAGAATGGACATTACAAGTCCCCAGTCTATCTGTACAGTACAGGAACACCCAACATCCACACATTCCCATGCTTGAGCTTGACTTTAACCCCAGTGACCTCTAACTGTGAGTGTTTGTGTGCGTCTGTGTGTGTCTCTGTATGTATGTGCGTGCATGTGTGTGTGTCCTGTGTATTTGCACATCCACTGTTCCTAGTGTAATGGAGGGCCAACGGACCACACCAGAAGAACAGAAGAACTTTGGCTTTATAAACAACTTTTAAATCAACCATTGCCTAGCTGCAGTATTTTCCTACAGATTTCTAGCCAGTGCTTTTGAGCCGTAATTCATGGTTCTACTGTGACAGTAGCACATTTAAAACGATTGTGTAACTGCTCTACCAAGTCTTACTTAATTCTCTTCACACGAACAAAGCTGATAATTAAATTTACAGCAACTCGTCAGTATCATAATTCGTCACTAGAGAAATGGCTTGCAATACACTTTCTCACACTTCTCCAAGATCAATGCAGCGTCCTGGTCTATCGTGTTTCATCTTAACGACTTTTGCTACAGTAAATGTATGACTTGGATCTTTATGTCACATGAGCTGCACATTTCTGTCGAGGTAGCTAGCCAGTGCACGTTTAGCCTGGCGGAATGCAGCCCTGCATTGCTGAGCTCGGCTGAGATTTATGTGACTGCTGTGGGGTGTGCATGTGGGTAACAGATGGTGGCATCCTGCTCCTCTTTCCTCCCTCAGCACATCACTGCTTACTCAAGTCCCCCACCCCGTCGCGTCCTGTCCCTATCTTATGTTCTTTTCCTCTGTTTGCGTCTGCCACAATTTGCTCTCTGTCACTTCACTGCCTCAGACTTAAAATCAACACTCTTATGGTCAGTTGGAGTTATCAGCAGTTTTTGGGGACTTGCAATTAGTCACCGAGCTATCAACACCACGCTCTTCCCCATACGCCCACTCTCACCACCCTACACACCATCCATTCAACACCACTTTAGTGGACACTCAACACTATCTAAGCTAAAAAACACACACACACACACACACTGCTTTCAGTGGGATTAGGGTTTTCTGTCTCTATACACATGGTTAACACACAGTCACACACAGTCACACACATGCCCCCTCCAACAACAAACCAAATCACTTCTTTCTCCTATAGCAGAATGATAATATGAAGCCAGACCTTTCTTGAGAACTGAGCACTGTGGAGATTGGTCTGGCTATGCAAGACTATCCTCTACTAGAGACTAGACTCTGAGTGGCGCACTCTTGTGAATGTACTGCTTAAAATCCATGCCAATGTAAAGGACACATAAAAGTATTTCGGCAGCGACAGTTATTGTTTGAAAAAGGGCGTATCTATTTTCATACATAAAGGGGGCATATATGAGCCCGAACACTCACCTCCTGTAGACTTGAAAGATGGCTGTGGTAGAAATAATGTATCTTAATGTAACTTCTAAAAACATTCCAGTAGCATAATCTACTTCTTGGCTGTCCATCCGAATACTCAGCATGTTCCAAACAGTCATTAATTCACCAAAATATGGCTGAATAGACTGCTTTAGTGTTGCACTATGGCCCTCGTCAACACTCAGAGGCTCTGCCTGAAGCTGTGGGGGATATTGGCTCTAATTACAATGCCTGTCAGCCTAAATCACAATGCCAGCAATCACAACACCACTGGAGGCAACTGCGGTGTAACTTCTAAATGTATAGCCTCCATGCATCTACTGCCGAACATGTTTGACATGCACTTTGTGGGACAAATTTGTACTCAGCAGTGACACAGAAAAACTCTCAGCCTGTGATGACGCTCTCCATCTGTTTTGCTCTTTTTTTAAAACCCTCACATCAGGCAGGATGGTCTTCAAAAAGTGAAAGAAAACCTGCTGACTCTGATTTATCTTTCTCATCAGATGCCAAAGCCCAAAAATATGGCACACACACATATCATACAGTACAGGAGACTGCTCCAACAATGTACAGTTGCGAGTTTAGGCCTGGAAAGTACTTTAAAGGATGGTTGGAATTTTGGCTCAAGTTTTTATGTTTTAGTATCAAAATTCTACCTTCTCAAGCAGTTCTAAAAATGTTTTGACATGATGTAGGTTTCTGCATGATAGTGTTGCTACCGTTGACATGCAGCCTATACAGATGGACAACATAATAGCTGCCCAAAAGTGAAACCAAAACATCGCTGGCTGCAGTATAAATCATAAATCCCACCCCCTCCATGTCAGCAGATGGGATAAAGGCCAAATTAAAACATCAAGGTACACGTCTGATACATT
Organism: Lutjanus argentimaculatus; assembly: GCA_034769285.1. NCBI lineage: Eukaryota > Metazoa > Chordata > Actinopteri > Lutjaniformes > Lutjanidae > Lutjanus > Lutjanus argentimaculatus. The sequence continues at coordinate 10,552,011 of JAWZSL010000012.1, read as the reverse complement.
TTTCTGTAAGATGGTATCTCACATCTTCGGTAGATCTTATCATGCTGATGTGTTTTCCTGCGTTCATTTTTCTGATCAGTTTCATTTTAATTAGTTATTTGATGCTATAAAAAAAGGGGGTTGTGTTATGACTGGCACCTGAGCCCTGCTTGCAATTGAGTCAGCTAGCTATATGAGCATGAACCCAAAAGTGCTGCTCCAACTCTGATCACAGCTGCACAACATGGCAGCAGTCATATCCTGGATATTTTGGATTCATTTCAGTAGAGTGGGAGAAAGTGGCAACGCGCTGCCCATCTTTATTTATGTCAATGGTAAACCTTTTGCTAACGGCTAAATGGGAGTTTCCATTTGAAAAACCCAGCAAAGAAAGCAGATGGAGTCACCCTTTAAAAAGTGTATTTTTAGAAATCAGAAAATAAGCAAACTATTTGTAGTGTCAATAGTTATAGTTTTGTTATAGTTGAGAATTAAGACTGTTTTTTTCTATTCTGTGGCCACTGATGTAGCACTGAGCAATACAGAATTTACTGCCAATCAAAAAAGCCATTCAGTGTAAAGACATCAAATTATATACCAGCTAAAATGGGCATGTGGGACTCGGAGCCATTTACGCAGCCATAAAAAGCTGACCTATGGGAGCTCACTGGAGAACATTCACATGATCTAATAAAAATGCAGCCAGCACTGATTGTTCCTTCCCACACACCTTGAGCTGGCATGAGTCTCACCGACCCTGTTTGTGTGCAGACACAGATAAACACACAGATGCAATCAGACAAAAACACAGCCATCGCCTACAGATGCAAGTGTTCCACTTAGCTAATCTAATCCCACTCTCAGAGTCTGGGAATGTACAGCTGTGTGGTTTTGTGACACACTGGGCGCTTTGCCATGGGGAGTCACCTAGAGGTGTGCTGAGTCGTTAGTGTGTGTGTGTGTGTCTGTGTGTGTGAGTTCAACTAGTCCACGAGACCACAGAGCTGTGACCACAAGGAGTTAAGGACTTTTACTATTGTGACAAACACATGCATACAAGTACAGACACACAGTCGCAGCCATGCAACCACAAATCCACACATGCACACACCCACACATTTACAAATGTACTCATACACACACGGAAGGAAACTTAAGTCACATTAGTCACAAAAGATGGTAACGTGCACACCACTGCATGTTCATTTAAGGTCACTCTCTCTCTCTCTGTTGTTCACTTAAGGCTCATTTATGTCCCCTTTACGTATGAAAACAGATACATTCAAACTATCACTTTATCTTGGCATGGATGTTAAGCAATACAGTCAGTGCAGGGTGCTGCTCAGAGTCAGACGTTAACCCAAAGATGAGAAAGAAGAGTTAAAAAGTTTCTAACAACAACAAACATGCTGTTGAGGGAAGGTTGTAATAATGTACCTCTTGAGAATGAGTCAAAGGCGGAGGCGGTGTTGTAGAGGGCAGTGGCCTGTTTAACTGATGGATGAAGGAAGTTTTTCACTAACTAACTGATGACCAACGTCATTTTCAATACTTTTGGTTTTTTAAAACTTCTTTGTCGTGTCCTGTGGTCGAGTCAACTGCTTCACTGCCCCCCTTAGACTACTCTTGGTCCTGCTCCGTTTCATCCGTATCCGTAAGCCTACAGAAAATGTGGAAATAGGACGACATGAACGCAGAGTTTGGAGAGAAGACTCCATAGCTGTATGCATATTCAACATTAAGCCTAATGAATGAAAATGAGGAGAGCAAACTGATACTGCATCATCCTTCTACCCTTGAGGTAATTCAGAGAAAGGTTAAAAATACTTGGATGACGGACTAGGGACTAGGATGGTGCTGTATGCCATATATGAGAACTATTTTCCAGGACAAGAATAGCCTATATGCAATGATCTTACTAACCCTAAGCCTTTTCCTTATCTAACGATATATGCAAAGATTTGAGCTCTCTTTCCCCAAGCATAAAAAAATACTAGGATGATGGCCAAAAGGTCAAAGTTGCTGTGTTTCCTCTCATTCTTCATGCTGTATCTCTGTTTTCTAAGCACACTCCCAATGTGACTTCACTGCTGGAAGGACTTCTCCACTCAACATGGCACACAAAGCAAGATTTGCCCATTTTCTGTTTAATTGAAAGTAGGGGTGGAAGACTCCTCAAGGGAAGGGGAGACTGTGGGCAAAACAGAACTTTGTTTGGTCCCACCTTCAGGGCAATCAGTTTGATGAATCCAAAATATAAACAGACAATCCTCTCAGCAAACTCTAGCTACTTAGATAATTCATTAATCGAAATCAATATGGTTCAATGTCTTGCTTAAGGACACTCTGACGTATGGACAACCTATTGTAGTTCCCAACTTAAACCCTTAAATTCAAGAACAAGTGCAGAAATTTTAGTGGATCTCAAATGTACGACTAAGATTGTATACCTGTGCCTGCATGTGTCTGTGCATGTGTACAGCATGTGATTATGTGTCTGTGAGTGTGGGTGTGCTTTACTGGTGTGTGTGAACGCTTGCATTATCCCCTCCTGGCATTATTGCGTACCTTCTCTGCTGGAAAACTTTCTGATTTCAATAACATTGCATCTAAATCAAGTTGACGTGGTGGATGCAATCTGAGGACCAGCTTGTACCTCAGTGTTCTTCACCCTGAACTGGGTAGGGATTGTATATTTTAACCATCAAAAGCAATAAACACAAAGCTGATACAAGAAGGGGTTTGACTAAAGCTGTGGGCAGGAATTTTGGTTCATTAAGTAAGTTATGTGCCTTCAAACAGAGCTAAAAGTCATGGCAGTTGTCAGGAGATTATTATCACCACGTCCCCGCCCCTGGTTCTCTGCTCAAAGTCTCAGGGAAAGTGCTGAGATGGGTTATAGGGTTACACTCTACAATTGATAGTTTAATGCCTCAGGCTTAAAAATTGAGCTGCCTGTTTACTCTCAGATGTTTTCATAGCATACAGCTTGTGTTATATTCATATATACGGTATATATTACTAAGTTATACTGCTATCACCACTTGCTAGAAAATGAAACAATCAATGGCTCTGGAACCATATCATCATTCAAAATATGAGCATGTGAAAAGATAAACATTAAATTATTATTTATGCTTTGGTTTTATGTGTTCTGGACGTAGGCAGAATACATAAAACCAACCCTGACATTACAGAGGCATTCCCCTTTTCAGAGGATGAACTTTTTCACTCGTAACTCAAGTGTTACTCAACAGTTTTAAATCATTCTTCGCCATGTGACTTAGCCAGAACATAAAAGGACAGAGTGAAACTGACCATCCCTTCTGCAGTATTACTAGTTATGTATAATCTAAAACAAATCAATGATACATTAAACAACTCCAAACAAAGATTACTGGAGGAGATTTATTACAGTTTGAGTAAGAGCTCATGAGCGGAAACACAAAGAAACTCAGGCCAGGTAGAAAAATCAACATTTCTCATACACATCAGTAAATTATAGCCCATCCACAGTGTGATAAAAGCTGAGGTTGGCATTACCAGCAAATAAAAAGGCAGCCAGAACCTGTGCAAACTAAATGGGTTCAGATCTTTTTCTCTAGCTGAGCAAAGGAAATACTTATCTGAGAGGAAATGCTTAGCCGTGGTCTATGTGAGACTTTCTGGTGTTTAATGTTAATTCTGCAGCACTCCAGCTATGTCTGTGGGCTCTGATGCCATTTGTTTCTTATTTCCTGCAATTTACTGCATTAGCACGTTATTTGGTTGGCCAGAGCCTGATGCTCTGATGTCTGTTCATCAATGAGGGAAACAGGAACAAACATCCAATACCTGAGTGTCTTCCAACATCTCAGCCAGAGCACACAGCCCCAAAGTGAACCTGTCGCCCAGTGCCCCCTGCTTTACACTCAGTGAGCGAAATTGCCTACAGCTGTTTATCCTTCAAACACCTGGCTCCACCACACGCTCTGGCTATTATTGTAGGCTAGTGTTTTTATACAGCTATATACACAGGGTGTCAGGCCTGAGCTATAAGCAGTGAAGATTTACAGAAATACAGAAATGATTCAATATTCAACAATATTATCATCTATTACGTGGCTTTGTCAAATACTTGACTCTGATTAGTCAATTATAGCATTCTAAGATCTGTTATTTCTGTATAGCAGACCTTTGATATAATTAACAGACCGTTCTTATGGAAGTAGTCCTGATCATAGACTCTGGAGGAATCATTTTTAAATCCATAAAATCATTTTAAAATCAATATTTTACAGTTATTGTCAATATCAATGTATCACAAAACCTTTACTTCAAACAGAGAAAATTAACTTTGTTTATAATGTTCTTCAGTGTGACTGAACACTTTTTGGTTTAACTTAATATCTTAAGCTTAGTGAACATGTTTTCTCAAGTACAACTGAATTAATATAAATTTTATTGTGCTAGAAATTTCTAATTCAAAGTCAACTTAAAATTTTAAGGCAGCCCAGACACTAACATTTTAGTTTGTTGTTGAAACAAATGTGTAATGGCACCTGGCATGCTTCATATGAATATTACAGTAAGTGGTAGTGGGAAACTAATTAGCAAGTACTTGCAGGCCTGAATATGATGATTTCTTTCTTGGTTCATTCCCACGCCATGAGGCAGATATCTCCACTTAGTCTTATTTGAATGAAACCATATACGTGACCTGATTACTGCATTTTGACAACATCAAGAAAATCCTACAGGAATTTTTAAGTAACCCCCTCTATGTGTTTTTTCCAAATGTTTCAAGGGTAACTGCATTTTTAGCTGAGGTTTTATTCAATGTTTGACAATTTTAATCCCCAAAAGCATATAGAGGTATCTTATTAATGCATGCATTGATAAACTCAGGGGAGCAAGTGAGGGCTTGCATGTGTTGGCTTTGCCTGCATGTGAGAATGCACTGTGTATATTGCTCTGTGTGCATATGTCTCTGCAGAGGTGGGAGGTAACTAAGCACAAATACTTCTGTACTATACTTAAGTCAAGTTTTCAGGTACTTTACTTGCGTATTTATTTTTCTGACAACTTCTTGCTTTTACTCCCTGCATTTAACAAAGATATAGATGAATAGACAGACAGACAGACAGACAGACAGACAGACAGACAGACAGATAGACAGATAGATAGATAGATAGATAGATAGATAACTTTACTCCTCACACTTTCAAAACCGGTTCATTACTTTAGTTTTAATGCATTTGATGGAAATTGTTGATCATTTTTATTTTGAATCATTGCACGCTGTCTTCTCAACACCAAGACTGATTTCAACCTTAATAGATGGGACAATAACACATAGAAAACATGAATCCTTGATGCATTCATCTGTGCATGTCATGTACAACAGATGTAATGCTTATTTTTATTTTTACTTTTTTTCACTTATACTTGAGTAAACAAGTTGAGTCACTACTTCTACTTTACCTCTTCTTTACACAAGTATCTCTACTTGAGTAAAAATTGTATGTACCTTTGCCATCTCTGCATCTCTGCATGCACATACAACTGCAAGAGGGTGGTTTGTGCTATACATGGAAATATTTTCTGATTTTGACTTGCCTTTTAATTAAAAACACATCAAATGTAAACTGGCAGATTGACAAAAGGTTGGCATAGTAACTGCACAAATATAGAAGGGAGCAGTAAGTTCAGAACATACAGTGATGAGTCACTGGTTGAGTTTAGGTCATTTGCAAAAACAGATAAGCACCATTCTAAAAATGAATAAACCAACACCAGTATGATTAATATTCCCCTGAGTCCATGATAAACAATAAATAAATAAAACTGACATATCTGTTCTGTACAGAGAGAAGAAAACTGACAGGAAGGTGGTACCAAGCAGAGTGCAAGTGGACCTCAGAGAGAGAGAGGGAAAAAGGAACAAAAATAGGAAAGAAGAGTGTTTCAGAAAAGCGGCCGGCTTCAGAGGTTGTAATTGACTAATGAAAACCATACCATTGCCAGACACATGCAGGCCCTGAGGCAGGGAGAAGGGAGTATGGGACTGAGGGACAGGAGCAGGAAGAGGAGAGGTAACGTGAGGTAAAAAGTCTTCAGCACTGATATGGTTTTCATTCCACCAGCGTTAAACTGAGCCATTGAAGACCTCAATTTACCAGGCCAACACTTCTGTCATACAGCTGGACATGGACTCGCTCTCACTTTTCTGCTGTCTTCCTCTTCTGTCACACCCTTTTCTTTCCATCTTTCCCCACTCCTTTCACTAATGGCCTGAGGTTTTATTCCCTTGGCTATCAATGACACCTTTAGTTTTCTGTTTCTCTCAGCCAACGTTTCCAGTGCATGCTAACTTTATGTCAAACATCCCTTGTCCGTTCTATTGTTCTCAGTGGAATCTGGCACCTTCAGCTCACAACCGTGTACACCTGGATTCCTGACCTCACTGCCGCCTCCAGTCTCATAAATCAATCAGTTCACCTATAAAGGTTTAATTGCAGTACCTGGATACTCCTGTGATAATGGGCACGTGACTCTGATTACTGACTGACGGACAAATCTGGCAATTTGTTCAAATTTTGTTCCATGATGTTGTAATTGTGCTGCCACTGGCATTATTATTAAGTCAGTCTGAATGGTACACTCTTAGAAATAAGGGCTCCAAAGGGTTCTTCTGACACGGCTGAGGTTCTACCCAGAACCACTTGCTTCCAAAGAACCCTTTTTTGAACAACAGGTTTGTCAAGAGTTGTATTTAAGACTAAGGGTTCCATCAAGAACCCTTTTGGAAGAAGAGCTCTTCAAAGATTAATGAAATCCTTGAAGAACTTGTCAAGGGGTTTTTGTACCCTAATATAAAATAGTTCTCGGTAGATACTACTGGGTGGGTTCTAGATAAAACCTTTGGAAGATAAAAAATGTTCTTGGTACAGCTCCCTGAGGAGGTTCTAGATAAAACCCTTGGAATATAAAAAAGATTTTCAGTAAAACCTCCTTGGTGGGTTCTTGTTAGTACCCACTGAAGGTGGAAACGTTCTGGATAGAACCCCTAAGAAGGGTTCTTGGTGGAAAAATTAAACTATGGAAGGGTTCTATGCAGAACCTCCCATAGGGGGTTCTGAGTGGAACCTTTCACAGATGGTTCTAGGTATATCCTTTGATGTTGGATTCTAGGAATAACTCTCCTTTCCAAGTGGAACCTTTATAAAAGGTTCTAACAGGAAACAAAAACATTTCTCCTATGGTGACAAACTGAAGTACCCTTTATGGTTCTACTTTAGTACCTTTATTTCTAAGAATGCAATGTATTGCACAGGGTATGTAATCCTTGAGAGTAGCTTGGCACTCTGAAAAGAAAATCAGACATCAGAAGCTGAATTGTGACGTCGTTTCATGCGTGCACACACACAACTTTTTATTTATGTCTTCGTAATTGCAAGAGATAAAATCACAAGGTTTACAGCCATGCTGGCACTGCACACACACACACACACACACACACACACACAACACACACTTCCCATTTCTCTTGGGAGTGGAACACAGTAATCTAAGCTAATTATCTCGATCACTGACAGAAAGTATGTAATATACACACATCACAGTATTGGCAGTTGTTTGATTTGTGTTGTTCATCACTATCTTCAAGATCAGAAACCAAAGACTTCCATGCCCCAAGTCCAACTTTAATACTGTTATATTGTTGACTGTTTAACGCAGACATGCTGGTGACACACCTGGCAAAAATACAATATTACACACACAGGGGGAATGCCACACCTGGCAGCTCTGAGGATGATTTTCCACCTTTTAAATGTGTGTGGTAGTTAGGCTGGCACAAGGAGGTAGACTGGCATGACTGAGCAGGTTCCACTCGCGGGGCAGAGAGGATAAAGTGGGTGTAGGGAGTGACGGGGGGGTGGGGTTGGGGGGGTGGTGGGGTGGGATGGGGGCAGAAGTTGGTGGGAGTACTCAGGTTGGGGGCTGGGTGTATATTCACTGCAGAAGCAAGTGCTGTTGAGGAATCTCAAACATTTCCACAGTGACCTCTCTATCTGCTCTACCTGAGCCCCACCCTTTGCTCCCACAGCCACACCCTGGAAGCTCTTAGATCTGAGCTGTCACCGGTGGGCTGGAAGCAAAAATGAGATAACCACAATACACAGATGAATCAGCCTGAAGGTGAATGAAAAACAAAGAATTTTCTGGGGTGTGAATGTATTGTAAGAGCATGCAAAGTGTAAACAATATTAGAGCATGCAGGTATGGGCAGGACAATATACCACCACTGCAGCTGCTTCATGGCATTTTAAAGTCTATTTTAATGCGTGCATGCTTGCAGATCCTGCGGAGACGCTTATACATCAATGAATTTACTATATCTGTTTTCTGTTTCTCATCATTGTCATACCATCTGATGTCTGTTGCAAATACAAATCTTTTACAAAAGGAAAATCAGGCAATTTTAAAACGTGACAGCAAAATGTGCAGGCAGCCCATATTGTGGCCAGATGAGCTCTGCTCTCTACAGTCTGTCTGTCTTTCACTATGCGTCCACTGCTGACACAACTAAACATTTCACTGTTGTTCATAAATAGATCTCTCAGGAGCCGAAATCAAAGTTAAATCAAAGAGACACAAACGCACGTGCTGATGCATACGTGTGCACCCGCGTGCAGTGATTTCCTGAGTGTGTCTGTTGCTCTTTCACTTCACAGGGTGATTCATACACACACAGCAAAGTGTGACTTCGGAAACTCAAACCTGTCGCACATGCTTCAAGGTCTGATCACTGACACGAGGATGGTTTATACTCAGAAATATGAATAACAGCCTTCATTGAGGTGGATTCAAAGAAAAACTCAGCTCAAACAGATCCACTGCATGCAGCCACTCGCTCAATGCTCTAATTCAACCCTAAACACGGTCGCACTCTCACCTACACACATGTTTACATATATGCAGGCATGCACACACACTCATTCACAGGGAAAGCTCAGAAACTGGTAAGATATTCTCCCCTCACCTCACCTTTGTGGGCTGCACAGTGATTCCAAACTCCAATGTGTGAGGTGTGCGTCAGTCTCTCCTCTCCTTGATCTCTGTCTCCCTTTCTCTCACTCACTTCTCAACCTGTAGTCATCGCGTGGCTCTAGTTACGCTCTACTGCAGAGAATAAGGCAGAGGGAGAGCGGAGGAGAGGAGGGAGGGATAGAGGGACAACTGAGTCCTGCCCAGACTGATGAGAGAGGCTTCCAAAAACGCCCTCAGGAGAGAAAAGATTAGAACACTTCGCTCCACTAAAAATTTTAACTTTCTCACCACCGCACTGTTTCCACTGATTTCTTTTTTACCAGGCTCTCTTCTCTTCCATTCCCTCTTTCCCAGCAGCTTTTAAAGTTTTCCTAAAACCACTTTTGCTTTCTTGAGGTTCTGCCAATCAGTAAACCAACCACTTTCTCTTTTTTCATTCTTTTTCTTTCTGCTTCTTCCACTCACAAAAATATTCTTCTCTAGTTCTCTCAGCTGCAGTCTGTCACTGTTTATCTAAATTTGTCTGAATCCTACAAACACATGCACACATTCGCTATGCTTACAGTTTGTGCCTTCCTATCCATATACATCACTCTCATGCTCTGGTGTGCAGCTGTATGATGAAGCAGACACACCTGTTATTATTAAAGCATACGTGTGTGTCTGTGTGTGTGAGCTGACTGTATGGCAAAAGAAGGAATCCTTTGAATCTTTTTGGAGTTTGCAGTCCATACTGTTTCAACTGTAGTCTGGTTTCAGGAACTGTTAAACTGAGACTATAAATCTATGGTCCGCTGAAGGTATTTAACAGATGATTCTAAGAAATGCACAGGTCGGCTCATGGATGTCTGACCGTTGCATGTGACATTGTGTAATATGGCCTTCCCAGATGCAACACATACACCTTTCACTTTAAGGTTTTAATAGCGTTGACACTGTCTTTCCAGAATGTGAGGAATGCACTGCTCTTATTGGACAGCAAGTGTGTCTGTTAAAAGGCAAACGTACTGGGAGTCTCCTCAGGGGTCATGACCTCACTTCGTGAGAAGAAAAGAGTGCAAAGAGGCAAAGAAGAGACATGTGGCTAAATTTGTAATTTAGACTCAACCAACTCACTGTAAAATTTCAAGGCCACTCTCTTCAATAATTTTTTGAATTTTGACAAAGTTTTAACAACTAATTATGTTTTGTTGAGATAATTTACTTTTCTTATTTAGATAAACTTACATCTTTGAGTTTAAGAACCCCCCAAAAATGTGTATTTCAAAAACTGTTGAGTAAACTTACTGAAGTGAAAGTGAATATCGGTTAATAAGTTAATATTTTTGATTGTATGCATATAATTTTCAAGCAACCAAATAATGGCAAATCAGGTCCACAGCTCATTGTGAACAATTTTTGAAATACATTTTTTTAGGTTTCTAAAACTACATTATCTCAACAGGAAAAGTGACAATAACAATGCTGAATATTGTTCTCTAAGTTAAGCAGTTTAAAACGGTCAATTGTCTGTCAATGTAAAGTTAAGCATTATCATGAAAACAAAAGCCCACTAATCAGAAAATACACGCTATGGAGTTGGAGTTCAGTGACTGTCTGCCTCACTGCCTGCCAGACAGCATTTACATATTGCTAATTTTAACCATTATAAAGATTTATATAAAGGTTTTTTATAACTCATAAACAGACATTTACCCATTCAGCAAACATTCAGCATTAATTTTAACTCTAATAAATGTTTAATGGGCATACAAAAACACATTACAGGCCAGAACAGAAATTTCTTAGTGGACAAGGCTGTAGCGTTGTTGTCAGAGAAGCAAGTATTTCAACTTGGCATGTTTCCTTGATCTACGATAAAATACCATGGTCATTTTATGATAAATTACGGTAAATATATTACAGATGTTTCCTTTCAGAGCTTGAGCTTGGTTCAAAACTCAAAAATCTAGTAAAGGGAGTTGCCTTGAAATGAGGAGTTTTCTCAACTTTTTTTTTATTTTACAGTGAAAAAGCAAACAAAATCCCGTTCTAAATTCCCAAGAATATCCTCATTGTCTTTATTACTGTATGCCCTCTTAACACACTTGTAGAGAAAAAGGTGACAGGGTTAAGAGGAGGAGAGTATATCCAGTCCAGCACTTCAGTCATGTTGTAACCTGATCAAGAGATAAACCAGAGCTGTGCTGACACACTAACCATGACCTTGACATACAACAGCTTTCACAACACATCCCAGCCCTGCGGGAGTTGAAAGAGTCATCATGATGAACCCAATCATCAGTTTGGCCCCAGCTTCTTCACCCCACATGGGATCACACAACAATGGTCATCAGCCACATCCTCAGCATGCCTGGCTTTGTTCACACGTACTCCTCCTCTCCTGACTCCACTGATAAGTGCTCTACGATCCCTTGCTTCATGTCTGACTCTCTGGCCCTCTCTCCCCTCCTCTCTGGGAGATTAGAACTACTTGAATCAAAGTGATGGAGACTGTAACAGAAAAGCAGAGCAGAGTGTGTGAGTGCAGCATGTGATTCAGTGCTCAAATTATGAGAAAAATCCTGTTTACAGACACGGGGGCCTTGACCTATGAGTCATAGTGTAGTCTTTGAGAATCTGGCACAGCTTCCTCTCTTTGCTGGATGGTCATCCCTCAATCCCCCCACAGCCTTCCCAATTCCCACTTGTATAGTTTAAAACATTTCCAGTTTTTTCTCCTTCATTCAGCACAATTTCAAAAGAGGGGTTCAGCTCTGTCATGGAGCCTAATGTGCTAAGACCTAGCAACTGTTTAACAAGATATTTAGGCCAGTATCCCAAATGTCTGCATGTACAGTATTTTTCAGTATTCATAGTTTTATTGATTGTCTGTGTTTGTTTGCACACCTGCATAGCACATGAAAATATGCTGCGCACAAGAATGTGTATAAGTATGTATGCAAACCATTACCAGAACATAGTTGGCTCTTATGGGATTCTCACAGAGCACAGATGAGACTAGAGCCACAGCTAATCTCACATACTACTGGATCCATCAGTTTATGTTTTTCGTCCACATCTATGGCTGTATCCTCAAGGACCTTTAGTGGGGATTCACAATTTTTGAAAAACCTTCCACCCATTATCTATAACCGCTCATCCTTGAGGGGTCGGGCGGCTGGAGCCTAACCCAGCTGACGTTGGTCCGGTCACCACTTCATCATAGGGCTGTTATATAGAGACAAACAATGAATCACACTCCAATGGACATAAGGAAATTTAGAGTCACCAGTTAACTTAACCTGTATGTCTTTGGACTGTGGGAACAAGCTAGACGAACCCAGAGGAAACCCCAAGGGATACAGGGAAAACATGCAAACTTTGCAAAGAGGAGGATTCAAATGCAGAACCTTCTTGCTGTAAGACAACAGTGCGAACTACTGCACCATTGTGTTGTATCGACCCTGAAGAAAACCATATCAGTCAATCCTTGATGTTTACTGTGTGTTAGCATGCTAATATCTGCTAACTGGCCCAAAGATGTTTAAAGTCTGCATCAAATAACATGGTAATCCATTTCACTCACAACCTCATGCGCTACAGGAAAGGTCAGGGAATCACTCGGAAGTTGTTACAATACGTTGTCCAAGAACCATGAAACCCAACTTTTGTGCATATCCAGTGAGTAGATAATGAGATGTTCAAGTGACAGCTTTGACGTATTGATGATGCTTAATCCCTTGAGGACTCTGGTCCAAAGTGTGCTCTAGAATGCCCTTCCAGTGGAGAAGTGCCATATGGGCTGCTGCATTGTTGTATTTTAAGTCATCTAATAAAACAATTCTAATCTAAAGCATGATTTGTTTTCTGTTTCACCATAAATGCAACACACCATTCAGCACTAGTGACCCACTGCATACAACTGGTGCCCTCTCTGTTTTGATTGCCCCTGCCCCTCAAACAGCCTGAGTCCACCACAATGCTCAGTGGAAAGTCAGGGGATCATCAAGTTCATCAGGATACTTCCTCTGGGCACCATAAATACATGTACAAAATTCCATGCAATAGTTGTCAAAACATTTCACTGTTAACCAAAACCTCATGATTGCTCTAGAGGAAAGGTCAGGCATCACCAAAGTCTTTAGGATTCATCCTCTGAGATCCATAGATATCTGCACAAAATTTCATGACAGCCTGTGTAATAGATTGTGAGATATTTCAGTCTGAACCAAACTGATCGACAAGCCGGCTTTGCCATCCATTGAGCCACGGTGCTAGAGTGGCTAAAAAGTGCAAGCAAATCTACAACGCTGGCCGGTGCTTAACTTGTGGTCTGACATGTCTCTTGGCCAGTCACATCTGGAACTTGAGGGACCAGGATCACTTGATCTGACATAATGACCATCAGGACAGATATACCTGTGACAGTCTGATGATTAACAAACAAACATATCAGGTGTGGGGTGTTTATTATGACCTTTAACCTGGGATGTCAGATGATCTCTGAGTGATCATTATTTTTACTCTGCTGGATGTGTTCCCAGAGGACTTGAAGTGAGGGGAAATGTTGCTGGAATGAGTAACATGATGAATTGTGTCCACACATACACAGTCACTGGAAACTCTGCATCCCAATTCCAGTCAAGAGTAAGGCTTACGAGCATCCACAGGGGGCATGACAAGGAATATAAAGGATGACGGTGGGGATTGGAAAATGAGGAAAATAGTGGGTTTTTATTTCATGGAATTGAGGTTTGGAAACATTCACAACATCTAGAATCATTTAGTCATCACCAGCAAGGTTTTCTGTACAATGGCATGAGGCAGAAATACATTCTTGTAAAGGCGATGAAGTGAAATCACTGGAAAATGATTCAGCCTGGTTTGTGCTTTGAAATGTGTCAATGATTTAAATTTTTTTTATTGACAATAGAAGCATGTTTTCACTTCTTTACAGAAGTTTGAGTCACAGTTCCCAAAAATCCCACATCACAGTGTTCTTCTGAAAATCCAATTCCCAAAAAGTTGGTACATTGTGTGAAATGTAAACAAAACAGAATGCAATGGTTTACAAAAACTTTTCAACTGATGTTAAATTGGTTCAGTTCAAAGACAAGACAATTCAATGATCAAAATGATTAGCTTTATTGTTTTGTTTTGTTTTTGTTTGTTTTTTTTGTAAATATACACTCATTCTGAACTTGATGTTTGCAACATGTTCCAAAAAAGTTGGGACAGGGGGACATTTACCACTGTGATATATCATCTTTTCTTTTAACAGGCATAATGTGTCTTGGCATTGTCTTGCTGACAGAAGCAAGGGCATCCCTAAAAAGATGTCATCTGGATGGCAGCATATGTTGCTCCAAAACCTGTATGTACCAATCAGCATTAATGGTACCTTCACAGATGTGATGGTTACTCATGATGCCATGGGCACTAACACAACCCCATACCATCACAGATGCTGGCTTTTGAAGTTAGTGCTGGTTACAATCTGTCTTAACTTACATGTGTAGATGCAACAACAAACTGTGTTTACCAAGAACAATTTGTGTTCCCAAGTCCATGTAGTAGCCTTTATAAAATTATGTGGGTTTTTAATGCAGTTTTTAAAGCAGCCAAAGGTCACAGCATTCAATGTGTTTTTCAGCCATGTCATGCAGAGATTTCTCTGGATTGTCTAAATCCTTTCACGATATTTTGGATTGTGATTGGTGAAATCCCATAAATTCTTTGCAGTTTTGTGTGATAAAAGTTTTGCAAATCATTGCATTCTGTTTTCGTTTACGTTTTACACAACATCCCAACTTTTGTGGAACTGGGTTTGTATGTCTAAAGCATCTATGTGTCTCCCAGCATTTCTTCCAGTCTAATACTAATGAATTCTGTCATTATTCACAGTCTAAATAACACAAGCCACAAGCAGGTACTTCTATTGATAAAAGCCTTAAGGTTACATAATGATGACCTTATTATGTCACCACACTCACAACAAACCATATAAACCCATCAGTTCATATAGGTACATTACTGTCAGATCAGGATATACCTCAAAACTCTGCAAACCAGGGAAAAAGGGCTCACTTTAAGAGAGATAAGAAAAATAGGGTCACAGAATGATGAGTTAGCAAATGTCCTGCTGGACACATATATATGGAAAAATAGAAATGTAGCCCTCGAGCTATAAAACATGCATGTGTGTTACATGGGTGATTTCAGCAGATAATGACAGGAATCCAAGCCCAGCGGTGATAAATTCTTCAGTGGGTGACTAAAGTGAAAGGCAAAGAGAAGGTGAAGGACTGTGAAAGTGCATATGTGAGAGGGAAGGTGAGGGCAAATGAGAGAAGAGAAAAAGAGATATAGAGCCAGAGAGATCAAGAGTTCTCCTATGGGTCTTTGTTTGCAGTAACACCTGCTCCTACTATCATTCGCCGCAGGAGACAGGCGAGTTGATGCAGGCAGTGGTTTGAGAACCACGCATGATCACGCTACGGCACACACCACAATGTAGCCCCGCAAAAATCGTCTGTACATATAGCACCTACAGATTTTCACTTTGAGTATGGTACCTATGCTTTATCAATGACTTCACTTGACTGACACTTCATAAACAGTGGCTTCAATATCCATCTTTAAGACTCATGATGAATGACCTAAATAAAGCACAGCAGTATCAAGAGAAATAGAAGCAGAAGTATGAACAGGTCTTCCTTTTCCAAACAGTCGTATTCCCTGAAGCTAGAGTTTTATGCTTCTGGATAGATATATATCGTATACGTTATCATCAAAGAGATAGAGAAACCCATCTCCCATTGATCTGACACACATGCTCAAAATATTTATGATACACATAGAAAAATGTCATAAAAAAAGACAACCTATGGAGACGTGTATTAGCCATGGTTGGCATGTAATCAGAGGCATCTGACACAAATTCTGGTTGTGATTCACACAAGTGCTGCAACAACTTTATGATATTGTTAAAAAGAATGATCAAAGAGATTGTTCCTGCTCCGGATGGAGTGGTATACATCCACTGAGGATGCATGGAGCACAGGGGGTCTGTCATCTCTGTGGGGTATCAACAGTATACTGTAACATCTGTATCACCCCACATTTTGTAGCCTATGTGGGTGCAGTCGAATGAAACTCTGGAATTTCTACAGATGAAGGAGTCAATAATCAAAAGAGGACACTAACTGTAGGTGAACTTCAGGAGTAAAATGGTGGGGTGAAGAGGTGGAGAAATGTGGTTAGCAAGAGTCATTCAAGCAAGCTCCCCATGATCCACCCTGATTGGAGCACTACACGAAAGGGAAACTTATGTAGGCTTATGCCAATATGACAAGAATGAGGAGTAACAGAACAGAACAAAATCTAAATCTCTTGGGCAAGAGAATGGACAATGGCAAAAAGCTTGTTTGAAGCCTACATATGAAAAGTGACTAGTTTCGCCCCTTTTTATATGTACAGATGATTTCAACACAATGAATGCCTTTGAGGTAAGTCTCTTTAATGGTATGCACAATTATTGTGTATTGCTGTCTAGCTGTTCAGAGCAGCTATAAACATTTTTGCCTTCAGATGTGAATGGACATCATACTGTATGAAATATTTTGCTTCTAACACACCCTGGCCTTCTTCATTAATACCATGTTAAGACAGACATTAGCCCTGTGTTTCCCTTCATTCAGAGGGTTCTGACAAGCAGAGTCATCCAGCAAAATTGTTGGCTATATTTCACATAGTTTGTAATGTGGATAACATACTGTATATCTACTGTTTATCTGGCGATTGTTGCTATGAAGAATAAAATTATTGCGGCTGTGAAATCTTTCCAGAATTGTGAAATCCTTCATCATTATATTGTATGCTATTCAGTGTTGTGATCCTTTTAACTTCTACAACTCAAACCAGCCTCGATTGTATTTCATCGTTTCACTGGGTGTGTTGGGGTAACATGGTACAAGAGTACACAGATTACATTTTTTGTTGTAACAAGTATGTCAAATAAGCAATCCGTTAGACAATGTTCCATATTTCCACCACCGAAGGAACTACCGCTGCCTTCACCTGTCACCAGCTGAGACTCTGAGGGTGACTTTTTTGTATTTGAGACATTTTGAAGACAGACAAAGCCTACAGCCTTGGCAGACACTTAATTTGTGGAGTATTTCAGGACGTGTCTAAGGATGGATGTATTGAACAAATTCCCTGAGGTGAAATCTTTCTTCTAGTCAATACTTCAACCCCATCTGCCTGCGGACAAGCTCTTTAGCCTTTGAACAACTTCTCCTGTATTATTAAAAAGTAATATATAGAGAACAATGGTTTGGTAAGTCTATGTGAATCGAAAAGCACTTTTTGCACTTTTATAGTTTGTATGTAGGCACAGGTTTTAAGAAGCTAGCTGGTTCATTGGTTGTATGTTAAAACATGATATAGCATATGCTATACAGTCCATGTTTTATTGTTGTCATGGAGGCAGCTGTGTAATATGCCTCTGCTCAGTTTGCTGTCAGATCATCAAGACAATATAACCAACATGCACAAGGAATCACATGTGAGTTTCCATTTATTTTTGGTAATGCAAAAGTACTCTAATGAGTTTTTGATTGCACCCAGTATGGCTGTGTCGCGTTACGGCTGCATCGCGTTATGGCTGCGCCACGTCCGCCGGAGCTGATTGTTCCCATTCAACAATGTGCTTGTCATCCTATGAGCAGTGGTGCAATGCGTCCCAGAAGAAGCCCTCTGCTCTGCTTCGTGTCAAATACATGGTATGTCAACTTTTGATGAATGACACGTCAATCTGCACAGAGCAGATCGGCAGGCAAGAGATCAGACCCATAAAAATCATAGAGATTACAGTCAGTTTTCAAAATAAAACACCATGAGCAGACTTGCAATCATAACATTGGACATATAAGAAAATACCTAACCTACTTATTCATGATAGAAGCACAAAAAGTAAGGCAAAGGACCAAATCCTAAAAATATTAGCAAATAAAACAAAATCTGACACTGCTGCTAAAAAATGCTTCTGAAACTCTGTAGATGGGATGCTCAGCCTTATGGAGGATTGGTCAAAACCGTGGCGCATATGTGCCACAAATGTAGCCCTTTTGCATTTTATCCCCCTCAGTGCTTTTTTTTGAACACCTCATAAATTTATTTCACAAATCTTCACTTAAATATTCCAAAAGATGCAATGACAGCTCATAATTTTCACTAAATGGAAATTCCAAACAAGTACATCACACAGAGTGCAAATTGCACACAAGTTGCACCATCTAAAGTTCGACTTACTCTCATTTCATAAACACACTGCAATGCCCTATAATAATACAGAAAAGTGGAGCACAACCTGCAAAAATAAAATAACACTAGTACAGCGACAGCATGGTTTCAAATATTTTTGGTTGCATAAATTCCCTAAAAAACATTTATGTAACCAAACCATGTAACTTTATGTCCACAAGACAAGTCCAAAACAAAGATTCTGAACACTACTGAGAAGTCAAAACAAGCCCTGTAGTAACTCAACACAGTTTCCTAAGGTACATATAGTCTGGCCTCTGGACCACCTGCTGTCCCTTTATCTGCCCCCTGCTGTGTTGTGGGGGTGTGTCGGGCAGGACGAGGATGAGACAGGATAGGATGAGGAGGACGTGCAACCTAAATATGGCTCTTGCAGCCGAGGCCACAGGGAGACAGAGATGGGGACCACAGACCTTGGTAGCGTACAATTATCCAAAACAAGAGAGTCAAGCCAACCTCCTCTCACTGAGACTCACAACAAGAGCATAACAGAGTAAAGCCAACACAATATTTTACTGTCCTTTACCCCCTGGATCACATGCACAGACTGTGCAAATATGCACACACAGACGTATATGTCCATATGCATTTTCTTATACAAACAAAGACACAGATGTTTATACTCTCACATGATAATTCACTGCATATTTTTAGAGTTTGTATGGTGCCACATGCGCTGAACTGTCGAGCATGTACCTCTCTTTAAACCATTTGGCAGGTATTTTATCTAAACATCTATCAACGCAGCTAAATGCACCTCACAAATGTCCTATCTTTAAGGCTGCCTCAGGCTCAAAGCCAAATCCCAATAACACCTTACTCAAACATCTGAGCATCTACACTGTAACATATGGTGGAGATATAAGGGCTCATCTGCCTTTGGAGTGAATTACTGGGAGTCAAAATGTGAAAGGCTGTCTGGAGCTGGCAGCCACTGGCATTCCTTAGGACTGGGGGCCTACGGAGGGAGACAATACCTGGACCTGCAGTGCCAAAAAATGGATGCTTGCAGCTCCACCTGAGAAGCCTGTGAGTGTCACAGCTTATCCCTGAGGTGACATATTGTTTGTATAGATGCAGTGAATTAGATCAGTATTGTTCCATTCCCCACCAGCCCTGGAGGATATCCAGCTGGATGTATCCAGGCTGGACAAGCTTGAGGACGCTCGCCCTTTAGAGGAGGCCCAGGAGGGGAGAGACATCAAAGGCCCGCCGGCATGCTCTGGTGTGTATGCCGGCTGTACCCATGAACATGTTACAGATGAGCAGAGGCGCCAGAGAACCATCTGGGGTTATATAATGGTACTGAGTTCAAGGCACAATACTGTGGACATCGAGAACACAACAGAGGATACAGAAGTGAGTAAAACTTGACTTATTCATGTGAAGCACCTGTCCTCTGGTCTTTAATGGCACACGTTTAATTGTGGAGAACAATTACTTTAAAGAAGCAGCCAGGGCATAGTTAATTAAATTAGTCAATAATGACAACTCTTTGGGTGACTGAAAAAAATATGTTGTCATGCAATCTAATTTCTCCATACGGAGTATATTAGGGTTGATTGATGCATCTGAATAAATTAATGTGAGAAAGTGATTAAGTCCATTTGATCTTAAATTATAAACGGCTGCTTCAACTGCTTGAAGGGTTGGCTTCATACTAGCGGCATGGATCTTGGGGCGGCAATGACTGTTGGTCAAACACTTCGGTCCAGACTGAAATATCTGAATTACTGGATGGATTTCCATGATATTTTGCACAGATAGTCATGGTTCCCAGAGGATGAAGCCTGACCTTTCCTTTAGCACCATCATAAGGTCAAAATGTGTGGTTTTGAGTTAAATGGTTTAACAACTATTGGACAGATTGTAAGGCTCAGCAATATGGCTTGCCCAATTGCCCAGGGCATGTAAAATGTTGGGCCAGTCAAACTCAAAATAATCAAACATATCCTTTTTTTCCAGAGCTGATGATGGAACTTAGCTACTTCCATGAACCATCTCGCCACCAACCTAACTATTGGTAAGGGTTGTGACTCGACAGGATTGAGCAATGATGTCATTCATTCAGTTCAAAGATTCGTAGTTACTGAATATGTGGTTCATTCACTCTGTTTTCCCAAGTGATCGCATTGCTGCTCAAATGCACTTCTGTATGTACGTCAGTAATTGAACGCAACACCATTCAGGGACACTTCAGTACGTTAAGGTTAACAGCTAAGCAGCCTATTATTTAAAAAATTATATATATATATATATATATACACACACACACAACCACACATATATATATATATATATACATATATATATATATTTAGCTTCCTTGCACATCGCAAGTTGAATAATGTACTGTCATCACAGTGCTTGAGGGGAAATTGTGAAGAGGATGAGAGAAAGACATGACATGCGAATGCTTTGACAGGTCATTGGTCTTTCCTCTAACACATTTATACAGTATTGGAGGTGTGGACAGTGCAATGAGGCAGTGTGAATAACTGTGGTTTTAAGTTGTGTGTGTTGTGTGTGTGTGTGTGTGTGTGTGTGTGTGTGTGTACTGTATCTATGTGTGTGTCTACATGTATGTCTTTATGTGTGCAGAAATGATCTCACTTCTCCCTGGAAGCAATATGGAATGACTGGGAGCAAAACTCTGCATTTAAGAGGGATACCTCAACAAGCCCTAGCTTGGGGTTGATGGAATCATTGATATCATGTCACCTGAGGAGATGAGTGACAGAAAAAAAACACCCTGAAACTGATAGTAACTGATATTTTATGTGGTCACAGGGGAAGCTGATGCAATGTTAGTTTTAAAATTAAATATCACATTAAATAGGTGACAGTCCATAAATATGAGACCTTACAACGCTATCACACCGATTTCTTACAAATAAAAATTAGGAGCACTTAGTAATCTCGATCAGTGACCAAAGGACCAAAAGGAACACATTTGTGGGTGGTAATGTGTTCACTTATAATGAATTCACTTATAAACTACAGTATTAAACGAAATATATAACAAAGAGAAAAAATTATGTCACATATATTGTTTTAGGTGTCAAGATCTCATTCCAACTCATGCAAAACATCACTTAGTTGAAGCATACTTTTGGGTGGTATAAATAACAATAGCATTTCACTTGATACTGTAGAGGTCTGCTCTTCTACCTTTACTGTGCTATAAAAGCAAAGATAAATATAAATCAGTTTCATAATATTGCTTTCAATACATCATTTCTAAGGCCTTCAGTATTCAGTATAAACAAGTGTGGTGGGAGGCCAGTGACCCAAGATAATCTACTCATAAAACTCTGAAAGGTCTCTATTGACCAGCTACATGAAACTGACACTTATACGATGTTTGTCTCAACCTTATCTACAGCTTTTTATTACAGCTGTCTTGCTAAGAATATGCGACCAAATGCACAACAAATCAATGTTTATATCACTGCTTCCACTTACATGTTTTCTAGCTCACTGTGGAGTTTTGCATTCATATAACAATAGAGATCATTTAAAAAACTCATTACTACTTTCTGCATAGGCCTAATCCAGCCCTTTAACAACCTCAATCTGAACCTGAAATAATTTATAAATATGACAAAAGTATGACATTGTAATTTTATTTTAATAACATGCTCACGTAACATTCAAGCGTATGCATGTTTACATTGTTTATTAGAAGAGGATCATCATTTTATCAGTAGCCTAATTAGCCTATTCACTGTTAGGTCTGTCTTTAAAAGGTTGTTACTCAGGTTGTTTAAGCAGAGGGAATTTAGAGTCAACCTGAATGAAAAAAAAAGTTAATGCAACATTGTGCTTGTGAAAACAACAAACTATTTCTAATGTAGGATTATAAACATGCTTTTCCCTTTCTTTTCCCTTTTCCCCCATTTTTTCCCCATTATGTTTTGTTTCCAAATGTGAAAACTGCTGAAATGGAGGAAGCTGCATTGTTTAAGACATTTCAGTTAATTATTTTTCACATCAGACATTGTAAATTTAAAGTTCTGGCCACTTGGCACTTAACTCTTTTCAAATCTGGCCCTTCAAAAAAAGTAATTGAGCAGGCCTGGTGTACAGTACTGTCTTGCAGGGGTTCATACTGACTTTGAATGACTAACTTCAAGTGACTAAGCTTAAGAGCTTATGTAGCATCTGGCTACATGACAGTCATTAAAATATCTTAACAAAATGGCACCATGTCAATAGTATATGTATAGGTAGTCATATTCCCCTTCAAATGCACTAACTAGAGTCTGAATAGGAGCTACATTCAGCTCACTAGAACGCAGCTCTCATTGTTGTATTACTTACTGTGGTCATCTTGCAGTTCGTAAAATCAAAGCTGCATAAAGGCTGTAATTTTGGAGACATATAATTTACCTGTTTAAGTTTATAGCTAAAGGTTAACCCTTGGTGTAAAACTATGCATGAGTTAAATTTCTGCTCTGAGTAATGCAGTGGAAGGATTTTGAACAATGTTGGGGCTTTGGCTAGGGTGAGGATGAGAAGAGAGTCAGAAGGGTCATCTCTGGGATACACACTCCTCAGTTAGCCAACAACGGTGTTTAGAACAGAATGGGCTAGGCTTCCTTTTAAATGTACATGGCCTGCAAAACCACAGCAAACACAACCAAAAAGCAGGATTTATGTTCACATATGGTGGAATAATGACCTCTTAAAGCTCTATATCAAGGATGTAAAGAAAACCACTGGCTTTGTTTCTCTATAAGGTTGAAATAATTCAAATTCTTACATTTAATGAACTTGTGTAAAAACTTACAAAAAAAAACCAAAAAAAAAAAACCACCTGAACATCCTTAATCATACTCATGTGTTGACGTTTTAAAGGATCTCAGCGAAGCAAGAAAGCTCTTGTCTGTTTTCTACCTGAATGGGACTTGAGGAAGATCCTAATGGGATGGATAAGATGCCTGTGCTCTGTTGAAACCTGCTTGTGTCAGCAGATTGTCAGATCTCAAAGATGCATGGCAAAAAGGGAAGATGTTTGTCAAATTTAGGATATTTAGATACAAGATGCTTTTAAAGAGTTGCTAAATGTGAAAGAACTAAATGCAGAGTTTGCAGAGCGATGGCAACATAATATTAAATATTTATTGTATGCATCACATTGATTTTCAAATTGACTGGAAAAGTTGAAACAACAAAGTCACACTAAAGCGGGGGGGCATAAGTCAATACTGTTTCACAAACTGTAAACTCTTTTTTATTTCAAAACTTGAACAAATACCCACAGAACTCGATTAGTCCTTAAATACTGTCAAGATTAGGGGTATTAGATAAAATCCCTGATATGTTTTATGATGACAGATACAATGTGTTTGTCTCCGTGTTTACAGTTTAGAAAAGGGAAAGTGTAACTGATTGATTAGTCATGATTTCTTATGGCTCTGCAGTGTGATCTGGGTCACAGATCCACACCCTTCCTACACTAATATACAGCTTGTCTGTCACCAGCAAAACTTAGACTCGAGTGTCAGCCTGCATGTCCAGTCATGAAGCTGGGTCCTACCCCTCATGTCTGCACGCCGTGTGACCCCTAGAATCACTCTCACCTGTCAATCACCCAGCATGCTCTCAAGGAGGGGCGGGTGAGTGCACAGGAAGAACAAACACAGTATCAAAACTGGCTCACACCAGCCCCTCCGCGAGGTGTTCTCCGACCATTCACGCTGACAGGTTCAACAGACTCCACTAAAGAGGGCCTCCTCTGGATGGTAAACATTAAATACTGCAGATGAAATGCTGAACTGACAGATGCTTACACTGCAGTTACACATGTCAAAAATGAGGACAGGTGAGGATTAGAAGGTAAACTGCCAGAAAAGTGTTACAAAGGCCTAATGATAGGTTCTGGTAGAGTAAAGCAGAGTATCATTTTCACTATGGCTGATCTTAAAGGTCCAAACACAATTCAAACAAATTTTTCATTTACATGTGAATACAGTCCCCATCTAATATATGATTGGTTGCATGATAAAAAGAGACCATGACGACATCAGCGCCATGACGACATCAGCACCATTCTGAAAAGTTCTGAGATTTTCAACTAGATTTTCTCTAGGCAGCTGCAGGCTGTGGCGGACATTCTCCTCAATGGAAACAATTGAAAAAAGGCACCGACACAAAGAAAAATGCTATGGACACAGGCCTTTAGTCATCTGGGCTCTTTTAGCTAAGTCACTGGACTTCCTCCTATGCTCCTGTCATAACTGCTATGACTACTAGAAGTCACCACCTAACAATAAATAAAAATATAACTTGTAATAAGCTGCTTGTATAGACAACTTATATGCCCATTTTTCTGTTGAGGTTGTGCTGGGTTCTTTTGGACACAATAGTGGTGTTTGTCTACTGGTGCACCACCAAATACAAAGCACTTAAAAGATGGTTTGCTACATGTTTAGGATACATGGTCCCCAGAGGATGAATCCTACTGACTTCAGTAATCCCTCAATTTTCCCTCTACTGCCACCATATGGTTCACATTTGCAGTTTTGAGTCACATATGTCATCAGCTATTGGATGGAAGGCCAAGAAATTTGATGGAGGGAGGGGTGACATGGTGACCCCTTACCTTTCAAAAGTTTTTATATGTGTAATATTTAAGTCTATGACCAAAAACATTCAAAATACATTCATAACACTCTCATAAGACTGAGCTACATTTTGTTATTACTTAACTTAGTTGTAGATCAACTTTCCCTGGATTCAACCTTTCTTTGATAAATATGACCTCAGGTACCCATGACCTGGATGACTGGGAATCTTCATAGACAGCATACTTTGTGTTTAGAAAAATGTTAATATGCTGATATGCTAAACAAAGATGGTGAACATGGTAAATATACCTGCAAAGCACCAGCATGTTAGTATTGTCATTGTAAGTGTGTCAGCAAGCTTATGTTAGCATGGGTGCAGATTCAGACTTGCTATGGTTATATTTAGGCAACACAAAGCACTTTGTTAAGGTGAGGTAAGTGAAGTGTGGTTAAGGTAAAAAGATCAGGGACTCTGTTACTTGAAAAGGTCAACATTGACTTGAGGCACAGGGCAGTGAGTGTTGAAATGCATCCACCTCCAGGCCACTGACCTCAGCCTTTTCCTTGTGATACTGCCAGTGACTGTAATTCTCTTGTGAGAATTAGTTGAATATGAATGTAAGTCTATGCAAAAGCAGTTGGATTATCAGCCTCTTCCATGGAAAAGGAGTGGTTGTGTATTGGTTCCTGTGAAATTAATCAACTCATTGAAGAAAAGAAATTGGTGTTTCAAACTCAGCAAGACTGGCTGTTAATCCTCCTACTTCCCTTAAAGTTTCAGACAAATCTGATTTTGAGCAGGGCAGAAAAATAAATGAACTATACATCAATATCAGCCATTAAAAACTTTAAAGCCATTAAAGTGTGCAAATGTTGACACTCACAAAGACCAACTTGTACTGGAGAGAACGGATATGATGACTCATTCACACCTGCACTTGTATTAATAATATTACTGTATTCACACCACTAAATGATTTATGCTCTCACCATTCAAATCTAATCCAGCCATGAACTTTTACACCAACATATTATCAGCTGACCTGTTCATTCTTTCCATCCTTCCTCCTCCTTTCTTCCTGTTTTTCTACTAAACACATTTTTCCATAGGCTCCAGTCACTCACCATTTCCTCCCTGAATCACTCAGCCCCAAATCACACAGTGTCTTACATGTATCCTTTGGGACTATTCAAAAGCTTACATGCTCATCCTATGTTCTCATTCCTTGAATCTCACTTATTCTTCCCTACACCTACACGGCCATCTAATGGATCCTTTTCTCCAGTGATGTATGCCCCATGTCAAGGTCTTGTTTTCTTGAGTTTGATCCACCTCCTCTTTGAAGTTATGATGTTTCCAGGTCTGGGGCAGTGATGGCTTCTAGCTAATGTGGACACACGGCAGTTTGGATGGCATACTTTCCAGCAGAGCACGCTATTAGCAGCCATTTTTCTCATCATTTGTCTCCAGAATAGGGCTTTTATCTTAGCTGCACAAGGAATTCCTTCCAACATGCACTGTGTGTGCGTGTGTGTGTGTGTGTGGGTGTGTGTGTGTGTGTGTGTGTGCATACATGAGAGTGTGCATATGTATAAGTGGGTTTTTCATAGAAATGGTGGAATCTGGGTGATATCAATCTACTAAAACGCATTCCTTCTTACACACCTAAAACTTATTTAATAGCAATGACTAACTTCTAAACCCAATGAATCCACATCAGTAGACCTTTATATATTTGTATGTATTATTTTTTGTTTTACTATTTCTTTTATGCCACTATTATAGTATATGCCTTACATAAGCCTAATACACTTCTGTTTGGCTTTCAGGCTTTTTAAGGAAAAACTGAGCAGAGCAGATATGACATAACTAATAACTTAAGTCTACAAAGCTTATTACTTATATATACAAAGAAATTAAAATAAAACAGTGTAACATGGCCAAAACAGGTCATATCCTTGTCACCCACCAAGTGCACATTTCAGAAAAAATTTACAGAAACTCATTATTCATTAAAGCACAACATTTAAAACAAAGAAGTAAGAAATGTGACTTTACATATGCCTTTGTCTGCTGCACTTCCTCCATGACCCATTTGATATTATTTGCTTCTTACCTTCTGATGTTCTATTTATATGTAATGTCAATGTCAATGTGAATAAGACAATTCCTGCCTTAAACTTGGCATTTTATTGCTAATTGCTACAATTAAAAATTGAACATTAGATGAATAAATTTTGTTTTATCATTGCACAGACAGTTCATATTTATTGAACATATATAATTAATGTGATTATTAGGCCAACTTAAAGGATCTGGGTGTTTGAAAAAGTGGCAGCACTTCCACCGTTTATGTGTTTTGCATCTGTAAAGGTTTGCATCGATACATATGGTACAAATAATACAAATGTTTTCGTGAGTGCACTGTGTGTTTTAATGTTAAATTTATCTTGATCTAATCTTTGTCAACCCAACAACCTTGACCACAAGGGAAGCCCAGACACTCAATCATTCTCACCAGAGATATGCAGCAAGACACGGAGCGAGGAGACTCTTAATCTGTTGAACTGGTTCACGGTTTATGTCCCATCCCCTGGTACCCCACCTGAATCTCATCCATTACATCTCCCTCGCCTGTTTGCTAAATCCCAGCAACAATTACATTATGTTGTTTTCATGAGCTATGAATCACACCGCGCCGTCAGACCATTCAACGTAACCTCCAGTGTTATTTATGTTTAGCACTATTTCACCACACACACATAACAGGAAAAATAATTTTATAAGGAAAGGGAGTCAGTTTTTGTAAAATGGAAAGGATTAGATAAAAAGATGAAAAAAGACCTGACAGGGAACAATTATGGGTAATGACGTAATGGGAAATATCTGGACCAAACGGTGTGTGCAGAGACGCTGTCAAAGATTGAGGACCTCAGAGGACGATTCATTTGCTGTTAAGAGATCCAGCGGAACAAAAATGGGGAAAATTCCCAGCTGAAACCTCCTACAACAAAAATTAGCATCTGAAAAAAGCAAACATTGTAACTTGGCTGTGCATAAAGCGGTTAAAAATTAACAGTGGAGTTTTACTGCAGAGACCTAATGGCCTAGGCGGAATAATAAACCTGATGGATTTGATGAGTGGGGAGAAGGATCTCACATTATGGGCAGACCATGGCTGAGCCTTATAGGGACAGCTAAGGAGCCGGGCTCAAAAGTGTCCTCACTGCCTCTGACGTTCTTTAACCTCTTTTGTGGCTTTGAAACCTCATGTCTTTGGCCTCCAGTCACTCTCTATTTATGCAAGAAAATAAAGAAGAGAACGCTGCCCCTCCTAAATCTGTAAACTGCAATTAAGCTAAATTCCAAGTTTATTTCCAAATGCCGTCCTTGCTCCAGACCATGTGAGAGACTTGAGTCTAAAATTATCACACTTTTGGTCAGGAGGCCAAGACGAAGCCAGCACTAGGACTGTCTTCTCACAGGCCACAGGATCACAAAGATGCTGCTTCAGATGGCTGAGACTCTTGTAATAATAATTTGGATTGACATAATTCAGAATTGTATCATTACAAACTCCTTTTAAACAAGACAGAAAGATAAAGAAACAATGTACACTCTTAGAAATAAAGGTGCTAAATAGAACCATACAGGGTTCTTTAGCTTGTCCCCATAGGAGAGACCTTTAAGAGACCCACCTTCTGCCTAGAATCCAACATAAAGAACCATCTGTGAAAGGTTTCACCCAGAGCTCCTTATGAGACGTTCTGCAGAGAACCCTTCTGGGTTTCACACAGAACTCAATCTATCCAGAACCTTTCCTCTTTCTAAGGGTGCAATCAAAAACCCACCCGGGTGGTTCAACTGAGAACCTTTTTATATTGCAAGAGTTTTATCTAGAACTCACCCTGGTGGTTCTACCAGGAACCCTTCTATATTCCAAGAATTTTTACTTAGAACCTCGCCTGACTCACCGGACGTATTCTGCGGTTATAAGCCTGCTATTGGTCGACTTGTTTCAGCTGGCATCATGGCATCCACGATCTGTGTTTTCAAAGTCCCCAGATAAATAAACAACAATCTCTGAGCTGCAACCTACACCCTGAACATAGCAAATTCGCACCTGGGACACGAATTCGAACAATACGAATGTAAACAAGTAGCAGCTGTTACCTTTTCTTTTGCAGTGATGTAGTCATTTTAATGACGTCTCTACATTTTCCACCGAAACAACTTCTCCCAATGCTATTTTGCAGGAGCACGATCGCTGCATCCTGGGCTTAGCTCTGATTGTGATTGGTTTAGATAAATACAAACAATATATAGCAGAATGATTTTGTGTGGAGCCAGACCTTTCTCCAGCACTTTGGAGATAGGTCTGGCTATGTGAGACTACTTAGAACCCAACCATGTTCCATGGAGAACCCTTTTTTATTATGGTACAAAGAACTCCTGATGAATGAGTTCTTCAAGGATTTCAACAATCCTTGAGGAACTCTTTCTTCCAAAAAGGGTTCTTTGGTTGAAAAAGGTTCCACTAAGAACCCTTAATCTAACAAAGAACCTGTGGCAAACCCATACTTGTTTTGGATGGAACCTCAGCCGCTCAGGAGGAACCCTTTTGGAACCTTTATTTCAAAGAGTGTAGACACAATGTAATGACATCTTGATAATGAAATGAGTTATGTTTATTGTTTTATGTTCACTCTGCCACCAGAAAGCCAGAGGCCATGTGCAGTGAGACAGCTTAACTGAAGGCATCATGTCGGCTTAACCGTTTTATGTTTGCCCTTCTAACCAAAGGTCTGACGTCTGGAGGCTAACAAAAAGAAGCCCACGCACCCCAGCACATCTGTCTGTCTGTTTCCCTCTCTAACTGTCTCTCTCACTCTGTCTGTCTCTCCGTCATGTGTTTATACATCGGTAGAGTAAGTGACAGGGCTGTAATCGGAAGTCTACAACCGTGTCATTTGGAAGACTGTTGTCTTTTCCTGGGACTGTGGTGGTCAGCAGAGAAAAACAAGATTTACATCTTGCAGGGAGGGGCAAAGTGTCAACCATGCATTATCCCCTATTGGCTGTGGTCAGGAGTGGGCGTTAACGTGTGGAAGAGGTAGACAAAAAGATGCAGGCGAATTTCCACCCATGGCACACAATTTTATATCAAACACTAGGGAATCTCATAACTTCAAAATATATGTAAAATTAAAAAAAAAAAAAAAAACACATGCCAAATCATTCTGTATGAGGGTTTGTGGCACACTTTTGTCATATGTGGGTTCATTCTTTGTGAGTCACCAGCAGTTACTTGTATAAACTTTTAAGTATTAAACCAGGTGTGTGCTGTTCTTACCGTTGATGGCGTCATTTGTCAGTCAGCCTTTGTGTGAAATGAAATGCCACCTATAAACAAAACAGAGAGTACATTTTGGTAAATACACTTCATAGAATGTCAATCTGCGGTCTTGGAAAAGGGATCGGGATATTTCTGAGGTTGATTTTGTGAACTTTCTGCTTTCTTTGTGACTGCCTTTGATATCGGAGCAGTTTTCCACTTTGAATTGGAAATAAAAAATAACAACTTGCATACGCTTCCTCTATAGTGCTTTTATTACAGTTTTATTTATTTCTCCTCAATGTTTACTGTTTATTCTTTCTAAAACTATGAGAGGTTTACCACCACAGACCTCCTTTCACCTCCTGGAAAGAATTAAACAAAGAAGCTTGGAATGAACTATATTTGTCATTTGAGTCATCTGAATCTGGTATCCTGCTGTGTACCATGAATGGAATTTAGAGCTACATGATATGTTGACAGATATTGTGATTGTGATATGATTCCTGATTAGTGGGAGTGATCATTTTTGCATCACAATATCAATTTTCACTGGAAAAAAATATTAAAATCCTGATGATGTGACATTTGTTGGGGTCTATGCCAAACAAACAGGTGTTCTTACATCTGGAGAACAAGATTTGTTGCCAGATTTGATTTAACTGTCCAGCCGTAATGGAATAATTGAAGCCTCTGAAGTATGCAGAAGAGACACAAGCTGGGATCTACAGTAACAGTAAAAGCAAATGTAAATATTTTAAGGTGCTGCAAGAAATAAACTACAAATTAGATATTTCTGTAATATCTGCTGAAACTCAGACACCTCACAAAACAGAATTAAAATAGAAAACCTCTCAGAATTGATTAGTCATGGACAAATTGCAGTTCTGCTTTTGCAGCAGATGGTATTAGTCACATTTCATCTTGTCTGAAGACTTTGTAATGTTCAAATTAATGCACAACAGTGCCTCATAAACAGTGCATGCAGTGCTGTTTGCCATCTGACAGCGTTTAAATATGGTGGAAATATCTGAGATAATGTGAGCGATATTGCTAATTCGTCAGCAACTTCCATAGAGTGCTGCAGGGGTGACATATTTTTCTTTGGCCAACCTGGAAGTTTATCACCTTGGTTTCCTCCCAAGAAGCCAATGGGATTTTTACATTGGATTTTGGATTAGTGCAGAAAATAAGCTCTGTGGTGAACAAAAGTTTCTGATAGTTAGACACTTTATTTTGCAAGATCATCTTCACACATGAACACCACTTTTATGGTTTTTGCAGCATAAATGCAATCACTAGATGAAAAAAGCTAACGTTAGGCTAGTGCTCAACGTCATGACATTTAATGTCAACAACCACCTGTGGGGTATTTATTGATTAAATCATGAAAATTGTGAAAACCTCTTAAGCTTGTGTTAAGCACTGGTCATATTTCAGTCATTTATCATAATTAAAAAAAAAACCTTTGACTTTGAAACAAGGTAACCATAAATGTTTATATGCTAATTCATTTCTGGGTTTTAGGTCTCATGCCTGCAGCACTCTATTTCCAACCTATATACAGAAAAACTGCTTAAACTCTTCATTGTGTGGAATTAAACTCCATTCATGTTTTTTTAAAGTAAAGATATTTTTATTTGCGTAAACATTTTGGAAGCAAAAACAGCTTTTGACTGAAGGGCAGAGAGAGTCAGATGCCCCAGCAGCGCCATGCCCTGTTTTTAGATGAATCCAGCCAGACAGACACGCTTAATCCTACACAGGTTCAAAGCTCCGCCAAAGCACATGTGGCCTCAACCTGAACAGAGTTAAAGAGAATAAAAAGAAAAAGACACACAGAACAAAAGAAGTCAGCGGAGAGACGGCTGTGAGTAATGTATTGATGTGTGTTGTGTCTCTGGGAACTTGGAAGACTGCTTATTTTTAAGCCATGTGTGTGTCTGTGAGTGTTTGCAACGGTTGTATACTTCATGTTTCATTGGTGGGCGTAGGTGAGCTCAGCAACCCTGCAGAGAAAACAGAGTCTCTTTTTGTCCGTGACTGCTGACTAAGAGTGGGCACTGCTCCACGTTCATTCCCGTGACTCACACAGCTACTTCACCCCCCATGAGACTCACCAAAGAGTTGATCATCCACCAACACAGGACGCTTACTAAGACCAAATGGTCAATGATTTCAAAAGCCTCAGAGCCAGACATGTAAATGTGAAAGCAGACATACATTTATCTTATCACAGACATAAACTAAGTAAACCCACTGCACTGACTCCTCACACAGTAGCCACAAGATATTCTCCTAAAGATCTCCTAAAGAAAAGCATGAGTCAAAGCCAATCCTTCCATTAAATGCACCATGTGAGCCTAAACTAGACGTGAAAGTGCTGCTAAAGACCTTTATGTTCATTCCCGCTGTAAAAGAGTTCAAAACTGTTATTGCAGATGTTTCAAAGGCACGTGTACATACTAAGTGAGACCACAACATAGAAAGTTTCCAGGTTCAAGGTTGAAAAATGCTGGTTAAGGTCTATTTAATTGTCCTTTGCAAGGACCCTGAACCTCCACCAAGTCATATATACTGTTTTTACTTTAGATAACAGCTTAAAGGGACAGTTCACCCCAAAATCAAAAATATAAATGTTTCCCCTGGCCTGCAGTGCTATTTATCCACCTAGATTTTTTTTGGTGTGAGTTGCAGAGTTTTAGAGATATTGGCTGTAGAGATGTCTGTCTTCTTTCCAGTATAATGGGACTAAATGGCACTTGGCTTGTTGTGTTCAAAGCACCAGAAAAATAAATTAGAAAAATTCAAAACCAGTGTCCCTTTCCAAGAATCATGACCCGGTTACTGAAGATAATCCACAGACCTTGTTGTCAGCAGTTTCTACTACTTTCTAGTAGAAAGAAAGTAGTTGTGGTAGATGAAGAAGCTTTGAGTATGACAGGACTAGTGCCATCTAGTTTCATTATATTGGAGAGAATGCAGACATCTATATGGCAGACATCTCTAAAACTTGGCAACTCACACCAAAATAGTAAAGATGGATGACAAGCACTACAGGCCAGAGGTAAAATTTATATGGTACCACTTTTCAATAAGACTACCATTATAAATTATTTCTAAATGGCTTATAATTAGGTTATTAATTAGGTTGTAAAAACTAAAAACTGTAAAATCAAACTATAAATAATTTGTGAACTGTTATAACAAAGTAGATAAAAAGGGCACCAGTGACCCATTGCTTGCCAAATACTGAGCCCACATTTATCTCTACTGTGAGGCCTCAGATCTCATTGCTTACTCAGCTTACTTGTCTTCTCCATCAGCAGCATTTATACCTGTCAGCTGCATCACATATTTGTTAATAAGTTATTATCATTTAACCACAGTCAGTTATAAAGTGCTTACAACCTAATTAATAACCTAATCATAAACCACTTTCAAATCATTTATAAGGATAGTGTCATTGTAATATGCCACCACAAAAAACTAAGACAAGCTTGAACGTGTTTAAAAAGTGCAGAATTATATCCTATAAAAATCAGTGAGTATACACAACTTACACCACACCACAAAGAAACCAGCAAAGAACAATGACATATTTGTGTTTTTTTTAAATTACAAGCCTATCATATATATCGATTTATTTACTCATATATCGATTGATTGTGTGTAAAAATGATTCACCTGTGTGAGGAGTTCATCACAAAAGTACAATAAAATAATCATAAACAGGGACTTATTCTGTGAAGTACACTAAAATACAAGCCAAACACTCACAGAGTAAGAGATGGTTTGGTTCATGTTTGAAAGGAGATCTTCAACATCTGTGCCACATATTGTATCACATTCCAAAAGTTCCATACGAATTATAACCATCTTCACAGTGGAAGGTAAATCAGCGCACACTAATATCCAGACAGTCATTTTAAAGTTAACCTTGTTTTTTTATTCAGTGTGAAATATGAATTTGATATCATACCTCAGCAGCACTGTGTTTTTGAGTTTACATCGGAGTATACACACAGCTAAGCACTTGCAACTTATGCCCATTAACCCCCGTGCTCTGGGACCACCCGGGCATGTTAGAGTGTGAAGGTAAACATTTCTCAATGAATTCAGCAAGGGAAAGCCCTGCTGGAGTGTGGCTGCATTGTGAAGGCCAAACAGTGCTATACTCAATCTAAACAGTCAATGTGAGAGCTGGGGGACTCTCAGAGTTCACGGTTCAGCACAGAGATGTGGAAACCAGAAAAAAAAAATCAGCAGGCTGTGTAACAGCTGCACACGTTTTTCACTCAGCTGATATCATGCGAAGAAGATTTGGATAACTATTCTATTCAGAGGAGTCTAATTACTCTTCTTTGTCTTATTTGTCGTATTAGATTTATGATTCTGCAAGGAAACACAGTCACACACATTACGAAGACAGCATGAACTCTGAGACTCATATTTCATGCTGTGGAGAGATATTATGCCAACATTATGTTTGTCTACCACCATGGGATTATGTGACTTAGTGCCTTTTCACAGCATACATTCTGACACATGCCATATCAGGAAACACAAGTGTAATAAATAACATTAATAATGGCTGTGTTCCATTTAGGTGTGTCAGTGTCACTGCTGGATCTGCGCATGCTGACTCACTGACACGGCTAACTGGGACACAACAATGGAACAGAGCCATCGTTAATGTCATCAGTTCCACATGTGCTCTTTTTCCACTATGAAAACTCAAAATGTCTGCAGCAAAAAGGTCTGTTGCATAAACTGAACATGGAATTTTCCCCTCTTTGTCAAATGAGAAGATTACAGCAGCCTACTAATCACAGCCTACTGTCTTGCCATTTTGTTTTAATTCATAAATTCAGATGGACAATGTTATTTTGTTTTCATTTTGCACTAACTAATCAGTAGCTAGTGACATATCTGTCCTACCAATGTCTGTGGCGTAGTAGTGGTTGCTAGAAGCAGTTAACTTTTTCACATTGACCAAAAAAAAAAAAAAAAAGAAAGAAGAAGTTTATATAAGTTTATTATCCCCGCCAAATCTCGAATACTACTGGACCGACTGGCCAAATTATTTTTTTTTGTGCACATAAATGACTGTATGCTGAGGGACCTCTGAGATTCAGTGATATCTCAAGAACACCTTGAGGGAATTTCTTCAAACTTCGCACAACTGATCACTTGGACTCAAAGATGAACTAATTAGATTTTGGTGGTCAAAGGTCAAAGGTCAAAGGTCACAGTGACCTCAACAGAGCATTTTTGGCCAGAACTCATTCATACACTAATTATGACAAAATTACACACAAATATCTAACAGGATAAAATGATGAGGTGATGACAGTTTATATCCAAAAGGTCAAAGGTCATCTTCATTGTGACATGGTAATGTTCAGCTCTCTATCAGTCCTCTGCGCTCCTCTGCAAAAATAGTCTGTAAGTGAAGACAGCATGTTTCTCACTGGAAATTATTCACTGAAATCATACATGTACAGTGAGATTCATTTTTAACTTGACTGAAGAAGTAATTCTGTTTTTTGACTGCTCTGTTTTATACGACCACTGACAGCTGACTTCTCACTCTTCTTAACCAGCTGCCAGGGGCTGCAAGTGAGCTATAGCTATATCAATCTCCCTCAGATGTATTGCCATTTTTCTATTGCTATTTTTTATGAATGTAGCCAGGAGGCTATTTAGCTATGTAAAAAGATTGTCCCCATTCTTATCCCATCTTTATGATGTTCTGATTGGTCAAGTGTGTCCAACTAGCGAAAAAAAGTCATGAGAACAACAGACTTTTTTCAGAGCAGCCATTTTGACATGAAATACTAGGATAAACGAAGGTATTAAGAATGCGTCTAATTAAGGTTTCATTCCATTCAGGTCAAACACGAGTCAGGGTACTGCTATTTTGCATGTTGGCTCACTGCAAAGGCTATGCAATGCTAAATGGGACGGGACCAGTATCATTGGTAACACCTGTGTTTACCCTACTATTTCATATCAATATGGCTGCCATGAAAAATAGCTATCGAACTTTTACAGGCAGACATTTTTGACTTGTCATAGCAGGAAAAGGATAGGCAAAACAAATTTTGTTAATGATGGCTCAGTTCCATCAAGTGCTCCGGTAAGCCATGTCAGTGAGCCAGCATGTGCAATACCATGACCCTGGAAATAAATTAAATGCAGTCATATCTAATGTGATCAGTTACACCTGTGCTTTTCCTGCTATGACATGCCTAAATGTGAAATGGGTCTACACCAGACTTCTTTGAGTCTGTGAATAAAATCCAAGATGTGGGCGATGATTAAGAGTCTGGAGCCAGGCTAAGATTATAGTAGGTAAAGCTACTAAAACATTTTAGGCTAAAGTAAAGCTAAAATTATGCTAAATTTTGTCATCTCCACATGTCCACTGGGGTCAGCACATGCATGTGTGCACATGTATGGACACGCCTATGCAGACACACAATGTGGTATAAACAGAACCATGTGTGTGTCCACTGTCTGCCCTGCTGTCCACATCCATGTTGGGTTTGGCGTACATCAGGGCCTCTAGGATTAAGTCACTAGTTATCAAATGTACTGGCTTTTGACCTTTTTAGCAAACCAGTGTCTACTTATGATCTCTCATCTCTGGTTGGTCTATGAGTTGTGAGCAGTTCAACTAAAGAGTGATGTTCAACTAAAGAGACCCCTCAGATTTATTATGTGTCCCTTTTGGGGGTTGTAATTAACTCCCATGTTTGGAACAGCTGCTACAGCATGTTGGAACAGTGGGCAACTAACACTAGTTAGTTAGAGTTGAAGGTGAAATATGTAATATATTTACTGTACTAAATCATAAAAAGACATTTACATGATATAAGAGAGTAAAGAAACATGCCAAGAAGAAACACTAGAACAACACTGCCAGTATGTTCTCTGAAATTTCCTTTCTGGTGCAAAACGTCTGTTTTTGTTTGCCTGTTTCACTTTTATTAGACTTAAAATTAATACAGAATGTTCACTGAATGAGTAAGTGTCTGTTTATGAGACTTGAGAAATCACCAATAATCTTTTAGAGGGAGTAAATGTTTATAACGGTTAAATTGATCAATATGTAAATGGAGACTGGCAGGAAGTAAGGCAGACAGTAACTGGACTCCAGCTCAAGAGTGTGTATTTTCAGATCAGTGGGCTTTTGTTTGTTTTCAGAATAACATATGATGACGATTAACTTAAAGTGTAGGACTCGTTGTCGCTTGTCATTGTCAAAGTATAATGTTGGGCTTGCGTAGTTTCAGTGTGTCTGCAATCTGCAGGCAACCTGCCTGAGCTTCGAGCTTCAATTTGATATACCCACTATGCCTCCAGCTTTCTATTTTGACTGCTAGACAAATTTTTGACCGCTAGGCTCTTACATTTTGTTCCTTTAAGGCACAGTTCAGGGCTTTATGAAATACCTTTATCCACCTTTGTTTCTGTGAGGGAGGGTTAGCTAAGCTAATCATCTTGTGACTCTAGCGCCATACTTACTGTACAGACATGACAGAGGAATCTCCTTCTCTTTTAACATTTCCCAAAATGTTCAACTATTTCTTTAAAGACAAACTATGGAAGAAAAACAAAAACCAATGCATATACTCATACAAAAACAAATCATCTCAGTCATCACCAACAACTCATCAGAAGTGTGTGGTGGCGCCTGCATCTGCAGAGACCCCACCCTCTGCTCGTATGTTTTTATTTTCTCATTATTTTGCTGTGCCCAGAACACTTTGCCAACCCAAAACATTGGTATTTGAAGTGCTTTCCCAGCACTTCAAATTCCAAATACAAATATCTTTCTGGTG
This sequence comes from Lutjanus argentimaculatus, assembly GCA_034769285.1. NCBI lineage: Eukaryota > Metazoa > Chordata > Actinopteri > Lutjaniformes > Lutjanidae > Lutjanus > Lutjanus argentimaculatus. The sequence goes on along the minus strand of JAWZSL010000012.1, from coordinate 10,513,932 downwards.
AGTTTACAACCAGTAACTTACAAGTCCTACTTTTTTTTTTAACTTTAAAAGAACTAAATTTGGCAATGGTTATATGAGGACAACCTTCATTCACGTGCTGATATGATTTATCAAGTGAATCTGGGTCATTAACGATAATGGCTCAGTCATCAGCAACAATGAACGCCACACCTTTACCACAATATTTCACTATCAGCCTGTCAGCTGAAACAATAGTTATGTCTCATTCCCATAATTAATCTGGAAGTTGCTTCAGGTGCATGACTCATCTCTAATGTGAAGTGATTCATTAAAAGCTATTAGCCTAGACTGTCCTTAAAAGACTGTCTGACACTATGTACTGTTTCCTTATGTATGCACAGCATCTTTATTCAGGATCCAACTGCCATGACAAAAACACAAAAGGGAAACAGTGGTCCAAAGAAAGAGGGAAGGGATTAAATTATTGATTGAACAAATAAAGCAGTAAAGCCAACAGATGAAAGAAAACTGTTTTGTCACTTCCTTGCTGGGTAAATAAACAGCCACACCAGATGTCCCTGCTTCTCATTCCCCCCGCCAGTTCTTCAGTCCCACCCTCCCTCTGTTCTCTGAACCAGAGCAGAAAGCAGAACCTGTATAATCTGCGCCTTTCCAACTCACGTACAGCATCAAAAACAAATGTCCACTTGTCATCGCCATGAATCAGTATGTATACAAAGGCACATATCAAAAGGAACACATTTTACAGACAAAAACAGCACTCTATCACACAATTAACAAGCATCTCACCCCAGCAAAGCTAAATATGCTTGACTCACGAGGAATGGTTACTGTTAACCTTCAAATCAACCACCAGTGACTCACCACTGTCTGGAGATTTGCAGGCTCTTAATGGCCTACAGGTTTTCCATCAGCATGATCTGGCCATGACCCTTTTGTTGCATTAGAACCCCATGTGGAGCAATAGAATCAGATGCATGGGCCATCTATGCCCCTTATTCCAATATTCATCTGGAAACCTTCACACACACATCTCATTATACCTTTAATTCAGACAGTATGATGCCCTGCACATATTCACACCACTGCGTGTCTGTTTTTTGAGTGTTTCTGCTTATTGCGCAGAGCGAAAACAGACACAGGTCTAAACAGTTCCAGGATGGCATTTGCTAATGTTTTCTGCGTTTTATGTTCTCCTGCTGCTCCCTAACACCTTTTAACTGTCCGTGACACTTCCCCTGTCATACACCTTGGAAACTCAGTCTCACAGCACACACATCTCTCAGCCCGCCTCCCCAAGGACCCTGGCTGCATCTCGTGAGCTTTCTGGCTCTCAGTCCAGATAACACAAACCATCAAAACACTGTAGTCCACAAACCCAGACTCCAGCCCTCCGGCTATGCTTTGGTTAACCTCTCTATCACGCTCAAAGCCGCTGGGCCCTGCTGTTGTCCAGACACAAACACACAATCCACACAGCCAAAATCATAAACACAGAGCAAGAACCAGACTGTACTACTACTCCAGCCAGGCACAGACCAGAACAAAAATACTTATGTTCATCACTGGTCAGTCCCTCGATGTCATCGTCCATCTATCTTCGTACTAACCATTCCCCAAGACATAAGCAGACATCCGTGCATCTAAACAGGTGTGTGTGTGTGTGTGTGTGTGTGTGAGACTGCTTTGCGCTCGGATCCTGAACAGCTGAGCTCTCCAGATGAGCCAGAGAATCAGGCAGAGATCTTGTGTCTGTCAGACAAATAGCAAAACAGATGAATCTCCGAGGGCGCATGAGAATGAAAAGTTATTTCCTGAACAAAAAAAACACACACACACACTAAAAGCATTATAGTTATCCAGTGCCAAAGAAAATGTCTGTGCCCATAAATATGTACCCAAGAAACATCCTAACCAAGAAGTGGGTCGGAAAGAAACTTTTCTATGAATGAGCAACAGTTTGGCTGGACTGTGTAATTACTAAACACACAGGACATTATCTATCATCCCTCCAAGTGTCTGAGTCACAACAGGCAGTAAAGCCTCCACAGTGAAGGGAAAACATGTTGAGAAAAAGGTTAAGCCCAAGATAGCTCTTACATTATTGCACACACAGACAAACAGAGAGACCAGAGGTGGCAAAAGTACACATATTCTTTATTCAAGTGGAAGTACAGATACTTGTGTAAAAAAAAAAAAAAAAAAAAAAAAAAAAAAGAATGTGGAAGAGTACAGGTTCTGAAATGTAAGTATAAAAGTAATAAGTTGCCCTCTAAAGGAAATTTCTAATGGCTGTTTCTGTGTAAAGCTGACTGAACCTCACCTTTTATCCGCGGTCTAGTCTCCCTCTCTTGTCTGGTTCATCTTGTTACATCTTTTATGCTTTTGTTTTGTTATGTCTTTTACATTTTTTCGCTTTGTTACATCTTTACATCATGCACTAATGGACACACCAAGGAAGTTATTGTCCAGTTCATTGAGGTTGAAATCCGTCTTGATATTTGGAGCAATAATGCAAAATAAAAAAAATCAGTAATTTACAGAGCCCCCTAAGGGTCATGGCGAGATTTTTATTTTTTGAGGACTGCTCTTGTGTTCCCTAGCAGTTTGTTTTGCATTTTCTTGCAATATTTTGCATTCCTCAAATGCATTCAAACTGAAGTAACAAGCCTGCTTTAAAAGTGTAAGGAGTACAGATATTTGCGTTAAAATGTAGGGGGTAAGAGTAAAAAGCCATGACTTTCCACTCATACTAGAGACTCATACTGTACATATAGTATCCATACACACAAGCACATATATACACACACAATTTTCCTGCTATTAAACAGATGTGCATTCAGCGATCAGATGTGGTTTTGAGAAATCATTTTCCTCTTATCCAGCCTGTCAGGCATGTGGTCCTAGGTTTGAAAGCCCTCCAAAACCTGCATGAAGTCAGTCTGACAGCTCCCAGAAAACAAAGGACTTTTCAGAACAAGAGGGAGGAGAGTCAGTACTGATTGGCAGCTGGCCGAGGGCATGCTGCATTCATCATGCTATCTGCTGAGAAGGCCAAAGCCCTTTAATTTGGTTGTAAAATGTTTTTGCTGGTTGTTTGAAAGTCACGTCCTGTTGGACAGACGTCTCCCTGGTTTCACCACTCACATCATACCCAAACCGCACTGATCCCTATTTGAATATCTACGGGGAAGTCGATAATCATTCCAAGACAGATAATCTTTAGCGCATACGTAATGTAGCCCGTCGCTGCACGCCTCATTGGCCTCTCCACAGCTCTCCGTTTCAGGAGTTTGGCTTTTGTCTCTAATTCTTAAATCTCCTGCCTGACCTTTATCCTCCCTCCTCTCTTTTATTCCAACCGCTTCATCAGCTGTGTTGATTAGCCGTTCCACAACGGGGCTGTTAGAGAGTCTAGACTACTGTAGACTGAGGTGGGAGTGCATACACACCCCACAACCACACTCACACTAATGTGTAATCTCGGAGTGTGTTGTGCCCCGAGCAGCTCCACTGGGCAAGTTTTGTCTGGGTGGCTGTGGTATTCCACCGCCGTGTGTCATTACGGCAAAGCTAATACCACTCTGCACACTCTCTGTGTCCCACCATAAGTATCTGTGTACATACACACATGCATGCAAATATACCTCAAACCACAAGCATGCATTTACATTGCAGCTCATCCATCTTGTTCTGGTGCACAGAAGAGGAAAACTTTGAACTATCTAACCTCAAACTACTGTACTGTGCAGACACACATGTTGCAATACTTGTGAGGACACTTGTTTTGAGTCCTCACATTCCAAAAATAGCCTCACTATCAAGAACTCACACACATGCACACACACACACACCATCTCAAATTATTCAAACTAATATGACCCTGGAGACCCTGAACCACTATTACTCAGGCACAGCGATGTTATCTGAAATCCATAAAGTGCTCCTTGTTAGCACCCAATCAACTCCTCATTTAAAGACCTGGGGAAAAGAAAAACACCCTCCGGGCTTTGAGTAGACAAGCAGTGAATGCAGACCTTTAGAGAGCTTAATTTATTACCTGTAGGGCTAAGTGGAGGGCTAAGCAGAGGGCACGATATGATGCGACAGTGAAGGGAAGCACGAGAAGTGAAAATGAGTCATGGCTGCACGCTGAAATATGGGGTTTGTGTTGTATGACGATGGTATTATCAAACAGTAACACTCTAATTCATGCAAGCGCACACACACACACACACACACACAGACACACACACACACAGAGTACACAGAGTACACATGTAATCATGTGCACTCACAGACCATGAGGAACAGTCCCGTCTTTATCCCTGTCTTTGGCAACAGTCACTTCCTCAGGATACGGACCAGTTTTGTTTAACTTCAAACACTGCCTCTCCCTGGTTCCTGCCCTGTCCTGTTCCTCCTCTCTACCCCTCTGTCTCACTCTCTGTCTGTCTCTTAGTGTCCCCTATTATTTGTTCTATGTACAGTAGGCGTGTGCGATATGGACCTAAAATATTATCACAATATTTTAGGGTATTTTTGAAATAATGATACTCTTGACAATATGACAAAATACTAAAAAAAAAAAAACTTTACCATTAATTTCAAGAACACAATTGCAACAAAATAAGTAATTTTACATGTCAGCATAAACATAACACATTGCATTCAAATATCCAGAAAAAACTAAACAAAAATTACCTCTTAGATTCAGCAATGCCATGCCGAGCTGAGCCAATGTCTACTTGGTTCAGAACTCACAATAGCTGTTGAGCTCTCCTTGCAGGATTTTTGGCTCTCTTCAAACTCAACCAGATGCTTCTGCTTGATGTGGTGAACTGTTTGTTGTATTGCTCCTTTTGCGGTTACAGTCATCTTGCATTTCTTACATATTGCCAGAGGTGTGAAGGTGAGTCAGACATGAGTCTCATATTTGATGATTTTAAACTAAACTTGACAAAATCAGAAAAGACTGCAACTTGACTAACACCAGTGACTCATGATCTCACTTTGAATTGAGACTTTTATTTGAAAATATCTGACACCTTCCCCCAAGGTCAAAGATTAAAAAGTTTGCTTTGAATCAATTCAGAATAGGACAGAAATGGAATACCTGAAAATAAGAATCCTTGCATTTTGCATTTGTGTTTTGAGTGTGTAGGTTTGGCTACTCACTCAAAAGGGAAGAGTGACAATAAGTGTTTGCAATCTACAAGCAAATCAATTACTGCTAAATGCCACCAAAATCCTACACACTGGTCTTTTAATTTCCCTTCATTTCCTGAATCAAATAATGTTACCATTATTCATTATATTCCAGAAAGCTGACACTTAATTCCCCATCCAGTTTGTTTCGAACCAGTCCAACAGCATCCAATCAACTTTCAGGAGAGAACCATGAAGAACTAACGTTACATAAACGAGGTCCACTTGGGAAAATGATACCAAAGATCTGTTGTGTGCAAAAACTACAAGGTGATCAATAAAACACTTAGTATAGTGAGTGCAGTATGCACAAAATTACAGATGGAGACACAACAACTTCCCACTTAATTCGACGTTTGCAGTTGCATACAGACTGGTAAGTCAAGGCTAAAATTGACATAGTTAGTGAACTACTGTTTAGCTAACATTAGTTAGTAATTTTGTAAATCAGTGTGGCTACAACGTCACTGTTACATTACGACTTGTTCAGATATTGAAACTTGAATGTTTAGGACTTGCGACTTGACTTAGGACTTGTCGGCCTTGTCTTGAGACTGAGAGCAAAGACTTGAGAGTTACTTGTGATTTGCAAAACAATGACTTGGTCACACCTATGCATATTATCCTGGTTTGTTGTACATCTCATCTTTTGTAAACAAACCACTCCCACACTACATCACTCCCCTTTTTGGAACAAACTCTTTCCCAGTGGAGGTAGTAGCAATGTTACTTTCGCTTTCAGTAATGCTTGTTGTTGGTGTACATAACAGTATAATTTCCTTAACAACAAATACTGCCATCATCATGATTTGAAAATATGGCACACCCCGGGGGTCTGTGTCCTTCTCATTTTCCTTTTTCCTCCCAAAGAATGCAGGGAAACTAACTAAAACAGGAAGAAAGAAGAAAGGAATGAGTGACAAGATGAGGAAACTCGAGCTTTCTAATCTGCAGAAGACAGTCAGAGAGAGGAACACTGAACAGCTATTCCCTGCTGCTGACTTCCGCCTAGTCAAACCAACACCAGCCATAACTTATATCCTCACCCCAATACTAACCACAGACTCAACCCCAAATTACCATCTGCCAAGCATGACAATCTCGCAAGCCCACCCACAACTCCAGTGATGCCGCTACCTCAAAGCGGGACAAAGACCGACAACTACCACCTCTGCCACATTGAGCACACTGTAATCAACTAGGACTCAGGCAATTATTGTGTGCATGTGTGTGTGTTTCTGTGTGCATTCACATAGGAACGTGCATGGTAGTGCATATGCAGCCATGTGTTCATTTAAGAAACTAAAAGGATTAAAATAGCTGATGAGCAGGTGTGTGTGTGTATGAGAGAGAGAGACAGGACATGCAGCTTGTCGGCACACCACAAATCCTCTCAACCTTTGCCAAAATATAGAGTCTTCCTCCACCACAACGCCTGATAGCATCACTGCCTCTGGTTACACAATCAAGCACACTCCGCTGGTGCAGCTACCTGATTTTATCTTCCTTGTTAGGATCTGCCAAATTTGTCACAAGTATGTACCATAAGGAATTAAAGAAGAGAAACTGAGCTGGAACCTGCGTCTGGAAAACATTCAAATCCAGTTTAATCAGCTCAACACCCTGCTGCAGTGTGTCTAAAGAGAATGAGAGTGTTTGTAGTGCTCTGCCACTGTGCGTCATGCCAGGCCGTAATTAAGATGATTTAAGGGCTGTTAAATGCAATCAGTCTGTCTGAGTATAATGCCAGCATGTGATCAGTCGCAACAGGACAAGCCAGTCATCTTGATAGTGTATCTGTATTGTAATTGTTGTCATCATTAGTGGTGTCGTCATTGTCGTCCATGTGCAGTCCCCCATCCCTACCCCTTCCAGGACAACAGCTTGGTAGCAGATTGGCTGAGATGCGGAACAGCTAACTAATAATGGTAGACAGTCAGATTTATTCCTGGAACTGAGAGCTTTTATTTTCTTTTTCTTTGCTTCCAGCTGTGCATGTCCTGTTTGATTAAAGCAGGTGATTCATTCCATTCAGTGAATTCAATGTTTATCTTTTGAGTCATTTTATTATACAAAGTTAAAACATACGGCATGGTTGAAATTTACTGTAACATAGACCGCAGTGCAGGTTGCTAGGCATGAGGCATTTTTAGTATGATGCTCCAAAGTAAATGGCTTACTCTACAGTATCCACTTGCAATGTTTATCTTATTTCTACTGCTGAAAAATTATATGGGGAAATTATACTTGTGGTAGAGTGGAAGATGTAGTTGGAGAAAGTAAAATGCTGCCACAAAAACAGACCATGATGTAGAAACTAAAACTGCTGGAAGCAGAGGATTTATTTCTTATGTCACTTCAAAGGAGAAGCTTGCACAAGGTCTTTTTCAGGATATCACAGGTGAAATAATAAAATTAAAGACGGTTGAATTCCATTTAGCTGCTTCAGTTCCAGAGACCTGTTATTGTGCGTGTTGGCTCACTGTCACGGCTTATTGGGACACATACTGTACAGAGCAGAGCCATCTTCAATGTTACTAGCAACACCTGTGCTTTTCCTATTACGACCAGTGAAAATGTCTGCTGTGAAAAAGGCCTCTGTAGAATCAAATCATTGAACAACCTGTCAGACATTTGATTTTCTCATTATATGTCTCAATATTTTTCTTTTCCAGTGTTTTTCCAAAATGTATGAGGTGACGTGAGGTTAAACTGTCATTCACAGGAGTTTTGGAATGCACCACACAAATCACAGTGAATACAAATTACTGCGCTGTATTTTTAAGAAGGGCCTAAAAGTCATCTGTCTCTTCACAGCAGTCTTTACATTTTGGAAAATAATTCAGCTCACACACAGTACTGCAGTGGTGCCTGGAGAAGTGAGTATACGCTTTTAAACCTAACCTTGCCCAGCAAAGGATAAACGGCCTGCATAAAGTGTAAGACTGCTCCTTCTAGTTCAACCCAAAATAGGACCAGTAGTATTTGCACATTGTCACTAAACTTCTGCTGCTTGAATTCAGGGAGTAAGCATCATTATGAAATTAACATTAGCCACAGAGGAGGTGCAGATTTTACAATTAATGCTTTCCAACAGAGTACAGGGTCAGACAACTACATAATTATGCATTTTGAGCTAACTATTCCTAATTCCTTATATACACATGAAACTGTTCTCTCACTACGCAAGTAGTCTATGTGCCATTACTTTCTTTTGTAAACTGTCTCTTGGAACAGCTGATTTGCAAAATAGTGTCAGGTGTTGCTGGTCTACAATGGCCTAATGCATGAATATAAGATATATTCAAGATGAGCCAAAAATCGTGTTCCAGTAAGAGATTAGATTATTTTTTAAACAATATTTTCTTTTTCTAGGATGGTGAAGCAAAGGCAAGACCAACCCTACTCTGCTACTGACTGGCTTACTCTGATATTATTACCCTAAACCTAACCAATCATCACTCCTCATGCCTAAATGTAACCTCCTCACAGTCATCCTCGTCAACTCCACCAAAAAAGGCAACAAATACTAGCCAATTAGAGGCAGAGTAGGACGAGTCATACCTTCTCCATCCTAGGAAAAAAATGGTGGATTTAGAGTGACTGAAAATGTAATAAATAACTTTGCTCTGTCTTTGTTTGTAGTTTATCTTAATTAATGGATATTTATGGATCAGTGGCAGCTCTGTTCAAAAACTCACCTTCTCCAACAGAGAGGGCCTGATTTACTAAGATCCCAAATAAAGAGTGCTAAATTGTGTGTGCACTGCAATATATTTTTGCAATATATTTTAGTTTTGCATTTGATGTACTAAGAATCATTGGGTAAATGACAACAGGTGCTGTGGAGACAGCAGTATTGAAATGAGGGTTCTGAGTGTGCTGCAGGTTTCCACCACAGAGAGTTTGGAGGGAAAACACGTAAAATGAAATTCGATCCCATGGAGGTGTTAGTTTAAGAAGCAAATAATATACTGTGGAGCTACAGCAAAAAAATAGCCAAAAACAACAGATGAAATTAAGAGAAGATAGCAAGATATAGGGCAAATATCAAAAGGAAAATTGGCTTATAATTAAAACTTCTTCAACTATCGTCAATAAATAATAATAATAATAATAATTATTATAAATAAACAAATCCATTGTGCAGGAGGTGCGGGCTGTGTCCTCTGTGGCCCGAGTGCTCAGGTAGGACACTCGGGCCATTGTCGCGCACACCAAGCAGCTGGTCAGCACTGTATCTGGCCTGATAACGGCCATAAATGCCTTGGGAAGAGGGACTGAAGACGGGGTAAAGACAGTGGTGAGGTCTCTCAATCCAAGCGCACACAGCTTGGAGAGGAGCGCAATGGATGAGAGGAGCACACTGGGACAGAGACGCACAACCTGCCAAAAACCACACTTAAAAATGTGATGTTTGCGAAAAGAAGGAAATAGGAAGATATAATCAAGGTTAGTGTTAATTTTCTTTAGGCTACAGCAGCTATGAATGTTCAGTTTTGTTTGGCTGTAAATAGGCTGCAATAAATTCATGTTTAATCATGGTGCTTTTCTGCCTTACGGATTACTGAATGAAAATAAAAATAAATGCATACCCCAAACAACTCATGAGAAATTACTTTAAATTAGATTGTTTCTTGGTAAACTGCAGTGCGTGTACTCAACTGACCTATTTGCATGTTCTCTTCCCAGTATTTTGCACACTAGGGTAAAAACAAACCCATATTGTATATTCATTAAGACAAATGTACTAAATGGACAGTGCGTGCTGTCTTATACATCTGAAAGACGCAATCCTCAGTGCGCACCATTAGAAGATCTGCTTGCACATTTGTTTGCGGGACAGGTTTGCACACGTTTTTACACACGCAAGCCTTTCGTAAATCAGGCCCAGAGTGTTTAAATCTATGTAATTGTTAGCCTATAATGATTTCAAACTGTTTCCACCAACATGACTCTGGACACATGCAAACATGAAGTGGACTGGGTGTTTGACACAAGCTCTTTGTTAACCATGAATCTAGTCACTGTCCATCACACCATCAAATTCAGTGCAGAGACAAAAAAATCAGATTATTTGAAAAACAAATCCATCCCATTCATTCCAAATTTCAGCAACTTGTGAGGCCTCCACAGCCCCGTCTCAGAGGCCCACAGCTCTGGAGGGGTTGGGCTGACAACTGCAGTCTTGGTGCTTAGGGCTCTTGTAAAACCAGGGGGACCTGTCTGCACTATATAAAAGACATCAGTAAGACCTCAGTGATGCTGGGACTGATCCTCTCAGAAATAACAAGCATGACCTCTTGCCTCCTAACATGGGATTTCACCACCTAGTCATGGAACGTTGTAGGATTGCATTAGTTAGAAGGCCTTGATCTGTTGTGTGTTTGTGTTACACTGTATGTTGTTTCACCTCCATCAGGAAAATTGTGCAACCAACCGCATTTTCCTCAACCAGGTCTGGACTATTTCAAAATAAGACATGTTTTTGTGGAATGGAACAGAATTTCAAAAAAAGAATACAATTAAATTGTGTGGCTTTTCCAAAACTTTTCTACCTTTGATAATTTTTCATAAACTCTCCAGGCCTGGAAAATATAATTTTAAATTGACATGACTTTTCCTGATTTTCCAGGAGTGTGGGGACCCTGGTAGTGCGTTCAGGCCTGAGTGTATTTCTTATGAAATCAGGCAGAATGGCTGATGTGTGTGTCTTGGCTCTAAACCCGGTGAAATTGAGATGAAAAATGAGCTGAGACAGCAGGCTACCTGTTATCACTTTAAATATTTTCTTTCCACATACCCAGAGTTAAACTTCAACAAATGACTGCAAATTAGATTAAATACAGCTAATGTCATTTAAATCAATCTCTCTTCAGAGATGACGATGTTCATGTAGCTCACCAGTTGCTGAGCGGTCAAAGCTCCATAGTTCATTGATTATGACTAATACGAACCACTTTAAATTACAGACAATAATTAAAACATAAGGATATCATATGATTGATGTTGCATAATGAATTCCATGCTTCTCGAAAAAGTCCTGTCAGTGTTCCAGACAAGTGCTCCACAGATGTTATAATACTTATCAGAGGAAATATGGGATTTTGCACTTCTCTTTCTATTTTGACACAATTGGCTTTAGAAGATCACAATGTGATTTTGTTAATTCTTCTGCAAATTTACTGCTGGCAACATCAAATACGCGTATACATCAGTTCAAGATATGTATACAACACTCTTAGAAATAAGGGTTCCAAAAGAGTTCTCTCGAAGGGGCTGAGGTTCTGACCAGAACCATTTGTTTCTGAAGAAAGGGTTTGTCAAGGGTTTCATCAAGTTTCGTCAAAGGTTCTTTGCAGTATAATATAAAAGGGTTCTCAGAAGAGCCCCCTTTATGGGTTCTAGATAAAACCCTTGGAATGTAAAAAGAATCTAGGTAGAACCACCTGGGTGGGTTCTTGTTAGTACCCGTAGAAGGTGGAAAGGTTCTGGATAGAGCCCCCAGAGAGGGTTCTGGGTGGAACCATTGCACCAAAAGACGTTTGTCTTTAAAATGTCTCGTAGGGGGTTCTAGGTGAAACCGTTCACAGATTGTTCAAGGTATAGCCTGTGATGTTGGGTTCTGGTTAGAAATCTCCTGAAGGGTTCCAAGTGACACCATTAAAAAAGGTGCTACCAGGAACTAAAATTTTGGGGACAAGCTGAAGAACAATTTATGGGTTTAGTTAGCATCCTTATTTCTACTAATGAAGATACAATCAGCATTTATAAAAGGAATCATTTCCACTGATTGCAGTTGTGAACAGCCATTTCATGCTGCCGTCAGAAGTAGCAGAAGAGAATCATTTAAATTTTGGCTGTACAGACGTAACTATTATCCTTTCAGTACTCTCTATTAGGTCGGAATTGTCTTGACCACTACAAAATGAAGGGATAGCAGAGACATACAGGCAACTTGAGCTCAAACTGCTGCTTAATATCTCATCATTGTGCTTCAACATCTCAGTAATGTTCCCATTACCTCCTCATCAGTGCCAGGCTGTGCTGTGGACCATGTCCATACAGAATATTGCTCCCCCTTCAGCTGTGGTGTGGGACAGCTGCCCATGTTGGCCCTGTTTAGCTTTCTTGTGCAGCTTGTTTATGCGTCACCTGCCTGTCAGGGAACTGAATACATTCTAATGGCAAACAATCACAGGCAGCAGGCGGTAGCCTGGACAGAGCAATCAGCTGGAAACCCCTTGCCAAAATAAACAGCAGCAACAAACAGCAGCACACATTGTGAAGAAATACCACCACTGAAATGCAAAGACTGGCAAAATAGTTACCAGGACACAATGGAGGATCACACATCACCTCAGAGCTTCACACAACAGTAGCACAAGGCCCCACTGGTATGAAGAGAAACCATGGAGGTGATGACAACACGCCAACCAATCAGAGCAGAGGATCCAGCAGGCTTATACAGTATGTTTTATAAGAGAAGGTCTCTGGCACTGTTAGTGATTCCTGCTAATAAAAAACCATCAGGGGCCTTCCTGTTTTGTCTTCACGCCGCTGTAAGAACTGACAATCATTCAGGCCTGAAACATTCTTCAGTGTGTTTTCTTTACCTAGGCAATAAAGGCTGAAACCTGACCTCTGCACAGAACCATGAATATGTCCCTCCAAGGGCTTCAATAAGAATGTAAAATATAAGACATATATTGGACATTTTTGTCATATGGGCTCTGCTCTGTAAGTGCAGAAGATAAACAGTGGTAGGGGACTACCAAGGACTAAGCATTGAGGAATATAATGTGGCAAGCATGACACAATGTGGATTGGCTGAAGTCACTTTGACATTTAGGAAGCAAAACCTTGCAGTAAAGCCAAAATTAACAGAATTCTAATGGTCCGATGTTGCCTGATTGCTTTAATTTAATGGTTTATTAAGTTCTGAAATAAAAAAATAAAGAAAAAGTTCTTTCCAAACTTTCACAAAGGGTCCCTTGTTTGCTGCCGCATTGTCTGATCAGCGTAAATAGCACCATATTTTGATTAGAGATTGTCAACCTCAAATTATTTCTTTATTTACTGGAACAGTTTCCCGGGAGCTCATCAAAAAGTTTGGAAAGATGTTAAATTGGCTTCAGTAGTAAAAATCTATCTGCAATCTGGAAAAATATCAGTTTATTCATCTGAACAGTGAGTTGATGTTTTGTAGTATTTGCTTTGTATCAAGTAGATCTTTACACCATTTACAACTGGCAATATCGACTGAAATGATTTTGTTACAATCAGTGTTAACCACATTAAAATCCAGGTGGGAATGAACTCAAGCATTCTTCAAACCATTTCCAGAGTTGTTCACGGATGTAATGAGACCACAAAGAACACAAGTTTAAATAGTTTATTTACATTGTACAATAAATGTGTGAGACAGACTTGTAACAGATGGCAGTGGCTGCATTTCAACAGCATTTTTGGCTGTATGCACTGAGGACGTGATGTGGTTATGTTAAATTTGGATCAGAAACAGAAATTAGATCTCAATGTGACCTTCACAGAATTGTTTGAAATTTTGGGGAATACACTTATTTACTTTCTTGTCAAGAGTTAGGGTACGCTCACACATACGCGAATGCAGGGCAGTGACCATCGCGTGCCGAGGTGAACAACACAAACACGTTTTTGCTGTTGGTTGACGCTGAGTGTGTGATACCACAGCCACCGGCTGGTTATCTTAGCTTAGCCTAGAGACAGAAAACAGAAGAAAACAGCTACAGATACTGTAGTCTCTGTTTGAAAGCAGCAAAATCTGCCTACCTGCACCTTTAAAGTTTGTTGATCAAGATAAACATGTAAAATGTTTTTACAAGTAATCCATGAAGTTATAAGATAAAATATAACTTAATGACCATTGGATGGTAAAAAATAAACACTTATTTTTTATGTGTCAGACTGTTGTTATAAATTAATTTAATTATTAATTAATTAATTTACTTGTTACTTAAATGGGCAAAAAAAAAAAAAAACTTAGTAAGCCTTTACATAGTATTAAAGTTAGAAAACATTTTGTACAAACTCTTACAGTAGTGCAGCATACAGTATATATCTTCTCTGAAAATAAAATATCTCACACTGTACATGACATCATATGTAATATTATTTGATGCACATTTCTGTATAATTCATTAAGTTAAAGGTCTGAAAATAGTTCTCTGGGTTTTGGAATGATGCTTGGCTTCAACATGTGCTATAATAGTAGATCCATTAATGCGTCTGAGGTGCTTAAAAACTTTAATTAGTGTAAATTATGGCATTGAAAATTTGGTGAAGTCCTAAAAACGTCTTCTTTTCATTATTCAGTTTGAGTTTAAAACTCTATAAAGATGAGGGCCAATGTAGCACGATAACAAGTTGACAGCCAGAGTTGCCAAACATTTACACAGAAGTAGTAACCGAGCCTCTCACAAAATCCTTAACAATCAGTCCTCCAGCCGAAAAAAACTTCCAAAGCTCAACACTTACCCCTAAGAATAACAACAAATGTCTAGAAATATCAACAGACACATATTACTATCTGACAGGTCTAAAATCTAGAAGCACAGCACCAGCATCACTTAACAGCAATATATACTTACAGCTTACAACAGCAATACTACAAACTCAAATCATGGTGAAGACAAATGGAGAACAACAAAGCTCACACAAATTCACATACTCAACACAGGGTGATGAGTACCAAAATAAGTACTGTAACTGAACAAGAAGCTAATGCACTACGGCTCATTTAGATATATGCAAAGTCAAGTTGAATTATTTACCACAAACCTTCTGATTAAACAGAAGGGAACTGATTAAACTTTGGGATTCTCTGCACTAATAAAAAAAATCAAGAGCACTAAAGTAAATCATGGTGCTGTGGCAGCTTTAGGACAGTCCATTATTTTTCTTCTTCACCAACATACTTAGTGTTTTCAGAACTGCAAATCCAACTGTGCCAAGGTCATGGGTGAGGGCCCGGCATCTGATTTGTATGTGCTGACATTCGCTGACTTTCCCTGACCCACTTCTTTGTCTCCCTCACTCACCGACTCTATCTTTTCCTTACCCATTTTAACGCACCCGTTCAATTACTACCTCTCATCAGTCCTCCCCTCAGTCACATACTTTGCTGTGGGGAAAGTTAATTGCACATGAAGTAGTAGTTCATGTAAAATACAGGTTAAAGGCAGCATAAGAAAGACAAGGAGGCCTTGTTGTGCACGATCAGTGGATGGAACTTACTTCTATGCATGTACAGATAAATATACAGACACATATTGTGCATTTATGTACACACAGCAATAAAAAAAAGTTTCTTTAAAGTGTTGTTTGTGTGTTTGGTGCTTATTTTAAAGGGAAAATCAATTTTACACATCAAGCTCAGGTTACCCAACAAGAGGAGTACTACACAGCTTGTGAGAACAGATAAATAATGTCTTCTGTGCATTTGGAGGGTACTTTCAAAAGTTAAAAGAAAAAAACTCTGGTAATATCATCTGGTTAGTGAAAGATACTTTTGACTTGCATTATGGGAAATGAGAGATCTGGTGTTTTTTTGGTCTGGATTTCTAAGTTTGTTCCAAGTCCCCCAAAATATGGAAGTGCAGTTCTAGCAATTTAAAGCTCCACTAAACCTTTTTTTTTTTTTTTTTAACAGAATTATTTCCTGGGCGTACATGTGTACATGCACACATTATTTTGTTTTATATTTTGTCCTATTCTGCTCTGGATTTAATTATTTATCTGTATATATGTTGTATGTGTGTGTGCAGCATAAAGGAATTACAATTGTAATGATATTAAATGACCTTGATACTTTGATACCTTAATTAGTCATAAGACCTTTAAAAACCCTGTTGTTTATAGTTTATTAGTTTGAACTGCTGCTCCTTTACTTTCTCTCAGCTCTTTTCAAAATCTTTCACTACTTAATCCTGCAATAGGTGCTCCCTTTTTCCCGTCATTCAGCTTAGCCATATTTTTCCAGACATTTCTTGCAACTTTTATCTCTCCTGGAAGACATTTTATATCATCTCTTCCATTGCAATTTCCCTGATATAAATTATTTCACTCAACAGTTTCAGTGAATGCATTGGACTGTCTACAACTTGACCTGAAGTCTCCGGTTCTGCACCACCAATACCTCCTGTGAGTCCAGCACATCCATAGAAAACAGGAATTCCAATTCTTTCTTTTCTAGAATTGTACCGTAAAATATCAAACTGTGGCAGAGCAGATGATTTTCTGAGTCCCTTAAAGAAGAATTTCCCCCAAGGGGAACTATATAGGATGTTCTTTATCTTCAGTGGTGATAACGGCAAAGCAGTTTGTAATGGCTGGTAGGTAGAATCCAAACTATTTTAAGCCTAGTATTTCTACAGTACATTGCAAACTAACTTAATGGTGTGGCAGCATGATTGTCACCTTTTGGCCACCTTTTCATGCTTCTGGAACATCATAAAAAATGATGTTTTACAGACTGTAATACTCCCTCTTTCATAGCACTGTTTATGTTTCACCAATATGGAATGCATGTAGCATGTTTCAACAAACACTACATCTCATGCTGACATCTAAACTGACTGCCCTATTGCTCATACATATGTCTATAAACAAACAAAGTGTCTTATCAAAACATACTGACAAAAAAGACTTATACAATTTGATTTATTATTGATTTTATTATACAGGATTCTACATGAACATGATCGATCTCAGTGTGATTCATCAGGGCACAGCAGAAGTCAGAAAAGCCCTGTAGGTGTGATGTGTGAGAGAGTTCAGAGTTAATCCCAGAGTATTAGCGTTTTATTCCTTGATCAGGGTGGTAGGGTGCAAATGTATTATCCCACTCACAATGTTGTGTTTGTATTTGACGCAGACTAATGTGAAAATCCTTAAAAACACAAGCAATTTGTCCTCGTCACAGCCGCTGATGCTCATAAGCCAGGAAATACGTGGTCGGATATTAGTTCCTCAAGCGCTGACATACTTCTTATGAATTAGTCAACAGGAAGGAAAGCAGTGCAATTCCTGGCCGGTTAATAACTGTTTGAATCTGAATGGCAGCAGCCACTCATAATCTAGTGAAGACAGAGCCTGAGATAGTTTCTCACATCTCTCAGAGCTGGTGTCAACAGGAGGATTACGTGTTTCCGACAAGTCTTGTTGTGGTTCGGTGAACCGCCTGAAGATTACTGTTAGATTTCACAATGCTGTCATACTGTCAGGCCTGTCAATACTGTCAGTACCATCAAGCTAGTATAAAGAAAAGAGGTGTCCTCTCTAGCCTTTTCTGATTTTCAAGTTTTTGCTGTCAAACTCTCTGCAACTGAGAGCAGAGCGGCACAAAACTTGCTGAGAATCTCCTTCTTAATGATGTTAAAGAATGGCTTTTCCAGACATCACTGTACAACTTGTGTACAGCACGGAAAACCTGATCTACACAGAGCTTAAAAATACACTGGGCAGAGATACAAAATGCAACCTGATATTAACAGTCAAGTTCTGTTGTCTTACAACAAAGACTGATGTGACGTTACTTGCTGACTTGTGCACAACCAAGACAAGATGCAATGGTCTATTTTCATGAAGTCAGCTGTAACAGCAATTTTCAACACAAGATTTGAGGCACAATAATTAATGTTACTCTGGTAGCTTTTAGACAGCAGAAAAAGGTATTGTTGTGTTATTGTCAGTTCATTCACAACCTCAGCCACCTGACAAGGAACAGTGGGTCATATATTTCCACAACCTTTCTAAAATATTGAATTTATTGGCATTTATTATGAAGCAGAGTGGTGGTAAATCAGCTTTAACTGGTGACCTGCAGAGGAGAAAGTGGAGGTAAAAAGAGTGCTGTGTTAAGTGAACATGTTGAAATTTGCCTGCTGCCTCCCGCCAGTTTCACACCCTCCTGCAGAGCTGTATTTTCTCTCAGATAATACTCCAAACAAGAAGCCTTTCTACACTGTAAATGAGCCGTACGCCAGTAACATCTACTCACACACAGCACTGAGCTGACGGTCTGTGATAGGAGCATTGCATCTCCATTGCATCACTGTTGGATAAGTTTTTCAACAGAAAAAAAAAATGCAGATCACCACAGAGCATTAACTGTGCCTGCAGATTGAAAGCATGCGTGTAGCCGCGGCCAGACAAACAACAGCGCTGCCGTCAAATCCCCCTATGTGAAGACCCGACGTCTGCAAACCACCAGAACACAATGAGCTGGACCACAGAGTGGCCTCGTGGCCACTTGGACAGCAATAGGTCCAGAACCTCACCACAGGTTAAATAAGAGCGTGACCAGACTCTAACCAACAGATCCCAAAATTCAGAGCCAGAGTCCCCAAGACAAGGTCCTGCTTCAGCTCTAAAACTGGTGTCAAGGCCGTGCAACAGAGGATAGTGGTAAACTGTTTTCAGTTTCTAGTGCACCTCAGAAAACTATAAATGAGGGCCAGTTGAATTATATGAGGTCATTACCAGTAGGTGATTTGAGGGAGGACGAGGAGGGTGCTATCCCCCTTGTTAACCTGCCAACCCCACCTCTCCATCCCTGAGTAGCAGAGAGAGTGCAGTCGATTTACTACAGTTGTGGGTGAACAAAATTAACCCAGTCCCCAAAAAACAAATTGCCTACTGGTCGTTTCAGTATTTCAGTCTTTATTTTGGTTTAAATACAGGTATTCCCTTTTTTGTCTTAAATCTCTAATATGTAAAATTTCTGTATTAAACTGTCTAAAAACACTGGACCTGTTTTATGTATTTTGTTGAGCTGTGTACTCGTGTACATTAACCCAAATGTGTGCAACAAAGTTCAAAGCTAGAGAAATACAGAATGTATTCAAGGTAACTAGGCATTCCCTAACAACCTCAGGAAACATAACAGGACTCCTATCAGCTGAAAGCAAACATGAAACAGTAAAATAAAGCAGATACCTGAATGTGCAAACAGTGACACTGGAAAGAAACTAAACTTCAAACCACAGGGTACAAAAGTAAAGAGAGGTGAAAACAGAAAGACTTTTATAAATGCCTTTCTCTCTGCTCTTCTGCACACACAAGTTCAGGCTCGGCTTTGCAGCGGACATTTTAAAAAAGGGGTGGGGTGTGGATAGGGGTCGATCGCCAATTTTTAGTGGGTTTAGCTGCATTTAAGACACCTGTATATATACGCTAATATTAATGTAAAAACAATATTATTTTTAGTAAAGATTTGTTCAAACTAGCAAAGAGAGACAGAAGATTTATTCCTGCAACGCCCTGACAAAGTATTAGTAGGGAATTATTTATATTAGTGGGAAATCCTTTTCTATTTTCCATTAAAATCAACAAATTGTTAAGACAGGATGACTAGTGGACTGAACTTGAAGAGTCCAGAGAATGAGACTATAACTGTGAGGCATAGTGCCAAGAGGACGTCCGGCTGATAGTGGCAGGGGTGTGGGCTGAGGCCGGGTAAGGACAGACCAGAGGCTTGGACCCTGTCCAGGATATAGTATGAGGTTCTGGATGAGGTCCAAGCCAGCTGGGGAGCAGCAGAGTCAAGTCCTACAGTAACCTGGATCTGTGTAGCCTGGCCGCACTGCTGACAGATTTATCAACCTGGACCTGGCCTGGCAGAATCGCCTGCTTAAACTGTAATATATCTACTACTATATCTCACTCATTCACTTCACCCATTTTGCTCTCTGCTTTCATTACTTTGGGGTTTTTTCAGCCATTATTTCCGCCTGACCTGCCTTTTAAAGCAAATTTCACTCACTTTCATGACTACATTATTTCAGCAACAGAAAAATTCCACTTCATAGTCATGTGTGCATGATTGAAAATAATTGTGCACTCAACACCGACCCATTAATTTCCATGATAGTATGAGTCCATGGCACATCTCTTATTCAAGTGATACCTCATGCTGTAGAAAGCTTTCCAACAACATCAACTATTATTTTCTAATCCATTGAGATTAAAGCAAACTTATTATTACTATGACTGCAGGCACATTGGGCCGCAGCAATAAGACTGTATCATGAGGGGGTGAGATGGCCGGGAGGAGGCGAGGAGTCAAGGAGTGTGCTGTGCTGCTGGGGTGAGGCGAGTGCTGAGCTGCACACCTGCCTGCCTGATTAAGCCGCGGACAATGAGGCCTCTGTTGCTACCTGTCCACCTGTCTGCAGTGCGGAGCCCCTCAGCTCTATCTCTGCAGCCCTGAATTCCTCTCTGCCCCTCCCTCGCTGCAGTCCACCCTGGGGTCTGCTGGATATTAATAAGTCCACACACACACCACACACACACACACACTCTCTCTCTTTCTCTCTCTCTCACACACACACAGTGCACATTAACTTTGCTGTGCAATACTATAAACCCTGGACACTGTTCTCTAAAGCACCTGTTTAAGATCTTGTGCTGCTATTAAACTTTCACTGCTGACTTAGATATTAGTCAAGTCACTTCTAAACCCTCCATTAAGGTTCTCATTATGTGGACCTTGATTAAACATCATGTCTTTAACGGCTCCTCTTCTTCTCTCCTGTCCTCCCTGCTCACCAAAATTTTTGTCTGTACATTTTCAATCCTAAACAGAAGCTTGCACTCCCGCTATGTCAAGATCCTTTTTCACAATAAAAAGGATCTGAACACAGCAGGAGTGGATCTGTGTGGCTCCAGATCAACTAATTTTACAACATTTTAGGAAATGTGTGTACAAAAAAACTGCATGAAGAGATAAATTAATGGTGTGTGTTTATGTGTGAAAATAGGACAAGAGATGTTACCCCAGTTACCCCAGCCCCAGTGCTATAAAAAAGGGTAAGGGTTAAAATTCTTAAAGATAGACTCACAACTTTAAAAATTATCATAATGATTAAATAAAGATATTGTGTATACTGCTAGGAATTGTCTAATGAGGGATTCTCTGTAACTGCCCTATCTATCAGCCAAAACTAACAAAATCCCAATTTGCTACTGCCTTGCAAACCCCTTATCCTCTGTCTGTTTCTAACCCATCCTCAAGCCTGTTCTCCCCCACATATCTGCTGATATCCCCTGTCTGGACCCCAGCCTGTGTTATATGAAGAATATACATAGTATCACAGACACCAATGATAAATGATGTGAATGTAACATTAAAATTTAAAGGGATTATTGAGTCTGATACAGAGGAGTCTCCTCGTAACTGGTGGCATTTTTATCAAACGGAAAAGACTGTGTGTGTATGTGTGTGTGTGTGTGTGTGTGTGTGTGTGTGTGTGTGTGTGTGTGTGTGTGTGTGTGTGTGTGTGTGTGTCTGGTGTGTGTCTGTGTGTCTGTGGTGTCCAGGGCATGTTTTTTTTTCCCTGCTTCCTTTACTGCTTTACTCATCAGGCAGTTTGAACTCTCTCTTTCACACTTTCTTTCTGTCTTTTGCTTGAATTCCTCTCTTTCATTCATGCTCCATCTCTCTCCCTCACTGTTTAACTTTTCTTGTGTTGTTTTAGACTATTTGAGTGGTTGGTTGCATAATAATCACTTAAATAGGGTAACAAAGTGGGAGAAGTTACAGTTAATGTATTTCAGGGGTTCCAGAAGTAAAAGGACTCCCAACTTGCTAATTTTTTTGCATAGACAATGTTGGGTGTCTGGCAGTTGGAGCAATTCCAAGTAAATCTAAAATGATTAGTCAATGAAATGATTAAGCAACAACAGATTTTTAGAATAATTGCTTACTCATTTAAGTAATTCTTCAATATATTTTTTTTAAATATCACTTGTTCCACCTTTACAAAGGAAAGTGAAGATTTGAGGCTTTTTCTCTGGTTTCTACAAAAGTAAACTGAATAATCATTTTTCATTATCTTCTGAACAGGTTAACTGGTGATCCGAAATTGCCCATTGGTGTGAATGGGAGTGGTTGTTAGTCTCTGTGTCAGCCCTGCAATGAACTGGGGCCTTGTCTCGGGTGTAACCCATCTCTCGCCCAATATCAGTTGGGATAGGCTCCAGCCCCCGCGACCCCTCAAGGATAAGCGGCTATGGATAATGAATGAATGATGAAAAAATAATAATTGATTTATGGAGACATTAATTTACAGATTAATTCATAATGAAAAGCAATAATTAGTTGCAGCTGTCAACATAACAGCTGAGGGACTGTGTACAGTCTACAGTACTGTACTGTATACAGAGCTGGTAGCTCACCTGGTAGAACATGCACCACATGTCCAGACTGAGGTCCTTTGCTGCATTTCATTACCCCCCCCCCCTTTCCAGTCTCTCTTCAGCTGCTACTATCCAATGAAGGCATTAAAAGAAAAAATAATCTTTAAATTTAAAGTAACTGAAATAATTTGAGTGGATGTCCTTACCATAAACCTATAGTATCCTTAAATTATCCAGGAGACTCCTGTGTTTGCAAAACATTGAAGATATTCTAAAAACAAAATGATAAAATAGGAATATAGGGTGAGGGGACAAACTTCTGGAAGCGGCAGCTCCTCCTACTTTACAACTGCACTGACTGTCACCAATATTTAACAAAATCTCAATTTCTTCTGCCATGCATACAGTGTTTTTAGTGTGTTTGTCATGATATCATTCTTACAAGAGGTCAAACTGGCATCATCCAAGGAGATGGTGTATCTCTGGTGGTCTTGCTTTCTGTCTGAAAGCCCCACATCCTCAGTGTTACAACGTATTACATCATGCATACATGCATTGCATGTAATGTGGCCATCAGCAAGGCCAATTAACCCTTGTAAATACACTCCCCTGTTGTGTGTGTATTTCAGACAGTCTTCTCACCTCATGAGAAAAAAGTGAAACGTAAATGTGGTGTATGTTTAATGGTCACTCATCAAGTAGGAACGATTCAGTTAAATACATTTTAAAAGCTTACAGACGCTGGATTTAACATTCTTGGATAACAATGGTAAATTTCTCTAAATGAAGCAACACGTTTGAAGAGAAAACCTACAGAATAATGGTGGTAATGAGATTCTTTAGTGATCCATAATCAGGTTTTCCCTTTCAAGCTTCCAACAGACTCAGACATACTTTAAAAAATGATAATAGATGTTAAACTACCTATGGTTAAGAGACCGTGATAGTTTCCAGTGCACTTAACAAAAGCACTGACATTCTGACCTTGCAAATTTGTCAAAAACGATTTGCCACATTTTTCCAAAGCAGACTAATGAAAACCTTTTTGGAGAGAGCGGAGAAAGTGTCTATAAGGCTGTATTGTAAAATGCCCACTTTTAAAGCCCTCCCAGCTGTGCTCCATCCCACTGCCAACCAGATCCATTAGACAAAACCTCAAGGATTCCAACTTGTATTGTTTTATGTGAATCTAATACCCAATGTTCAGATTATACGGCCCCAGATTCCAACTTCACTGCAAACATGGCATCAAAACCTTTGAGTGGCTGGAAACTTTGTTATGGCCCAGACTGGAAGAAGGACAGATCAAAGTGGTGGTTTATCCCCATCAAAGATAATCCATTTTCCCACCATTTCCCTCGTTGTTTCACCCGCTACCACATCAACACACACACAGATAGACAGGAATACCATGTGGTTGAGTGCCAGTGGGGGGTTACTGTTGGAGCTTTTTAGTCCAGGAGCAATAAAATAACCAAAAGTGAGTTGAGCACTCACTCCCAGAGTTCATAAACTAGCCATTTATCAATGTGTTATTAAAAGATTTGCCACTACAAGTGTATAAATTGCGATTCTTTTCCCACACAAGCATTTTGCCTGCTTGTCCTTGGACTACTACATGGCCGACAGATAAACCTTCTTTTTTTTTTTGCTCCAAAGCAGCAGCAACAAAAGTCAATTTTTCAAAAACAGTCTATCAAAAACATCCACAGCGTTCTTTTATTCCATATTATGTTACTTACTCCACTTCAACAATATGCAGAACAGACACAGAGCTCAGGGGGGATTAAGAAGACGATGGAGCCTGAGTGGTTTCTGTGCCACTAAATATCACATGAAATTAACTGCACGGCATTTTTTGGAATTGAAAACACAACTTGCCACACAGATGTTGGAAAAAAGTGTAAATATGTACTGTATGTTAGGGATAACGTCTACTGAGGCAGAAAGTTCATTCTGCCGTTTGATATGATCATCATGCTAGAGAACAATGACCAAATCCCAGGTTTTTATTGGACAAAAAACACTGTAAAAAATCACACAGGAATTTATAGGAATCATCTAATCTTTTCACATGAACTTAACATAAATATACAAATTTTAGTTGTTCAGGTTAATTAAATTTCTAGTATTCAGAACACTTTAGCACTTAAAACACTTAAAGTCACTTTAAGTTTTTTTTTACTTGAAATGAACTTGATGTTGACTCTTTCTGTACAGAGGTCCATCAACTCACATAATTAAGCATGCAAACTGTCATTGCCGGGAAGTCTGGTGTATTAGAGATGCCTCTGCATCTCTAATACATTTTAGCATAACTCGTAGTTGTTTGTTTTCACAGTAATGAAAACACAGTGAACCATGATGAAGGTTAGTACTGAATTCAGTCCCTACCATCTAGCACTTAAAATTTAATTAGCGCCAATACTGAAACAAAGTCGCTTGAACAGGAGCAGCTGCAGCTGAAAGTTCTTTGCATGAAATAAAGAATTGACTTTTCAAAGTGAGAAAATGTAAAAGAAAATTAAATTTGTTTGCAATGTTTGTCCGTGTGACTGAAGAGTTGTTGGTTCAACTTAATATCTTTGTCTTATTGAACACGTTATCTCATGTACAACTGAATTAATATCAAGTTTATTTGCAAGAAACATTTTAAATGATTCCATAATTACTTCAACTTGTCTTTTCAAATTCAATCAACTTAAAACTCTAAGGCAGCTCTGACACTAACTTTTTTTTAAGTTGAAACAAATAGTTTATTTTTACAGTGTGGCTTTGGATACAGGAATCCCTAACTAACCTGGAAAGAACGAGACAAGAAAACAAGGCCTTAACTGTGTCTTTATTTGACTTGTTTCAGCCTCTTTGCTGAGATAAAGGGCCACGCTGACATTTATGAATGTCTTAGGCTATATTTAGAAAATAAAGAGGAGCTGAGAGAAGGGGCAGACAGCAAAGACGGCCGCTGCCCGTTCGGTACACTTCACATCATCATAGCAGATCTGTCCAGCAGAGAGCAGACTCACAGCGAGACACAGACCACCGCCCAGCGGTTTCACTCTAACAGGCCAATTACTTCAAGATGTAAGTGTGTGTGTTTGTGATTGTGTATGGATGTGCGTATGTGAGTGTGTTTGTGCATATTGTCAGGTATTTGCGGATGATACACAAATAGGAATTTCCCCATTAATTTATGCACTGTAAAAAAATAAACTATTTGTTTTAACTTTCAAAAAAGTTAGTGTCCAGGCTGCCTTTTAATTTTTAACTTAATAGAATTTGATTGTAATTTTGTAATGACTCAGAACAAATAAACTTTTCTCATCAAATACACCCATATTAATTCAGTGTACTTGACAAAACATTGTCGATAAGATATTAAGTTGAACCAACAGCTCTTCAGTCACACTGACAAACACTGCAAACAAATTTGACTTCATTTTACAGTTTCTCAGTTTGAAAAGTCAGTTCTTCATTTCACCAAAGACAATATGTGAAACTGTTCCCAGGAAATTTATCACATTTTAAGTGGAAGTGGGAGACTGAATTCAATACTAACTGTCATCATGTTCCAGTGTTTTCATTACCGTGAAATAAAAAACATGAAAACATGACTTCCCTTAAAGTGAATTAGAGATACACAGGAAGTCTGTTAATATGCTGGTCATGTTTTTTTTTTTTTTTTTTTTTGGAAACTTAATTTAATGAGTTGATTGAACTCTGTACAGTACATTCATTCAACACATCATTTCAAGTCAAAAGACTTCAAGTTAGAAGAACTCATGTTTATAAGTTCTGAACTTTTCTGAACTTTTAGTAAAACTTGTATATTTACCTTAATGAGAAAATATTAGTTGATTCCAGTATATTCCTGTTTTTTTACAGTGTGGCATTACTGTTTCCTTGTAATGCAGAGTGGAGTGTTTGTGTGTGTGTGTGGGGTGTGTGTGTGTGGTGTGTGTGTGTGTGTGTGGAGGTATGTGTGGAGTGTGTGTGTGCGCGCACACGCGCGCTGCTACTGTGGTATGTCACCTCCAGTGATCTCAGGGGGCTGTTTTCACAGACTCACAGTCTCATTAGTAGCTCCACTATTAGCTGTGATTAAAATGCTATCATGGGCTCTTCTTCTCTTTCACAGCTTCCTCTTCCCCTACCCATAAAGGTCCAGGCTTGTAAGATAATGAGGCAGTTTATTTCCCTGTCTGTGGACACATACGCACACACACACACACACACACACTACACACACACACACAAACACACACACACACACACACACACACACACACACACACACCAGTAGTAGATGCCTTACTTTTTAACCTGAAGACTGAAAATAGAGATGGGGGGTGGAAGAAAAAGAAGTGAAAGTTGTTTTTAGACCACAAAGCAGAAACAGATTTATAAAAAGATCCATAATATGACCCCCGCAAATCTCCATCACATGCTCTCTCTGTCTTTCTCCCTCTCCCTCTCTCCTGCCAGACACATTAAGGAATGTATCATTCTGTGTGCTTTGGCAGCAGATCAACGCTGGCTGGCTCAGCGAAGTGAGCGTGGCTGCAGATGGCTATCAGCCTTATCTGCTGCTAATAAATCTCACAAAAGGGTCTTATGCTCTGACTAAACTCTGTGCCCTTTAACCTCTCTTTATCACCCAACACACAAACCACCCTGGTGGTATCCTACCCCACCCCATTTTTATTGCATTGCTTCTAAAGACTGGCATTTTTTTAAATCATCAAAGCTGACTGGCTCGCTCGCTGGGCTCATATCTGGTCAGAAGGGGCCTCAGAGCTTTTCTTTTTGAGTCTATCATAGTTTACAGAACAAGGGGCAACAATCACATGTCTCTAAACCACATACAGCACACTGTACTGTATAGTCTGTCGTCTATCTGACTGCTGTCAAACTACAGTGAATGTTGCTTTTTATACAAACTTTGCTCTAATCAACGATAGACTCACAGTCGGCATACAATAATCTAGTACAGAGACAGAAATACAGAATGATGGATTATATACAATTATTTTACCATCATGGCTGCTGTCTGTGTAGCGCTGTGGAGTGTTTAACACATTGCCATAGCAAACATGTTCTTCCTCTTTGTCTTGATATAATTTCTCTCTCTCTACAACTTGTTCCATTCCACCATATTTTAAAGGAATAGTTCATCATTTAGGGAAATATGTCTGTTTTCAGGCTTGGCAAGAGTCAGACAACAAGATTGATACTACTCTCATGCAGTGTTGTGAAAAGTACCCAAAAGTCAAGATATGCTACACTGGAAACAGGGAAACAGCAAGCCTGGCTCTGTCCAACAGTAACAAAATTCATCAACCAACACCTCAAAAGATGACAGTTGGGGTGTCCGCTGGTTGATTTGCAATCTCATTGTGACAATAAGAAAAAAAAATGTGTGGCCAAGAAACAGTCCAGTTTATATTCCCCACAAACTGTTGTTTTTACACTTTGATTTTTGCATAAATGAATATGTTGATTAGTGAGGTGCACAGAGACAACATGATCTGTATCTGTATCTGTTAAACCAACTGTACAAGAAGTCATATTAAATTGGGCAAATGTTGTATTTTCAATATTCATTGGCAATGCAAATGTTGTGCGTGCAAAGCATCAAGTTGATTTAATATTGGCATATAATTAATTATGAAATACATTTCCATACTATACTTCTCCCTCTCTCCCTCTCTCTCTCTCCTCTCTCTCTCTCTCTCTCTCTCTCTCTCTCTCTTTATTTTTAACTAAACTAAGTTTTATGTCATCACCTCCCCTTTAACTGTGGGATATTTAAAAAATGTGTCATAAATTGACAGATTCTGTTTTGCATTGGAAATAAAAACTCTACAGTAAAGATAAAAAAGAAAATGAGATATCCTTTAGTTGAAGGGAATAATCTTGGTGGATTAAATAAATGATTGATTGAGGTAGATTTGACCTTTCTTTAACTATGCAGAGGTGACTTTTTCTGAATAAAAATGAGCAACATAGGACAGAAGAAATATCTGTTTTCATGGAATTATTTGTGCTTTTGTATTTAGTTTTTTGTGCATTCATATTGATTAGTGAGTGTCAGAGGTGCTGGTGTGCTAAGTTAAGTTAACTGGCTGCAGGTGGTACCTTCATATTTACTGTACAGACATGAGAGTAGCATTAATCTTCTCATCTAACTCTCTGCAAGAAAGCAAATGAACGGAATTCCCAAAATGTCAAACAATTTCTTTATTATTAATTTAAAGGACTAGTGTGTAATTTAGTGATCAGTGATATCAGTGAGCTTGAAGATTGCAAACACCTTGCATAACCCACGTGTTCCAAACATGTCAAGAACCTATGGAGGCCCCGAAACTCACGAAAATTGCCAGGGCCCTATAGAGCTGCTGTTTGGTTTGTCCGTTTTGGACTTCTGCACAAACAAAGCAGTGTGTTTCAGTGTTCTCCAGGAAAAAGAGGCGCTTTCTCTGTAAATTTAAAGGGCTCATTCTAAGGTAACAAAAACACAACAATCCTGATTTTCAGGTGATTAAACACTGATGAAAATATATTTTATTTCTGCCATATTCTGCCAAATGATCCTCGTAAATCTTACACACTGAGCCTTCAATAGAATATTACTAAAAAGAGTGTCATGCCGCTTCACATCATCTTATTGGCTTTTAAATTTAGTATGTAATGGTGTTTTTCTGTCTTCAGAGAGGGAACAGATGAGACTCATTTCTTATTAAGGAAACATCTGCATCCCAGATAAAGCGATGATCAAAGAGTAAACTGACCATCACCTCCTGACCATACAACACACTGTGATTTGGCCTGGAGGTGTTTACTCAGGCAGGCACATCCACAGCCACACATGGCACAATCTACAGTCTGGAGCTGTGTCCTTCCACAGACAGTCAGACAGACAGGGTGGGCTGGATACCACCTCTGCCCTTTTAGTCCTAATCACAAGGAGGAAGAAGACTCACTTTCACCACAACCGCTGAGTGTACTCACACATACTGTTGCAGTCACACCAGAACAATGCCACTACAATCCAAGCACAACATCTGTTCCAGTCAGAAAGCAGGCCACTGCCAGAAACATGTTCAAAAACGAAATAGCATAAAAGCAATGGAGTAAAAGAGAAATAAAAGAGAGACACGTGAAAAGAAAAACAAGAAAGTCTGTATTTCCATGTGATATTCAGTGTTTTTTGTGGCACACTGTGTCATTTTCCAAGTAGTTAGGCTCTGACACAGGCCTGAGCTCTGAGTACTGGATCTTTTCTCCAAGGTGATAAAATCACATTGACATTAAAAGGTGCTAATTGCCAGAAATTTAAGTGAAATTAATGAAAAGAGAAAGGATAAATAACATTAGAATTTACCGGAATGATCATGAATATTTACTCAGGACGCATGTGTATGTATGTGTGTGTGAGAGAGTGGGTGTAAAGGGAAAGTATACATTAAAGTGTTTTCCTTATAGAGCATTCCAAAAAAGGCTGTCTTCATTAAAAAAAAAATGTTTTTTTAAATTACGCTTTTAAAACAGTTTCTTTAATAAGAAACTATATAGAGACATACATGGTTAATTCTTTCATTTTATGATTTTAAATTCATTATATAAAAGGATTGCCATGACTGCTG
Source organism: Lutjanus argentimaculatus (assembly GCA_034769285.1). Lineage (NCBI taxonomy): Eukaryota > Metazoa > Chordata > Actinopteri > Lutjaniformes > Lutjanidae > Lutjanus > Lutjanus argentimaculatus. The sequence goes on along the minus strand of JAWZSL010000012.1, from coordinate 10,483,918 downwards.
GGTTGTTTTTGTTTTATTTCACATTCATAATTCAATTCATTGCCAAACACAATTCATGCCATTTTTTTTGCACATGCTTTGGTCATGGCTGGCAACTTGTATTCTATTTTAAAGACGGAAAGCAGAAGCGCTGTCAGTTAAAAGGAAAAGCAAATCTTATAAGAACAGAAAATGCCATACACATTATATATATTATTTAATAACGGACAATTTTTTAAAGTTGTTATTTTTTGTTTTTTAATATTGCATTAAATATCATATTGTGGTCCTTTCTTATTGTGGTGTAGTTGTACATTGAATCTTTGCTACTACCCTGTCATATTTTAAACACCTTCTTTCATAGGAAAAGGTCTTGAGTTGGCTGTTTCATTTTATAATGAAACTGTATATACTGTTTATATGCAGGCCAACTTGAGGTTTATACTTTAAACTATGAAACCTCAAATATGGAAGAAATAAAGAAAATTACTGTGTGCGTATAATATTAGATTAAGTATTTGCTGAGTTCAATAATCAATGAGGGCAATTAATCAAGATAAACAAAAGGGGTTTTAGATGATGGATTGTGGTGGTGAGGTGAATAAGTGTAACTGCAGTCAAACAGACTGAATTTAGAGACATTTTGTTCACATCTTCTTTCAAGTTCATGGCAGCACTAAAACTACTGGAATGCTAATGAAGTAAAAAAAAAAAAAAAAAGGACTGTCAGAATATAGTATTGACATTCATTAGCATCTCTAGCTTTCTTCTTTGTTGTTTTTTGTCAGTATAATGTTTTTGCAGAACTTTATGGCTAGCTACACAGTTTCCCCTCTAAAAGGAACTGGGGCCTTTAAATCATTCAGCCATGGGCAAAACATCCAGAAAGCTCTGCAGCAGCAGTCACAGTCAGAGACAGACCAAGCTATAGGTTTACAGCCGGCAGAGCCTTCTCCCACACTTGGCAGGAAAAGTTAAAGGCAATTACAATACATTAAACAAACAGTTTCTTAAGGCAGGCATGTAAAAGAGGCTGTTAAAGTCAGGTAAATGTTCCTCTGGTGTCAACCTCTTTAAGTCTTCCCATCTCCTCCCACTGGAATCTAATTCACAACATATGGACACAATAACTGCCAAGGACGAGGGGGGAAGACACACAAACTCTCTGGAATAATATGCAAAGTCTAGTAAATAATTGGCCTCAGCTTTTAATTGTTGCACACAATTAGAGCAGCTTTGCAAGGATAACATTTTGTTCAGGCTAATTTTCTTGCTATGTTTGAAGTTTCACTGAAAGAGTAGTATTTTAAAAGGAACTGACACATGTAAACCACTTTCAATCTGGACTGCTCATGTACCCCCCACCCCTCACCCACCCCCACCCCACGTACACAAATGTTTTTGTGTTTACTGGTGAAGCGACAAACCATATCTATCAACACTTTTCACAGTAAACAAGGTCATCTTCAGAGAACAGCGCAGAAATCTCTTCTGGTTATAGAAAGTCAGAAGAAAAATAAATGAGCTCTGAATTATTCACCAGAATCCCTCTATGAAGTGCACCATATAGGTTGTACTGTATTCTAGTATCAGAATTTCCTCTGTATCTTTGCATTACTGCTTTTTTAAAATTAAATTTTCATCCATTTTACTCATCATGTTAAAATCCAATGGATTCCAAGATGCTTTTTTGATGAATAACTGTACAGAGTAATATTTCAACTCAGTATGTAGGTCAGATGCACAGTTTTTCATGAAGACAAATGAAAAGGTATTAGACATGCATTTAACAAAACCTGGTCCTCTTTGTGCATTCTGGGCACTTTTCCTCTCACTGGCTTGGCCAGCTTTTTAAAGACCTGCGGTGAGTCTGTCCTAATGACTCCAACTGTGTGTTCATATACAGTGTATATGAACACGCAGCCACAGAGTGCACTTCAGGACACATGGCTTCTGTTAAAATGCTGGCTGTGATCACAGGGACGGGCACTTGATTTGGAGGAGGAAAAAGACTTTGGATAGTGGAACAGGAGCTGGGAATGAAGATCGAGCTGCCCAACTCCTGGCTGCTTAAATTTAAGAGTTTCTGTGTAATCAGGTGTCATATTAAAAAGAAATCAAGAAGGGAAATTGAGATGTTTAACAGAGGGGAGAAAGAGGAAAAATAGTGGGAGTTGAATTTGAAAGGAATAAACTAACACACCCATATGGTGTCTGCTCCCACCTCTGTGAGATTTGTCAGGGCAACAACTTAATTTTCTGTCCCTGTGGTGTCAAGTTAGGCAGCACATGATGTATAGATAAAGTGGATGCCAGCAGTTAGTTGTTTTTCTTCAGCTCCAAAGGACAATCAAGGTGATCTTGACTGTGATGGAGTCATAGCTCGAGGTAACTTAGGTGTAAGTGTGTGATGTGTGTGTTTGTTAGGGTTATGCTGAGTGCATGCTTGAGAAATTGTAGGTGTCACATATATGAGACAGCAAGCTACTGCACGAAACCAAAACAGAAAACTCAGATGAAATGAGTGCTTGGTAAAGGAACCAAAAGCACAACATACTGAGAAAAAGATAGAAAGATATAACCCAATTCCAAAATAGTTGGGAGGCTGAGCACATACGTAACGTAAATAAAAAAAAGAATGCAATGATTTGCAAATCCTTTGCAATGGATTGAATACAGTACAAAGATAATATATTTAATGTTCAAATGGCCCTTGATTGATAACAGGTTGATAATATCATGATTGAATTGAATTTCTTTGACCTTTGACCCAACAAGTGGCACTGTATTCAAAACTGACATGATTATATAAAGGATATTACTACATGGGCTCAGGAAGACTTTGGAAAACTGCTGTCGGTAAACACAGTTTGTCACTGCATCTACAAATTCAAGTTGAGACTCTGCCAAGCAAAGCGAAGGCCATATATCAACAAAATCCAGAAACACTGCTGACTTCTCCGGGCCCAAGCTTATCTGACATGCACTGGAACAGTGTGGAAAAAGTGTGCTGTGTTCTGATGAGTCCACATTTCAGATTGGTTTTTGGAAATTATGGGCATTGTGTCCAACTTGTGAAAGAGGAAAAGGACCATCCAGATTGTTACCAGCGCCAACATCAAAAGCCAGCAGTATGGGGCTGTTAGTGCCCATGGCATGAGTAACTTGCACATCTGTGAAGGCACCGTTAATTCTGAAAGGTACATATAGGTTTTGGAGAAATATATGCTGCCATTGAGACGGTGTCTTTTCAGTGTCTTTTCAAGAATGTCCCCTCTTACTTCAGCATGACAATACCAGACACATGCTGTACATGTCATGTTACAACAGTGTGGCACTAGACTCACCATCCAGTCTTGTATTTGTTCTGTATTCAGTTGAATAGGTTGAAAAGAATTTGCAAATCTTTGCATTCTGTTTTTATTTACATTTTACACAGCATCCCAACTTGGGAACTGGAATTGTATATTGAAACAAGAATAAGATATCTAGAACATACCCCAAATGAGAAAAGATACTGACTCGCTAGATGGTACTGATACTGTATATTTTAGTTATTTAAAGACATTCTGTATATATATCTGGATATTCCGTTGTGCTTTTCCTGCCATTTGTCACCCATTACCCCAGCTTACATAGCCGGGTCATGCCCCCTCTCTTCAAAGGCCTTCTCGCTGCAGTGCTCATTATTACTCTTCTCTTCCCACAGGAGGGCCTGCTGTCATCTGCCAAGTAGCCTCTGCTGACCACCATCCATCTATACACCCTCCCACCAGCAGGCCTTTCAGCACACTCATAAAGGTTCAGGATCTACGGCATCAACACCACTGTAACAGAGTCTTTGTTTGGTCAGAGGACACTGGGCTCCACAGACTCAAAACATTTTTTCACTTATAATATTTTTTTAATTACACTCTTCCCTCATGTAGAAATTTCATATTCAGCATCAATCAAAATCAGTATTTTCTGTATCATTTTAATGGCAATTTTCTACAACAATGAACATTGACATTATAAAACTTCTTGTGAAAAGAATTTTCCCATTATTGTTTTTTTCCCCTCTTTTTACACACTGTGTGTATGTTAACTATACAAGTGGGTAGGCCTACCGATGACACAAATAAATAATTTTAGCAGTTTTGTCACTGAGTGTACATGTTCCTGTGAAGTCAAAACTTTGATTGATTGATTAGTCTACCCTGTTACTTAGCAGAAGTAAGAATTTAAAGCACACTCATTTGCTGGAACCAATAAACTGGGTGTTCATCACAGTGGATGACTGTGGTCTGGATGGGTTAAAGGGATAGTTTGAGTTTTTAGTCTTGCATAAGCCAGACTTCTCTCCACAGCACTCAGCAAATACACATTCTGCTATAGGGAAAGACACAACCACAAACAAAAACATCTTTGGCGACGCTAAGCCCAGAATGCAGTGACAGTGCTAATGCAAAATAGTGTTGAGGGGAGATTTTTTTGTTGGAACATTTGCACATTGGGAGGTGAGCTCTGCCATTAAAAATGACTGCATCACCACAAGAAAAAGTAACAGCTGTTTACATTCGTACCATTAACATCCCAGGTGCTAATTTGCTGTTTTCAGTGTGTAGATTGCAGCTCGGAGTTTGTTCTTGTTTCACAGGCACTTGGAGAACAAACGTAGATAGATGCGACAATGCCAATTGAAACAAGCGGCAAATGACAGACTTATTCCTCCGCAGCGTACATCCAGTGAGTCACACTACTTTTCCATAGTCAGTATATTACGTACAGTAGATGGTGGCCTGCGTGCTCTTAGTTTGGAGAAGCAGCAGGAGTACCTTTGAAGGAAGCTAAGAAATGCTGTCCACTGCTGTGGACAGGGTCAGCAAAACATATTTTAACCACCTAAAAAAGCCCCACCCAAAAATACCTATGTCAGTTTAAATGTACAATATATTTAGAATATTTTGACTGCTTTGCCTAGCCATCAGACAGAATTTTGCAGGGTAAAATTACTGTTGGCCAGCGAAGTCTGGTGGCTTTTGTGAGATTGATGTTTTGGCTTATATGACAACAGTTTCCCATAGGAAAAAGCTGTCTGACAGCAAGTTAAAGCTGTGAAAATATTCTAAATATAGCGTACACTGAAACTGATACTGATTTTCTTTTAGTTGGACTTTTTTTAGGTGGCTAAAATAAATTTTGCTCCTGTTCCTGTCCACAGTACACCATTGCTTAGCTTCTTACTGTACATTGGTACTCCTGCTGCTTCTCCAAACAGAGGGCATGTTGACTGCCAACTACTGTGGGTAATACTGACTATAGAAAAGTAGCTCTTACAACCCACTTTGAAAAACCTGAACAATTCCTTTAACGAAGTGTGTTTAGGACACTGTTGACTTCATGAAGATAATTATCTGCGAGGTCAGACTACTATTGGAGGCCCAAGCCCAGTGTTAAAGAGTAAGAAAGGTTTTTAATTTGATCACTCGCTGAAAATGTTGACTGACCTACAGTAACTCTGAAGCCTAATGGAAAGATGTGACAGGTCTCCAAATAGTGAAGAAGCCATCGAGAGGAAAAACTAAGACGAAAATATTGCTTTGGAAAATTTGTCCCTGTAACCTGAGAGGCTAGGGTGGATAGTCATCTGGAAGCTCTGTTCACCTTTTTCTCTCTGTTTTTATGTGTATGTCCTTGCGTATGTGTGTGTGTGTGTGTGTGTGTGTGTGTGTGGTGTGTGGGTGTGTCTGTGTGTGTGTGTGTGTGTGTGTGTGTGTGTGTGTGTGTTGTGTGTGTGTGTGTGTGTGTTGTGTGTGTGCTTGTGTGTGTGACCCAATGCTTTCCATGTGTGCACAGTGCAGTCCACAGTGTCGTTTTGTTTTGATGGGACCAGATAGATCACCCATACGCCATGGCCAGAGAGCAGCACCACTGCTTAGTGCTGACGCCATCCTTCACCACAATGTCAATATCAACAAAGCAGGGACAGTAACCAAAAGAGGCTGTGTTTTTGACATTTGATTTTCCACTATCTTTCCCCTTTTTCCCCCCAAAATCATCATTTAACAATTACAGAGCACATCCATAACCACTTTCCTTCTGTCTACCATTAATCCTCTAAATACTGAGACTGGACAGACTCCAACTACAGTTCCTTTGATCTATTAAATTGAGCCTAACAAAGGAAAATTCCATGACAACAGATGAGCAAATAAAAAATTACTTTACAACCAAAGTCCCAAGCTGGGAAATCTTGTCAACATTTTAAATATTGATCAAATATAGTAAACAGCCATGGTATTGTTAGTTGATTATATTATTTCAAACATAACAATGCTCTGAAAAGTGATTACTTTGAGTTAAACAATGGAAAGCAACCGAATCTACACAAGGAGAAGCATACGCTGTAGAAACATTGACAGTTGACTTACTTATGACTTCTTTATGACTGTCATCTGTTGCCTGCAAGGACAGAACATAAAATGTATACAGTGACTGATTCCTCTGCTGCGTTAGACTAAACAAACAACAGCAATCTTGTCAATTTTGTGGTTTTAACATGAGGTTTTCCATGTTGTTGTAATTCTATTCATCCTATTCTGATCCCAGGCTAATCCCGAAAGTCATCCCCCCTCTGCTTCATATACGTCCCAGTGAAAACAAAACCTTTACTTTTTTCTCTTTCTCCGTCTCACACACACACTCCTCACTTTTGCCCAAACTCATCCACATGCGGAAACAGTAGTGAGGTCGATGCTGCGGCTGAGGGATCCTGGTCTGTGTGATGTGGAAGCTAAACGTCTACTGTTTCAGAAAATAAACATAGCAGGATTGTCCCAGAGTAACACACACTTGCCGGCAGACAGACTCATAATATTTCCCCCCATCTGATGACAGCTGGGAGAGTTTTCCACAGTGATAACAGGAATGTTTTCACACCCTCTGGACACATTCAGCCTCCTCATTGTGGCCGGTTTCATACAGAGAATCTGTGTAGGGTCCAAGATGCATACAGTTAAATATAAACGAAGCAGGCCTGCCCACTGGGGGACAGTGACAGAAGATACGTCTGTCGGTCTGGCTGTGACTTTCCCACTGTCTCTCAGAGGGACTTATCTTAGACTCTTCTTTGCTCTGTTTTAGATCAGCTTGTAATCCCCCAACTCTATCATTTAAGTCATTCCTGAGCCAACAGTGTCCCTAAAAGAACTCTAGGCAAGCACAAACATCCTCATACTGCAGCACACAAACTCATATGCAGATGTAATATAATATACACACACACCCACACTTGTGTACTGTATAGCCCTTGGAGTGGTGAGGAGCAGTGAGGCCTAGCACAGCGGCATCCATTGATAATCCTTGGGATAACACAGACCAGCCTCCCTCGGCTTCTCCTCCCAAGCCAGTGCTGTGATATTACACACACACACACACACTCCATAATACACAGAGGCCATTCAAAACCACAGATGCATAATATGTCTGTGTGCATTCAACAGCAAGGTGAGAAATCCAACTTCTTTCCTCGGACTCTGTCTAGGAATATCAAGCTGACTTTTCTATAGTACTCTTTGCATGAGCATGGATATCAAGTTAGGGAGACCAGAAAGTGTTATAACACCTGATTTGTTGTATGTTTGTTTGTATTTTTAGTGTGAGCAATCAGAAAAGTGTTGCAGTGATATCATCAATATCACTGTTTACCTTTTGAGCTCACAGGAGAAGAGGCATGCCTCTGTTAACACCATTGTGGTTTTTATGACCAAAAAATGATTTTCAGGTAAGAAAGTTTTTTATTTATTCACTTATTTTTTCTCAAGAATTAATTTTCTCATGCGGTTATTGAATTAATAACCACATGAGGTTAATTAATGAATTTTGTCATCAATTATTTTTGTCTAGTGTTCATTGTTTACAATGTAGATACAATGGTTTGACGTAGGTAACCTAAAGTGGCAGTTTCTATAGTTTAATTTGATGCTTTGCATTAACGCTATCTTCTGCATGCTAAAACAATTATTATGTAATGGCTGCTTGGAGTGGGGACAGTTGTAACAGTTTATTAAAATGATGAGAATTTCTGCATTTTGTGCACTGAACACTGCAAACTCAAGGCAAAAAGAAGTATGGGTCAGTTGTGTATATTGTCATTTCTGGGCCCACAAAGCCTGCACCCCAGGGGCAGCCAACTACATTTGCCACAACTGTGACAGTGCTTGAACCCTTATGTGACTTGCGCAAATACAGTCCACACACACATTTTCTCATTTTAAATTGTTTACTTCATTCAAAATTGTTTATTCTTTATTCTTCAATAAATTTCTTTAATAAATTGGATAGTGTTAATCTTAAATCAGTGGATTACCTCTCATCGTTACAGTATATGTATTCCCAGCTAGTGTTACAACTCACCGCAGTAGTGGGGTAGGTTGTAATAAAGGAACTCTTTGTATTTGACACTTGCTCACATAATATATGATAGTGTAGTAGACGTCTAAGTGAGTTTGTAGTTTGTAATAGACAACTATGGATATCATATATCAAAGTTTGGGAGATTTAGCACAAACAACCACAAAGTTACTGATGCTCAGACTCAAAATGTTACAACCATCCCCAGTCTCTCCTACACTCACATCAACAAAAAAATTCAAATGCATGCTCATAACACACACTAAATAACCTCACAGTTGTATTTCTGTTTCTCTGAGTTGGGGCCAGCAGTGACAGTAGGTTCAGTTCCCGATCAAACGCAGCGCTGCGTTCGCCTGAGGCGCTTCAGGAAGACCTGAATACGCAATGAGGACTCCTGGGGTTCAACTAGCTTCCTGTGCGTTCCTCGAACCCCTGTCCCAGCAGGTTTGGAGCAGGTGGGAGGGTGGTGTTACACACACCTGATTGAGTTCATTACTCCTTTCCTCACGGGGGTAAGAGAACCATTACCGCATTATAAGACGCCTGAGAGAGCATATACACACACATGCACGCATGCTGAAAAGTCCTGGGTTCACTTACATGAATGCACACAATTAACACATTACCGGACAGGCTAATACAGTCTACATATACACATATATACATACATATGTACATATACACACACACACACACACACACACACACACACGCACACACACACTTATATATATATATATATATATATATATATATACATATATTACACATTCAGTATACAACAGCTCTAAAAAGACAAAAAAATCTTGTCAAGCATATTCTAAGTGTAATCTAATAAAGTGTTGTCAGCAGTGTGCGTGGTTGGAGGGAAGATGTATGGGATAACATGAGGAAAGAATTTCCACATCTGATCAGAATAATCTCGCAGTCAGGCCTTTGCATTCCCCAGAAGTTAAGATAAGCAAAAGGTAATCTTGAGAGAACCATACAGTGTCTGTCAAGGTCAAAGCATTGGTATGAAAATTATAGTGGCTAAAGCTGGGACAGGAAACAGCAGGTGCTGGTGACCAGCAAAGTTTTGGCTCTCATTTCTAGTCCTGGAAACCTGTGCCTGATCTTCTTTTATGTAACAAATAAGGGATTGATTTACAGCTGGTACACCAGGTTATTGAAAATGACTGGAACTAACAGGTTGATGGGATAGAAAAACAGCAGTGTGTCCTGAAGATCAGGATCTTTTAATTCAATAACCACATGACCCTGAGGTAGTGATGTCATGATGCTGGTTTCCAACCTGATACAGAGTCAAAAAATTTCAATGCTCAATACTTTTGAACTCAATACTAAAAAAGAAAGACTGTCAAATTAAATCATAGAAATTAACTAAAATGTGGCTCTCCTTTCATTTTGAATCCAAACAAAAGAAAAGGCTAAATTTGACTTTATCCCTCTTAATCTTCATTGTGATTAGGTGGTAGTGTTTCTGTCATGTCCCACCAAGCCACCCACCACGAGGTAATGAAAATAATGGCTGGTTGAACCCATGGTAAGAATTTAGCCTAAAGAGAGATACATGCTAACCACAGACAACATTCACATTTGCATATCTAAAAAAAATTTTCACTGTCAAAAAGCTTCAGTATCCATCACTTTGATGCTATACTATACATAATATATACCATACTTTACCATATACTACCATATTTTTCTAGCACCATATCTACTGTACTCACTACATCACTATCCTAAAGCAGAGTATTCCCTCGGTGTAGACAGTTCTGACACAAGACTGATGTCTCTGTAAAGCACTGCATGCAGATAAAGCATGACCATGCTGTCTTAATGGCACCACAATGAGCTCAGTTACAGTGGATCATCCAGTGTCTGTTCACTCACAATGATGGCAGCTGAGTGCACTGACACGGTCGAGCAGAGACCTTATTGTGGAATAAATTGCACGGTCTGAGCTGAGAGAGAAGAGAGTTTGCCACATTTCATTAACCTCACATTGAGCTGAGCAGGTCTGATGAAGTCATACATTCTGAACTCCATTTTGCTTTAATTTAAAAGACTTTCACCACAATACACAAGTAATCAATCATGTCCTCGCTCAGGCAACCCGGGGCCAAGATACGGATACAGCCACACACACTCACATCCACTGAACCAGATGCATACACTCAAAAGCACAAACACCCTCTTAAACACAGCAGGATCACTACACATACAGCCATTCTTTCCTCCAGTTTTTCTCTTATACATTTACTAATGCAGAAACACATCTGTGAGGCAGCAACATTTGTCAATCAGTGAAGCCAAATGGGTTTAAACAAAAGCAGTGATAAAGCCTCTTCATTCTGCTGTAAGCTTGAGACAGCAGGTCACAGTCAGAAAGAAGCCTCAAGCCCAAAATAATCACTGAAGCTTGAAGTGTCTAATCACTTCTTACCAGAGCATGAAGAAGAAGAAGAAGACGTTGGAGGGCAGACAGACAGAGACACACACATAGCAAAATAGAAAAGGAGTGTAAAAGGAAAGGGTGAATGAGAAAAAGGAAGGAACAGTAAAGGCAATGCAATTTCACTGTTTAGTCTATCAACAGAAAATGATTCAAATACAATTTTCAGACCTTAATCATACAAATGAGAGAGAATATACCTCTACAAGTCTAAAGGGCTTTTCACACCGCATATTCTTAGCCCAGGGCTATCCTTAACAGTGTGGAAATTGCAGTGTGAAAAGGACTACACTGCAATTTCTTAGACACAAACTCTGAGTGAAGTTTACTAAGCCTGGGGCTAACAGCTCCTTTAGACTGGGGCTAACACCTACCTTAGTAAGTAAGTGCAGTGTAAAAAGCCCTTCATACTGGTACATATATATATATGTGTGTGTGTGTCTTTTCTGAACTGAGTATTTTTTACTATTTACGGAGATTTTATAGACTACATGATTCATCACTTTATTTGAAAAACAGCCGTCAAGTCTAAAAATAGTCAACACTTTTGTTGACAAGGAAAGAAATAGATAGTTGCCGCCTTTTCTATGAGGAGCTGAGTGAGACAACAAGAAAAGCTGCGGTACCAGAGGGGATTTAGAAATATTAATATGGGAAAAAAAACAACTCTGCTTCTTAATGAGGGCTGTAAATTGAAGTATAGTGTGGTTTAAACTGGCAGCTAACTGAGCCTGTTGAGTACATGGAAAACAAGATAACTGCTGGCTTTAGCAGCCTTAAGATACAAGCGGAGTGGAGAAGCTTGTCAGGCCCTTTAAAGCCCTCTACATCACTCACTCTAAGCAGTCTGTCTGCCTGCAGGAAATACCTCCTTACAGCAAGCCATCTCGGGACATCCACTGGACTTGTCCACTTAATAAAGTGTCCAATCTGCGGCCAGTCCTGGACCCGCTTTCATCGTAATTTTCTTCCCTCAAAGTCCCAGCAGAACTAGTGACCAGAGTTCCTCATTTTTAATAATAGCTCAGTATATGAACCCAAGAACAAAGATAAATCCTGTGTATTACTCCAGTTCTCTGGTTAAAGAGAACAAATGCAGCAGCTGAAGCTTCCCACCACCCTCAATTATAATGTGGAACCTCCACCATAGTGCCATCTTTACTGCTATAGCTTCTCAGTGTGAGTTGGATGACGTCCCAGAAACATTAAAAGGAGCTTTGCATTCATAACCACAGAAAAATATATTTTAGAACCAGCTCCATACTTTTGCTGCTTTGTCAAAGAAATATCACTCCAGCGTTGGTAAGATTTATTGCAGATCTTCCGATTTAAGTTCAAATTCTGCTCTTCAAACAAGTGGTCTGTATTACATCAAGTTCTGGCAAACATTTCTGTATATATTACAGTCACTGATCTCACCACTACTCTCTTCGCACTACTCATCGCCATCATTGTTTTTAATATAAGTGAACTATGTCTAAAGCGAGGTGGAAGTGCAGACTGAGAGAGGGAGCGGTCGCTGGCCGTGTGGGGCTCTCAAGCCAAATAACCCCGATCTTGTTCTTCAACCGTAGCCCATAAACATTCGGCTGTGTTTTCATTTCCGAGAGGAAAAGCTGTTTTTACCAGACTTTCCTCATCTTTGGCAGATCTGGCCTCTATTACATAAACATTTACTCTATCAAAAATATATTCTTGGGTACAACATACGTTCATTCTTTTATTAGAATTTGGTGAACAATTTACTTACATTGCAGCCCTGGGACATATATTAGAAATCATTCACTATCCTGGAAGATAATTAAAGGGATACTCTGATTATTTGAAGTGAGGCTAGTATGAGGTATATATTGATACTCAGTGTTTTTGCTATTGTATACAGCCTCAGTTTGGAGAAGCAGAGAGGGGCACTGGTATGGGAGCTATGCAATGAACTGCTGTGGACAGGGTCAGCAAGAAAAGGTATTTTAGCTTAAAAAAGGTCCAAGGTCCAAAATAGTGTACCTTAAAAGGGTACACTATTTTTATTTTCACCACTAAAGTTTGTCATCAGATAGCCTTTTCTGTTGGGAAACTGCCATTATATAAGTCAAATATGGCTCTTTCCAAACCTACCAAACTACAGAGATGAAATCAATAATTTTACCTTGCAGAACACAGGAGTCGCTGGTCCACAGCTGTCTCGATTCAGCTGCCTTGGTTAGTTTGTTTGTGTTGTGTCACTTCAGTGAATCCAAACTATCCTTTCAAAACACAAAGTTATACAATAAAACAAACAAACCAACAGATTTAGGCAACAGTAGACAAACAACTCCTGTGTTCTGCAAGATAAAATTAGTGGAGTATGGAGTTCAGTTGCTTTGGAGAGAGCCATATTTTGAATGGCAGTTTCCTGTCATAAAATGCTGTCTGGCAGCAAGGTAAAGCAGTTCAAATATTCTAAATATAACATACACATAAAAAGATACTGATTTTTTTTAATGTAGATAATTTTTACCTTTTGTTGCTGACCCTGTTCTCAGCAGTTCATTGCTAAGTTTCTGTGCTGGTGCCCATCTCTGCTTCACCAAACTGGGGAGTTAACGACCAGCACTGACTATTGATAACTACCCCATACAACTCTACATCAAAAAATCTGAATTATCCATTTAAACTTTGGTTGAAAGAATGGCAATGAAAGCCCTTCTCCTTTTCAAAAGAAATGTTTAGAGGTACTGTGTAAAAAAAAGAGCGGGTCCAAGTGCTTTTACTGTGCTAATTGGGTGCTAACAGCGTTTCTTGATTGCTGTTGCAGTAAACCTTCTCATAAATGTCACACAGCAGAATGGTATATATCTGTAGACAAGTATCACACCTCCACATAGCAGGTTTTTCAGTTCCTAAGAGACCCTTATCAGGAAAAGTCCGCTTTTTTGTATAGCAATATAATGAGTTATTACAGTTGTGTTAATATAGAAGAGTAGGAGATTGGGGAGAAAAAGAGCTGGTTCAAATGTCGCTCGGGATTCAAGGCCTTGTGCTGAATAAGTTGCTTAAGGATACAAAAGCAACTGCAGATGTCTTGTTGGTCACTCGCTGCCATGTTTAGACTTCCACATGGCTGTTCAAGTGTGTCAAACTGTCAGGGGAATGTTATAATATTGTTACAGTGTTTATATAAAAGAATAGGGGTTTCCGTGAGAGAATAAAAGCAAAACAAAGGGCACATGGGTATGCCACAGAGAAACAAAAGACTCGAATGGGGGGCAAAAAGGGTGATGTTGAATCTGGTTTGGTTTACTGCACACTTTATAAATTAGTTCCATCATAAAGCTGGACTCGCACTAAATTTTACAGCTTCCAAATTTCTGGATTAAATTGCAGGAGACAGGAGTATAACGTTGTTGCTCTTACGAAACACAGACGCAGAGAGCTGAAAGGCTTGAAAGTAAGTCAAACATATTGCTGAAGTTTTGATAGCAAGCAGCTCATATTATACAAGGAGATGAGATGAGGGAGAGTGGAGATAGGCTGGGAAAAAGTGGATGGATCTGGGGTTGGAAAAGAGAAAACAATTGATTTGGATCACTCATACATGTAACAAAAGAGGCTTTATGAATTTATCCAAAAGAATATTAGATGCATTCCTTGTGTCAACCACTGGCTTTGTGGACACTTGAAAACACAATTGCAGATCAATAAAAACTACTGAAGACTCTTCCAAACCCCTAGTGGAGACGTGGATTAAGACCCGAGGAGGGATGGGAGATGGATGAGACAGTGATGTTGTGGTGGCGGAAGGACAGCACCGGGTGCCAGGGGGCTCCATGCCACAGGGAAGAGAGCCAGTCTGGCCAGCGGACTCTAGAGTATACAGTACTCTGCCGCTAACTAACCATCATCAATGTGGTAGCAATCAGCTGTGGTGCTGGAGGAAAATGAAGCTGAAGGAAAAAAATCCCCCACACCCGCTTCACCCCCCCACCCCACCCCCACACAAGGCGCCCCTGTGTTTTTCCTCCTCTCCTCCCTACCTCTCCCCAAGTCAGTGGTGCCGACTTTTCGTTTGGAGAGATGAACAAACTAACATGGCTGTTCTGGGCAAAGGGACAGAGACAGACATGCCAGTGGTCGAGGCAACTGGCAAGGCACAAGACACCACAGTATCCATCCCAAACTTTCTTTTCCTTCTGCTTCCCCTCCAATTACCCCAGAGCAGACATCTGAATACTTTCTACTGGTATCAGGGCAGACGTAAACACTGCTGTTTCTTGTGCCATTTAGGCTATACTATAAATGTCAACAGCAAGAAAGTGCACTATTCTTATGGTTATTTTATGTTATAAAAGCATAGTATGGATTATTTAAAGTGGGGCTGTATGAGGTATTTATCCATGGTAGGTGTATTAGCTACAGTACATAAGAAGCAGAGAGGGGCCCCAGGATGGAAGCTTAGCAATACTGCTGAGGGCAGGGTCAGCAACAAAAGGTAATTAGGCACTTTTCCACCTAAAAAACAATATCAATTTGCATGTAAGCTATATTTAGCATATTTTCACCACTTTAACTTGCAGTTAAACAGTCTTTTCTGATGGGAAACCACTGATATATAAGCCAGATATTGCTCGCCCCAAACTAAACTCCTTAGACAAAATAAGTGACTTTACCTCATAGAAAATGCAAGTTGTTAGTCTTTACTGCCTCAATCTGTTGATTTGTTTGTGTTATTGTATGACTTCTGTGTTTTGAAACAATAGTTCAAATTCACCAAAGTCACACAATAACTCAAACAAACTAGCAGATCGAGACAGTGGTAGACCAACAAATTGCACAATTCTATAAGGGTAAAATTACTGATTTCATCTATGGAGCTTGGTTGGTTTGGAGAGAGCAACTTTTGGCTTAAAAAATGGTAGTTTCCCATCAAAGAAGGGTCTCTGATGACTAGGTAAAGCGGTGAAGATATTCTCAATATAGAATACACTATATTGATTTTTTAGGTAGACCTTTGTGAAGTGGCTGAAATACCTTTTGTTGCTGCCTGTATCCATTCATTCAGTTCATTGCTTAGCTTCTGTGCTCGTGCTCCTCTCTGCCTCTCCTGGCTGGTGGTGTGTTAACCACCATGTATTGTACATAATAGACTGATCGATAAGTACCTCATACATCTCAACATCAAATAATCCAAACTATCCCTTTAAATAGAATTTAATTTCCTCATTTGGCTTGTAACTGCCTATTTAAGTTTACAATACAGCACTGTTGTATAATGCAATGTTTATTTTTAATGTTCCAAACTATCCCTAATGGCTTCACAAGGTTGTTTTTCCTGCCTGGTATACTGCCCAAAGCATGAGGTGAAGAGGTTTTCATGTTCGGGTGTTGAAAACCTTCAGCCAAGTGAGAAAGGTCTGACTTATGGGCGCACTAAATCAAATCTGCTAGCATTTAGATCAAGGAATCACACTGCTGTTAAAAACACACTTGCAGCCACAAACAGACACAGTCCCAACCATTAACATAGTCCAAAACACATCCTTGCCAAGGAAGCACATGATAAATCATAACCACACACACACACACACACACACATGCATATAAAGATAATACAGATCCGGTGATGATTATCTTCACAGATGAGGATCTGCATGCTGTGGCAATTCTAAAGCTTTAGTATACATACTGTAGCTTGAACAGAGTGTTTCTGCAGCAGTTTCCACTGCGGAGCGATTTGAAAATAAACAGTGAGTGCTAGAGACCTTCTGTATTGGTGCTTTTCTCCATGAGTGTGTGGACAGCACGGCTCTGCGATTTGTCTCTCTTTAATAACCACTAGAAAAGCACCCACAGATCCAGTAGATGTTTTTCAAAACCAGCGAGTTATGGTTTTACCACACTGATGTCACCCTTTAATAGCATGCGTTTTGCTGAATTCTGAACTTTCCTCTAGTGCTTGAATCATCTGATCAGGCCGAAAGTCGAGGACAGACTGTCTTCATTACTCCTCACTGCCCCTCTGCTTTCTACGCAATCAGCGGGCCATTTATCGAAATTAACTCATTCAAATTGTGGGCCAGAGCTAAGACCATGGGTAATGAATAAATAAAAAGCAGAGCTGTATGGTCGGTCTATGGTTTTTCTGTCATTGTGTTTGTGTTGAGAAATACCAACCTCAACCAGACACATATGCACACTCGCCCATTTTTATTCATGAAAATGAACTTGAGCAAATTGCAGCGTAGACCTAAAACTATGAGCTGCAAGTAAATAAAAAGCAGAACTATATGGTTAGTCTATGGTTTGCCTGTCTGACAGTGTTTGTGTTGACTAAGAAGCCCCCGATCTCTCTCTTCGTCTCTCTCCATCTCTTTCTTCTTCTTCATCTTCCCTCTCTCCAGCTCTGACTCATTCTCCATTACAAGTCCCAGGTCTGGCGTCAGACGAAGCACTAAGTCAAAATGCCTTAATCAAATAAGCCATTTAAAGCGAGTAAACGTTGCCTCTTAGTCTCCATGGCCTCCTATTCTGTTGGACTTTCACCACGTCTGCCTCTACTGGAAAGTAAACCGCTGGAGTCTTTAATAGCGTGGGTTGTGCAGTATTGTTATATGTTTGTGTGTATATGGTTTTAATCTTTAAAGAAAGCATGATCTCATATTTGGTTGGTATAAATAAGAGAAGAGCAAAGCAAATGTTCATATCTGTGACCGTGTGAATATGCTGTTTATGGACAACCAAATTAAGGACCCAGACTTTGACTTTGAGTGCACAAACACACACAAAAACAGAAGACATGTCCATGCTGACATCATTGGTTTGTGAGCGAGGACAGTTGTATGATCCATCCAAAACTTTTGCTTTTTTCTTTGCATGTTGACAGAAATACACAAATTATAAAAATCACATTATACGAGTAGTTCCGACTAAGCAATATGATTGGTCAACTATTAGATTTAGAATCGTGATCGAATCATCATGACAGCACACTGTACTTATCCACCTGAAGACGGGATGTTTTTAAAATACTTTTATTGATGAAACAAACCACAATGGGCCTTTATACTGACTGAAATCCTGTTAAACTATTTCTAGCAGCTGTAAAAGTAACATTTATAGAATAATTAATTTATGACGCTGTTAAATTGATGCTATCCTGCCCCTTTAATACAGGTGCTGCCTGCCTGCAAGCAAGAGAGCAAACAGTTTTTAGACCACAGTGAAAATGATGTTTTTGAAAGGCTAAATGCCAACAAGTATGGCCTGAAGAAGAATATATTGTTAGATAAAACCATGTTGTGACTTTTGGAAATTATTATATCTGTCTTTTTTTCGGTGCATTTTGACTTTCGACCTTACAAGGCTCTGGAAGTATTGGAAATGTTTAGATCACACTCCTCAGCTTTGATGTTACCACGCACTTTGGCATTCTCCATCAGCTATGCCAGTAAGTGGGTGACACAGTGTTACTAGCTTAAAAATACATTTGAAATTCACAGATGTAATAGCTAAATCTGTCCATGGAAAATGCTTTTTTTTAAATCTTAGTTGCAACAAGATTGAGCAAAACTGATTGATTGAGGCAGTTTTGTGTTTATAGGTGATATTTATTCAGTTTGACTCAACAGGGCTCTAGAAATTGTCTCTGTTGCTAGGGCCTTTCTAAGGGTCGGTCCTCTTGCTGGAATAGTAAACTGGCTTTCATTACATGTGAGTTCTAATGATGTGTCTGATGGTTTTCCAGTTATTAATCAGTGTTTCCAGGGAAAGACAGATAACACTGGCAAAAGGTTTTTATTTTGCGTAGGAATTGGCCCACAATAAATTTTGATTTTATTTTTTATATTGTTATAAAAACCTGCTGTGCAATGTCAATATTACAGTTGAGGGTGAACTTAATGAAGTGCTTCTGTCCTGACTGCATCACTGTTGTGCCAATAGTGACAGTAAACCACAACCGTTTGTAATGTAATGAAAAACTGTTATGCTCACTTTCATTATGCGAGAACAGAAGCCAGAAGTTCATATGTAAACAACAGTTAATAGCTTACCTAATCTTGCTGTGACAGGGGTCATGCACTTTAAATATCTTAAGTAGTCTATCCATCTCCGTTTTGGATTTGGCTCTGGCTCCATCTGTCCTGAGTCTAACCTTCCCTCCTGCAGCTCGCTGCCCTCTCTGACCACCTCAACTGCTGCTGCTACTTCAGGACACGGCAGATCAAACGTGAAGCTACCTTTACATTACCATACTTTCTAATTACTGACATTTTTCAGCCTGACAGTTGTGGAGATGAGAGGGAGAGTAAAGATCGTCCTGGCTTAGCTTGCTGCTTTCAAGGGTCGCTGGGCTGTCTATTATTTCCCTCTTGGCCTTTAAAAAGAGGCTCATCCATCACTTGCTGACAGCATCTGTCTCTCTCTAACCTCTCTGGCCTGATATGAAATAATATTTTTTTAAAAGTCAAGTCTGTCACTGTAATGGACAGCTCCTCCCACTGGGTGGCAGGAAGTCAGAGCTGTGAAGCATGTCACTCAAGTACTTCAACTCTGTGGATGTGTGCGTGCATGCGTGTGTTTGAGTTTAGTGGAAACAAATACCCAGGAAAATAAGGTAACAAAAAACAAGTCCAGTGGGCATTTTTCCATTGAAAAGATGTTTAGAAAATGACTATGCTCACTGGTGAAAAGACTTTCAGAGTTGCTTCAAAAGTGAAAGTTTTTTTCACAGACTTTTTGAAGACGTTAATTGAGCATGCACATTTAGACCATATTTCACCAGGATTTGCCACAGTGACGTTTTTCATCCTTTACACTGTGTTAGTAATCATATAATAAATAATCAATAATAAAGCCTATCTTTACTTTGGACCCTCACTAAGAAACAACATACAAATTTCTCAGCTGAAACCAGAAAAAAAATTGACACACAGAGGACTTGAGCCCCTGTTGCCTCAACGAAAGTCCTGTAATGGAGCAGTTCATCTGCCACATCTTCCTGTCCAATAAGTGTCTTTGTCACTCTTTATAATACATCCTGGTGGGTATACCTTCAGGATAGCTGTAACAAGTACTTGCACATTAGGTAGTACTTGCGCGTTAGGTTGCAGCAAGAAGGGCAATGTCTTTATTTTACATTAAGAACTTCTCCCTTTACGATGTCCTGAAGCTTCTTGTTGGCAGCACACCACCTATGTAGTTTGTATTCATTAAATTTTATATGTAATATTAAATCCATTCAAATTATGTCTCGCAAATTTTCTTTACCGGTGAAATATGACTGATGATATGAGAAATTCCTTCACATTAATCAATATCGTCTCTCTTTCAACCTTCAACTGACCAAATGATCAGAATGGTTGAACAAATTTGTTTTTTTGTGACATATTGATGTTCTAACTGCATTTTAGCTGGTTGAAAAGATGGCAAAAGGAGGTTTTAGACGCTCAGACCTAATATCAACCGGTTTTCAACTAGAAATCAACATTGAAATCCCAGTTGGTGTTCACTGGGAGAGACATGAGAAAAACACTGCAAACACATTAGAAAAACAAAAAACTGCATATATTTTTGTTGGTTAGTGGGCTACCCAAGCCCAGGATTCCCTCTCTGGATTGCATGATTGTGAGTGATGAAAGGTCTGAAGAGGAAAGCCCCAATAATGTGGATCTGCAGTCGTGTGTTACCTAATGCCATGTGTGGTGCCTACTGTAGGGCCCACACAGAGCCCAATCTCAGTATAATTAATGCCCTCAGGGCCTGTGTTGCAGTTCCTATATCACCTAATGAAAGAAAGATGGCTCTCTGCAGCACTCAGCACTCTCTCAAAGTCTTTAGCTAATAATCTGTCTGCTCATTATTCATCTCTGCCACAATACCCCACTATTATATTCAAATGATGCATGCAGAGCATGTGTGGGTGTGCATGACTGCGAGTTAGTCCATGTGTACTGCTGTGTTTGTTTTCTTTTTATGACTTTTACTTGCCTTGACAGCATGAGCATGTGCATGTTCTGGCTTGCAATGTTGTGTACTTCAGCGACCATGTGCATCCCGTTCATACAGATTTGTCTCTGTGTTTGTCCATGTGTGTTTGAGTGCACACACACACATAGGTTGCCTGTGCTGCCTTCAGGCCCTCCTCTGTGCTGTTTCAATAGGTTCCTGTTTAAAACAGACAGGCAGGGTTCACGGTGTGCCAAACTGGCATGCTCCCTGGGATAATGAGAGACTATGCTTTGGTTTGGATTGTTGATTAAGGATTATTCAGCAACACAAACAAGCTACTGTTCGGCCATGTGTGCACACGTGAAGCGTAATGCGTTCTAAAAAGCAAGGCCAGATCTGGTCTTAGCATACAAAGAAATGTGGGGGAAAAATGTACTGAGAACAAGAGGAAAGTTAAGACTGTAAATGTGCATTAGTTATGTCTATGTAAACACTGGATGACTGGGCTGGCATCCCCTCACGCCTGCTCTCTGTTTCTTTCTCCCTGCTGACACAAGTGATAGCAAAAGTTGTATGTGTCCTGCATTTTACAAGGTAATTTACAAGGCAATATGGGATTCATTCCTGTTTATATAAACTGCAAACTGTAGACATACAAAGGTCTTACAGTACCTATCACCACACATACAGTAGTTCATTTCTCATTTCAGTTTACTGGCCTTTTGGGAAGTGTCTTGGCAATTGTTGACAAATAAAACAGAACAACAGAAAAAGTGAACAAGACACAAAACCTTCTATTTTGCACAATTTTAAGGGGACACACTGATACTGAAGTCAAAGTCAGCTAAAAAAGATTACGGTTTCTGAAAAGAAAAAACTAGCACACATTAAAGTTATTCCTAATGGACGAATAAAGTTAAAAGACAACTGAAAGTCTCTCAGAAGATTTAAGGGCTTCGGTCCAAATTCAATGCAAAATCTGAGCTATGCATACGATTCACTGCTGTGATGTGGCGGTGGTGTTTTTTACAGCTTACTAGTGCTCCCGCAGAGGCTGTGTAAAAACACAGATCACTACAAGGTACCACCCAGAAAAAATAAATAAACCAAACTGTGACCAACCATTAATTGTGAGTTGAGAATGAGTTACACTTTTGTTTGCTGCTGGGGAAGACTGTGTGTTGGGTCGGAGTGATTCTATTTATCTAATAGTACAAACAGCACATATACAGCATCAATCACTAACTCCATAAACTGTTCAGATGCAATAGTTTTTTCTTTGAATTGCATGACATATATATGGCAATTTTGGGGAACCTCAGGCAGAAAGTTGTTTTGTTAACCCTGTTTTTATTTGTGCAAATTGCCATAAAACGTCACCATATGCTAACTATTACAAATGCAATTATTTCTGCAATGATGATTACAATTATTTACCCATTGTGGAATCTAAGCCAGAACCACAAAAGCACTGAGGTGAGACTTTGGAAAGCTATTGAGAAGCCAAGTGGATATTCAGATTTAATAAGGCAAATAAGAGTTTCACCTCTGGTGGAGCTGTGGTAAAGTCCATTTCTCCCTTAGAATTATTCTAACTGATTCACCGAAAAAAAAAAAAAAAAAAGACAAAAATGTTCAATGTTTTACCCATCTGCTAGATCCTTGTGTTTGTCAAGTGATGTGTAGCTACACCAGACACAGTGCAGGCTCCATGGCATCCAGCCGCAGTGCCTCAGAAACTGTGTACAGTTTGTCCAGATTCATTAATGTCTGGGAATTTAAGAAGAATTTTAGAATAACTTTGTTCACTTGGAGTAGTCATTCTGTTGATTTATCCAACTGTAGAATTTTTTTTTTAGTCTTGAAATGTATCTGAAATGTATCCACTTTTATTCAGACAGAGATAATATGAGCTACAGTACTGACCAAGATGGGGGCACAAGAGAAGAAGGGGCAAAAAAGCATCTGATGAAACGATCCTCCTGGTTTGCAGCAATAAAATGGACGGTCCTGCCAGCTACTCCAAGAAGTTTTGGTCCATTGTTTTTATTTGCCTTTACAAATTAATAAATGTTTTACCATGCCAATGTTTGGTATCTTTTTTTTTCAGCATAACATCACCTATATGACCTGAGATTTATTTTTTCACTTTGATATCATTTTTATGCTGCAACATCTTGAACCTCTCTGGGCTAAGGGTGCTTTCACACCAGAAAGTTTGAGCCAGGGTTCATGTTTTTGTTACACTGCATATATTTGATCTGGTTCATTTGGTTTTACATTCCAATTATGTGATTGCACTGAAGAACTATACCTGATGTACCTTCATCCTGTCATCATCAAATGATCTGCATCTCCCTATACTTGCAATTGATTGGTTTGGATGGATGTGTATGTTCTCAGCCAAATTCAGTTCCTCCTGCTCTCATATACTTGGAAAATGATTTTAAAGTGTCAGAACTTTTGTGATTTTTTTTCCAACTGGCTCTTTATGGTCGTTGAAAGTTGGTCACTTCTCCTCATGTGCTGCCGTGGCTCAGTTTGTTTAACTGCGTTGTTTTTCCTTTTTCCAGCTCTGATGATAGCCTGCCAGAACATCATGTAATTGGTCCAAAAGTCCAAACCATCAAGAAGTAATGTTTTCATGCTAGAAACAATCCAAATCATGGTTCAATTTGATCCGGACAGAGACCACCTCTTTTGATCAGACTAAGGTTTAGCTGTTTGGTCTGGGTGGAGGTGTCACACCAGTAATTTGGATTCAGATCAAACTGGAAAGTCTGAAATCTGGACCTAACAACATAGGTGTGACTTTCACTCTAAGTGGAGCAAAATTTGACTCACATCCCACCCACAAATGGGAATTGTTCAAGATTTTGGGAAACAAGCTCATTTGCTATCTTAATGCAAAAATTGACTGCACTGTCATTAAATTAACTAGTTGCTGGTATGAAGGTCATATTTACACACAGACATCAAACTCTTAGCCAGGAAGCAAACAAGCATATTTTCTATTATCAAACTATTCCTTTAACCCCAACCATAACTGGGGTAACTTTGCAGGGTGAACTAACCTGGATAGACAGTCCAGTGGAAAAGGTGTGAGGCTGAGACAGATTGAGTCTGAAGGGAGTTGAAGCGAGAGGCAGCGCTGGGCAGCAGGCAGAGAGAGAAGGAACGGGAAGGCAGGATGGTATGAGATGAATTGTGGCATGAGCACTTTATGCTGAACCATATGCACATATTGAGAGAGCATGTGGCCAAAGCGAGGCAACAATCTTTCATAGGGGAAAATAACTCTGTTTGCATTCCTCATACTTCTCATTCCCAGAGTCATGTAGTCCACACGGTGTGTCAAAATGTTTATTTAGATTTTTATATTCAGCTTGCTTATTTATACACCTGAAAGTAACCTCTGGTTAGGAAAGATTCTCAGTGCAAATTAAAGAGGAAGGAGTCTTTGGTACAGTAGCACACTGCTCCCTCGTGTTTCCATCCCACTGTCTATTTTGGCTTTGCAGAAGGTTACTCAGCTAATGATGTTAACATTCTTCCAGCTGCATATTTGTTGTAGTAAAATACACCTGGCACTGGAGCTGAAATCAGTGGCAATTGCCTTTCCAAGGTGTTCTTTTAATTAATAAACATCATGTTCTTTCCAACTTCGGAAATGCTGTTTTGGCTTTTAGGTGAGTGAAAGAGCTTTTAATCAATCCTATGAAATGTTTTTGAATAATGGAAAAATCAGTTACATGAAAATGAAACATTATACTGTTACCATCTGACCATCTGTCAAACACTCCATGTAGAATATCTGCCAAAATGAGGCCTATTCTGCCAGCATCAATCAGCGTGATTTTGGTTGAGACATGCAAGGCGAGGGTCCAACACGACGCAAAATGGGTCCCCACTGACAGGGCTGGCTGACGTGATTCTCAAGGTCAATGAGGAAATACTTTCAGAATAACAGTGTAACAAGTAACATACCACAAACCCTCGCCATGTCATGTGATGACAGCCGACAACAGGCGCCGCATACAGTGAGGTGTGGCCGGTCAGATCTGAAGGGGAACGTTTACACAGGTCACCATCCTCCACATACACGTATTCCAAAAAACAAACTAAATAGGCCACACAAATCACAAATCAACATTTTCTCTCTCATCACGAATGTGTATCAGATTGCTTTTTTATTGTACTGAGGATTCCCCATTGATTTGAATGTGTTCATTTAAAAAAATGAGAGCATGAAATATCCAGTGCTTTCAAACTGCATCAAAACATTGTACAGTATAGCATTTGTTGCAAACATGTGCAAGTAATTAGAGAAACCTTTCCACTTCCTCCTTATAATTTTGTAATTACAAGCATGCACACATACTGTATAAACACAAACCCGTGAGAAGGAGGCCCTATGTTGACCTTGTCCTTAAAGTATCCCAGACTAAATCTACAGTACATATTAATGTCACGCAAAAACCAACAAGCCTGTCAGATCTTCAATTTGAGAGAGCAACACACACATGCACACACAAACACACACTGTGTATGTGAAATTCAAGCCGAGGGGGATCTCTACCTTATGCAAATGGAAGTAAAGAACTTTTCATTCGATGCAGAAAATTAAAATTGACAGTACTGGTGTTGGAGGAAAAAGATAATTACAAACATTTTGTTGGTAACTTCAGCCAAAACCTGGTTGTCAAATAAAAATGATTTAACTGTGAAACAGCCAACAAGTTATTGACTGATGATGGATGTGTTTAATATGATGAATTTTACATATTGAAAATTATAGAAATTCTCATTTCACTCATTCACTATGTTTACATGCACATTTATTTTCCACTATTATTTTGAATATGAAAATATTTTGAGTTTGATACAGGGCATGTAAACCACAAATTTCATTTGAATATTCCGAATCAGGCCTTATTCCAGATGTAGACATGTAAGCTATAGTGATATTATTCTAGTTTTAGGAGTATTCTTTGGAGATATATACAGCACATTTAGAAACAAACTTGGGGTCAGCTCTGTGCGTTGTAAACAAACCAACTAGCCATTAGTTGGCAAGGCTGGGGTAGAGATGCAGGCAAAGAAGAAAAGCCCACATTTCTGGTCAGAAGGAGAAACACACTTACTTTTAAAGATTATGAACGACTTGGATATCAAAGGGCTTTTGAATATGTGCAAATATTGTAATGCTGACATTTTCAGAGGGGTGGTTGAACGAATGAAAGAGGGGGGCTGCGTTCATTAATTCTGATTATGCATGGCTGCACATAAATGTGAATATTAGTAAAACATTTTCATTAGCTAAGTAAACAGGTTAGTAGGAATATTGTCTTCTTTGGAATAGGGCGCCAAAATCGGAATATTTTGTGAGCTCAACCATACTCAATGTTGCTCTACGTTATTTCACATCACAGGCTTTTCTCACAATGCATTTTGACTTGTCACTGCAGAAAAAGCACACAAGTAACTAATAATATTAGTAATAGCTGAAATCATATTTCTAGGTATTTAGTCATAAATGAAATATTGGACAAATAAAAAAATCAACCTGATGATGGTGCTAGATTAACAGTCTGGTGATCACCAAAGTTGGTAGTATTCATCCACTGAGGACGACCATTATCTGTAACCATTTCATGGCTACCATTGAGAGCTGCAGTCTGGACCAAAGTGGTGGACCAAATAAAAGTTGTCATTTCATCTTACCTGTAGTGCTATTTATCCATCTATATTGTTATTGTTTAGGTGGGAATTGTTGAGTTTTGGAGAAACTCAACTGCAAATTTATTTTTGCCACCACAAGATGAGGGCCAACAAGTTCCATCAAATCTGAGAGAAGTAAGACATCTCTATGGCTGATATCTCCAAAACAAACTAGATGGATAAAGAGCACTACAGGTGAGACGAAAATATGTATTTTTGGTTTTGGGGTGAACTGTCCCTTTAAGATAGGTAGCTTACTGTAGGTCTTTATCATTAATCAAAATAGCTAATACAGTTAAGTTCTGTTTATATAATGATAACATCTCTTTAAACTGTTTTTCCTTTAACTGCATGTTTCTTTTTCATGAGTGGAAACATGAGTGAAAAGTTTAAGGATTTTCCATTTCCAGCTGTTCTTGGGTCAACTGAGGTAACTACAATATAGAACTTAATTACTCAACCAGCTTTCCTATATGAGGAGCAACACCATAAATACGAAAAAATCTGTCATCACAAATACTTTACACTACCTGGATTATGCAGACTCATGCACAAACAAACACACAACATAAACCCCAGCAGCCCCACCCCTGACCTGTGCATCCACAGCTCCAGTGTGACATTCCTGGTAGGAGTACCAGTGGGAACCAGCCAGGCCCAGCATCCTACGAAGGGCTGGGGCCGGCTGAGAGAACAGAGCCGTCTCAGGGACCGGGACAGCAGCATCATTATGAGACCCCAGGATAAATAAGCCAGCCTTAATGCAACACGGCGTAGCCTGGCCGAGGCAAGCCAAGTCATGTCAAACGGGCCTCAGATAGCATGGCCCGCAGCGCCCAACATCTTGACAAGGATACAGGAAATCCAGATAAATACATAAATAAATAGGAGTGTTATAGTTGGCAAGCCTGCGTTGTTTGAGAATACCTCTGTATATTTGGATTGCTACTTGAAGCACCCTGCACTGCTGGATATTCAATGTCTATATGGGTCTTTCATGGGGCGAGAGTGAGGCTGAATGTGGGGTTTGATGATCAGGAAGGCAATTAGAATGAGCCACACTTCAGGTGTTGAATGTTTAGCCTGTGAAAATATAGATTTAATATGTTCTCTGCATCATTATGCATCATTAATGTTAATGGTGGTGGTGCTGCTACACATGTTTAAATTTACATGAGCACACAATCTAAATATATCTGTACATACAGTGAACTATCACAAATCAAATACATGTGAAACAGAGTGCTATCATATCCATATTCTGCCTACAGTCTGACAGGCTTTCATTCAGTTTTTAAAGGGCCAGTTCGCCCAATTTCTGGCCATATAGATATTGTTTGGTTTACTAAAAGTCCAGTGTGTAAGATTTATGGGGATTCATTGGCAGAATGTGGCAGAAATGGGATGTCATATTATATGATATTATAGTATAATCATCTGAAAATAAGAAATGCTGTGTTTTCATTACCTTAGAACTTAGGTTCTCAAACTCTGGTGCGTGTACCACTGGTGGGATGTGAGCTGCCTGTACTGGTATGTGAAGAAATGTCAAAAGTATTTTTGAAAAACTAAATTAGTTCTCAAAATACAGCAAATTTCAAATGGAAATACATAAAATGTGAGATCACTGAAATGCAATTTAAAAAATTAAAATATCTCTCCTCTATTTTTTGTTTTAATATCAGCCTGATTACCAGGAGTTACGAGCTAAACTGTACTAGTAAGAGTGTAAGTGGAGGTGAAATCTAGAGAATGAAAACTGATGGTGCAAAAACCCTGCAATTATTTCTCCAAACATAAACAATCATGAAGAGAAATGCAGACCAGGAGGAGAATGTTTTGAGCAGCCATGTTGAAAATAAAGAAGAGGACAGTGAACTGAGCACATGTGCAAGTGGTTATTTAAAATGCATCAGTACAATGTCTGCTAGCACCAAGTGGTGTCTTGGAGGACTCAGTATTTTCTGAAGTGGTACACTGTGTAAAAAGTTTGAGAAACACTGCTTTAGAATGAGCCGTTTATATCTACAGAGGGCGCAGGTCAACTTCCGTCAAGTTCGCCATGTTGCACTGCCATGTTTCAAGAGAAGCCCAGCGCGTCGATACCAAACACTGGTTCTAGAGACATCACTGTGCTTTGAGCGAGTTTCATGGCCACTGTAAGTTCTAGTGTTCTCATTTCGATACAATACTTTGAAGAATATTAATATTCAATACCATTTTTGAATAAACTGACTCAAACTTGAGCAAATACAATTTTAGATTTTTATTTGAAGAAAAATATAATAAGGTTGTCAATGGATATAGAAAATTAGACAAACAGTGGGTGCAAAACTCGCAAAGAAACCAAAAGGCCGTATCTAAAGCCAGTGCTTGGTTTGTTCATTCTGAGCTACTGTAGAAACATGGCGGTGCAACATGGCAGCCTCTGTGGAATAGGAGCCACACCTTCTGTAGACATAAACAGCCCATTCTTATTTTCAGGTGATTATACACTAATAAAAACATTTCCAAATATTATATTCCATTCCTGCTATATTCAATCAATAATGTTATTGTTTGGAGTTTCAATTTTGTTATTTCCTGTTTTAATTTGAAAGTCAGTCTTCTCATGTCTTTTGGTTGATTTTACTTCCTGCCTTCGTTCTTTGATTTCTCCAGTCCCTAATTAGTTATTTGTGTATTTAGTCCTCCTGTTTCTTAGTCCCCCTGCCAGTTCTTTGTTGTCCTAGGTGTCGAGCATCCCAGTCCTTTCAGTCCTTTTCTTTGTTTTCCCGGTGTTTGTGGACTACTACCTTGTTTTATTTTGACATTTTGGATTTTGTCTCCTTTTGTTACTTATGTTTGGACTGCCTCTTTATCCCCTAAGTCCGCTGAACATCTATTTGTATATTAAATAGTGCTCTGCCTTGCCTTCATTTTTGGTTCTGTCCTTTTGTTTCGCTACTTTGCTTGACAAACTACAACATGAATTTTACACACTGAAGGTTTTGAGATATCAACCTCCAAAGCTGCCTCCACCACAATACAACAGATATAAATGAAACATTCTTTGTGCAGCTCAAAGCATTGAAAAAAACATTTGGGAAACTCAACAGCAGTGTGTCATTCCAGTAACAATGTCCCAGTTGCTCTGGATAATCGACAGACCTCGCTGTCAACAGTTTTCATATGAACAGTTTCTTTGGTAGAAGATAGTTCCAGTCAAAACTGTTGACAGTGAGGTCTGTGGATTATCCAGAGAAAGAGAGAATAACAGTAAGCTGTTGAGTTTTTCAAATATCATTTTGAGCACCACAAATAAAATGCTGTTCACCTCAAATGTATTAGGAAGGCAGCAGCGGATATCTCAAAAACCCATCAGATTTAATTGAAAATATCTGCATGGCTAGACATCAGTGGAGCTAAGTAGAAAAATATGTGTTTTTGCATTTTGGCTGACACCAAATTTTTGCAATAATGCAATCACATTGGCCTCTTGCCTTTGTCTTTGTGTGGCACCCACTGACTGTTTTATCCACCACATTGCCCAGCTTTGATTAATTGCAGTGCCCCATCTTTAACACTCTAAAAGAACAGTGCACACGATGTCTCAGACTAACAAAGTCTGCATGTTGGGAATGTACAGGCTGCCAGTTTCCCCTCTCTGTTGTTCTATTCTTTTTCTCTGCCAAAGCTCTGGAGTAGAGAAAAAAGGGGGGGCAAGAAATCCCCTTTGCGAACGACAGCTGAGACCTGGGACATGTTTTAAATTTGGACACTAATGTTGGCTCTTTTTACGGCCCTTCTGTAATATGTTTTATGTGCCTCCCAAACACTGGAATGGGGCTCGCATCCCTCTCCCCTCTCTATATCCATCTCGTACATCACATGGAAGAGCTGGATGTCAACGCACCCTGGGTCCCCTGCACTTTCTCCCGTTCACAGCTACAGTCATGTGGCTCAATGTGGCTGTATGGAGAGAGATGAATAGATAAACTGAGGGAGGGAAAAAATTCAGAGAAAGGTAGAGCAAAGAGCATAAATCCTCATTTTTATGTCATTTTGGTGAGAATTAGATGTTTGGGGAGGAAAAAATGGAGAAAAGGGGGAAGAAAAGGTCATCATCCGCTGAATAGATCCAATGTGTCAAAGCTTTTGCTGACCCCAGCAGCAAATCACTGGTCCTTTAATTAACAACAGAGCATATTTGTGGACATGAAATGGAATATCTAATCTCCGATCGCGGTTGGAAAGAAAAGGGAATGACTCAACCACCTCTATTTACCAATAATACGTTTAAGTTTGTTTCTCTCAACGGTACCCCATCTTGGTTTTTCCTCAGAGAACTTTTGTACATCTGTAATCACAATACATCTAAACGTTACCAGTAATATTTCAGTTTAATTTAACATTATTCTTTTCATATGAGAATTAAAATGATTTCTTGCTCATAATGTGAGTGCATATGAAAAGATACAGATGATGGTTTTCCTTTTTATAACTAATGTCTCATATCATATTTGAAAAATACATGCACATACTCAGACACACGATGCACATAAATATGGTGTGAATAATACGAGGGTTGAGGGGCAACTCCTCTCCTGTCTCATCTTTCTTTCCCAGTGAGAACAGGCCTTCTCTCACCACGGCTCGATTAATGGTGAACACATGTTAAGAGGAGGTCACTGTCTTCCAGTGGCTGCAATTTAGGATTAGGAGAAACAGTCATATGGAAACAGCTCAGCTCCCACTCTGCCTTTCACTTAACCCCCTCCTTCTCCCCTCACTTTAAACCCCCTCATTCATTTCCCTCAAATCACCAGTTGAATTGTAGGCCTCACGCTCCTTCCAATGAGGCCGGCGTGTTTTTTTTTTTTTTTTTGTCTCAGAGGAGGAACATAAACAAGGCAGACACACACATGAGGTGAAGGGAAAGATGAGTCTCTGGATGCTGGAGACCCAAAGCGCTGTGGCAGGGACATGCACTGGCAGTCAAGCACTTTGCGACTCCAATATTAACAGTGACAGGCTGTATCGCACACACATAATGCGCAAATATACATTTTCTGCGCTCGAAGCGAGTAGCGCTGCAATGGCGGACACACACGTGCACATGATATCATGATAATCCCTCGCAATCCAGGCTACTGTCATGGAGGTATGAAAGCCTGCCAAGGACATGTGAGAACCGACACCAAACCAGAACAAATAAACCGCACCGTAAGTTTTTCCCCCACCGCAGGAACTGGGAGAAAAAAGGGAGGAAAAAAGAAAAATGGAGTGAGCAAAGAGAAAAGCTACAGAGGTTTAAAGGGGAGAAAAGCCAACAGCACGCGGCCCAGAGTGTGCCTCGCATGCAACTGCCTCCCACCCACCGAGCAAAGTCTCCAACACGCTGTGCTGGCTGGGCCTAGATGGAGAGAGCTGAAGCTGACGCTGTAAGACTAGCACAATGAGAGGAGAGAGGAGATAAATAAGGAGAGATCATGATAACAGAGATCCACGGTGCAGTGCATCACACACAGGCATAGATAGAGATCAGGAGAGTTGATTTAGGAGCAAAAGAAGGTGAATACGACATAGATCAGGGAGGAAATAAAGAAAAACGAGGAAACAATTGAGCAGTAAAGGAAGCAAGAGAGATGAGGTCCACATGCAAACAGTGAAAAGAGAAAAGTTTTCTGCTACATTTAATGATATGTAGTGTATTTTGCTTTGACTTGAATCTGCACTGATTAGTATATTATATAAACAATGGAAAAGTGTAGTGTTAAAGGGGTGACTCACAGAAGATTATCAGTTTCCTTCAGCTCATTGCTTTGGGTTTCCAGCAACTGCTGCAGTTTTCAGGAAAAAAAATCTAACTCCACTACCCCAGCAACAAATGACAGACAGACAAAGCTACTGACCAACAGGTGAACATAGTGGAGCATTTAGCAAAGATGAAGACATTTTTTCTTAGGAGTTAGTGAAGACCAAAACAAATCATAAAGGGAAAGTAAAAACTGACTTAAAGTTCCCATGAAACAGTGAGTGCTTATTGTGTTCATGTTTCCTGTAAAACCGCCATGGGGAGGGACACTGATAGGTGTTCACAGTAGCCAATTGCACTGTGCATTATGACCCCCACCTACCATGCAGATAATGTTGGCCAATGATGTACCGGTTGGAGGGAGAGCGGTTCTATTAGATGACTCTAGCTGACTGAGAGCTCTACGCAAACACAACCAGACCGGGACCAAAACAGCCTCTGAGACCAACTGAGGCCAGTTTGATGACAGGGAAGAAGTTGAGATTTTCCCAGCACCCGAGGTTGAGTCACGACTGACTGAGTTAATAACAGTTAGAAAGTAGCTAACTTGCTTTGGCAACAAGTAAACCGATGTTTCCTGGGGGAAACTCTGTAACCGACCTCTGTAGTGTATTCCCTGTTGGTCTCGGAGGTTGTGTTAGTCACGGTGACCGGCCGTGTTCAATGGGAGGCTGCTGAGCCTTGTTCTTCCTGGTTGCTTGCTAATGGCAGCTAACAGCTAACAGATATGGTTAGCTACTTCAACAACAAGTAAGCTAAAGCCACCTCTCCATCAGGAAACTCTTTAATTAAATAACTGAGAGTTCAAGCTGAGCAGCTGGAGGACATCAGACCAGAATATTTTCTCCATAAAATATCATTCAGTTTCTCCCAAATCAGTGAATAAAGTTATAAAGAAGTGCTTTTGTACTGTGAGGCTGGCTCCCCAGAAACACTGCAGTCTGTTCTGCTGCATAGATGTGTTCTCATGCCCCTCTGCGTTAGCAAAGCTTTTCATGGATGCAAATTTAGTAATGCCCCGAGTGCAGGATGAATCATCTATCAACAGTTTCAAATCATTTTGCAAGAAAAGAAAAACTCTGAAATACCATTAAAAGAATATCTACAAAAGGACTCTGTCGTCATTGTTGGATCAGATACTGACTAAAAACACTTAAACATTAACTTTGACTTCATGGGAACTTTAAATTCATCAGACAGCTAGAGACACCACTATGGATGAATACTAACGTTGGTTCATGTCTGCCAGATGTGTAAAGACACAACTGTTTGCTAAAACGTAGCCATAGCAACTTAGGAAGATAACATGTCAAGATTGTGTTTTCATCTTTTTCTGCCGCCTTCAAGTGATCAAAAGAAAATCAAACAATTTTTGTCTTTTCCATATGATCTAAACATTCTTTTTTAGTTTTTGTTTACTCTTAAGTGATGTACTGAATATTAACAATAATAATTATATAGCTTAACTTAGAGCTTAGCAAAAGTTACACTTTTTTATAATCCACAGCCAAAATGTTACCATTCAGCACGTATCTTGATCTACTGTAATCTGCAAGTACCATCAAAAGTTCAGCAAACTGCAGCTGCAGATCTGGACCTTCTGCCTGGGTCTTGGCCTCCAAGTGCCAAGTGATCACCATTAAAAGGCACTTAGTATCGCTCAAAAGTGACACGTTGTGTATTATCAAGCCAGTTCTTAAACTGTCTGGCTCTTTTCATTTGTGTTTCTGTATTTACATGGCCACATGTTTCCAGTGTTGCTGTGGACAAATTAGTCATTAAAACGGTTCAGGTCAAGAGTCGCTTTTTGGGACAAGAGGTCACTCCTGAATGCACCTTTAGAACAGCCAGTGACAAGACATTATCTGCAAGAAATGGCCATAACTCCACAGGAGAACACCATTATAGACCAGAATGGGTACACATGAGGTGAGTGTGGCCAAAAGTTGGGGCGAACTGTGGAGTCAAGGGAAAAACTGCAATTAGACGAGATGTTATGGTGATGGAAGGAAGGGCAGATGAGGGGCTCAGACTGTATATGTGTGTACTGTGGACAGTGGGGGAAGGAGGCCCATGCCTGACCTCAGCTGCCGCTACGGAAATTATCCCGCCAATTATCCAGGACGTATTCCTCTAGCGCTCCAAACACTCAGCGGCCAGCCTTTATGACCTTAGGAAACTTTCTGTGTTGTTTTACTGTGGTGACCTCACTTCAGTTAGCGTGCACTACAGCTCTGCTGGGAAGAGGGACTGCTACTTGTCACAGCCCAAAAGCATGACGTCAGGGGGAAAGAAAGTTTAAAGACCCATGCAACCTATATACAGTAGTCAACGTGGGCCATAACGAGTGTGCCTGCAGGAGGCAGACTAATGAGAAGTATACATTCAGAAAGAAAAAAAACAGGAGAATAAAAACAGCTTTTTTTTAAATTATGGTAGGGAAGGCAACAATATAATACAAGTAATATATAGAACTAGTTGATGTTCCAACCCATGAGACCTCAGTAGTCATTACTACATTATAACACAAGTACTCATAGATTGGACCAAACCCATCTTTGCTCTCTGCCTTCATTTTGATTTCCGCTACACACCTGTAAAGTTTTATGATCGCATCTGGCACAGTTGTGACATATAAACACCTGAGAAATTACTAAAAACATAATCTGTGGTAGTTCCTGCTACAACAGGTGTCTCCAGGCCCACATTTTGCCATGATGACACGCACAAACACACAAGGTGAAAACAATACCAGCTACCCACTGTAACAGCTGATAAACATATCACTGCTGAGAAAATAAAGAATTTTTATACTGTTGATAATGCCCACTGCTTGAGAACCAGTCACATCACAGAAACAAAGCTAGTCCTAACCAAGCATACAAAAGTCCTGTAAGAACACAAGACTACTTCCTAAAGTAACACAGATGAGTAGGGTGAGTTGCCTAAATACACCCATTCAAACTTTGGTATCAAAGTATGATCGAAAGAGAGCAGAGACATAAAAGGTTGTTGAGGATAAACAAAGTTAAAATGTCAGAGCTGTGATGATACTTACAAATTCATCTGTCCATTTTTCAGTGAACTACCTGTTTTCATTTTCAACCTTTCCATATTGCTGTCCTCACTCATCTTGGCCAAGAGGCAAATCCGACCACAGCATCCCTGTGTTGGTCATCTTTACACAGGAATCAAGCGTTACCATGGGTGGAAGTTGTGGGTGACAGGGGCACTGAACCCCCTTCTTAGGAAAAACACTGTGAATCAATTTATACTCATTGTGAATTACAAAATGGTTGGAGGGACAACCGGCACCATATCAGGGCCTAAATGTGGCACTCAGAGAAACACCCCCACAAAACACTGTAAACTGAATAATGCCTGTTTTTTTTTTGTTTTTTGATATATGTTGATATAAGCTGATTGTGATAAAAAGTTTTGCAATATCACTATATTTGCTATTTTGCCATGTAAATTGTGGGTGAAAGTAATGATGGATCTTTCACACACACTCACACACAGCACACACACAGGGCACTTACAGCCAAGCAGGGGAAAGGGGAAACGGGTAATGGTTGTTGGCAAACTTCAAGTCACGCTTCTAAAACTGTGAGCCAATCACAATGATGTAAATAGTTCATCAAAGCCAATCCAATGCCTCAGTGTCAGAAGAGTGGGATATCCTAGTTTTATCTATTTTTACAACTGCATTTGATACAAGCTGTTGGCTCACAGAGAGAGTGAATCCTGGTGTGAGAGCCAAGCTGGAATCAGTTAGAGACTGATGTCAGCCAGGATCAAAGTAAATGGATGCCCACATTTAAATTAGCCAGTCAATTCATTAGTCAATTGTGTAAAAGTAAAACTGACTTTGAGATTGTTATAGGGAAATACTGACAATGCAGTAATGTAAGTACATGACACACATGGTACAAGAACTTTGCATTTGGTGCAAAAGAAAAGGTATCAGATAGCCAACTTTTTGTATCACTCCACATATGTTGTGATCACTCAGTTTCCCAAGTGCCTTCAAACAAAGGCTGCAGAGAATATCACCTGATGACTCTGGAAAGTCGCGAAACAACCTGGTGCTGTCATCCAGACCAAGTGTTCAAGACGTTTCACTCACCAGACCCTGTTGTAATACAATAGAAGTATCGCTTTCATTTTTCACAGGCAACAGAGCACGATTAATAATCTTGATCCATCCCAGTGAAACCATATGGGCGTACAGGACGGGATCCAGCAGTCAAATTATTAACATCAGTCCTTCTGTGCCTACAGGAGGAGAAGACTTAGAGAAAGACGCAGGGCAGCTCCGCTGTGGTGGTGGAAGCATTAAAATGTGCCGATAAGATCCGGACAAAATGTGCATTTGTGAAATCCACTTGTCTGTTTTTGACTCAATCAGCATGCAAATAGGAAACAGAGACATAAACATGGCATCCGAGCATTGCAGAGGAAACTAAGAAACATAACAGCCAAAAGAGAAGAATATATGTTCCACCCAACAGCCCAAACAAGACACTACAATCCACGTTACACCCGCTCCTGATCAGATCAGTATCTTTATCTGGACTAAACACAGCGACGCATAGCCTTCACGATATCTGGAGACTTGTGTTTGCATGAGAATGCATGTGCAAGCAAGCGTACATGGCAAAGATTCTGTTTGTGTACTGTAGTGAAATCGTCTGATGATGTATTGTGTCTATAAATGTGTTCCACCCAATATCTCTCCTGTGAGCACTGGAGGAGGACAGATCCCCTGTGACCACTGAGCACTGACATCATTTAAACAAGAAAGACAGCGGGTCCAATAATATCAGTTCTAACTTTTGACAAACACAGTGTTAACAATTTTAATAATGCCTTGATTCCCAGTAGATTCTCTCCCGATGTAATAAAATAGCATCTGAAAAACCTGCACCTCATAAATTGAGCCAGTGAAGCGTTTTTCCATCATTATGCTGCAGAGATTGTCTGTGTCAGTGTGTTGGTCACTCAGGAAGAGACACTAAAATCTACAGGTTCCCATGTTAGCAGTGAGAGGAATATGTATAAACTGTGCAGACTTACAGTAGAAATCATATAACATGACATCAGTAAAATGTGCACTCCATGGACCTTAGTAATAAGTTTTTCTTAGTGAAGGGCTGGAGTGGAGGTGGTGAAAAGGTCAAGATGTGTTTCATCACTTGTGTGGAGAAGGTTCCCCACCACTAAATAAATGTTCAGCTATGTTTTGTAGGTTTAGGATAAGATTGGTGCATCCAAAACTCTAGTTTTACAAGTGTAGCTTCAGCTGCAGATAGTGGCTGAAGACAACACAAAGAAATAAATTACTTGAAATAACATTTGCCAACTTTACATGAAGGTCCAAATAAATATAATTTGTCATCAAAAGTGTTGCACAAAGTTTACAGAGTTTCTCCTCACTCAACAACACTCAAAATGGTGAAATTTTTAAGGATGTCTAGGGTTACGAGTGTGCTCATAAACATCCACTGCAGGTACATCCACAGGTAATTTACATCATAGTGAACCAAATGATGTACTTACAGGACATCAGTTGTGTAGGTGGTTCTTCAGTATGACCCACAACACATCGGGCACACACTGCTAAAGTATGTCACAATGTCACGTGGCCAAGACCACGTCCGAGTATAATCTGAGCAATCGGATCTCAAATGCATCCTGAGTGCGTTCACATTTATACTTAGAGCTGTCCACTTGTGATTGGATCACCCAGGATGCATTGACACCTTTATTTCAATTAAATGCAGAATAAAGATTTATCTATTGTATTCCCTGGAGAAAAGAAAAAAAAACTGTCAAAAGCTAGTAAGTAGTATGAAGTAAATATGAAATGCACCTCCATGCTCATGATTTGGTCTTAAGCATTACGGCTACTCCAGAGTTAAAGTAAAGAATCTGTAAATTTAGATAATTAACTGTCACTGAAGACAAGAAATGAAAGGATAGTGTGGGACCACATGCAGGTTTGTATGCACTGGGGCAGTCAGACCTTTAAATCTCAGCAGTAATATCTGGACCAAAGAGCAACAAATTTAAACCCCCACAGACACACTCCCACCCACACCTATACACCAGCTGTTTGCTTTCCATTCCTATCGGATGTCAGCAGACATGGCAGCAGCAGAGAAAAAACCAGCACTGTGTAGGAAATAGCTTCAAAAATAAATGTCTTTAGGTGTATTATTAGTTGACATAACAGTTCCAGTCATATCAATGTCATAAGCGAGATCTAGTGCAGGAAATGGATAGGGTGGTAAAACTGGCAACGATGGATAAATTCAAGGATTCATAAATGTGGATTTATGAATGGCTTTAGATTGACTGTAGCTCTGCACACTCCCTTTAAACGCTTTTGGATGGCGTGACATTTTATATACTGTGAGGTGTGCTAAACTACATTTCATAATGGCGGTTTTACTACAGTACATTGGGCGTTTCATTGTCAGGGCTTTTACTGAATGTTGTACCTGGCAATGTGTCCAGGCTGGTAGTATGATCTCCATCCAAATATCAATCAAACAAGTTACAGTTTGATCAAACTCAATTGAAAACACCCTAGGAAAAGAGTCATAAAACAAAGCGTTTATGAGCATATGTATAAAT